>OY998252.1:12502500-13752500 GCA_963922045.1 Persicaria maculosa
TTGTATAAATTAAAAGTCTTCCGTATACCAATACTTTTTTTTTTGGTTTAGGCAATGATTCGGGAGGAATGACCTACCCGATAACATCCTATCCGGTTTCTATACCAATACGTATTCATTGTTGACATGAGTACATTTGAAATAGTAAGCCCGTGCCTAAGGCACGGGTACTGTACTAGTACATATACTAAAACCGATGCATTGGTGCCTGCGTGGCGGCATGTGAGTGAATTTGCCTACGTGGCAGCGCGTGAGCGCGTCTCACAGAACTTTCTCCCGTTAAAAAGAAAATCTAATAAAAATAATTATTTTATTTTACCATTAACACATATAATTGGATAGATGGAATATCTTATAAAAGAGTAGATATTATATAAGGAAAAAACTATATCAATATAATAAAACATAATAGTAGTAATAATAAAAATAATTAATAAAACTAACTTTTATAGTCATAGTTACCAAAAATATTAATAGATAAATATGTAATATTTGATAGGTGCTATTTTATTTATATTTAGATTATTTTTTGATGGAAAGAATTATTTATATCAAAATCAATCATTTAACAATTGTTATTTTATATCTATCTATATTATTTTTTTAGGACAAAATAAATAATTAAAACATTATATAGCCATATATGTAGCCACAATCCATCCGTACATAGATATTTTAGTAAACTAATGTAATAAATATATACTACATATTTAATAAACAAGAATATTAAAATATTTTTAACAATCAACTATCTAATTAAATTACATGAGATTTAATTAACCATAGATTAGAAAAAAAAACTTTTACGTAGTACCTTATAAATGTGAATTTTATTTATATTTTGAGAGAATCTAATTAAAAGATATCTAGATTATATATAACCTGTCGAACTAATTTTATTTATATTTATATTATTTTTTGGAGGAAAAAATAATTTATAGTTAGATTAACGCATTCCCCGTACACGGGACGGGATTTACACTGGTATAATATATAGTGACATTTCGTATGATTAGCAGGATTTTTGGATCTTGTTCTATTTACTATCATCGCTGAGATCTATTTAAAGATTAGCAAGCCCAACAACTTTGGTAAAAAATCTATAAAATATAAATGAAAATGTCAAAATCTCTAAAAAAAATTCACTCCAACAGCTTCTCTATTTTACAGATTTTTACATTTATTAAAGACTATAATAAATAAATGTTGGAGTTTATAAATTAATTTTTTATTATTATTATTATTATTATTATTATTATTATTATATTCTCACATGATATTTTTTTTAAACAAACTCTAGTGATAACTTTGATATTTGTTTTTAAATAGTATTAATATTAAATTTAGATTGTTACTATATAAAAGTTATCATAAAATTAGATAAAATATTATTCAAATTTAATCTTATTATTTTCAATTTATTGACATATATTTTTATAAAAAAAAATACAAATTATGGGTGAAAATGTTTTGTCTATTGTCATTGGGTTTACAAATAATACAAAATTTTCCGTTTGTATTATTTTTATTTTATTATTGTTTTGTCTATTGTCATTACATGGGTTTGTAGGTTTTTCTATATTATGGATGAAAATGTGGAGTTGTGTCATTAAATTTTATATGGGGAGAAGTGAATATTAAATTATAGAGATCAACTTCTCTTCCTACAAATTTAGAATTTTTTTTTTTCCTCTCTTAATCAATTTCTCTATTTTAAAGATGAGTTTAGAGAAGCTGTTGGGGAGGAAAACTGTCTTTTTTCTCTAAAATTTCCAATTTTTTCTATTTTGCCAAAACTGTTGGGGTTGCTCTAAGGTCAATTTGATCATAAATACGTATAGAAATAGAAGCCAGCCAACTTGGGATTAATAGATCAAGATAATTATCGTGCATAATGCTAATCATGGGACCATCACAAGAAGAAGAAGTCTTTTGCTTGCCTTCTTAATTAGTTGGGCAATTCTCGCATCAGTAGGTGCTTCACCATGTTTGTCCCCATACTATATATAGTAAGGCCATATACCATAACGAATATGGAGTATATACATCTCCTCCAATTGTCTGTGGTTCTCCAAAATTTTGAGAACATGTATGTATATATATATATATCCTAACTTGATTGAGGATATGTTATATTGGAGAACTAAATAAAATGGATGGTTCTCTACAACCAGCAAGCAAAGAAGTAGCAATTCTGACAAGATGTGTGTTGAGAATGTGGAGAGACCAAAGAGTCCCACATTGATTATATAAACAAAGAAACCTTAGTATATAAACTAGTGGGTTACTTCTCCTATTGCCAATTGGTTTTAGGATGGAACCCCACTCGGCTTATGTACTAGGCTACCAGCGCAAGGGCGCACGTGTGCACACGACCCCCGATCCCGAGTCCCAACGGACTTCAGTATGGTATCAGAGCGAAAAAGCCAAACGGCCCGACTCTCGATCCTGGGCTAGCTAAAAAGAGAATGAGATGCTAGACCCGTTGTCCAAGTGTCAACTAGAGGCGAAAAACAACCCTAGTTGCACTTGCGGGGGCGTGTTGAGAGAATGAAAGATGTGAAGAGACCAAAAGAGTCCCACATCGAAAGTATGAAAGATCAAGCCATAGTATATAAGCTAGTGGACTACCCCACCTATTGCCAATTGGTTTTAGGATGGAACCCCACTAGTTTATATACTAAGATTTCTTTGTTTATATAATCAATGTGGGACTCTTTGGTCTCTCCACATTCTCAACAATGTGAACTATTGAGGTAACCCTAAAAATAACATGAAGGAAAACATCACCCAAGTCTTTGGAAAACTAAACCGAATACAAAAATCATTACTAGTAACAACTTGGTGTTCACGTACGAGACAAAAGCAATGATAAGAGATACCAAACTTGTACAAATGGCTCAACACTAACTAGAAAGAATAGAAATATGATATGGGACAGGAACACACAAAATTAATTTTGATGGAAGCAACAAGTTTCCTGGCACGTCATCTTCAATTTTCATAATTCGTGACCATACGGGAGAGCCTATTGTGGTCGGAGGAGCAAGTTAATCAGAAGAATGCCTTGGTGTCGGAAGCGATGGCTCTTTAGTTTAGTCTCCTGAAGGCAAGGGATTTGGGATTGTCGCAAAGTTTGATTGAGGGAGACAATTTTATGGTGATCAACGCCCTCAAGGGATTCCAATTGTGTCTCTAGGAATTGATATCCTCATTATCGATATCCTCTCGTAGTTCAAGGTGGTAGAAATCTTCCATTTTCATTGTGGCAAGCAAATGTATGGGTTGTATTGCTTGCCTCTCCTAGACTTCTGCTATGTGATCGCCTCTCCAGGATATAAATCTTGGTATCTGCATTTGTAAGGATGCTATTGGATAGTCTTATAATAGGGCTTAACCACATCCAAATCATTGCCTATGCGAAAAAATAGCAATGTTGCTCCACAAACCATGCTTTAAAGCTCAACTAAAAAAAAAGACCTGACTTATTGTAACATCCCTTCTTAATACAATGAAGGGATATTGCAGCGTCTAGTAATTGCTCGGAATTTAATGTCCTTGCAAATATCTTAGTCTTCATGAATCATGCTCTCAAAAACAAGATATATGATAGCAAATAAATGCGTTATAAATATTAAATCAATGGAAGACTAAAATATAAATCAAAATATTCTAAAATAAAGTTACCCAACACAAGGGGTACAAGCACAACACCCAAAATACTCGAAATAGTAGGAGTGAAAATAGTGTTAAAAGAGTTGCAACGAAAATAACTAAACTCGGTTCATTATTCTAGAAATTTATACCTTACAACAAAGTACTAAAAATGAAATAGTAGACTTCTTTATTCCTCAGCGTCTCGAGACCGTTTACCTAAACTTGTGGACTAGAGAATGAAGTATAGTATGCAAACCAGAGACAGGTACCCCATCAGTTCAAGGGAAAAAAAATTGGGACGATTAGTCTTTTTAAACTAGAAAGTGATAGAAAAGTAAAATGTTCAAGACTTCGTCTACCACCCATTGACCATAAAAGAGTATAAGTGATTGTAGACTAAAATTAAAATTAGAATTTAAATGTATGTGTGGATACATGACTCGTTTGTTTACAATAACATAATTAACCGGATGATTCATAAAGATCGAATGTTTGAATGGGATGCATATCCGAAGAGCCTTAAGAATCATATTCCGATTATGAAAGGAATATGATATTAGCGATATTGAATATGAGCCACCTATTAATAAGTTGTGATATAACAATAATGCAATTATATTTGTTTTTTAGTTAAAGGACATGTCGTACTAGTGTCGGTCACATAGGACAGGAGATGACTTATTACGTACAAGTAAATGTAATATTCGAGTGATTTACAATTTCAAATGAGTATCTCATAAGACATTTAGAGAGTAAGATATAACTCAACCTCGAATGATTTTACCATTTTTTAAGACATAGGCAGTTGCACTTGAAGGGGGTGTGTGGAGAATACGAGTTGGGAGTGTCCCACATTGGTTAGAAAATGAATCCAAGCCTTGCATATAAGCCGATGGGCTACCCCACCTAACACCAATTGGTTTTAGGATGGAACCCCACTCGGCTTGTGTGCTCGGCTTGATTAGTGCGTGTGCGCTTGGTGTGCGTGGCCCCCCACGTCAGATGACCCACCGTGATTTAACACAAATAATAGCAAATATTCCAAACGACTAGAAAGAGAAACAATGGAAACAAGCAATCTCACCACGTTAAGCAATTGCCATTGCGCGCTCTTTTGCTCATAGTGAGCCTCAAATCATGCAGCTTCAACCTCGTCCCGGTCTGGCCTCGTAGGAAGTTTGTGGGAATGTATGTTTTTAGGACCTCGATGATCGACGACGACGACAACAACAACAATAATAACTACTTGATTGGGTCCCAAGCCAAGATGAATTACACGCATTATAACTACTTGTTGGTAGAGGTGGCAATCGGGCAAGTCGGTTCGGGTTCGGGTCGGGTTATTCGGTTTCGGGTCAAATCGGACTCGGGTTGATATCGGGTGTTATGACAATTCGGGTCGAGTCGGATCGGGTCGGGTTCAATCGGGCATTATTTTTTCGGATACAATCGGGTTTTCGGTTGCAATTTGATCGAGCAATTTCGGATTTCGGACAAATCGAGTTTTGGTTTAACCAGGTTTCGGATGAACCGGGCTTCGGTCAAATCGAGCTTTGGTCCAATTGGGTTTCGGTCCAATCGGGTTTTGGTTGAACCGAGCTTCAGTCAAACTAGGCTTCGGTCGAATCGGGTTTCGGTTGAAATGGTTTTTTGCTCAAATGGAGTTTTAGTTGAACAGAGTTTCGCTTAAGTTGAGTTTATTTTTTTGGTTGAACCTGATTTCGTTTTGAATCGAGTTTCTGTCAAATTGAGGTTCACTTGAATCAAGTTTCTATCAAATTCACCGCATGACTCAAATTGGATAAATGAAATAAATTTTAGTTAAACAAACTTTTATTTATTGAAATTTCAATTTTATTCAAACTTTGCTTTATAAAACTCATCATTAGTCGATATGTTTTAGATTTTTAGTCATATTTATAATAATAATTTATATATATGAGATATTTACCTTTTTATATATAATAACCAATTCGATCTTAATCTCTCTCTGTATATATATACACACACACACCGTGTATTTGCACTGTATAGTAATATTATGAATTTATAACGTGTTATAAAATATAGTTTAAAGTTGGTTTGTATAGGCAACCTTTTCTTTATTAAAAATAAAATATTAGTACACCACTTTAAACGAAGCAAGATTTCTTCCATCTAAATGAGAACTATCAAATGTTATGATATTGGTCCAAAGTTAGATTTATCCAAACTTCATATTATCTAATTTTATAACTAAGATTCAATAACTATAGTACAAAATATATTTTGAATGGTTAGTTGAAAATTATTATTGCTAAAGAATGAATTCCTAGTTAAATAGATAAGAAAAATTCCACTAAAGTAGTTTTAATTTATATATTTCCATTATCATTTTAGAAAGAACACTTACAAATCTATTGTTAATATGATTAAAAATAAAACATCAGTACACCACTTAAACGAAACAAAATTTCTACCATCTAAATGAGAATTATCAAATGCTATGATATTGGTCCAAAGTAAGATTTATCCAAACTTCCTATTATCTAATTTGATAACTAAGATTCAATAATTATAGTATATTTTGAATGGTTAGTTGAAAATTATTATTGCTAAAGAATGAATTCCTAGATAAGTAGAAAAAAATTCCACTAAAATAATTTTAACTTGTATTTTCCATTATATCGTTTTAGAAAGAACACTTACAAATATATTATTGATATGATTAAAAATAAAATATTAGTACACCACTTCAACGAAATAAGATTTCTACCATCTAAATGAGAATTATCAAATGTTATGATATTGGTCCAAAGTAAGATTTATCCAAACTTCATATTATCTAATTTCATAACTAAGATTCAATAACTATAGTATACAGTATATTTTGAACGGTTAGTTGAAAATTATTATTTTTAAAGAATGAATTCCTAGATAAATAGATAAGAAAAATTCCACTAAAATAGTTTTAACTTATATTTTTCATTATATCGTTCTAGAAAGAACACTTACAAATCTATTGTAAATATGATTAAAAATAAAACATTAGTACACCACTTAAACGAAACAAGATTTCTGCTATCTAAATGAGAATTATCAAATGTTATGATATTGGTTCAAAGTAAGATTTATCCAAATTTCATATTATCTAATTTGATAAGTAAGATTCAATAACTATAGCATATAGTATATTTTGAATGGTTAGTTGAAAATTATTATCGCTAAATAATGAATTCCTAGATAAATAGAAAAGGAAAATTCCACTAAAATAGTTTTAACTTATATTTTTCATTATATCGTTCTAGAAAGGACACTTACAAATCTATTGTTAAAAATTATATTTCTTCGTCGATCATATAATATATATTCTATAACAACTAAAAATCTTATATATTTTTTAAATATATAATTTTTAAAAATGAATGCAAATTATAAAATAGAAAAATGTATCACCCCAAGAAGATAATTAATAGAAAAAAGATGAAATAAATTTAAAATTATTTATAACTATAACTTCATATTTGTCAATTAAATAATAAAAACAAAAAAAAATCAAGAACGTGTATGTATTACTCGAATGATCATTAAACTAAACAAAGGACAAAAAGATATAAAATATGGAGTAGTATAAAAGAACAACCCAAAATTTAGGAGGGAAATAAAAGAAAAGGGTATTTTGGGAGGGAAAACTAAAAAAATGGAAAATTTAGGAGGGAAGGCAAATTAAAGAAAGAAAGAAAAGTACCGTATTCCTGCACATACATTTTCATTTACCTTAAAATTTTACAAAATAAAAATAAAGTACTAAATTATTAAATTCATTTTAATTTTACACAAGAAACAGTTCGGGTTCAAGTGATTTCGGATGTCAGATGTAATCGGGTTCGGGTGACTTCGGGTGTTGGATATAATCGGGTTCGGGTGATTTCGGGTGTCGGATATAATCGGGTCGGATGATTCGGTCTTCGGGTTGTTGTCGACTCGGTTCATTCGGGTATAATCGGGTTCGGGTTAATATCGAATTCGGTTTGCTATCGGGTTCGGACGGAGTTCGGGTCGGATCGGTCGGTCTCGGTTCCGAACTTTTTAAAATTTATTCAGGTGTCGGTCGGGTTCGGTGCCGGATCATTCGGATCGGTTTTCTCGGATCGGGTCGGGTATTGCCAGCTCTACTTGTTGGTGTGTCGCTCACTAAAAATGTAGATGATAGATGAGAGGGTCCTCCAACCTTGGTGGAAGATTGTCAAAGTGTGGGAGAACTTGTTGTCTGCATTTAGTATTTCTGCAGTTTTAACAGGTGATGAGAAGGTCGTGAAGAACACCACTAGTGCTTTAGATTGTACTGGTATGTCTTAGTTTTTCTGATCAATAAAATAAGAATATATATTAAAAACCATTTCCACAGCAAAGAATCAAAATAAGGGATATCCGATCCCTTATTTTTCTGCTTTTCTGCTTGCACTTAGAGATTTTTCACTTCAAAATTGATTATCCGATCATACTTTACATTTACATTCAATTCTGCAGAATAATAAAAACTAGTACAATACCCGTGCTATTGCGCGGTTTTTTAAACTAAAATCTTGATGATATAAAAAATAATATTATAAAGTATTAATAAAAGTTAAGATAAAATTCATTAAAATCTTTACCATAAATGTATCTTATAAATATCTCAAAAAATTATTTTTACAAAATATCATGTAAAAGTATTACATAAATATGGATATTTAAACCACTTAGTAAAAATAATTATATCATTGTAACTTTGTTTAAATGTGATGTGGTATAACCGTTATCTAAAATGATATTGGTTATGTCATATCATCAGATAGGCTTATATATTAAGTAGTATATATAAATTAGATATTTATAATATATAAATATTTACATGTAGATTAATAGTAAGCATTAGAAATAGTTAGTAAATATATTAAAAATAAAAAATAAAAAAGAAATATGATTGGTTTAAAGGGAATAAGAAGAAAAATTAAAGGGAAAAAATAGATTGATTTAAAGAGATAAAAAAAAGTAGGGATATCATATAGGCTAAAACTCTTTTATTTTAAGAATATGTATATATATAGTAAATGTGATAAAAAATAAAAGAAAAAAGGTAATTGGTTTGAAAAGATAAAAAGAAGGAGAAAAAATAATTAAAGGAAATAAATTTGAGTTAAGCAAATTAGCTATATTAAATTGAATTCAATCTTTTGAATTAAGCCCAATTGTTAACAAATATGTTGAAAATAAAAGAAAGAATAGGATTGATTTAAAAAGATAAAGGGAAGAATAAAAATAATAATTAAAGGAAATAATAATTAAATATAGGAGAGAGGAAAAAAATAAAAAAGTAGAAAATATGGGATTGGTTGAATTGACTAAAATCAAGGAGACGATGACACGTCATCAAAGTCTTCTGATTTAAAGTATTACTAGCGTAGTACCCGTGCGTAACGCACGGGATTTGTAAATTATAATATATTTTATAGAATATATTACCATAATTTATTTACATTATATATTAGATGTATTATACTATTATAATAATATTAAAATGATTTAACAAAATAATATAAATTTGGATAAAAAATAATGTCTGAGGCAGGATATAAAAATGTGGCCCTCTACTATTATTTTTTGTTGTGTTAATGAATTGGAAGGTAAGATCAAATAATTTGGTAGTTCGACTACATATTACACAAACTCTAGGTGAATAGAGTTTTAAGCACTTTTTGATGGAGAACACATAAAAATGAGAGAAGAAATATTCTTGTAATAAACTTAAAAGTAAAAAAAAAATGCTTCATCCGTCTCAAAATATAGATCGTTTTATTTTTTTGCATGTTTTTTAAGAAGCTAAAAACTTTGTAAAATATTATATTTTTATTGGTTTTTAAAAATAATATTACGCTTATTAATAATAAGTATATTATTATTTTTAAAAACTAATAAAGAAAATTCAATATTTTATAAAAATTTTAGCTCCTTACAAAACGTGCTAAAAAGTAAAACGACCGATATTTTGAGACAAAGGTAGTACAAAGTTTAAAGTCACCACTACTGTTTGAGAATGAGTTTTTTTTTAGCCTTTTAAGTTTTTAGTAAGCAGATTGATTAATTTGAGCATTAAACACACATTTGTTGTGGTAATGGGTTGGAAGGTAGAACCCAATAATTTGGAAGTTGGACTACACATTCCACAAATACAAACGCTCGTGAATGGAATTCTTAGAACTTTGGGATGAAGAGCACATAAAAAAAAGATATATTATATTAATAAACTTAAAAGTAAAAAAAATCCTTTCATCTCAAAATGTAGGCAATTTTATTTTTTTGATATGTTTTTTAAGAAGCTAAAAACTCTATCAAATATATTATCTTTATATTAGTTTTATTTGAGCAATTATATGATTTGCAATGTCTAAATAGAAGCTTTATTATTATATATTAGGCCAAAGCATGGATAGTTAGCTCAGTGTCATAAAACATATGACAAATATAAAAAATGAATGAAAATATTTTGGATCTCAAGCTTGAATTTTTACATTCAATAACTGATTGAGTTTTAAAATTATATTTTAGATACTCCGTATTAGTTTAAGGTGTTTATAATTTTAGATAGATAAAATAAGTGAATTATATAGTTCATATGAGGAAATATTTTACTAAATCACACACACAAAAAAAAAATTTAGGGTAAAATGCGGTAACTAATAAAGATATTAAGTTTTAACTCAAAACAAATGAGAAAAAAAATAAATTTGTTAAATTATCATTAGTTTTAATTCAAACGGTCAAAAAAACATTTGGGATAAATTAATATTAATATTCTTGTAATTTTATTAAATTATCATTAGATTTATTTTAATGAATAATTAATTAAATTAAAAGATGAAACTTAAATGCAACAAAGTTGTTAACATGGTTTTTATAAGGAGGAAACAATCTTGCAAGGGAAGATTAATAATTAAAAAAATTTGGTGGTTAAAGATTTCAAATCTCATCGTATTTCATGATTTCAAATTAATATAAAAAATACTAATAATAATTTTAGAAATAAATTATAATTAAATTTGTTAGAAAATGAATCATATCAGTAACTAAAAATAAATTTACACAAAAGTAAGTAATTAAAATCAATGAGTTTTAACAAACTAAAAGATTTTGTCCCGTGTATTTGAATTAGGGAATTTACCATAAATGACTATTCCATCAAAATAATTATAAAAGATAAATTTTAATTAATGATTTAAGGTAGAGTCAAATAAAATAATTAATTAATTAATTAATTTAAAATGAGGTTATTATCTTCGACCAATAAAATTGAAAAATTAATTAAGTGGGCCCATGATTGATGTTAAGTTGCCACATAAGCCAATTCTTAAGGAAAAATTGCCATGTGGCATTGAAAAATTAATTAAGTGGGCCCATGATTGATATTAAGTTGCCACATAAGCCAATTCTTAAGGAAAAATTGCCATGTGGCATGAGAAGCAATTGTTTTAGTATTATATTAGATATTAGATATTAGATATAGATAAGTGATATAATTGACTTTTCACATACTTTAACATTCATTTAGCCGAAATTGGGTGATGGCTGTGAATTTGCAAAAAAAAGGTTTTAACGGGTCGTTTTCTACAATTTTAGTTCTAAGAGGTGGCTTTCAGCAAAACACCTTATTTAAAAGATAGTTTTCTGTAATTTTGCCTATACAGAAACAAGCTTAATTTTTATTTTATTTTTCGGAAATTGTACAACAGTTAATCCCTTCCGATAGGCGATACGAGTCTCATTCCCGGTGTAACACCGTATTCCGGATATAAATTCTTATTAAAAAAATTATATTTATATTTTATACTACCATTATATTAACATATTTACAAAATTTTATTAGGAAAGATTGATTATTTTATAAATATATATTTTTTACTTTTCTAAAACATTTATTTTCAAAATAAAAGTTTATAAACATGTTAATATAAGTATCTAGAGTATAAATATAATTTTAATTTTTTTAAGGTGAATTTATACCCGAAATAATTAAGTGTAACACCAGATATCAAGGGTGCTGAGAGGGGGAATGAGGTGGCTCCAGTCCCCCTGGGTTGGAGGAAAACGTAAAAAAAAAGTATTTTTTTTTGTAATATTTGATAATTTAAGGGTTAAATAATCAGGTCTCCCTATAGCTTCATTTTATGGAATTTTTTCCCTTTTAGCTTTTTAAATTTAAAATAACTATTTAAATCATACATTTAATTTATTTTCTACTATATTGTTTACAAAAAAATGTATATCAGATATATATATATATATATATTCAAAAATGTATACGTTAGGCGTCCACTCTCTGCCTAAAGCTATGTGGGTGTAGTCTCAAAAAAAAAAAAAGCTATGTGGGTGCCTAGATACGTCGGTCTAGCCAGCTGCCTTGACGGTCTAGGCGTCGCTTGGGTGGACGTTAGACGGTCCCTTGATGCCGTCTAGACACCTAAAAATTATCCCATTCGATTTATAGTTGGAGAAAAACAGTAAAGGGAAAATTGAAAATAATCGATATCTATCCATTCTATCTATATATCTATCTATCTATTAATATTACTAATTCTGTTAACATTTTGCTCACGTGTCACGCCCACAATTAAACTTGATTTTTTTAATCAACTACCTCTTTTCTAATTGGTAGGTTTTATTGTCGAGATTTTTAATATATGTTTTATATTTTAAGCTTATCACAATCATATCTGGAAAATGTTACTTACATTGAACTTAATTTCTAGCTTATTGGTTGATTGTATTTTTGAAAAGTTTAAATATATGTTTCCCATCTTAAGTTTATCACAATCTCTTCAAAATGTCAATGTACATTGAACATAAAAGATACAAATTTACCGTGATTTTACATAAGTTTGTATTATTTCAATAAAAGACTAACATATTTTTTTTGAACAACAATAAAAGACTAACATTTGATTGGGGTTGTCAATAATACATAATACATATTTAAATGAACTATTTACATAAATTTAATTATTGATATTATTTCCTTAAAGAATTAACTTTGGTTTTCATATTACACAATACATATTTAAATAGATTAATACTTTCCATTAAATATGTTTTTGATATCTTTTTGAATCAAAATTTTCAATATAGCTAACCACGTGGGATGGAAATAATCTATTTAACCCATTTAATAATAATTTAATACATATTTGTTCAAGATTCAATAGTATTTAAGTTGATTGACATATTTATTTAAATATGTACCAAAAGATCAATTTCAATAACTATATATTCATAATGTCCATGTACCAACGACTGTCCTCCGGAGGTTGGAGGGACATGGTATTGAAGGCAGTGCCGATGCCGGACGGTGACGAGGCGAACTGGGGCTGAGTGTAATATGCCTGGGGCTGCTGCGGTGGACGTTCTTTGCTCACCTTGTGATCAACATCCCGGAGTTGATCAGAGAATAGGCGGTTGTGTTGGGGAAATTTTTTAGGCGGGCCGTGATGAAGCGACTTTTCAGATCGGTCGCCCGAGCCGATTTGTTGTTGTGAAAAAGCCCTTTGATGCGTTGCCAAACTTCCCTAGTCGAGGAGCCCGACTTGATTACCGTCAGCACCACCTCCTCAGAGATCGTCGCATAGATCCATGTGAGGACGATCGAGTCTAATTGTTTCTAGTGAGCATCGGAGATGCCTTCCGGACAATCGGAGCCATCGATGTGATGCAACACATCATGAGCGGTGGCAGTAACTTGGAAGAGCTCAGCCCAAGTATGATATTGAATTTTGTGAAGGTCAAGAGTGAAAAGGATATGGTGTTTGATGTTTGAGACAGATTGAGCGGAATGAAACGGTGTGGCGGCGGCGCCGCCGTTAGGTTGCGGAATTGGGATCGGCCATGGGAATCGTTGGGGATCGTTAGGGTTCTTGAGATCGGGTTAGGAAAATCAAGAACGGAGGTGTGATATCATTTAATTAGGAAAGATTAGGGTAATTGAGTCCACAAAGGGATCTCATTCTATATCCTCACATATATAGGTATGATTACAAGATATTACAATATCAACAATATCAAAGATACGATTTACCAAATCCCGAATATCTCTCTATCCTAACCACTGCCTCCTCCAAAAATCAAAGGGAAAATTACAGAAAACCACCCCTTAAATATAGGTATTTTCACTTAACCACCCCTTAAATTCAAAATTACAGAAAACCACCCTTTAAATGATGTTTACTTACAACTCACCACCCCTTCATCTATTTTCTATTATTTTATCATTAAATATATTATATTTTAATATTTTTAAACTCAAATTTGATTATAAATATATTTAAAATTTGAATTTAAGGGTTCGATTACATTTTAGTGATTGTTTTATTTATTTTTAAAAAATAATAATAAATAGTTAATAATTTTCAACTTAATATATGAGTTTGATCCATTTTATTTGTTATAGATAACTTTTTTCTTTAAATTTCCCTAAAGTTTTAAAAATTAGGTTATCGATTAATCATATAACTTAAATATAATTATGAAAATAATAATTGTAGGCTATATATATATATATATATATATATATATATATATATATATATATATATATATATATATATATATATTTTTAAAAATAAATAAAATTATCCATAAAATATAATCGATCCCTTAAATTCAAATTTGGAATATATTTATAATCAAAATTTAAGTTTAAAAATATTAAAATATGATATATATATATATATAATGATAAATTAACGAAAATAAATGGAGGGGTGGTGAGTTGTAAGTAAACATCATTTAAAGGGTGGTTTTCTGTAATTTTGAATTTAAGGGGTGGTTAGATGAAAATACACATATTTAAGGGGTGATTTTCTGTAAATTTCCCAAAATCAAAACACCTCCATTGGACCATTCTATCGCTTCCTATGTACTTCTGAGTATTCACCATTTTCTTTTTACTTTGCCTTCTTTCTTGATTTTTACTTTTAGAAGGCCGAATTGATTAGATTTTTCCCAGCCTTTCTTTTCTTCTCATTTTTGCTATTTTTTTTGTTTGGATTGACTTTCCTGGGTAGGTTCTTCCTTATTTTTGCTTTGCTTTTGGATTTCTGTCTTCTTGCTTTCGATTTTGAGCAAATGTTAGGCTGATTTTCGTTTCTAGGGTTTTTTCTGATGGAGCGTCTCTCGGTTGATTGTTAAGTGACAATTTGGTAAATTTTATACGTATCTCATGTGTTCACCTTATTGGATGAATTTAATTAATTTTTAATATAATTATTCAACCATCTTAATTAGTTACAAAGTTTATTTTAATTAGTTAGACTAACTCCAATGGTTAAGTGTGCAAATGTATTTGCACAAGGTGTTTAAAAATGCACATCACTTTTTGATGTTTTACTCCATTGGTTAAATGTGCATTTTATACACACCTATCTCTAAGTAAATATGATTAAATTAAAAAGGAAAAGAAAAAACTTAAAAACAACCAATAAAAATGACTTTACTTTATTAAAAAGTGATAAAAAGCTTTTGCACATGGGGGAGGTGATGTGCTTATATTTGAGCGTGCAAATGTGCACATTTTAAACACTCAAAAGTAACCATTTGAGCACAATTTGTATCAAAATGTGCATATTTAAGCATTTGTACCATACCATTGGAGTTAGTCTTAGCGAGTAATATAATTAGTTAGAGGAATTCTTACGACCGTTTAAATTGGGCCTCACGAATGGACAACTGCACAGGCCCATCCGGAGTTATATGCCCATTAGGTGGCCCAATTAAGCCAGCAGTATCGTTAATGTAATCATATATAAGCTCCGAGTGAGTTCCGCTCCTTCGCCCTCTCTTTGCATATACTAGGGTTTTGGTGTGCGGTATCTCTGGTTTGATTTGCTCAGCACCCAACCCTAGCAATGGCGGAACAGGTTCTGTCTCTCCTCCTCGCTGGTTTATCTCTGCTGAATCCCAACTTTTGTACTCATTTATTAACCTTTTTTCTGTTGGCTTGATTGTTTGTTTAGACCGAGAAGGCCTTTCTCAAGCAGCCAAATGTGTTCCTTAGGTAGTTTCGAGATCTGTTTTTCTATCACCTGTTTGTCTACTTGTTGATTATTTTGAACACCGTTCCTTATTTTGTTTTTGATTTTTATAGCTCGAGGAAGTCCGGGAAGGGGAAGAGACCTGGAAAGGGAGGAAACAGGTTCTGGAAGAGCATTGGTCTTGGTTTCAAGACACCTAGAGAGGCCATGGAAGGTTTGTAGCTCGTGATTGAATGGTTTCTTAGCCTCGTTATTTTTTTTAAAAAAATGACTTTTACAATTTGATTTGATCTGTTCTGTCATATTGTTGTTGATTTTGGATTCTATATTTTTTGTGCTTTCTATTTGTTATTGATCTGTTCTGTGCTTTTTATGTGTATTTGAATGTACTCGTTTTCAATTCTATGGAAATGTGTTTCATGATTTGTCAACTTACATTATTCAAATTCATGGTCAGAGATAGCCTTTAATTTGCTGTAACTTTTGCCTCAAATTCCATGTGAAGCTAATAGTGTCAGATGGTATTACGGTAGTCACTGGTGAGAAACAATCTAAAACTTGTATATATCTATATGCTCTCTCGATTCAGGTTGCTGTAATGTATATCTAGTCCCTCATAGTGCTGCTGTAAGTGAGAATTTCTTTTCTCCTTCACGCATTTCCACATCTATCATAACAGGTTTTATGGTGTGTCATGTTGTTTTGTACCTGTGAATCCTGTGATGATTGATTGCATATTTTGGTGTGTGATATGTTTTAGTCCAAATGGATTGTCGCCCACAAGGAATTCATTTGTGCATTTGGCTATCCTTAGGTACATATATTGACAAGAAATGCCCTTTCACTGGCACCGTCTCTATCAGAGGCCGCATCCTTACTGGCACATGCCACAGTGCTAAAATGAATAGGACCATCATTGTGCGCCGAAACTATCTTCACTTTGTCAAGAAGTATCAAAGGTGAATGATCATAGATAGTAGTAATTCTCGCTGCTTTCCGTTCTGAGTCCAGTTTTGTGATCGCTTTATGGTGCCTGCTATCAGGTATGAAAAGAGGCATTCCAACATTCCTGCTCATATCTCCCCATGCTTCCGTGTGAAGGAGGGAGATCACATTGTGATTGGCCAGTGCAGGTAAGTGACCTCTGATAGCTATTCCTGTGTCATTTTAGTTGTGCTGTTGGTTCATTGTTATGTATTTCTTGCTTCTGCGATTTTCAGGCCATTGTCGAAAACAGTGAGATTCAATGTGTTGAAAGTTATTCCTGCTGGTTCATCTGGTGGTGGGGGAAAGAAGGCATTTACTGGATTATGAAGTGACACAGGTTTTAGCTTTTCTACTATCTGGATAGATTGATGTGGAAGCGGTGAAGAGACCTAGGCATTTCCAAATTTTCCATTTCAAAACCTTACTTAGCAATTTTGTGCAATTGACTTGAATTATAATCTACATTGTTATTGGGATTTATCTGTATGATGTATTCTACTGTTCCCTTTATGCAATGGATTTTTGAAGTTTGCCCTCCATTCCCTTTTACTTGACCTGCTGCTTCTTGCCCTCCATTTGTTTTTGCATAAGCAAAGATTGGATACCCATATTTCTGAAATTGATAAATGTGGGGGTGAGTTGTTTAGGATAAAGAACCGGCATCAACTAGCGTCTGTTTGGTTGGACAAACGATATTACAGACAAATATTATAGTTTGTGTAAGATATGATATTGTGGCTACCAATCAGAATATGTGAAACTTGAAGTGTTAGTTTTTGAGAATGAGCTAAATCTCCATCTGTGCAACAATGATGGCAGTATCACCACTTTCATAGATATATCGTACTTGAAGTACTATAAGCATGGTATTGAAGCTTCATGCCTTTCTACCACGCCTATCAATTACACTTGCAATTGTTCATTGATATCCAAAATTACATTCACTACTGGCGAATATATTCTCATATTGAATGGCTTTTATGCAGTCAATCCTACATTCCTACTTATATCTTACAATACCATTTCAGTTATTTTGCTTATTTTGTCTGAACACTCATTAAAAGTCGATGGATGTTACACTTTCCGATGTTTAAACTATGTGTCCCAAAACATAAAGGATCCAGATATAAATTGTTTATTTCTAGCTTTTTATATGCATTTCAATGTCGACGTCCATTATCTATTTGAAATTACTCCATGAACATCCAGATGAGCAATAATGCAATATATGTGCATTCATCACTTTCTTGGCCTTATAAAATGCATCTGATACTTTGATAGTTTTTTGCTAAACCATATAATTATCATTTGGTATGTTGAATTTCTAATTCACGTTCATTCCTCCTCGGATCCCAAATGACAGAGAATTGCTTTTATTCAATCTTTTTTTTAATAGTCTCACTTCCTCGCCTCCTTAATGTTGAACATTTGATTACCTTAATGGAGGTATTTGATAGGATTGGGGTCTCAAACCCTATGGGTGTGTATGACACCAATTATTAAATGTTAAAATTAAGAGATTTTTAGCTGTTAAAAAATAAACTACTTATATGTGTGTATGAGAACAACAAATGAGCATTAAACAGTTAAAGTTTGTGTTTAAAAAATAAGCTACTTGTGATAGCTTATTTTGGTGTTTATTTGGTTTGAAAGTATCATAATACCCCTAATAATAACCAAATAAACACCATTTTTTTTACAAATAACCACTTTTTCGTCTCATACGGAGTTTATATATTTTTCATAAATTTTTAACTACTTTTACCAACAGCTTATAAATTTTACCCTATTTATAATTTTAGTCAGTTTATTAACCCCGTCCCATACGAACCTTATGTATCGTCCAACTTCTTTGTGGTCTAAGCTAATTGTGGAGGTGACCTCAATGCATATACCGTAAATCAAAATATTTAAATGACACGTGGTCTCATTTGGAGATGATTCAGGAGAATTTACGTGTCTATTCAAAATGAAAAATTGCATGGGCCATTGGACCGATGACTCTTGTGCGTCATTCTTTATCTATGCTCAGCTATGAGACTGTTAGCATTCCTTTGTTTCATGTAACCAATGTGTTAAAGACGTCTATCAAATGTTAGATTAACACTAGTCCATGTGGCAGTGTTGTATGTTTGTAGTTGTTTCATTGAGCTCAGTTGGGAGACATAAGAGACTTTACATGTACTCTTATTATAAATGGTCTTATTGTTATTTTGCAATGAAACAAGTCGTATATGTATAGTAACCTTATAAGGGATATTCGGATCCTATGATTTTATAGTCCTTTTAGTGGGTATCCATGTGAATTTCAATGATCTTGCAAATCATTTTTGAGTTTCACTCGAGTGACAAAATATACAGTGCCACAAAGAGAAATATTTTACCAACTTCTGGTGAGTGACATCATAATTTTCAATATAATAGATATATTGGATAATCCCCCAACCTATTAAAGTTTATAATTGTATTTGTTGGATTTTTTTTCGTGATTAAATATATCTTTATTTAATTAGATGACTTTTGAGTACATCCAATTTCTATTTACCCATCGATTCTATCTCTTATCTTTTTAGTCAAATTAACAATATAAATTTAATATATATGATATTATTTATGTAAATTAAAAAATATTGAACTGTAATGGATGCTAGATTTTTTTTAAAGTATGATTGATAATTGGTTTTTGTAAAAAAAAAAATGCCCCAATTACATTGCCCTGGTAATCAAGATAAAATATTATCCATGCCCTACATATTGAGGTTATAATATTATGGGAAATCAAATACGTTACTGCTCATTAATCATAATATCTTTAGCCAATATAATTGTTACTTACAAAAATACTATTATATTTACTAATATAAAAGATCATTCAATATATTTTAAAAAGAGTATTCGATCAATATAAACATATTAATCTAGACCATTTAGGAAAAAAGTAAAAGTAATTTTAAAAGAAAAATTATTTTTGAAATCACATGATCTATTTTTTTCCTCAGTATAACAAATATGAGGCAAAGTAAGATTGATACAAATCATTTAAAATGGTAACTTCTTTAGTATTTAACCCCATGAACTTACGTAGAAATGTTATGAACGTGAATAATTCATTTTATAAGGTTATGATCGCTATATTAGATTTCTGTCTTCTTACTTTCGATTTTGAGCAAAGGTTAGGCTGATTTTCGTTTCTAGGGTTTTTCTCTCGGTTGATTCTTAAGTGACAATTTGGTAAATTTTATGAGTATCCTATGTGTTCACCTTATTCGATGACTTTAATTAATTTTTAATATAAATATTCAACATGTATCTAAGTTTATCTTAATTAGTTAGCGAGTAATACAATTAGTCAGAGGAATTCTCACGACCGTTTAAATTGGGCCTCACGAATGGACAACTGCACAGGCCCATCCGGAGATTATATGCCCATTTGGTGGCCCAATTAAGCCAGCAGTATCGTTAATGTAATCATATACTAGGGTTTTGGTGTGCGGTATCTCTGGTTTCATTTGCTCAGCACCCAACCCTAGCAATGGCGGAACAGGTTCTTTCTCTCCTCCTCGCTCGTTTTTCTCTGCTGAATCCCAACTTTTGTACTCATTTATTAACCTTTTTCTGTTGGCTTGATTGTTTGTTTAGACCGAGAAGGCCTTTCTCAAGCAGCCAAATGTGTTCCTTAGGTAGTTTCGAGATCTGTTTTTCTATCACCTGTTTGTTTACTTTTTGATTATTTTGAACGCCGTTCCTTATTTTGTTGTTGATTTTTGTAGCTCGAGGAAGTCCGGGAAGGGGAAGAGACCTGGAAAGGGAGGAAACAGGTTCTGGAAGAGCATTGGTCTTGGTTTCAAGACACCTAGAGAGGCCATGGAAGGTTTGTAGCTCGTGATTGAATGATTTCTTAGCCTTG
Organism: Persicaria maculosa; assembly: GCA_963922045.1. Lineage (NCBI taxonomy): Eukaryota > Viridiplantae > Streptophyta > Magnoliopsida > Caryophyllales > Polygonaceae > Persicaria > Persicaria maculosa. The sequence goes on from OY998252.1 coordinate 12,523,090, forward strand.
TTATTTAAAAAAAAATGACTTTTACAATTTGATTTGATCTGTTCTGTCATATTGTTGTTGATTTTGGATTCTATTTTTTTTGTGCTTTCTATTTGTTAGTGATCTGTTCTGTGCTTTTTATGTGTATTTGAATGTACTCGTTTTCAATTCTATGGAAATGTGTTCATGATTTGTCAACAAACATTATTCAAATTCATGGTCAGAGATAGCCTTTAATTTGCTGTAACTTTTGCCTCAAATTCCATGTGAAGCTAATAGTGTTAGATGGTATTACGGTAGTCACTAGTTAGAAACAATCTAAAACTTGTATATATCTATATGCTCTCTCGATTCAGGTTGCTGTAATGTATATCTAGTCCCTCATATTGCTGCTGTAAGTGAGAATTTCTTTTCTCCTTCTCGCATTTCCACATCTATCATAACAGGTTTTATGGTGTGTCATGTTCTGTTGTTAATCAACTTTGTACCTGTGATAATTGATTGCATATTTTGGTGTGTGATATGTTTTATTCCAAATGGATTGTCGCCCACAAGGAATTTATTCGTGCATTTGGCTGATTCTTAGGTACATATATTGACAAGAAATGCCCTTTCACTGGCACCGTCTCTATCAGAGGCCGCATCCTTACTGGCACATGCCACAGTGCTAAAATGAATAGGACCATCATTGTGCGCCGAAACTATCTTCACTTTGTCAAGAAGTATCAAAGGTGAATGATCATAGATAGTAGTAATTCTCGCTGCTTTCCGTTCTTTATCCAGTTTTGTGATCACTTTATGGTGCCTGCTATCAGGTATGAAAAGAGGCATTCCAACATTCCTGCTCATATCTCCCCATGCTTCCGTGCGAAGGAGGGAGATCACATTGTGATTGGCCAGTGCAGGTAAGTGACCTCTGATAGCTATTCCTGTGTCGTTTTAGTTGTGCTGTTGGTTCATTGTTATGTATTTCTTGCTTCTGCAATATTCAGGCCATTGTCGAAAACAGTGAGATTCAATGTGTTGAAAGTTATTCCTGCTGGTTCATCCGGTGGTGGGGGAAAGAAGGCGTTTACTGGATTGTGAAGTGCCACAGGTTTTAGCTTTTCCACTATCTGGATAGATTGATGGGGAAGCAGTGAAATCAAGGGACCTAGGCATTTCCAAATTTTCCATTTCAAAACCTTAGCAATTTTGTGCAATTGACTTAAATTATAATTTTACATTGTTATTGAGATTTATCTGTATGATGTATTCTACTGTGCCCTTTCATGCAATGGATTTTTGAAGTTTAGATTTCTTGCTCTCATCATTCAAACCCAGTTTCATGCAATGGATCTTTTACTTGACCTGCTGTTTATGCCTTCTTGGTTTTTGCATAAGTAAAGATTGGATACCCATATTTCTGAAATTGCTAGCTGTGGGGGTGCATTGTTTAGACAATGAAGCAGCATCAATGAGTGTATGTCTTGGTTGAATTGTTTAGACAATGAAGCAGCATCAATGAGTGTATGTCTTGGTTGAATTGTTTAGACAATGAAGCAGCATCAATGAGTGTATGTCTTGGTTGAATTGTTTAGACAGTGAAGCGGCATCAATGAGCGTCTGTCTTGGTGGACAAACGATATTTTACAGACAAATATTATAGCTTGGGTAGATAAGTAGTGTGGTTGTTGTGTGTAGATATGTAGTGTGGTTACTAATCAGCTTAAGCGTTCTCTGATAAAATTGAAATTTGTATTCAATGGCTAATATAAGTATGCAGCTATCACGTCTATTAATTATGCTTGGAATCGCTCATTGATATCCAAAATTACATTTCATCTTGCTTGAAGGATCAAACCTAACATGAATTGCTTTTTTCTAGCTCTTTAAATGCATTTTGATGTCAACGGCTATTATCTATTTGGAATTACTACATGAAGGCATGAACATTGAAATGAACTACAATGCAATATATGTGCATTCATCGTTTTTTTGGCCATAGTAAATGCATTTGATAGCTTTGTTAAACCATATAATTATCATTTAGTAGGTTGAATTTCTAATTCACGTTCATTCCCCCACATATTTTAAATGATAGAGAAATTGCTTTCACTCAATCTTTTTCTTAATAGTCTCATTTCTTCTCCTCCTTAATGTCGAGCATTTGATTACCTTTATGGAGCTCGAGATATTTGATAACATTAGAGACTCATGTATCGTCTAACTTCTTTATGGTCTTGTTGTAGATAATTGTGGAGGTGGTCCCAACACATATACCATAAATCGAAATATTTAATTGGCATGATCTCTTTTGGAGATGATTCAAGAGAATTTATGTGTCAAATTCAAAATGTGAAATTGCATGGGCCTTTAGACCAATGACTCGTCTAGATATTGTGTGATACTCTATGCTCAACAATGTGATTGTTAACATTCTCCACATTCACATTTTGTTACATTTGACCAATGTGTCGAGTCATCTAAAAATATTAGAATAACACTAGTCCATATGGCAATGTTGTATGTTTGTAGTTGTCTCACTGAACTTAGTGAAGAGACCTAAGAAACTTTGCATGTACTCTTATTATAGATGGTACTAGTCTTATTACCCGCGTGTTACGCGGCATTTTAATAAATATTATTTTATTATATATATTATCTTTGATTTTTTTATAATTAAATTTTGAAGATAAAAAAAATTGATTGAAAACTTTCTAGGAAATCAATGTACAATCCATTAAAATATATTAATTAAATAAACAACATCATTAAAAAATTTAAAGCTAAAAAAAAAAAAAATTGTGTTGCAACTAATAAAAATGTATAAAACTTAATAAAATAAAATATCATATCCTTATATGTTATTATTTAATAATTCAAGTTTCGTCTATGACTCCACTAATGAATTTACATTAAAACAAATGTTTTTATAAAGATATGGATAACTATTTAGATTATTATAAAATTTGATTTGAAATACCAAAAATCCTTCACTAATACAAAGTCATAAATTTTAGAGTTATCCATTGTTTGATTTAGTAGTAAAATATATATAATAATATTTATAATAATATTTATATAGTATTATATATAATATTATGTATTATTTATAATATTGTTTGATATAGAGTCTCTTTTTAGTATATATATTATTTATATAGATTATTAAATTATATTAAATTTGCTCAAAAAATTAAATTATATTATAAAATAAAAACATATTTGATATTATATAATTTTTATCTTCTTAAAAAATCATGTTAAAAAGTTAAATAATATCTATTTTTAAACATAGGTAATACTTTATAAGTATTTGTATATGTAGTGGCTTAGTGACTAAATTAAGGGATTTGCTTCTAGTGACATAGCCTTTTAAAATATAAAAATACTCATTTTAACTTTAAAAAAATTTGTAAAATTAGACTACCAAATAAAAAGTCCAACTTCATTAATCATTGTTGATTTAATTTGAATCCCCATATCAACAAAATATCGTGATGTGAATTTAATAAATTGAGATGAAATCAAACTAACAAAAAAAAAAATCTTTTTTTTAAGGGTCCATATTAAAATCTATACAAAAAAATCTACTTTACCTAATTCCAATTTTTTAATACGGAAGTTATCATTTATTTTAAAATTTAAGTGACCATTATGAATTATATATACATAATTTTAGTGCTTTTCTATCATATATTGATAAGGTTTTTCAGTTTATCAAAATTTATTTTATTATATTTATACATAGATATATTATGTTAAAATATGACCAAATATTTGATAGATTAGTTGATCTAAAAAAATAAGTTTTCTAACTAATTAAAATATACACGTAGATAAATAGATTAGGTTGTTGTATGACATGGATTAAATTTATGGATGTAATTGACTATAAAAGCTTTCAAAAGTGTGACATACGAATTTAAAATAAAGAGTACGATTGACATGATATACGGATTTATTAACTTGAATAAACATTTCCAAAAACATCCTTAGCGCTAATATCCTAAAGAAATCAATCGTAACCCCCATCTTATAATTAATTGGCCGGTACAACATCAAGAATCAGATTGCACCAGAGCACGACACGTAAGCGAATCGCAGCAGAACTCGCCACATAGGATTCTCACGCCTCTGTTTTAGTATTATATATTGATTGATTGATTGTTATTATTTTACCAAGAAACAAATCGTACATGTATAGTAACCTTATAAGGGATACTTGGATCCTAGATCTTCTAGTCATTTTAGTGAGTATCCATGTGAATTTCAATGATCTTACAGAACATTTTTAAGTTACACTTGAGTGACCGATTATAAAGGGCCAGAAAGAGAAATATTTTACCATCAAATAACTTTTGGTTAGTGACATCGTAATTTTCAATGGAATAGATATATGGGATGATTCCCCATGCCTATTAATGTTTATAATTGTATCTGTCAGATTTTTTTCATGGTTAAATTTTATCTTTTTTTTTTTAATTAGATGACTTATGAGTAAATCTAATTTCTATTCACGCATCTATGTAATCACTTTTCTTTTTAGCCCACTTTACAATATACAGTCCAATTTCTATTTGCCCATCTATTCTATCTCTTTTCTTTTTAGTCAATTTAGCTATATAAATTTAATATATATGATATTATGGATGCTAGATTTTTTTAAAGTATGATGGATAATTGATTTTTGTAAAAAAAAATGTCCCAATTACATTGCTCTTATAATTAAGGTAAAATATTATCCACACCCTTTGAAGTTATGATATTATGGGAAATCAGATACATTCTTTTTATTAACATATACTAGTCACTAACCATAATATCTTTAACCAATATAATTGTTACTTACAAAAATATTATATTTACTAATATAAAAGATTATTCAATATATTTTAAAAAGAGTATTCAATATAAAAATATTAATCAAGAAAAAAGTAAAAGTAACTTTAAAAGAAAAATATTTTTGAATTCACGTGATCTATTTTTTTTTCCTTAATATGACAAATATGAGGCAAAGTAAGATTGACACAGACCATTCAAAACGGTAACTTGTTTAGTATTTAACCCCATAAACTCGGGTAGAAATGTTATGAACGTGAATAATTCATTTGATAAGTTAGCGATCAATTTGATATGGATAAGAAACATTGGGGGCCAACCAAGAAATTTACTTTTTATGATATTATGTAAGAAACTATTTGATAAAAACATGGTCCAAGACATGTGTGTACTAGTGTATATTAAAAAAATATTATAGATTATAGATTTTAATTTTTTATTGATAAAAAAGGATCAAGTATTATTCTAATTGTGATGATTGAAATGTAAAATTCTAGATTGGTTTATATAAGAATCTATATATTATTTACATATTCTATAATCTATATAAGGTTTAAAATCTATTACTTTCAAATGGCATCATCTTGAACAAAAAATCCGTTGGTTTAACCTGCTTAAATAAATAAAAAGTTGACTGAAAGATAATTGAACAATAAAATTGATACGTTTGGGATACCCGATCCTTCGCCTGTGGGCTCAAGAGCAAGAACCACGCCGTATATTTGTCCGATCTTGCAATGCTCTTCCAATATCTCCTGATTAACAATTGAATTACACTAATTAAACAATAACTCTTTAACTTAATAAATTGCAACTAAGTAAACTAACTAAACTTAAACGTAACAATATTAAACTAAACTACTTAATAGCCTAAACAAAAGCAACAGTCTTAACTTAAGAAATTTATCAACTAATATCGATGGAAACAAGTCAACTATATCTAAACTAATTAATACTAGTTAGGCTATGGACTAAACCGAACAAAATTAAAACTTAACAAAAGTAACAGAAAGGGAAAGCAATGGAAACGATGGTCTGGAAGCGCGCGGCAATGGCGCAGCGAAGGCTCGTCACGGTCGCTGGCGGGGGAGGCCGAGCACGCAGGAGCACGGCTCCTCAGGGTGTGCGCGGGATTCCGGGTGCGCGAAGACAGGAGCACTCGTTGGGCACGGGAGTGCCGGCGAGCGAAGTCGAGATCGAAGGCGCGGGAGCGAGGCGCTGGCGATGCTGGGCGCACCACGCTCGCTGGGAGCGAAGCCGGGTGTGAGCGACGCCAAGCCTGGGCTTCCTCGATGTCGATGGCGGCTCGGAGAGGGTGTGTGGACTGGGCTACTCGATGTTGATGAAAACAGTGAGGGTGACGGTGACTGTGTTGCCGGAAGATCTCAAGAACAAGAGTGTTGAAAGTGTTTTGGGATTGATAACCAAGAACCCTTTAATCCATAAAGGGGTTCTCAATTCTATTTCAATCTGATTAAATTCAAAGTGCGTAATATGAATTTATAGTAAAGTTTCTAAGAGATCTAACCAATCCTTCCTTGCAAAGGAAAGGGGTTTGGATAGATTAATTCTATCTAAGATAAATGAAATAACTTAAAGATAAATAAATCCTAAGAAGATAGAAATATAATAACTTGGTGGTCAAGTATTATATTTAGAAGAGATATAATTAAATTCCACCTTATTTATCTAATTGCATAAAATACAAAGTAATTAATTAACTAATGTAACTTGGCCCACAAATGGACAACTCGGCCAAGCCCCACACTTCCACTCGACATTCCCTTGCTCCACTCGGCCGAGTGGCTCCATGGAGATGCCGAGTCATGGTGAGTCACGGGGGATGCTGACGAGTCTTCATGAGCTCTGAGTGTGGACGCAAGCTCACTTCCGGTGCTGATGGTGTCACCTTGAGCCAAGTGATCCAGGGTGGCCTGAACCCTTGCTCTAACGTTCCATGGTGACGGACAAGAAAGACCTTGGTTGCATTTTGAATCTTCTTGGCCCTTGCACGAGTGACAGGGCCATCAAATGGAACCTTCATGTTGTCCTCAATGTCACCAGGAGTCATCGATAATTGCACGGCATCAAAAATACTCCCTTCTCAATAAATTTCTGTTTTTGGAACCGAGCCTGTGATATTTAGATTGTGTACTATTTACAAGAACGCATAAAATGATACACTTCATAAAACTCAATCCTAAGAATATTCAACAAACTCAATCCGGAGCAAAAAAGAAGATTAGTTACGACATGGTGATTCTTATGGGCAAGCAGAAATCGAAAAATATTTGAAAACCTAAATTCAACATCCATTCAAAATATGGAGAATTATATCAATCAACAATTGCAGAATTAGGCAATATCCAAGTTGCTTTTTGAAGATGAGCCTCAATATCACCAGAAACTACAAACATATGAGCCAAGAAGAAGAATAAATTTGAGATTGAGCAAACCAATTGATGGATTGTTCAAAATTAATTTGAATGGATTCAAATTGCCTTCAAGTGAGACATCTGCTGGTTTTATTATCAGGGACCACTGCGAGTCAATCATCGATTATGGCGGTTTCAAATGTGGCCACATTTTCGCTTTTGCAACCGAGGCTTTGGCCGGAGGCATCACCAAGGCGAAAAAGTTTGGTCTTTCCAGCAACATGATTGAGGGAGACAACTTGATCTTGATCAACTGCATGCGAAGACTGTGAAGCTGCTCGTGGGAGATCAAGATGCCGATTTCTCCTCCAACATTTTAAAAGGGTGTAATTTGGTCACGTCTTTTGGGAGATCAACTCGACCACCGATAGGATAGAGTGTCTTCTCCACACGACATCCACGCTAGACCTCCTCGCTGATTCGACTTTGCGCATCCTCATCCGAAAGGATGCTCGTGAGTGGTGGTTCAGCAAGACGTGACCCCACCTAAATTTTATCTTATAAAAAAAACCTTTATACAAAGGTGTAATGCAACTCATATTTTTCACTTGACTTTATACTAAGGAGTCTCTCAAATCCACCCCATTTGAAACTTTTCAAGGTTCAAATTCAACGAAACTTAAGGCTAAATTTTTTTTAAAAAAATTTCTAACAACTTCAATCCCTATTAAGCTAGGATGAATCATTTAAGTTCATACAATTTTTATATATATATAAATAATAATATTTAAAGGTTTTGAATTTTGTTTTTATAATTTGGGGCAAATTTGGACGATTTTAGCATTGTAGTGTTAGTTTGGTCAAAATGAGTTAGTGGTGTTAAATTTACACTTTATCTGGTCCAAATGTGTAATTTAATCCCGAAGATGGGTAACTTATGTGGTTGAAGGTATTTTCAGGCTTTCTTAAGCATTTTTTAGGGCTCTCCGTAGCTTAAGAAAAGCTATATATATACGAGTCACAGACACTCCAGTTGCCGTTGATCTCTTTACCTGGCGATTGAAACTTCGAGAGTTTCCGATCTTCCATTTTAGAAACCGACTTTGTAAACAGAGAAATCGACTTCTTCAGTCCTTCCAGGAGAACCTTACACGGCTGTGTCTACTACGTCCGGTTCATCCACTCGCCGGCGATCAGTCACCCACGCGATTGCTCCTACTTTAACTTCTCCTTCCTGGGGATTCGGTTTTCCGCCCAAATTTGGGGATTGTCATCTTATAGAACCTCAAGAGCAGTTTAATTGCCAATGTTCGTCCAGTATTAGGGGCAAAATCAGTTCCCTCTGTGCTCGATTTAGGGTTTGTGATTTAGGGTTTCCCTTTGTGCCGTTCGTAGTGTCTTACGAGCGCCGAGCTGTAGTTGATTCGAAACTGAATCAGGTTCTCAGCAAATCTCATTATTACCAAACAATTAACGCTCCAGCTGACACTTCTCCTTCTCTGAGCTCTTCCTACTACTTCCGTTCACCATGGGAATCCACGGTTCGAAACTCTCCCCTTTTCTCCTCTCTCATTTGAAGATCTTTAGCTCATCTAATCTTATCATTGTGTCTTTCAGGCGACAAAGGCCGCCCGGGCAAGAAGCCCAAATATTCAAAGGTTTTGTTTTTCTTCAAACACCCTGGATTTTGACTTGATCAAATCGAACCCTAGGATTGGTTTCCTGATGAAGCCGTGGGTTAGGTTTTTTTATTAGTGTTGGTTTTTGGCTGTAGGATGATCGCCGTATGATGCAAGATGAGGACGCTTTCTATCCTGAAGAATTTGATGAAGATAACTACCGGGATGGTACGGGTTCATTGTAATTTGTATCTATTAATCTAAATTTTGGTTTAATGAATCTTGGATTGTGATGTGTGCTGGTTTGGACGAGATTTAATTGATTTGTGATGTTGGGTTTGAATGATCAAAGGCGAGGAGGAAATTCAGAACAGAGATTTCACTATGCTGGAGCTCAAACCTGATCATACCAATCGCCCTCTTTGGGCTTGTGCTGATGGGCGTATTTTCCTTGAAACATTCTCCCCTTTGTACAAACAAGCTTATGATTTTCTCATTGCCATTGCAGAACCAGTTTGCAGGTATAGTTTGTGATTCCAATTAGTACTATTGATTCATTAAGATACCATTTTTTGCTACTATCAGTGTTTACTAAATTACTGATGTAAATTGCTAAATAGGCCGGAGTCCATGCACGAGTACAACTTGACTCCACATTCTTTGTATGCTGCGGTGTCTGTCGGGCTGGACACAGACACTATAGTGAGCGTTTTGAATAAGCTTTCCAAAACTAAGCTTCCTAAAGACATGATTGATTTTATATATGCTTCAACTGCGAATTATGGTAAAGTAAAGCTTGTTCTTAAGAAGAATCGGTACTTCATTGAATCCGCATATCCTGAGGCAAGCCTTTAATTCGACTACCCATTCGTCTTCTGATGGTCTATAAGCTTTGAATACTAGTCATCATTCTGTGTATATCATTGAATATTACAGGTTTTGAAGAAATTGCTCAAGGATGATGTTATCGGTCATGCAAGGATGGTTCATGAGGTGAGAATTTTATGCAGTCTAGTGACGAACAATTTGGATTCAGTTTTGAAAATGTTAGTCTGTTGTATCAAATTTGTGTAGTTACTTGTATAACTCTAGCTATCTGTAATCTCTTTTTTCACACAGCTATCTCAACCCCCATTGTTCTTTAAATTGTCCATGCATATGTAGTTGATGTCCTTGTTGGTCCAATCCTAAACTGAAAATAGTAGATCAGCTTCTTTTATACAGAGAGAATAATATCTCCTGGCTTACGAATATCTTGTGTATTTCTTGTAGAACGCATATGGAAATGATGGTTTTGTGGTGAACAAAGCCTTGGCTGAGACTGGAAACAGTCATGATAGTCTGTTAAATGAAGATGCACTGGCAGCAGCTGCTGCTGAAGATAAAGAAACTCATTCATTTGAAATCGATCCTAACAAGGTCTTGATCTATTTTGATCTGCTGGTGCATGTTGCTAAAATGAAATATCTCTCAACATCCCTTTTTCAGTAGTTCTGTTTAAATGCAAAAAAAGGCTTCATACATCTCACATTTAAAAGAAAAAAAAATTCCTCCTAATTATGGAGGTGTCTTGTTTTCTTATCATTCGTGTTAATTACGGCTTCAAGCTTGGATGCATCAAGTTTTCAACTTCATATTTGGTGTTTAATTATTCTTTTTCTTGCTGTTTCTGTAAATGTTTTCAGGTTGAAATGGTAAAGCAGCGGTGCTTGCCAAATGAATTAAATTATCCCATGCTGGAGGAGTATGATTTCCGCAATGATACTGTAATTCCTATCTTTCAATTAGTTCTGCCTTTTCTGTTCCTAATATCCATCTATATGAAAATTGTAGCTCACTTTACATGTTATGATGGCCCTGCACTTGCCACTTGCATTGGGATAGGATATTTACTTTTGATGGTTATAATGTTGCAGACTAACCCTGATCTTGATATGGAGTTGAAGCCGCATGCACAACCGCGTCCTTATCAGGAGAAGAGTCTAAGCAAAATGTTTGGAAATGGTATGTCCCTAAATTTCTGTATGACCATCATTTTTCTATCCTTAATGTTTTGTGTCTAACTTGTCATCTCCTTCTATCTCACAACGTTGAGTATTTCAAGTTTATAAAATATGAATATTTGAAGGGGAATGATGAGCTAAACTCAAGATTATGCCTCCTCTTCTTTTGTCAAAGCTTAGGTGGTCCTTGGGTGGATAATTCCTTTTGATTTAATTTTCAGCTTTGGGCAGAATTTTATTCTAATATAACCTTGTCAACTGCTCATTCATTATTGGGTTAGTCATAATCTCAATTCATTTTTATTCATATGCTTTTTCTCTACTTTCGGTGATGTGTCTAAAGAATCATATTGGAACAAATGTGAAGCTTATTCTATGGATTAAATTTTTCTTTGGAAAATGTAAAAATAACCGTTTGAAGGTAATAGACAATTTAAATGACTTCTTTCAAGGTTGTGAGGTATTTTTTGATTAAGTTCTGGATTTCCAATCTGAAAAGAAGAAAAAGGAAAATTGGATGGCCTTAAATCTAATTTTCAAAGGCCTTGTATCATTACACCTAAGCTTGGTGCGTATTGTGCCTTATGCATCTCGCAGTTAAATCCTTTTAAGTGAGAGTTTATTGTATCTGTCAGATTTTAGTTTTGATGTTTTCATGAATGAGGGGATCTATGTATATATTCTATGGCTTCTTTATTGACACGGAGAGGATGCGTGGATGTCCAGGGGAACCCTGTTAGAGAATTTGGCATATGTTCCCATTTCCCAAAGATGTCAATTCCAGGATGCTTTCACCTTTGATATTTCTATTGAGAAATTTTACCTTTAGACCTGTGCATTTTACAGGTAGAGCAAGGTCTGGCATTATTGTGTTACCTTGTGGTGCTGGAAAGTCTCTGGTTGGTGTTTCTGCAGCAAGCCGTATAAAGAAGAGTTGTCTTTGTTTGGCCACAAATGCTGTATCTGTGGATCAGTGGGCCTTTCAGTTTAAACTTTGGTCTACTATCAAAGATGAACAAATATGTCGTTTCACTTCTGATAGCAAAGAAAGATTCCGAGGCAATGCTGGAGTAGTTGTTACTACATATAATATGGTTGCCTTTGGTGGTAAACGTTCCGAAGAATCTGAAAAGATCATTGAAGACATTAGGAATACAGAATGGGGCTTGCTTCTTATGGATGAGGTAATAATGTGATTCATTGTGGAACATCTTCCTTTATGAGCCTTTATCAGAATTATAGGTTTATCCTGATGTTTATGGATGTATGCTAACAGGTGCACGTGGTTCCTGCTCACATGTTTAGAAAAGTCATTAGTATCACCAAGTCACATTGTAAACTTGGTCTAACAGGTAAATATTTACAGCCTTGCTATCTCTACATTAAGACCTGAAGATTAAGTCCCATTTTATCTTGATATAGTTGATTTTAGATGGTTTCTGGTTAATGTTTCATTTTCACGTTGATGAACTGCAGCCACTCTGGTGAGAGAAGACGAAAGGATCACTGATCTGAATTTTCTCATCGGTCCCAAGTTGTATGAAGCAAATTGGTTGGATTTAGTAAAAGGAGGTTTCATTGCTAATGTACAGTGTGCTGAAGTCTGGTGTCCGATGACAAAGGAATTCTTTGCTGAATATTTGAAGAAAGAAAATTCCAAGAAAAAACAGGTTATTTCTGTTTGCTAACCTGTACAATTTTTCCCCAACTTTATATTTCCAATTATGTTTTTGTTTTTCAATATATTAAATTGGGGTGTTTCTCAAAAGCTTAAAACTATAACTTATTCCAGTTACTGCTGCTGAGAATGCTGATTATTGTAACTGATAAATTATTAGCCTATGAAAATTATATTTTCGCCATATTGAAAATTTTCTTGATCCAGGCACTCTATGTGATGAATCCTAACAAGTTTAGGGCATGCGAGTTCCTAATCAAATTCCATGAAGAACAGCGTGGAGATAAAATAATTGTGTTTGCAGACAATCTTTTTGCTCTCACTGAGTATGCAAAGACGCTTTCGAAGCCTATGATTTATGGTGATACAAAGTACGTTTTTGGTCATGTATTTTCTTTTTGAAAATCTTATTTCTTCTAAGTTCATGATGTTGCTCAGATCATGAATGTTGCTTATAGCCTTATAAATCTGCCTGAGCCTGTGATTCTTTTGTCTGTGTATGTCTTGTTTCTTTGTACTTTACTCTTCCTGATTTTGTTTTCGCAGACACGTTGAAAGGACTAAAATTTTGGAGGCTTTCAAAACTAGTCCTAATGTAAATACAATATTCCTATCAAAGGTATTTCTCTCGGATGCATTCTTTTCTGCCTGTTAGGATCCCATATATGCCTAATTGGTTGGCTTTTTGCTTGAAATTTGAGTTTTCTGCCACAATCCAGTGTTTTGAACAGAACATCTCTGAAACCTTCTCTAAAATGCTTTCATCGCTGTTAAACTGATAAAGACCATTGTATCGGTTGCTCACAGGTTGGTGATAACTCAATAGATATACCTGAAGCAAATGTCATCATTCAGATTTCATCACATGCTGGATCAAGGCGTCAAGAAGCACAGCGTCTTGGACGTATTCTTAGAGCCAAGGTTTGTAGCTTTGTTTTTATTTTTTAATAAACATGATATATTCATTGTATACCAACGAAGGCAATTGCAGTGAAGCTGCTGATATGATCATAGCTTTGAGCCTTTGATGTCATCCCGTATCCGTTCCATCTAAACCCAACCAACTTGGATGTTAAGAGTTTCACAAGAAGATGCTTGAAGTATCAAGAGATTCTGCTGTTATGTGCAGAGTAGATCTGTTATGAGGATCGTGTTGCCGAGTTCATAGTTACCTTGTACGTGCTAAATCGGTAATTTTTCATCGACTTTGACAGGGGCGACTTGAAGATAGGATGTCAGGTGGTAAAGAAGAGTACAATGCCTTCTTCTATTCCCTTGTCTCTACTGATACACAGGTAATGTATTTACATGCGCTATATCTACTCATATGCATGTGAAGGGAACTTCTATCAAGATATATACTCTCCTTTTAGTTAGAGATGTGAAAAGATTTTGTTTTCTTTATGCAGGAGATGTATTACTCAACTAAACGGCAGCAATTTTTGATTGATCAAGGTTACAGCTTTAAGGTACTTAACAGTTAACATAACCTAATCAGTACATACTATCGGTATATGCATATTCTTCCAAAGATTTTCCTTTTTCCCTCGTTCAATTTGTAAATAGTCTTCTCATTTTGGTTTGTTAACTTCATTATGGCAGGTGATAACAGGTTTACCTCCTCCTGATTCCGGACCGGAACTCAAGTATTACAAGCTTCAGGATCAGTTGGGTCTCCTTCGAAAGGTCTGGCTGTGTTTCCCTGACTTCCGGAATAATGGCCTCTTCTCTTCCTTGTTTAACTGTTGCTAATACAGCGGACAATATATGAAACAACAGGTATTGACTGCTGGAGATGATAAGATAGGCCTAGAGCAGTTAGCCGAAGATGTTGATGATATAGCTCTCATCAAGGCTCGTCGCTCCATGGGATCAATGAGTGCCATGTCTGGCGCAAAAGGGATGGTGTACATGGAATACAGGTATGATCAAATCAATTCCAGTTACTTTTCCATGTGGTACTTGTTTTGTTCCTAGTGATGCATTTGATGTGTTTGATTTGGGGTCTGGGTTTGAGGTTCTGTTATGTTTGTTTACCTATATTGTGCAGCACGGGGCAAAAAAGACTGGGGCATGGAATGAAGAGCAAGCCGAAGGATCCAGCGAAAAGGCATCAACTGTTCAAGAAGCGATTTAATTAGGACACTCCTTTGATCTTCGGTGTGATTGCAGAGGTTCTTAACAAGGCAAGCAAACTCAAAGCAGATCCATTCCTTCGAGAAAAAAGGGTCTCTGGCTTTTGAGGAGTGCTTATATGCAATTATAAACTGAGTACTGTTTGGTTGCACAAGATTTTGGTTCATCATCAGTAGAGACTCTTTAAAGAGTTTATTGTCTTTCTGGTTCGACGGAACATGCTATAAGCTGTATTCCTACTTCGCCATTTTCCCATTTGTAATTTGTGCCTTCTGTTGAACCTGAAAAAGGAGTAACAAGATGTATACAAATTCCCTTTTCGCAAGTATCTGGGTGCTCTCTGAGCTCGACTACTACATATGTTTCCGTTACATGGGAGATCCACCTCTGGGTAAATTTCAGTGCAATCATGTCGTTTCGAATCAATACGATTGCACTGCAATGCGCTAGGTACGTTGAAGCTGCGAATGAAGCTCAGGCTTCACAGAACTCGCATTTTGGTCACCAAAATGACTAAAACGCGAGTTCTGTGAAGCTCCTTGTGAGCCCATTGGATCGAAGCTATGAATTTCGCAAAAGTGGAATAATGCACTACTAGTGTGTTATGAGTTCTTTAAAGCTCCTTGTAGGCTTGAACGAAAAAGTGACCGGCAAACTTATGAACCATGCTCTATCTAACAAGGATGTTATATGCCCTGGTTGTAAGTTTTATTTAAGCTTTAAGGTGATGGATCATTAATCCGTTCACCACTTTTTGAACACAAAAAGATCCATAATTCGTCAATTCGAATGTGGATCATATATATGCTTATCTGTGATACATTTTCTTTTTATGATCAATGATGGAGCGATGATAATATGAAAATCACCATTAAATATGTTATTTTTTACAATGTAAATTAGAAAATTACCTGTAAAAAACCGTTAAATTACCACTTTATTTAACTTTCTAATTTATGGGTGAATTGATAAATATTTTAAGGGTGAATTTTTGTAATCAACTCAAATTTTGGGGGAATCCAAAATTTCAAAAAAATCACAAAATACACACGAATTCTAAAGTTGTTTTGCGTTATCCCAAATGGATCCAAAATCTGTTAGTTCACGATAAAGTTGAAAATGAATCAAGAAAAATTCGGTTACATATAAATGTTTCGGTCTAATAGAATGGGCACAAAGGTTGGTATGAGGGCTCATTATCTTCAACACTTGGTATTTGTAGTCATTTTTATTCAGTGACAAGAAACATTATAATATTATATGCAGGGTATCACATTGTGCATACTTGATCAAAGATAAATCACAATTTCACATTGATAGTATATTGATGATAGAGATGTGCATTATATCTCCTAATTACTTTGTAAGTTCTTTGTTTCATGAACAAGAACAAGTGAACAACACAGATGATCCAAATTCCTTTGTAAGTTGTTTATGAGGGATCGAATTGGGTGGGGCCCACTTTCTGAACCTTGCTTTATTTTCCTCCTCCGGATTTATGGCTTCACGAGATCTTTACTGTCACTGTAACCCCCACATTGAACCATCATCATCATCATCATCATCATCATAAATCAACGATACACAACTGGCTCATTGTGTATTTGCCATTTCTCCCAAACAATCTGTGACACCTCCTATCTCAATGGATAAACAAGCATTCAAATCAAGAAGATCACATAAAGAAACAAAAAATAAATCTTCATTTTCCAGGTTAAATAAATGGATGATTTCCATTTGTTTGTAGCTGCTATTGAACAAAGCTGCAAGTAAAGGGGGGAAAAAAAACCTGTTCAGGTGTTTCACTTGGAAAAGAATATAATGACTAATGACACAGATATATGATGTCTACATGTTTCCCTTTACCCTCCGGAAGTAATGAGGGCTTACCCCAAAGAATTTTATGGAATAACAAGGAGAGAGGACCTGCTATTGTATGATCTATCCATCTAGCTACATTAGCAGAGTTGGTTGATCTCTAGATTAACTTCAAAACCGACTCCTGACTTTTCAGGTTCGACCACTGAATGTGCTGCCGTGTAATTACAGATGCTGATACAAGATCTTCGCCTTGCTGAGGTTACGCAGGGGCTTGCTAGCTCATTGCTATAGCTTTTCCAGCAATGCAGTCCTCGTCAGGCATCATGTTTAGATCAGGTAGCACGAAAGAAGGCTTGTCGTCAGAGGCTTCGTATTGGGCTGGACATGAGCCGTGGGAATCCGAGACATGCTCAGACTTGGCCTGCTTATGGGAGTCCCAAGGTGCACTGCCGGAGGTGGATGCTTCCATCTGACGGTGCTTGTTCTGGCCTTCGTGTTGATCTAATCCGTTCAGAGTTGGGACTGATTTCAGCTCTGATTGTAAGTGCATATCGAGCTGCACAACATTAACAATAGATGATCAATCATATAAGGCAAATGCACATTAATTTTCATAGCGATTTCTCTAAGAATCCGCCTTTCAAGTTTCAACAAATGCTCTAGTATCAGACAGGACTAAAACAGCTGCTTTACCTTGATTCTTTTCAAATTCTCATTGAGTGATCTCTGATCTTCCAATTTAATCCGCATGGTATCTAATTCCTGTTTGGCAAGAATAATTCCATTCAATCAGCTCAGCAATATATAGATCAAAAAGGAGAAAAAGTTGAACAAAGATCGTCCAAACTGACCTTCATGAGATGAGTCCTCTCCTTCAAGAGGGAACTTTCTTCATCTTTAAGCTCAGCAAATGTCTGCTATAAACATAATTATCATATTGTTACTCACTGAAGCTGAATTTAAATTGAAAGATGATAAATCCTAACTGTTCATTAATCAAGACAAATACTGTACAAAAAGTCAAATTCAGACAGCAAGGAATACGAATTTACCTTCTTTCTTCTAGGCCTCTTGCTACCAGTGGCGGAGGTGGTGGTTGTTTCATTTGCAGCAGTACCCTGAAATTGTCAACACCGCCATATTAAATTATCATTAAATCACTTCCAAAGTTTACCTAACTAATTGACCACCAGAATTGGCAACAAAAAACTGAAAATATGCACAAGGAAAACCAGAAAGATCAGATCTTTTGCTGTCAGGGCTAAAACGAACCCAAATTGAACAAAGTTAAAAAGACAAAATCTTTATCAATGAAACTGCCAATTACCATACCCACCTCAGGAAACTCACTTTCTCAAACATCCTAGATGATGATAATTGATAATTTGGACTCTACCCAGAAACGCCAATCGAATTCAAACAACACAACAGATAAAGATGGCGTCCAAATAGTTAGTAGATGGGAACGGCAGAGATGAGGCCCGTGGGTTTCCAATTGGATAAGCACCCCGTCTCTCGTAGGTAGGGGAAGCAATAATTATCCAAAAAATGAAAGCGAAAAAACCCCAATTCGTGGACCCCATAATTTACAGGCCACCCACCGGTATAGAAAGTGGCCTTAAAGAGCTGCGAATCGGCACCGTCAAAAGGTTCCCAACATCAAAGCGTTGGCGAAATGGACGGTCTTGATTCCAGATTGGTTTCTAACCTCTCCCACTCCTTCAAATTTTAACTCCGGAATTGGAAACTGAAATTGAGTTCACAAGCAAAGGGGAAAAAGATGGCGGAAACGTGGCAGACAACGACCTGCAAACCCTGCACTGGGACCCACCCCCGCGCAAACCGAACTCGCCGCCCGCCCGCCCGCCACCAACCGAACCCGCCCAAAGTAACAAACACTCCGTCACTCCCTAACAAGAATCACGTGACACTCACGTGACGGGGTTGAACATGTGACTACGGTCAGTTACGCGTCGTCGTGGCTTGCTCGGTACACCAACATTAAAAAATACTGTACTAATTTTTGTTTTTGAAATTAAATAAAAAAGTGCGGAAATTAAGAGAAAATGTTGAAATGAAATGAAATGAAACCCGAAAAGGCAAGAAGAGAAAAAAATGGGAAAAGCGGGGCGGCGTGACACGACGATCCCTTTGACCCTTTTTCATTTGCTCCCCAAAAGAAAAAAAGAAATTCAAACTTTTCCAACCTGGTAAAAAAAAAGAAAACGAAAGGGGCGTAGGGTTTGGGGATAGGCGCGCGCTCACCGGATAAAAACCCGATAAATCCCCAAAACAGAACTGTTTAACAATAAACCTTCATTCATTCATTCGCTCAATTGATAAGATAACAAACAAACAACCAAACCAAACGCGGACCTAACGCCACACAACCCCACGGCCCCACCCCCATCCCGGGACCCCACATCCCCCGCAACTCCTATCCACTCGGACCCACCCAAGTATATCTTCTCTGAAATTACCGCAATACCCCCAGAGCGATGTTGACTCTTCTAGGACGGGGGCATTTTCGTCAGATCGGGTCAAAGAGATGATGCCGGTGGAGTGTAAGAGGGGCAAAAGCCCGCAACTGTTGCAAACTGGGGAAGTTTCCTGGCGCGGTGGCGGAGGGAGGGCCGCCCCCCCCTTGGAAGGTGGGTGCCCCCCATTGGGCCCCACCGGTAACTCTTTTTTCCCTTATCTGACAAAACTGTCCTCCTTATTTAATCCGCTTTGTTTCTTTCTATAAATCTCATTCGGGGCTGTTTTGGTTAAATCTGGAATTTTTTTTTCTTTTTTTTTTTCCAATGGTGTGTGAAAAAACAGCATTGAAAAAAAGTGGGTGGCATTTTGCAACAAGGAGGAGCTCATGCTTGTCACGTGAGGCGTACGGAGCGTCTCCGGCGGGCTTAACAAATAACAACCACCGTGAGAGGGCGCAGCGAGAGAGTGGCAGGGGTATTTTGGGGATTTTGAGTTTGAAGGCAACCAACCAAATCGGAGAAACTGGGAAACAAAAATTTGATACTGTTTGTGAATAAAGCGATTTACGAGGGGGATGACGCCAAAAGTGTATTTAATTTTACAAAAAAATAAAAGAGGGGAGAAAATACAAAACGGCGTGGATGGAAACGGACTGAGTCTTCGTCGACGAGAAGGAGAAGCCCCAAAACCACGCCAAAAAAAAAGAAAAGAGAAACGAATTCGCCATTGAAGATGAGGATACAGGAAATTGGAGAAAGAGAGGGAGAGGTTGGGGGAAGAAGACACGAACCTTGGATCTGACAGCGGCGACGAACCGATCGGACGGGCGACTGGAATCCTCGTAGCCGTCGCTAGGCGAGGCGCCGCATCCGCTGCCGACGCCGCAGGCGCTCCAGGAGAGCGGAGTCGTCGGGCTGCGTCGCGTCCTTTCCCGATCCTTCTTCCCGGCCGATGAGACAGCCGCGGAAGCAGAAGCGGCAGCCGCCGCCGCCGCCTTCGAGCGCGGCTGGCGCGCCCCCCAGTCGAACGGAGGGAAAGAAGCGAGCAGCGCGGCGACGGCGGCCCCCGCCTGTCTAGCCAGAGCGGAGGGGTGTGGATCTGATTGGTGGAGGCGGAGGAGCAGCTCGGCGACCATCTTGTCGTCAGCCATGGCCTCCCGGAGCCACTCGTCGTTCATCGGCATCGCCACCGCGCCGGAAGACGGAGAAAGACAGCAGCTTGGAGGATGAACTCGGCCGTGGAAGGTGGAGGAAGTTGTTGGGGGAGAAGAAACGGAGTGTGGAGAGAGAGGGGAGAGGGGAGGGTGTGGCGGAGGGGAGAGAGAGAGGGGAGGCAATGAAGAAAACGTAGAGGGGATGAGTGTTGTGATGTGGGTAGGTTTTAATTATGGGGGGTGTTGTGCTTGTGAGGTTGTGGGTGGCAAAAACTAAAGAGCGTAGATTCCAATTTTTCTTTTTCTCTTTTTCTTTCCAATTATACAATTATTTCATTTTAAATAAAGACTAAATTACAGAAAGGTAACCTTAAGATATGACCATTTACATTAAATCACTTCTAGAATCGAAATTACATAAAAGGCACTTATAAATTTAGTTTTATTTCATTGAACCACCCAAAATTAGAGTGATTTATACAAATTACTATATCTATAAAATCTAATCATAATTCTTGTCAAAACGGATACTTGGGAACTAGTCAAAATTTAAATTATCAAGTCTTTTTTATTGTTTTTGTTGCTATGTTAGTGATTTGATCAGAATTCTAATTGGGGTTTGAAACTAAAAATATGAGCATAGTTCCTATATGACTTTATAATTTATAATGCTTGTATTATTTCTAGGTCAAGTTGCAGTAAACCAACCTTTAATTATATTCATTTATCATAAATCACCTATTGAATTGATATTTCCAGGAAACCATCCTGTAAATAATTTTTGTCACCAATCAACACCCATGGTATTATTATGTCTATTAAACTTGTTAAATTATAATTTTATCCCACTTTTTTAATTATATACTGCTGCAAATTTAACAATTAATAAAAGAAAAAAATGAGTAAGAATGAAATTGGGGTGATACAATTAAATTGAATGTGTAGAAACTAATGGAGAATTCGAAAGTGATTTGGAAGGGAAAAATGAGCAACTCAATTGGAGAAAAACAATTTTATACAAACCAACATCATTTTATCAATTATTTGAAAAAGAGAAAAAGACGTTATTCTTTTTTTTTATTTGTTAAAATTTTACTTTAGCATAATATAATATAAAAAGATGGGTAAAATTGTTATTCATCAAATTAAACATAGGTTTGAATGGAATAATTTCGACCCTTCCGGGGTGGTTGATTGGGGAAGAAAGTTATTTAAAGGGCAGTTTTCTACAATTTGGCCTTTTTTATTTATTTTAAAGGTGATGATTTATATTATTTAAAGTTATTTTTCTTTTATCTATTTAGAAATATTTTGTTTATCTGAATCTATTTAGAAATATTTAATCAAATACTCTGTAATACTAAGGGTTTTTCTTTTTTACAAATAAAATAATTTTTACTATTTTCCCCCAATTTTAAGACATATAAATAGGTGTGGATGAGTTTTGAAATAAAAAACTAATTGATGGGTGGGTTTATAAAGAATCTCATATTTTAAAGGTGTTTTTTTGTAATATGTCCTCCAATAAATGCAATTCGTATTTTGTTTTTATTTTAATCGTTTTCCATATCCACACCTCTCACATTCCCCATTCCATGACTTCCATATCTCTCGCAAACCCACGGAGAAGCTGGTGGGGCCCAGTAGTCCAGCGTGGCACTGACAACTCACTGGAATGGCGTTTACTTTTTGCCCACACTTCACTAGGGTTTGTCCTACGGAGCTCAGCACGGCTGTCTGTCTTTTACGGGATCTCCGTTTTGGACCTATATTGGGCCGGGGTTGAGTAAATGGGCTTATTTTGTTTTGGGCCAACAGCCAAGCTTTGAGGCCCACTTTTAAATTATTAAAGATAGCAGGTGGAAATGGAATGGGGCGCAGAAACGCGGGGAAAGGGGGGTCATAGAAAGGGACAATCCCTAATCAAAAGGTTGACCTGATTTAAGTTTTTTTTTTTTTTTTTTTTGTTTTCGGTGGACTATTTATTTATTATTACAATGTTTTAGTAATTTGACTTATTTGTTGTATGTTCTTTTGATTTTTAGAGACCCGGTCATCTACCCATTTTGGTTGGCACCGATTGTTTTTAATAGTCATCTCCTCTCTCGGTTGTGCAAAAATCGGTTTGAATCGTCTTTTTAAACCAAGTTGGGCCGAAAAAATTGGACTTAAACCAAACCTAAGTGTTTCGGTTTAGATTTTTGGTTTAACGAATTTTTTTCGGTTCTGATTTGGTTAAACCGAAAAAAAAAGTGGAAATTTAATTTATATTATACTACATATTTGGTTCAGTAGGTGAATGGTTGAAAAATAAAGACTTGAACAATTAATTGGACAGTAGAATAGTAGATGAATTTAACACGTACTACAACTTGAAACTACTGATTACTCCTAGTATTCAAAACGAATTCTTAATTTTGATTAATTGCATAGGAAGTCTTCGAGTGGAGATATATATCATACTCTCGCGTTTAACACCGAGTCCAAGGTTATATAACCAGCACCTCACATCTGTCAAAAACTTTTAACAACAGCTGGTGAAATCAGATCCCATAGCGTGAAGAGGAGATTCCAGGGAAGCATCTTTCGTAAACCGAAGCTGTTTGGAACACACTACCATGAACCCAACCAAACACGACTAGTTACATAAGTACGACAATAGAATATTGTAAATATCTTCGAATAAAAAAAAAAATATTGTAAATATCTACGTAGTAAATTAGGATTGATTAGAAGGGTAGTTTGGTAATTACAACCCTTCGGCTAGCCTAGTATAAAAGCTTAGCTCAATTACCACTGATCAATGCAATGTCTTCCTCCTCCTCTTCTATCCTTCGATTCAATATGTGCATTGATCGTTCATGATATTAGAGCTCAAAGGGCGATTTGTTTTTATGTTTCTGTTTTGATTGCTTCGATTTCAAAGTATTTCTGTATCTCCTCTGTTTTTCGATCCTTGAAGAATTCAATTGGGAATTCTTGAGATCTATTTCTTTGGTGTTTCAAAGAGGCAATTATTTAAAGTGATTTTGTAAGTGATCCTCTCATTTTATCTAAGCAATTGATAGCGTTGCAATGATGTAAAAACAAAAATCTATGTCGTCTCCCTTGGGTCAACTTTGACACCTTTGTATGGAAGTTTTATCTTCTAGAGTTCTAGTTCTTACTTTTCTTTCACATCTACATGACTACACGAGGTCTAGAAATCTAGAATACATAGACCATTACAGCCAAACATTATTATTATTTTTAAATAAGTTGAATTTGAAGTCTATTTTTTTTCTTATAAAAATGTTTCATATATATTATTCTAGTCAAACGAGCTGAATATTGCTTGTTCATATTCAGTTGATTTAGAAAAGAGTCGATTTCGAGTCGAGCCTACATTTAGACTCAGGCTTAAAAATGTGCTCGTAATCGACTCGTTTAGAAAATGAACGAGTTCGAGCCGAATTTTTTTCAAAAGTTATGCAACCCTATTTGCTCACAACATAGTAATTTAAAGAAAATTTTTACAAATTTCACAAAATTCGAATTATTTGAGCTTAAAAATGTGCTTATAGTCGGCTTGTTTATAAAATGAACGAGCTCGAGTCGAGCCAGAACCAAGCTTGAACTACTCGGCTCATAGCGCAGCTAGTTTCATATAGTTAAAAAAAAATGGTATGGTTTGTAACTCCAACGACCAAGCTGTTCGTTGTTGTACATGATCTATCTGTCTATCTATCAAGGGCAGTGAGATAGTTTTGAAAGCTCAAATCTTGATTTCACAATTAATGGATCAACTTGAATTGAAAATACTTCAATTCGGGCGTGTAGTTTTCGTAAGGTTTTGTGGTTCTTATTTACTGTGAGCACTGCAGTGCTTGTTATTCCACTGCAGAAACCAAGTATAAAATGGCACACTGTGGTGCACTTGCTCTCATTTTCTGTGAAACTAATTCTTCAAAGGAACTGGAAGGAGGAATGGTGTAGGTAGTAATACCTCAGCTGACAAAGCAGCAAGCATAAATTAGAGATTATGAAGATGTATTATAGATACAGTAAAGTTCTTTATATGTTGTGTGCATTGATAGAAAAGAAAAATAATTAAGAATACAACACCTTTCAAAGTTTACCACATTTGGAAACAAAATGTGACGTCTAATGGATCTTCGCCCCTTAAAGCAAGGTCGAGATGTACACACCCTTAACCCGAGCAAATCGAGAGGGCGTTTTCGAAAAGTAATACGCATAAAAATAAAAACAAAAGCCCAAAAGCATACATGACTTAGCCATCAAAAGTCGGCCAACTCCATCAACAAATTAGAAGCATTCTGTTGAGCCTTCATAAACCGAGGATAACAATGAATGATTCCCCACAGAAAAGAATTTATTTTGTGTCATAAAGTTGATAATAAGATAAGTCAACACAAACTTTATTAATACCATACAACATCAATACAAAAATTCACAAAAGAAGGAATGGATGTAAGTTCACTATGTTAGAGAGCTCACCACAAACTTTTCTCCCATTCTCCAAGGAAATCATTGATATGATCACAGATAGAAGACCAGATTCAAGTGTCCACTATATATAGGCTCCATATATGTCTATCGACCATAACCTCTAAAATGTAGAAATAATAAACTCTGTGATCGATAGTGTCTGTCCTATATATAAAGATGTATTTTTATGAATAATTGTGATGTATCATGTGATAGATTACAAGAATAATGAAAAGACCAAAGAGCTTGCGTTGATTGAACTAATCTCTCTTGATAAATAAAGAGCCATCCCTTAGCATATCCAACACTTTTTTCGATATTTTGAGTGGAATCTGGATGTTGTTCCTCGCATTATATGCCACAATATTGTAATAACTCCATATATTTTTGTAAGTCGATGGCTTTCTATTGTAATAAAAAGGCCTTAGGGGTGCATGATAAGGGATTAGTTGGATGAGAGATTATGTAGGACTGGCTACCAAGGTTGCATCAACTGGTTCTTCTTCCTCTAGCAAGGTTAACCCCTACCCTATTACTGCTTTTCTTTCATACCAACATTGTTCACCTTTTTATCAATCTTTTGTCAATTTTGTGACTTCCTATTCTGAACCTACTTCTGTCAAGAGGCCATTAAGGACACAGCTCGGTGTGAAGCAATGTTACTTGAGTTGAATGCTTTGGAGCGCAATCACACAATGAGATCTTGTGCCTTATCCTCCTGGGAAATCCTTGGGCATGTATAAATGGATTTTCAAGCTTAAGTTTCACTCGAATGGCACCTTAGAGAGGCATAAAGCTTGATTGGTTGCTCGTGGTTTTAGTCAACTTGAAGGGATCAATTATAGTGCACTTTTGCTCCAGTAGCTCGGATGATTACCGTGAGGACTTTTCTTGCAGTTGTTGCAGCTTCACATTGGCCTGTGGTGCAGATGGATGTCACCAATGCTTTTCTAAATGGAGATCTTGATGAAGAAGTTTTCATGACTCTTCCTCCTAAGTATTACTTTCTCAAGTAGTTTCAAGCTTCTGAAACTTCGTCTCAGTTGCAGTCTGACTTCTATTTGATATATATATCTTCTCAGTCTCAACAGCTCGTGTGTAGACTCAATAAGCCTTTGTAAGGGCTTAAACAAGCGCCCAGACAGTGGTTTCTTAAGTTCTCACAAGTTGTGCAAGCAGCAAGCTTTGTTCAATCTATGGTTGATTAATTACTCCTTGTTTACAAAATCGAAAGGGAGTTCTTTCACAGCTCTGTTGGTTTATGTCGATGATATGCTCATCACCGGAAATGATTCACATGCTATCTTTGATCTTAAGGCTCATCTCCAGCATCATTTTCATCTTAAAGATTTGGGACAACTAAAATATTTTTTTGGGCATTGAGGTGGTATTCACATGAATCAGTGTAAGTATGTGCTAATCTTCTAAGTGAGGTTGGATGGAGAATGCAAAGCCCTTATACACCCCTTTGGATGTTCATCAGAAGCTTTCAATTGAGGGGGAGTCTCTTGCCGATCCATTACCTTATAGAAGGATTGTTGGTAAGCTTATCTATCTTACCATAACTCATCCGGACATTACTTACTCTGTTCAGATGTTGAGTCAATTTGTTCAAAGTGCTACTATGCATGATCACTGGTTTGCTGCGAAACACTTGTTGCATCATCTAAAAGCTTCTCCATGTTAGCGTTTGTTTCTTAGCAGCTCATCCAATCTTAAACTCACATCCTATTGTGATGCTGATTGGCAAGCATTTCCGATGACCAAACGTTCTCTTACTAGTTTCTGTATTTTTCTTGGAAATTCGATTTTTTCATGGCGAACCAAGAAGTAGTCTTTTGTTGCTACGTCCACCACAAAAGCTGAGTATCGAGCCATGGCTGCAACTTGTTGTGAGATCACCTGGCTTGTCCGTCGTCTTTGTGAGCTTACAATAAGTACGTATTTCCGAATCAGTCAAGCTCGTATGTGATAATCAAGTTGTTCTGTATATCGCTTGTAATCCTGTTTTTCACGAACGTACGAAGCATATAAAGGTTGATTGTCATCTTGTTCGTGATAAACTTTTGAAAAAGGAGAGAGACACTTAGTATATAGCCACTATTGAACAACCAGCTGATGTGTTTACAAAGGTGCTTGGTCGTGATCGTATGACCCTCTTGTTGTCCAAGCTAGGAGTTGAGAACAAGTTCTCTACCTCTTATCTTGAGGAGGAGTATTGTAATAAAATGGTCGGCTAGCCATCACACTATCGTATGACAACATAGGTTTGATAACTCATTCTTTGGAGGAATATCAAGATCATAAAATATACGACCTAAAGTCGAGGAGAAGGACACTTTTTACTGCGTTTTTTTACGAATGACACACACATTAATATCTTAGCACTTCAAAGAATCTGTAGGAAATTGCAGGTATTTTACCCTCTTGACAAGATTTTATATCGATTGAATAGAGTCAGCTTAATGGCTCTCATTTATCTCATATTCAAGCCTTTGTCGCTTTATCTAAGGGAAACACAAGTAGAGTTTCCCAAACTAGTTTTGTTGGGGTGATAAGAGACATATTATTGGGCCTAAATAATATTCACACGGAGGGTTGCACACTTATTGGGGAAAGTTTTATAGTGGTTGTGAAACAAGACATGACCAAGGAAGTGTAGTGTTGTTATCCAACAAGCGTGCAAATCGTGAGAACAAGGATTACTGTAGTGATTTTACGAAAGTTGGAGAGACAATTTTAACCCGATATTTGAATCTACTTGTTGTCTTGGAGACATTTGTTAAATGCTTATCTTCAGGAACAAACCAAAAAAGACGTAGAAGGTTTTTGTTTACTTCATCTTTCCACAATGCAAATGACAAAGTAAATGGGTTTCTCATTGAGATTTGTCATGCTATTTAGAATTATCCCGATTGCATGGCTCAAATTATTACCTATTACTTCGAAATGTTTTTTTTTTAAATCCGATAAATATATATGGCATGCTGTAATTAGTGGTTATTATTATTTGTGCGTTAATTTTCTTATATTTAACTCAAATTATTACTCACTACTCCGAAATGTATTTTTTTAAAAATTTGCTAAATGCATGTGGCAATGTTGTAATTAGTTGTTAATATTATTTGTAGGTTATTTTCCTTATATTTAATCCAATTATTACTTATTACTCCGTATTGTTTTTTTTAATCCGCTAAATACACAGAGCATGTTGTAACTATTGGTGGAGAGTTTGAAAGTGTTTGTATATGATTAGTGATTACTCATTTTCATATCAGAGAAATGTATATATTAAATATTTCTTACTTGTGTAAAGTAGGTTTGATAGCTCATTATTTAAAAGAAGATCAAGATCATGCAATATACGACCTGAAGTCAAGTAGAATGACACTTTTTACTCCATTTGTGACGAAGGACACATACGTTAATATCTTAATACTCCAAAGTATCTGTAGGAAATTGCAGACGCTTTACCCTCTTGACAAGATTTTCTATCGATTGAATATGGTCAAGTTAATGGCTCTCATTTATCTTATTTTCAAGCCCTTGTCGCTTTACCTAAGAGACAACACAAGTAGAGTTTCTCAAACTAGGTTTGTTGGGGTGATGAGAGGCATATTATTGGGCCTAAATAATATTCACACGTAGAGCTGCACACTTATTGGGGAAAGTTTCATAGTGGTTGTGAAACAAGAGGACGGTCAAGGAAGTGTGGTGTTGTTATTCAACAAGTATGCAAATCATGAGAACAAGGATTATTGTAGTGATTTTACGAAAGTTAGAGAGACAATTTCAGCTCGATATTTGAATCTACTTGTTGTCTTGGAGACACTTGTTGAGTGCTTATCTTCAGGAATGAACCAAAAAAGACGTAGAAGGTTTTTATTTTTCCTATATTTAACTCAAATTATTACTCACTACTCCGAAATGTTTTTTTTTAAAATTCGCTAAATGCATATGGCATGTTGTAATTAGTTGTTAATATTTTTTGTAAGTTATTTTTCCTATATTTAATTCAATTATTATTCATTACTCTGTAATGTTTATTTTTAAATCCGTTAAATACACATGGCATATTGTAATTAGTAGTGCAGACTTTGAAAGTGTTTGTATATGATTAGTGATTACTCATTGTCATATTAGAGAAATGTATATAATTAAATATTTCTTATTTGTTTATTTCCCTTTTTTTCGAACTCAATCTCACCAACACATCCATGACCTTTGTAAGTTACCAATAACTTTGCTCGTCAAGTTTTAATCATTTGTGTGAAATATTCATTCTAACCTATTTTTTTCCATGTTTTCATTTACAATCTGCACCGGCGCTATAATATGATGACATAGGTTTGATAGCTCATTTTTTAGAAAAAGATTAAGATTATGCAATATACGACCTAAAGTTGAGGTGAATTACACTATTTACTACGTTTGTGTTGAATGACGGATTCGTTAATATCTTAGCATTCCAAAATATATGTAAGAAATTGTAGGTGTTTTACCCTCTCGATAAGATTTTATATCGATTGAATGGGGTCGGGTTAATGGTTCTCATTTATCTCATTTTCAAGCCTTTGTCGCTTTACCTAAGGGAAGACACAAGTAGAATTTCTCAAACTGGTTTTGTTGGGGTTATGAGAGGCATATTATTGGGCCTAAATAATATACACATGAAGAGTTGCACACTTATTGGGATAAGTTTCATAGTAGTTGTGAAACAAGAGGACGACCAAGAAAATGTGGTGTTGTTATCCAACAAGTGTGCAAATCGTGAGAATAAGGATTACTGTAGTGATTTTACAAAAGCTGGACAGACAATTTTAGCTCGATGTTTGAGTCTACCTCATGTCTTGGAAATACTTGTTGAGTGAGGATCTTTAGGAATAACCCAAAAAATATGGTCAAGTTAATGGCTCTAATTTATCTCATGTTAAAGCCCTTGTCGCTTTACCTAAAAGACAACACAAGTATAGTTTCCCAAACTAGTTTTGTTGGGGTGATGAGAGGCATATTATTGGGCCTAAATAATATTCACACGGAGAGTTGCACACTTATTGGGGAAAGTTTCATAGTGGTTGTGAAACAAGAGGACGGCCAAGGAAGTGTGGTGTTGTTATTCAACAAGTATGCAAATCATGATAACAAGGATTATTGTAGTGATTTTACGAAAGTTGGAGAGACAATTTCAGCTCGATTTTTGAATCTACTTGTTGTCTTGGAGACACTTGTTGAGTGCTTATCTTCAGGATTGAACCAAAAAAGACGTAGAAGGTTTTTGTTTACTCCATTCTTCCACACTACAAATGGCAAAGTAAATGTGGTTCTCATTAAGATTTATCATGATGTCTAGAATTGTCCCAAATTATTACTTATTACTTTGAAATGTTTTTTTAATCCGATAAATATATATAGCATGTTGTAATTATTGGTTACTATTATTTGTAAGTTATTTTTCCTATATTTAACTCAAATTATTACTCACTACTCCGAAATGTTTTTTTTTTAAATTCGCTAAATGCATATGGCATGTTGTAATTAGTTGTTAATATTTTTTGTAAGTTATTTTTCCTATATTTAATTCAATTATTATTCATTACTTTGTAATGTTTGTTTTTAAATTAGTTAAATACACATGGCATATTGTAATTAGTAGTGCAGATTTTGAAAGTGTTTGTATATGATTAGTGATTACTCATTGGCATATCAGAGAAATGTATATAATTAAATATTTCTTATTTGTTTATTTCCCCTTTTCGCAAACTCAATCTCACCAACACATCCATGACCTTTGTAAGTTACCAATAACTTTGCTCGTCAAGTTTTAATCATTTGTGTGAAATATTCATTCTAACCTTTTTTTTTTTTTCATGTTTTCATTTACAATCTGCACCGGCGCTATCATATGATGACATAGGTTTGATAGCTCATTTTTTAGAGAAAGATTAAGATTATGCAATATACGACCTAAAGTTGAGGCGAATTACACTTTTTACTGCGTTTGTGATGAATGTCGGATTCGTTAATATCTTAGCACTCCAAAGTATATGTAAGAAATTGTAGGTGTTTTACCCTCTCGATAAGATTTTATATCGATTGAATGCGGTCGGGTTAATATATGTTTCTCATTTTCAACCCTTTGTCGCTTTACCTAAGGGAAGATACAAGTAGAATTTCCCAAACTAGTTTTGTTGGGGTTATGAGAGGCATATTATTGGGCGTAAATAATACACACACGAAGGGTTGCACACTTATTGGGGTAAGTTTCATAGTAGTTGTGAAACAAGAGAACGACCAAGGAAATGTGGTGTTGTTATCCAACAAGTGTGCAAATCGTGAGAACAAGGATTACTGTAGTGATTTTACGAAAGTTGGACAGACATTTTTAGCTCGATGTTTGAATCTACCTTATGTCTTGGAGATAATTGTTGAGTGGGGATCTTTAGGAATAACCCAAAAAATTAAGACGTTGAAGATTTTTGTTTGCTCCATTCTTCCACATTGCAAATAACAAAGTAAATGTGTTTCTCGTCCAGATTTATCATGCATTCTGAAATTGTCCTGATTACATGATTCGAGTGAAGTATCAAGCTTACCTAAAGGACCTTGCATCTAAAGTGAAAACTTGCAGTTCTGATGTAGTGACCAAGATTTAGGAGGATGGTGAGTAGACCTGGATATGGAATGATTTTGATCTCTGTATTTATGCGCAACTATGTGATGCATATGAACGAGACTTGGAGAAAGCTACTGCCAATGGGTACCATCGGGCACATCTGTACTCGTGTCATAGCCAGAGAAATTTCTTAAACTCATAGATTCATAGTAGTTGTGAAACAAGAGGACGATCAAGAAAATGTGGTGTTGTTATCCAACAAGCGTGCAAATCGTGAGAATAAGGATTACTGTAGTGATTTTACGAAAGTTGGACAGACAATTTTAGCTCGATGTTTGAGTCTACCTCATGTCTTGGAAATACTTGTTGAGTGGTGATCTTTAGGAATAACCCAAAGAATATGGTCAAGTTAATGGCTCTCATTTATCTCATGTTAAAGACCTTGTCGCTTTACCTAAAAGACAACACAAGTAGAGTTTCCCAAACTAGTTTTGTTGGGGTGATGAGAGGCATATTATTGGGCCTAAATAATATTCACACGGAGAGCTGAACACTTATTGGGGAAAGTTTCATAGTGGTTGTGAAACAAGAGGACGGCCAAGGAAGTGTGGTGTTGTTATCCAACAAGTATGCAAATCATGAGAACAAGGATTATTGTACTGATTTTACGAAAGTTGGAGAGACAATTTCAGCTCGATTTTTTAATCTACTTTTTGTCTTAGAGACACTTGTTGAGTGCTTATCTTCAGGATTGAACCAAAAAAGACGTAGAAGGTTTTTGTTTACTCCATTCTTCCACACTACAAATGGAAAAGTAAATGTGTTTCTCATTAAGATTTATCATGATGTCTAGAATTGTCCCAAATTATTACTTATTACTTTGAAATGTTTTTTTAATCCGATAAATATATATAGCATGTTGTAATTAGTGGTTACTATTATTTGTGGGTTATTTTTCCTATATTTAACTCAAATTATTACTCACTACTCCGAATTTTTTTTTTTAAATTCGCTAAATGCATATGGCATGTTGTAATTAGTTGTTAATATTTTTTCTAAGTTATTTTTCCTATATTTAATTCAATTATTATTCATTACTCTGTAATTTTGTTTTTAAATTAGTTAAATACACATGGCATATTGTAATTAGTAGTGCAGACTTTGAAAGTATTTGTATATCAGAGAAATGTATATAATTAAATATTTCTTATTTGTTTATTTCCCCTTTTCGCAAACCCAATCTCACCAACACATCCATGACCTTTGTAAGTTACCAATAACTTTGCTCGTCAAGTTTTAATAATTTGTGTGAAATTTTCATTCTAACCTATTTTTTTTCCATGTTTTCATTTACAATCTGCACCGGCGCTATCATATGATGGCATAGGTTTGATAGCTCATTTTTTAGAGAAAGATTAAGATTATGCAATATACGACCTAAAGTTGAGGTGAATTACACTTTTTACTGCGTTTGTGATGAATGACGGATTCGTTAATATCTTAGCACTCCAAAGTATATGTAAGAAATTGTAGGTGCTTTACCCTCTCGATAAGATTTTATATCGATTGAATGGGGTCGGGTTAATGTTTCTCATTTATCTTATTTTCAACCCTTTGTCGCTTTACCTAAGGGAAGATACAAGTAGAATTTCCCAAACTAGTTTTGTTGGGGTTATGAGAGGCATATTATTGGGCGTAAATAATACACACACGAAGGGTTGCACACTTATTGGGGTAAGTTTCATAGTAGTTGTGAAACAAGAGAACGACCAAGGAAATGTGGTGTTGTTATCCAACAAGTGTGCAAATCGTGAGAACAAGGATTACTGTAGTGATTTTAC
This sequence comes from Persicaria maculosa, assembly GCA_963922045.1. Classification (NCBI taxonomy): domain Eukaryota; kingdom Viridiplantae; phylum Streptophyta; class Magnoliopsida; order Caryophyllales; family Polygonaceae; genus Persicaria; species Persicaria maculosa. The sequence goes on from OY998252.1 coordinate 12,556,101, forward strand.
GAAAGTTGGACAGACATTTTTAGCTTGATGTTTGAATCTACCTTATGTCTTGGAGATAATTGTTGAGTGGGGTTCTTTAGGAATAACCCAAAAAATTAAGACGTTGAAGGTTTTTGTTTGCTCCATTCTTCCACATTGCAAATGACAAAGTAAACGTGTTTCTCGTCCAGTTATATCATGCATTCTGAAATTGTCCTGATTACATGATTCGAGTGAAGTATCAAGCTTACCTATAGGACCTTGCACCTAAGGCGAAAACTTGCAATTATGATGTAGTGACCAAGATTTAGGAGGATGGTGAGTAGACCTGGATATGGAATGAGTTTGATCTCTGTATTTATGCGCAACTATGTGATGCATATGGACGAGACTTGGAGAAAGCTACTGCCAATGGGTACCATCGGGCACATCTATACTCGTGTCACAACTAGAGGAATTTCTTAAAGTCATAGATTCATTTTCTCTGGGTTTTCTTAATAGGTTGTTCGAGTACAACTATGATGCACACTACTACAATTCGCATAACAAAAGTTGGATGTCTCTCTTGTCTATCTCACTTCTCGATAACTAATACTCCATATTAGGCAAAATTGCATTTTATGTGGAGAATCATCCGCTGCTATCCTGAGTTTGTGAATGCTCAAGAGAATACTTCTTTGTTGATGGACTTGGTTGATGTAGTTGACCAACTTTTGTGTTTTTATTTTTTGTTTATTCATGTCATGTGGAATCTTAAAGAAGGTTTATTGTTTCTTTTCTTAATTGTTGCATTATTGTCTGCATACGAAATGAGATCTTATTATTATTTGTGTCTCATTTTTCCTATATTTAACTCAACTTATTACTCATTACTCCGTAATGTTTTTTTTTAAATCCACTAAATACACATGACATGTTGTAATTAGTGGTTACTATTATTTGTGGGTCATTTTTCCTATATTTAACTCAAATTATTACTCATTATTGTATTTTTTAAATTCGCTAAATACACATGGTATGTTCTAATTAGTAGGGGAGAATATGAATGGGTATGTATGTGTATGACCATCCATTTTTGTGTTTCTATTTTTTGCTTATTCATGTTATGTGGAATCTTAAAGAAGGTTTATTGTTTCTTTTCTTAATTGTTTCATTATTATTTGCAGATGGAATTTGTAGGTTTCTTGATGATAACTGTTGTTGTAGTACAGATGAAGTTTCTTGACTACTTATTGAATTGGAATGATGATATTTTACTTGCACACAATAAGCATCTCAAGATTTTCATTTGTTCAAAAACTTTGAGAGAAGAGTTGATGGCTTGGAGTTTATCTAATGAATACGATCTAATTGAGGATGAACGTAGAAGGAAACTCGTGCCTTGTGTTATACGGCTGCTAATGCCAAAAATTAGGAACTTAAAGACTATGGCCTCTTGAAAGGTTTCCAAATCTCATCTTCTTCAATCTGATTTGTATTGTTCTCATCAAATTACTTTTTGTTCAAGTATTCTATTTATTTTGGTCCTATTATTGTTTGGTTCTAAAGAAGGTGGGCCCTGGAATATGTTGAGTTTTGAAAGAGGGTTTTTTCTTTCAATTACAGATTTCACGGCTGCAAGAGAGACTAATTATTTGACAAGTATTTGATGCTTTGGAAGTTATGAGATATTACCTTGTGCATAGTCTTGTGGTTTATTTAGTCAGAAACAAGGGCTTAAAAGTTGAAATTTTCTAGCTAAGGAGTTAAGATGCCATCGGGCAATCTATCGAAATTAAGGAGTGTTGCCTAACATGGAATTCGGAGCTAAGATGCCATCAGGCAATCTATCGAAACAAAGGCTTCTAGTGTTGAGAAGCCAAACATCATTATGTCTGTTTCTAGTACTAAAACTTTACTTATTGATTATGTTGTAGATAACTGGATTTCAATGTGACGCTACTATGAAATGCTGAGGAACAGTGCTACTACCGTACTCTGTAGAAAAGGTCTTGATAGCCGCATAGCTACTAGAATGAGTTTAAAGAAGTCAAAAAACTCCAATTCGATTATTTATGGCTATTTTTTATATAATTCCTTGTGGTCAAGGCATGTATCAAATATGGATCCATAGTCTGGTTGTAAGGACTTTTACAGTTCTGCTTCAACATGTCAGACTGCTAGCACTGCTTCTGATTTGTCCTTCAACAATTTTTCGCACAAGGACGAGACAACCATGTCAATCACTTCATCTAAATAGTATGTACCTAAGAGATCCATGTGCCTTATTCTTTTTCTTCCCAATTATCTTTGAACTCTGTGTGGTTAGTTAGTTGTCTCGATTTTGCTATTATGGCATTGTAAAACTTGTCAACCATCGGCTTTTCTCAAGGTCATAGAAACTAGCCAAGTGAGCTTAAAATAAGCCTTTAACATCTTTTGTTCTTTCAATATTAATTGATTTGTGATTTGATTCTTTTTCTACAGTGTGTAACAATTGTGCAAGTTTGTTATTATCAACATAGTTATGTTGTAGGATAAGCTTTTACGGATGTGTTACATAGTTGTGTTGTAAGCTATGCTTCAGCACGAGACAGTAACAATGGGCAGCGTATATATACACCTAGAAAGATATGTTTCATGTGCCAGATTGTGAATTGTGTATCTTTTAATCAAATCATTCGGATTTCGAGAATGTTGTGGCCTAAATCTTATGTTCTTATAGCACATATTCATAAATTCTAGCATTATATGATGAATTGGTAATACTTGAGAGTTCTCTTTTAACTGAAATGATTTTCAGTAATGTTGCTAATTACAGGTGTCCTTAAATTTATAGAAAATCTATTTCATCTTGATGATGCTGTTGAGAATGAGAACTGTGATATCAGGAATGTATTGCTTTCAAATCTTGAGGTGCTTGTCAACAACTTGCATTGCCTTTATATGAGAGAAATAGGTATGCGTTGTTAATGCGGTTTCTAAAAGTTGTTCCGCGTGCTACATGTTGTGGACCGGGATCATTGTTATATGACTTTTGGGATAGTAATCTTCATATGTGTTACTTCTTTTCAATAGATTCAAAATATTGAACTTTAATATATAGATCATGTTCTTCTTCATTTACCCATGACTTTGAGATTCTTTCTTTAAGAGTGCCTTCGTGCTTCGCTCTCTACAAGCTGTGCATCTTGATTGATTATCTTTCTTTAAATTGTGTATTTATGCTGAAATATAAAAGATGCATGGACTATTAGAGAGTGAATCACACACTCGCAAACGCAATCTAAGTGAAAACCAAAGAAAAACCCTTAGGAATTCATGTGGAAGTTTTGACTAGACCACTAGAACAGAACCCTCTAAATATCACCTCTGACTAAAACCTCCTTATAAGCCCTTATTCATGTTCACATGGCGGTTATGGGACAATGTCCTCTTTTTTTTCCTGTCAAGGTAGATGGATGATAGATGGACTAGTAAAGGAATGTTGTTTAGCTTGTTTTTCCTTCTTATATAAAGCAATGATTTAAGATTGCCTCTTTTTGTTTATTATTACTAGTATGTTGTTTTATCGATAGCAAAATGAAATTGAGAAATGAATGATGTAATGAAGACCAGATGAAAGACTCAGATAGGTAGTTGATAAAAAAAAATGAAGGGTGGGGCTATGAGAAACTCCTTCCAAAAGAGGGATTGGGTTTGATTTTGTGGAATCAAATTTTGTTGAGAAAGTATTGTGTTGAACATGAATTAAATAATGATGTATATAAAGTTGCTCATTGATGTGATCCATTTTAATGAGCATTTCTCTTTTTTGGTAGAGCATTTGTTAAGGGTTCTAGGGAATTAGTATTGAGGATTCTAAAATTGATTTCAAGATATGTAAATCCCATAGCAGCAAAAAAAAAATTATAGATCTTGCTTCTGCTCCTTTCCAACATGAACTCTGGTTAGATCTTAACCTTGTATTGACTAACCATAAGCAAAGACTTAGAGAAGGTGCACTAGTGTGGAAATGGACTAACATCTTTGATGGCTTAGTCGAAGGAGGTGTTATCTCATTCCCACACTAGAGTGTGTATCCAAGTTTTGATAGTCGTGGCTTGATGAGACCAGATCCACACAAGGACTCCTAAGTCCAACACACCAAATGGGAAAGATCCACATTGTCATCTAAGGTAGGGCAAGAATCATAGGGAGACGTTTGCACACCTCATTTTGGAATTATATGGTACTCTGTGGATCTAATATTCTCAGAGAAGTTATCCTTGCATTAGGGTGTGATACTACAATAATGATTTTAAAGAGCCTACCCCCGCTCGTTGTTAAGGGGAATATTGACATCATCTTTCTCTTCTTGTGAGAGAGAACTCGCCACAAACTTTCCTCCCATTCTCCAAGGAAATCATTAGGGGTGGGCACGGGACGGGATTGAGCGGGATGGGACGGGATCGGGACGGGATTGACACTTTTTTTTCGGGACGGGATGGTTCTGGACGGGACGGGATCGGGATGGGACGGGCCTTGTCCCGCAAATAAAAATAATAAAATATTATATAAATTTGCAAAGTGAAAAATGTTTTCATAATTCATTCATTTGTATAATATGTTGAATACGGTATTCTTCTCAACTATATTATTCAATAATAATAATATTATTAATATTAATATTAATATTAATATTATAATACTATTATGATTGTATAATTAATTATAATGTTCAACATATTTGGCTACATTATCTTACTAGATCAGGACGGAAAGGGAATGTGACGAGATTCACTAGATACTCTCTCATTATCGATTGATAGTTGGGAAGAATACCGTTTTTAGATATTTGCCTCTTGTATTTCTAAATGGGTATAATAATAATAATAATAATAATAATAATAATAATAATAATAATAATAATAATAATAATAATAATAATAATAATAATGCCACGTTATAATTAAAAAAATAATAATAATATTACTTATTTTTATTGTTATTATTATAAAATAATTATACTTTACAAGAAAAAAATATAATATGATATAATAATAATAATAATATTTTTGTTATAAAGGAATATTATTATTAAATTATATAATAATAATAATATTATTATAGATTGAAAATTATTATTATGATTATAAATAATACTTGCTCAAATAATAATATTATTATTATTATAAACAAATATTATTATTATTATAAATGGAAGATTATGATTATAATTGTAATTATAATATTTGCTCAAAATAATAATACTAATAATATATTATTATTATTCTATAATATTATAATAATAATAATAATATTATTATTATTATTATAAAAATTATCATTATTATTATTATAATATGCGGGACGGGACGGGATTTGCGGGATCCCACCGGGATCGGGACGGGATCGGGATTTGCGGGATTTATGCCCACCCCTAGAAATCATTGATATGATCACATATAGAAGACCAGTTAAGTACCAAAAACTCCATAGTTTCTGCTTTTGAGTGGAATCTGGATGTTGTTCCTTGTGCATTAATCGCCACAATATTGTAATACAACTCCATATTTTCTTCAAGTTGATGGCTTTCTTGAAACTTCAGACATAAGCTTCCTAATGCCTGATCAAATGCAACATCCACAGCATATATAAAAGTGAATGGGCTGAAGCCCATTAACAAGAAGCCCTATATGGCCCAAATAAAGAGTCCAAATGAAACATAATGATAATATAATACTCCGTAAGAGATATAAAATTGCTGTTACACAGTCGCATAAGACTATAAGAGGAATCGTGCAGGCGCGGCCGGCGTTCCTCACACGAACCGTTCCCGCTGCGACGCTCCTACTTCCGTTTCAAGGTAGAGTCTTGCTCGATTACGATTTATAGGGTTGTAATTAGCGGTTTAGTTTTCTGTTTAGTAGGGTTAGGGTTAGGGTTAGAATTAGGATTGAAAGTCCGGTTGTTTGTTTTGATTTGATCATCTAATTGAGAGTGGATGCACAATTACTAATTTTACAATTGGCGATTTCATATTTGGTGTGTATGTAGTCGTAAAAAAGCATTTTGTTAAGCCAGCCCTGAATCTGATAGTGGTTGATTTACCTTCTCCCAACCCCAACCCTAAATTAATTGTGATTCTGAAACCTAAAACCTGTTCAACTGACCTAATCTGATCTTATTTCTTTTGGAAACAGACTTATAGGAGGAGAGGGGATGAACAACCAGATGGATATGGAACGGCAAAAGAAGAGAAAGGTCAGAGAATTACCTTATGCTACTTGTCAGCTTCTGTAGCTATAGATTAAGAGTTACATTGTGTAAGTAAATTCTCATATATATCTTGTTATTATTGCTATGCTATCCAGTTCAACAATAGCCCTTCCCCACCCTCATCAATGGAGGGAATTTCATACACCCAGACTGCAGGAGAATGGGAGGACACTCTTTCTGAAGACGAATCGCTAGAAAAGGAGATCCTTCGCATCAAGTCTAGTTTTTTGCGTTGGATGGAACTGACTTTCAAAGATCCCAAGGAGCTCTCCGACTCTGCAGCCCATCCTCCACCCTCTGCAAGTTCCTATCTCCCACACCTCCACGATATCCGTCCAGTCATCTCCGAATGTTGCTCCGAATTCTTTGACATGAGGAGTCACATCCTCCAAATCAAGGAATCTCGTATCCATGATGAACCAGTAGTAGACAAGCTAAAACAAGAGGTCCTTACCATCAAGTCTAGGGTTGTACGTAGGATGCAAGTGCTTTTCAAGGAAACTGTGCAAGGAGACCTAAACCCTCCCCCTCCAAACTCCTATTTCCCACCTGTCGATGTATTACTCCGCCAGCATCTTCAGATGCTGGGAACACCTATGGAGTATCAGACATTGTACTTTGCTAATAAAGGAGGAATCCCTTTCCCAAAACAAAGCAGGAGATGAGTTGCAACAACAAATCCACCGTGATTTCGAGGATGAGGAGGTTGATGATGATGAGGCTGCCAGTTCATCAGACTTACCTGGGCAGGTAACATTCCCTTGCAAACTCGAATCCTCACTTTGATTTACAATTCAGAAACGCACAACGGTTTGACTGATCAGTTGTTATATATTGAATCTAATTTCCATGGATTTGTTTCTTTTTATGGGGCAATGATAGAGTTTTGATCGATTTTGATTAGATATGTTAGTAACATTTCAGGAGCTATTCAGCTGGTCAAGCATCAACGGAAATGAGGACACTGAGGGGAGGTATCTTTGTGTGTCGAATGGCTTTGCAATCTGGTGCTTGGATCTCAAGCAGTCCTCCTCGAGCATTTCTCCCGGGCCCCTTCCAAAAATCGCCAGTCTGAATTTACTCGGGGGTCAGCTTCCGGCATCGGTGGGTTTGTTCAAGTTGGGTTTAGATGCTTATGTTATTGGCGGGCAGAAGCTTCCAGCCTCGATGAAGAGACTCCTCTTGATGTTTCACAGGGGTAGGAGTGCTCCGAAGGCTGTGAGTATCTACAAAAGCCTCTGTTTTGAACGGGGTGTCAAGGGGTCATCCTGTAACATATACCGCTTGTCAATGTCTGCGGTAGACGGCACTCTCTGTTACACTGTGGCCAGTGACATTGAGGAGCTGAGGAAGCCCAAAGTCTGGCCTATAGTCGAGAAGGTTGGTGGGAAGTTGAATGTGGTGGAGTCTATTCCATGCGGTCTTATGATGCGTGGTCGCCGGATCACCCGTTCCCATGAAATTCGCGACGCTGACACTGGAACCTGGAAAGAAATCCCGACAGATGCAATGGCAATGGATCAGATAAGGTCTCACATAGTGATTGGCGACCGCATCTTTGCAGTAACTCATGAGGAAGGTAGCAAACATCATTATTTTGTTTTCAACTCGAGGACGGAGAAATGGAAAGGACGTAGACGAGTGGAGGATTTGTGGCCCTTTGACGTGTGTCGAGTGTGGGATATCCTTCGTCTCGGAATCGCGAGGTGTGCTGGAGAATTTCACTGTGGAGAAGGAGGAGAACCGCTCTATGTGCTCGTCGCAATAATGTGGGCTTTTGTGGGCTGGTATTGTAGTGGAGTAAAGACGATTGCAGTAGCCTACCTTGTGACATCGACGGGGAAGGTTGTTTGCTATCAGGAACTGCGAGATTTTTTCAAGGAAGGTTGTGAGCCCGGTAAGATGGTAGAGGGGACTATGATTCATGTTGTTGATGATGAGCCCTGGGGGGCAATGTGCTCCGTAGTTAGCGGAAGGTTAAAGAAAGATGGGAACGTCGGGAGGAAGGATGAGGATCATCTTTTCGTCAACATTTTTGCGGTGGAGGTGCTTCCTGAAGCCACCTTGAAGGTTGAGGAACTGTTGCGGAAAGGAATTGAGGAGGAGGATGGGCCTCTTGCGGAGCTAGAGTTTGTGTGTGTTACTCACAAAGACAGGCATGTATTTCAAACAGATGCTATCATTGACAACAAGGAGCAGTTTGTCGGTTGGCGAGCTTGCTTCCTCAACCCAGTATAGTATAGTTGATCACTTGATCCGGTAACCTGACGGAGAAACAGAGGTAGGTTTGCGCAATCAATGGGAAGAGATGTCCGATTGAGTACGAGGGGTTGCAAAGATTTGCTGTTGTTGCGGAAGGTATGGGCATTATATGTGATTATGAAGTATATGTTTTGATTTGAGACAGATAATAGAGCTAGAATATATTCCGATCTGAGAGTTCTATATATATCATACGTTCATTTGGGGATCGTTCTTACTTTGTAATAACGAGTAGTCTATTAAATTTATATTTATGGGTACAATTTCACTCACATTTATCACATTCAACCATTATTGGAATGGTCGACCTGCAAAAGTGGAGGGTGAGGGTGGATCTGGTTAGATATGAATTATGAAGTGTAAGATACAAACACCAAGTTAGAAAGGTGAATGGGAGAGGAAGAAGAAAGCTTTACCCGTAGCTATAGATTTTAAAATATGTTTTTTTAAAAATAAAAAAAAAACTCTATTATATAAATGTAATAAATGATGCCCTTTTAGAAAAAAAAAAACCCAATTTTTTTTACTTTGTAAAACAAACCAATCAATTACATGTGTATAATATAATCTTGTAATTTTTTTTAACCAAAATTAAACTTTAGGGATTCGTTTGAACATTTTATCAAAATTAAGGGACTATAAATAATTTTCGCCCATTTCTTTTTATTCTAGGCGATTTTTGTCTGATAATTTTCTTATTGAATTAGATGAAAAATGCGTGGAACCAAATAGATATATAATTCATAGCTGATAAATTGAGTGAAATAGAGCATGTTCTTCATCCCTAGCTATATTCCATGTGTAACACATATATAAGTGATTGAGCTTATGCCTTTGTTTCAAAATCAAGCAACCCATAAAGCATCCCAATGGCTGAGAATTAATCTTTCTCATTTTACTTTTTTATCGGATTTGAGCAACCCAACTATTAAGAACTTTTTCAAAATAAAAACCGATTAAATGATGTGATATGATATATATGACCCTGTAATAAATTATTTATTAAAATGTAATTTGAGAAACCCGATTAATGACTATTGTAGAAAGAAAAAAAATGTACTCTTTACTTCTGTAGTCCGTAGTATTGTGGAGGGTTGAGAAACTCACTGGAAATGACTTGCGAGTAGTGTTCAAAGGTCCCCAGTTCGAACCCCGAATATGACCGCTCTTTATTTACAAATTCGCTCTTCATTTACAGATTTTTTTTTTGAAATATTCATAATTAATTAAATAATTACGTAAATATTCAATGTTTGAAACTAATTACAGAAATATTCATTTTTTACAGGTGGGACAGAAAAACGCGGAGCCAGACCGCGTTTTATTCATACAGCATGAGAGAGAATTGGCGCCCGGGAGAAAGTTTGAAATTTACGAAAGAAACGCGGTTTGGGACCGCGTTTCTCTTTAAAATAAAAGAAAATTATAGAATATAATACATATGTCATGGGGACCCACTAGAAACGCGGTCAAGACCGCGTTTCTTGTGTTGACTGGGGACCCACTCGTCACCAACAGATGACGAGAGGGACGAAAACCTATGAAGAACCAGGTGGACGGAGAGGGACGAAGAAGATGAAGTGGAGAGGCGGTTTCTTTTAGGGTTATTAAATAAAAACGCGGTGTGGCTCCGCGTTTTCCGTTTAAAGATTCAACAACCACAATCAATGCCCCTTTGACCATTTTTCTTTTCTGTGCCAAATAGAGAAACGCGGTATGGGACCACGTTTCTCTATTATGTCCCATCCTCGTCAGCAACAACTGACCGGTGGATCCCAGGTCAAGACTAAAAACGCGGTCTGGGACCACGTTTCGTTCATAAAGTTCAAACCCCCGTCCAGACGCCAATTCTCTCTCCTGTTATGTGAATAAAAAACACGGTCTGCGTCCGCGTTTTTCTGCTCCACCTGAAAAAAATGAATATTTTTGTAATTATTTTAAATATTTGTGTAATTATTTAATTATTTATGAATATTTAGAAAAAAAATTCTCATTTACAAATTCACGGAGGGTTAGAGAAGTTAGAATTGGTTTTTTGAATCAGGTGGGGCCCCATCGAACTGGAAAGTTCAAAGGAAAACTAGAAAGTTGGATATATGGACCAATTAATATAAATGGGTGGGCTAATTCTAAGGCCAAGGAGATCAATCTAGAGGAACCTTAGCTTACAATTTGAATATAACTTTGTTCCTTTCCTCTCTCCTCCATTCACCCTTTCCCTTTATTCCTTGTCTCTTTCTTTATTTCATACTCTTCCATCTCCAAAATTCCATTCATATTATATATAATCCCTTGTATAGTTGTATATATACACACACCCGCCTAAGCCTTGTCCATCCCTCCACCCCATCTATCGACCTCTCGATCCATCGGGTATCATCGTCTCGTCTCTCGAAGGTAGACTAGACGATGAACGAGCCAAAGTACGGATACCCATATCCGGCACAGCAACCGCCACCACAAGGGTACTACCAGGGCCCACCGGTGATGGCTCCTCCGCAGTACGGATACGGAGGATACGGGGCAGCACCCCAACAGCAACCCCCTCGGAGGCAAACGGGCTTCCTTGAAGGATGCCTCGCCGCGCTCTGCTGCTGCTGTCTGCTCGACGAGTGTTGCTGTGATCCCTCCATCATCTTCGTCACCTAATCCCCATCTACCTCCCTCTTTTTTTCTTTTTTCCCAGACCTTGTCCTATAAATTTCATCTCTCTCTCTCTCTCTCTCTCTCTCTCTCTCTCTCTCTCTCTCTCTCTCTTCTTTCTATTTTTCTTTTCTTTTTAATTACCATCTGAATATGGATTATTATAGCTCTTGCTTGTTTGTATGTACGTATGTAACCCGGATGCAAAAAGGTGCAGCAGTTAATGGATTTTGTGGATTGCTTTACATACATGTAATGCAATACATGTGACATGTCTATGAACAAGTGTTTCAACTTTTATTTGTTCCATATTGGTGGATTCTTAGTTTACTTCAAACAAAAATAATTAATCACAGTAAATCATAAATTTAGGGTTTCTCCGATATGTTAGAAAACATTCTCATACCAAAAAAAAAAAAAAAAAACTATTAAAATTGACTATTTAAATCAAAATTTTCCGTTTTTCTTTTCTAATGTATTTAAATGACAAAAAAAAAAACTATTTTTCATAAGTACATGCTGGTGGTCACTATTTATCCCTTTATGTTCGAATCGAGTAGGGTATGATATAATAAGAGTCGACTCTCCTAATTTACAATAGATCAACTAGATCAATTTATATTGTAAAAATTGGTAAAAGTGAAAATTATTGTAAAATAAATAAATATTGACGATTAAACTTATGGACTCTTAATTAATTATCATTTATCAACTAAGCTAAATATTTATTATGTATTCTCCTTGTTTTTTTTTATTTTAATTGAGAGTATAATATATAATAATAGTATATTTATTAGTCCTTTTCAAATTATAGAAATTGCTAAAGGGATATATTATTATATATTTTACTTTATTACCATCCAAATTCCAAATACAAGCCTACAACCGCTCCTGCTTCATACTCGTTAATTTTCATCAGCCTATGCGTCAGCCACAAATGGATTAAGTATGTGGGGCTTTTGATTTTTTAAAGAAATTATTTTTCCTTAAAACTTACAAAGATTTATCTGGGGAAAAAAACTCACATAAGCAATAGGTTTATCTAGAAGTTGCTACTTGTCAAAGATGCATTTAAGCTTGTGCCAAAGATAGTCGCACTTTTGGTCAATTAACATCCTTCAAAACCCAGCAAAGATAAACATAAAATCAATGATAATAAGGTACTGTTTTGTTTGGTATTGCATATCAAACAGGGCAAAAGATGCATTTTCGCATCTTAAGGAGAACATAAGTTATACTCACATATTCATTTTTTAATTAATTTTTAATAACAATTCTATAAATATTTAATAAAATGTTAATATTTTATATAGTTTTTAGCTTCTTAAAAAAACGTGCATAAATAGTAAAAGATATCTACATAAATTGGGATTGATTCCACCCAAATAAATTAAAAATAAAAAATTAACTAGGTCAGATTGGAAGGATCCGATAATGTGAAAAGAATAAATTCGAAGTTGAAGAAATTGAAGCACCCACATATTTGTTCTTCCCAAATTCATCAACTAATAACCTCTATTATCTTTCCCTTATAAAATAGATTATCATCAAAGTTATGTAAAGAGTTTCCAAAAAAGTGGAAAATTCTAAAGATCGAACTTGTACCTACATGTTATTAGGGAATCTGATTCAAAAATATTAATCAATATTTTTCACCTTAGACATAGGCATAGGCAATACTCATTTAGCATAGGAGGCATCACAGATATTCAAACATAACATAATAATCTGAAAGGCAAAAATGCACAAATGCTAAAGTCAGCCTTCCATAAGTCGGAAAGCCACACATGACAATCCCAAAGCTCCCTGAAACTTCAGGAGAATATAAAGAAGCATTCTGAGAATACATGGAGAAAAAATGAGTGCTGGACACAACAAAGTGTGGAACACTAAGGGTGAATATAGCATCACATTTGATAGGAAACAGGTGAAAGCCACACAGCAGATATAGCAATGATGACTTGATATAGGAGTATTGTAAAAAGTATGGGAGAGCAGTGAGCAAAATCAATTGCTGAAAATCCTACAAAGCATCTGACCACAAATAAAAGGGAGAAATTTGGCACAAGTTTGTGTACTACCTATTTCACTGTATAAAACTTCAGTTCTGAACATGCAAGAAATCTTATTATTAAGTGACACAACCAGCAATCGAAAGTAGAGCACAAGGATAGGAAACAGCAAAGATCTAGCAATCAAAACTCAAAAGTAGAGCACAAGAGCAACATGAGTGCTGATTGCTGATATTTATCAACATGAACCCCCCCCCCAAAATAAAAACACTATGTTTTGAAACAACAGGGGTTCTACCAGGATGCTAAAAGGCTGATAAGGTATCCTAAAGAAATTATAGTGTAAGAACAGAAACAAATGAAATTGATTATCACAACACTAAAAAAATTGCATACCACAGGAAGAAGCAGAACGAAAAAGGTAATGCTAATACATGTATTGCTGTAACCATGATGCCAAAACTCAACCGATACCAAAACTCAAAACTGGTATCTTACCAGTTACCATAGGGGCCCTCTTATTCATTTCTAGGAAACTAAAACAAGTATAATTTCTATAGGCAGTGCTCAATTAAAACTAACGACGCGTGAGAATAGAACAATTGGAATCAAATTCTATTGATCATAACCAAAATTTGAGAAGAAATTAACAGCATTCCAAAATAGGGAAATCAGAACAACATCAAAAGCAGTAGCATCCAATACATAAAACCTGATAAGGTCAATTGTTTCCCACTTCCAAAATATTCTACAACTGAAATTACTGTCTTTGATACTAATTTGAAAGAAGTGATTCCCGGTAGCTTGAGATGCACCTCAGAACCCGAGCTTGGTACGGCGCCAGTGCCTACGCTTGGCATTGTACCTAAAATCCCGACGAAAGTAAAACAAAAATTCCACCTTTCAGCCGAATAATCCCAAATCTCTCGTCTGAAATTTTCAACCATTTTAACAAGGGGAAATTGCAATGAAATGAAGAAAGGGAAAGACCTGATTGTGTTGTCGGTACGCATGCGAATCCAGTAGGGGATGGGGCGGTTCTGGCGCATCTTCTTCGCCAGCTTCTTCTTGATCATGAAGGTCTTGTGCGACGGCTGAAATCAGATAGCAGAGATTCAGAACGCCAATCACAAAGACACGCTAAACACAAAAGGAACAAGGATGGATTGAGATTTTACCATTTTCGACCTCGGAAGAGCGGCTAGGGTTTACACAGGAAGAGGGGAGATTCCAACAGACTCGACGACCAAACCCTAATAGATAAAATGAAGCAGAGTATTTTATACTGAAGAAGATGCGGGATGGTATGCACAATGGTTTCAGTAGGTGGGCCGCTTATTCTGGCCCAATATCACCAAAAGGAGGGCTTCTTGGGCCGCCTTCAAGCCCAAACGTATGAGACGTTTGATGAAATTTGTCAAAACGTCTGAACAAGGATGGATTGACGCTTGAAGGAGTATGTTATGTTCAATAATGTCACATTTGAACATGACTTATGACTTTATTTTATTTGTTGTATAAGACATATTATATGAATCTTTTATGTGAACTAAATGATAATCACGTCCTAATACTTATAATACCTGAAGTTGCCTTTGTTCAAAATTGGCCAACACATTAATATATCTTTGCTAGACTAACAATAGATGTTTGCTCTGTCTGGAACGCGACTGGAACTTTGGAGTAGAAGATCTTAATAAAGAGGAAATTGCACTAAATAGCCGGAAAAACGGGCCTATTTGCAGAAATAGCCGGGGGGGGGGGGAATGGGCCAAAATGGCCGGGCTAGTTTGTGCAAAAAAAACTGCCGGTTATTTCCCACTATTTGTAACCGGTTGTAGTGGGTGATGAAATTAAAACGATGGAGGGAGAGAGACGGTTTACTTTCATTTTAAAGCGAAACAGAGAGAGAGATAGAAGGCCATCAGAGAGAGAAAGGAGAAGCGATACACAGAGGGAGGACGAACTCGTCGAAGAAGAAGGCCATCAGTCATCGCCTGTGAGGAAGGAGAAGGTTCAAGACGAAGAGAAAGGTAAGCAACTTTGGCCTTCTGTCTAGATTTTGTTTGAGTTGCGAAATTGGTGTATTGGGGGTGCGGTTACATGCGGTTATTGTGAAGGATTTGAGACGATTTTGGGGTAGATGTCTAGCAGTAGAGGAGGAATGAAGTAGGAGGGGGTTAGGGGTGACATTGTGAGTCGATTTTGCGGATGTGGGTGCGATTAGGGTTTGTGGGTGTCGGGAAAAGGATGGGTAAGGGTTAGGTGATGTTGGGTAAGAAATTGGGGACAAAAGGTCAAGGAGGGGGTCGGATGGGTAGGGAATCCACATGATTTGTGGTAATCGGTAGGGTTTATGTGCACATGTGGTAGGACAGAATATCGAATGTTGTGTATGAATTTGTGGTAGCAGATTTCGTAGGACCGGGTAACGAAATTGGGAGGTTAAAATTGAACATCTGGTATGCCGAGTGGGGTGAAGGAATATGGGGTGGATTGGTTTTTTAGTGTTTGTTGATTGGTTTTTTATTGTTGAAACCGTAAGTGCCCACCAAGTGTTTGATGAAATGCCTAAACATATGATGAATAAATGGTGATTTTGTTTTGGTTAATCTCCTTGCCTATATGATGTGTTGTGAAAGATGTAAAATGAACCAAACGTGTGAAATGCTAGTAAGGTTTAGGGCAGAAGAGGATATCAGAAATGGTAGGATAGGAAAACGAAGGTGGTAGAATAATTTGTAATTGTTGGCATGTATGACAGAATATGTGAACTGCATTTCTGATATGTTGTTTGGTGATTGTGTAGCAGGTACCCCCGCATTAAACCTCATATAAAATGCCGAAGTCAGGGAACAAGAAAGGCCGTGCAGGACCAAGCAGCCAGGGGGTAAGGAAACTGAGATAGGTTTTTTTTTTGGTTGTAAAGGTTGGGAAAAAATGTCAAAACCTAAGAGTCTTACATATGTGTGCAGGCTGTCCTAGCTGTTCCTGAGAAACACCACTTCTCAGGGAGGGCGCTTTCCCATGGAAATTTCGAGTTGTTGGAAGGAATCAACCTCACCATTGACCGGGAGGATTACAAAGCCCTGAGCAAGAGCCATTTTGGTGGCGTTGTGAAGATGGGGTCGAGAAACAAATTCTCTGCGGCGTTGGTGCACTACTGCCTTCTCCACCAACTGAAGACTCGGAAGACACATGAGACGTGGTACTCCCTCCAGGGGCATCACGTTCGATTCTCTCTTCAAGAGTTCGCGATCATCACGGGCCTTAACTCCTCACCACCCCCCAGTGATGTCATGGAGGGGGACCACAAGGAGTGCATTTACCAGTTATTTAAGAAGGAGAGGGTGACGTTGAAGGATGTGGAAAGTGCTTGGGCCCACGAGAAAGAGTCGGACGCCGGGTCCCTCATGAAAAAGTACAAGCTTGCCCTCCTCGTCATAGTGGAGGGCGTTCTGTTTGGGTTGGAGAAGAAGACACAAATAAGGGGGTGGGTTGTGAAGCTTGAGGACACAAACCGTTTTCTGGAGTTCCCTTGGGGAAGGCTCGTGTACGATAGGCTACATGAAAGCCTCGACGGCACGTTGAAGGCCATGGTGGCTGCAAAGAGTCACCTTAAAGACAGGCCGACCTACGCGTTGTACGGGTTCCCCATGGCCTTCCAGGTTAGTGAAGTTTTACAAAATGTTTTAATCCTTTTCCAATTGTGAAAAATTGTATCCTACCAATGGGGTATAAATATCCTACCAACTGGATATTTATATCTTACCACTGGTTAATGAATATCCTACCAAAGGATAAATTGAACTTACCAAATAGCTTCATTTGTCATGCCAACTGCGTTCTAATATCTTACCATATTGTATCTGCAGTTGTGGGTGTACGAGACCTTCCCTGAGATTGGGAATCATTTTGGCCGCAACATCGACGACACCATCATCCCCAGGTGTCTGCGATGGGAAACGCCAAACTCGCACATACGATACGAGAATGTGAAGTCCTTCCTCAGCCTGGACGCCCCCGCCGACGACCCAATTGATGAACACGTTCTGCTGGCGAAGCCAGAGCCCATCTTGCACCCCACCCATAAGGAAAAAGATGCGTACCCCCACTCATCGTACAAGAAAGACGCTCCAGACATCTTCTTTGATCAGATTGTGGGCGACCACATGAGGGCCCGCAGAGATAAGCGGAGACATGAGGATGCCACTGCTGGACCCAGTCAGGGAACCAGCCAGTCTGGGTCAGACGCGTCGAGCGTCGGTTTGGAGGCCCGGATTGTGGTCAAGGTTGAGGCTCTCTTCAAGGGCATGATGGTGGAGATGGGGTCCAGGTTGAGGGAGCTCGACGAGAAGGTGACTGCAGTTTCTAGAGAATGCAAGAAGGCGTTATCAGAGAGGACCGGCAAGGGAAAGGTATGTGTTCCATTGTCCATCATATGTGCAATTTGTAAGATAATGTTTGTGTGTTGGTAAACCATTTTAAGCCATATGGTATGACAAACATGTCCAATTGGTAGGATCTTGTTGATGTATTGGATGACGATGTCGATGAGAAGGATGTTGAGAAAGATTTGGACAAGGTTGTGGGCGACGTGGTTGAGAATGCTGAGAAGGTTGAGGAAAAGGCGGAGGACAAGGAAGAGATGAATGCTGATGACCAGGGCTCGGCCAAGCAGGGACAGAACGTTGCGGATAACACGGCGGAGAAAGAAGAGCTGAACTCTGATCTGAAGGGGCAGGGCATGTGCACTGGTGAGGACGTTCAGGAAAAGGTTGAGGAGGAGCCAAAGGAGGGTGACGAGGGCAAGGACGATGTAGAGAAGGTGGTGCAGGCTGAGGAACAGATTAAGAAGGGCAAGGAGCATGTAAAAGAAGCTGCAGGGGAGGGTTCCAAGGGTGAGTCTGATGCGGACGATGCGAAGGAAAAGGTAAACCTTACTTATTGGTAGGATAGGCTGACCCTATTGGTAAGACAAAAAATGCGTTTTGGTATGATAAAAAATGCAGTTGATTTTGGTAAGATTTAATAACCCAGTTGGTACGATATATTTACCCTTTTGGTATACTATTGAATCTGTTTTGGTAGGATAATGAAAGCTGTTTGAACATAACTCCGGTGTGTTTGATTGTTAGGAGACAAAGCTGGAGCCTAGGAGAGGCAAGCGTGACAGGAAGAACCCCGCAAAGCTAGGGACTGCGTGGTTACTCAACCCACGAAGCGGGCCAAGAAGGGGGCAAAGGCATCGTGTCCAACCACCGACGCAGCTGCGGAGGGGATGGTCATTGAAAAAGAGAGAGACGACTTCTTGGCGTGGCTCCTGAAGTTCCCCGCGCAGGTGAAGGGCCCAGACGGGACCCAATTGAACAAGGAGTTCTTCAACAACCTAATATCACCCGGCGTATGGCTTTCCACCGAGGTACGCATACTTCTCTCCTGTAACGCATGTTTCCTTATTCACTTACGTCATGGGACAAACCCTCACGGGAATTTGGAACGTACCTCTTAACGCAGCACCTCCACCAGTCACTGGTCTTAGTCCGGAAAGCATTGGACGCCCGGGAGGGTGACAACAAGTCCGGTGTCGTCGTGGTGGATCCATACTGGCAGGAAGCCGTGGTGAAGCAGTTGGACACTGTTTCCGGCGATGTCAGCCGCATTAACCAGCGCAATGTGTCCAAGGTGCTTCTGAGGTACTTATCAGGGACACTGCCGGAACCCCACGGGAGGACATGGTCGGTGGCCAACGCGAAGATATTAGCTCCTTGGTTGTACAAGGCGAAGCACTGGATTGGGCTCGTCATCGACCTCGTAAAGTGGAACATAGAAGTGCTCGACTGTGATTGGTACCAGATCAAGGAGAAGGATCTTCAAGCCCACCTCGAGCCTGTTGCGAAGCTGATACCGGTGGTGATGCAATTTTCTGCCGAGCTCCGGGTCAGGCACACAGTGGATGTCCCCAACCCATTAACCATAACTCGAACCACCAAGATCCCTAGGAACGAAACCTCGTAAGTTTCTCTTTACTATTGGGTTATGTACGTCAACTAATATTGGTAGGATATAATAGGCCTATTGGTAGGAAATATTACATCCATTGGTAGGATAACATGACATATGTGGTATGACGTAAATAACTTATGGTGGTTGTTAATTCCTTCACGTGCAGCGGTGACTGTGGGGCATACGTTATCAGGACTATCCAGCTGGTGGCAGAGGGTGTAGAGACATTCTCTCCTGTTTGTTAAGACATTCTCTCCTGTTTTTTAAGACATTCTCTCATGGTTTGTAAACTTCTAAGTAAACTTTGGTGGTTTGGACACTTGTGTTAGTTTCAAAACTTATGTTGTTGTTTGTTGTGTATTTTGTTCACGGTCGGTAGGATGTTTTCTGATTGTAATGGTTAAAACTGGTATTTATGGTTCCCGTTAGTTCCTGCTTACACCCAAGGTTGTTTGTGTGTTGTATTATATTTGCATGAATGTTATGATTGGTAAGATTAGACAATGCAATTGGCAAGATAAAACAAAGGTAATGGTCAGATTGGAGTGAAGTTGAGACGCAATTGGTAAGATAAAACAAAGGTAATGGTCGGATAAGTGTAAACTATTGGGAAGTCAAAGCGCTGATAGTGGTATGACGAAATGAGAAATACTTATTAGATGTGATAGTTCATGTGAATGTGCCCAAAACATGCGATAAACATACTGGCAGAATCCAAGATTGCATCACAATTAGCCCCCTATGAACACGACAATACGAGACTGGTGCAAAAGGACATACTGGCAGAATCTACACTCAAGGCGACGGCGGTCGATGCCCAAAACAAGTCCGTCAGCTGACTAGAGCGTCCACCAAGCAACACTACGATCGACGACGCTTTGGCCCCCTGTATTCGCCCTTCGACGGATAGCGCTTCGTCTTCGGCCTTCCCGGCGCACGCTTCACCTCCGGAGGCAAGCATTTTGTCGCAGCTATTTGTGGAGGCACCACCCATGTCTCACGAGGTGCCACTGGGTAAACCACATTGACGTAGCACGCGCGCCAAGCCTCAGCCCTGTACAGAGGATGGACGAGGGAGTATGGATCGATCCGACGTACCTTGGCCACGGCGAGGGCATGTGGACACGGAATCTGGTCAATTTGAAAGTGCTTACATGTGCAACTCCGAGCAGAAAGGTTGACCAGCCAGGCGGACACCCCTTTACGGACGTCATACTCGTGTTCGCTCAAAGGCTTCACCTCCAGACAAATAGCCTGCATGGCGTTTTTCCTCAAAACGGTATCCACATGGTCCGTCACAACCTTCTCGGGATTTGAACTTAGCTCCCGGCGCGTTGCGAACCACTCAGCCACTTTGTCTATTATGCTGTCCATCAGGGAGGTGACGGGCAGGTCACGAGGCTCAAGGAAAACCGAGTTCAAGGACTCGGCATGGTTTGTGGTGGTCACGTTGAACCGATTCGCGGGATAGAAAGCCCGAGCCCAATTGGAGAAGCCGGCCGTCTTAATGTATTCAGCACCGGTGGGCGACTTGGCTTTGAATGCTTCGAAGTGGCCATTGAACTCTGCAACGGTGTACGCGTTTGCCATCAGGAAGAACAGATTTTGAAGGCCACCCGCCTTGTGATATGCCTTCACATTCTGAAATAGATGGTAAGTGCAGCGGCCATGCTTTGCCAAGTCGTAATTTGCTACGATTCCCTTCGCAATGCTCATGTGCCTGTCGCTGACCCACACCACTTGGGGCTCATCCGGGACCACGCGTTTCATTTGACGGAAGAAAAAACTCCAGGACGCATCATTCTCCCCGTCGACAATGGCAAATGCAACGGGGTATAAGTTGTGGTTTGGGTCTTGGGCAGTCGCAAACATCAAGCAACCACGATACTTCCCCTTCAAGAAACTTCAATCCACCGAGAATACCTGCTAATGTCAATCAGCGTACTAAGGTTGGATGGAATTATGTCAATGGCAAGACAATATAACACATTGGGTAAGATAAACTTGCGGAGTTGGTGGGATTATAAACGGTGGGATGAACTGGCAGTATTGGTACAAAGGTATTGGAAGGACAAACGTATACATTTGATAAGATGAAATATAACAGTTGGTATGTTAATAACGTGTAATTGGCGCACCTGGCACAGGTGTGGGATGGCTGCCCGCCAAACACCCAAGCTAACGAACGCATACTTGAATTGCTGGTTATCATCACGGACTAATGTGGTTACGGTCCCGAGGTTTGCTCGCTCAAGCATGTAAAGGTATGAGGCCATCCGCTCGTAGCTTTCTTCGTAGGTTTCGTAGAGGCCGTCCCGTGCGGCTCCCTATGCCCTGTGTGCCTTCCAGTAGCTGCAGTCCACGCCCAACCGAGACTTCATCATCGTCCTGATTTGACGGGGACGAAGCTCCTTCCCTGACCCACCAAAACTGCAAAGATGGGATCAGCGGGTTACACCAACAACATTTCCACCACCACATTTACACCGGTTTAGGAACTTACTCGGATACCAAACTTTGGCCCATCAACTTGTAATTGGCGTTGCGGTGGTAGTTGCTGACGACACTAAACTTGCAAGTGTGTGTGTCCACGAACTTACGAACCACCCACCTCTTAGTTTCCCGATAGGTCGACGCCCGACAGCACCATGAACAGTTAGGTTCGGGGCACACAACCAGGTACCTGTCTGATGTGGATCGTTTCACTTGAATCTCAAAGCATCCACGCAAAGCTTCCCACTTCACCCGGGACTGAATGTCAGCCTTGGTATCGAACATCTCCCCCTCACGTAACTCCCTCACCATTGACCGAGGGTCTCCGACTAGAGGAATGGACCGATCCACGTCCGCTTCCACTTGCTCCAATGTCGGCAAAGGGTGTTTGTGTCCTTGGTACGATCGCTCTATCTCTCTCAGCGCTGCCTCAGCCTCCTCATCCCATGATTTAGATGTCTCGTTCGGACTCCCACCCTCCACTTTCACGGGGAAACCACCCACGATCCTGTCATCGTCGGAGCTTCCTACGTCTATGATGTCCTCCATTCCGTGGGGGGGTAGGATGTCCACATCGTCGTCGCTGTCGACGATGACCACTTGCTTTCCTCGTCGGATGGCATCAGACCTGCTCACATCACCACCCTCCTCCTTGTTAAGCTGTTCCACTTCCTCTTCCTGTCCTACCATTATGTTGTCGTCTATCCTACCAACTTCGTCAGACTGGCAGACCATTACATTGTCCTCCATCCTACCATTACAAGATTGTTTACCACTCCCAGCAATACCCCCATGATTCCCACTGACGCTGTCCTTTGCAGGCCTACAACACTCTCCCTCCCCCGCTAGACACTCAGCACAAAGGCAGGCCCCTCCAGTGTCACTGCTAAGGTCGTCCACCATCCCTTTGTCATCGACGAAGCCTCGAACCTTATCCTCCGGCCCTCCGCCTCCATCCAGACCAACTTCCAAGTCTTCCTGCGTGTTGGGAGGCCCGGTTAGGAGCAACTCCCCTGGGGTGGGAGTGGAGACCTCGTCTGTCCCGTCCGAGTCTTCCGAGTGATGTTCACCCGAGGCTTTTGAAGGGCTTGTCGTTTTCATTCGTAAGGTTACGTGCAGTGCTACTGGCCATGCTCGTGTGCCGTATTCAGTGTTGTAGAACTTATAGGCTTCAATGTCATCGTCGTCTCGGACCCGAATCGGAGTTGCCCGACCCATGGAAGGAGGGAGGTACGTGAGCTCAATGTCGTACAACACCATGTCAACGTCGAATTTCGAGACTATCTTCCCCTTCAGTTGGTCGTAGGAAATATTCTGTGGCACCACCATTGCTGCAGTACGTGCCTCTCCCTTGAAGACCAAGCTCCCACCTACGGGAGCCCACCAACCGCCGAACACCACATTGATGCATACCCTATCACCTGGGGTACATGAGGGGGAAAAGAGTATCAGCTTGGGGGATAGTTCTGATATAATAAAGGGGAACACCTACAAAGGAAAGGTACAAGATGACTTACCCATCGCTGCCACTGCCACCAACAAACTTGTTGCACTTTTCCTGGAATGGTAAGAGAGTACAACACTGTTGGCAGGTCAGAATTGTATTATTGGTAGGATGACAACTGTATCGTATCCTCGGATGCACGGTTGGGTTTCCCCCGTCCTTACCAACTCTCTCCTGCTCTGCCTCAGTTTTTTCAGGTCATGTTGGGATGTTTGATGTCATCCTCTGAAGCTTATATATGTGCTTGGAGAACACCCATCAATGCAATGATTGCATTTTCCCCTCATAAATGCTCCCCCCTTCCCCCCAAAGAAGAACCTCGTTTTGGCGCCAAAATTACACTGACAACCCGCCAAATAAGCTACTGACAATCCACTCCAAATTTCTCGATAATTTTAGGTATGGTAGGACATGGTAAGCCCATTGGTAAGATAACTATATGCTATTGGTAAGATAAAGATACAATATTGGTCAGACAGATGCCATTCCCTCCCCCCCCAATGAAGAACCTTGTTTTTGGCGCCAAAATTACACAGACATCCCGCCCAAACCACTACGGACATTCCCCTCCATATTATCTCCAAAGTTCCAACTATGGTAGGACATAGTTGGCCTGTTGGTAAGACGAATGTCTTCTTTTGGTAAGACTAATGTCTTCTTTTGGTAGGACATAGTTCCCAGATATGAAGGTGATGTTTTGCCCTCACCATGCCACTCGTTTCCTATGTTGGCTCTATTTTTTCAGAGCATTTACTAAGGAATGACACCCATCAATCAAGATTTTATAAGGGTTGATTGACACCCTTAATTACAATCATTTACATTTCCCCTCATAAATGCTCCCCCTTTTTTCCCTACTTTATAGAAGCTACACCCCAATTCCCTGACATGTGCAGCACCTCCCCTCCTCATTTCTCTCAGCAAAATGAAGCAGCTACAGTGACTGGTCTCACCCTCACCTGCAACTTCCTCTCCCGGTTACCAATTTTATTTGCACAAAATAGCCACTTTCTACCCCATGCAAATAATCTAGCCACTTGGCTATTTGTGCAAAGTTTTTTTTTTATGTGGCTAGTTATGCAAATTGGCCCTTAATAAATGAAAAACAGAGAGGATAAAGGTTTGTCCCATGTGAACTTAAGATTTCCATAATCATTTATAGGGACTTCTAAAGTAATGTTTCTTTGCTTAGCTATGATAAGAATGCGCAAATGTTAATATATGACACCCTCGCAGTATTTTTTGCCATTGTATTGTATATAAGAGTTGAAACCAAGGGCGAAGACTATCATGTAACTGTGTTCGCAAAGTAGACCGACTATACATATCGATAAAGTGAAGAGTAAGCTTGCAGGTTAGAAGAGTGACAAACTTAGCTTTGCCGGGAGGGTCACTCTCACCAAATCGGTGCTCTGCTCCATACCTATCTACTCGATGGCTATTGTGACTTTGCCAAGAGCGGTCTGCGAGAAAATAGATGGCATCTGTAGGAGCTTTGTGTGGGGCGACAGCGAAGATCGGAGGAGGATTCATCTAGTGGCTTGGGAAGATCTGTGCAGACCAAAGCGTGTGGGCGACCTCGGTCTGAGATCGATGAGCAGCTTGAACTTAGCCATTGCAGGTAAATTGGCTTGGAGGTTTTTGTCCAGCAAACAAACTGATATGTGGAGCTTAATCTTGCAGGCGAAATACACTTGGATTCCAAATGTTGCAGCCTCGAGCCCGTCAGCTACCTGGACAAGCCTCTCGAAAGGCCAGGAAGAGGTGGTCATCTCGGGGTCGCGCTGGACATTGGGAGACGGGGAATCAATCCGATTTTGGAAGGACGAATGGCTTGGCGAGGACAGACTTCTAGAGCTCTCGAATGGAGGTGTGCCGGGAGAGATGCAAAACTGTCGGGTGAAGGACTACTAGACTAGAGGAGTCGGATGGGATTGGGATACACTATCTTCCTTTCTCCCGGCAAGACTTCTGATGAAACTGGCCGCGATAGCAGTGGTGGAGGACGGATCCGTTCAGGACGCTCTCACTTGGAAGGGCTCGACTTATGGTAACTATACCATAAGCAAGGCTTACGATCGTATTATTTGTTCTATTGATTACTGTGATATTGATCGCAGGTTTACAAGAGAGTGTGGAGGCTGAGAGTCCCCGAGAGAGTGAGATGCTTTGTGTGGATGCTGCTCAAAGGGGTTGTACTCGCTAATGTGGAGAGGAAGCGACGTCTCTTGGCGACGAACGATGAATGCTCGAAGTACCCAGGCCACCCGGAGATGCTCATCCATCTTTTTCGGGACTGCATCAGCATAAAAGGTATGTGGAGAACTCAATGTAGGGGTGTGGCTAATTTCTTTTGCATGCCTTTTCCAGAATGGATGAGGTGGAACCTGATGAGCAGCGAGACCAAGGACGGCGTGCTAGATTGGGCAAGCTGGTTCGCCATGGCCCTGTGGTGGACATGGAGACGGAGGAACGATAGAATATTCAACAACAAAGAGCACCAGATCGACAAAGGAGGGTTCATCAAGGATAGGACGCTGGAATATGCCAACACAAGGGACGGGCCTACTCAGAGAACTGGATTGACGGATCAACAGGTCGTGATGGTCTCCTGGGAGAAACCGGCGAGCGGATGGATAAAAGTTAATACCGACGGTGCGGTCAATAGAGAAGGACTGGCCTCAGCTGGGGGAGTGATCCGTGACGATGATGGACAATAGATCGAAGGATTTTGCCACAACATTGGCCTGTGCACTATCCCTATGGCCAA
This sequence comes from Persicaria maculosa, assembly GCA_963922045.1. Classification (NCBI taxonomy): domain Eukaryota; kingdom Viridiplantae; phylum Streptophyta; class Magnoliopsida; order Caryophyllales; family Polygonaceae; genus Persicaria; species Persicaria maculosa. The sequence goes on from OY998252.1 coordinate 12,582,010, forward strand.
ATTGTGGGGGATTGTGGACGGATTAAGGCTAGACTGGGATAGAGGCTTCCGCAAAGTGGTGCTTTGAGACTGATTCGTTGCTAGCGGTGAATCTGATCAAGGGGATTATCAGCTCGAGACACCCGCTCTTCAGCCTGGTTCATCAATGCCAAGGCTTTCTCAAACGGGATTGGGACATCCAGTTCCGTCATGTCTTTAGAGAAGCGAATTCGGTCGCGGACTCCCTTGCTGCTCTTGCATTCTTTTCCTATTGGTTTGCATTTTCTTAATACCCCGTTGGAGGGGTCTTTACTTGTTATTGAGGAAGACGCTAGGGGAAGGACTACCCCCCGCCTCGCTCGTTTGTAGCCCGTGTTGTTTTGCTGCCTTTGCAGTTTGAGAGCTTGCTCTCGTGTTCCCACAAAAAAAAACATTTTAGTTAATTAATAAAATTTTAAATCAAAACTATTTCAGAGTTGTACTTAACAAAAATATTAAAAGATAAATATTTTTTAGTAGAAAAAATTATTTATACTAAAATTAATTATTGATAGTTGTTATTTTATTTCCATCTATATTATTCTTTTATAATGAATTATTTATATCTAGATTTCTACTTTATATTAATTTCCTGCACACTTTGATCATTATCAGCTTAATTCTCACATTTTAATTCAGATTTAATATTTTTGTTATATTTTTTTTATTAAGTTTTTTTTATAAATAATACATACTCCCTACATCAAATAAAACATGTCATTTTAAAAGTTGGCACACTTTTTTTTTTTTAAAAAAAATACACTTATACCCCTAATTATTAATCGAATTTCACTTTATTAAAAACTAAAACTAACAATGTGTAAACTGATTTCACATTTTTTAATAGGTTTCTTTATCTTTTAGTATTTTATATATAGATATATAGATATTCTCGTACACGGGACAAACTAGTACGTAAATATAATACGATAAGATTCAATTGTAAGCATGCAAGTGTGCCCCAATTGCAAAAGTCTTAAATCCAAACCAACAAATGAGTCGGGAAAAGAATCAATAAATGGGGAGGGAGCACTCCTTGGGAAGGCTAAAGTTGAACCTCTTGTAGTCATGGCAGTAGTCATACACCAGGTGGTACCTCCTCGCCCACTTGAGTAGCCTCCTCTGCGGCCACGTCAGGCTCCGGTAGATGTCGCCGTTCCACCAGTTCTCGCCGCTGCTTGCGCTGCAAGACTGGCCGCCGTCTCCCGTCCACACACACGCGTCGATCTTGTACTTGCCAAATGAGGCCGCAAAGGGAGCCTCCGACCAGTCCGCCTTGTCCTTCCCTCCCCGCGTCGCCCACTCGCTCCCGTCCCATATGCTCGCCTTTATCCCCATCGGCTTCCTCCGCGGGTATGCCACTCCCTTGTCCTCGTGGTTTCGGTACACTCTTATCGGCACCCAATCCACCATAAACCTATGAACGCATACGTTCACAAAAACTTAAACCATTACGTATGTGTGCGCAACTTTTTTTTATAACATTTATGACAATAAAGAAAAAGTAGATTACACAATTTGGTATTGGTTCCAAAGGATGGAGTAAGTGTGGAAGTCGACGGTGGGATCGAACCACAAGTACATCCTCTCTTCCCTGTCGTCTAATCCGTCGGCATACACATTGGTTTGAAGGATGTATGGTTGTCCAATTACATTCCCTAAGAACTCGAAATCTATCTCATCGCGATTGGGTTGATCTGATGCAAGCTGCAATTGGATCCCACACCAAATTTTAAAAAAAAAAAATCGAAGTTGATTGAATCTTAATCTTATAAGATCGGAGGCTCACGTAAAAGGCGACGACGGTGCCAGCTGAATTCCCCGGCACTAGCTTAATTTTCATGTCGACTTGGCCGAATAAGAACACCTGGTTGGAGGCAAATGCAGCCCCTAGCAAATAGCAATATCCAATTTGGTTGCATCAATTCGATAAAATCAATCAAAGTAAATGAAGATATATATACTTACCGGATTGTTGGTCGAGGAGTATGTCTCGAGCTGTTCCATCAACGGAGGTGTTGACATGGTTGGGAGACCATGTTACGGAGAAGTCCCTGTCGTAGTCGCCTGTCGAAACCACCGAGGCAGATGAAATTGGTATAAGAACCAGGCTGATGATCGCAATAAGCATACTATCAATTTTGATGAACTTGTCTTCCATTGAGCTTCCACCGTACCGGCCTTTTTGTAATTCATGGAGGTGGGCAATGTATACGTACAATTACGGAGTATATGCAATTTGTAGAGAGACAGAGACGTACGATTTGTTGAATGGGAAGTTTTGAGGAACACATCAAGAATATGTTTTGTGGGAAGCAAAGGCAAATGCTTTTGTATTGGTCAATGTAATAGATAGCTTCATTATTATACCATCTTTCTAAAATATAAACTAGAAGACATTTTATTTTTCAACAACCCATATAATATATCAATTTTTTTAATTATATGATAAAAATATAATATTTTATATAGTTTTTAATTATTTAAAATATATGCAAAAAAAAATCAAACGTCTTATATTTTAATATAAATCAAATGGTTTATTTGTGTTTTGCTTTATACAGTATAAGTGCTTGCTGATTATTATTTTTTAAATAATCTAGGGAAATTATATTATGGGGCAATTTACAAAATAGCCACGAAATAGAGCCTAATTTGCGAAATGTCCACGTTTTGGGACAAATTAGTGAATTGGCCGCTATACATACTAATTAAATCAAATCCCGTCGATCTCTCCGGCCGCTCTCTCTCGTCCTCGCGCTCTCGCCGGATCTGGAGGCGAAGCCTTCGACGTCGCCGCCGCCGTTCATCTTCCTCCTCTCATCCCGTTCGCCGCCATCGCCGCGCGCTCCTCCTCTCCTCCTGTTCGCCGCCGCTCTCGCTCGCTCCGCCTCGCACCCTCCCCCGGCCAGATCTGAATTCGAATCCTATGTCCAATTGATTCGGCGACGCAGATCTGCAATTAGGCTAATTGATTCGGCAAATCAATTCAACGTGGGGAGATCTGGTGAATTCGAGTTCCAATTAGTCGAATTACAATTCCAATTAGTCGAATTCGAGACGGAGATCGAGAGCGCCGAAGAGCGAGAGTGTCGGAGCGATGTCGAGCGAGCGGCGGAGCGAAATCGAGCGGCCGGAGCGATGTCGAGCGAGCGTCGTGGATCCGAGCGAGCCGGAGGCGGAGCCGGCGACGTGCGAGCGTTGGATCTGGACAGAGAAAGTTGAAGAAGGACTTTGGATTAAATTACAAAACTTACCTCATAATTATGAAAATTAAAAAAAACTATCTATATTTTATTATGTGATCCATAATCTATATTTTTATTTTTATTTTTGCACAAAAAAATGTTATGCTTGCACACCATATGATTATATTTGCACAAGCACAACATACGGTTATATTTGCACGACAAAATGTAAAATAAAATTAAAAAAAAAACTAAACTAAACTCGGGTCATATTTGCACAACTTACGGATATATTTGCATAACATATTCTTATATTTGCAAGACAAAATGTTAAAGAAATAAAAAAAATATAGATTATGGATCGCTTACAGTTTATTGAGAAATTATGAAATTATGTTGAGATAAAATAAGATCATGTTGAGAATAATTTCACAAGTCTCGATTGTCGTGCAACTCTTAAAACAGAGTCGTGCAACTCTTACAACAGAGTCGTGCAACTCTTAAAACAAGAGTCGTACAACTCTTAAAACATAGACGTGCAACTCTTACAACAGAGTCGTGCAACTCTTAAAACATAGTCGTGCAACTCTTAAAACATAGTCGTGCAACTCTTACAAGAGAGTCGTGCAACTCTTAAAACAAGAGTCGTGCAACTCTTACAATAGAGTCGTGCAACTCTTAAAACAAAGTCATGCAACTCTTAAAACAGAGTCGTGCAACTCTTACAACAGAGTCGTGCAACTCTTAAAACAGAGTCGTGCAACTCTTAAAACAGAGTCGTGCAACTCTTACAACAGAGTCGTGCAACTCTTACAACAGAGTCGTGCAACTCTTAAAACAGAGTCGTGCAACTCTTACAATTTGTTGTGCAAAATATAATATATATTTTTTCGCTTTTTTTTCGTTTCAGAACTTTTTGTTGTGCAAAAATAATTTTACGTTGTGCACATATAACAATTTGTTGTGCAAATATAATTTTATGTTCAAATGTAAAAATAAAAAAAAGTAGATATGGGTCACATAATAAAATATAGATAGTTTTGTTTTAATTCTCATATTTATTGGGCACTTTTTTTGTAATTTACAACAAATTGCTTCTTCAACCTCTGTACAAAGATTGAACAGGAGGACTCCGTCGATCCCTCGCTCCGGCCACTCGACCTCGCTCGCTCTGCGCCTCCGCCACCGCCTCCGGAGATGTCGACCAGATCCGGATCTGAGCACTAGATCCGCGCTCGCTCGCTTTGGCCTCTGCTCCGGCCTCGCTCCGGGCACTCGACTCACTCGCTCGCCGCCTCCGGCCACTCGCTCGACCTCCGAGTTTGCTCCTCCTCCGTCCATGGCGGCTCCTCCTCCGAATTCTCAGATCCAGCCCTCGCTCGCGATCTCATAGGAGATCTCCGGCCATCGCTCCCTCGCTCGGCCTCCCTCGCTCGGCCTCGCTCGCTCCGAGGAGACGAGAAGATCCGAGATCTGGAGGAGATCCGGCGATGCTCCGAGATCTGGCGGAGAGAGAGATTGGATTGGGGGCAACTCTCAGAAAAAAAATAAAAATAAAATTGAGAATTAGTATATATATGGGACATATTGCTAATTTGTCAAAAAACGTGGACATTTTACAAATTTGTCCAAAAAAAGTGCATGTTTTGCAAATGTTTTCTTATATTATTCCATATTTTAAATTTCACCAAAAATGAGGGTGTGTCATTGTGTTAATATTAACTCCAGATAAAAGGAATGCTTTCAATCGGTTGAAAATGATCCAACTAAGGCTCTGTTTGGCATAAGAAGTAGCTTTTTCAGAGGTCGTGGTTATATATTATATCGTTTTAAATGAAAAATAAATATAAGATTTTATTTTAATTAGCTTTTGGAATCATCGTTTTTCATCATCTACTCAACCCCAGCTTTTCGGGGCTTATGGTTTTTCGTTCACAAGTTTTCATCAGCTACCCTAACAGCTAGGTTTCTCAAACATCATATTAACTTATTGACTTATATTTGACACAAATAATCCATTAACTTCAGCTAATCCAATCAGATTCAACTACCTCATCAACTACCCTTTTACCAGACAAAACCTAAACTTCTCAGTATACGAGCCTATTTATTGTAGCCAAACTTGGGTTATGATTTGAAAAATGAAAAATAGTTGACAGGTTTTTGAAAATAAAGAAAAGTTATTGGTGCATCTGAAAAGTGGTGCGAACAAGAGATGGTTTTCTGAAATTTTCCAAGAAATTGGAGTGAAACACAGCGTTTTGGATCCATTTGTGGTCTCCTCCAATTTTCCTTGGCAATTGCAGCCCCACTGAACTGAAACGCTTCGGTGACGGCGACGAGGAGAGGATCTCTCAACACTCATAGAGAGAGTTTAGGGCAGAGATGTTGAGCTCCCGACAGTTACCGCTCGCAAGGCAATGGCTTCAGCGGCTTCGTACTATCTCCCAGCGCACTGGAAGAAGCTTTTCAGCTCTACCGCACGCCGCCCCCAGCGACGATGTTGACGACCAGGTCTGTCTCTCGCTCTCTATGCCTATCTGGTTTTCAAATTAAGTTTTGTGGTGTTAATCGATTTCGAATATTGAATCTTGTAGGTCTATGTTGAAGGAAGAGCCATTTCAAGGGCTGCAATTCTCAATAGACCTTCCTCTCTCAATGCTCTCGACACTTCTTCGGTTTGTTCTTTATACCTTAAATTTGGTGCTTCAGCTTTGATTCGCGTTTTTAGGTTTCAAATGTTACGTCTATTTCTTTGGACTTGTGGTGTGATCTTCTAGGTTGCTAGGCTTAGGAGGCTGTATGAATCATGGGAAGAGAACTCTGATGTTGGATTTGTTCTGATGAAGGTGAACAATCAGTTGCCTTTTTCACCTTGACCTTGTTCATGGGAGTTAAGCTAAGCTAAGGCTGTGTTTTTTTTTCACTATTTGAAGGGAAGTGGCAGGGCTTTCTCTGCTGGGGCTGATGTTGTGAGCCTGTATCGATTGATGAATGATGGTGAGTTCCATGTCTCGTCTGTTTCTGTGCCCGCCCTGCGGACATATAATATAATTGAGATGTAGCTTTGAAGATGTGAAATGTATGACTCATTTAGAGATGCATAATATCCTTTTGTTGGCAGGCAAAGTTGAGGAGTGCAAGGCTTTCTTTGATACCCTGTATAGATTTGTGTATCTTATGGGGACATATATGAAGCCACATGTAAGTGATTGTGCCACTCAATTCTTGTTCTAATTTGGCAGAATTTTGTAGTCGAGGTTATGCTGCTGTACTTTATTAAAGTGTGTTTTTGTGATGTACTGGTATTAATATGGTTCTTGCTTATAAACATGTGTACTTGATGGATGACGATATCTGATTCTGACCTTTCTCTGATCTTCTATTTGAACCCTAGAACATATATTTAGTTAATAAAAGTGATTGAAATCTTCTCTTGTATTGATGTGAATGGTGTAAACTAACAAAAATTGTTGAAAGGGTACAAGTAAGATGTACTACGGAACTGTGTTGGACTCAAGAATGAATACTTTTGCAATGTATACTTGTGTTTCCATACATGTACAATATCACTTGGGTTTCATTGTTGATGTTCTTAGGCAATTTTCTTGTAAAAGCCTTTTGCAGGAGAGTTTATTTCGTTCAGCCAAGTCATATAGTTGAGTGTATCTGATATTTTTCAATATTTAGGTGGCTATTTTGGATGGTATGACCATGGGTGCTGGAGGTGGAATTTCCCTTCCTGGAATGTTTCGGCTGGTGACTGACAGAACAGTATGTTGACAATGCTCTTTCCTGCACATGATACTGCTTTATGAGTCTTTTCCAGTGAGAATTGTATGCACAACCAATTTTGTTTAGAACATGTTTGATATGGTTTGAGTTTTCCTTCTGGGTAGGTTCTTTTTAGGCTAATAAGATATGTTGGGAACATTTTTTGTTGTTTTTCGTTGGCAATTTTGGAGATTAAATTAATTAGTGAGAGGATTAGCTATTTTATAATTATGATAAAATTTCAACATTTCAAAAAGAAAAACAGGAGACAACAGCTAAAATTTGTAACATTCAGTGCACAGTTTTTATGGTTTCCTCTTAGCGTTGAGTAAGAAATTAACCATGCTAAATCTGTATTCTCGTGATCCGATATGAATGCTCAGTTTCAGGCATCTGTTTGGCATCTCGAAAATGAGTTTTTACTCTTTGATTGTTGTGCTTATGCTTCTTTTTTGTAGTGGTATGTAATAAAAATTGCTAAGATGTGAGACTGGATGATGCTAATTCTCTTGACAGTGGTCTTCCCCTTGATGATGTTTGCCAATATAAGCAAGTGGTTGAAATATCTCAATCCATCTTTGATTTTGTTTTCCTTTTGGTGTATGTTTCAATGTTGTTTTCCCTTCGATATCATGAATTTATAATTATTCACCTATTCTTCATATTGAGAATTTAAACATAGCTCCAACATTAAGAAAATCATTTCATTTTGTGGTTTGATGAATTGGCTGAAAATTAAAAGATTAAATTGAATGTGCAGGTATTTTGTCATCCAGAGACTCAAATAGGTTTCCATCCAGACGCAGGAGCCTCATTTTATCTTTCCCGTCTACCTGGTTATTTAGGTAATTTTTCCTCTGGGTGAAAACAGCTGTTTGTATAATTTTGTTGTCATGTATGGATAAGCATGCATGCTATGATTTTTCATTTGTATTCTTTCTGATAAGTGACAGTAATTTGGAGCTTAGTATCTGCTAGTGCTACCTGTCTTGGCTTGTGCTGGAAAATTGAACTTTAAATTACATTTTTGGGTTGGTAGAATGACATGAAAATTGCCGAAGTTAAGTTTTTTGTTGCGTGGTTAGTAGGATGCTCTAAGCCTCTAACCTTTTAATATTCCTGTATATTACATAAAAGTGATAATGCTTATCCATGACATTTTTTAGATAATGCTTATCCATGAACCATGGTTGACTGATGTCAATGTCGAATTATTTTAATCACAAGCAATGGTCATTTGTGCACTTTAGGTCGATATCACATGCTGGCTAATTTTAATGATAGCAACAGTTTTTGTCACTCTTAATTATATGCTCTAGCCATTTTGTTTGTGGGAGAGCATTTTAAATTTTGTTAATATCTTTCACTGTTTTTGAGATAAGGTCATCCATTAGAATCTCAATGCAAATATTGATATGCTAAATCTGTTGCCAATGAGTTACAACTCAGGCACTTATTGTTGGAACGTTGTGTGTATTAGCTTTAAGTTTGAGTTTTTTTTCCCCTTCCATATAGGGGAATACCTGGCTTTGACAGGAGAGAAGCTTAATGGCACAGAAATGATTGCATGCGGCCTCGCTACTCACTATGCACTGAATGCGGTTAGTTGTCTATATGCCTTAATAATGGCATGTCACATTTGAGAAAATTAAAATCTTAAAATAATTATTTTTTCCACAGAGACTGCCTTTGGTTGAGGAGCGCCTTGCTAAATTGATGACAGACGATTCTTCTGTCATAGAAAATTCTCTTGCACAATATGGTGACCTCGTTTACCCTGATCAAAGGAGCATTCTTCACAAGTAATATTTATGTTTGCATTTGTTTGTTGATGGCTCTGATTTATCTAAGAAGTGTTATTTCTTCTGAGCCAAATTCAAGGTCACGCTTCTGTAATTAGGCTTTTACAATGTGTAAATTTCAAGTTATTTTTGTTGTAGTTTCTCATGTTATTTAGGACAAGTATTCTAATAAGATAGAGATTCTGAAATTGAATTTGATGCCATGTAGGATAGAACTATTACTATTAGTCTAAAATAAGCTAATGGTGTATGTAGAAAAACCAAATATGGTACATAATCAAGGCTAATGCTTGTACACTTACAGAAGGAACTTTTAATATTTTTGTGAGTTATATGCTTCGCTGGAGATAAGAGTACAGAACTCAAATAAACCCCAAGGCACACAAAAATCACACAAACCAGAGGTAATAAGTAATCCCCTTTGAGATATACTAGCCTTACTACCAGAAGTGGGAAACACCTCTTTGCCCCCAAATGGCGAAGCCAAATTCAGCAAGATTACAGCCTAATCCTACTAGCAAACCCCACCTATTATTCAAATGAGTGAGCTACCCCTGTCACCTGTAGGTCACTCTAGATTAACCCTTCTTGCCCTTAACAGAAGAATATTCTTTTATTAGAGGCTTAACATTTGTGCTTGCACAGACTCCTGAATCTTTGTCCATTTGATTACTAAACATCATACTTACTAACACAACTGTAAAATGTTGAGTAATTTGCATAGAAGATTTATAGGATGATATTTGTAAATGTGTATATAAACCCTATTACGCATGCGGTTTTCATTTGAAAACAGTGCCAATGTCTTCTATATCAGCATGTTAGATACTACGTACACTGTAGTTGAGGCATGCATCAAAACGAATATTCTGATATTGGTCCAAATTAGAAAATGTGTCGAGAATCACCCATATAATTTGTATATTATTGCTGAAATTTGGTGGGTTTAGACCATATATATGTGTAGTGATATAGTATGAATAACACATAGTATCTGTCTTGTAATCCTTTTAGAAAGATTGAGTATTAACTATTAATTTATAATATTTCTTCCACTGTGGAAAGATTAATTCTTTTATATATATATATAAAAGAACAGTTTCTGAAGGATCAATGATATTCTGTCACCTCTATTTATTTGATGTTTTTTTCAACATTTTCAAATTTCTAGATACAGAAGTATTGCTTTGCTTGTCCATCTTTTTTACCCTTGAATTTAATTCATGCAATCAATATAATACATGAAACTTAAAGAAAAACGGAAGAAAAAAATGAATACAGAATCAGTGCAATTACAAAAGCAACAAAAATGAGTACTTGGTAATTGGATATGAATTATATATTTCTTTCCCATGCTGAGCTTGCAAAATTCACTAGTAACATGGATTTTGATATGATGGAACTGTAGAACAAAATTTAGAGTGAAGATACATGTACTGATTGTGTGCATTACCTGTATTGAGTTTATTCTTCAATATATTTTCCAATGGAATGGATTATTCTGGACGTGTTCTATAAAAAAAAACTGACAAAAAGTAATATTTGAAGAGAGAAAACAGCTCTAAATTTTGGTTTATCTTTGTATACGCCTGAAATGGGAAGTGGGTGCTTTTTAACAATCAAAACAAGTCAATAAACTTGAAATATTTTTTCAATAACTTTTACATGTGCAGTGATATCTTGACATCCGTTTTTGTCTGTTGCAGAATCGAGGTAATTGATAAATGTTTCGTCCATGACACAGTTGAGGAAATTATTGATGCTTTGGTAAGCATCATTTCGTCACCCGTATTTTGGGAAAAAAAAACCTGTGTATCTAGATATAATAAAATAAATTGAAGGTGGAGACTAGAGCATACTACTACATTTTATACACCAACTATCTAGTACCTCTTTCTGGGGGTGAACTCAAGTTGACAATTTTACACTATTGGCTAAAGAATACTCCATACAATTTTAAATTTCAGAGTTTCATAGCATTAAAAGGAGATATCTTTGATATGAAAGATGGGTTCCTGAATCATACTAAGAGATCTGCTCGCTTTCTTTTGTTTTGATCAGGAAAAGGAAGCAGCTGAATCAAACGATGAATGGTGCTTTTCTGCCCTTACGAAGCTTAAAGAGGCTTCTCCATTGAGTTTGAAAGTCACACTAGAATCTGTAAGTTGCTACTATTTCCTTCACCATTTTTATGAGGTTGTTGTCATCCAGTCTCATACCTCTTCCAATGTTACCTTCCCTGTACAGATTCGAGGTGGTAGATATCATCCTCTTGATAAATGTCTATCACGTGAGTACAGAATATCATGTAATTGGATATCCAAGACAGTCTCTGACGACTTCTCTGAGGTACCCCACCCCCCTTTTTCTTCTCTTGTGAGAATTCAGCTGAGACCACATGTTGTCAGTCTTTGAAACAAAATTACTCTGTTTCCTCATTAGGGCGTTCGGGCAAGATTGGTGGACAAAGACTTTGCTCCAAAGGTTTGCCATAAATGCCTAATTTTAAACCTCCTTTCCATCTGTTTCAATTAACTAGATTATCTTATTATTGATCTTCTGCTACCTTTCGATGCAGTGGGATCCTCCTTGTCTCAAAGATGTAACGAAAGACATGGTGGATCACTACTTCTCCCCACTCAGTGAAGCTGAGCCTGAACTGGACCTACCCGTTGCATTAAGAGAACCCTACATGTAATGTTTGCAGGATGGAAACTGTTGCTGGCAATTTTTGAAGCTTGCCAAAAACTCTCTACTTAGATTAGTGGATGAACTATAACTTTTGGTTGTGTATCTCCAGAAGGATACTTTTATTTTCTCATGTATGATTGAATTTTTGTAGTAGCATCATACGGGAACGATGTGTCTATGACCATTGCTAATAGTTCCCTCCAAGGAGCAAAGGATTTAGTAATAAGAGCCATTTGTTGGCATGTACTTGTCCAATCTCCTTGCATTATCAATGTAGCGAGTGAGAGCTTTCGGTAACTGTTCTAAGAATCCACAAGATTATACTGAAAACGAATGAAAAAGAAAGAAGAGGGATACTAATCGAGACCCATAAAATGTTAATGTCTTGAACCAATTGTCTTTACTGGTGCAAGAGTTTGTTTTGTGCTGCATCTTGGTTTTACAATACCAAATTTGAACACCTATAAACTGTAGGTAATACATAATTGTTTCACATTTTCCTAATAAACACAAAAGTAGTATTGCTGTATCAAAAAGTGAATTATTATGCATAGAAATTTCTAACCTTGTGGAGTTCAACATGATACAAACACAAATACCTATATACGCCAAAGAGAACGGCGTTTACTTACAATACACAAATGACAGCTGAAAAATATAGTTTTGCAAAGATTTATGATATGCTAAGCATGGTGCATGGTTAAGGTCTATAGTTTAACATGAATGCCTAGATTCTGGAGAATCAGTAGCCTCTTTGTCACAGTGGATTACTATATATGGGCTTTATAAGAGATAGACTGATGAGGTATATAGAGATACTAAGCTATCTCAGCATCAACAAGACTTGAGCTCTATCCCGATGCTCAGAAGGGTGCGCGCAGATTCAATCACCTTGTCAGATCCTTTTGCTTCTGCAGTTTTCTCTGCAGGTGAGTTTTCGGCAGTATGGTGCTTCTTGGGCACTGGTTTATCATGGTCATGTTTACTCTCGTAGGTAACCATCGTAGCTGTTGAGTTATCTATGGCCTTCTCAACATGCTTGCGAGCAGGGCATCCAGCGGATGTGCATCTGTAATAGCTCCTTTGGAAGGGGAACAAGGTTACAACAAAAGCACTTAAGAAGAAGAATGCACATTAACGAAGCCTAAATAGATAAATACGTTCAACTTGTATGGTATTATAAATTACATATAATCATGTTGACAAGTTAAAAGCATAATCATAATGTATAGTGGAACAGAGATTTTTTAAAGAGGAAAACTGACTCACTCAACTAAGGTTATTTATGTTCTAATGGATTCTGCTCACAGCGTTCAAGCACAAAAAAAGAAGAAGATATATGAACAATTGCCGAATGGAGAAGCTAAACTGAATGTGTAAATATTCTATATCACATGACTGCAAGGCATAAGAATCAATATGAATTCTTCTTGATTATGGATGGTATAAGGATTTTAAATCTCAGTTGGTATGTATGATGTAAAGAAAGCCGCATACCAAATGTCACAAGGAGCAAAACAAAGAGAATTCAAAGATAAATATAAATGAAGGAAAACATTATTGCACCTGGGATGAGAGTTCCCCTTCACCACCTTTTGCCCATATTTGCGCCATCTATACCCATCAGTTGAGATGCCAACATCCCCAGCTGCATGTACAACTATTTTTGTCTGTTTAGGAGCTTTCTGAAGCTGCTCAGAATATGCCCTTGCCCGATCTTTCATCCTACACTAATACGGAAGATCTTCAGGAAATGAAAAATACAAATATTGCAACGGAGTTTACTTTTCTATAACCAAACCTTCGTTTCTGTCCAGATGGGGCAATGGCTTCCTTCCTCGCATCTGTCATAATATGTTCATTTGTCTCAATTGGTCTACTAGGTTCTTCAGGAAGCGGTGTTGGCTGTTGGACTACAAGCCTGTTCAGAACATATGTTATATGTACACAACAAACTCAGCTAGAACTCATTTGAAACCAATAGAGAACCTACATGTTCCTTACCTTTGTACTACATCTGGTTTCTTGTCTTGTTGTTCCTCCACGCCTGTACTAGAAGTACTGAGACATTTACTTGATTTCTCTGGTTCAGATCTATTATCCACTGACATGACTTGTTCAGTTACCTTATTGGTTGCAGATAAATCTGAATTACCAAGCTGCTTCTTTGCAGATAGAGTACAAACATTATTAGTCTTGAAAGTAGGCCCACCATCTGTTGTACGCGTTTTAACAATCTTTTCTTTAATCTTTGTAGGTGGATCATGGTTATGAAGACCCTTATAATCAACCGCGGTGATGGAACCAGATTTATCAGCGTGCAATACCTTCTTCTTACTGTTACAACCAACATGTGTACACCTATAGTAACTCCTAAAACTTTCAGAGCTCTTCACTTGCTTTTGACCATATTTCCTCCAACTATAACCATCCGAATTAGGAGTCTTAGGAATATCATTGGCAGAGTTATTGATTTGGATAGATGAAAGTTTATTTTCCCCTTCACAGATAGCCTTTGTCTCAGGCACCGGTGTTTTCATCAGTCCTACATCGGACACCACTAGGACTGACAACTGAGGTTTGTTAACAGGTGATGCATCCATGGTAGAGTTTGTAAATCCAACAGGAAACTGCACCTGAGCAGCCTTTGCAGTAACACTTGCCAAGGCTTCTTGATGAGACATTCCGAATTGTCCCTGATCATCAACCCAAACCTTATTAGAGAACACATATACATAAACCCTCAATACACAATACACAAGGCTCTGATGAAGGTTAACTTTTCAAAACATCCTCAAAAATGGAAGAAATGCTAGTACAGAATCACATACCGACCCCTACTTTAGAAATTCTGAAATGCTCGTAAAGATAATTCACTTAAGAATTAAGTACTCAAGGATAAAGGATATATAGTAAATTGACACTGAACTAGAGTTATACGGGTTAGCCGATGTGGCTTGTTCTTAGTAGCTCAATTGGTGCGATGATCCAGTGTGATTGTCTACAGTATAGGTTAGATAAGCATCACTGTCTGTGAATAAGAGCAATAACAGAAAATTCCACATTTCGTCTCTCGAGAGAATGTATCAGAGAGAAGATTGATAGATTTTGGCTTGCAAAGTTCAGATTACTATTGTTGAAAATACCCCGCCAATCTCCACAATCATCTTTCCCTCACATAGTCACATGTGATTGCAACTGTTCTATCTCAGAAATTTAGGACAGAAAACAAAGATTTATGTACTTTACAATGAACAAGACGTACCCAACACAATGATGATCTATCCTGATTGAAGTACAAGTAGAAAACTCACTTGTATAGCAATCCCACAATTAGTCTAAATATGTGTATTTTTGGTTAACAAAGAGTTCAGAAAAAGCATAACGCTCAACACACAATCAATATGTAATATGTAATTATTTTAAAATCAAAGGAATTTCTTTTTCAGAACACAAAGGAAGCGTGTAGGTAATTGGGTGACAAGGAGCACCAAGAGGATGATCAGAAATTCAAACAAAATAAGAAGAAGAAAAAAACAAAGGAAAAACTCAAATTCATAGCCCGGAAATTCGAATCGCCTAAAGAGAACACCGAACAAACACCTTTAGCACATCTATAGCCGGCGAATGGCAACTTTACCAGCTGGAGTCAACTTTTTGACCGGGATCAAAGCGAACAATCAAGACACAGAAGCACAGAAAACCCAACAATTCACTTGGAAAGCAATCAAATTACAGCAGGAAAACGTCGACAAACCTTGAAACTGACATTTCCGAGTGAGGGGTTCACTGGATGGAGTAACACAGAAGCCGAATTTGCCGCCTTGACGACGCCCTCCAGGAGCTCAGAGAAAGACGGATAATTGAACTTAGGAGTAGCGATTGCAGCGTCAGGGGAAGGCATCGAATTGGGAAGAAGCGGAGGGGAATTGGTTGATTCCTGTGGGGGTTGGGGGTCTTGCTGTGTTGGTGAAGCCATGGGAGAGAAACAGCGGGAGAGGGAGAGAGGTCAAAGACGGGTCAAGCCTTCAAGGCAGAAGGAGAGGGGAGTTTCGTGCATGAAACTGAGGCAGTTACGCTTTGGTTGGAGAGAGAGGGAGAGGGAGAGAGAATCTCAGAGATGGAGAAGGGGGAAGCAATTGGGGGAGACGGGGAAGGTGGGGTTTGATCTTTGACTGTGGTTGACCTTTGTTGACTGTTGTTTTTTTGAAGTTTCAAAAAATTGCATTACATATCCCAAACTTTTACGCAGTCGTACTTACTATCCTTAATCTACCACGCAATGACAATGTATCGTAATTCGTAAGTTCGTAACCATTTATCCAAAATAGAAAAATAAAAGTATACAGTATTATTTAAATTATTTTTACTCTTTTTTTTTGACAATTTAAATTATTTTTACTCTAATTTCAACGGTCTTTTCATTTCAACTAACAATTTAAATAAACTTACACTAAACTAATAAGAAAAGATAGATGAAAGAGATCGAAGAGAGAGAAAAGTTTACACGGATCATAGATCTAATGACACAATTTCGAATTGAGACAAAAAAATCATGATTGAGAGATGAAGTAACCTTCACCTTGGACGTCGACGTCGCTTGAAACACCACTAGAATGCTGGAGAAGAAGACCTTCATCGGAGTGGATTGTTTTAGGATTAAGTAAGGAGCAAACCGAAAACCCTATAGCAGAAGACCTTCTCTCTCTCTTTCAAGTTGAGGGAACAATGGAAGTATATAGCACGCTTTAGGAGCTAAAGGAGACTTTATATAGAAGCTCAACCCGAAACCTGAAACACAAATGCATCGTTTTAACCATTTCGGAATGGCTCATCAAAAAGGACTTGTGGGTACCCATAGGTCCCCGGTTCGAACCCCGTAATAACCGCTTTTTATTTACTAATTCAAGGAACAATTCTAGCGCCAAGTGGAGTTTGTTTATGGACCAACAAGTGGGCTTAGCGCTAGGCGAAATGAAAAGGGTTTCGGGGGTTTTTATTAGATGGGAAATGAAAACAATCAGCCCCACACGAGGTTATATTGAACCTTAGCCAACATTAGACACTAACTTGGTTGGTTAAGAGATCAAGCTTATAAAGCCCAATTCAATGATTCAATCCATACCAAACTGTTAACCCTCAAATACACTAGGCTCGGTATTTCACCTCACTCAACTTTATAAAGCTATTACATACTCCCTCCATATCGCAAAACTTGTAGTTTTAGAGTAGTAAACTTGTATTAAAAAACTTGTTGTTTTAGCTATAGTTATTATCTTTATAGGTAATGATTGCTCCTTTTATAGGTAATAATTAGTGCTTTTAGATACTTTATCCAATGAAAGTAAAGGAAATATAGGTATTATTAATAAGTGTGCATAAAGTTAAAACTACAAGTTTTGCGATACGGGGGGAGTACTATTTATACATTGCGAATTTACAATCATATAAAATACAAGACTTAGAAAAACACACATAATCTCAAAATATAATTTTCAAGACGAGATTTTACATGATGAAAGTTTTAAATATATATATATATATATATATATATATATATATATATATATATATATATATATATATATATATATATATATATATATATATATATATAACTGAATAAGATATAAAAATAAATCTGATAGATGATTATAAGTTATAATAAAAAAACTTGATATTAAGAGGCTATTTGGATTCCCCATTCAGTATATATAAACAATGGGTGTCACTATATACACCGCAAATCCGGATTAAGGATTTGCACGTTCTTAAGGACGTACAAGCCTGGGACTGTGCACGTCCACTAGGAAAGACTTGCACGTCCTTAACAACGTGCAATACTTGCACGTTGTTAAGGACGTGCAAGCCCTAGTTAGGGTTTTGCGTTTAGGGTTTAGGGTTTAGGGTAAGGGTTTAGGTTTTCCGACGGTTTTGTAATGTTAATTGATAAAATTGAAGTGTTTAGCTAGTAGAGTTGAAGGATTTAGAGTCAAATTAAATAGAAAACAATAATTGTTAAGGTTTTCATTCGGATAATATGCGAATAACGTTACAAGGAACGGAAAAAAAGGTTTACATTCATAATTTTAATAAAGTTGTGGAATAAAATCTAGGAAAATAGTAAAGGGCGGCCGGACTCGACACGTAGCTCGAAATCTCTCAATCGGAGCTTGAAACGGAGCATCCCATCCTTCGACGCTCGGGTGATGATGTGCGACCCATTCTGGCGGAGGCGGCGGAAGAGGAGCGTTAGGACGCAACCAGATCTATGAGAACGGAAAATTAGAGTTAGAGTATTGACATATATATGAAAAGCATGAATAGGTAATAAAAAAAGACGTTTGAAGTCGTACCGCGGCAAAATGGTCTTGGTTTCCGATGCAGGCTACACCAAGGGTTGCTGATTGAGGGTTGTTAGCAGGTGTCGGCGAGGTCATGGGGAGACATGTGAACGGATGATGCCAAGCTAGGACGACGAGAGGAATCTGATATACCGTTGCAAATACTAAACCCATAATGGGTAGCTCTATCCACCGTCTCCTATCACCATGCACAACTCCCGCCCATCTCTGGTAGTCGATGAACTGGTGGAATGGGTACCCTCCCGTATAACAACCGGCGTACAGATCGGCGTGATCCTCCAAGTGATTGCATAGTAACGTTTTGAGTTCCGGGAAAGCAGTCTCGCCGATCGGTGATGTCAAAGCCGCCAAAGCACGGTAGCCACAATGACCATCTCCAACAGTGTCCCTCACCGTCTCAATATGACCGAGCATGAAGGGTTCAACGTTGTTTCGACCCCAGTTGAACCCTCTGAACACATCATCACGTCCACGTCGAGCTGAGGTCGCTTGTGGATGATGCCGAGCAGCATTTCGAGCAGCACGCGCTTCTTCTCTCTCAAACCTTTCCCTTACCTCCTCGTATGGCAACGGGTTGGTTCTGCAGGCATTCCTCGACCCCCGAGGCCTCCCCTTCCTTCGGACGCTTGCTGATGAGGGTGGGTGCAGCTCATCCTCGCATACATCGTTGGAAGCCGTGTATGAAGATGATAGCTCATACGGAAGTGGGGTGTCGTCGATGTTAGTCCATGACAAATCCATCCAGAACGGGTGGATGTCATCGGCGGGTATCGGAGTACCGGAGTTGACGTATGCCTGAATCTCATGGACACAAGGGATCCCGTAACAAACCCTCCAATGTTAGTCCGTGCATACCGGAGGAACCTTTTGGTTCACGACGTCCTGCCACATCTTGTACAGATAATCGAAGCACTTTTTGGAGATTAAAGTCTTTACCTCATCGAAAAGGTTGACTTTATACGTCGTTGTTGGCCATTTGAAGCGATCTCCAAAGCAGTTTGCAGCTCATGCAGTTGACAACCATTGACTCTATGGATTGCATCGATCACGATGCGGAAGTCACCAGTCGATGAGTGAAGTGCCTCCTTCAGAACCTTGTGTTGACCCTAAACTCTGTACACATTGAAGTGCATACCACTAAATATTCGATGTTATATCATATTGTAATGGGAGATATGAAGTAAGGTTGTACCTGTTTGTCGCACGGGTGCCGAGATGGAAGACATTATCTACGTAGC
This sequence comes from Persicaria maculosa, assembly GCA_963922045.1. Lineage (NCBI taxonomy): Eukaryota > Viridiplantae > Streptophyta > Magnoliopsida > Caryophyllales > Polygonaceae > Persicaria > Persicaria maculosa. The sequence goes on from OY998252.1 coordinate 12,601,086, forward strand.
ATCGTACGATGCTCCTGCTGTATGGAAGCCAGACCGACTCTAAATACGCCACCACACCTGGGAATGGCTGCCATGCAGCGTGTAGCGCCCGGCGACGTCGGTTGAATGATTCCTCCGACCTCGATTCGAACAGCCCCCAACAGTTGCCCTTAAAGATCCCAGCGTGGTTTAAATTCTTCGTGATCTTCAGAGCAGCTTCCTCGCATCTTCTCGTCACGTGTAACCAGCAAAGGAGATGCTGGACGTCGGGGAAGACAACATTCAGCGCCGCCAAGAGACCTAGCTCCCGATCAGTCATGATAGCTTGAGGCTGAACCGTCCCAAGCAAGATCTGAAGCTGTCGCAACACCCAGGCGTATGTGTCTTCGTTCTCTTGCGACATGAAGGCATAGGCGATGCAGTAAGTATTGCCTGAGGGTGTGAACCCGACCACCTCGCACAATGGAATCCCATATCTGCAAGTGTAAATATGTTACATATAAAATACTTTATAATTGGCTATATGTGCAATAATGTAATCGTAATTAAGTAACTTACGCATTTGTTTTGTACGTGCTCTCCATTACGATGACGTAATGGAACCTTCGGAGAAGGCATATCCCGTCGGGATGCGCCAGGAAGAGGTCGCTCAAGACGTTGTCGTCATCCGGATGTCGTCTGAATTCGTAGTAGTACCCTCTTTCCCGCAGATGGTGCAAGGTATCCTGTGTCATCGTCCGACTACCTCTTTCTTCGGCGACCATCATGGTGAGCGTGTTGGTAAGGCTCTTCCTTGACGTGACGCTGGTCTTATCCAACTGCCTCAATCCGTACCCAATGGATTTTGGAGGAGTGCCAATTTCCTTCATCCACCTCGCCATCTTCTTTTCCCCCTCTGTCATCTGTCCGGCGATGGCGTGACCCTTCAAGCTCGTGGAAAGCCCGTTGTTATGAACACCGTGGGTTACCGTCATAACCCAGTGACCCGGCAGAGCTTCGTGTCCTTGTAGAGAGAATGGACAACCGTTTATCTTCGACTGCGTGCTCCGGAGCTTCCTCCCGCGTGGTCGGTACTCCCCAAACTGCTCGCAAGCAAGGAGAACCCCGCCTGGACGATTCGACGCCCCCGTCCAAGACCGCTTGATTACTAAAATCATGCAGTGTCTCCGACCCAAGTCCTTGAAATGTGTAACCATTTCGTCACAGTCATTCCAAACCCTTGGGTCCGAGAACTCAGACGTAAAGTCTCGAAACTGTATTAACATTATTGGAAATATGAACAAAACGGAAGGAATACGAAATATATTCACTATACGAAACCTATCCATACCTGGGATACTTGGAGACGAGGATTGCTTTGCGGCTCGGCCATAACGATTCTAACGGTGAAAGAATATATCGAAACAAGTCGGACTTTGTTTTGGAGTGCGGAATCAAGTTGTCCTCCTTCGCTTCAAATAGGCACTGTTGCGTTAATGGTAAGCAGAACCCTAGCACGTTCTTAAGGACGTGCTAGCACGTCCTTAAAGACGTGCTAGGGTTTAGGGTTTGGCTAGGTTAGGGCTAGGGTTTAGGAAACAGCATGTGGTCAACGACGTGCTGTTTCCCTTACCCTAGCCAAACCCTAAAACCCTAGCCAAATCCTAAACCCTAGGAACTTAACTCATCCTTAACGTTCATTTTCGTTCTTTACGTTCATCCGTTCTTCACGTTTTCGTTATCGGGCAACCTTATCATATTAACGTTTTCGTTTTCGTTCTTGATGTTTATGTTTAATATGACTCGAAAGAAATGAGAGAAGTCTACTCGAGATATAAATATATTGATAGATACAAACTCCATAACATAAAAGTATAATATAAAGATAAATGTACATCACAGTCCAGGTGGGTTGCTGACAGCCTCATGCAGAATACCCGTCACCTCGTCTAGTAGCTGCTCAATGCGAGGGTCGGTAGCCAGGGCACTCAAATAGCCCTGTACCTCATGAAAGCGGGCCGCCAACGCCGTAGGGATGACTGGAGGCTGAGGGAGGTCAACCCATGGATCCATGTCGATCGGATGGACGGGCGTCGGCGGGTCCGGATGGGGTGGCGTGGTCGGCAGCACGTACGGCCGGCTCTGCGACGCATACCAAGCCATGTAATCTGCAGTGACACCGGCCTGGCAATCCTCGCTGGTGCGCCTGTGCTCGGCCAACCTGTAGAAGCGACCCTCGTCCTGCAGATCCTGCCACTTGTTGTGGCTGTGGGCAAACACGGCGATGTACCTCGCGTTCTTCAGGGTGGTGTCGCGGGAGACCTGATCCGGCGCGATGACTGGCTGCGGGATCCCTTGGACCAGTCCGAACTGCCGGAGGCACCTATCGGGCATATACGGCTCCTCCTCCCCGCAGAAGGTGATGGTGCCCCGATAGGTGGACTGACGGTACTGGCCGTCGAAGTCCAGATCACGCCCAAAGGGCATCCACTCAACCTATAATTAAAAAAATCAGACTTAATTCACAGTTAAGAATTATAAGTGATATAGATAGAGTCTCGAATACATACATCAGCGACAGTAAGACGGTCCACCTCGTCCCGCAGCTCCCGGACCTTCTTCAGCTTCGCGTCGTCCTTCATGCGCTGTGGCGCCTTCGGACCGATGAACTTCGCGTAGAAGCGAGGGTCATCCTTCCTAGCCGGATCGCTGGATAAATCACCTCAGAAGCGAGGGAAGTACGCCCATATCCAAGCCTTCACACAAAAAAGTATGTCGTTAGCATATAATTTAAATATTTGTAAACTAAAACTCTAATTCAACGGTCTCGTACCTGTAGGATCGGCGTGCAGCTGTCTATACCCTTCGCACCTGCGTGGGTAGCCTCGCCTAGGCCCCTGTACAGACATGCGAGGGCACCTGCAGCCTATGCAAGGGTGGTCATACGTGGGATGTCCCAAATAAGGCCGAATATCCTCCATGGGATCCGGCTCTGCGACTTGTCCACAAACAAAGTCGCGGTGAGAGCGATGGCCATGTACCCTCTGTGCAGAAACAGACGCTGTGCAGGGTCATCCTTGGGCTGCCCCCCTCCCACATGCGTGCGCAGCCGAATCTGCTCAGGATCAGCCGCGACCTCTGGGTCATCGGCGGGGGCGGGGTCGACGAGCGGCCCGTGTCTCTGCTGCCACAGGCCAGTCAACCAAGTCACTGGAGGGCCGTCAGCATGTCTGTATGACTTCAGGGTCTGCTCGGTGAGCTGGTAGTACTCCGCGACGGCGAGGATCAACGCGCTCGCGGGGAGATGTGACGTACAAGGGAGACCATCCATCGGAAGTCCCATGAGGCAGGCAACATCGTGAAGTGTGATGGTCATCTCGCCCCATGGGAAGTGGAAGGAGCTGGTCTCCGGGTGCCAATGCTCCACGAAGGCTGTGCAGGTAAACTCGTCAACACACTTCCAGTGGAGGGACCTCAGCTGCGGGATGCCGGATGGGATCAGATCCTGCACCCAGGTCCCCGGGCCCTCAAATATGTAGGGCTCGAAAGGCTGCAGGTGAGTCGCCCGGTGGTGGAACTTCAGCAGCGGCAGCTCTACAGTAGGATCTCTCCATACCTGATACGCGCGGTGATGACTGTAAAACACAAGCAGCGCTCTCGGCGGCAATAAAAGGTCGACCTGCACAGCCGGTGCGGCAGCCTGCGCAAGGATGGGCTCGGGCTCTACCTGTGGGCCCCCTGGCCCTCAGCTTGCCCATCCTGACCGTCGTCAGCCTCCTCAACGACGTCAGGGATCACATCATCTGCAGAGCCCAAGGAGATCGCCGCTGGTGTGGGGGAGGTCGAAGGCCCGGGCTCGTGGGTGCCGGATGTAGAAGCCTCTGGCACGGCTGAAGTAGAAGCCTCCGGCACGGCTGAAGTAGAAGTCTCCGGAACGGCTGAAGTAGATGCCTCCGGGATGGTGGGTGGAACACGAGTAGGCGGTCTACCCATGTCAACCCATCGCCCAACGACTACGTCGGTAATGCAGCTACTCAGAACATCACCGTTCTCCAAGGAAGGCTGCAGCCCCATCGTCGCATCGCCAGAAGGATCCCAAGCTGGCAGACCCTTCCAGAAGCTGTCGTGCTCATCGGCCGGGGGGGTCCCCATCGACGACTGTAAGCGCTCTGCAGACGCAAGTAGATCGTCGACTGTGGCTGTCTGATCGGAGGGTGCCGTATCCTCCTGTACCTGGCTGACCGCTGCCCGGTCGCCGAACCTAATAGGCCGAAGGGTACCATCCCCCCTCATGAGCCTCCCTGCCTGTTATTATGATCCAGTTGAATATTAATGTCTTTTCAGTATATTTTAATGTATTTTAATGTTATTCTAATGTCTTTTGATATATTTTAATATATTTTTCATATGTTTTAATGTCTTTTATTATATTTTAATGTTAATTAAATATGTTTTAATGTGTTAATGTCTTTTCATGACCTTGACTGTTTTTTATTGTCTTTCAATATTAATTTATTTTTATATATTTGAATATATTTGAATATATTTTAATGTTAATTACATACTTTTGAAGTATTACAAACATATTTTAATATTTTTATTGTATTTCAATATTAATTTATTTTTATGTATTTGAATATATTTTAATATATTCAAATATATTTTAATGTTAATTAAATACTTTTGAAGTATTGTAATATATTTTAATGTTTTTTATTGTCTTTCAATTGTAATTTTTTTCTATGTATTTGAATATATACTATCTATTATATTCTATCAAATTAAAACTATATTCTTTTCTATCAAACTATATACTATAAAAAAACATTATAATATATAAATAAATCAAACAAAATATTATCAATTATATTCTATCAAACAGTATATATTATCAATCATATTCTATGAACTTTTATTATAAAACTATATTATAATCTATCAAATTATATTTTAAAACTATAAAAATAAATCAAACAAAATAAGTAATTCAAATAACATACCGGTGGAGTCGGGACCGGAGACACCTCTATCGTCCGACGCTTCAGCGGCGGTAATAACGTATCCTCCGCCTCCGCCACTGCTCCGCCTCCATCGCCGCCGCCAGACGCCGCCCCACCACCACCACCCTCCTCCGCCAACGCCGCCAGCAGCACCGTCGCCTCAGCCACCGGCCCCACCGCCACCGCCTCCCCCGATGCTCCACCCCCACCACCACCCTCCACCTCCATCACCGTCGCACCACCACCACCCTCCGTCGCCGCCAGCAGATCCGCCTCCATGGCCGCCACCGCCGCCTCGAGCTCTCTCTCTCTTTCTGTCTCCATCTCTCTACTGCGTTTCTCTCTCTCTCTCCGGCGATCGCTCTCTCTCTCGATTTCTCTGTGGGAAGACGAAGACGAAGACGAATGAATACGAAGAGGCACGTCCTCTTCGGATTTAGAAGACAGGCTTGCACGTCCTTAAGGACGTGCAAAAGCACGTTTTTAAAAAAAAACGTGCTTGCACGTCCGGGGCTCAGGTGGCTCTCACCCCACTTGCACGTCCTTAAGGACGTGGGAATTTGCGGTGTATATAGCCGAAACGATAAACAATTCATTATATATTTATATATACTTTTTTTTATCAAGTATATTTAGAAAAGCTCATTATACCAATAATAATTTAATATATGGCTCAAATAATGATTTGATACAAAAACCGTATACTATACAGACAAAAAGTTTTCGTCGCAATTTGCAAGCACACTTTTTTAATTACAGAGACGAAACTCTCAAGTCGTCAAGATCAGTTCTTTCAGCGCCGGACGAGCGACTTCCTCGCAAAACCTAACAAACTCCGGCGCATCACCGGCTGACATGGAGAACTCCACCACCGCGATATCCGGCGTCGCGATGAACACCTCCACCGTCACAGACAACCGCCCCTTCCCACCCTCCGGCGCCACCAGCATCTCCACCTTGTACTCCTCCCCTCTCCGAACCTTATACCTCTTCCTCTTCCCCGCCCTCTCGATCTCCGCCATCACCGCTCCCGGATCCGAGCTCCGGCAGGCAAACACCGCCGGCGTTATCTTCCCGTAATCTCCCCCGAAGAAACTGGATAGGTCGAGCCCCGATGCCATCGATGAGATCAGCTCGAACGCGTTAAAGAAAGGCGGGGGTGAATCGGGAGAGCCAACGACGTCGTTTTTCCGGTCCTTTTTGGGCAATCGAGTGATGACACGTGGCGGGAGGGACTTCAGCAACCATCGGGACCGTTTGATTGCTTGGATCGTGATCCTCTTCTCCGGATCCACCACAAGCATCTCCGATACCAACATCCGTGCCTCCGGCGGGAATCCCGGGGGAAAATCGTACTTTCCGGCTAAGATCCTCCCGTACATCCTCATCATGTTCTCATCCTGGACGAACCAAACAGGAGGTAATTAACTAACTAACAATATAAACATGTTAATTTGTTTCCGTTTTCTTCCTCTAACGTATACCAAACGGAAACAAAGGTAACAACTTGCCTGGAATGGTAGGTGGCCGGCGAGGAGCGTGTAGAGGATGACTCCGCAGGACCAAACGTCGGCCTTGAACCCATCGTAGCCTTCCCTTTTGAGGACTTGCGGCGCCACGTAGGCAGGTGCGCCGCATAGGGTGTAGAGGAGGTGGTTCCGGTGCGTGAGGGCGGAGAGGCCGAAGTCGACAACCTTAAGATTCTCACCGGTTTCGTCCACTAGAAGGTTCTCGAGCTTCAGGTCGCGGTGACAAACGCCTCTACCATGGCAGAAGTCCACCGCCTCAATTAGCTGCCGGAAGTACCTCCTCGCAAGGTCCTCCGGCAGCTTCCCCTTCTCCACTTTCGCAAATAGCTCACCTAATAAAATATTTAAGATTAAATATATAATAAAGTCACGAGTTCGAGTAGTATTAAGTATTTAAGTAAATACCTCCTTTGACATACTCCATGACAATATAAATCTTAGTCTTGGAGGCCATGACCTCTTTGATCTCAACTATGTGAGGGTGCTTCACCATCCTCATGGCGCAAATCTCGCTCTTGATTTGCGCCACCATACGCTGCTCTCTCACCTTTTCTTTGCTGATGATCTTTATCGCGACAGACTCTCCAGTCTCCAAGTGTCTTCCAAGACACACCTTGCCAAAGTTGCCTACCCCTAAAACCCTCCCCATCTCGTACCTCTCCAAGAGTACCTTCCCGTCTTCCATGAGCGAATCAAGGACTCGATTCGATTTGATTCAATTGACAATTGCTATGGAGGGTTAATCATGGATGGATTTAGAGGGAATAATAAATTGGTTGGTGTGGAAAAAGGGTAGCTAAAGGGGGGTGCTTAATAGTGAAAAGGGAGTATTATTGGAGGGTTATGGATTGATTGATGATGGATGAGTTTGAGGCACGAGGAAGAGAGTGACACTGGACGAATACAAGGTGCCCGTCTGTGCTTTGTAGGGTAGGCACCGCACCCTGTTTCTTGCTCTCTTTTTTTCTTTTTGCTAATTGTTTATACTTATTTGTTGGGTATGTATATTGCACCAAATAGCCTCAACTTAATTATTGCGGATAATCGTTAAAGATTGCGACAAATTATTATCTTGACCACGGATTCCCCTTATGTTCTAAAACCTAAGAGCATGAGCAACGTTGATGGGTTTTACCTACCTTGAGATTGTTAAAAGATAAGCCCATGGTTGTGGGGTTTATCTTAAGGTAAGGGGTAAGAAGGGGTTACCTTGGTAGAGAGAGAGAGGTAACTTCTTCTCTTTTCTAATTTTATTTTTCTTTTTTTTTAATGATAAAGTAAGATATTCTCTTTTCCATTTAGATTTATTAATTATAATAGTGTTTAAAATAAAATAAAATAATATTAATATTTCATTATTTTTTAAAATAAAATATCCCATTGATTTAATTTAATTTTATTTTTTTATAATTTGAGCTTAATTTTACCCTATATATACTCTGTCTTGATCTATTGTTACAAATGCTATAATCCTCAATTTCAAGTGATGTTACAAATGCTATAATCCGAATTTATAGGTAGTTCGATTAGTATGTTTCTAACTTCTTTTTTATTTTAATCTAGATATAATAAAATATATTTATACTAACTACTTGCTATTTTTATTTATTTATAAAATTATAAATAAAAATAATTTACAATAATATATGATGATACACATATAATAAAGGGAAAGATATATAAAGGAAAAGAAAAAAGTAAAAATAAATTTGAAAAGAGGTAAAAGAGGTTTCCCATGGTTGTAGAGGAAACCTTTTAAAAAGAGGTAGAAAAAGTGAAAATTATTTTAAACAAAAAAATAAATGAGTTGTAAAGTTGTGATAGGAAGATGAGAAAAAAAGGGGGAAAGATGTTACCCCATAGTTGCAGATGGTCTAATCTTGTTTTGAACTGAATGACACTTGTGGTCGGCACCCACTAAAAGTGAGAGAGAGCCCACATGGGGAACACTTGTCTTAAACCGAATGATAACTTCGGGACACTTGTTGAACATGGCACATGAACTCTCCCTATAAATAAGGCACAAAGCCTCAAGACTCGAGGTCGGTTCCCAATTATCTCGAAAGGCATAGGCCAGGGATCCATGGCTCTACGAGACTGTCCTAGCGGGATTCGGGAGGAAAATGGACCACCCTAGCACAAGACCCGGATCGGCACAGGTGGTGGTGCGTAGATGGCTAGACCACCGCACACCTCATGTAAGCTCGATCGTCGGTGATTCACTCGATCTCGGAGCCCAATGGGGGAATTCTACAAACGGGCATATCGTCAATAAGAACTACAAACACAAAAAATCAAATAATCAGACAAATCACATATGACTTTTTTGCCCGATTAAACAAAACACAAAAAGTGACTCTAGCAACTCTTTGGTGGGGTTTATGAACTATCAGGAATAAGGTGAGCTTTAATGAAGATAACTTTACAAATATCAGGAACCAAGAAGCATATGTGCGACAACTAAATGACTCCAAAAACCACCTTTTGGGAAGACGAGCCCGACAAACACTAAACCACATAAATGACATAATACACCCATGAAAAAAATATTAAATGGAAAAAATCTCAAGAGGGACACTTCAAAATTAATTTCAACAGCTCTAAGCTCCAAACTGGTCAAGCATCTGCAGGGTACATAATTCAGGATTCCAATGGATCAATCATCTCTTTTGAAAGCTTCCGTTGAGATTCTGCCTCCTTTTTAGTTGTCGAAGCTTTGACTCTTCATTCCGGCCTTGTGGCTGCAAATCTACATTGAAGGAGATAGCCTTATAATCATAAACTCCATCAACTCAAGCCGTTCGAATGGTAGTCTTGCATTCCCGTCTTTCGCGAAGTCAACTAGGTAGCTGACAAGGTGGTTCAGTTGCGCCACGCAATGGACCACGATGCGCTCCTAACACATCCGGAGTTCATTTCACTTGTTCGAAGAGATGTTATCGGTTGGTGGGTCAGCAGGGTCTGATACCTTCCAAAATATTTCCTTGTATAAAAAAAATAGTATATACATTATTACAGAGTAGTCCGTATTCAAGAGAACAATTTTCAGGATTGAAACCGGTGATAATTGTAGCATGCAGTTACGATTTAGAGCATCCTCATTTGGGAGCCCAAAATCTAGCCCCTAACTTACTTTTTCTATGTCACATCAGCTTAAGAGCCTCATTCCAGCTTTTTATTATTTTCACTCTCATTCGTGATCCCGAACTCGGACCTGGGTATCTGTTTTTTTTTTTTTTACTTTTAAAAGATAAATATAGGAAAACTTGTTGGAAATAGTGCTAAGATACAACGTCTAATCGGACGTTATACAACATCTCTTCTAACGTTGAGATCCCATTACTTTTCATACACAAGTGGGCTACAATGTCCAATTGGACGTTTTAGTTAGCCCGATGAGGCCCACTACATAACATCAAAATCAACACTGTACAACGTCCGACTGAATGTGGATTAACAACTAATTACGCCGCAGATTTGTGGTGCATATAGGGAGAACCCTAACCAAGCCTATACCACACTTCTCAAAAGAAAAAGTAAGTTCAGATTATAATACTAAAGTTATACTCTCTCCAATTTAAAATAAGTGTCGTTTTAGACTTTTAAATTTTATCCAAAATAAATGTCGTTTTATATTTTCTAGGTAGTTTAATACATAGTAGATTGATTAATAAAAATTGTTATTGAAAATTGTATTTTTGACTACTTTTTCTTTCAAACTCTCCACTTATTATTTGAAAAAGTTAGTAAGCATTTAATAAATGATAGTAATATTTAGAAAAAAAAAATGTATAAAACCAATGATAATTAACACTTTACTTAAAAATTGTGTCAAGAGCTAAAACGAGACTTATTTTGGATCGAAGGAGTAACTATTACCTTCGTTCAACAATATAGGTCTTTTTAGATTTTGCACGTTTTTTAAAAAGTTCAAAAAAAATGGTAAAATATTAAATTTTGCATCAAATTTTTAATAATTTAATACTTATAAATAATAAGAATCACATTATTAAAAAAATTTATTAAAAAAAAACAATATTTTAGTATTTTCCACTATAATAATCAAGCTAAGTTCTTTTTCCTTTTTTTTTTTTTTAAAAAAAGCTAGATCCCAAAAGAGGCTCCAACTACTGATTTATGCCCAAGTGCGAGGCTCTTGATCTGCGATCATGTGGTAAGAGCACAATATATGTACGTACATCGGCTGCAGGTTCAAATCTGCAGAATACTTAACAATTCAACAATCAAAACTCAAAAACTTCCGAGCAAATTTTAGCACTGAACCAGATAGCAAATCCATAAAAAAGACTTAGCTTGCAGCTCAAATGGGAATTAGCTGAAGCTAAGAGTACAAAAGATCATGATCGAGCGAACCTGAGGTCTTGCCATAGAAGGATGCCAAGATGTCGACTGGGAATGTAAGTAGCTAACCGAGCCTAAGCTCCTTCTCGTTTCCAGCTCTTGAGAAACTCGAGGGTATATATATATAGATGATCAATAAGTTATATGTACAGTAGCTAGGGAGTGATCGATATGGTGATCATCATGGTGACATTGACTAAATATAGGTAAATTGCAAGCAAAAGGAAGATATATCAAACTTTTGTAACTGAAACAATTGTAATCAAGCCTTTCCAACCCTTGTTGTCGCGAGATCAGATAGCAATGCCCGTCTTAAACAAAAGCTAAAAGATGCAGAAAGAGCACAGAATTCGATGATTTAATGAAAAAATATAGTATATGCAAGTACCAGTAGTTATAAAATTGTGGCCTGGAACAATTTTGCCTGCCGAAACACCCAGTCTTATATGTATGAATACAGAAACTGCAGGTCTAATTAACACCAAATTACATCCAACAGTGACCTGATAACACCATGAATCAGGATCAATATGTTTTTTGTTTGTTATTAACCTGGTGAGCATATGCTCAAACTGCGCGCAGACTAGCTAGATCATCAGGGAAGCTATAGCTAGTGCCCGATTCCACACCAGCTAGGCCTAAATATGAAAGCAAACCACTGAATCCAGCTCCGATTCTTTAATTGGTACCACACGGCTCAAACAAAACGTGCCAATACATACTGCCTAAACAACCAGTATAACTTCATGACCGAGGACAGGTTGATCGACCTGAAACATATACTCGATCCACTAAATTTCTATCCCTATTCCCTAATCAATCAAAAATCCAAATTACTAATTGGAGTGTGTTTGACATGAGCTTTTGGATACATAGCACCAGAGGTACTATACATATAAATATAAGGTCATAGCTAATACATGAAATTGTGAGCATTTGGAAAAAACATGCTAGCTATATATATATACACACACACATATGGAATTGCATCAAAGGATAACCTATGAACGAGCTTGACGTATATGATATTGCTTCAAAGGAAAAACTATGGATGAACTCCTTTTGACAAACCTGGGTAATTAACAAATTAAAGTGTATAAATGTATATACTAATTAATTGAGAAATCTGGGTTAGATTACATAATATTTTATCTTGAAATAGATTTATATAATGTAACTAACTTAAAACTCACATATATCGGAAGGCTTTGTCAATTGAATTAAGATTGAAACAAATAGCGTGTCCCCTATAATTAAATACCACTAAACATATATCTCTATCAAACACTAATGAACATTTTTACCAAGAAAGGGAGCATCAAAGCAAAACAATGAAGCAAAATCATTTCATATATAGTAGTGAGTTAAGAGCTACACCACTCTATCATGATTTTAGAGAGAGGCCCTATTGAGTTAAGACCAGCGTGCAACAAGTCCATAAATGTGTCCCTACTTGACTACAATTTGTGGAAATGGACAGGTACATGATTCTTACCATAAAGAGCAAAAAAGGTCCACAAATGAAAGGATTGAATTGCCAAGCTTAACTCAATCAATCAAGCCAACTAAGACTTTTCAGCATTTCCAATGGTATCTCAAATCAAAGGGTTCAAATCCTCTCAGGAAATGGATTATCATATATGATCAATGTTAACCTACAAATCTCTGACTATTAGGTAAAGAGTTGCTATCCAAGACAATCAATTCAAAAAGAAGAAGCAATTAAAACTATATATATATCTATAGTGCAAAATAAAAGAGACTGTTTGTTGAGATCTAAACATACAACTTGGAACAAATGAACATAAGATCGAAAACCCAACATAAACATACCATATGTAACAGACAGTAGCTCACACAGATGCCCAGGAAGATGATCAATCGTCGATAAGTTGTCCTCAAAAGATGAAACCCCAATTGCTAGCTAGAGGAGGGATATATCCTTAATTTTTAAAACAAAATTGAGAAATATTTGATGAAACAGAGAGAATCTTAAGACATTAATTATTTTTGTATTACTATCAAAGTGCAAAAACAAGAGGTTAGTGAAATAGGCTTGCATTAGAATGGTCCTGCAGTACAGTTTTCCGTTAATTGTGCACAGTAAAATTCAGACAGATTAATATTTTCCTCAAAAGCCTCAATCGTTAATCTTTTCCATTTATAATAATTAAACAGATGAACAGTAAAACATGACACAACTATTTTATCAAAATCAAACCAGAACTACAACAGCAGCAAAAAAAGAAGCTGATATTAATTTGTCCTCCTTACTCTTGGGATCAAAATCCAACAACATAAATAAAATTGAAGAGGGAAAAAAAATATATATAAATGCAGCAAAGAAAAATGTAGAAGAAAAACTGAAGTGGGCACAGATGGCAGAAAGAGAGGAAAGGGGTCATATATGGGAAGCTGACAGAAAGAGAGTAAGCACCCAAAAGGAAGTGTATAAACTCTTCAATTCATTGATTTAGTGCTGTTGCTGAATCCCTCACTCGATCTCTCTATATATATACACACTTTCATGCCTTTGTGTGCTCACTCTCTTCTGTCAACTTATTCCAACTCATGCACCTTTATTCATCCTCCAAATTGAACAAAAATATACAGAAAAAGGGACAGCAAGTTAGCAGAGAAAAGGCACAGGGAATCCGGCAATATTATGACCCAGATCAAGAAAAGGAGATACCCAGTTGAGTTTTTTGACAGATCTGCAAACCCATTACACGATTTTGAAGGAGAGAGGATGAGGGAACATAGAAACTCCATTTTTAGGGTTTATGTAGGAGTAGGATGAGGGGAGATGGAGCGGTACAGAACCCACTGACCCAGAATTAAACTCTTGACCAGAAATGGTAAATATAGAGACGTGATAGTGTCTTTTCCTATTTTTAAATCAGGCACATATCGAGAGGGATCGAAGGGGTGGGGTTTGGGGACAGATATTGTGATAAGACGGAACGAGAGAGAGAGAGAGGGAGGGAGGGAGGCTTTTGCATAAAAGTTTTTCTTATCAATTAAGGGGGAGGGTACTTTTATAATTTAGGGCAAAAGAAAAGGGGAGAATATGAGATTATATTCATCTGATATCTCTTGGTGTTACACCGGTACAATATATAAAGATAAACTCCTTAGGCTCCAAGCAATAGTAAATCTATCTATAGACAAAACTCTATCTAAGTAAAGTGTATATTTTGTACATCCACATAATAATAATAATATTATAACACTCCCCCTTGGATGTACATTCATTGTTCCTCCAGCTGCCTCGTTAAAAACCTAGCTAGGAAAACCCAATGAGACAAAACCATAGATTAGGGAAAAAGAGTGCAGCCTTCCACGTACGCTCTTGTTGTACTGCCTCATTAAAAACCTTGTCAGGAAAACCCAGTGGGACAAAACCTGATCGAAGGGAAAAAGAGTGCAGTGCGTGTATGCTCCCCCTGAATTCAACATCCTTCTCGAAGTCATCTCATTCTTCTTACTGACGCCGTCTTCATGAGCTTATGGTCGAATCTCAACATTGTCTTTGATGTGCATAATATGGAATGTCTTCTTGATTAACTTTGACGTGCCTGACTTGCAGGTATTGGTGTTGAGCTACTCTGGATGCACAAATATAAGGTACTTCAGGACCTAGTGTGCCTTTAATTGTTGATCTGGGGATTTGATGTATTAAATGGTGCGTAAGTTGCCTCATTAAAAACCTTACCTTGGAAAAACCCAGTGGGATAAAAACCAAGATTAAGGAAAAGAGTACAACTTTGTATGGTACTTCGGGACCTAATAAAATGTCACCGCTTTCACAAATATAGGTAATTCATGTACTCTAATAAGGATCTTTAACCAACTGCATGTGACAGGACTTTGATAATAATGCTTCATGCATTTTTAATTGATCACTTCCATTTATATGGGTATGCATTTACAACGTTCGTCATTTACATTTGGAGCCAAATTTATATTCACTCCTGGTGAATACATTCTAATGTAACCTTTAATAAACTTTTGTCTAATCAATTTGGCTTTATATTTTCCTTTGTACGAACACCCACTTAAAACCAATTGATACTATACTTTTCAATGTTGGAGCTACAGGTCCAAAAACTTCATGCTTAAATAATCCATCTTTGCATGAATTATTTCTTTCTAGAATTTGGGATATACCATGTATCCTTGTGAGGGGAGTTGCGTCGTCAAAAACCCTGCTTTGGAAAAAAAACCAAATGGGACAAAAACCAAAGTTAAGGAAAAGAGTACAATTTTTCTCCCCCTCAATTATACTTCTGGACTTAATATCATTTATCAATCTAATCAAATATGAAAAGATCATTTGTCTTCATATTATAATATCTCTCTTTGTACATTCGAACTACAGGTCGAGATATTTTTAGAGCTTTCAACTAATTTCCAACTAATCATCTACTTATTGGATAATCAATGATCTGGTCATTTCAAGACAACTCATAATCAATTCTAACATTGTCAATGTTCATGAAATCTCTTCAGGAGTTTTATACTAGTGAACATATCACCATTGTTTGAAGTTACTACTAGAACCTCAATCTAAATCATGCTAGTGCATTATTTGTTATAAATGTGACTTTTGTCACTATCTTTTACATTTGCTAATGCCTTTACTAGCTTGTTTGCTATATAGTTCATTGAACTTTCAGTTCACTTTTCTTCCATGCAACATATTACTTCATGATCTCCTTTTCCTCTCCCCCTAAATACCGAGTATTTTATCATCCGTGATAAACTCTAGGTATTTGATCATCTATGGGAACCGAATCCTCCATATACATCATCTTTCTTGCTTTACAACAACTTAGTGTAATCTGGGGAGATTTTGGTGCCTGAACCGAACATTTACAAACTTGTAAATATAAAGCTCTCTTCTGGAGATAAATTACAAAGGAGAATTTATTCTATCGTTGATCGAAATCGAATCAATCTCTTGATATTCACGCTTGCTTGTTAGCTATTATTGACGACTCTACCAGGTCATTCCAAGCGATAGCATTATCCTAAATGATAATCTCATTAGTAATGACTTCACTAGATCGATTTAATCGCCAGCTTCTCAATGCTCAACATATCAATTTCATTGATAACATTTCCATATCACATCCATATTGCCAACATGGGTAATCTATTTATTATATTGGATCCCTCTTTTGACATCCTCAACTAGGGAAAAACCACTGCTTCTGGCAATTATTAGTCCTCCGTTGGCTTTTATGATCCCAATTTATCTATCATCACTCCTTCACTTAGAGTGTTTTGATGCTCTTCTAGAGCCATTTTCTCATATGAGTTTATTGCTTGATTATATCGATAGGCCTTCGAGGACTAATTTTGATGCTCTTCTGGAGATATGTATAAGGTTTAATTATGCCAAAGATAGACTTTATTCAAGCACTCATTAGATATTTCATCATGAAAACTTCAGGTTTTCCATATCATCAGATACCACGCTCTAAAGCATTCTAACATTTTCATGCGATGATTCATTCACAGTTTGGGAGATTACAAATCCAATAGGTAAACCATCATCTTTGACTTGTTCTTCCACATTCTCCTTGATGTGGGAGTCGACTCATACATGATTATCTATAATCATTTTCAAAATTATGACCAGTATCCTAACAACGGTCGCGCGCACCGTATCCTCTTTATGTCCTCTGCTAGAGGTAACAATATATATTGCATCTGGCAATAAAAGAGGTTGTTATGAACCATAGGTCATTTAGCTAGCTATTTATTTGAGTTCTACCATACCCAAGTAGATTAAGAACAAGATCCCAAAATAAAGAGTCTTCGGGCTCTCAAGAATAAATTTATCGATTTCACACAATTTAACAAGGATTTGCTTCAAACTCTTCTCCCAAATCATCATTAGTTGAATAAAATTGGCATCATTTACCCATAATGGTTTCTTCAAGAAACATTTCCAATGCATATACATATACATAAAATGCAAATCAAATCAAATAGATAAATAAAACATAGATTCCATGTAGCTTCAAATAGCCAAATTATACTAATAACAAACCAAATACGACCAAGTTTGCAGAATCAAACGTGTTGGATCATCTAGGCTCTTTCGTTGATAATCTTTCATATGTAGAGATAAGTTTATCTACTTCAAGAGATAACTTTGATTAACACAAACAATATATGTAATATAAAACCACATATGTTTACGACATACCAACTCTTAACAAGTTGTTTCTTCTGGAAACACTTTAAGTATTGTGCAAAAGTAAATTCAAACATATACACCTCACAAGTAAATAATAAAAGTGATCTCGGTAAATTAAAATAAATGCACTACGCATAATTAAAATTTATTCGGCCACTTCAGGTGGATATCAATTCAGATATTTATCACTTGTTTCAATAAACACTATCATTTACAAATATTGTAGGTTCAATAACAATCTCAAATTTCAATTTCAATAATTTCATCGTCATTTATGAGAGAAAATGTCTTTTCTTATTTGCATGCAATTACATTTGGGGGATATAATACAAATGAACTTCATGATACATAAATAATGTCAACTTCTGGTGACAAGGAATCAAACAAGTTTAACCACTTCAGGAGTTTATATTTCACCTTCTATAAAACAAATCATATATGAAATAATTTACAAGTACAAGATGGAATCAAGAATATCATCTTACCTCATTACTACAAAGATGAGGCTACTATTTAATCGATGCATGATGACGTTATTTATTCATCAACTTATCAATGTATCAATTCATTTAGATATCATTTATCATGTATCCGTTCAATATATGGTCAATTTACCCAATAGCCGTATCTATATGCATCGTCAACCCCCATTCGTACATGATTTACCAATGCTCTAAATTCTTATATATCAAAGTATATTAGCACTATTGCATGATTTATGATATAAAATCTATATGTGCAATCAATAACGTCATATTGCAATTAGCAACTAAATGGTAAACCATATTTAATGTACGAGATGAACTCATAACACACATATATAATCACTCATGATCAAGAGGCACAAAAATCATAATTCAAATATATGATGTTATATATGATGTTTAGGCTTACCTGACCGCAAGCTCAATCGCATATACCAATATTGAAAATCAGTCCAACTCGATCACGAGCCTTAAAGTCGAGCCTCACCCATGTAGACCCACTACCAAGTAGAGTTCAATCTTCTAGGATTCGCCTCCTTTTACCATGATATCCTAGTGTGGATCCGTGGACAAAACACTCGCATGACACCATCCATCACCAAATCAAAATATTAATAAATTACAATCATGGTTTATTTAAAAACACATATCATATAACATAATTCTATCCATCCTTATGTATAAGGCCTTAAACCTTTTGTAATTCTAATTAATCAAGCAAGGAAAGTCAACGTACCTCTTATGTGAGCAACGCGTACATAATCACACTCCAAAACATTGAGAGATCTATCTTTATATACAAATAAAGATATGACTTTTCATCTACTTCAGGAGATGATGATAAAAATATAATATACAAATAAAACAAAACAAAACAATAATCATTAATATACATGGATGATACTCATTGTTTCATTACTACATGGATGAAGTTTATCGATCACATGAAGTGATTCATGATATCAATTTCTTTACTTTCATCCACTTCAAGGGATTTAATATTTTCTACTTCGGGAGACCAAATAAATTAGTGATAAATAAAGTAATAAATTAGAAAAATCAAATTGCACTTACACTACTACAGAAAAGGGAATATAACCCGGATATTTGACCCTTTATAACCCGGATATGGTCCGGGTTAATGGCCAGCGGGTTATATTGTCAGGGCACCTATATAACCCGAAGCGACTACCCGGGTTATTTGATTTGCCGAATCCGGTTACCCACTCACTTTATACACCGATGAGTCCGGGTTATTTGATGTCACAATATAACCCGGACGTTGAAATATCCGGGTTATTTAGTGCTTAATATATTTTACAGATTTATTGAGCTTCCGGGTTATATAATCCATCATTATAACCCAGACCTTGTAAATCCGGGTTATTTAGTATTTCTTTTTTTTTAAAAAAAAATAGGGTATTCTACCCGATTCAATATTGAACCGAACCCATACAATTTTCTACTCTGGCTCAATTATAAAATAGCTAGGAAGTCTTATATATAAATACAATTGGAAGCTCATATTACAGTTAGAAGCTCATTTACATGCCAAAACAAGTTCATGCTTCCTAAGCAACAAGCCAACAAATGTATCACAAGAAATTTACCCCCTAAAGTATATCTATGCATCTACACACTTTTAGTTAAATGTTTTTTGAGAATACTTCATGGCATCGACCATTAAATCAAAATCTTGCTAGCCCTGCTTTTCTTCTTTGCCACTTTTCATCGGTTGAGCTTTGCTAGGAGGCTAAACCTGAAGCAAACATTGATCCAGAATACAGACAATAAAAAGAAGTTAAAGGAAATCTGGAGGACAGAAGCAAAATCTTGATCCCTAAATGATAGGACACAAGTGAGTCCTTTAAAGTCACATAAGCACTTCATGATGCAAATATATAAGGCTATTTGCCATCGAGCAATAACATATGCAAACAGCATAATTCTGTTGGTGCCATATACAATCTCAATGATTAGGCAAAAAATTCTGAAAATCGTCCAATCCTAATTAAACTAAACATCCTCCATTGATTATCAAAAAAATCTTTTTGACGTTTGTTTACACTATAATTCAAAAACAGTTCCTCAAAAAGTTGCATCAAGAGTAGCCACATTAGAAGTGTAACATGATATAGCATAAGAGGAAGACATACGTGTGAGATGAGTGCTGATATGTAAGCATGCTGAAATGTTTTATCCTATAAGTTCAATAGACAAAAGAAAAATCAGAAACATTACACGAGAGTGACTATGTCAAACAAAATTAGTTGCAGCTACATTGGAAGCAGTTAAAGCAGGGAAGAAGTCAAATAGGGATGAAGAACCCATCTGAAGGACATAATCTATTCGTCCTTCTTTGCTTCTAGTTAGTTGCTCTATCATATGGAACCATATGATTTCTCTTCCACAACATTTTTTGATGCAGCGCAGATATAGAGCCCTTAATAATGCGAGATGTAACTTGAGTAGAAAGAGAAATAGTAACCAATTCTTATATATGCAGGGTTATTCATTGAGATTGATGCTAGCAAGGAGCTAAAAGAGAAGCTTTTGTAAGGTAAAGGTCATGCTGAGAACAAATATCCTCAACATAGTAGAGAGAGACTAGAGACTGCTATAGTACACTTTCAAGGCTCTAAAACACGGGATTTAATCAGCATGGCGACATGATTTACACGACATACCTTCAAGGCCCTCTTTCTTTGATTGGCACACTGTTAGCATTTTATCCTATAAAGTCAGAAATTAAATATCATGACTTACACAATATCATGATACACTCACTACATAATGGTTTCTAGCTATTGGCTGGTTGACTTCTAGCTCCCAATCCTCCCTGTAATCTCAAAAACATTTTAGTTGAGGACAACCTGCAACTTTAAAACACAGAAATCTGTAAGGATTACATTTTTAAAGATGCAGATAAATAAACACAGTAATCCAAAATTATGCACATAGAAAATTAAAAAAAAGTGAGCGGGGAGTGGAAATGGAAGCCATGAGAGGTAACGTTCTTGAAAAGCAGTAAAGGCTTCGACATGACTGTAATTCTTTACATCATAGGGTTTAGACAACTTGTCTTTACAGTAACACATACTCCTCTAGGAATGTATCACTACATTTAGAGTAATTTGGAGATTATAATGTTGTAAAATGCAAGTGAAAAAGCCTTTTCCTGTTTCGAAAAAAAAAAGTCTAAATTGCACTTAAAAGCTCCTAAACTGATTGAATAAAACAAACTTTACCTAGATTGAACTCATTCCAATTAAAGAACCAAAACTTCCTAGGTTTAGCAACTATCTAAACTCATTGGATGAAATATATAAGAGCATCTAACTTTGGGAGATCAAGGCTAAGCCTAAAATCCAACGTCATCGCAATCAAACCACATCAACACATATAACCGTAATCAACCATAATTTCAGCACAAATTCACTATCTATAGAGATCAAGACTAACCCTAAAATCCGCACTCATCAAATTCAAACCACACCAACACATGTACATCACAAATACACTTACACCAGCACATATTCACCAATTTCGGCCTAAATTCATCAAAAATTAAACAAAATTTCAACTAAATCTGAACACAATATATTAAGAAAAGCATTAAAAACAATACCTTTTGTAGCCCTGGTGGTTCAATTGAGGCAGCAACAATGGGGAGGCGCACTGTATTTTTTCGTGGCAGCAACAAATAAGCAACTGAATGGGATGGGCAACAATGGGGGCTCGCGTTCAGTACCAATAGAAGCAGCAAAAGAACGGGATAAGCAATAGAGGCAGCAACATACCATCGATCGGAAGTTCGAGAAAGATTAGGATGAGTCTGCGAACGGAGAACGGCGAGCGGCGGGAAAAGGAAACCGATGGCGAGACCGGGTCGAGGTTGCGAATGGCGAGCAGCGGGAAGAAGAAGCCCACGCTGAGCGCTAGGAAGAGGAGGACAACGGCGACCGGCGGTTTGTGAGAGGGCAGATTGACGACAGAGAAGAGGAGACGGAGAACTGTACGAGGATGGGTTTTCGATCTGTTTTATCTTCAAATTACATACAGGGTCAAAATATCCCGGGTTTAGGGATTTATTTTTAAGGATATAACCCGGGCGTTTATCCTTAGGTTATTTGATTAAAAAAATGCCCTTTTATACACCAGGTATTACACTATCCGGTATATAAAGGTCATCTAAATCTGTTTTTTTCGATTTCACCCCTTTATATACCAGGTATGGCACGCCCGGGTTATATACTATGGGTTATTTGCTCTTTTTTGTAGTAGTGTTACCTACCCTTACCTCCACGACGGCGGACTTCGGGGATTGATATAATTTATGTATACATCCTCTTCGGGGGATGTGTTTGGTAATTAATTTAATTGCTTTATATGAAATATCTCTTTATCCACTTTTCAAGGGATAAAATTCACCACTTCGGTGTTCGTATAACTTATGTCTACCTAACATCTTCAGGATGTGTTCATATATTTCACAAGGGCAAAATATGCCACCCTGGAAGTTTTAGGCCATTTTATATAATTGTATAAAATATATGGGCCCATCTGCGATTTTTAGGAAATTCCGGGCTGGTTTCAGAATTAAAAAGAAAAAGAAAAGCTTATACAGACCTTTCGTTCTTCAAATCAAATTACCCAGATTGGGATGGCAATGGCGGCAGGCCGGGCTTCGGAAGTAGAAAACCCAAGTCGTCCTGCACCGTGAACGAAGAAGAAGATGCGGTGCCGATGGAGGTGCTGGCGGCGTCGTCTTCGGAGAAGCCGGTGGGGCTGAAAAACCGGTAGCAGTGACGCAGGTTCGGCGGTGGAACCAGCGGCGGACGCCGTCAACGATTGCTCCTCCGATCGGTCGATCTATATGCAGATGCTAATCAATTAATTAATGAAAAATTTGAAACAAAAGTTTGAATTCACCGGAGGCAGTTCTTCCATCCTTGAAAACTCGAGATCTGCGAATCGGAAGGTGACCGCCCAAGCAAGAAAATCAGGATCTTGACTGAAAATCGCAGATCGGCGTCCTTGTTCTGATTAGGGCCGAGGTTCAACCTCGGGGCTTGTGTGGAGGTCGGCGGCGTCGTCCTTGGAGGTAGTGGTCGACTACCTCTGGGCTCTGGACTCACCACCGGCGTCGTGGAAGCCGCCAACGCTGTGCTTAGAGCGGAGAAGAAGCGGCTCGCGTAGAGGCACGGGATCTCCAATAGGATCCGCGGCTCGCGCAGATCAGGGCGATTTGAACTAATTTGGATTTGCAGAGGCGGCGACGGCGGCGGCTGTTCTTGGGGTCGAGGTACCATCAGTAGATCCCATCATCGAAGACCTAGGTGCCGGGATCCGAATCACCGACTCCCCCTTCGCCTACAGGGGAGGCCGCGAAGAAGACGAGGGCTTCAAGGTCCGGTCTTCTCTTCAAGCCGAATTGAAGGCGTTCCCCATTGTTTGAATAGGCGGCGGTAGGATAGAAAAAGGGGATTAGGGTTTTGGCTCTAGAGGCTATCGTGCTGATAACGTGTTATAATTTAGGGCAAAAGAAAAGGGGAGAATATGAGATTGTATTCATCTGATATCTCTTGGTGTTACACCGGTACAATATATAAAGATAAACTCCTTAGGCTCCAAGCAATAGTAAATCTATCTATAGACAAAACTCTATCTAAGTAAAGTGTATATTTTGTACATCCACATAATAATAATAATATTATAACAGGTACAAAATTATTACGGAATACTAAAAACATCATACTTCCGTTTAGAAACAGGTGACGTTTGACTTTTTGACACGTTTTTTTGAAGAGTTAAAAACTATATAAAATATAAAAAATTAATTGATTTTTTAATAATTTTATACATATTAGTTATAAGTTTAAAATTATTTTAAAAAATTAATAAAAAAGTTAATATTTTATATAGTTTTTAGCTCCTTAAAAAACACGTCGAAAAGTCAAACGACACTTATTAATGAGCGGAGGGAGTATTGTTTACTACACTTTTTTAAAATGATAAAAACTATTGTATATGAAATATTAACTTTTTTTTATATATTTGTTTTTATAAATTTATACTCAATATTAATAGTAATAAGTATGAATTTATTAAAAAAAATCAATATTTTATACTCCCTCCGTCCTAAAATACATGGTATTTTAGGCCTTGAAATTTTGTCAAAAATACATGGATTTTTAGGGTTATAGGGTAATTATTACCCCTAAAAAAAGTACAATAGTAATTAAAATTAAAGAGCTCCCATCTCTATAAAAATAATGAGATTTAAATATAAATAGGTTTTCTTAATTAACGTGCAAAGGTCTAAAAGACCATGTATTTTAGGACGGAGGGAGTATAGTTTTAACACCTAAAAATACGTGCATGATTAGTAAAACGTCAAGTTTTAATTAACGAATGTAGTAATAAAAGTTTTTTTTATATATGAAAAGGTTCAAGAAACAAGACAACAAATTGTATTACAACTTGAGAAGTCGATGTTTCAGAACTAATCCAAACCACAAAACCAAAAGTGGAGTACCCAAAGATAGGGATAGTACTAGACCTGAGCATGGGCAGACTTGGGCCGGGCTTAAGACCATTTTCCAGCCCACTGTACCGGGCCGGGCTGCCCACCGGGCCAAATGGGCTTTTGTTATAAGTCACCAACAAACAAACAAATTCTACAAATCTCAAACAAAAGTCCCAACAAAAATCACACAAATATGGGATTGAATTGCTCTCACTGGAGTCCGCTTGAATGACATCAATGAATATATTGATATTAATATAAAAGACTAAAATTTCCATCAAAAAAATATAAAAGACTAAAATTGGGCCGATATTAATATAGAAGACTAAAATTTGGGTCACTTGAATTCGGAGTTCGATTGAATTCGAAGTCCACTTCTCAAATATATAATTATATATATACCGGGCGGGTCTGTCGGCCTGCTTGGGCTAAACCCCCAACCCAAGCCCGGCCCGGTGGGCCCGCTTGGGCCAACTACTCTACCCAAGTCCGCCCATTTTGCCGGGCGGGCCGAGCGGGTTGGCCCAGGTCTGCTCAGGTGTAGATAGTACCCAAGCTAAATATACCCCAACAAGTTTTTAATGGCACCCACTTCTTTCTCTTAGTTTTTTTTTTGCCTTTTCAACCCTATTACCTCCGTCATGAGTGCCCCCACTTGTGGCCTCACATAGGTTTTCTCACCACCTTTCTGTGGGCTGGAGTCAGAAAATATTTTGGGGTGATTAAGTTATGAGACAACGTGTGAATAAACAAATTTATCGGAGATATTTTATAAGAAATAAAATAATTTATATAAATATTGAGGAAAAAAACCCTTAGATTGTGACAATTTTAATTTCATTCTCTACTTTGCCTAATTATTCTATTCTAATTTTATTTAAATATTTCTAACCATATTTTAATTAAATTAAAAAAAATTAAATACTTAACAGAAATTAAAAATATACTAAATTTGGGATATGAAACAAATGTCAAAATGAGCTATAGGGGAGTCGAACATGGGACCTGATGAATTAACAAAACACCAATTTACCATCTAGACCAACCTCACATGCATAAACATTAATACTTCCAATTTATATCTGTATTTTTTTTTCCAGTTTGGGGTTTTGGGCCCATACAAGCCTACCCTTGGATCCGCCAATGCCTTTCTCCCCATCCTCATCTGCATACAAGTCAACGCCCGACACCATCATGTCACCCTTCGGCACCGACACTAGGTCCATCTCCACTTCTCTTACTAAATCCTTCGTCGTCGCCATGGAGGCCACCTTCATACCCCTCATCAAATCTTTCGTGCTCGTCTAGCTTCTTCTCGGCCATGTAAAAGTCGTTGCCCTCGCCGGAAAGTCATCCATCTCTCAATATTGTACCGGTCACACGAGGTAGCAAAACATGCTATTTATAGCGCTATATTGTACCGGTCACCCTATCCTTGAGGCGACGACGGTGACGGAGGGTGTAACATTCATCTAGTCACTTCATGCGATGAATTTTCATGTCGTTGCTTGATATTTGGCATGGCTCTTGAAAGGCGACCAAGAGGTTTGGACACTGAGGATACAAATAAAGTTCGTCGCCTAAGTAGTTAGGTGACATATTATTGTACTCGACCGGACTGAGATTATAAAATGAAATAGTTAGTCATAATTGTTCGAATTAAAGAAATTCATCAATCGTACTTGAATGTTAAAAAATCGAGTTATAGTATTTGGAAATAGCGCAGATAGCAACTAACAGTTTCCCCGGCCATTCTCCAAAACAGGGTGTCAACACAACTAGTGTAGCCGAAAACTAAAACTAAAACTAAAATACAAGCAATCAAGATTTATGATCAATGCATTGATTGATGTACTAATCATTTATCATATAAATTTGCAGACATACTGACGATTGCTTTCATAAAATTAGCAATTGCAGGTAATGATTTGCATCGGATCATATTTAATTCGCTTTCAATTTCATTCCTACAATGGATGAACTATAATGACACCCCATTTTTATTCCTTTCATAAAGAATCAAGGAAATTCTCAAGCAATTACTTATCATTCCAAGTCTTCAAGATTTCGATTTGCTTGGGGCTAGTGGTGGCAATCGAGTCAGGGAAATTGAGCAAGGAATTACTTTCAACTGCCTTCCACTTTCACTTTCTATGGCTGTGGGTTGCAGTATGATCGGGTAGAATGACAATTGACAACTCGTGCAATCATGGATGAAGAAGCTAGGGAGGAAGAGGACAAGAAGATGAGACACTAGAAAAAGCAGGTGAATTTTGAGAGCAAGAGAAACAAATTACGGAGCTAGTTGTTGGATTTTAACCCAATAATTAATTTATAATTAAAATTTTAACTTTCAATACCTTAAAATTGAGAATCTTTTCAAATTGACAAAAAAAAAATTATGGATTTCGATTCACCATTTTGAAGAAAATATGGAGAATCTCTTGGGCATGCTCTAAGCCGACAGTAAACTAACATCCAACACTAACAGTCAAGTTATGCATGTTCCAAAACGCCCAACACCGAAGATGACCATGTGTAACAGGTGAGGCCAAATGAAAAACGAGCACCGAAGATCTCATAAATAATGTCAAAATAGCCTCGACAACGCCAAACACAACTGCTGTCAGGAAAAGGGCAAAATGATGAGCACAATCCCAAACAGATGAACATAGATCACTTGAACAATGGCTGCAAATGTGCATAAACCGGCCTAAACGCAAGCATAACAAGGTAAACCGACACGTCTTGAAGCAACAGCTCGATAAATATGTAATTAAACATCAAACTCCTAGCCAACCAAGTCAGTCATTCACTACGTACCACTGGCATTCCCAAATGGATGTACAGCTACAAAAATAGAGATTACTTAATCCTACATAAAGACTAACTACTTTCAACATGACAATAGTAGCTACCACCTTATAGCCTACCAAGCAAGCATGATGGAACATACTAAATTTAGAATCTGGGTGGACTGATGCACTGTTTAGATTGTAATTGTAGGATAGCCAAGGATGATTTGGTAGGATGAGGATCAGTGACTAACGAAATAGGGCGGGAATCCTTGAATATCAAGCATTCACCATGACAAGAGGAGATTACCCGAGGGTGTATTTTTATCACTTTTTGCTGCTCCCTCTTTTGCGCTTATTGCCACTCTTGGTCTCGACCTTCTGGCCCTTTGTTGAGGTATTTGAAGACTTGCCCTTCCCACTTTGACTAGTTTTTGCAGATTCGTGGTGTGACTGCTTTCCTACTGGTGTCTCCTTTCCCTTCGACGTTGAGGAACCCGCCTTTGCCTTGCCAGTTCTATTGGGATTTGTTTTGCTGCCAGCGCCTGTAGCAGTTTTACCCTTGGATCTACTATACCATTTTGTTGTTTGTTGTTTGGATTTGGTGCTTGCTTTAGGAGTCTCAACATCGTCCGCTTTTGATTTGCCAGCTCTTTTGGGAGTCTCATCCATAGATTCATCGCCACTGTTGGCATCGCTGGAATTTCCATCTTTTTCGCCTTCAGATCCGCCACTTTCTTTGGCGTCTTCATCATCAGAAGTTTTGTCCACATCCATCTCATCACTCAGCTTACTCCTAGGTTTTCGAACGGCGTCTTTGGTTCTGCGGAATGATGTCCCACCAACCTTCCTGCAAGTGAACATGGTAGGAACATCTAAGACATGATAAATACTACTTACACGTCAGTTGGAAAAATGGGTACACCCAGCACGTACTTCTTATTAGCTGAAAGAGATTTCCCTTGCTTGTTGGATGGTTCAGGATTTGTTTTTATCTTTTTCTTTTTGTGTCTGACAACAAAAAAACAGGAGTTCAGAAGTGTAAAAATAGAACTTAATGACATGCACAAAACAGAACTTGTTCAGGCAAAGCAGAAATAAAAATAATATCAGTGTTGAAATTTCATTAGAAGTAACTTTCAACTATAGAAGTATCAGAACATTCCACCGACAAACGAAAGCAACAACAGAAAGAAACAATTGGCATATACTCCACTGAATGAAAATCATTATTCTCATTATAAATCAGCCTCAACATACAAAAAGCCACTGGTAATACAAAAGCACCTCCCAAGTGTAAACAGACTGGATAGCACTCCAAAAGCTTCAGTCATGTTAGTGCATTAGGGTAAGGAAAAAACAAATGAGTGAAATTCATACACAGCCAAACTTGTTGAGCAATGATAAAAGTTACAACATCGATGCAGGCAATTAACTTCAACATGAGAAAGTATTGGATCATAAACAAGAAAGCATAGGGTATGCTAGGAATCATAAAAAAAAAAATCAGAGAGACAATCGCGCCCGAACCCTTCGCTTTCTATGATCCAATAGTAGCTCAAAGAGACCATGAGATCTAGGGTTAGGATCACCATAAAGCTCAACTCTATGGAGTCATGGAGTTGATACTATCACCCTAATAAGAATTAGGAAGAACCGAAGAAGATCAACTTGACCACGTAACTATATGGATTTTAAATCTCAACAACTACATTTGGAGTGAATAGTTTAGATTTTATCAACTTGACCATGTAACTATTTCCCAACTCTATGGAATTTCATTCTGAGATATAGAGTGAAGATGGCACACCGGGAAGAGAGATTTTTGGGAGGTTTCCTGTTATTTTGACTTCAGTGATTGTTGGCTTTTGTTATGTTTTCCGGTATATTCTGGTTTGGACTGTGTAAATATCTTACATGAATAAAAAAGAATTAGTACAATATTCCCAAAAAAAAAAAATTAGACAGGGGGGAACTTGTATGGAAAGACTCGCATATTATTGCAACCATAAAAGAAGCCTATGGAATGTAACCAAACTATAAAGTTTACAGAATATGGTCTATATTAAACGACTGCAGCTTCCTGCTCCTCGTGAATAAGCGCCCCCACCCCCAAAACCCTCAACAAATAAATAGAAGAGGAAATGACATCAAACAATTAAAAATATAAAAATTACAGCTAAACATCATTAAATGGAATGAATAAATTATTCATCAGACCAGTTCAACAAATGCAATAGAACTTTCTCAGGCCAGTGAAACACAAAAAGACCATCAAATGATACGGAGTACATACTGAAACCACTGCAACAACATAAAAACCCTCTCTCTCATTCAAGTTGCAACCCACCCCACAACACAAATCAATACTGGTATGGACAGTTGTCAGCCATTACCATTCAAATTCAACAGGCAAACCCTCCATGTCACACCTCCCTCTTTTCTCATTTCCCTTTCTAGAACTAAAATCAAAGAATACTGTACTCCAAATATCAATCTTCATTTTATACATCCATACACATCCATACATAGAATAACCACAACCATCACCAGTACAAACAACCTTCTGATTATTGATTACCTTCAAAATTTAACAGTGAACACATCCATAAATATAATCCAATTCATTTCATTTCCACTCTCTTCTCTGTTCTGCTTTTTATTTCATAAGGTAGTAGAAAGAATTTCGAGCCTTCACATTTTTGTCTAGATTACATTAGGGATCAAGGGGACCTAAGAAATTTAACAGTAAACAATGGTAAAAAGGACTCCCTCCGAAACAGAATCAGGTCTCACGGTTAGTCAAGGGCAGTAAAGCATAAATACATTGCAACATGACTTAAATTTTACATATTAATGCATATTTTATCTATTTAAATATATGCATGCCAACGTAAATACATGTACACAAACAGAGATATATAATACATGGATACAGAAGCTATATATGTGAACAAATACATAAAGAAAATCTATACAATCAATTACAAAGGTCTCCCAACAAAAGCCATGAGATTGCACACAGAAATAATGCAGCAAGAAAAAGGCAGCAGTTAGATTTTCCTAGGGATTAAATTTATACACATTCAATTCCAAATCAAGGAAACACGCATTCAAGAATACTTGCTTGGTAAGAAAGAAAAGAACATTTTCCAGCCAAATATATGTACCTTTCAGATGAAGCCTCAGGATTTTCACCACCGCTTAAACTTGCCTGCATATTCAAACAGAATCAGCATATAATGTGGCATGGTGAACAAATTATTCACTAAACTCCTTTACCACAACTCACCTTGAGGGATTTTTCATCGTCTTTATTGAACTCCCATTTCTGCCTCTTCATATTTAATAGCTCCACATCCCCATCAGTGTACAAAATCTAAACAGAAGAAACAAGGGCAGAACCATATCAGAATGCTTAACTTGAACAAAACTTGAACAAAACTTGAACAGAGTTCAGAACCATAACCACCTTGTGCTTCTTGCTATCAGGACTAAACGATTCAACAACCCCTTCATAGAACCTGCAAATGAGAAGGAAATACTTATATTAAGAGCTGAGAATTGGTAAGTAGTAATCACCCAAAAAAATTGTCTATTTTCTTTCCTTGTACCAAATAGCCTAAATCGTATTTGTCTTTGGTCACATTTTTGTTTCAAGCATAACCAATCTAGTATTTCAAAATTAGTTGATAAGATTATAATATTTTCAAAGAGAAAGCATGGACAAAAAGATAGTCCAGATTTCAGAAAGAGCAAGAACCACTGAGAGAGATCAATGGCCCAAGCTCTAGGGGAATAATTCATCCCTCATATTAAACACAAACAAATTAGCAGCAATGACACACAAAAGATAGCATGGATAAGCACTTACATTTTATCCTTCGGCCACCAAACCTTAATCCTGCAACCCACCAACTCTTCACCGAGGTCAGCAGTCTCATAGGCCTGAAAACATAGTAGTCAAAAGATTGGAAAAGTGACATGAGGTGCAAAATATAAAAGAATAAGGTGAGTACCCAGCCAATAATACAGGATTGCAAATATCTATCCTTCAATGTCTAGTTCCCCGTCGCCTACCACTAGTACAAATACCCATTACCCACAGCTGGTTCAAAAAAACAAGAAGTCAAATACAATGAGTACATACTTCTTCTTTCCCAGCAGCACGCTTTCTGTTGAGATTTTTTTGGTCAGATCCTTTCTTGGAACTTTCTGTATATGATCCCTTTTTAGCTGATTTTGTTGCAACTTTTGTTGAAGAACCTGATTCCTACAGAAAACCCAAAGATTTAATGATGAAAGTTCCTTTTTTTTTTTTGCAATGCCTTACAATGAAAACCAGGAGTACCTTGAACTCTTTTTTGGGTGGAGGTTTCACTCGATCCTTCACTAATGGTGTTTTCTCCTGTGATTTTATCTTCTTTGCATCCTGCTCATCACTCATTGATTCAACTTTTTCAGCTGACAGCTTTGTTGTTTTTGTATCTGAACCAATGGTGCTCCCATCATCATTCCTGGTTGCATCAACAGGACCAAGAGTATTTTCCCCTTTATCAGTGGCAGAAGAAGTCTCCTGACCAGTTACTTTATCTGCCTTCAATTCAGAAGCTTCAGCATCTGACTCCATTTGGGAATTGTCTTCAGGTAAAGTTGTGACTTCTTCTATGACAACTTCTGTATTATTTCCTCTATCAGTCTTCTTTAAGGGACTTTCATCATTTGTAGGCCCACTTGGAGAGGGAGAAGGAATATCCACAGCCTTGTTCTCGGATGCTTTGGACAAAGGAGGTGAAATATCAGTCAACTTATCACGGTTTGGAGAGGATGTATTATCAACAGTAATATCCTTAGAATGCACACTACCACTATCCTTGCTTTCACTTCCTTGAAGATCTGTCACTTCTTCAGCGTCATCATCAGCCTCTGCAGTAGTAGCTTCAGAAGGTTCCCGTGTAGAATTTGGCAAATTTCCCTTTCTTCCTCGCCTTTTATCAGGAATATCCTTAGAATGCAAACTTGCACTGCCCTTGCTTTCATTTTCTTGAAGATCAGTCACTTCTTCAGCATCGATGTGCTCCTCTGCAGGAGTAGCTTCAGAAGGTTCCAGTGTAATCTTCGACAAATTTCCCTTTCTTACTCTCCCTTTATCAGAAGTATCCTTTGAATGCAAACTTCCACTACCCT
Source organism: Persicaria maculosa (assembly GCA_963922045.1). Taxonomy (NCBI): domain Eukaryota; kingdom Viridiplantae; phylum Streptophyta; class Magnoliopsida; order Caryophyllales; family Polygonaceae; genus Persicaria; species Persicaria maculosa. Next base: position 12,633,142 of record OY998252.1, read on the forward strand.
TGCTTTTCCTTTCTTGAAGATCAGTCCCTCCTTCAGCATCATTGTCCTCCTCTGCAGGGGTAGCTTCAGAAGGTTCCAATGTGGTTTTAACAATATTTCCCTTTCTTCCTCTCGTTTTATCAGCAGGCATATCTTTGGAATGCAAACTTACACCACCCTTGCTTTCACTTTTTTGTAGATCAGTTACTTTTTCAGAATCATTGTCCTCCTCTACAGGAGTAGTTTCAGAAGATTCCAATGCATTCTTTGACAAATTTCCCTTTCTTCCTCTCTTTTTATCAGCAGGAGTATCCTTGGAATGCAATCTTACACTATCCTTCCTTTCACTTTCTTGAAGGTCGGTCACTTTTTCAGCATCATTGTCCTCTTCTGCAGGAGTAGCTTCAGAAGGTTCCAATGTAGTATTTGACAGATTTCCTTTTCTTCCTCTCTTTTTGTTACATTTTTCCTCGGGTTGTGGCTTGACGATCATTTCCACTTCAGCTTTGATCGTGCCAGAGTCTTCGGAAGCTTTGTTCTCAGTATGGTCATTGTCACATTTTTGCTCAGTCAAGTGTTCTTTAACATCATCAGCTTCTTCAACCACCTTCTGCAGATTACCATTGGTAACTGACTTAGGTGCGTCTGGAGCTGGGGATACTTCAGTCTGAGAAGAAGTGTCTTTCAAAGTTTCCTTCGCTTCCTGGACAAAGAAATTGGGCATTTCAGGGATACAAAATTTTTTTATAATAAATTTAAAAAAAGAAAGAGGTATCAGGAATGGGAAAAAATGACAACCTGGAAAAGTTCAGGCCAAATAAAAAAAAAACGTTTAAATGGAAAAAACAACTGTGACAGAAACCTTGAATGCACCTTCAGATAATGGGTTATGCAAATCAACTCAGTTAGCTTAATGAATAGCATAATAAGTATCCCACTATAAAAAAAATCTATTCATAATACAAGCAAAGAATAAAAAAACATCCACAATAAATCAAGAAACCATTATCTTAACACCTAATCATTATATTTCTTTTACCTTCTACAAGGAAAATCATTTTGCTTATTCAAAGCCCCTTCTCGAGTGGATCATGCAATCATTTAAAGCTGCTATTACAGCAAACACAATCTCAATATGAAGGATGTACATGTCATTAGGTACAAAAGAACTTGTGAAGTTGTGATTAATGTTATGCAAAAGCAACTAAGCAAGAAACCAACACAAGGAGAACTGTGATTATCAAACTAGTTCAATATACATCTCTTTGTTAATAAGGGGATCATACCGAAATGTTTTCTACATTAACACCATTAACATCCGCAGCACCAGACAGATCTTGGCATACACTAGCAACAACATTGCTGTAGTCGTCAAGAGAAAGTCCTAGTGTCTGTATAGCTTGCACAAGATATGGCTTGACTTTTGATGAACACTGTGAAAGCACATTCTCACCAAGCCTCCGAGCAATGAGATCAACGTTCTGAACAACATCAATAAAATTAAGAATTTCTAAACTTGTTTAGAACCCACAAAGCATTCGAAAAAAGTCTCACCTTATCATCCTTTTTCAAATATTCTAGTATGGAAGAAAGGAGTTCTGGAGAAACGTCTTCACTTTCTTCCAGGACAAGGGTCATGATTGTCTCCATGGATGAATAGACTTTATCAGGATGGAAATCCCTAATTAAAACAAGAAGTCCACATTTAGCTACAAATGAGCGGTTATGTGCCATATGAACACAGTCTAGTTTTCAAGTTATAGAAAATTTTTGCTCGCCTATGCTCCATCACAGTCTAGTTTTCAACCACCATTGCTGTTCTTCGGGAAAAAAAAAATCAGGGAATTTCGAATTTGAGATCGATGATGCGGAAGTGAATCAACCTAGCTCTAGATACCAATTTGTTATGTGCCGGATGGATCATAACCAAGAACAAAGGAAATTGATACAGAAAAGGAAGAGATTTAGGGAAGAAGATGATGAATTTGGGAAGGAGGATTTTAAGGTTGAAGAAGCACGTAACAAGTAGGATAGAAGGAAGAGTAAAGGAAGAAGAGGAGATAAGAGTAAAGGTAGGGAGAAAAGGGTAACTGACATTTGATTAATTCCATGATACCCATGACAATTACACTAATAGGGCATTTATAATACACCCATATAACCCATACATGACTTATTTTTGCTGAAAGATGAACTTTGATGTGTTAAAAGCCATACAGGTAGTATCCTAAACTGTTAAAATGCTTCTACAAGCCATTCATGATTTATTGTGTGTGTGTGTGGGGAGGGGGGGGGGGGGGGGGGGGGGGAATTCAAAGAAACCCTATTTTACTACATAGCGATATGCCGATATCATTATGCACCTATGCCACTATTAAAATAATTACAAAAAACAAACAAGAAACAAAAAGAAAAAGAAACAGTTAATTTTACAGTATTGTTAAAATATTTGGGTGTCTGCATAATCCCTATGTTATGCATCAAAAGTAATCAGGAAATAAAAGGGAAGAAGACTGAAGAGTAGCTCAAGTGAGGAACCAAGTGAAGTATCCCAAGGAATTAGGCTATGAGAGAGGGCTGTTCGGATGACTATCTGTCATCAATGGCAATCATTTAGCATATTCTGGGTAGTAAAGGCTTGGCCAAGGAGCAGGATGCTCATTTGGTGGCAATATTATCCATTTCTAGGAACATTACCTTGTTTACTGTGAGCATGTGTGCACTAGTGCTTGTTAGATCTATTTGTAGATTTCAGAAAGGAACGACTAGCGTCAGAAGCCTTAGATAAAGAGCATACCTTACTGATTTGAGGAAATGCTGAAACATTTGAAGGATTAAATCATCACACTCAAGATCCAACATCATGACGCAGGACCTAACTTTAGCAACAGTTTCAAGCATTGTAATCCTTTTATTGTATGAACGACTAGATGTATCAACAAGCTTCTCAAAAGAAGATACAATCAGCTGAAAGATCTCCTGCACACAGTTACAAGGAGATAAAACAATTAGAATAGGCAAATCAGTTGCCTATAAGGAAGGCATGGGGTGAAACGGAAAGAAATTACATTAGACAAGATTTTGACATGGAGGAGAAATAGAATATGAGAACCTTCATTTGGTCGTCACTATAAGGTGCATCTGGAGCTGTAATCCTTGTTATCTCGCTAATGCATGTAGCAACAGAAACGTTTACATCAGAATCTGAATGGCCTAAAAGCTCCGGTGCAACTAATGCCTTCATTGATGGAGAAAGTGCATCCAGCATTGTCTGAGATGGCGATTGTTCCACAAGTTCAAGGTGATGCTCAACTTCCTATGAGAAATAACAAAAATAACAAAAATGAGGGAAGTTAAGTTGATAATCCAAGATGGAACAAAACTTTCAATAAATTTTATGATTAAAGGATGTATATTCATCTCCGCTTATTATTTACCAATAGCACGTAACAGAATACAACATTGTTACTAGCATTCAAAAAAACAAAAAGAGAGAGAATAAGTGAATAGTTAGCCTCCTTTTGCTTATTTATATGCCAAGGAGTTTGCAAATGGACAAGAACCCATTTCAAAAAGAGTAGAGAGTTTTATTGAGGATGATACAAGGTCATTAATGTACTAATTGTTGATAAAATAAGATACTTATTGTTTGTTGTGGGTGGGTGGGGGGGGGGGGGGTTAATCAATCATATATTCAGCTTATTATTCATTCACTGATAGGAAGTATAAGGATACATCAATTTTACTAGCATCATAGTTCAGAAAGAGTAGAGTTTTGGCAAAAACAACTGATATGCAGTATATCATGACAGTGAAAAAATGGACACATTCATTAATGCAAGAAGCACCAAGTAAAAGCACAGCCAGAGGCGAAGAGGGTAGATATACACTCATACCAAGAAAGGTCACTGTTTCTGCAGTCTTAGGTTTATAGAAATATGATGACCCATCCCTATAGACTAGTCTGGCGGAACGCAACTTATACATTATATCTTATCTTATCACCAGTTAGTGCATCCCACCAAATTAAACCTATATTACCCTCAATAGACCACCTATAACAACAACTGACAATCCAAAGTATTTGCTGTAAAGTCATGGTAAATAAAAATTATGATGTTTAGTATTCATGGCAATTACATTCTTTGCAAATTATCGAGGATTAAAAATGTAATCAAGACCTATGCTGTAAACCAAATCAATAAAAACCAACATCCACTAAACCCAATGAAAATGAAAACCAGTCTTTCACAATGGGGCAAAAGACAAATAAGGCCATTTTTGGTATCTAGATATGGGGTTAAGGTATCAGTATTTGTTTTGGGCAGGAAAGACAGAAAGAATACGAGCTTGATACCCTAATATCAACTATTCCACGGGTATAACATGAGCCCCACTGCAACCCACCTTTTTTCCTTCAACTTCTTCCCCTCCTTTTCGACTTAAGATACAAAATTCAGTGAGAATATGTAACAGGTAGTTCAGGTGTACCACCAGGTGTCTGGATTTGTCTCTTAATTTTGAAGAATCGGACAAATCATGACAGTTGATATTAAAGAACATGGGGGTTTGTTTTGTGAAAGCAACTAGGTATACAAAAGCAATGAAAGAGCTTACAGAAATGCATTAAACCAAGCAGCAACAACAACAACCAATCGTGATAGAGACCCGGCTTCAGCAGGACACAGTGGGATGATGTTATTGTTGTTTTTGTTGTTTCCCCTCCTCTTCGACTGAACTGGCAGAATTCAGTGAGAATAGAGCTTTGAATCAGTTGCCTTGTGCTGTTATTGCAACAGGTAATTCAGGCGCATCGGGTTTCAGGATTTGTTTCTAATTTTGAAGAATTGGACAAATCGTGATAGTTGAAATTAAAGAACTTAAGGGTTTGTTTTGCAAAAGTAACTAGGTCTAGGAAATTTATGAAGGAGTTAAAGAAATGTGTTAAACCCAATGAAAACAAAAATCAGTCTTGCTCAATTGGACTAAAGACCAATAAGGGCATTTTTGGTATCTAGGCATGGGGTTTAGGTATCAGCATTTGCTTAGGTGCACCAGGTTTCTGGATTAGTTTCTTATTTTGAAGAATCGGACAAATCATGCTAGATTGATAATGGATATTAAAGAACTTGGAGGCTGGTTTTGTGAAAGCGACTAGGTCTAGGAAAGCGAAGGAAGGGCTTAAAGAAGAAACGGAAATCAGCTTTACTTCTGTCGTATCGAACAAGCAGATTTGAAAATGGAAAAATCAGAGACATTCTTAAGCATTTATTGAACTTACCTTTATTATTGCATTATTTTTACTTTGTTTTTGTCGTTACTCGTGGCCGGGTTTTTTTTTTTAAATAATTTCAATTCCAGAAGTTGCCAAACAGCTACTGGAATGGCACATTCCAACAACATACGAAATACCAACTATAGCAATGGATTCCATACCCATGTATCCATCCAAATTCCAAACTATTCTTGATCCAACCAAGTTATACCAAACAAACTCTAACAAAAAAGAGTGAAGAAAAAATCCTAAGATGCTAGTAACAAAATGTCACTGCGGTTACAGACTCCTGGTTTGGAACACGCGGCTGGATTCAAATTCAATAACTCACTGAACTCATCAACACTTGTTAAAATCTAAAACAACATGATAGCAGATAACTGAAATAAAACAAATCAAAAGCACACCGTGAAGCTCCCAGGTCTAAAGTATGCATCTTGACTATCGAGAAAAAACACAAATGTTGATAATACATGCAACATGGAAGAACAAACCAGTACTTCCGATTCAAATTGAAAAGGCACGAAAAAAAAAAAGGTTATTACTTTGTAGATTGAAACCCATAACCTGATTTCATTAACGAATAAAGCCATACCAACAAAAGAAAAGCGAATTGTAAAACCTCAAAAAACCTAATTTTGGAAAACAGGATCAAACCATAACAATCAACACACACAAAAATCTCAAAAATTGGGGCTTACATCGAGAAGCTGAAGAAGATTGTCAACGGAAGGAGGAGGAGAAAGAAGCCGAGTCCCGGCGTCCTTGAGCTCCTCTGCGAGGTGTTCATTCAACGTCGCCATTGGTCGAATTCCTAAACAACCAACGAAGATCTCTGGATTATGAAGCCGTCCGTTCACTGTGAACCACAAGTTTGAAATCCCGAAAACACGATGAACAGATCACTTGCCACAAAGGAGAAATCCCACATAGCCCAGCCGGAGAGGGGGGAAGAAGACGACAAAGATCAGTACCACTTTCAAGTTTCAACCGCAAGGGGGATGGAAAATCCTCAACCTCGACAGAGAGAAATAGGAGACTGAATTAATGGGAGAAAAAAATATTGCCTTTTATATTAATATAGCCGATTTTACAAAATTAACCTAAATTTTCCGAGGAACGAATGATTTCCGTTTTCCGCTCGGTTAAAAAACTTAAATTTTTATTTCGCTCCATCAGGAATCAGGATATATGAGATATATTAGTAAGTATCGGTTAATATTTTATTAATAAATTATATTTTATTATACTAAGATTAATTTGTTGTGTAAAAAATAAAGTAGTTTATTTGAAAATTTTAAATAAAAAATTTCAAGCAATCTTGAAAATAATAAGTTTTATATGGATTTAAGATATGAGGTTAAAAATTAATATAAAGTTTGATAATAAGATTTTATTATTTAATAGATAATTAATTAATAACAATATATTATGATTAGATATAATGACCTAAAATTATCAGTCTTAATGATTAAAGATAAAATAATTTAAGGTATAATATTTATAAAATAACTCAAGGTAAATTGATAGATTTTGTAATCACTTAAAGATATGAAGTAGAACAGCACGGATCAACACTTTAGGTTTAAATTTATATATTAATGTAGTGATTCTCCAAAAAAAAACATAATTACGTAAATGTTTTTATAAAACAAATCAAGTAATTATTCGTAGTTGACAATTTTACCATTCTTTTCCTCTGCCCCTTTTCTCCTTCTTCCTCTTTGACCATTTATAATTTTAGTTTCATTTTGTTATAGCAAGATTGGATATTTATTGAACTGTTTGTCATCAAAACCTCACCAAATAGAAACAACAGTTGAAGTGTTGAGGGATATACGTCGACAACAAGCTCTAAGTAATCCATGGCCTAAACGACATTCATCGGCGTCTTCAACTTAATCTTCATAAACATGCTTTTAGGAAATTGGAATTCATGTCTACCTCCTTGTGCACCATCTCTTTGGCTTCAATTCAAATAACAAACCTGTCAGAAACTTTTCTTCTCCACCGTGCACACAAACTCAAATTAACCCCTAAAATTGAAACAATCACCAATACTCAAATCTTCATTATAAGAATCCATTCACCTGATTTCATTTTTTCACAAATTCAACCAATCTTAATTTCCTTATATCAAATAAAAAGTTGTCATCTTCTATCAATTCTTAAGGATGCACTTAGAGCATATTTATCAGTGAGCCCCGTCCCGGGCTCACTACTTACTTTTTAAGCGTCACATCAGCTGATGAGCCCCAACCCAGCTTTTCACTTTTTCAGCAAATTATCAGTGAACTCGCTTCTGGGCTCTTAACTTTATTTTTAATCTATTTCTTTTTTTTCCTCAAATATACAAAGTTATTATTATTATTATTATTATTCATAACGTCATATTTTAGTAATAATAAATTTATAAGGAAAAAATGGGATAAAAATAAAATTTTAATGGGTAAGAAGTGGAATATGGGTATTTAATCTTTGAATTTTTTTTAAGAAAAAACATATACAAAATGGGTGTATATGGATAGATAAAAATAAAATACATTCAAAAATAATTTTTTATTTATTTTTTATATTCGAAATAAGGCGGAAATTCAGTTTAAAACAAAATAAAAATCAGCGCAGCCACATGGCAAGTTGTAGTTGGCCTGCTTGTCTCCACTTTGTCACTTGCCTGGTGCCTCTCCATTCCAAAACGCAGCAAGTCCACCCTTTCAGGCCATGCAACGGCACCGTTTTGGTGTCAGACTTTGCCAAAACAAAATAAAGCGTATGCTATGGCCCACCTTCTGCACTGATGAGCCGGGCTCATCTGCAAGAATAGTTTTACGGGGCTCACTTCCACATAAGCAACTTTATTCTTTATTCTTTTTTTTTTGATTACCTGGCATAGTGGTGAGCCCAAGGGCTCACCAATAAACCCACTCTTAAGACTTGATAATATCTGGCCAGAGAAGATCACCGATTGGAGAGAGAAGTGCGGAAGCTGCCATCAAGAATGGTTGCCCGTAGGGCTATTATACAAGCCGAAAAACTCGAGCTCGACTCGAGATCGGCTCGAAAAAAGCTCAACTAGAGCTTGTCCACTTACCTAAACAAGACGAGTCTGAGCATGATTTTAAGCTCAACTGAAAGATCGGCTTGTTCGATTTAGACTCAAATAGCTTGAATTTTTTGGAATTTCGAAAATCTCATTTAAGTCAATATGTTATGATCAAGTAAACTACTTAATGCTCGAAAAAATCTCGGCTCAAACTCGTTCATTTACTAAAACAAGCCAAGTTTGAACAAAAAAGAAAGCTCGTTTAAAAATTGGGCTTGACCCGGATTGAATTCGTTTACCAAATTAACCAAACTTGAACATGTCAAACTCATCTGGTTCGGCTCAATAAACACCCCTAATTGCCCGCTGAAAGATGGGAGCTTTTACCGTGTTGCAAACGATTGGGATCTATCCAGGTTCATCGACGGTCTAGCGGCAAAGATTTAAATCTAGAATATTTTTTCTCAATTTTATTTATAATTCATATCAATTTAAAAGAAATAACTCGAATAATGTAACCAGTAGATCACAACCTCGTCAAGAATATTGCAACGGGCAATCCAAACTCTGAAATTCGACCGTTGGTTGCAACACATCTTTATGTTCGTCTCCATATACAAAGCCTAAACCAACAGTAAACTAAAATCCAACACAAATAACTGTCAATTTACGTATGTTCGTTTCCGTCAATACTGCAAAACGCCCAACACACCGAAGATCTCAAAAACAATGTCAAAATAGCCTGACGCCGCCAAACGCCAAACACAACTTTCAGGAAAAGGGCAAAATGATGAGCACAATCCCAAACAGAAGCACATAGATCACTTGAACAATGGCTGCAAAGGTGCAAAACCCGGCAAACGCAAGCATAACAAGGTAAACAGACACGTCTTGAAACAACAGCTCGATAGATATGTAATTAAACATCAAACTCCTAGCCAACCAAGTCAGTCATTCACTACATACCACTGGCATTCCCATATGGAAGTACAGCTACAAAAATAGAGATTACTAAAATCCTAGATAAAGACTAACTACTTTCAACATGACAATAGTAGCTACCACCATATAGCCTACCAAGCAACCGCGATGGAGCATACTAAATTTAGAATCTGGGTGGACTGGTGCACTGTAGTCTGTTCTGATTGTAATTGGAGGATAGCCAAGGATGTTTTGATAGGATGAGGATCAGCGACTAATGAAATAGGGCGGGAATTCTTGAATATCAAGCATTCACCATGACAAGAGGAGATTACCTGAGGGTGTATTTATCACTTTTTCCTGCCCCCTCTTTTGCGCTTATTGCCACTCTTGGTCTCGACCTTCTGGCCCTTTGTTGAGGTATTTGAAGACTTGCTCTTCCCACTTTGACTATTTTTTGCAGATTCTTGCTGTGACTGCTTTCCTACTGCTGTCTCCTTTCCCTTTGACGATGAGGAACCCGTCTTTGCCTTAACAGTTCTATTGGGATTTGTTTTGCTGCCAGCGCCTGTAGCAGTTTTACCCTTGGATCTACTATAACATTTTGTTGTTTGTTGTTTGGATTTGGTGCTTGCTTTAGGAGTCTCAATGTCGTCCTCTTTTGATTTGCCAGCTCTTTTGGGAGTCTCGTCCATAGATTCATCGCCACTGTTGGCATCGCTGGACTTTCCATCTTTTTCGCCTTCAGACCCGCCACTTTCTTTGGCGTCTTCATCATCAGAAGTTTTGTCCACATCCATCTCATCACTCAGCTTACTCTCAGGTTTTCGAACAGCAATTTTGGTTCTGTGGGGTGATGTCCCACCAACCTTCCTGCAAGTGAACATGGTAGGAACATCTAAGACATGATAAATACTACTTACACATCAGTTGGAAAAATGGGCAAACCCCGCACGTACTTCTTATTAGCTGAAAGAGATTTTCCTTGCTTGTTGGATGGTTCAGGATTTGTTCTTATCTTTTTCTTTTTGTGTCTGACAACAAAAACAGAAGTTCAGAAGTGTAAAAACAGAACTTAATGACATGCACAAAACAGAACTTGTTCAGGCAAAGCAGAAATAAAAATAATATCATAGTGTCGAAATTTCATTAGAAGTAACTTTCAAATATAGAAGTATCAGAACATTCCACCGACAAAAAAAAAGAACATTCCACCGACAAACGAAAGCAACAATAGAAAGAAACAATTGAAATATACTCCATTGAATGAAAACAACTATTCTCATTATAAATCAGCCTCAACATACAAAAAGCCACTGATAATTCAAAAGCACCTCCCAAGTGTAAACAGAATGGAAAGCACTCCAAAAGTTTCAGCATGGTAGTGCATTAGGGTAAGGAAAAAAAATTGAGGGTAATTCATACACAACCGAACTTGTTGAGCAATGATAAAAGTTACAACATTGATGCAGGCAATTAACTTCAACATGAGAAAGTGTTGGATCATAAACAAGAAAGCATCCGGTATGCAAGGAATCATAAAAAAATCAGAGAGATAATCGAGCCGGAACCCTTCGCTTTCTAATTATGATCCAACAGTAGCTCAAAGAGACCATGAGATCTAGGGGTTAGGATCACCATAAAGCTCAACTCCATTGAGTCATGGAGTTGATATTATCGCCCCAATAAGAATTACTCGACCCTAGAATTTTTTAAAAATGAAAATACTAGATGGATTTTAAATCTGAACAACTAAATTTGAAATGAATAGTTCAGATTTTATCAACTTGTCCATGTAACTATTTCCCAACTCCATGGAATCTCATTCTGAGATATAGAGTGAAGATCACACACAGGGAAGATAGATTTTTGAGAGGTGTCCTATTATTTTGTCTTCTGTGATTGTTGGCTTTTGTTATGTTTTCCGGTATATTCTCCTTTGGACTATGTAAATATCTTACATGAACAAAAAAGAATTAATACAACCTTCCAAAGAATAAACGGATCTTATTTGGAAAGTATACAACTTTGCTTTAGAAATATTTAGACAAAGGGGGGAAACTTATGGAAAGACTCGCATATTATCGGTACCATAAAAGAAGCCTATGGAATGTAGCCAAACTATAAAGTTTACAGAATATGGTCTATATTACACGTTAGCAAAATCCCAAATGGGGAAGATCGAAGCATCCCCATTCACTGCAACTTCCAGCTCCTCGTGAATAAGCATGCAATCCCCACCCCAAATAATTAAAAAATCAAAATTACAGCTAACCATCATTAAATGGAATGAATGAATTATGCTCAAGACCAGTTCAACAAACGCTATAGAACTTTCTCAGGCCAGTGAAACACAAAAAGACCATCAAATGATACGGGAGTACATACTAAAACCACTGCAAAAACACAAATCAATACTGGTATGGACAGTTGTCAGACATTACCGTTAAAATTCAACAGGCAAACCCTCCATATCACAACTCCCACTTTTCTGATTTCTCTTTCTAGAACTAAAACCAAAGAATACAGTACTACAAATATTACTTTTCATTTTATACAGGCCAATCCCCCAAACACAGCCATCACCAGTACAAACAACCTTCTGATTATTGATTACCTTCAAAATTTAACAGTGAACACATCCACACATAATCCATTTCATTTCATTTCCACTCTCTTCTCTGTTCTGATTTTTATTTCATAAGGTAGCAGAAAAAAATTCAAGCCTTCACATTTCTGTCTAGATTACATTAAGGATCAAGGGGACCTAAGAAAGCTAAACAGTAAACAATGGTAAAAAGATCTCCCTCCCAAACAGAATCAGGTCTCACGGTCAGTCAAGGGCAGTAAAGCCAAAATATTTTGCAACATGACTTGAATTTTACATACAAATGCATATTTTATCTATTTAAATATATGCATGCCAACGTAAATATATGTACACAAACATAGATATATAATAAATGGATACACAAGCTATATATATGAACAAACAGAAAGAAAAGCTATCCAATCAATTACAAAGGTCTCCCAACAAAAGCCATGAGATTGCATACAGAATTAATGCAGCAATATAAATGCAGTAGTTAGATTTTCCTAGGGATTAAATTTAGACACATTCAATTCCAACTCAAGGAAACACGCATTCAAGAATACTTGCTTGGTAAGAAAGAAAAGAACATTTTCTAGCCAAATATATGTACCTTTCAGAAGAAGCCTCAGGATTATCACCATCGCTTAAACTTGCCTGCATATTCAAACAGAATCAGCATATAATGGGTGGCATGGTCAACAATGTATTCACCAAACTCCTTTACCACAACTCACCTTGAGGGATTTTTCATCGTCTTTATTGAACTCCCATTTCTGCTTCTTCATATTTAATATCTCCACATCCCCATCAGTGTACAAAATCTAAACAGAAGAAACAAGGGCAGAACCATATCAGAATGCTTAACTTGAACAAAAGTTGAACAGGGTTCAGAACCATAACCACCTTGTGCTTCTTGCTATCAGGACTAAACGATTCAACAACCCCTTCATAGAACCTGCAAATGAGAAGGAAATGCTTATATTAAGAACTGAGTATTGATAAGTAGTAATCACCCAAAAAAAATTGTCTATTTTCTTTCCTTGTACCAAATAGCCTAAATCGTACTTATCTTTGATCACATTTTTGTTTCAAGCATAAGTAATCTAGTATTTCAAAATTATTGATCAGATTATAATATTTTCAAAGAGAAAGCATGGATAAAAAGATAGTCCAGCTTTCAGAAATACCAAGAAATATAGAGAGAGATCAATGGCCCTGTTGAGCACCCCTTATCCTCTCGTTTCCCCTAGCACTAGGGGAATAATTCATCCCTCATATTAAACACAAACAAATTAGCAGCAATGACACACAAAAGATGGCTTGGAAAACACGTACTTTTTATCCTGCGGCCACCAAACTTTAATCCTGCAACCCACCAACTCTTCACCGAGTTGGGCAGTCTCAGAGGCCTGAAAACATAGTAGTCAACAGATTGGAAAAGTGACATGAGGAGCAAATATAAAAGAACAGGGTCAGTACCCAGCCAGTATTACAGATTTCCAAATATCTAGCATTCAGATGTCGAGTTCAATGAAGCTTAGACACCACACCCCACCCAAAAGAATAGTAAAATACCCATTACCAACAGCTGGTTCAAAAAACAAGAAGTCAAACACATTGCAACGAGTACATACTTCTTCCTTCCCAGCAGCACGCTTTCTCTTGAGGTTTTTTTGGTCAGATCCTTTCTTGGAACTTTCTGTATATGATCCTTTTTTAGCTGATTTTGTTGCAACTTTTGTTGAAGAACCAGATTCCTACAGAAAACCCGAAGATTTAATGATGAAAGTTTAGAGCAGATTGTTTTCTAGCTTCTTTTTATGTTTTTGCAATGCCTTACAGTGAAAACCAGGAGTACCTTGAACTCTTTTTTGGGTGGAGGCTTCACTCGACCCTTCACTAATGGTGTTTTCTCATGTACTTTTATCTTCTTTGCATCCTCCTCATCACTCATTGATTCGACTTTTTCACCTGACAGCTTTGTTGTTTTTGTATCTGAACTAATGGTGCTCCCATCATCATTCCTGGTAGCATCAACAGGACCAAGAGTATTTTCCCCTTTATCAGTGGCAGAAGAAGTCTCCTGACTAGATAGTGTTACTTTATCTGCCTTCAATTCAGAAGCATCGGCTTCTGATTCCATTTTGGAATCGTCTTTAGGTAAAGTTGTGAATTCTTCTATGACAACTTCCGTATTATTTCCTCTATCAGCCTTCTTTAAGGGACTTTCATCAGTTGTATGCCCAGATGGAGAGGGAGAAGGAATATCCACAGCCTTGTTCTCGGATGCTTTGGACAAAATATGTGAAATATCCGCCCCCTTATCACGGTTTGGGGAGGATGTATTATCAGCAGTAATATCCTTAGAATGCAAACTTCCGCTATCCTTGCTTTCACTTCCTTGAAGATCAGTCACTTCTTCAGCGTCGTTATCCGGCTCTGCAGTAGTAGCTTCAGAAGGTTCCAGTGTAGTCTTTGGCAAATTTCCCTTTCTTCCTCGCCTTTTATCAGGATTATCTTTAGAATGCAAACTTGCACTACCCTTGCTTTCATTTTCTTGCAGATCAGTCACTTCTTCAGCATCAATGTGCTCCTCTGCAGGAGTAGCTTCAGAAGGTTCCAGTGTAATCTTTGACAAACTTTCAATGCCCTTGCTTTCCCTTTCTTGAAGATCCATCCCTCCTTCAGCATCATTGTCCTCCTCTGCAGGAGTAGATTCAGAAGGTTCCAATGTGGTTTTCAAAAAATTTCCCTTTCTTCCTCTCTTTTTATCAGCAGGCATATCCTTAGAATGCAAACTTACACCACCCTTGTTTTCACATTTTTGTAGATCAGCTACTTTTTCAGCAACATTGTCCTCCTCTACAGGAGTAGCTTCAGAAGGTTCCAATGCATTCTTTGACAAATTTCCCTTTCTTCCTCCCTTTTTATCAGAAAGAGTATCCTTAGAATGCAAACTAACACTATCCTTGCTCTCACTTTCTTGAAAGTCAGTCAATTTTTCAGCTTCATTGTCCTCTTCTGCAGGAGTAGCTTCAGAAGGTTCCAATGTAGTCTGTGACAAATTTCCCTTTCTTCCTCTCTTTTTGTTACATTTTTCCTCGGGTTGTGGCTTGACAATCAATTCCACTTCAGCTTTGATTGTGCCAGATTCTTCAGAAGCTTTTCTCTCAGTATGGTCATCGCATTTTTGCTCAGTCAAGCGTTCTCTAACAACTTCAGCTTCTTCAACCAACTTCTGCGGATTACCATTGGTCATTGACTTAGGTGGGTCTGGAGCTGAGGATACTTCAGTCTGAGAAGCAGTGTCTTTCAAAGTTTCCTTCACTTCCTGGACAAAGAAATTAGGCATTTCAAGGATAGAATTTTTTTTAAAAAAATAAAATAGAAAAGAAAAGATATCAGGAATGGGGAAAAAATGACAACTGGAAAAGTTCAGACCAAATAAAACATCCACAATAAATCAGACTCGAACCTTGAATGCACCTTCAGATAATGGGTTATGCAAATCAACTTGGTTAGCTTAATGAATAGCATAATAAGTATTCCACTGTAAAAAAATCTATTCATAATACAAGTAAAGAAAAAAAAGAACATCCACAATAAATCAAGAAACCGTTATCTTACTCCTAATCATTATATTTCTCTTCCCTTCGACAAGGAAAATCATTTTGCTTATTCAAAGACCCTTCTCGAGGGGGATTATGCAATCATTTAAAGCTGCTATTACAGCAGACAATCTCAATATGAAGGATGTCCATGTCATTAGGTACAAAAGAACTTGTGAAGTTGTGATTAACGTTATGCAAAAGCAACTAAGCAATAAACCAACACAAGAAGCACTGTGATTATCAAACTAGTTCAATATACATCTCTTTGTTAATAAGGGATCATACCGAAATGTTTTCTACATTGACACCATTAACATCCGCAGCACTAGACAGATCTTGGCATACACTAGCAACAACATTGCTGTAGTCGTCAAGAGAAAGTCCTAGTGTCTGTATAGCTTGCACAAGATATGGCTTGACTTTTGATGAACAATTGGAAAGCACATTCTCACCAAGCCTCCGAGCAATGGGATCAACATTCTGAACAACATCAATAAAATTAAGAATCTCTGAAATTGTTTAGAACCCACAAAGCATTAGCAAAAGTCTCACCTTATCATCCTTTTTCAAATATTCTAGTATGGAAGAAAGGAGTTCTGGAGATATGTCTTCACTTTCTTCCAAGACAAGGGTCATGATTGTCTCCATGGATGAATAGACTTTCTCAGGATGAAAATCCCTAATTAAAACAAGAAGTCCACATTAAGCTACAAATGATCGGTTATGTTCCATATGAATATAGTCTAGTTTTCAAGTTATAGAAGATTTTTGCTGAAAGATGAACTTTGATGTGTTATAAGCCAAACACAGGTAATATACTAAAGACCGAAACTGTTAAAATGCTTCTACAAGCCATTCTTGATTTATTGAAAAAGAAAAAAAATTCAAAGGCACAGTATTTTACTACATAGAGAAAAAGAAACAGTGACTTTTATTTATTAAAAATATTTTGGGTGTCTGCATAATCCCTATATTATGTACCATAAGTAATCAGGAAATAAAAGGGTAGAAGAATGAAGAGTATAGCTCAAGTGAGGAATCAAGTGAAGTATCACAAGGCATTAGGCTATGAGAGAGGGCTGTTCGGATGACTATCCATCATCAATGGCAATCATTTAGCTTATGCTGGGTAGTAAAGCCTTGGCCGAGGAGCAGGATGCTCTTTTGGTAGCAATATTATCAATTTCTAGGAACATTACCTTGTGTGCACTAGTGCTTGTTAGATCTATTTGTAGATTTCAGAAAGGAAGGACTAGCGTCAGAAGCCTTAGATAAAGAGCATACCTTACTGATTTGAGGAAATGCTGAAACATTTGAAGGATTAAATCATCACACTCAAGATCCAACATCATCACGCAGGACCTAACTTTAGCAACAGTTTCAAGCATTGTAATCCTTTTATTGTATGAACGACTAGATGTATCAACAAGCTTCTCAAAAGAAGATACAATCAGCTGAAAGATCTCCTGCACACAGTTACAAGGAGATAAAACAATTAGAATAGACAAATCAGTTGCCTATAAGGAAGGCATGGGGTGAAACGGAAAGAAATTACATTAGACAAGATCTTGAGATGGTGGAGAAACAGAATATGAGAACCTTCATTTGGTCGTCACTATAAGGTGCATCTGGAGCTGTAATCCTTGTTATCTCGCTAATGCAAGTAGCAACAGAAACGTTTACATCAGAATCTGAATGGCCTAAAAGCTCCGGTGCAACTAATGCCTTCATTGAAGGAGAAAGTGCATCCAGCATTGTCTGAGATGGAGATTGTTCCACAAGTTCAAGGCGACGCTCAACTTCCTAAGAGTAATAACAAAAATCAAGAAAATGAGAGAAGTTAAGTTGATAATCCAAGATGGAACAAAACTTTCCATACATTTTATGATTAAAGGAATGTATATTCAGCCTATTATTCACCAATAGCACCTAACAGAATACATTATTGTTAGTAGCATTATCAAAAACAATAAGAGAGAGAGAATAAGTGAATAGTTAGCCTCCTTTTGCTTATTTATATGTCAAGGAGTTTGGAAATTGACAAGAATCCAGTTCAGAAAGAGTAGAGTTTTATTGAGGATGATACAGGGTCATTTGGTGTGATGTACTAATTGGTAATAAAATAAGATACTTATAGTTTGCAAGTTGTGTGCTGCCAAACAGACCTATAGGGGGGATGGTAATCAATCATATATTCAGCTTATTATTCACTAGTAGCAAGTACTCCCTCCGTCTAAAAATACATGTCTTTTTAGGACGGAACACGGGAATTAAGGAGTAGGTTAAGTGTAATGATTAGATGTAAAAAGTAGGGTAAGTGTAATGATTAGACTTTGGTATTAGAGTTTTTTTTTTTTTAATTTGTGAGGAGGAGAGTAGGGGTGATGTAAAAATTAGAGTAATGATTAGATGTAAAAGTAGGTTAAGTGTAATGATTAAATATAAAAAGACATGTATTTTTGACAAAATTTTAGGGGCTAAAAAGACATGTATTTTAAGACGGAGGGAGTATAAGAATACATCAATTTTACTAGCACTATAGTCTTCAGAAAGAGTAGAGTTTTGGCAAAACAACTGATATGCAGTACATCATGACAGTGAAAAATCGGATACATTCATTAATGCAAGAAGCACCAAGTGAAAAGCACAGCCAGAGGCGAAGAGGGTAGATAAACACTCATACCAAGAACGGGTCACTGTTTCTTCAGTCTTAGATTTATAGAAATATGATGACCATCCCCCCTATAGACCTGTCTGGCGGAACGCAACTTGTACATTATAAGTATCTTATCTTATCACCAGTTAGTACATCCCACCAACTTAACCCTATATTACCCTCAATAAACCTCCTATGCCAACAACTGACAATCCAATGTATTTACTGTAAGTCATGGTAAATAAAAATTATGATGTTTAGGAGTCATGCCTATTACGTTCTTTGTAAATTATCAAGGATTTAAAATGTAATCAAGAAATATGATGTAAACCAAGTAGGATGCAAATAAATACAACCAACATGCATTAAACCCAATGAAAATGAAAACCAGTCTTTCACAATGGGACCAAAGACCAATAAGGCCATTTTTGGTATCTAGGTATGGGGTTAAGGTATCAGTATTTGTTTTGGGCAGGAAAGAGTACGAGCTTGATACCCTAATATCAACTATTCCAAGAGTATAACATGAGCACCACTGCGACCCACCTTTTGTCCTTCAATTTCTTCCCTTCCTCTTCAACTTAAGTTACAAAATTCAGTGAGACTATGTAACAGGTAGTTCAGGTGTACCAGGTTTCTGGATTTGTCTCTAATTTTGAAGAATCGGACAAATCATGACAGTTGATATTAAAGAACTTGGTTTTTTTTTTTTGTGAAAGCAACTAGGTATACAAAAGCAATGAACGAGCTTGCAGAAATGCATTAAACCCAGCAACAACCAATCGTGATAGAGACCCTTCTTCCGCGGGACACACTAGGATGATGATGTTGTTTTTGTTGTTTACCCTCCTCTTCGACTGAACTCACAACACTCAGTCAGAATAGAACTTTGAATCAGTTGCCTTGTGCTGTTATTGTAACAGGTAGTTCAGGTACATCAGGTTTCTGAATTTGTTTTTAATTTTGAAGAATCGGACAAATCGTGATAGTTGAAATGAAAGAACTTAAGGGTTTGTTTTGCAAAAGTAACTAGGCCTAGGAAAGTTATGAAGGAGCTTAAAGAAATGTGTTAAACCCAATGAAAACAAAAGGGATGAAGGAGCTTAAAGAAATGTGTTAAACCCCATGAAAACAAAAATCAGTTTTGCTCAATCGGACTAAAGACCAATAAGGGCATTTCTGGTATCTAGGCATGGGTTTAAGGTATGAGCATTTCTTCAGGTGCACCAGGTTTCTGGATTCGTTTCTTATTTTGAAGAATTGGACAAATCATGCTTGATTGATAATGTACATTAAAGAACTCGGAGGCTGGTTTTGTGAAAGTGACTAGGTCTAGGAAAGCGATGGAAGAGTTTAAAGAAGAAACGGAAATCGGATTTACTTCTGCCGTATCGAACAAGCAGATTTGAAAATGGCAAAATCAAAGACATTTTTAAGCATTTATTGAACTTACCTTTATTATTGCACAATTTTTACTTTGTTTTTGTCGTTGCTTGTGGCCGGTTTTTTTATAACTAATTTCAATTCCAGAAGTTGCCAAATAGCTACTGGAATGGCTCATGAGTCATGTCGTTACTCGAGGCCGGGTTTTTTTAAACTAATTTCAATTCCAGAAGTTGCCAAATAGCTACTGGAATGGCTCATTCCAACAACATACGAAATACCAACTATAGCAATGGATTCCATACCCATGTATCCATCCAAATTCCAAACTATTCCTGATCCAACCTGAAGTTATACCAAACAAACCCTAACAAAAAGAGTGAAGAAAAATTCCTAAGATGCTAGTAATAAAATGTCACTGCGGTTACAGACTCCTGGTTTGGAACACGCAGCTGGATTCAAATTCAATAACTCACTGAACTCATCAAAACATGTTAAAACCTAAAACAACAAGATAACAGATAACTGAAATAAAACAAATCAAACGCACACCGTGAAGCTCCCAGGTCTAAAGTATGCATCTTGACTATCATGAACAATAACAAATGTTGATAATACATGCAACATGGAAGAACAAACCAATACTTCCGATTAAAATTGAGAGGGCACGAAAAAAAAAAGTTTATTACTTTGTAGATTGAAACCCATAACCTGATTTCATTAACGAATAAAGCCATACCAACAAAAGAAAAGCGAATTGGAAAACCTCAAAAAACCTAATTTTGGGAAACAGGATCAAACCATAACAATCAACACACAAAAATCTCAAAAATTGGGGCTTACATCAAGAAGCTGAAGAAGATTGTCAACGGAAGGAGGAGGAGAAAGAAGCCGAGTCCCGGCGTCCTTGAGCTCCTCTGCGAGGTGTTCATTCAACGTCGCCATTGGTCGAATTCCTAAACAACCAACGAAGATCTCTGGATTATGAAGGCGTCCGTTCACTGCGAACCGCAAGTTCGAAATCCCGAAAACACGATGAACAGATCACTTGCTACAAAGGAGAAATCCCACATAGCCCAGCCGGAGGAGGGGGAAGAAGACGACAAATATCAGTACCACTTTCAAGTTTCAACCGCAAGGGGGAGAGGAAAATCCTCAACCTCGACAGAGAGAAATAGGAGACTGAATTAATGGGAGAAAAGAATATTGGGTTTATATTAATATAGCCGATTTTCCAAAATTAACCTAAAAATATATTTTCCGAGGGACGAATGATTTCCGTTTTCCGCCCTGCTAAAAAACTTAAATTTTCGTTTCGCTCCATCGGGATGTATAAGATAAACTAGAATTTATTATCCTTGTTTTTTTTTAATAAATTATATTTTATTATACTAAAATTAATTTTTTATGTAAAGATTAAAATAGTTTATTTGAAGTTTTGAATTAAATTTTTTATGTAATTATAAAAATAATAATTTTTTATGTAAAGATATAAGGTTGAAAATAGTATAAAGTTTGATAATAACTTTTTATTATTCAATAGATAATTAATAAATAATAAAATTTTATCATTATATATAATGGCCTAAAATTTTATCATTATAATAAAAATTTTTATGTAAAGATATAAGGAAGACATGTTGACGTGCGAATGAAGAAGAATTGTGTAGGAGAAAGAAGAAGGGTGAGGAATGAAGAAAAAAAAGAATAACCTTGAGGAAAGAGATAGAAGATTGAGCTTTATAAAGGATGCAGAAGAAACATGTGAAGTTGGGTGTACGTAAATTTGAATTCAAAAACGCGAGTTGGATTGTGTGTGAAAGTTCAATTCAAAAGTCCAATGTGTTCATAAGAGAATTTACTTGTGTTTGCTTAGAGCATCCGCATTAGTTCGGGTTTCAACCCCCATTTGTTATTTATACACTTATAAATAATAACATGAGTTCCCACCTTCTCTTTTGTCCCACCAATTCCCACACACACACTCTCGTCTCTTCTCTCTATCTCTCTTTAATTTAAGTTTCTTGGGTTTTTAGTGTAGTTGCTACATTAGCAACTCAAAATGGGGGTTTTAAGTTTTCTCTAATATTATAATGTTTTCTTACTACTAAAAACCCATTAAAAACTACCAATGTGGGTGCTCTTATATTTTGATTGGAAATAATTCGGCCACTAGTGGGTGTGGTTGTTGCTTCCTCACGATGAATTGACCATTCAATTATTCACTTGAGAAATGAGGTGCGGTTCTGCTCGATTTGACCCTTCAATAGATTTCTAGCAAATATTTTTATATTAAATAAAATAATTCCTATCCATCCACTAAGCACAGACCATTCATAATAAACAAAACAAAAAAAATGTTGGCATAACACAACTCCAAAGAGTACATTGGAAATAAGATAAACCTCCATTAAACTCCACGTCTCAAAGACATGAAAATTCGTTAAATTCATACAAAAGAAACAGTTAACAGGATACATGACCCACATGAAAACATTTTTTTATGCTTAAAGGAACTCAAATGATACTAATCAGACCATTGTGTCACCTTTAATAACAACCTTCTTGATTGATGAAGATTGACCTTCACCACTCGTAGTGTAAGTGTACTCATCTTCGGATTCCTGGGATCGCTTCGATGGAGTGAGGACAATATTTGAAGAAGCATTGGAAGGAACTCCGGGTTAATGAGACAAATGATTTGAACCATCATCCTATAACAATAGACATGCGTCAACGATATAATACACTTGGTAATCTTTAAGCCATAAAATAAAATAAAAGGAACAACCAAAAAAACTTGGAAAAATTCAAGTGATTTTCAAACTCAATCAAGGACACATCATCGCTGACTCTCTTGACATAATACGCACAATGTGGATGTTCAATATTGTATGGTGCAACCTCAACAGCGAACACATACTTGCAAGAGAGAAGCTTGTTGAATTCGAGGGGAAATGTAACCTTGGAATCTCCCTATAACGCAACAATAACAAAACAACACATCTGATATGATCTCAAGTAGACTAAGAACACAATAGTTACATACAAATATGCGTTAGGGGCAATCACCTTAAGTATCTGAGCACGTAAAGTATAAACATCCTTGCTAAGCAGCTTGACAACTATTTGATTGAACAATGTCATATTGGCAGTCCCAGTATAATCCGCCACCATAATCTGAAGCAGAAATCTAAACGATAAATGAATTAACATCAGTCACTGCAGCAAAAAAAACAAATAGTAAAATAGTGTGGGTAATTTAGATGCTTTCGAAAATATTTAGGCTATATTATTCCGATTAAAACAAACATATAAAACCTATGCAAAAAGACATACACACATTGCCCAACAATATAACAAAATATCTTTTAGACTTAAAAATAAACCATCTTACATAGGGTAGTTTTATAAAAAAGCGTACAAGATTGAACAAATAAGAACTGAATGTCCAAACAGAAACAATATCACGAGTCACCTTAGGTGAAAAGAAACAGAAATAGCGAACACAACATAACATATAAACCTAGCAAAGATTCGGTAAGAATCATAAATGGATTTTCAAACCTAGAAATTCAAATATACGTATGAAGGTGGTGATCCATGTCAATCAAGATGGGCCATTATGTACAAGAGGAAGACATTCACGGACAAATGAATATTTAAACTGACATGAAATACATCATCATACATACCTTTGTTGAGGGAACTTGACATGTATAGAACAACTCTTACATCAAAACATATAGTCCTGATATATAGCTTTTTTGTTGCAAACTTTGCATGCATGATATGCCCAATCAACATCTTTGCATATTTGGTCGATGTGTCCAACAATAAAAACAGTACACGAATGTTAACCAAAAAATTTAAGCAAAAAAAAATCACAAAGGGAACTTCCATTTCGTACACTAACTAGTAGTAATTGGAAATCACAACAAAATAAACTTCGGATACATTATGTAAGAATTGGATGCATTGCTTTGCATCAATTGGAAAGGGATCCCGCACAGGTGTTTGAGACAATTCTGCAATGGTTGATCTCACGAGATCTGAATTTCCATCACACAACACCACCTACAGGGCACAACACCTGCAAATAGGTAAATAAAGTTCATTTTCGACAAGAGTCTAATATCAACTTGACATGTAACATGATAACCTTTCTTTGAAGCTTGCAATCTCGGGTATCGTTGCATCCCAAAATAGCTTAGTTCCGTTGAAAGCATTATTCAAGATAAAGCCACCCGGAAGTTATTAGTTCAAAGAAGACAGAATCATCATTTATAGTGATGAATAATAAAGGCAAGTGAATGACCAATAAAGTAAAGAGGGATCGGTGATACGAACCTGCAAACTTCTTGACATTTGCAAATTTGATGATTAGAACCAACTTATCTTCTCCAATGGTCGTCAAAGTGATTATTCAATTCGTGCGCATACTTATTCCACATAGTGCAGTTCAGGGTTTCATTGCTGAAAATAAAGTCATATAACAATGATAAATTATAAGCATTAACCATGTAGTTCTTAATACTTGTACAATGGAAAAATAAATGTCATGTGCATGGTAAAACTCTGATAATAGGTTGTAAATTAAAACATGGAGCATTCAACACACAGTCAATGATACATGTATAATTTTTCATCAGCTGTAATTCATTTAGCAATAGAAAGACATAATTTGGGGAAACAATACATGAACCTTATATATTAAAGTATCAACAATAAAAATTCATAATAAGAAACCTATAAAGAAGGATAAAACACACATAACACACATAGGACATAACGAATTCTTAAACCGACATGGAAAGAACATTCGAGGAATCATAGCAATGAAGCAATTGGGTATAACCCCAACCAAACACAACCGCATAACCCACATGAAAAATAAAAAGGCAAATACATCAGAAAAATAACTTTCGTTGAAATCTATAAAAAAAATAGCTATACATAATAAATTTATATGGAAACTAACACTTCATTTTCTAGGCAGAAATCAAGTTTCGCAGATGAAGTCGAATCGTTGACGTCAGCCTCAAGGGGAGTGAACTTGGTAATGTAACCAATCACATCTACATTAGAGAAAACACAAGTGGAAACTCATATCATCAAATCAGGAACAACATAAGCAATAAAATATACCCATGTAGTCAATATACACAAACCAACAGCACAATCATGGTCAAAGACGTTGTACTTGATGTTTTTGAAATCAACAAAGTTAAAAATATGTAGAGGAATGTTCAGCCCTTCTATCCGAGAAACAGCGGTCTTGAAAGTAAAGATCAATTTGTACTTGTGAGGAGCAAATCTGACATCATCATTGTTCTCAGAGAGAAGATCGAAATTATGGAACGAATACAATTTGCCCTCCTTGATATAAGAGGTGCAAATTTGGCAATATTCTTTTTTGTTATAGTTCCCTGAAAGGTATCCCCATGGGCAGAAGATAATATATTGTATAAATGTATAATAAATATATATAAGATGAAAACAAAAAGGAAATCAACTTATAACCAGTTCGTCCATCATAATAAGTTGGATTCCGTAGATTAACGAATTCTTAGAAAAAACGCTATCCGTACAAAACCTCTCTTCTGAGAGGGTGGGAGATGTCGTCAGGGTTCATCCTCTACATAGGCTTCTTCGAGAGCTCCACCCCTCTCCTCCGGGAGCACCACCCCCTCCTTCGGGAGGCCTAAAATCTCCTCCGGGACTCCCAAAATCTCATTCGGGAGCCAGCAACCCGCCTCCTCAGCGTGACGAGTATCGCCTCGGCCGCTAGCCACCATTGATTCACCTCGGTCGCACCTTCTGTTGTGTGACGCTCTCGCTTTCGCCTCCGTTTGCGTGGTCTTCCGTCCTTCTCTTTCTTGGTTTGAAGCCCTCCTTCGGGAGCCCGATTGCTCGCCATAGTCTTCTTCCCCTCTATCCTCTGGTTATGGCTTCCCACCCTGTTGTCCTCTTCCTCAATCGATGTCGTTCTCGCCGTCGATTGCCATCTTAGAGGTCGTCTCTGCCGTCCCCGTCCATGTCGCTTGTTCCGCCAGGGGGTTTTAACTTTGGGGTTTGGGGATGTCGTTGGCTTTTCCTCTCCCTTAACCCGACGCCGCCGGCTACCATTTTCCGGTGCCAATGGTGTTCCGTTCTGTCACCGCTCCTATGCCGCCCTGCGAAGTCCCATGTCCTCTTTGCGCGACACGTTTGAGTCCGGATTTTCCGGGATTGTGTTTCTCTTTCGTGCTCTACAAGGCTGGGTGTGGAGGCTTTTGGAAAATATTAAAAAAATATGTGGGCTCTCCTTTGTGCTTTGGGCCCAAGTCTTTGGCTTAGGTCTGACCTGTATTCTTGAAATAATAAATCCAACATTTATATTTTATTTTGTATTTGTATAACCCCTTATGTATATTTAAATTCCGAATGGGCTTGTTTAAATCCCGAAAGAGCTTCAATTAAATCCCGAAAGGTTTTTTTTGGTGCGCCGTACCGTACTTGGGTGGTTCTCGGCTGCGAGTGTAGTTGTTCGTGGCGTTCTTCGTCTGAGTTGGAGCTCTGGCGTCCGGTGTCGGGTCTAGCTGGGGTCGAGCCAGTGTGTATCGAGGTGACTCCGCGTTACGAAAATTTCCTAAGAGGATCGTCTTCACTGCCCACGAGGACTCCTGATGTACTGCTGGCCAGCGGTGTCACTGCTTGGTGGTGCTTGGCGTCGGCTCTTAGTCTATGTTGTCTCCAGCTTGGTTGGGCTTGGTTCGCTTCTTCGACTGTATTTGTGTGCCTCCCTCCTCTTGTACTGCATCTTTTTTCTGTTTCTATATTGTAATTTTTTTGTTTCTACGTTGTATCTTTAGACGGTTAGTCGTCTGCCAACTTTGTCGGCCTCTCGAGGTTCCGGGTCTGGCCGACCTCGAATTATTTCCTATTCCAAAAAAAAAGTTGGATTCCGTCCACATTATTAGAGTCTCGATAACACGTTGTCCAAAGAACAGTAATCCTTCCCCTAATTGTCAAAATTTTCTTTGTCGATCCATCTAAGGGCGTGTTTGGCTGGGGGTGGGAAGGGTGGGGGAGATACCGATTTTTTTTTGGGAATCGTGCCGGGGTGTTTGGCAGGAGATGGCGGAGGTGGACGAGATGGAGGTGGAGGGGATGGCGGGGGTGGAAAATGGCCATTTTTTGGTACCTTCGTTTTTAGAGTTGAGGGGGTGGAAGAATTTTTCCACCCCTAATTTCCCTTTTTTGCCCTCTTGTGCCCCTTCGGCTTTGAGCAAACCCCACCCATCCTCAAAATCCGGCGAAGAAGCAACAGCCGACTCTGAGCAAACCCCATCGAGGAGGGAGAGGGAGGTAATCCGGCGAAGGAGCAGCAACCGGCTTTGAGCAACCCCCGTCAAAGAAGCACAGGGTCGAGACGAATCACAACATCCAATTGAAAGGGGAATTGCTGATGATGCCGACGGAGGCAGGGGAGCTGGATAGAAGTTAGGCCAGGACATCCCGATCGGCGAATAGTAACGGGGGAAGGGATAACTATTCAATTGAATCTTGTTTTTCATCTTCTGTTGAGATTCAATTGGTAACTATTCAATTGTATTTGCTGCGATTCAATTGATTTGCTAATTGGATTAATTGGATTGAGGAAGAAGGTGAATAGTAATGGGGTTGATACAAGAGTTTTTTTGTCTTTTCACTTTATTTCATAAAAAATCCATCTCCGTTCAAAAAGTATCACCAAACACGCAGGAGCTTATTTTCCAAAAAGTATCTCCACCTCATCCACCCCCAAAAAGTATCTCCATCTCCTCCATCCCCAAAAAGTATCTCCACCCCTTAAAAAATTTTCCCCAGCCAAACACACCCTAAGGTGTTGATGGTATCTACGGGTGGTGTCATTTGAAACCTATAGGATGTAAGCAAATAACGAAGTCAAATTAAAACAACACAAACATCGAAAGGTTTGCACTCCAAATACATCATGTTTGCTGAACAAACTGAGTAAACGTACATGCGCACTCTATGATGGATGTCTGAAAATCGATTGAGCATCAATTGAAAAATAGAAGTTCAATAAGTCACACCATTGAACAATGATTCGTAACAAAATGAGGTAGAAGGATACCTTCAACAGGTGCAGAAATCGCTAGTAAGCATGCAATGAATGAGAAAACAAAAAAACAAAGAAGATTGTTACTATACCGAATGGGAGGTCGTTTGTGTTTGGTAGGCAGAGTGGTTATGAGTTTAGTGGGGGAATGAGATAACAAAGGTAACTTTCATAGTAATAATAAAAAAAAAGGTAACTTCCATTTTGCATGTGTCTATAAGAAAAAAGGAAAAAAAAACCTTTTTAAAATTAATTTGAAATTTGTAGAACGTGTGTGAAATTTATTTATTTTTTTTTATCGAAAGTGGGTGGATTTCATTAATTTTTTTGATCGAAAGTGGGTGGAATTTAAATCAAACGGCAAATGCATTATTTTGTAAAAAAAAATAACAATTGAATTTGATTTGAATTTTTTAGTAACTATATTTCTTATATTAAACTGTATTTTTTTAGGGATGAAAGTTCAATTTTAGTTATTTCAAATTTCGAAAAAAATTTCTAAATAATTTGTGTATTAATTTTATTGTTATGAAATGTTTTTGTTGTTTATGTAATGTTTGTTGAATTAATTAATTTTCTTGAAATAGGTTAAATAAAATATTAAAAAAATTTATAATTAAGAATCCATATAACGTACATGATATATAGTGTGAAACAGGGAAAATATGTGTTATAAAATCAAGAACATATAATATTTTTGTGTAAGATGAAAATATAGACCATATAATCTAAACGAACAGATTCGAACAAAGATTGTAATATAATAACGATAGTCATATTTTTTTTTTTTACAGTAGGCAAGAGGTAGATCGACAAAGCGATCTTGAAGCCATAAAAAAGATGGCTTGAAAACCCTACACAAAGGGTCACCAGTCAAAAGAAAAAAAAAACTTAAATCTAAGATTACAACAAAATTAAATTTAAATCTAAGATCACAACAAAATTAAACTTGAAATCTAGTACGGTGGTTTAGACGTTTAGACGGCTTGCATGCAAATTGAGGAGGTTGTGAACTTTGATCTTATTGGTTGAAAAACCGGTGACACCTACAACTCTGGTTCGGATCGGGCGATGTTAAGAGAAAGGCCCCCATTCAGACCCAACAAGGGGAGCAAATCTCCAAATTGAGGCTCGCAGATATAATGTACGGAGAAAGAAGAAAAAGGTTAATAGAAATTTTGATAAAAATCTGAGTGTGAAAGTAGGAGAAAAGGTTGCTTGAGGATCTTTAAAAGATAATAAAGTCTCTACAGGGAATTAAATTTTGTGATTTAACAGGGGTTTAGACTTTAGAAGTAAGTCAAGAGGGTGGTTGCATGTGGAGGTGGTGACCCAACAGTCCGACCCAAGAGAACGGACGGGAGCCTCCGCGATAGCTGTATGTGTGTTGGGGATGGCGGAAGAGAGTAGATGGTGGTGGGAGGTGGTGATCGGCGGTGGTGGGAAGTGGTGGTTGTTTGGTTTTTTCTCGGTTGGGTTGAGCTTTAGAGTTTCTTGGGTGGTTTGAGATCTGAATGTTTCCGGGTGGTCACCGACGGTGTTGGAGTCAAGCGAGCCCAGAAACCACACCAGAGTCGGTAGGGGGCGGCGGATGAGAGGGAGGGGAGCAGCACCGAGGTGGGAGACCGGGAGGCAGCGCAGAACGCGGCTCCGCGGGAGGAGCCTCCAGCCGACTCCAACCCGCGACGGACTGGTGGAGATGGTGATGACAACGTTGGGCGGTCTGTACTGCTCTTGAACCTGCAAGAGCCGGCTGATGTGAAGAGCTAGTCCACCAAGGGTGAGAAGAGGAGCCCATAGTTTTGGGTAGTGGTTTTGTGTTTGGATAGTTGTTTTACTTTTTGGGTGGTGGTTTTCAAAGCTCAAAAGAGAGCGTTTGAGCTTTGTTTGAAAATAACTATAGTCATATAACTAATCAAAATCACAAGGAAAAAGAACAAAACGTTAAGGAATTAACACCGAAATAAATACTTTTATTGATTGAAAAAATTAATTTAACACCAAACAATAAATACGATGAGTGATTCATATAGTGGGGGAGTGAGGAGTGATTCAATTAGTGGAAGAGTGGGAGAGGTAATTAATAGAAAAAATCAAAAGTCACAAATTCAAATACATTGACACCTTGCTTGATGTGGGAGAGACAATTCAATTTTCTTTGATTCCTTGAGTAACCGTTTGTTAGGGTTGAAAGTAAAATTTTGATTAGTAGTGTATTGTTACTTGTTAGGAGGGATTTCGAGTGTAAAATAAATATGAAATATAAATCTCAAATCGATTTCTGATGTCCCCGCAAGTGAAATTACAAGAAATCCTCCCGCTGTAGTGGTAGGGAATCAGGATCGAATCCACAAGGAAGCGTGTCAATGCTCGCCAATTCAGTTTCTCGAAATCAGCCCTTGAAGTCGACTTCAGAAGATCACTTGACGTCGAGTCTAGGACTCGATATCGACTGGTCGGTCGATCTCCCCTCCAAACCCGCACAACAGAAGACAAAGGAACTCGATGTCGACTTAGTGGGTCTCGATGTCGAGTCTGGGGACTCGATGTCGAGTTGTCCTGTGCAGAAAATCATAACCGTGGAGAAATTTAAAAATCAGAAGAGATGTTCGAAGAAATAAAGGATGGATGAGGACAATATATGAACAGAAAAGATCGCAAATTTGTTGTATAAATCAATAAACTAAAAACTTCCAAAGTCGGGGATTCATGCCCCAACAATAACCATATAAGAATTATGCCAAAGTTATAAAAGATTATACATTTTCATCAAATAACATTCGTTATTAACAAATAGGTGGATAGAGGCTCTAGCATAAACCCTAATTGTTAACCCACAATCATTGGGGCTCCGGCCGTCCCTTCTCTCTAGGTTTTCGAGAGAGAGGGAGCCCAAATCCCGACCTCGACCGTTGTAACCTCGGCTCCAGCCACCATAATCGGGTCTTGGACCCCTTTCCACACCAGCTTCCTTCGTCTCTGGCGGGGGTGCACCTGATCTCAGGCTTCAGCCTTGTGAACACCCGACGACTTTCGTGTTGTCCCTCGCTACTCATCTCTAGGACTGGGGAAAATTTCCCACGAAAACCATACCAACACGTGTCAACCGAACCAATTGTCAGAAGTCGGTACGGTAATGGTAATCGAAACGGAAAAGTTGGGATTACCATTACCAACCGATTTGCAATTGGTTGGTACGGTAATTACCAACCAACTACTACCAATATACATTTAGGTTTTTTTTAAAATTATTTTTTAATTGTTTTAAGATTACATTAAGTTGGAGTTTTTTTTTTTTTGTTCTAAGACTTGTTGTTTGTTATTGCTGTTTGTTATTCAAGTTTATAAGTACTCTGTATTACCTATTTCTTTTTTATTTATTATTTTGTTTTTTATACAAGTATTACCTATTAACTTGATTTCTTTTTATATTTGTTATTTTTATAAAATGTTTTTAATCAAGGGAGAAATACTAGCTCGGCTTCGGTTCAGACTAAAATCTAAATTTTATTCGGAAGCTAGTGGACATGTTATTTTGAATATTATCGGGACTATTTAAGTTTTTATATTGCTTTTGTGCTTGAATGTATGAACAATTTAAATATTTATGTTGTTGCTACTTATAGATTTTAAATTTTATTTAGTTGTATTGTCTTTGATTATTTCTATACTTTTTTCATCAACACCCAAAACATGGTAAAATACCATTACCAACACGTACCAACCAACTTAATTGGTTACCAATTAGGTTGGTACAACCCCTTCGGTGGTTGGTAATGTTTTGGATTTTAGGATTACCAATTATAATTGGTTGGTACGTGGTAACGACAAAAACTAATTGGTATTGTAACAATTCCACCCCTACTCATCTCCCTTTCAACTAGGGTCGCTTGTGTTCGACGACCGTTTCCCACCGCCTAGTTTTGGGTCTCCTTCTACCTTCTCCCCTATATCCTCCTTGTTAGGAGGGATTGTATTTGCGTGATTGTCTTTTGATTTCAATCAGTGCCCCTTTTCCTCATCTTCCAGTCTTTGAGTTGATGTCTAAGCCTTCCGATTGCAACCTCAATCCCCCACAAATCCCGTATAATCGCCTGCAATCGAGCTTGACTCTACCAAATCGTTGGCGATTTCTCCTTTGAGGTCTCTCTCGATGGCCTATCTCGCTTCCATAACCCTTCACTGTCGCCGGTTCGATGGGCTCATTGTCGCCGCCTTTGCCGGTGTCCGGCGTCAGCTCTTCGCCCCCCTCCCAACTCCTCCTTCCCGATCTGGCCCGCTGCTGATTGCGGTAGTGTCGCTTCGTCCTTCCCACCTCCTCCTTCGGCTCCATCGCCGGTGGATGTGCTCTGAACCACTGCACTGCAGATGGGACTTTGGCTTGGCGTGCAAGCTGCAACTAAGCCTGCAGGCTACACCAAGTCCAATTGTTTCAATAATAATAATTAAAAAAAAAGGTTGTGATGGTATATACTACTATGTACTTCGTATGATCGTATTTTTATACGGAGTATTTACAAAACAAGTTACAAAACTACCCGAAAGGGTTTGACCAAAATCCCGAAAGGGTTAAATAAATCCCGAAAGGGCCTGGAAAATATTACTCTGTAATATTCATAAATAATAATAATTCTCCTCAGACGCTCTGCGTTCTCGGGAGCTTTACACACAATTTTTCGATGGATGCTTGATCTTCCCTTATTTGCTCGTTTTTGTTCGTTCTTTTGGCGTTGAGTTGTTGCTATGGCGTGATGGCGTTTAGTTCCGAGTTGGGTTGCAGTATCGGGCTTCCTGTATGATCGAGAGGATCGTGGTTGTGTTCGTGGTCTTCGAAGATCCCTCATCTAGGTGGGGGCAACGTCGGTGATCCACACTTCCCCGGGTTTCGCCCTTTCCGGTCGTGGGTTACTGTTCTCCGCCTTCTCGGCGTCGAGACGCCGTGTGAGTCGTCGCACTCTCCCGTGTTCTCGGCATTCGTGGCTCGCCCTGGATCTCCCTCGACTCCTCTGCTTGCGGACGACTTCTTCGGGTTGTTTGGGTTTTTTCTTTCATCTGTGTTAATTTGTGTTTTTAGTTTGTTGTATGTTGACGGTTAGTCCGTCTGCCGATTCATCGGCCTCTCGAGTTTCAGGCTTGTCTGAACTCGAATTCTTACCTAATAAAAAAAACCCTAATTGTTACTACCCTTTTTGATAATTAATCCAAATTCATATTAAGATCACTTTCGCTTCAATAATACAAATAAGGATTTGCTTGCTACTTACGTAGAAGAATCACAAATAGGGATAGAAGATGAAATCGCATATAAAGATCGTACCTTTGATGCATAAACTCACATGGCTGTTTACCAAAAAAAAAAAAGTCACATGGCTATCGTCGGGCTCACCCCGACCCTAGAAGTAGGATGACTACTCACGCCTCATAACAATAGCAAACATCATAATCACATGGAAAATAACTACTTGAATTGAAATAAATAGAGAACTTACAACCAAACAAGCCACAATGCTCTCACTCTCTATCTCCACTCGGCTCCAATCTCTCTCTCAACTCTTTATATTGGTGCACAATTGCTTGTGGAATGTAATTGAATAAAAACCAGCCCCCTAGGGCTTTATTTATAGTGCTCAACTCTATCTATTCTATGAAGGAACACCTCTACCTATATCTAATTCTTATCTATCTATAACTAAGGATAAAACATTGATAAATAAGTTAAATAAAACAACTAAAATACCCCCTAGGTAAATATGGAATTTATCCAAGTGGATAAAAGTCTTCTAATTGGTGATAAAATATCTTTTCCCTGCATCTTATGTAAAGTATTCTCTCTCTCGGACTCGGATTGGCCGTCAGATCGGGTACTGGTGGACACTCGACATCGAGTCACGTCCTTGTGTCTCGAGTCTGGGCTCTCGATCTCGGCTCTCTGGTTCCACTCGACATCGAGTACAGGACGCACTCGACATCGAGTCAAGGACTCTAAGTTATTCAACGTGGCGAGGACAGAGTTTGGTAACATATTATAATTAATAAACAATATGTGTGTGGGAGAATTGACTCCTATTAAAAGTGATAAACGTGTAAAATAAAATTGTATTTAAGTTATTCAACGTGTGAGGAAGCAAGTGAAATAATATTTCGAATAATATTTTTATGGTGATTACAATTAACCTGTATCATATTTCTCTCATTCAGTCTCCTATTTTTAAGTTAATACAAAAAGATCTCTTGACATCAAGCATAATAATTCCCACTTTGAAGAACTCTGCTTTATATGACACTCTATTTGGGAATTGAGAAACAATACCACTTTTAACAACCACAAGGTGGATTCATATACTTTTGTTGTTCACCGTATACACCAGAACCTAAGGGACTGGAACTAAGCAAAGGAAAAGAGGAAAAAACTAGTAACAAAGACAAACAAAAAATCTCTAGGTGGACTAAACCACCACATGCCATCTACAAAGTAAATGTAGATGGCTAAGTTAGAGTCCCTAATAATTGTCATGTTGGGGGCATCATTAGGGACAATTCGGGCTAGGTGATCGACATATTTCACCAGAAAATAAAGTGACGGAACTCGATTTTAAAGTTTCCACTTTTGGTGAGACCCAAGGGTTGACCCCGGGGGGGCCCAGTGCGCTTTTGGCGGGCTTACCTGATCCGCGCCGATTACCTCGGCGCGGCCCAACCAGTGTCGCGGATAAAATAGCTAGGGCCTCATCAGGACCTTCCCTTTTATAGAGTTTCGCCGACATTGTGAGGATAGACCATTAGGGCAACTACACCCCTGTACATTTAGGGGTGTACTATGACAAAAGGTAAAAAAAACAAAAAAAAAAAGGAAAATTGAAGTTCACCTTATGTACACACTAGCAGAATAACATTTAATTTGCAGAGTCTTCACTAACAAAAGGTATTTTAACCAATAGAAAGCACACACGTGGAAATGTGGAATGGATGTTGGTGAACACAAGATTTTTTTAAAACCAATTTTTCACGAGTTAAAATTAATGTAACAAATTATATACAAAAATTTGAATAGACATTAATTTTATCCACTCATAAACATCTATTTTGCATATCTTTATTTTAAAAAAAATTAATTAAGGTAATTTGCGTTAATATTAGATCATGTATTTGAATTATTGCAAATTGATAAGCATTTTGAGTTTTTTAGGATTTTAATAATTTCAATAACTTTTAAAAATTTATTATTTAAATTATATTAAAATAATAATATTATTTTACTGTAAAATTATTTTTATAAGATGAAATTAAATAAATAGTTGTAATATGTCGGATAATAAGACAACTATTAAATGATAAAAAAAAGTAGATGAAGGGCCCGTGAGTTGAGTGTAGGGATGTGAGTGAAATTGATAAAAACTTAAAAAGGTGTACTTGTGTTGACGTGGCACGAAAAAAATGAGATAAGTACATAAGGAAGTGTACAGATGTGTGCATGGCCTTACCTGCCGCGGATGGCTTAATCAGGTGTGTTGTCGCAGCTTCGTATTCTTCCTCCGAGAACTAACGACATCTGGCAAATGATTTCCTTTTGGACGCGAGTGCTAATACTCACATCCCCGCGGAGCGGAAATGTTATAACGTACGTGGGGGTCTACTATGATAGCGTTTGTGCTCTCAATCCCTTGATGTCCGCTCTATTTTCATTTTTCCCTCTCTTTTCTTCGGATAGAAGCAGATGCTTTATGCTTAGGAGTCCAATGAGCCATTGACAAAGGACTAACAAAGGTGATCATTGAAGGTGATAATCTAAAAGTAGTAGATGCGATAAATGACAGCTCCAAGGTTGATTGAAAAATCTGCAGAACTATTGAGAAGATTAATCTAAGCTTTGAAAAAATTGAATTCCGACATTGCTTCATAGTGTCAAATGCAGAAGCTGATTATATTGCTAAGACTAGAGGTGATTGCAATTTGTCAACTCTCCCCTTGAGACCTTATTAACATCATCCTTATGATGATTAAGAATGAACCCTGTTGTCAGGGGCGGCCCCAGGGTGGGGCGCGCGTACGCGGCCACCCCACCTTTCGACCCACGAGCCTCCGGAGTTTAGAGAAAAAAAAATTATATATATATATATATATATATATGATTTTGTTATAATGAGTAAAATTAGAATGGAAATTGAATTAATTAATTCACTTAGCTCAATTGGTAAATGGAAAGGAGTGAGGATTAAATGATACAAGAGGGGCTTGGGTTCGATTCTCTGCACCTTTTTATTTATTGTTTCAATTTTGTATCCTACTTTTGTTATCCTTTTCTTTATTTCAATTTTGTATCTTGCTTTTGTCATCCCTTTCTTTATTTCATTTTTTTTCTTATCTTCATTTTGCCTTTGATCGTAAATAATAATTATAGTGAATTTAGACATATTACCTCTTCTATCTTATTAATTATGATGATGGTAAATAATTTATTTATATTAAAAAATTAATTATATCCTTTTATTCAGCATATCTTGAATGTTTTTTTTTCTAAAAGACTCAATTATAGGATGATGACATTTTAAATTATTTTTCTCAACTTTAGTAATATATAAGATTTCATAAATATTTTATACTTTTAAAAAAATACAACATTCAAAATTTCAACATCCTATTAAACAAATTAAATTTACTTAAAATTAATTAGAACCCATAAAATAGGCGAATTAAAAAATTATAATGAAAAGAGACTTATAATTAATTAAAACCTTTGTAGAAAAAAGATAATTTATATTGTATAATGATCTATAATATTTGTACTATATCATATGACATAAATATAAACTTTTTATTGTAAAAAATCTCTACAATGAACTTTATAGTCGGAAATATTTTAAAGTTATGAGAACTAATTTAGTTTGTAAGAATTCAAATACTCTTACATACATAATAATATTAATTTGTATAGGAATCCAAGTGCCAAGAATGACTATAAGATCATAGGCCTCATTTTAATAATTGTATAGGGCCTTCAAAATTGATTGAACGCTCCTCCAAATCTTAAGTCTGTAATTTCGTTTGTAATTTCGCCCCACCTTTCAGAGATTCCTGCTGTGACAGAGCATTTTATTCCTTGCTTACTGTAAAATAAATAAATAAGTAAATAAATAAAAAGTTATTCATTGGTGCTCAAAGATTATGGTTCCTAATTTTTTTTCTTCCCATTCTCCTATTTCTCTCTGACGAGGTTGAGGATTTTCCTCTCTCCCTTGCAAGTGGTACTGATCTTTGTCGTCTTCTTCCCTCGGCTGGGCTATGTGGGATTTCTCCTTTGTGGCAAGTGATCTGTTCATCGTGTTTTCGGGATTTCGTACTCGTGGTTCGCAGTGAACGGACGGCTTCATAATCCAGGGATCTTCGTTGCTTGTTTAAGAATTCGACCAATGGCGACGTTGAATGAACGCCTCGCAGAGGAGCTCAAGAACGCCGGGACTCGGCTTCTTTCTCCTCCTTCCGTTGACAATCTTCCTCCGCTTCTTAATGTAAGCCCCAATTTTTGAGATTTTTGTGTGTTGTTTGTTATGGTTTGATCCTGTTTTCCAAAACTAGGTTTTTTTTGGGTTTTCCAATTCCCTTTTCTTTCGTTGGTATGGCTTTATTTTTCAATGAAATTAGTTTATGGTTTCAATCTACAGATTGATTTCATTTTGCATGTATTATCAACATTTGTTTTTGTTCTTGATAGTCAAGATGCATACTTTAGACCTGGGATTTGCGTTTGATTTGTTTTATTTCAGTTATCTGTTATCTTGTTGTTTTAGGTTTTAACAGTTGTTGATGAGTTCAGTGAGTTATTGGATTTGAATCCAGCCGCCTATTCCAATCCAGGAGTCTGTAACCGCAGTGACATTTTATTACCAGCATCTTAAGATTTTTTCTTCACTCTTTTTTGTTAGGGTTTGTTTGGTATAACTTCAGGTTGGATCAGGAATAGTTTGGATGGATACATGGGTATGGAATCCATTGCTATAGTTAGTATTTGGTATGTTGTTGGAATTTCCAGTAGCTGTTTGGCAACTTCTGGAATTGAAAGTAGTAAAAAAAACCGGCCACGAGCAACGACAAAAACAAAGTAAAAATTGTGCAATAATAAAGGTAATTTCAATAAATGCTTAAAAATGTCTTTGATTTTGCCATTTTCAAATCTGCTTGCTCGATACAGCCGAAGTAAATCCGATTTCCGTATCTTTAAGCACTTCTGTCGCTTTCCTATACCTAGTTGCTTTCACAAAACGAGCCTCCAAGTTCTGTAATGTCCATTATCAATCTAGCGTGATTTGTCCGATTCTTCAAAATAAGAAATGAATCCAGAAACCTGGTGCACCTGAACAAATGTTGATACCTTAATCCCATGTCCCCATACCTAGATACCAAAAATGGCCTTATTGGTCTTTGGTCCCATTATGAAAGACTGGTTTTCATTTTCATTGGGTTTAGTGTATGGTTCTTTTATTTATTTGCATCCTGCTTGGTTTACATCATATGTCTTGATTACATTTTAAATCGTTGATAATTTGCAAAGAATGTAATAGCCATGAATCCTAAACATCATAATTTTTATTTACCATGACTTTACAACAAATATTTTGGATCGTCAGTTGTTGTTATAGGAGGTTTATTGAGGGTAATATAGGGTTAATTTGGTGCGATGTACTAACTGGTGACAAGATAAGATACGTATAATGTATAAGTTGCATTCCGCCAGACGGGTCTATAGGCCTGTAGGGGGAATGTTCATCATATTTCTATAAACCTAAGACTGCAGAAATAGTGACCTGTTCTTGGTATGAGTGTTTATCTACCCTCTTCGCCTCTGGCTGTGCTTTTCACTTGGTGCTTCTTGCATTAATGCATGTATCCAATTTTTCACTGTCATGATGTACTGCATATCAGTTGTTTTGCCAAAATTCTACTCTTTCTGTACTATAATGCTAGTAAAATTGATGTATTCTTATACTTGCTATTAGTGAATAATAAGCTGAATATATGATTGATTACCATCCCCCCTATAGGTCTGTTTGGCAACACACAACTTGCAAACCACGAGTATCTTATTTTATTACCAATTAGTACATTACACCAAATGACCCTGTATCATCCTCAATAAAACTCTCTACTCTTTCTGAACTTGGTTCTTGTCCATTTACAAAGTCCTTGACATATAA
Source organism: Persicaria maculosa (assembly GCA_963922045.1). NCBI lineage: Eukaryota > Viridiplantae > Streptophyta > Magnoliopsida > Caryophyllales > Polygonaceae > Persicaria > Persicaria maculosa. The sequence continues at coordinate 12,671,899 of OY998252.1, forward strand.
ATAAGCTAAAGGAGGCTAACTATTCACTTATTCTCTCTCTTTTATTTTTATTTTTATAATGCTAGTAACAATGTTGTATTCTGTTACATGTTAATCATAACATTTATGGAATGTTTTGTTCCATCTTGGATTATCGACTTAACTTCCCTCATTTTCTTGATTTTTGTTATTTTTCTTAGGAAGTTGTGCGTCGCCTTGAACTTGTGGAACAGTCGCCATCCCAGACAATGCTGAATGCACTTTCTCCTTCAATGAAGGCATTAGTGAAGGATCAGGTGAAGCCTCCACCCAACAAAGAGTTCAAGGTACTCCTGGTTTTCACTGTAAGGCATTGCCAAAAAAAAAAGGAGCTAGAAAACAATCTGCTCTAAACTTTCATCGTTAAATCTTTGGATTTTCTGTAGGAATCTGGTTCTTCAACAAAAGTTACAGCAAAATCAGCTAAAAAAGGATCATATACAGAAAGTTCCAAGAAAGGATCTGACCAAAAAAATCTCAAGAGAAAGCGTGCTTCTGGGAAGGAAGAAGTATGTACTCGTTGTAATGTATATTATGTATGTGACTTCTTGTTTTTTGAACCAGCTGTGGGTAATGGGTATTGTACTATTCTTTTGGGTGTGATATGGTAGGCTATGTGGAACTAGACATTGAATGCTAGATATTTGCAAACCTGTATTACTGGTTGGGTACTCACCTTATTCTTTTATATTTTGCTCCTCGTGTCACTTTTCCAATCTTTTGACTGTGTTTTCAGGCCCTTGAGACTGCCGAACTCGGTGAAGAGTTGGTGGGTTGCAGGATTAAGGTTTGGTGGCCGGATGATATAATGTAAGTGCTTATCCATGCTATCTTTTGTGTGTCATTGCTGCTAATTTGTTTGTGTTTAATATGAGGGATGAATTATAATATGATCCTAGTGCTAGGGGAAATGAGAGGATAGCGGTGCTAAATAGGGTCGTTGATCTCTCTCAGCGGTTCTTGGTCTTTCTGAAAGCTGGACTATCTTTTTTTCCATGCTTTCTCTTTGAAAATATTATAATCAGATCAAATAATTTTGAAATACTAGATTACTTATGCTTGAAACAAAAATGTGATCAAAGACAAGTACGATTTAGGCTAGTTGGTACAAGGAACGAAAATAAACAATCTTTTTTTTGGGTGATTACTACTTATCAGTACTCAGTTCTTAAATATAAGCATTTCCTTCTCATTTGCAGGTTCTATGAAGCGGTTGTTGAATCGTTTATTCCTGATACAAAGAGGCACAAGGTGGTTATGGCTCTGAACCCTGTTCATGTTTTGTTCAAGTTAAGCATTCTGATATAGTTCTGCCCTTGTTTCTTCTGTATAGATTTTGTACACTGATGGGGATGTGGAGGAACTAAATATGAAGAAGGAGATATGGGAGTTCAATAAGGACGATGAACAATCCCTCAGTGTGAGTTGTGGTAAAGGAGTTTAGTGAATACTTTGTTCACCATGCCACATTATATTCTGATTCTGTTTGAATATGCAGGCAAGTTTAAGCGATGGTGAAAATCCTGAGGCTTCTTCTGAAAGGTACATATATTTGGCTGGAAAATGTTCTTCTTTTCTTTCTTACCAAGCAAGTATTCTTGAATGCGAGTTTCCTCGAATTGGAATTGAATGTGTATAAATTTAATCCCTAGGAAAATCTAACTGCTGCTTTTATCTTGCTGCATTAATTCTGTATGCAATCTCATGGCTTTTGTTGGGATACCTTTGTAATTGATTGGATAGATTTTCTTTATCTGTTTGTTCATATATATAGCTTGTGTATCCATGTATTATATATCTATGTTTGTGCATATGTATTTACTTTGGCATGCTTATATTTAAATGGATAAAATATGCATATCTATGTAAAATTTAAGTCATGTTGCAATGTATTTTGGCTTTACTGCTCTTGACTAACCGTGAGACCTGATTCTGCTTATTCACGAGGAGCAGGAAGTTGCTGTGTATGATTAGGAGGCTGGAGGCTATGGAGCAGAAGCAGTTCGCCATTTACAGGGAGTTTAAGGAGTTCCATGCTGAGTTTAGGGAGTTCCACGCTGAGCTCCGCCGCCATCAAGATGAGCAGTCCAGGACAGTTGCAGCAATGAACCAAAACAAGGAGTAATTCATCCAGCAATTCCAGTGGTTCTAGCCATTCCCATCTCCGCCGCAATGATTGCGTATGTCTCTGCTTTCCCTCACTTGTGCTTATCCTTTGTTGTCTTTGAATGATTTTCACCAAGGACAAAGAAAACTTTAAGTGTGGGTGTGAGGATTTAGTGTAAATATTAGCATGCGTTTTATTTATTTATTTACATGCATGTTTTATTTTGTTCTAGATAGGTATCTATACTTTGCAGTTTCCATAAAAACAGAAAAAAAATATATGAAAAATGTATTAAAAAACCCCAAAATATTATGCATTATGTTTATGTGTGTGTGTGTGTATTTGTCCTATGTGCTAAGAGAAGCTTGCTGAATTTGCATAGGAAGACGAACAAAATCCTATGAATCGAAAGAAGCTGGTTGTATTCAGATACACAAGTTAACCATGAAGAAACTATATATATATTCTCGACGAAGGCCAACAGATTTGAACTTGGTCGTGTTGCTAGGACATAGAAACACGACCAAGCTTTGGCTGAAGTGTTTATGGTAGAATAATCAGAGGACCTTGTTCAAATCCAGTTGCATCATATATTGAGGAGCCAAGACTCAGCTTCCTTCTTAAACCAAGTTATTGGGCAATCTCTGCAATCTGCATTGACTATCCATAGCCTGAAAATGAAATGTGTCTAAAACATGCAACAAATTATAAGGACTATGAACACTCATCATATGCAATATACCAAAGTTGCAATAGATCCTTTTATTTTAAGAGTACTAAATTAAGAAATGTTAAGGGTCCAGAATCCAGATACATGGTGGGGCTCAAATGGTCATAAATAGAAGGCCAAATTGCAGAAAATCACCCCTTAAATGTGGTGTTTTGCCTAAAACCACCCTTTAAATCTGTAATTGCAGGAAACCACCCTTAAGATTGATTCTGTTTGCACAGTACCACCCCTTGTACTCTTCCGTTTCCAAACAGTCAAAAAGGGGTCCACATGTTATTATTTTATTGTTTTCTCTTATTTTTATTAGCATTTTTATTGATTTTTCTTAAATTATTAATTTGAATTTTTTTTTGGAAGATCTACTCCCAGTCTCCCACCCATTACCCGCTCCTCCTATGCCAACGACGACTCTTCACCTGCCCCTTATTGGTAGTTTTCCCTCGATTTGTAGACATGGGCATTTGTTTTGAAATCAATGGATTCAATAAATTGATACAAACAACCCCAAATTCTAGGGTTTTGTTGTTATTTATTTTGTTGGAATGGACAAGTTGTGGTTCATATGTCGCATAGAAATTGATTGATAGGTTGTGGGAGAAGCAAATTTGTATAATGGAATTGAGAGGAAAAAGAGAGAAGGGGCATTGGTATGGATATTTGTGTTTGGGAGAGACAATCTACATTGAGGTTGGAAGAGCAAAAAATTTCTTCCATTTTTTGTTTAATAAAAAAATCACATTTTAACCCTAAATTAATAAAATAATAGCATGTGGGCCCATTTTGAAGATTTTGTAGCAGAAAAGTGTTAAGGGGTGGTATTGTGCAAACATAATCAATCTTAAGGGTGGTTTACTGCGATTACAGATTTAAAAGGTTGTTTTAGGCAAAAGCACCACATTTAAGGGGTGGTTTTCTGCAATTTTGCCTAAATAGAAATGTAAACCCATGTGACTTTAGAAAATAGCTCATTCTATATATTCCAATATCTGAAATATATAGCAGATCTACCAACTCTTTGCAATACTATATTTAAATCTCCAGTTGGTCAGGGTGAATGAATACTTAAAAGAAGAATTTATGTATTAACAGATTCTCTTATTGCCAATGAATCATTTAATTTATGTTTCATGTATACTTGAAAGATGAAGGGTGAAGGATCAACATCTATGCAATGCAACACACATTTAGTGAGCCCAAGAGGATTAAATTCAGGTAATTAACTTCTCCATGACCAAACATGAGATGGTTGGTTGTCGATCTTCACAAGTGAATGGTTCTCTATTGCACCAATTTTTTGGATTAACAACAATATACTATTGTATGTGATATTGGGAATTGCTGCCAACATAAATTGACTAACTAAATAATCAAGATAGTTCATGCTGACAAGGTTAATTGAAGAGAATAAAGCTAGACCTGACTAATAGTAGTACTAAATAGTGATTTCATCGATCGATCAATATGGGAAGAATTGCTGGCGGCCGAGCATTTCAAATTAGCTCGATAGAATCAGCCGAGGATCATGAAGGAGCTCTTCGGAATCAGCCGAGCTTCATAAAGTCACTCGTTGGAATCATATATGACCCCATCCATTTTTGTTTGCTAAATGTTTATAGAAAATTCGTTCACATCCACCGAAATCAAGAAGCTTCAATATACGAACAAACCGAATTTGGTCCTCGACACCTTTTGAGCGAGTTGGGTATGGTTTTTGAACATCACGTTTGATGATTTAGAATGAACGATTTATGGGGTTTGGATGACCTTGTTTGGAACATTTTTCTCTCGGGTCAATTTATAATTATTTTCTAAAATGAAAAAGAACTTGTGTGCAATTTCATTAAAATCATCTTGTCAATAGCCGTTTTGACGTCTTGTTAATAGCTTCACTCTTTTTTTTTTGGAAAATTTACAGAAAACCACCCTTTAAATTTGAAGGTTTTCACTTAACCACCCCTTAAATTCAAAATTATAGAAAACCACCCTTTAAATGTTATTTGTTTACAACTCACCACTCTTTCATCTATTTTCATTAATTTATCATTAAATATATTGTATTCTAATATTTTTAAACTCAAATTTGATTGTAAATATATTTAAAATTTGAATTTAAGGGCTCGATTATATTTTTCAAATTTTTTTTATCAAAGATAATTATTGAACAAAAATATTTAAATTATAGACAAATAATAACATTTTAAAAATATTTAAAATATAAATAAATAAGAGTAATTTACATAATATTTTAAAATTTTATAAACAATTTCAAACATAAATTAAGATAATAATTCTAGACTATATTTATTATTATTTTTTTAAAATAAATAAAATAATTCCTACAGTAAAATATAACCGAGTTCTTAAATTCAAAATTTGAATATATTTATAATCAAATTTGAGTTTAAAATATTAAATATAATATATTTAATGATAAATTAACGAAAATAAATGAAGGGGCGGTGATTTGTAAACAAATACAATTTAAAGGTAGTTTTCTGTAATTTAAAGAGTGGTTTTACGTAAATTTCCTTTTTTTTTTAATTGAATTAAACATCAGTAGCCTCCGTTTGTGGTCTCGTCTCGTCTCCTCCTCCCTCATCAATCAGAAATCTCTCTCTCTCTCTCTCTCTCTCTCTCTTTCTCTCTCCCCTTCGCGGCCTCGCCCTCGCCCCCTGCGACTCGAAGTGATAGCCTCAAACGATTGTTTCATTGATCTGGTCGCTTTTCTAGGTGAGCCCAGTAGCTTCTTTCAACATCTAAAAGCCCTAGTTCTTCGTTTTGTTTTTGTTTCACTGATTCTTTCTATACTTTGTTTGATTCCCCGGATTGTAATTATAAATTGGAAATTGCTTTTGATTAGATCTGGATTTTGATGTCAAACCTCTCTAACGATTGCTCACCTCCTCAACGGTAGTATTGGTGGCGCAGGAATAGAGCCCGACTCTCTCATCCGAGTGTTCTCACAACGCACCTTTCTTTTCTTTGCGGCTGAGTCACAGACTCTTCCCTAACACAGGTTCTTTCTTTCTTGTTCTCATGCCTCTATGGAGTTAATTTATCGTTCGGGGATCGGTTTCATTCACTGGACACTTTGGGGATTGTGGAATTCAGCTTCAGATATACTGGAATTTGTTTCATAGGGTTTCAGCCTTACAAATCTCACTGTCATACATAAAGCTACTGTAGTAAGGATTATTGATTCTCGTCATATAATACATAAATCTAACCATCTTGATCCTGCTTTGATAGATGTGACTAGTTTGATGCATTATTACAACTCATGTTGATGCTATTGAAATTAAAAAGCATTTGTTGAAGAAAAGTTATCACCCAATGTTATTAGAACAATTACTGTGTTCTGATGTTAGTAGTGTTAATTGAAGCCGCAACAAGAAAAAATTGAGTTGGGCCCTATTTTCTCATATGAACTACCCTAATGTATGTTTTGAGTATTGGTCTGGGGTTTTCAGATTGTCTGCTCAACCCTAGATCTGGGTTACTGGTCATACAGGTTTATTTTTCGTTTGATTTGTGGTGAAGCATTAGTTGTTGTGAATGGTCACATTGTTAAGTGTTTCGTTCTTGAAATTCTGAATTAATGTGGTCATTTTTGTTTCTAGATTTAGATGGTTTCCAAATTATCTGATTGTTGTGTATGCTAGTTTGTTTAGGAATTGATTTGTTGTGTTCATTAATTTCATATTTCAACACTTTCTTCACATTTCATTGTAGCCACTGATCATCTCCCCCTCCTGGCATTATTTCTTGTGATTTTCTAGTGTTAATTCTGAAAGGAGTTTAGAATTTGAAAGTGGATAACAATAATCTTTTTTCCTTCATCACAAGGCAACAAATTGGAATAAATAGTTTTATGTTTAAGTGCTTTCTCCTTTACTTGGGAATACGTGAAGTTTTTTTATTCCTTCAATACTGCTAATGTGGTATGCATTGCAATTCTTAAGCTTTTTATTGCATGGATATATCTAGCTGAAGATGGTATTTACCTGTTATCTGCCCATTTCTTGACGTTGCTCACTTGCTCCCCTGACCCCTGACATACACTTGGTAGACTATAGCTGCATTTTAATTGCTTGGGTACTTCAGTACTTTCCCTGTGACACAATTACAAATACAGTTTGATTTTCTCCTTAAATTCAGACTGGTTTGGATACCCAGTTTGATCTAACATGAACACTTGGTCAGAAAGGTTTTGAATTAAACAAGTAAACAATCATTCAAACCTTAACGATGATTTGATCCGAAAAAAGGACTACAAATCCATCTAAAATATGTGCTCAAGGATATATAAAGACTAGGGTCTCTTTCCTCATTGGCTCATTCTAAGACATTTTTTGTGAAAGCTTTATACTTTAGCTGTAACATTACTATACCTGCCATTTGAGCACCATATATTGATATATTGATTGATGTCCTAGACTCCTAGGTGATGCATCTCTCCATGTAGTCTGATGAAAGGTTTGTTTCCCCACCTGTTTGTTAATATGTTTCCCATTTTGTTTTGACAGATAATGGGAAGTAAAGGACGAATTCCACCTCCTTATATGAGGCGGCTTCCTCCAGGTCCTGGTGCGGTCAATCCTGATCCATTTGGTCCTGGGATGCATCCCCCTCCTGGTGGTTTGCCTTTTGACATGTTGCCGCATGTTTTGGAACAGAAGATTGCAGCACAGGATGTGGAAATGGAAAGACTTGTAACAGAGAACCGCAGGCTTGCTGCCACTCATGGGACCTTAAGGCAACAACTTGCGGCTGTGGAGCAGGATAAGCAGTCGATAGAAGCTAGAGTAGGGGCAATAAAATCAGAAAGAGAACGAGAAATGAGGGCTCTCAAGGAGAATATCTCTAAAATGGAAGCTGAACTGAAAGCAGCAGACTCTGTAAAGACAGAGCTCCAGAAAGCACACACTGAGGCACAGGGGTTGGTAATATCAAGGCAGGAGCTTATTGTTAAAGCTCAGAAACTGAACCAGGATCTTCAAAAGGTCCATGCAGAACTGCCACAGATACCGGCGTTGATGTCCCAACTTGATACCCTAAGGCAGGAATATCAGCATTGCAGGTTTATGTCTCAGAACTGCAAACTTTTTCTGGACATATTCAGCAAATATGTTTTTCTCATCTAGGATGAGCCCATGAATGCTAGTTGACAATTTTATATCTATATCCCACAGGGCTGTTTACGAATCTGAGAAGAAGCTTTACAATGACCATCTAGAATCTCTTCAGTCCATGGAGAAGAACTATAATACCATGGCTCTTGAGGTGGAAAAGCTTCGGTCTGAGTTAAATAATACCGCTGCTGCTGACAGAAGAGCTGGTACTTTCTAATGCAGAAATATTTACTTCTGTTTCTCCCAAAATATTTTGTTGTTACAAAATGTGTTATATCTGAAAAGCAGGCTCAGCTTATGCCGGTGCAGTTGGTTACGGAGCGAACAGTGCATCAGCACATCATTCTCTGGGGAAAAGTGCATATGAAGATGGTTATGCTGGTCCTCAAGTAAGTCACCTTTCCACAAATTGGTTCAGTTTTATCAACCATATTTTTCTTATGGCAAAATTACAGAAAACCACCCTTTAAATATGGGTGTTTTCACTTAACCACCCCTTAAATTCAAAATTACAGAAAACCACCCTTTAAATGGTATTTGTTTACAACTCACCACCCATTCAACTATTTTCTTTAATTTATGGTTTAATATATTATATTTTAATATTTTTAAACTCAAATTTGATTGTAAATATATTCATATTTTGAATTTAAGGGCTTGATCATATTTTAGAGATTATTTTATTTATTTTTAAAAAATAATAATAAATATAGCCTATAATTATTATTTTTAAAAATAAATACAATGATCCCTAAAATATAATTGGGCTCTTAAATTCAAAATTTGAATATATTTACAATCAAATTTGAGTTAAAAAATATTAAAATATAATATATTGAATGATAAAGTAACAAAAATAGTCGAATGGGTGGTGAATTGTAACCAAATACCATTTAAAGGGTGGTTTTCTGTAATTTTGAATTTAAGGGGTGGTTAAGTGAAAACACCCATATTTAAAGGGTGGTTTTCTGTAATTTTCCCTTTTCTTATTGAACATTTATTATGTAGCCTTTGATGAACCAAACTGTTAATCATGGTCTCTCTCTGTTTTTTCAATTTGGCAACTGCCAACTAGTCTGAATAGTATTGGTTTACAAGTATATAATGTGCAATTTGGTAACTGCCAACTGCCTACATATTCGATAATCGATAGTGTTCATTGGTTTTCTTTGGTTTATGATCACAGGGACATGCTCCCCGTCCTCCAAGTGTTACTCCCGGCAGCGTTGCACCTGTCAGCGTCAGCAGCAGTGCTGCAGCGGCTTATGGTGGACTTCAACCTGCTCAAGTTCCATCAAGGCCGGGCTACGATTTCCAGAGGGGCCCCACTTCTTATGATGCACCAAGAGGCCCTGCTTATGACCCCCAAAGAGCCCCATACTTTGACGCTCAGGGTGGGTCTGGTTACAATGCTCAGCGTTATGACCCGCAAATGGGAGCCAGTTTTGGAATGCAGAGGCCGCCCCCTTATGACCCGCAGAGAGCAGCTCCTCCAGCAGGACTACCACAGAGTCAGATACCATATGGGTCCGCATCAGTGACCCCGCCCGCTCGTCCCCCAGCTGCCTACGAAGTGCAGCCTAGAGGTGCAAACATTGGCCGGAGATGAAGTAGCCTAGGAGGAGGAAAAGGGATGTTGTGATCAAATTAAAGTATGAGAATGGTAATTTCTGAGGTGATTGGAAATTTGGAACAGCCCTTTGTGTTCATCTGTCTTCTTGCATTATTACATGATATGATAATGAAACTCTTCTGGAAGGGATCAGATTCTGCCTTCTGAATCAGGTGCTTATACTCTATCTTTCAATCTTTCAGATGACAATTTTTAAAGTCGCAGTAAATGTCGGCTTTTAACTGACCCTTCGACGAAAGATAACGACGAAGTCACATAATATCTTTCGTCGGAAGCTTAGAACAAGGTCGTTATAAATAAAGCCTCATCTAGCTAGTCGATGAGGTCACCAGGAATACCAAAACATGGGGCAGGCGTTTTCTGCCTTTGTAGGTTGGATTTGGAGCAAACTCATCACAACGCCTTCTCCCTCCTCTCCACAACAATACGAGGTCGACATACACAGCATCGAAGGTTACGCCCATGATCCCGAGTTGGGGGTTGCAAGCCTCGAGGAAGCTGCTGCAACCAACGCTGCAGTTGGCCGAGACAATGCAGTTGAACACGGTGGCTATGGCTTCGGTGCAAGTGCGTCGAAGAAAGTTAAATGGATTGGTCAGTACAATAGCTCGCAGAAGATATTGCTTGTTGGGGAAGGGGATTTCTCCTTCTCAGCTAGCTTGGCTTTGGCCTTCGGCGACGCTTCTAACATCGTCGCCACCTCTCTTGATTCTCTTGGTATCTCATATCTATTCGATCTCGACTTCTCTCCATCGAATCAACTCGTTCGAATCGATGCACATTTGATTTCATGATGTCTATCTTGAATTTGAATTCGACATCGATTTCATTCGTTATTACGAATGGAATGTAGAGTACCGTGATGGGTGAGGAGAGGGATCATATACTAGTTTCCTTTGCTTTGGCATTAAGAAATTTGGGAGAATCTCTATAGACTCCAATTTACCTCCTATAGGCCTATACCAATGCACATTGTTTTCTGCTTGTAGATTTCTTGGGTAGAAATTACTCAAAAGCAATGAGGAACATCCTTGAACTATCAAGAAGAGGGTGCAAGGTACTCCACGGGATCGATTCCACCCGAATGGCGAAGCAATCCTCTCTCAAATCCCTCAAATTCGACCGAATCATCTTCAATTTCCCACACGCGGGGTTCTTCGACCACTACGAGCCTCGACATATGCAAATAAGGTACACTTGTGTATATATGGTAGTACATTTTGTTGCCACATGAAAAGCTAGATATGCACAATTTACAAGTATATGGTATGCTTGTATAGTCGACATCAAGCGCTAGTGAAGGGGTTTCTAGCCAATGCAAAGAAGATGATAAAGGAGGACGGAGAGATACACATCACTCAGAAGACTACAAGCTTCTTTCGGGAATGGAATATAAAGGCGATAGCCTCGTCGGAAGGCCTCCGACTCATCGGGAAGGTGCCCTTCGACTTCCAAGACTTCCGGGGATACCGCACCAAGTTTGGATATGGAGGCGACGAGAACTTCGCTTGCAACCCTTGCAAGACTTACAATTTCCAGCTTGCCTCATTGCCATTATAATGTATAGGCGATGTATGTACTGTGTGATAGAAGCACTTGTATGGTCAAGAATAAATGCTATAACTACATGGTCCATAAAAAAGCCAAGCTTGTTAGTCCTTATTTGGGGTATGCTACTCCTTTTATTGTCAATTAGTTTTATAATGGAATCTCACTCGTCTTGTGTACTTGACTTGGTGGTAAGTGTATGTTGCGCTCGAACGTGTGATCCCACATCATATGACCCGCCGGAATGTGGTCACCCATGACTCATCTAATGGTCAATGGATGCTGATGGGTGGACGATCTAATTGCCTCACATCACATAGGTATGCCCTTACTAATACTATGAAACCACAAAGGTGAGTAGGAGATAAAAATGGCCGAAACAGTACTCTTCACCATTGCTTCAAAGCTCCTCCCCACTGCAACTTCACCTTCTTTTATGCCGAGAGGCAGCAAGAGAGTTCCGATCTTGTAAAGGATTGGCTTCGGAGGTTGAGTGAGGTGATCTATGAAGCAGACGATTTGTTTGATGAGATCTTCATTGACGATCAGCTAAAGAAGCATATATATCAAGTGGAACACACTGTTGAGCAAGGTAAACTTCCATAAATTAAATCCGGTTACTTTTAGTTCTAGCAAGATGATCGCGAAGAGAGTTAAGGATGTTTACAAGAGCTTAGATCACATCTCTAAGGACATGAACCGGTTTAAATTCGTGTCGGCTAGCCTTTGTGAGGGTGCTAGAGTTAATTAGTATCAGGGCGGAAACCGGTTCTTTTGTTGATCCGAAAGAGGTCATGGAATCGGAGAAATGGGGAAGCAATGAACTCTCCAATTCAAGATAGTACTCATGTTATGATCCCATTATGTCTACACTAAAATTGAGCTACAATCACTTGCCATCAAACTTCATGTGTTTTGCTTATTGTTCTCTATTTCCGAAAGATCACCTGATAGAGAAGGATGATTTGATTTACTTTAGGATTGCTCAAGGATATATTCGTCGTGTGAAAAGCAAACACTCGAGATGTCGGTCATCTATACTTCATGGAATTGTTGAGGAGGTCTTTCTTCAAAGAGGTAACCAATGGTGATGATGGTGAGATTAGCGGTTGCAAAATGCATGATCTGGTGCACGACTTAGATTGCGTACGACATGAATCCTTTGATCGCAGCGTACATGATACATGGACAGCTTTAAAGAACTTAGACAATGCCAAGCGACTTCGGTCAGTCATAACCATACATGAAACACAAATCCGATTCTCGGCATTTGTTGAGCTTGTAGCAAAATTCAGGTTCTTGCGTGCATTGCGTTTTAGTGGCATGTCGATAGAGAAGATACCAACTTCCCTTGGCGAGCTGAAGCACTCGAGATACCTCAACATTTCACGCAACAACCGTATCAAATCGGTCGCTTCCATGCATCTTCTATCACAAAGCTTTTTTAAGATTTGCAAAACCACATGTTAATAAAATTTTATTTAGATTTTCCTTTCCAACTTTAGGTTCTTATCCAAATTTATTTAGATTTTTCTTTCCAAATTTAAGTTCTTATCTTATCTTCTTAGATATAGTATAAGATAGAAAAATCATTTTTAAAATATTAATCCAATTTTTAACCTATATCCAATGTAGACAAACCATAAAAAAGTATGTCCCCACCCTTATCTATAAATAGCAGGGGTGGGATCATCACTAAGTATACTACATCTTGGATATCTGGTTAAAATTTTTTGGACCATCACTAAGTAGTACAAACCATGCATAAAAATATTTTTGGAAACCAAAAAATATTATGTCCCCACCCTTATCTATAAATAGCAGAGATGGGATTATCACTAAGTAGTACTATAAAAAAAGATATTATGGCTCCATTTTTAATGGAGCCAACCTTTATAAAATAATTTTTTAATCTCATAACATCAAATAAATCCGATTAAAATTTTAACCTTAAAACGTCAAATATTTTCGATCGGAGGGAGTACTATTTTGGATGTCTGCACTATCGGTCTGCAGCTTAGGTTGCTGGAAGCTCGTCGGCTTGAGATTCGTAGTCTTGTCGTGGAAGTTGACTGCAGCTTAGGTTGCTGGAAGCTCGTCGGCTTGAGATTCGTAGTCTTGTCGTGGAAGTTGACTGCCTCGCGATTGTTAACACAATTAACGGTGTCTGGTCAATTCCTTAGGAGATTGAGATTCTACTCTCAGATTCTCTCCACCTGCTTCGCTTTGTTAACACAACGAACGGTGTCTGGTGGTTCTCTCCACATGATAGAAATTCTCTCCACCTGCTTCGCTTTGTTAACACAACGAACGATGTCTGGTGGTTCTCTCCACATGATAGCTTCAACTTTAGGCCCAATTCAAACCCGAGTTGTTATCATCTCGTTGATTAGTTTAATTTAATAATAATATACTATTAGGTATCTAAGAACGGATTGATCAATACTTGTCGTGTTTCTTGGGTAGTATACACGCGGTAAAGCTAGCATCATCCCCACTTCCCCTACCATATATATATACATGTATAGTTCGGTTACTAACCTTGGCATCGGCAAGTCATATTTTGTACTTTCGTTTTTGGTTATAAAGTCGGGTAACATAAAAGTTTAACCCATTGTGTGTAAGAGCTTCGCCTCCCCTTATATTTTGTGGTATTTTACCATCCACAATCAATGTGGGATATATTTTGTATCATAACACGCCCCTTCCCCCACAATCAATGTGGGATATGGTTTGTATCAACATGCCCCTCTCCCCTCAAGTGCAGCTCGCCCAATTTTTGTTTGGTTTTTATACGACGAGTTTTGGCTTTCTCAATCTCTTTTAGCCTTATCATGTGTTGTGTTGGGTTTTTATTTTTGTTTTTTGGTTATAAAGTCGGGATTCAACATTCTAACCCAAAATGTTAAGCCATTATGTAGATTTCACCTTCTCTTATATTTTGTGGTATTTTACCACCCACGATCAACGTGGGATATAGAGGTGACGACTATGCTCTTCTGCCCCAGCTACTATCATGTAACTAGTCACTTTGTAACCGGAGGTCGTACACTAGCAATGTTTATGCTTTGGTTCCTTCCATTTTGCATGTATAGTTTTTACAGGCCAAAATTCCAGAGTCAACAATTAAGAGCTCCTCCCGACATGGTCTGAAGAAGCTATTCAACATTGCAGATTGCAGAGTTTATAAACTCCAGAATTAATAATTAAGGGTTGGGCTTTCTTCCATGTATGTAAGACCTTTTTCCTTCAAATTTATCACAAGAATTTTACATTGCACGGTTTGATTTCATCTACGTATGTTCCTTGGTTAGTTATATAATATCAGAACGACCATTAAAAGTTCTATACTTTACAGTTATGTCCGGCTTTTATCCATCTCTAATCCAGAAAAATTACCATTACCAGGTGGGCTGCACAGAAGCACCCTTGTTCACCTTTGTTTGATGAGCAAAGCCAGCAATTCTGTTTTGGAGTTTAGTTGCACTAGACACATCTTATTGTGGGGAGGTCGAGTTATTGCCAACCGATTTTGCAAAGCTCCTCAATCTAAGGTACTTGAACCTCACCTCTTGCGATAAGCCGAGCCATATGCCTCATGGATTCGGGAAAATGACCTCTCTCCAGCGGCTAAGCAATTTCGTATGGACCACTATTCCTTTCCTGGAAGAAGCTTCTCGTGCATCGAATGCCTAAGTTGTCGGGATGGTCAAGAAAACAGGCTTCTTGCACAGATAGAGATACTCAACTGCCTACATTCCCTCTTGTTTCGTCTCTCACAATAACCGATTGTTGCAATTAACCTCAAGTCCACTCTATTGATCTTGAATTGCCAAGAAATGGTGAGCTTGCCAAAGCAAGGTTTCACCAACCTTAAGCACTTGGAGGTCTCTTATTGCCCGAAACTGAAGCTCTTGAGCTTGCCACCTCCCCATCTCAATGCTATAGAGGAGTTGCACATATGGAACTGTCGAGCTCCTTCATTGCTTAAGTTATTAGCTTTCTTCCTTGAGTACTAGTAAGATTGTTATATGAACCGAATAGTTCGGGTTTGGCTCAATAAAAATTCGGCTTGAGCTCCTTTATTTACTGAACGAGCTGAGTATGTGCATGTATTTAAGCTTTATTCAAAATTCGACTGAGCTCAATTTAAGTCTAAATAGCTTGAATTTTGTGAAATTTATAAAAAAGAAAAATAAAAAATTAAGTTACTACATCTTGAGCAAGTAGGGTTGTTTGATACTTGAAAAAATCTTGTCTGGAGCTCATTCATTTACTAAACAAGTAAACCTTGAGCATAGTTTTAAGCTCGAGTCCAGATCAACTGAATAAGTTTTTAGTTTATGGTTGAGTAATTTCTTGATACAATTAACTTTAATTTATTTTCAAGTACAATCACACATACAGGGCGTATAGGTTGCTTAAAGATTGAAAGCAAACCATATGAGTATTCACTTTCATTTGCCAAACTAACTTATTGGTTTTATACATATAAAACACCAAGGAAAAGGATGTCTCCTAGAGAAGTTTGGATCAATGACGTTCTCCTCACATAAGCTACTAATTTCGAAAACCATGAACACTGTCACAATCAACTTGATAAGCAGATTTTCGAAAACCACGAACACTATCACAATCAACTCGATGGGTGTCCGAGACTTGTGATGCTTACTAATTTCTTAAGCTAGTTTATCATGTTCAGATTTAATGGGTTAACTCATGTTGTGGTGCTTACCAAGGGAAAGGATGTCTCCTGGAATGTGGCAGCTTAAGCTTCTCATATCCAATGTCAAAATCACTTCACTACTTCAACTTTAGCAATCAAAATCTATTACAACAGGCTCAAAAGGAAGCAAATCAAACATCTCAATTCTCAAGTTCTGTGAAACCTTTCATGGGGGAAAAAAATACTATATAAAATAATTCATAGTTTGCTTTTTTCAAAAACGGGCTTTTCGTTTTCTCGCCGTGTATTTGGTATCTACTGGTACTGTCTGGCCCTTCTTCCTCATTTGATCTTTCTTCCTTATCACCCATTCCCTTCCTTTCACCTTCTTGTTCAGCTTCTGCTTTTTCCTCGGTCTGTTCCTGTCTGATACACTAACCTGGTAAAAGGGGCAAGAAACATGGATGAGAGCATGGTCAGGAAACATACAATAACATCAGTGCACCTAATAATACCATTTACTAGAAAATCAGGATGATATACACTGCCATATAGTATTTATTTATTATCAAGATTTCAACAATTCCATTTCCCATCATGAAAAAACAAAAAATTGATGTCAAATAAGGATACTGTCCTTTCTGCACTAAAGAAATCTTGCCAATGTGCCATTCAAATTCCAAAGGGGCAACATGTAGAGAAGTACTTGCCTGGTGTTCTTCATCACCGCTGCTATCATCATTCTCGTAACCCTCCTCATCTTCTACTTTAGCTTTTGGTACAGCGGAGGATAGAGAAGGTGGACCACATGTGAGGACGAGGTACTCTTTTCTACTTTTCGAACTGCCATGGATCAAATACAAAAAAATTAGGGAAAACAAAACATCCTTTTAGTTCATCTCACAGTCTCGCGTAATAAACATCTAATGTTAACAAACAAAATAGAACAAACAATATTGATTGGATCATCATAATACTCTGTATTTATGAATACAAAAAGAAGAGGCAACAATACAGAAACCAGCTGATATTAATCATGGCAATGATATTGGGAGAAATATTACAGAATTTATAATTAAACAAAAGGATGCATGGTAAAGAGTAAAATAATTTTCACAAGAAGTAAAAGATATGTGTAGCCGTAGCATAGGAAATAAGAGGAATAGAATGCACCAGAGAAAACTGGAACGGAAATTTTCAACGTTAAAATACACAAAAGACGGAAAAAATGCAAGATTTCCCTTCCCAGCAAGAGGCTATGTACAACAAATATAAGAGAGAAACAAAAAGCTTCACACTTTTCCTTTCTCATCCAGTAAATAAAAGATATTCATAGTTTAGCAGCAGTACTAAAAATCTTGATAGAATGGTAAATGTTCAGTCATAATTTGAAGTACCCAAAAAAGTTTAAGACTGACGTTAAGATGAAAAACTGATCAGTTTGATGTCTGTATTTATATTGACAAACAAAATTTTCAATAATCCAAGTACCTGTGAGGGTAATCAACCACCACACCACCAGCAAATCCAGCTTTCATCGCATATTGCAATATGAGCTCACGCTGAGCTAAATTTTCGGGATATACTTGAAGTACTGCTCTAGCTCCTCTTGCCAAGCATCTATACAATGATCCAAAGAATGCCCTGCAATTGACAGTAGAGTGACAAAAATTAAAACCACGGTGTCTGCAATTGACAAATATTGACTAAAAAAATGCCATATGTGGATCCAACATACTTAAGTCTCAGTCGGGGCTCATGAGATGACTTGTCAGCATTGCATAACCACTGTTTGACCAAATCACAATTTTGTTTAAAAAATGAGCAATCAAGCTACACACAAATTCTAGAATGATCACTGTCACACAAGAATGTCATATTTTCATTTCAGATATTGACTGAACATGAAGGTTTCGTTTTTCATTAATACATTGACATAATGTGCGAGTACAATGTGAGATTAGAATCATTAATATAAGCATCCATTCTATCAGTCAACTGAAGAAACAGTGTCATCTACATAGGCACATAAAACTCCCTCAATTCTAAAAAGGAAGAACAATGACAAAAGAAACTCAGAAAATTTGTGGACGTAACATAAAGTGTAAAGATAAATAAATGTCCTATACTCGGACAAGAAAGAAAAATAGCATAAAGAAACAGACAAAAACCTGGACAGCAGATATACTGATAGCACCATCAATTACACCAGGTCGCAGTCCTAAGCCCTGCAACATGATATTAGAAATAACAGTTTGTTAGATGCCCATAAAACAGTTCGAATCATGTTGCACTCAAACATCAACTTGAGGCACAGTAACAGATTGCTGAGATGATTGCATAAAACTCCACTTAATATGAATATAGGTAGTACATAGAAAAAAGTACACGTAGACAATTCCAGAATAGATCCAAACTTTTATGCAAAGTACATAACAAAGAATAAATAAATACAATTTGATGAGGATTCAGTTTCTAAGGACATAAACATTGGAAATATTTGCACCATACTCAATAGCTGCTGGCCCATTTAGAATTACAGCTTAGAGAAAACTAATTTATAGGAAAAGAAAAATAGGCTCTCGAGGTCAGAGCTCAGAAATGGTAAAACTCTGGACTTTGTTTTGTCCTCTCTGGATTCATTTTGATTGCTGCTCATTTGATATCATTAGGTGGAACAGTCAATTCATTTAATTCTCATTGTTTATCCAAGAGTTGGTAAGATAAGTTATAATTACTTTTGCCAAAAAAATTAGACAAATGTGTCACCAAGCTACGTGACTCTAGGTCACACAGAAGACAGCATGAAAACAAAAGTTGGCACTATTTCACTACTCCCTCCGTTCGGCAAAACTTGTCATTTTAACTCCCCGCACAAGTTTTAATAAAGCTAATAATTACACTCCTTTTTTACTAATTTACCCTCATTTATTACTCTACTTTTTACTTTATCAAAAACTACAACTCACAACACATCAATCAAATCAAGGGCATTTTAGTAAAGTAAAAGCAAAAATACCTAAAATGACAAGTTTTTCCGAACAAAAACAAAACTCTAAAACGACAAGTTTTGCCGAACGGATGGAGTATTTACAAATTCTCATAATTACATGATAAACATAAAAAGACTACCATTGCAGACCACAGTTGTATACCTGTCCCATGTCTCCAAGAAGAAGATCACCTTCCACCTCCCTCTCTATTGCAACATCTGGAGCATGTAATCAACAGGTCAATTTGATAAATCAATTCAATCTAAAAATGATTTCTAACCCACATCAAACCCATATTCCATCAGGTTTTGGTCCCCACTTGGGAAAATAGGTATAGACAGGTATCAAAAGCCTTGTACACTAAGCTGAGAGAGCCAATGACAATGTCATTCTGCCAATCATGTTTTATACAGAGAATTATAATTTCAGTTACCATACAAAAAGCCCTAGCCAATAATCGTTATTTATTCAACTTTGTCTTCAACACATAATTAGCATAACACTAATATTAAAAATTATTCTTTGATAAAATTTCCTACTTGTGTCCATTTATGTATTTCCCGGCACAATAAGGGTCATGTAATTTGCTACCAAAAGAGTAAATAAGGTATGAAGCTAGGCAAAGGGAGGAGGAACAAGAAGACTACCCCGCTATCATTCCTTCACTTATTTCGGTTTATAACAACATATATGCAGCCAAAGAAAATTCACTCACCAAGCATTGCTTGTGAAATATCTAGACCAATCCACTGATGATCATTCTCAGATAGTGTCTCACCACTAAGTCCTGATCCACAACCTAATAAAAAAAAAAAAAATTGTTATATTAATAATTAACTGTAACAAAAGAGAAATAGTTCAGGTACCAATCTACAGTTTGCAATTTTCCTTACATTTGAGCTTTGATGGGCCGACTATAGTTGGTGTATCATAATAAGCTCTAAAATTACAACTCTATAATATCATAAGCTTTTTGCAAGTGAAATGTGTCTCATCATGATAAATCCAAAAAATTCACAATTGAACAATATAGAAATCCCACATTCAAAAATAAAATAAAATTTTAAACAAAACAAACCTTTGTAAATATCCGCATTTAGAAATGTGATCAAATAGAGAAGGACATGACTATGTTTAAACAAATAGCATACCAATGTCAAGGAGCAATCTGGGGACTCCATCGTCCGGCAAAGCAAGAAGCTCCAATGCTCTCTCCGTAAGTTTCGACTATACCAAGTGAAGAATACAAGCAGCACAATAGAAAATTAATTTAATTCAATTTAAAAAATCAGAGACATAAAAGGAAAAGAAATTAAAATTAGAAAATCGATGAATGGTTCAGAAAACCTGGATGTCAATAATTCGTGAAGAAGAAGTGTATTTCCTAGCCTCAGACTCATCATAGAATATCTCAGGTGGGGCTTGCAATTCCGGTCTAGAAGTCATTAGGGCCAGACCTGAGATTTGAAATGGCTGAGGTGAGATGAAAAGGGTGTCCGCTACTATTTTTAATGATAAAAAAACGAACACAACTATTAAAAAAGGCATAACTTAGTGGCAGTACATAATAAAGGGATTAAAATCCTCACAGAATAAATCAAATATGCAGAACACATCAAACAAGCAGTAGCAATACAAGCCAAAAATTGAATGAAAGATGCACTTGCAAAGCAGTAGCAAATAGCAATACAAGCCAAAAATCGAATGAAAGATGCACTTGCAATCGAATGACAGATGCAAAGAACAAGAAGTAAAAAATCACAGCCAAGATGAAGCCAAAATCGAATGACAGATGCAAAGATGAAAGAACAATGCGATTTCGCACAAGTCATAGATGAAGCAAGGAATGCGATTTCGCACGAGCCAAAAATCGCAGCGAAGTGAAAAAAAAAATCCAAAAATCGCAGCAAACAATGCGATTTCGCACAGCCAAAAATCGCACAAACCCTAGATTTCGCATGCTGTTACAAGAGGTGACCGAGAGAGAAAACAGAGGAGAGGAAAATGTGTTTATTGAATTGAACTGATTGATTTCACATTACATCGAGGAGTCTGTATTTATACAAGCCACTGCTAACTCCCTATCTGTTACAAAACAATCACCAACTCTAACAATGGCGCCAACTAAAGAAAGAGGAGAGAGCGAAAAGACTTAGCTCTAGATTTCACACAACCCATATCGATTTCGCACAAACCTAACCTAGATTTCCAGATTGGGATTGTCGTAGATTCCAACCTACCATAGACGAAGCAAAGAAAGAGGAGAGAAGAAGGAGAGGAGCGTACCTGTTGAGCAGAAGGGCGAGCAGCTAGACGGGAGATATCACCCAATACCGCCTGGAATGGGGTTGTTCGAGTCTTATGTAGGCCCGCAGCGTCTTGACTCCAGTCCACCGGAACCGGGCCCAGGAAGTGAGAGACAACGGCCGGTGTGGAATCGCAGAGTCGCCGACAGAGGTAGGGGATGGGTTACTACTGGTTAGGGTTTTGTTTTTTTTTAGCTTTTTTTTTGGGGTAAATTGCATCTATCATCCCTAGCCTTTCACCAATGTTTCATTTAAGTCTCTAAGATTTAGTTTGTGCTAATATGTCCTCAAACTTGGGTTTTGGTTTCAAATAGTCCTTCAGTCAAATTGGGCGTTAATTGCCCGTTAACTTGAGTGTGTGAGTGTGATGTGGCAAGTATTTGTCCAATGTGAATGTCACATCACTAATAGCATTTTTATCCTTTTATTAAAATTAATAAAACAATAATTTTCTACTTTCTAGAGATTCACCGATAATTATTACGGAGTATTATTATTATTACGATCATAAGTTCATAACCATGCGTTAAAAGGAAAAGATAGCATGTACTAAACAGAAATCGTGTAATTAATTTGATCACAAATACACGAGTTCTATCTTTATATCTCTATAACTCTGACTACTACTAAAATCAAATCTTTATAGATAATTTGACTTTTAATAAGTTAGGCTTATATCTTTGTTCGTAACTAGCTTTCATGCGTTAAAAGGAAGAGGCCGACAAAGTCGGCAGACGGCAAGTCGTCTAAACATACAACATAGCAAAAGAAAATATAAAATAGAAACAGAAAAAACAAAGTGCAGTACAAACGGAGGGAGACACGCAAATGCAGTCGAACAAGTGAACTAACCCCACCAGGCTGGAGACAACGTAGACAAGAGCCGACACCAAGCACCACCAAGAAGTGACACCGCTGGCCAGCGGTACAACATGAGTCCTGTGGGCAGTGAAGACGAACCTCCAAGGAAATTTCCGTAATACGGAGTCGCCTCGATACACACTGCCTCGACCCCAGCCAGACCCGACATCGGTCGCCAGAGCTCCAACTCAGACGAAGAACGCCACGAACAACCAAACTCACAGCCGGGAACCACCATAGTACGACGCACCAAAAAACCCTTTCGGGATTTAATTTATGCCCTCTCGGGATATAAATAAACAACTTTATATGAAAAAATATATATGAAACATCTGTATTCCGAGCTTGCTTAGCAAACCACGGGCCCAACACAATAGCCACATGGCCCCAACACTTGCAGAGCAAGGCAAAAGAATAATATAATAAAATTATTCTCAAGCTTGCCTTGCAAGCACAACGATGTCAGCGGAGAAACCGGGAAGGGATCCAGGAAGACCGGGATTTCCGTGGAGCCCAAGGGTGAGCCAAGGGAGTCGGGTGACAACGCAGAACACTCGTCGGAGAAGGCGACGAGATGCGAGGCAGTCGGGATGGGATACCGGTTAAAGGGCAGGCTACACAGAGACGGAGACGACACCACCGAGGCCAAACAGAGATGGCCGGTAAAATAGGGTTCCAGCCGACCACAAACCCACGAACAAGCAGACGCCCGAAGATGTAGCTCAGGTCGGAGGATTGGGGCTGGAATTGAGTACAAACGGCCAAGGACAGGGTCCGACCGATTGATTAGAAAATCCAATTGAAAAGGGGAATTGAAGAATAAGGGAACGAAGACCCTTAATCAGCAAAAGCCCCAAATTAGAATAGGGTTTCGATCAACATCCGTAGATGAAATTAAATTAGGAATTTTACAAACTTGTTCTTCAAAGGGAACAGATCCCCGTTTGCCGACGCCAAAGCGAAGCAAAAATGGACAACGTCGTGGATAAGGTCGCCGGAGGCGGAGGTATGACGGCTGAAGCCTGGGTGAGATGGCCGAAGCCAAGATTGAGACTCCCCTTCAACAAAAACCTCAAATTGATTTTGGGTTTCGAAAAATCAGAAACAGATTAGCAAGACAAGATTGAAGCCGACGATTTGATGTGGCGGAGCCACCGTAGCAGAGGATGAGGACGGCCGGAGCCGAGTTGGGGCCGGCGGAGCCGGGGTTGGGGCCGGTAAGGCCGGCAGGGGCCGGTGTTGAATCTCTCCCTCTCTCTAGATTTCTAGAGAGAGGAGGGAGCGAGTATAGACAATTTCGTAACTAGCTTTCATATTATCAATTGAACAATTTTATTTTATTTTTGAAAAAGAAAAGATAAACTTTCAATTATCTAAAAATTATTTTAATAATTTACTTTTATTTTTTCATCTATCCAGTTTCCAATTTCCTACCTCTAATATCCGTAGAATTATTTTGCTATCAATAATTTACGCTTTTAAAATTTTACTCATCGAAATTCGAATTATGGGATTTTTTAGGAGCAATTTTTTTGCTTTTTTTTTAACAAAGCGTACTATAGTAATATTTAAATCGGAGAAACTAAATACACCTAAAATCTTACCCGTTGGAATGGACGTGGGTTGAAGTGGGTTAATTAATTTTTTTAGCGTACTAATTAATTGGAAATGCATGCACGTTGGAATGGACGTACATTTTGATGGGGGATCGAATTTGCAGTGTATGTATCTAACAACACCCTAAATCCGGGGTTTTCTTTTCAAATGAGCATCCACCAATCAATTAATGTTTAATTGTTCTTTTAAAGAAGCATAGTAAGAATTAAAGTTGGTAAATCATACAAAATCATTTTCAATCATGTGAACTAAAATTACAGTTGGTGCGTTGATCTTGCTAGCTGGGTCATGTGCTCGAGGTTTGCCACTTAAATGGGTTCCTCGTCATCAAAAAAGAATACTCCGTACATTCAGTAAAGGATGTCATTTTACTTTCCAATACATTTTTAGAAAGTTAAAAACTATATAAAAGATCATTTTTCATAATTTCATAATATAATTGATATAATTATGTTATTAAAAATAATTGAAAATTAATAAATGAGACAACCAGTTATAATTAACTACGCTACCGCGCAATAGCACGGGTAGTAATACTAGTAAAAATAAAAATATGCGAGGTAAGGTGGGTCTAGATTTGTTTGTGGTGGTGGTCTTGTCATTGTTGATTTGGTTGTATTTCGGTTCTTTCATAACGATTTGCCCGTTGTCGTTCTTTCGATCTCTCGTCTCACTGGGCATGTTCGGTGAGTCGAGTTCTTTCCGATTAAAAAAAAATGTTTTAAATATTTCACGATGTAACCTTGTATTGTTGTAATTTTTTGCATCACTCACTTTTTGGTTTTTGGACAAAATTGTTAATTTAAATTTTTTTGGACAAAATTCTTTAAATTTTAACATTTTTATGAAAAGAATCAAGGTTGAAGAAGACGTTGAAAAGAAATTTGGTTCATCGTCACACTTTATCCACTGCCACCTTCATCTTCAATGACCCTTGCGACGTCCCCAAGCCACCTTCTCCATCGCTGGTCCGCCATCAACTTTCACTTATCTCTTCTTGTCGTCCTTCTCATCTAGATCTGAAAGGGGATAAAAATATAAATTGAACCCTATATCTGAAATTCGAGCTGGTATTGTTTGAATTGGGCAGGGAGAACGATGATTTTGAATAAATGGAGTAAAAATCTATCAAAGCTCCATCTTGATTGGTTGAAGAAGGGATTCAATTTCTCTCCAAAGCCTCCGC
The DNA here is from genome assembly GCA_963922045.1 of Persicaria maculosa. Lineage (NCBI taxonomy): Eukaryota > Viridiplantae > Streptophyta > Magnoliopsida > Caryophyllales > Polygonaceae > Persicaria > Persicaria maculosa. The sequence goes on from OY998252.1 coordinate 12,696,696, forward strand.
CCCTCTACCACCTCTACAACTAATTTCACTCCATGCACCCCGCCCCATATCTGCCTCCAAATCATCGTCTCAAAGTGCGTCATCACCAGTGGCCCCAATCCCCTTTAAAATTGGCGGTGGAGTTGGTCGTGAAGGTTCGATAATGTAAAAATAATGTAGTAAGAAATACTCTAGAAGGGGGGTTGAATAGAGTATGCCCGTTTTTCGCATAAAGTCTCAAGACTTTTGGAGCTTGTAACAAAACCTTTGAGATAAACCTGAATCACAAAGTTAAACAATTCGAACCAAGAGCGGAAATAAGGTAAAGCAAATAAGTAAAGAACACGAGTAATTGTTTACGAGGTTCAGCACAACTTGGCCTACGTCCCCGCCTAGGGTTCTTCCACAACCCTAGGATTCAAAGGCTTTATTGATTGCTTAGTTTAGGATCCTAATAGCTCACCGAGAAGCCTCTCTCCTATACAATTGCAATCTAGTCAACTCACGTTCCCTTGGAGTCCTAGACCAATCTAGAAGAGCCCCACCTCTCTCAGCTATCTAGTACAATCCTCTAACTCTCGCAATTCAATAGCCTAGTGCAACTTCCCGAGTTATAAACTCTCGAGTAACACTTTAAATGAATATATCCTATAAGCTCACAGTGACTCTCAAAGGCTTTGAAATAAACAACAAACTCTTGAGCGCTTAGCAGAGAGACACTTGGAAGACAGATCGCTTGAATGAATGAAACTCGTGTAGCACTTCTGTATCCTCTGTCTTCTCCTTCCTTTCCTTTATAAAAGAGCATGGAGCGTGAGGATCTTCACCACCAGATCTCCAACGGCTCCTTCGAATCAGTTTGATCTTCAATCTTCTATATATGGACACTTCGAACGCCATGATCTATTTTGAACTGATCTCCTCAATATGTATTAAGGAAGGATATAATCTCGAATATACTTCCTGAAATGGTTAGGCATACATATATATATAATATAATGGAAGTATATAATAAGATAAAATAATATACGAATAATTAAGATAGGTTTTGTATTTCATCAACTGTTAATGCTCCAAGGCCTTTGACACAAATATCCTGTCAAAGCTTTTGAAACATCTATTCCGATTTTCATCAAGGGAGGGAGTTATCAGGTCGCAACGATGTTGATGTTGGTGTTGGAGGTCGTTGCCGTTGTGGAAGTGCAGGTTGAAGAGAGGGAGATTGTAAAAGAGGGGAGTGTGGTTTTGATGGTGGTGAGTTTGTCGAGGGAGAGGATTAATGAAAGTGAATATGAGATGCATAAGGAGTCGCGACAGTGACAGGAGGTATGGTGGGGAGAGGGAGTTGCTAGTCATGGTGAAGGTGATAAACCTCTTATTCAACCTTATTATTTCCATATAAATGTTAAAATTTAAACTATTTCGCTCAAAAAGTTTTAAAATTAACAATTTTGCCCAAAACTCAGAAAATGGGTGTGGTGCAAAAAAATTACAAAGTACAGGGTTATCTTGCGAAATATTTGAAACATTTGTTTACCACACGAATTACGCTAAATCTTAGGATTACTTCACGAAATTTCCGGAAAAAATAGAAGAAAAAGACTAAACCATGACGGTTTTTCGTTGGCCACATTTTTCACAAGACATCATTTTCCTATGTTTATGCTCTGTTCTTCGATAGTGAGACGCCGTGAAAGTATACAAACGTCCGTGTTCTCGTTATCCGTAGTATATCTAGTCTTCCTCAACATATGTCGTGTTTTTCGTTGTTATGCTCAGTTTGGATATAGGCCATTGGATTTTGCTATCTTTTTCTTTTGTTTGCTTCTACCATGACGATTAGTCCGTCTGTTTATTATCTTGGTCTCTCGATTTAGATGACACGGGTGATGTTATGTGATAACTCCACTCCCTTTGATGAAAATCGGAATTAGTTTCAAAGGCTTTGACAAACAGTTTGTGTCAAAGGTCTTGAAGCGACAGCTGTGTTGATGAAACACAAAACCTGTACTTTATTATATTATGTCCGAATATTATATTATGTTATTATATGCTTCCATATTATTATTATATATTCACTAACCTTTCAGGAAGCTATTTGAATTATATCTCCTTCCTTAAGCGTTCAAAGCTGAGAAAGATCAAATCGAGATCATGGCTTCCGAAGTTTCCAAAGATAGAAGATTGCGCTCAAGCCATGATCCTCTCTTAGCCGTTGGAGAAGATTCCTTCCTCAAGTGGTGCCGATGATCTTCACTATATAAAGGAGATGAAGAAGAGAGAGAGGGACGCACTTCAAGAATATCATTGCACAATCAGCCCTCAAGTTTACGATCTCTCTTCAGCGTGTTCTCTCTGCTTGTTCTTAAGAGTCTTATATTTTGTTTCAAAGCATTTGAGAGATACACAGTGAGCTTATAGGATATATTTCGAGAGAGTGTTATACTCGAGAGTTTATAACTCAGGAAGTGAGAACTAGGCTATTGATTCACGAGAGTAAGAGGATTGTACTAGATAGCTGAGAGAGGTGAGGCTCTTCTAGATTGGTCTAGGACTCCAAGGGAACGTGAGTTGACTAGATTGCAATTGTATAGGAGAGAGGCTTCTCGGTGAGCTATTAGGATCCTAAGCTTTGTGAATCAATAAAGCCGGTTGAATCCTAGGGTTGTGGAAGAACCCTAGGCGGGGACGTAGGCCAAGTTCGTGCCGAACCTTGTTAACAATTCGTTGCGTCCTTTACTTACTGCTTTACCATATTTCCGCACTTGGTTCGTATTGTATAACTTGTTTGTGATTCAGGTTTTCAGAGAAAAGACTAAGTCTAATCTCAAAGGGTTTGGCAAGAGCTTCAAACGTCTTGAGACTTTCTGCGAAAAACCGGCATACTCTATTCAACCCCCCTTCTAGAGTATCTTTCTTATTACATTGTTTTTATATTATCGAACCTTCATTATGCATTTCCAATCCTTACCTTGTTAAAAAAAATGAAGAATTAAACCGAACCCCGAAATTCTAAAAGTGATAACTGGACCCCCAAATTCTAAAATTAAATTGATCAGGATAGACTCTACTGGAATGGAGCAGGAAAGGTTGGTTCTCTATAAGATCAACCATCGACATACTCCATTATGCAAAATAGCACACCCGTTCAAACCTAAGCTGGATTTGGCAACTAGAGACGCTCCCTAAAATTAAGGAATTTCTTTGGCACATATCAATAAATGGCATCCCAACATCCGTAAAGTTCGCTAACCATAGAGTGTATGTCCCCACAAACTGTTCACTTTGCGACTCCAATTACGAAGACTTGTGACACCTCCTTCTACAATGTCCAATCACAAAAGCGAATGTGCAAATAATGGACCATAAGCTATCATCTAGACTCCGAACAATACAATCACAACCTCAAAACATCACGGATATGATGTGCATCACTAGAAAATACTTGGGAAAACAAAACTTCACCAAGCTTGCAACAATATGGTGGGGCGTTTGGTATTTCAAGAACAAAGCTCGATTTGACAATATAAAACCTGAATTGAGAACCACAATTGCTTATACAAATGAACAAATCTATAATTAGAATAAGCCTCAATTGATAGATGAAGACTTTACACACACACAAAAACAACAATGATCTGTGCATAAAACACCAACCTAAAACTAAATGGATTAAACCACCCCGACTATCATAAGCTCAATTTTGACGGAACATTTTTTGCAACAAACAAAGGCACATTTGGCTTCATCATCATGGACTAGTTGGGAAACCATATCTATTACGGGGATGGTTCTTTCCCATTGAACTTTGTAATTAGTGCTGAAGGTTATGCACTATGGACTGTTATCCATGCTGCCTTGAATATGCACATCACCCATTTATTCATAGAATGAGATACTCTCTCAATTATAAAGTGCCTTAAAGGTATTTGGTCTCCCCCTGGGAAAGTAGAAATGACAAGAATGATAATTTCCGATCTAACTATTTCTCTGCGTCATTTTACCTCAGCCCATATTCACCACATTTACAGGGAATCCAATAGGGTTGTTGACTATCTGACGCGCATCAATCATGTCTTCTTGGGCCCGTCTATCCCCAACGACTTAGAGCTTGTTGATCTCATCCGTTGAGATGCTCTTGGCTAGATTGGACGTTTCCCCACTAAGCCAAAATTTTTCCGTTGAAAAAAACTATGATGTTATCGAAATGAAATTAAGAGTAAAAAGATCATAGGCATTGGTCGTAGATGCAACATTTTGACAAAATAGACTTGACCAAGTTTAAAGCACTGGTTGTTTGGCAAATGGGTTCGTCTATCGAGGCTACATTTTCGGTTAAGGGATACTGACATTCTTTTTCAACTCCTCTTGGCTGTTTGAGCTATGGTAATGGTACGAGTCATGTTTGGGCGGGGTTGAGGTTGTGTGTTTCAAACAACTTTGGTTTTAGGATGTTATTCCCTAGAGCCTTGTCTTCACTTCACACAAGATTCCTCATTTACTTGCCTACCGATGATGTTACTACTGTAGTGCCTGACTTCCCACATCTTTGTCATTGCTAGAAGAATCATTCTCAATTTGAAGCTTCATCGATGTTGTCGCCTTCTTTCTGCCTTGATATATAGTATTATGAGGGACAAGTCCCGTACCGTCTCGATCCCGTCCCGTCCCATGAGGGATAAGACCCGGCGGGATTTGAAAAAAAAAATTCAATCTCGTCCCGCAAAAAATACGCAGAACGGGACGCGAGATTATCCCAATCCCAATCTCGCCGCGCCGCGTCTCATGCCCACCCCTAATTTTATCTCTCGTTCGAGGGACGGGACGCGAGATTACCTCAATCCCGTCGCGTCGCGGAACGAGACGCGATACTTACCCTGATCTTCGATGTCGGCAAAGGTACAACTTACATTGGCTTCCAAAGCTGATAAAAGTGGGTGGTAAGTAATTTCCAACGGTATTAAGATTGGAATTTCTAACACTTTTGACAGTTGGAGATAAGTTTTCATCACTTTTGATTATTGAAAAAGTTTCCAACATAGTGAGAGTCATATCGACACTTAATGTCTGTGTCAAAAAAAGGTATAATCAACACCAAACATTGATGACAAAAGAATTGGAATTGACTTGCTAGCACACTGAGGTGACTTGTTGATAAAGATACTCTGTTGGAGCCTTACTAACACCGGATGTCAATAACATTCAAGCTTCATCGCCACTCGCATATGAAGTCGGTATATCTATGATTCAAATGGCGAAAAAATGACTGTCCCTATACAACTCCCAAATCCAATCTAATTGAGTAGAAACCTGATCTAATCAACGTACCCTAAGTCAACCCGACCCGAGTTACATCCAAATGTTCAATGATCCAAACCCGAAACGATCGACCCAATTGCGAGGTCTTTGGCAAAGAGTAAACACCCAACACTGATAGCAAAGAGTAAACACAACAATCAAATTGGACGCACGTTGCGCGCACCCGTCCCCCAAACGAAACTAGAAACCCTAGCAGTCCAGAAGATGACAATGGAGGTCGAGGCTGAGGAGAGCACTAGTGCTGTCCCAGAGAACGTCTCCGATTCGGTGAAGAGGACACTGACCAATGTCCAAGAGATAAGCTCCAATTTCAACGAGTTCCTCCCACTCTGTGACCCTGAGGTTCTCGCCGAACTCTCACCTCTCCAACGCGCCAAGTCTCTTCTCGTCCTCTCCAGACTCACCACCGGCCTCTTTGCCTGTAATTCCTCTCTCTGTCCTTCTAAATATATATGTTTTAAAAAAAAATTATTTCTGTATTGAATTCTAAATTTGTTTTCTTGCGTGCAGTGAAGTTGAGATGCGCCGGGATTCGACCTGATGACCATCGAGTTAAGGGAGAAATGGTAGGTTCCAATTTTCATTATTAACGCGTTGGTGCTTTCATGGTTTTGTGTTTGTATTTTTCAGCTCAATTTTATCGTATGATTTTTTTAACATTGGTTTGGGGTTGCTAGGGCTTGAGGAAATTGTTAATCTGATTGTAATTTATTTTGTTCTGTTTATAGGAAAGAATAAGTCTTTATCAGGAGAAACTGGAGCGCCATGTAAGATTGAGTAAAGGTAGATGCTGTACAATTTAATGTCTCTTAACCCCTCTTTATTTCTCCTCCTTAGGAAGATTTTTAATATCAGTTTTTTTTTTGATTGAGTTTGTTTATGGACATTAAGGTTCTGTTTTCTGATCATCCTTCTTGTAGCTCCTCTGCGGCCTACTACTAAATTGAACTTTCAGGCAGCTACCCGTGTTATTCAACACTCTTTGCCTGATCTTAGTGTTGGTAGGTGGTCAATTAATACTAGTTTGCGTAACCTATGTTTCATTTGATCCTTTTTTTTGTTGGTAATTTATATTCTTCCTTCCCTTTAATCTATTTAGACCAGAGGCAGAGTTTCAAGGATCTCAGTAGAAATGAAAGCAGAAGAATAAGTTACGTCGACAGAAATATGCAAAAGAAAAGGAAATATGAATCTCCTGAGAAAAGCGATAAGCAATCTGTTCGAGCTGCTGCACAAGATTTTCTTGAAAAAGCAGCTCGCGAGCTTCTTGGTGACAAGCAAGAAGGCCTTAAGGGGCCTATAGCCCCTATACTAATTGAAGATTCATCGGACGAGGAAGAATTAGAGGAAGAAAAAGAAGTGGAAGTAGAAGAAGAGGAGGAGGAAGAAGAAACAAGTGAAGAAGAGGATGTAATGGATCATGCTGCTTCTACATCTGCTTCTGCACCAATAGTGATTGACAGCTCAGACGAAAATTGACCTCCATTTTCTCATTTGGTGGAACTCATGGTAGGCATATATCCCTTGTCCTTGAGTATTTATAAGTTGGAAGCTCTTGACTTCTTCTTTCCAGGCTGAACTGTATAACATGCTAGGAGTGGTTCTTGATGTCTTGTGTTTATAATTCTGTTCATACTAGAATAGATACCATCATTATAAAAGCGATATTGTTTAAGATAGTGGATGGCTGGATGCCCTCATTATAAAAGCTATTTTGTTTAATGTTTTAGTTTGGGGCTAGGGGTATCCAATTTGTGACCTATGTAAGTGTGTTTGGATTTATTCGCTATCTAATTCGAAAGCAAGTAGTTACTTAAATATCAAGTGATTCCTTGATTCATGCATCAATATTTCAGCTATGCAAGTAGTTTATATTTATCTTAAAGAAAGTAGTGGCCCTTTTACTTTTCAATCACAATTATTCTCTACGAGATCACTATGAACATACAAGTCCAAGTAAAAGCATTATTACTCTTATGTTTATCTGGGTGCACTATGTTAGGTAGCTCAAAGTTCTCAAACAGGGTTTAGCCATGTAGTTCTTGAACATGACTTTTCATTATTGATAATGTTGCACATTATTGGACATTTCTGTTGATTCTGCTACTGATACATATTCTTAGTATTATAGTCTTTGAAATTATTCAGCATTAAAAGAAAATTTACTAGTTGAGTTAAGAATTTTACCTTATCTACAGTACCTGTAGATAAGGTGTTGTCAGGCTAGATACTTCTTTTAGGCATTAGAGGGAGATAGTTAATGTTTCCCCAATTTGTCATACAATTATCTATCTCCCTGTTAACTTTTGCTTGCTTCGTTTGCATGTGAACTTATAAGGCAACCGAAGGGTACAAGCAATAAACATAGATCATGTATTTGTGGGTTTACTTCTGGAAGCTGTTTTTTCTCCTATTCTTGCCTCCCATGGTGAGTAAACATTCATAGGGAAAAAGTTCTCATAAAACTGATAGACCTTCTTAATTTTTGGTCATCAAAACATCCCATAGACCCACCAAAGCATAAAAGAAAGGATATAACCTATTAAATCCTAGTTCCAGCCCCATCAAGTTGCATGTTACTCATCAGTGCCTTAACACTAAGCGCCTTTTAGAATATATGACAATTGAAGAACATGTGTTGGGCCCTTGCCTCGAGATACAAGGGAACTAGTATTTTCATTATCCTACCTCATTTATCGAATTATCGTACCTCATTTTTCATAGTTACTATTAACCTGCAATCCAGGTTCAGTGTAGCACAAAGAGGACCTTAAAGTGTAATCCCATTCTACACACCCTCGCATACTACACTACCTTTTATTTCTGACTTAATCATACACAAGTTGATATTGAGAGACTAGTTTTTGAATGAGGCGTCAGTGTTAACCAGATTACAGAATCTGTGATCAGAACATTCCTTGCCAATAGAATCCCATTCAACTTACCCCAGCCTGCTACTTTTTACCCTTTAATTCTGACTTGATCATAAACAAGTTGTTATAGAGAAGATGTTTGGACAAAGCTTCTCCTAAGCATTCGAAAACTAGAGTGCCGAATCTGTTTGATTAGAAGATCCCTTTCCCCTAGAATCATCCTCTTACACCGCACCTGAATTTATAGCTGATATTTGCCTGATGGTTAGCTCAAATTTCCTTATAGTGGTTGTTTATTTTAGGGGCCAAAATCCAATGGCTGTTGCTTAAACGACATAATACATCTACCTCCAGATAAATGAACTGCCCTTTTCCCTTTGGGCAAAAGCTATTGAAAACGCTCTCTTCCCTCATCTCCCAAAAACGGATAATAGGTCAGAAAGGACCAAAACACAAGCTCCAAAGAAAAGTGATCTAAGTCTGGGAATATTATAAAATGTGTACTTAGATACAAGCTTCACTGATTTTATTGCAGTTCCTTGTATATGTACATTATTATTTCATTTGGGTATCTTATGCATAGTTTCTCCCATATACGGTGTTGATGTTTGGGAATTCTTATCCACCTGTTATGGTCTTTCTGAACAAGTGTATAAACTAATCTGTCTCATCGTTTTATGTTCATGTGCTCATTACTTGCAATTTTGCTCAGCACTTGAACTTAAATTTAGAATGTAAGCAGCTGTTATGAGTTTGCCTTACTCAAGTTTGCCTCTTCTTTTTTCATGCTGGAGATGTGCTTAGTATGATATTGAATTTGATCAATGTTCAATGCTCATTATGAACATGTAGATATATTATGAGTTTATGAACATTTGACCCATTTCTTAGGTATATTGCATATTACATGCTATGCTAGTTGTCATTTAAGCTGGCGTTAATTGTATTTAGCTCCTGATATTCCCTTGCATTGTCCATTATAATGAAATCTATAAATGGTTTTGTTTCTTGATTGCTTCTTCCATGAAGTTGAGCGGAATCCCTTAGTTTTTCCTTTTGACATATCAGGTTTTGCAGCCAGTGACACAAATATGTTGCCATGTGAGACTGAGGATGCTGTAGATGAACTGAGGCAGTAGGGACAAGATGACTTCGGGCGTCGAGTAAGAGGAATCTATTGCGGCTTGCCCTATCGATAGGACTTGCTTCATGGATATCATGTGATAGAGGGTGAAGTAGGCCTGTTCGTCCTCTCATTTTCAGCTGAGTAAGGTGGGTCTTTGTTGCTTTATGAATATCAAGAATAGACTTTGTTCTATGCTTGCTTTATGAAGAGATGGAATTATATATCTTTGATTCTTTGGCAATTTTGAACAGATTATTAAGGGCCCGTTGGATATAAAATCAGTATTGGTATAATATTAGCCTATTAGGTAGGGGTATGATACAAGGTCTAGGGAGTCGAGATATATGCATCCTTTCCCCCGACTAAGTCCAGACGATGTTTCCAAATGACCCAAAAAAGACCCATAGGTAACAAAATAATAAAATAAAATAAAATAAAAAGTGATAAGCGATAGGTAGGGCCCATAGGGGTATGGTATGTGTATGAAATAGTTTCAGTTGATGTTTAGATACAATTTTAGTAGGAAACAACTTTTTTTTTTCCCAACACATCCACCACCAAGTCCACATTTGCCTCAGTCATGTCCGGGTATGGCTCATGCCACCCATTTTGGTCATGTATCAAGTTTTGGTATGAAACCATTCCTCATATTCCTCATAGTCATATCCATACTTTCACCGTTTCAAATGCACTATAACGGATTACTTGTCCGCATATTTGGATCTAGATCCCTATTGGCCAAGTAGTCCGATGTTTGATTGTAAATTGCCTCTTGCTTGTTGTCCTAAGGGCATAGGTTAAGGGCTAAATTTAAAAATCTTTTAATAATTTAACTCATTTTAACCATATTTTTGATATTCCCGAATTGGACCCAAGATTTGCAGATTTGGGGGGTTTGTACTTGGGACAAGATTTTTATGGTTTGTGCAACCGTAACCAACTAAATATCTGACAACTTCTAAAAATCATCATCACTGCAAATCTGTGTTAATAGTTGGAGTACCATATCTTTAATTAACTAGATTTGACATTTAGTTAATAATAGATCCTCAAATTCGGTAGTCCATTCATTACTGTAACATAGAAAAATGGCACTTTGAGTGTGACTAGTAGGTGAAGAACAAAAAATGCAGTCCCACAACAAGTCACACTCACCCTGACACCCTCTACAATTACAGGCAAAACACCACCAATCATACAAGCTTTTGGCTCTGAGGACGACACGATTTCGAATTAACCCGAAGGGAGATAAATTAGCAAGAGGTTTTCGTCTCTAATCGGGTGTTTAATTGAAATGTCCTTTATTGCACAATCAACTCGAGAGGCCCCTTTCGGAATTTGAGTGGTCCAGGCTACACCTTCAATAATCACTAGCCAACAACACAACACTTATGCAACAACAACAAGATGAAAAACATGGTTTCACAAGTACAAACAACAACAACCCAGTATATCCCGATAGACCCAGAACAATAGGAAACATGAACCACATGGTTTCACAAGTACATAGACAAAAAAAAAAAATCCGATCTTCGGTAGAAGAGTTAGTCGAGTGACTGATCTTCGAGCTTAGAGCAACGCCCGAGCTTGTGTTGATGCTCGTGGGCAATCTCAAAGTGACTAGTAATTGGACCAGACGTAACGTTTGGTCATAAAAATCTTTACCACGCATATGCCATAGGTTCGTAATGGTTTGCGAGATAGCGATAGAGGTGGCAATATGGTGAATATGATCAGGTTCGGGTTGTTTTTGGTTTTGCTTATTTCGATTGCCCTTAAAAATTTGAGTAGAGTTGTGATTTGATAGGGCTAATCCGAGTTTCCATTACTTCATCAGACTTCAAGTATTTCGGGTTTCAGTCGTTTCGATTTTCAGATGGGTTTCGGTATGTTTCGGGTTATTTCGGGTTTCAGTCGTTTCGATTTTCAGATGGGTTTCGGTATGTTTCGGGTTATATGTGTTTTGGATTTCGGTTATTTCAGGTTGGGTGTTTTTCAAGTTCGGGTATGATTTGGGTTGGTTCTGTTTAGGGTTTGGGTAACTTGGGTTAGGATAGATTGTGTCGAGTTTAGGTTTCTGGTTGGGTCGGGGGTTGCCAGCTCTAGATAGTACATAAATACTCGTGGTTTACACGAAAGGAGAAGTGGCTACAAATTCGTCTTCGTGGACAAAAACATAAGAACAAACAATATGTGAGGCAGACTGGTAGGTCTGTCCATTAGCACAGCTAATGGGGAAACAAAAAAGGACCATATATTCATCACCAACAAGCATGGAATCATATCCCTCACACATAAACTAAAACCCCCAAAAAAACAAAAATGGTTTACAAAACAACCAATCTACTCCTATCCATCGCAGTCCTCTCCTCATTGTCATCCCTGTGCCAGAGTATCCCGAGCGAGTTCTCAATCACGGGCTATGACCCGGAGGACTTGGCATCGGATGAGAGGCTTGGCCAGCTCTTCCAACAGTGGAGGGAGAGCCACCGAAAGACGTACGAGAATGGCGAGGAGGAGGCGAAGAGGTTCGCCATCTTCAAGACCAACTTGAAGTATGTAATTGAGAAGAACTCGGCGAAGAGCTCAGCTGCAGGACACACTGTGGGGCTCAACAGGTTTGCGGATATGAGCAACGACGAGTTCCGGTTGAGGTACTTGTCCAAGGTGAAGAAGCCGCCTCAAAAGAGCTCTAATCAGCTGCATAGGCTCATGGCGAGGCAAGGATTCGCGTCGTGTGATGCTCCTTCGTCGTTGGATTGGCGGAAGAAAGGCGCCGTCACAGGCGTCAAGGATCAAGGAGATTGTGGTATGTTTATATAACAAAAATCCCATTTCCTTTGCTTGATTCTTAATCGTCTAACAGCTAAGAATCAAGCAAAGGATATAACTTATCTTACGCTGCGGTTGTGACACAGGAAGTTGCTGGTCATTCTCGTCGACTGGGGCCATGGAAGGAGTCAATGCCATCTCCACAGGAGAGCTCATTAGTCTCTCAGAGCAAGAGCTCGTTGATTGTGACACGACAAACTATGGATGTGAAGGCGGATACATGGACTACGCGTTTGAGTGGGTTATAAGCAATGGAGGGATTGACTCGGAATCGAATTATCCATACACAGGAGTTGATGGAACATGTAACACAACCAAGGTTCAGCTCCTAACTTGCTCACTATACGATATCAAACTATGACGAAACTTACAGCTTATTTGCCCCATTTGTAAATCCTTTTAGGAGGCGAGAAAAGTTGTGAGCATTGATGGGTATGAGGATGTCGATGAATCTGACACCGCCCTCCTCTGCGCGACAGTCAACCAGCCCATCAGTGCCGGTATGGATGGGTCATCCATCGACTTTCAGCTATACACAGGGGTAAGTAAGTTAAGTTCATCATATTGACTTGAGGACAAGATGAAGTTGCTGACATTGCTAAGATTTTGATCAGGGGATCTATGATGGGGACTGCTCAAGCGACCCTGATGATATCGATCATGCTGTATTGATTGTTGGCTATGGATCAGAAGGCGACAAGGATTACTGGATTGTGAAGAACTCGTGGGGAACAAGCTGGGGAATCGAAGGCTATATCTATATAAGAAGAAACACTGACTTGAAGTATGGTGTTTGTGCAATCAATGCCATGGCTTCCTATCCAATAAAGGAGTCCTCTGCGCCGTCTCCTTATCCTTCCCCAGCCGTCCCACCACCACCACCACCTCCTTCGCCATCACCACCAATCCCAGTTACTCCGCCACCTCCACCCCCAACTCCTATCACTCCTCCACCACCGCCACCTCCGCCTCCTTCACCAAGTCCATGTGGCGGCTTCACTTACTGCGCGCCTGATCAGACGTGCTGCTGCCTTTTTGAGTTCTATAACTTCTGCCTGATTTATGGTTGCTGTGATTATACCGACGCTGTTTGCTGCGCTGGAACGGATTATTGTTGCCCCAACGACTATCCGGTTTGTGATGTCAAAGATGGGCTTTGTCTCAAGGTTAGAAACAGTACTATCTTTGGCTCTTGAGCTAGTTTTTCATTACCTTCAACAATACAGTAGCTGCAACAATATCTATCTAAATCATGATCTGCAATAAAGGGTATTTCTAGTAATTTAGGTGATTGAAGATGATAAAAAGAGTGAGATTATGACAGTAAAAATTGAATGATCCGTTCAACAGAAGTAAAAAAAAAGGCTACATTTTGATCCTCTTTCTTCTTCATACAGAACTATGGAGACTATCTAGGAGTAGCCGCGAAGAAGAAGAGGTGGGCTAAGCACAAGTTTCCTTGGACTAAGCCAGACAGGTCGGAGAAGGCGAGCTACCAGGCGCTTCAGTGGAAGAGGAATCCGTTTGCAGCAGCGCGCTGAGGAAACAGAAGAAATGGTGTCTAAGAAAATGAATCAGAATAAGTATAATTGTGATCTGAACATATGTTAATGTATGACTGTAAGGAGTTGAGGAGCTCATAAAGAGAACAAGGATTCAATTTGTTTGATGAGCGTATGTATTCAACAATACTGTATCTTTGAAATCGGATCATTGTTCGTGATCTACAAATAGTATGCTGATTGTTGAAGGACAAGTCTCTAGTTTTGGCCGAAAAGGCAAATTTTTTGGTGGCTTTTTGGTCTTGATGCTTCTATAGATGAGCAAGGAATCGAAAACTTGAGAGCATCTAGCTAAATGTGTTTATGTTTGTGTTTCTGTGGTGTTAAGTGTTAACTGTTACTCCCTCTGATCTAAAATAGATGATGTTTGCCATCTAGCAACATTGTATTCGGACGAATGATGTTTAGTTTTAGTTTTGTACTTTTGTCTTTGCTCTTTTGTTTTGGCTTTGCGGTCCTTAGCAATTGGGTTTTTTCGGAAGCACTCTCTCAACTTGCTCAACCGATCCATTTGCATTGGCCAATTCCGACAATCCAGGTGCTCAATTGATGGCCACTGTATTCAATGGAGCCAATTTTCTCAGCTGGAGTAGGAACGTAAAGATGACGCTCGGAGCAAAATTCAAGCTTAGATTTGTTAATGGATCGGATCATGTTTAGTGCCACCGGTCGAGTCAACATCATATAACGTTGGATCGGTGTACTTGTCTAGTCTTCAAGAAAGTCCTTGACTCGGATGCGAAGAATAAACTAATGCAGTTCTTGATGGGCTTAAATGAGGAGTATGAGTCTGTTAGGAATCAAATCATGGCTATGGACACCATGCCATGCCTAATATTAATAAGACATTTTACATTGTTCAGCAAGTGGAACAATGTGGTAGAGGCCATAAGAATTTGATCGATTCAAAGCAAGTAGATGTAGATGATAATACAACTTTGAATGCAAACAGACAAGACTTTGTATAATTGGAAGAAAGAATCCGAGTCAAAGAAGTAAATGCATGAGACCAACAAGTGTGATTTTTGTGGAAAAAGGGGACATGTAAAGGAGAGAAGGATAACTACTTTGTTTTTGCAAAATTCGCGGAAACTAAATACACCCAAAATCAGGGTTTAAGGGACTACATCGATACGAATCTGGTGCACGCCGATACGAACGTGGTACCCTAACCGTGATTTGCCTTTAATTTCCATATCCACCGGCACGTCAATAAGGACGTGATAACACATCAATACGGACGTGCATTTGCTAATCTGGATTTGCAGTGGATCTGACAACACCATGTAAAATTTTCAGGTAATTTTAATCATTCCAAAGCCTTGGTGATTAAAAAGGCTGTTGGCATGGAACTTGGATGTTGATACAGGAGAAACCGATCATATATATGCTTTATGATTATGATTCTACATTAACATGTTGTTTGCGCCTTCATTTATGCATAATCCGCTCTCACCCTACTGCTTGAAGATAGTGGTTTGTTGGCTATGTTCACAACTGATTAGTGTGCTTTTCAAGACCTTATCACTAAGAGAACTACGGGAAAAGGGCAATGGATCAATGGGAGGTACATTGTGCAAGCTATAGAAAGAGAAAGAAGTGTTGACCCATTATAACGCAGTGTTGATGGTCAGTACCATTATAATAGTATTGAGGGTAAGTACCATTATAACGGTGCTGCACGGGTTTTCCCCAATTCAATTTCAACCTATCAATTGAATTATTTCACATTTCAAACTACAATGGTGGAAGTGTGGAACTCATCCTCCAAAAATTGAACTAGTTGAAGCTGCCAAAAAAGCCTCTCTCTCTCTCTCTAACGACTCGAATTGCTTGCATCACTGAAACCCGAGTTCCTCCTTGATTTTGTAAATAAAAATCGGCCATATCCGAAAGTCGAATCGGAAATGTTCGAGTGAGATTCGAATTCGAGATCTTTCTTTTGAAATACCTCACTCTTACCGCTAGAGTAAGAGGACGTATGCAATCTTTCCCCGAACAAGTCAAGATAGAGAGTGTTTTCGATAAATCCAGAATAATAGGATACTTGAACTATATGGAAATAAAATCAGAAAAGACGCAGAGAAGAAGTCAGAAAAGAAGCAAGGACAAAAGAACACAACATCAAAGCCCAAAACTCTATACATCAGCAGTCCGAATGCACCTCCTCCAATGGTCAATATTCGAAGTCATATCTTCCGAAAGGTTCAGAAGATTGAGGTCATGTCGAATGACCTCCATCCATCTCTTCTTCAGTCTACCTCTTCCCCTAAGGATATATCCAAGATCCAAACTCTCACACCTACCGAACCGGAGCCGAAGAAGGTCTCCTATGCACGTGCCCAGATCAACGCAATCTGGACTCCTGTAGTTTGTCCATTATACTCGCAACTCCAACCTTACTCCTTATGTCTTTGGTTTTTATTTTGTCAACTCTCATATGCCCACTTATCCAACACAACATTCTCATCTTAGCCACTAAAAGCTTATGCTCTTGATCGAGCTTTAGTTGTGGATTATCACCTAGAACCATATAGGACGATCTAACAACCATCTTGTAAAAAATTAATAAAAAACTGTTATTTTATATAATTTTTAATTTCTAAAAGAATGCACATAAAAGTTAAAAGAAATGTACTCGAACGAGTATATAATGCTACTTGGATCAATTCCTTAACCACGTATGAAATGTGGTAGCACGTGTCGAACGAGTTGCAACGTGGCAAACAAAAACACCCTCCACGTACCACTCTCTCTGACTTTCACATCAAACTATATTTATACACAAATTGAACATAAACAAAACATGAAAGCCACGACCCTCAAATGTTCGATCACTAAACATAAAACATTTTCATCAGGAGTCCGATAAGATCCATAGAAATTTTTGTCATACAAAAAAATGTCATGGGAAGGAGGAAGCGGTTTCGGAGACGGAGTCGAGGAAGGGTGGAGGAAGAACGCTGACACGCACAAGATGTCGACGGAGGAGGTGAAGAAGGCCGGAGTAGAAGCCTCCCAGAGGCCGCCGGGGCACCACCCCGGAGGGGTACTCCACCAGCGCCGCAGCCTGCCCATGAGCTACCCTCTCATGGCAATAGGGGGCCTGGCCATCGCCTTTGCGGCGGGCTACGCGGCCATCTATGCCTACAAGAAGCCCGACGCCTCCGCGGCTGACGTCGCTAAGGTTGCCACCGGCACGGCCCGCCCGGAGGACACCCATCCCAAAAAATAATTACATATATATATATATATATAGCTCTCTTAATCTTTAGCTAGCTATAGCTAACTTCTGGTTTATGTGTACTTTATTTAATTTAGGTGTACTTTGTTTTTTACACTTTCGTTAGTGGTTATAATTTGTGTATATCTTAGCTAGCTAATAATTAATAAACAGCCAATGAAGCTGATCAAAGTTTTGTAAGACACAAGTCACATAACTTAATTATGTGATTATCAACTCACTAGAGATGGGGAGTAAACTAACTATTGCTAAGTGTGTGTGTTTTTTATTTTATTTTTGGTGTTAGATGTTATTAATAACTTTACACCTGAAAACTTAATTTGAACAAGCCACCAATTTTTTATTTATAATAATTTCTTTTAATATTTTTTGGAAATTATTTCTCATGCTATACACACATTAAAAAAAATTTAGGTTTTATTCTTATTTTTTTTAATAAATATGTCATGTTTAACCCTGGTTTTACTTCTTTTTTTATTTAATTTATATAATTTTTTCTCAATTAAGAGATGCGCGGAGAGCGCCGTCTCTCCTTTTGACCAAAAAAAAAGGTCTCGGGTCCTTTTTTTTTTTAAAACCGGAAAGAATTATCCATCTCGGATATGTCCGATGAGACGAGAGAGGCCAAAAGAATGGCAATGGATAAACCGTAAAGTTATGAAAGAACCGAAATACAATCAAATCAACAAAGACAAGACTAATACGAACAACTAGAGAACATAAGTCGAAACTAGCGAAGACGAACGGATTTGGAACCGGAACAATGTGAGTCATTTCTTCTGACAATTGGTAGAGATAGCGCAAGGAACATTGATTAGAGATGCTATAATGAGAGACCCGATTTTTTTCATTACGTCTAAATATTATATAAGCAAAATAGTTTATCGGCCTTTTAAGTTTTCAGCACCCTGACAAAATTTTTGGCTCCGTCACTGCATACATATATATTCATAGTACTAAGAGCATCAGCAATCATGGGGTTACCTCTTCTCCTTTTTTATTTTCACCCTCTTATCATCATTTGACACTTTATTTATTTTTTTCTTTAAATAATTTTGTACCTTTTCTACCTCTTACTAAGAGGTTTACCTTACAACCATGGGGCAACCTTGTTCCATTACTTTTTCCATCTCATTAGTTTTATTTATAAATAAAATTAAAAACTGCTTGATATTAATATTTTTTTTATTACATTAGATGAAAAATAAAAATAATAATAACATTATATTATAAGCAAATAACAAAAATAATTACATTAATGTATGAGAATGGAATATGAAAAAGAAGTGCAAACAATATAATAGGTCAAGATAAGTATATATAGGAAAAAATTATACTCAAATTATGGAGAAAAATAAAATAAAATTAATGGTATAATTATTATTTGAAAATAATAATAATAAATATATATTATAAATATATTTGAATAATTAATACATCAAATAAATATAGTAATAAAATGGTGGGGGCCACTTGTGGTGGAAGAGGTTACCTTAGTGGGAAGGGGTAATCCCTTCCAACCTCTTCCCTTAAGGTTTGGCTTGCAATCATGGGTTTACTTTTTAAGACCTATAAGGTAAGTAAAATCCATGGTTGCTCATAGTCTAACATAGGAAATGAAATTAGCCTAAAAATTATATATATATATATATATATATATATATATATATATATATATATATATATATATATATATTCATAGTGCTAAAATCGGGAATGAAATTAATTAGCCCAAAAATTGAGAATAAATGATTCCCATGAATTATTCCGATTCCAAAATTTTATCAAACCAAACACATATATAAAAAATTATCCTTTTTAATTCCTGAGAATACATATCAAACCTTATTCTAATTCTAGATTTTTAGGTTTGTCTCAAACCATTTTTTCATAACAGTTGTAGAGAGAACCCACTAAAATTACTATGAAGTGCTGAAATTTCAAGAATTGCAGAAACGTTCCCGGGCGAGGATACCTTCAAACTAGACATGTCAAAACACAATCCGACCCGTTCGCCTAGTAAATTTAGGGTCAATACCCGATTATTTTTGACCCGAATCCGGTTTATCTGAAAAATAGATAAACCGGGTTCGGGTCGACCCGGTCGGGTCGGATATTTTGTAACGCCCTCGCTCGTTTCTTCTAATCTGCAGGACTGCAGCCGCCAGCCAGAGTCCTGTACTATTGTGTGTTCGATACTTCGATTCTCTTCGCGGCTCGTTCACCCTCAACTTGTTCAACCGTGCCATTCAACCCTGAGTACTCGCCGCCGCCGTCTCTTTGACCAGCCGCCGCCGTCGTCATCGAGAAGCGCCGCCGTCTTTACTGTGATTGCTGTCGGCCGGCTTTTGTTGTCGAGGAGACGAGGTCCCTTCTCTCGTCGCTGTGAATGCTGTCGGCCCAGATCTGGGATATTTGGTAAGTGTTAATTCATATGCTTCGTACCTTCGTTCAGATCTGTTTTCGGTTCTTTTCAATTTCGTTCAGAATTCTGATATGTGCAACATCTCTTTATGAATAATATACCCTATGTGTATGAAACCACATCCAATCTAGGTTTTATGTGTATTCCTTCTTGATTTATTGAATGAATTGTTTAAGCTGCTCCAAATTGCCTTTCACACGTGTGATGTTCTTTAGGGTTTTGTGTTTTATGTCTGATTTCAGTTGAATCAGCCATTTCTTATGTGTTAGGATCAGCTTTATTCATTTAGTAGCAAATCCTTTAGGAATTTTTTCTTGTACTATTTATTTATTTCGATTAGCTAAAGCACCTTCAAATCTCAATTTGAGTAAACTACTCTCTCAGATCAACATTATCTTGTTGGCACTCCTAAATTTCTCGTTTGATTCGGAAGATTAATTGCCCATTTATCTGAACATTACTGCTTTATAGATCCTGCCAAGTTTCCTTTTGCAGTATTATACTCATCACTTCATCAGTGCTGTTATAAATGTCTTTAGACACAGTATTTAACATCCAGCTTCGGTTCTAGCTAAACCATTTCTTGTACTGTTTATGTATACATTCGAGCACCCCTCTCCTACATAATCTTCTTCCCTGCCTCCGTAGTACCCTCCCCTCTGAATCTGATTGAAATTTTATACATCAAATTCTAGTTCGCAAGCAAACAACCTGAAAACATTAATTGGAAGGTAATTTATATTCATTGCTTACTATGCTAATTCCTTTTTCCCCTTTCAAAAGTTGTTTTGTCCGACAGTGTCGAGACACAGATTTTTCAAGTTCGGCCAATTTCAGGATCTACCGGCCTAATTCAGAATCCGCGTCTCCCAGGTCTTTCATTGCCGATTTCAGGATCTGGTGCTAGAACCGAAGCTGCTGCCAAGCTTGATTCATCCTCTGCTAAACCTAATTCCAGCCTCACGCTCCGGGAGTGGTCAATTGTTATATTTGTACTAAACAAAAAATTAATAATTTTACTTTCCTTGTGAAGATTGTTATTGTGGAAGTGTGATTGTGAAGACAATGGGAATAGGAAGAAAGAATTTGAAGAGGGAAGTGGAGGATGAGAACATAGCTTTTGACGAAGGACAAAGTATAATGCAGGTGGTTTCCCTCAGAGGTTCCAATATTATCGAGGTATGGTTTTAGTACTTGTGTTGCAAACTGAGAGGAGAAAAATATTAAACCTTATGACACTAAAGCAAAAGCATAAGTGGAAGTGTGGAATTTCAGTTATGATAGATGATTCAGTAGTAAATATGGTTTCTTCAACTTCAACCATTAGTGTTGTCCTTTTCTTCTGAGTGTATATACATCAATGAGATATAGAAAAGAGCCACTTCTCTTAGCAATCTGATATTCAAACAAAGGGAGATGTTGATTTGTATCTTCCTATTCTTTTCCAAATAGTTATTATAGGAAATTTTGGTGATTGTTCAAAAACCTTATTAAGTCGCGCACTCATGGAATATGAATACCAACATCTCTTGCAGTGTTACTCATGTAAATGTATACATGTCTTGTTGATTAAAAAAGACAACTATTTTATTCTTGTAAGGACATGCGTATTAGTTTGATCTCATCATGTATGAGCGCGGCTTTAGTGGTTAATTGGGTTTTCAACTACATCACTGCAGGTAATGGATGCTAAAGGCGAGAAATCATTGGCATTGTTCCCAGCTAGGTTTCACAAGAGCATGTGGGTAAAGAAGGGTAAGTACCTGCAACTGAGAAATCATTTAGCATATGGTTTCATGAAGTTTCATATAATGCACTTTTCTTTCATATATATAGCAATTAGATGTGTACTTTCTAAATGTCTATTTAATTTATTCTTTGCAAACTCGTAATAATTTGAAGTAGGAAAAAAATATGGTACTTACTATCTACAATTATTGGTCAACTCTAGACTGTTCAGATACAATATGAGTTATGGCAGGAAACTACTAGGAGAACAAGTGAAATTATGGAATTGTTTATATGATTATATATATGTACAACTATTGGAGAAATTTTTGAGAATGGTAAACGATTGTTTTCTTCGCAGCCGTATTGCTGTTGGGCATTGGCTTGAAACTAATGATGGAATTATGTCTGATATTCACAGGTAGTTTTGTACTGGTTGATGATAGTGGTAGAGAGGAGGCTCATAAATCTGGGAGCAAAGTGGAATGTATAGTCTCCCGGGTTCTCTTTTACGAACAAGTTCGACAGCTTCAGAAATCTCAACAATGGTGCATATTTCTGGTCCAACTCCTTAAATATTAGATGCTCGATATCCCCTAATTTTCTTGAGGCGAACTACTAGTGATGGGGTTAAGTATTTTCTAGGTTCAGTTGTGGTTAAGGATACATAACTTGTCCTCTCTTTCCCCCAACCTAAATTGTAATCTGTTTTGTTTCCTTCGGATAGTTTTCTTGTCTTTGTTGTGAGATATTGAGATGCACTTAGTTTGTAGTGGGTCGAGTAGTACCCTAATTGTGAGTGGCTTATCACTTGATCTGAATGATTCATACTCCTTCCGATCGAAAATATTTGATGTTTTAGGAGGTGAAATTTGATCAATAATATTTGATGTTTTAGGAGGTGAAATTTGATCAACAATATTTGAGGTTTTAGAGGTAATAATTACACTTTTTTTTTACTTTTTCAGTAATAATAATGTAATTTGTACCTTTTTTTTTTGTTTAACCAATCACATTTGTGCATAATAAATGTGATGGAGAAGTAAAAGTTATTTGATGGGGTATTTAAAGGTGGAAGTGACTTTTCTTAATCTTTGTGCAGATCTCTAAAACATCGTTTATTTCCGATCGGAGGGAGTATATTAGCTTCCATACTGCACGTTGTTAAGCTTCTATAGTGTTAGAATCACATTAGTTTTTGTGCAGATCTCTAAAACATCGTTTATTTCCGATCGGAGGGAGTATATTAGCTTCCATACTGCACGTTGTTAAGCTTCTATAGTGTTAGAATCACATTAGTTTTTGCCTAGAAAGCCAAGAAATTGCCTATGTCCATTTCCTTTTATTTGTCTTATCTAGATGGTGATGACTTTTTTCCGCTCCCCTTGCTACAGGCCAGAAGCATTCAAATCATCCGAGAGCAGCAGCTCAGACCACATTTCAGAGGAACTTACACCTCCTCAAGATGAAGATGATGACAACTCGAGTGATGACGATGGACGCCCACCGCTTGAAGCAAACACAAATAGGAGGATGCCATTTGATTTGCATGCAAATTCTGGATCCGACTCTGACACAAGTTCTTAAGAAGGCGCTCTTATGAAAGATAGGTAAAATCACAACAACTTGAAGCTATTACTCATTTCAGCTCAAAGAATACAAGGATTTGTGCACTTACTGTAGCTTCAAAGATATGACAGGTTATGGTTTATTACATGTATGGAGATTGTGATTCATTATACACTCAATCTTGCCCTATTTTACTGAGTATGGTATGATCACACTCACACTTGCCACATCTGCACTTGATAGCAAGCACCATCACAACGATTTGCTCTCTCAGATCAACATTATCTTGTTGGCACTCCTAAATTTATCATTAGATTCGGAAGATTAATTGCACATTTATCTGAACATTACTGTTTTATAGATCCTGCCAAGTTTCCTTTTTTGCAGTATCATACTCATCAGTGCTGTTATAAATGTCTTTAGACACAGTATTTAACATCCAGGAGCAGACCATGTCATTACATCTATCCCATTGTAGCATTTTCATAGGTTCTAGCTATAGATCCATCAACTATACATAATTTGTTCTTCACAGATAATGCCTTCATATTCTCTCCTACAAGTTGAATTGTGTAGAGAGACCCATACATGAGTGATATGAAGGGTGTGAATAAACATTATATTCTGCAGATAGGTGACGGTGATAAGATCTTCTCGCCTTCTTTTAGTGGATGTTGGTGATACTGGTCACAGCAGTGATTTAAAAGCAATTGTAATTATACAATTTGACTCATCCCGCCGTTGTAATTATACAACAGTCACAAAAGTACTGTAAAACCAATCATCCCGGCATCCAACAGATGGATCTATCAAGGATAAACCTCAATGATAGACCTAAAACCCAACAAACGGAATACCTTGAAACCGCCATTGAAGCCTGCCTCTAGGAAGAGCTTCTCCCACTCTCTCTTGGTTCTCTCCTTTCCCCTTGCCAACACCATCATTTCCATGTCGAAGAACAGTTGTGTCTCTCTCGTCTCGTAGTCCTCCTCTTTCTCGCCCTCGCCCATCACCACCTCTATGATTATCACCTTTCCGTGCCCTCCATACACATTGCTCGTGATAGCCTTTCTGCATTGCTTTAGTATCTTGACCGAGTTTTCGTCGTTCCAGTCATGTAGTATCCACTGAACACAATTCAACCACCAACTTAAGAGAAAATTTGATATGATCACAACCAATATATCTTAATGCACAGCATACCTTGAGTAAGACTGCATTTGCCGGAGGGATCGACGCAAACATATCTCCGGCGACAAAGGACAAGTTAACAGTCCCTTCTAAGCCCTTAACCACATGAGGCAAGTCAAGAACCACACACTTCGTTTCTGGGAAGGTATGAGCAATGGCTCTTGCCATTTCCCCAAAGCCCCCACCGACATCAACAAGCGAGCTTAGCCCTTCAAAGACCCGCCTACCATGGTGGTTCGACATCAATACATCGCCCACCATCTTCGAGTCACCTGCCATTGTGGCATTCAAGAGCTTGTTGATCTCCGGACTATGGCTTGCACTCTCCCAAATAGCTACCCCATTGGAGGACTGAAAAGGAGTAACATCATCTTCGTTTCGGAACCACTCACTCAAGCTAATCCACGGGCTCACAAGGAGCGGGTTTAGTACGAAGAGAAGGTAGGGCTTCACACTGTAAGGGTGGTCTTTCAAGAGAAGGTGGGAAGCTGTTGTGAGGGCGTATCCATCGATGTCTCCGGTGCTATCAATGGAGAAGTATCCGAGATGAACGAGGAGTCGCATGAGTTGCGGAAGAAACATGGCCTTATGAGCGTGGATCGGAAGGGCAGCTGCCAAATCGGAGAGGCTCATGGGCTTGCCATGGCTGTGGATTGTGTCTGCTATTTCGAGTTGGACGGCACACTTGAGGGACATGGAGGCTATGAAGCTGTACAAGTGGTTTGCAAAATGAGCGTTTGCAGTGAGCAACTCATTTGCTTGGTCTTTGCTCATTGCAGTTGGATTCATATTGTGTGTTTAGATTGAGTCCTTTTGCTATAAATTTGTGTATTTAAATGCAAATTATGAATCAAATCATTGGAACTCCTCACTGCAAAAACAAAAGAACAAACTAGTAAGCAGTGGCTAACTGTCTCAAGTCACATGCATTTTTATCTTCTATTCTATAAATACCTTTCTTTATCTGATTCACTATGGTATACCAGGCCTACCAGGATCCACCCATGTGTTACAGTTACATTTTTGCTGATCCATGGGGCCTTATAGGGTTGGCCACTTCCAATTATCAATTAAGTAAAAAGGTTCCTCTCTAAACACCCACCCACAACTCCACTGAGTGGCGGAGTCAGAAATTTTTTTAGAAAGGGGAGCACGTTTCCTATCCTTATTTTGTTAGTTTTCTTTTCTTCGATTTTTTAATTTATTTATTTATATTTTTTTAAATTCTCATTGAGAAAATAAAATAATAGAGTATTATAAAGATCTTTATGTTGCTTTAATTTAAAACGACACAATATATATATATATATATATTGTGTCGTTTTAAATTAAAGCAACATAAAGATCTTTATAATACTCTATTATTTTATTTTCTCAATGAGAATTTAAAAAAATATAAAAAAATAAATTAAAAAATCGAAGAAAAGAAAACTAACAAAATAAGGATAGGAAACGCAATACAATGAACATTATATCAATATTTAACTTGTTGTATTCTTAATATGTAATAGTGTATAATCAGATATAAAAAATTTAAACTTGTGTAACTTCTTATACCAAATTCTCAAAATAAGTAATACTACATCCGTCCAAAAATACATTGCCTTTACTATTCACGCACGCTTTTTTAAGAAGGTAAAAACTATATAAAATATTAACTTTTTTATTAATTTTTTTTAATAATTACAAACTTATTGATAATAAGTTTGTAATTATTAAAAAAATTAATAAAAAAGCTAATATTTTATATAGTTTTTAACTCCTAAAAAAGCGTGCATGAATAGTAAAAGTCCATGTATTTTTGGACGGAGGGAGTATAACATATGGTTTTGAAGCTCTCGAGATAAATTGTAACATGTGAATGTCAATTAAGTAAAATATAAAAATATTTTTTTTAATGAAATAAAATTAAAGTGATTAATACACCAAATATTCATAACTTTTACTCATATGTGGGATTATAACGTATTATATATCAAAACAAAGCTATCGACGAGAGAATACATATAGATAAATTTTCGGATGAGGAAGGGGCCACATGCTCCCTCATCCCTCCGGTTCTGCCCCTTCCCAGTTGAAAAACATAAACATAATTAATGCCTTAGGTTACTTCATTAGTTCATTCATATTAAGAGGTGAAGTTTCATGCATGTGGTTTATATCTTTAACTTTCCTACGTTGTATTTAGAATTAAGTTGAAGATTTAAAGTCTTAGTTAATACTCCCCCTATCATAAATACAAAAAAAGAAGCGATTCCTCGTGACAATGGGCTAAACTAACAACTCTCATTGACAAATTTAAGACAGGGTTAATTTGGTCAGTTGGAAATGGTAATACTATCAAATTCTGGGCGGATAATTGGATAGCAACTTCTTCTCTACATGGTAGGAAAGAGTGCCCTCAAATTAATAACATAAACGAAACTGTTAGTGATTACATTTTGGGTGGAAGATGGTGGAAGGAAAAGCTCAACAACGTGCTACCAAATGATATAGTCATAGAAATCATGGACATCTCACTCCCCGTTTCTCCCATGGAGGACCGGTTGTATTGGTGGCCTGATAGAGCGGGCTGGTTCACCACCTCGAGTGCATACAAATTAATCACAAGCCAATCCTCTCTAAACTTAAATAACGATGCTTTGAAATGTTGGCTTGATGTGTGAATTTGTGTTGAATTGAGTTGGTTTATGATAGCTCAAAGTGAGCTTTTTTCTTTTTTCTTTTTTTTTTCTTTTTTTTTAAGTTGCTTTGAAATGTTGGCTTGATGTGTGAATTTGTGTTGAATAGAGTTGATTTATGATAGTTTGATTCACTTTATTGATGATGTTGAATTCATATTTCATAGTTTGAGTCACCCTTGTATCAAAGTGTTATTTATCTATGACATAGGCTACTTTCTTCTAAATATTACTTTGATTTCTATACCTTGAATCATGCTGATATGTGTATTATATTGTATTATGATATGATGTGTATATTTCACATTTGGGAACAAGGTTGTCTTTGCAAATTGAAATTTTCTTTATGATTTTTCTGTCTTTGTCGGTTAACCATCATTGCCTCTCTCGAAACTAGACTAACCAGTTGGATTAGTTTACATATTGTTTGAGCACTTTAGCAAGTGTGAAAATTATGGATGATTATCGGCATCTGTCTGATAATGCACTTGATTACTAGGCATGTCATATTACTGTATATTAGCATTCTTTATGTACAGGTTTCAACATTATGGATTCACGGCTGAGGATTAACAAATACAGGTAGCTTGTTTTTGATATAGTTTCCTTTCTCTATTGCTTGATTCTAATATCAATTTTCATGATTATCAAGATGAACCTGTGTTTGCTTTTGTTTAGCGACAATGGAAGTAGTAGATGTTAGCTGCATTTCAATTAACAGAACTAGAGTTATACTTTAACAGCTGCCAGGAGTTAGAACTTGGTACAGATTGCCTGCCTTTTTAGCGGTTTAAGCCTGACAGAATCCGAGAGACAAATGCTCCGCCCAGATGAACCTAGACCATTCAAAACAAAACGCTATAATCAAATGCTGCGATAGACACATGAAACTCTGAAACATGAATAATTGAAGACCCATTACGCGGGGCAGAGAATTGCTCAAGAGAACTGCCTCAAAACTGTATCTCTGAGGTATGTGTGTACATTTGAAAATGTTTATATAAAAGGAATTCCTCTCTCAACATACAACATAAAATCTTAGATGGTTTAGAAGGTGATTTGGGATTGCAACTTATTCTTCTTCATAGCTGTAGCCTCTTTCAATATGCATGTTTGCAAAATACTTTGCAATGACAGGCATTACCTTTCTTTTTTCTCTTGACAGTAAAAGACGTCGAGCGAGGAGACATATGCTTGCTTGCCGGGCAGTGGCGGCCGCAGGATTCTCCGAAAGGTGGGGCGAAATTTTCTAGTGTGTACTGAGATATTGACCTTGAATAAACTCCTTTACATAAGCTACGATTTTCAACTTAGCAGTGGATTATAGAAAAGTAGGCTTACATTTGCTTACATTTGCTTTGTTGCTATGATAGTTGTTTCTCGTCATTCATTGGAAATTCAGGCATTTGTCATATTTATGAGTGTAAACTTATCGAAATTCAATCAAGTTAAATTCAAGGCTTTTGCATATTAGCTAGGATTGTAAACTCACCAACTTTATAATATCTTTTGGTTCCCAAAGACATGATAGAAATTGTGATTTGAATATGTAGGTTACGAAAATACAAATATTGCATAAAGCTTCACAATTTCAATTCACAAACCCCAAATTCAATTCATAAATTTCATTCTCAAAATCACATACACAATAATTAAAACACAAAATTTATTCTCAAAATCAAAACTCTAATGAAAATTTCACAAAATTTATTCTCATAATCAAATCATAATTTCACCAATTTTATGTGGTTTAATTAGTTTATAGCTAGATAATTTGTATATAGTAGGGAGCTCGAGAAGTGGGAACATAATGAAATAAGGGGGTAGAAACATAGAGGGTAGGTGCAAGTTGAACAAAGAATAAAAAAAAACTTTTTTGAGGGAGGCGAAATATTTTTTTTTTAAAAAAAGAGGCTAATTTCACCAATTTTATGGGGTTTAATTAGTTATAGCTAGATAATTTGTATATAATATGAAAGTCGGGAAGTGGGAATATAATTAAATAAGGGGTAGAAACAAATAAAGTGGGGTGTAAGTTGAACAAATAATAAAAAAGCTATTTTTAGGGAGGTGAAATTTGGTTTAAAAAAAATGAAGCTAGTGGGACTTGAACCCCCAACTTTTGGTCTAACATTAGTTTCCTTCCTTCCCACCAACCAACTAAGCAAAGTAGATTAATTGATTCTATATTCATCATATTTTTACTAATTACAACACTTCTATATATATAAATTATTTTTATTTTTTTTTCCAAACCCCGGGACACGTGGGTCGAAGGGTGGGGCGGCCGCGTACGCCCGCCCCACCCTGGGGCCGCCCCTGTTGCCGGGGAAGTAGATCTCCTAAGCTTCGCCCTCCTTGATGGAGTCATCTTGCTATCATCAACTTCAGAGCTCCTCCATCTATCCATCTGGGTTTGCAGCTCTCCTTGAACCAGCTGCTTTGCACTTAACGATTTGTCTGTCCGGTAAATCTCTTGCTCTTCCTTTAACCTCACCTCCCTGCTTTCATTCTCCATCTTCTCGACTTTTGCTCTCGCTTCTCTCTCACTGGCCTTCAATGCTGTGATCCATTCCTGGGCAGCCGCTACTTTCTTGTCGGCAGTTTCCCTGGCAGCAGCTGCACCCCCACTTAAGTATTCGTACTCAAACTTCGAAATGGTGATCGTGGATTTGTGTTGAGAAGCAGTTGCTCTTTCTCTCATTGCATCCTCAGTAAGAGCCCTTAGGTAGGTTTTATATATATGCATTCCCTATTTGTTAAGCTTTCTTTTTAAATCATCTTAATTGGTCTATCAGTATATACATCTGTCTAGTTTTGCAATCATTTTCCTTTGTGCTCCTAGTATCATATACAGTGATAAAAAGCATATTCTCTTTCACTTGAACCGCTCCTAAGCAATACATAGGAAAATAGTAGCAATGGTTTAGCTGGCTAGCTTAGTCTCTTGATAACGGTAGGTGTTGAGGACATCTAGCTAGGCTTATTTGGTTGCTTTTTCGTCTTTGCTTATTATGCAGACATTGCTGTTTGTTCAGATAATTGTCATTGCTTGGCAGGTAAGAGTATTGGT
This sequence comes from Persicaria maculosa, assembly GCA_963922045.1. Taxonomy (NCBI): domain Eukaryota; kingdom Viridiplantae; phylum Streptophyta; class Magnoliopsida; order Caryophyllales; family Polygonaceae; genus Persicaria; species Persicaria maculosa. The sequence continues at coordinate 12,726,298 of OY998252.1, forward strand.
CGCTGTTCAGATAATTTTTTTTTATTAAGCATAGGAAGACTATATTATTGAGAAGACATGCTAAATCCATATTGTTTAGTAATGATATGAAATTAATTCCCTTTCCAGAACTTCTAATCGAGAAAAACTTAGATTATTATCCATGATGAAACATGAAACCACAAAGTGCTTGAATAAGATATATATGTCATTTAAGTTCAGATTATTATCCATGATGAAACATATATATGTGAAAGCTTCTATGACCCAAAAACTGATGTTCCAATTTTTATTTTTATTTTCCTGTGTTAATTTCCTTCTGAAATGTGTACTCCTATTAGCGTGAAATATATGTTCTTTGGGACGTGTGAAATTGAGAAGTTGACACTTCATATGATGAATGGAATATTGTCTATATAGCAGCAGTAGTAAGAAGAGGAGAAAATACATTATTTTTTGGTGTGGTAATGGTGCATTGATTTTTTTTTTGTGGTACTATTGATTTCTTTAAGGTGTATGTATTAGTTAGAGTGAAATCGATATCATTGTTGTGTGATATGTAACTTTGTCATGCTTTGGTCTGTTTGCATAAAGTATGTGCTTTGTCTTATAGGTTTATACTCGAAAAATTGGATATTAGTGTTTGCTGCCTATGATGACTTGTATTTCATTTACACCTGCCTGCCTGGTATCAAACTCCAGTATGTGCTTTGTCTTAGAGCTAGATGATGTTAGGTATAATCCAGATTCTGAATGCTCTCCTGATAGATGTATTTTGGTTTTAATTTGCAGGATGGGATTGCAAAAATAGTAAGTTTTTAGAGAAAAAGTTTGCTGTCATGATGAACTCACAAAAGAGATGGGCAAACAGCCATGAAATTGATTAGGTGTACGAGTGTAATCCCACTATAGTCCAGCAGACCAAAAAGGCAAATGGGCAACTTCTACAAAAAGAATGAAATGCTTATATTGCAAGTGAGCTTCTTATTTATTTATTACTATCATTATTATGGTATTAGTTAGTTGTATCTGTACTTTCTTCTTTTTATTTTATATTTTATTTTTTAAAGCTTGGTATAATTATATTTATGTAAATTTTATAATTATGTATATTTATTGTATATAAATTATGTAGTTTGTGATATTTTATTATGTATGTAAATTTTGTATAATAATGGAATTTTATTATATATGTAAATTTTGTATAATTAATGAATTTTTATTATATATTTAAATTGTATATTATTTTATTTATTTTTAAAAAAAATATTGGACTTTTTAGCCCGAGTATGTAAAATCCGGGCTAAAAAACAGGTTTTTTTTAAAATTTTTCATCCACACTTTAGCTACGGCAGCTTGCCGTGGCAAATGTGGGGTGTCCTTTACCGGGGGTCGCATAGCCGTGGCTTTGCCGTAGCTAGATTCTTTGCCACGGCAAGCTTCCGTAGCTACAATCATTTTGCCACCTCAGACTTGGCCACCCCTAGTTTCCCGTGGCTACGTCCGTGGCTAAATAGGTTTTGCCACCCCAAATCAGCTTTTCGCCACGGTAAATTGCCGATGCTAAATTGTTTTTTTTTTTGTAGTGCCTGAAAGCAGAAGCACTTGCTCTTAAGTTGGGAATCCAACATGCGCTACAACTCCGTATTGATAAAATCCACATTGAAGGTGATTCCATTATAATCATAAACCACCTGAACAAAACATCTAACTGTCCTTGGGAAATTGAACTGATCTTATCAGATGTTAAACTCTTATTATCGACTATGAAAGAAGTTTTCTTCTTTCATGTTCTCCGGTTAGGCAATAGAGTGGCATATAAGGTTGCACACCTTTGTCACTCTGTCTGGGGTGTCGATATTCACAATAATTCTGGTCTTTTAGACCTCATCCGTAAGGATGCTTCCGGGCAGAGGTTGCTCGCCTGAATTCTTTCCTAATCAAAATAAAATAAATAAATAAATATAAGATTTTTTTCTCTCATACACCTACTTTAAAGAGCTTAAAACTATATACGTAAGATATTAATTTAATTTTTTTTACAATTTAATTCTTATTACTATTTATAAGTATTATATTGTAAAAAATTTAATATTTTATATAGTTTTTGTCTCCTTAAGCTACGTGTACAAAAGTAAAAAAAATCTTATATTTATGATAGGAGGGAGTACCCCATAAGTCTTCAAGAATGTTTCATGTACTAGGTAAATATCCTATAAATACGTACTCCTTTGTAAGCATGAGCCATATACATAAGAATGAAAACGCACTTGAATAAGCATTAAAATTTGATCTTCTCTTCCTCTTCAAATAGCCTCTTCTATTATTGATTCCTCGCTGAATTCTATCAAATTGGTATCAGAACCCGTTTATAGCTAATTCAAGTTTTTCTTTCCAATTTCCACGTTTCAAAAAAGAAAATTATGAGAATCAGTGTGTACTAATGAAGGCACTTCTTGGTTCCTAAGATATATGAGAGATTGTAGAGAGAGGTTATAAGATGCCAAGATGAAACTTTGTTTACTCCTACCGAGAAGGAGGTACCGTCTTTCAAAAGACCTAGAAGAAGGATAAATAAGCTCTCACTCTTATCCACCAATGTCTGGATGAGTTCATGTTCCAAAGAGGGGCCAGCGAGACCACGTCCTAGTAAGCGTGAGAAATATTCAAAACCTCTAACCAAGGGGCTGACAAGGCAAAGAAGGTGCATTTCCAAGCTTTGTAAGAAGAACTTGAAAGTCTCCGAATGCAATAGTACGTCCAAATCATTTGTAGATACTCAGCAAGGTTGTTGGCCATCAACCAAATGAAGTGGTATTGAGAAAAGCATCAAGGATGCTCAACTTGTTGAGAAGATACTTCGTTCGTTGCTGACAAAGTTCGATCACATCGTAGTAGCCTTCAAAGAGTTGAAAGACTTAGAGACTATGACAGTTGAAGAACTCATGGGTTCTCTACAAGCCTGTGAATAAAGGATCAAAAGCAGAAAAGATGAGCCATCAGAGCAAGTCTTAGCCACCAAATACTCGACCCAAGAGAAGGATGATATTCAAGAGAAATCTCTAAGAGGACGAGAATGTGGATTTTTTCAAGGAAAAGGAAGAGGCAGGCCATTAAACAATTGGATAATGGAGCAAATAGAGGTGAAAAGGGAGAAATATGTTAATTATGTTAAATTATATTATTTATATATTAGCTTTTTTTAATAATCTGATGGACCAACGGGTGGTTAAGCGAGCCGAGTAATGGGTCGGGAGACGGGTGATAAACATATCACCTGTCTCCCGACCCATCACCCGTTTCATCCTACCCATCACCCATCCGTCACTCGATTTTTCTCTCTCCAGGTTTTCATCCGTATAATCGATTTGGATGGGTCGGGTGAGTCGGTCATCCATATGTGATTTCCAGCCCTAAGGGAGTATATGTTAGAAAAACTGGATATAACAAAGGAACTAAATAATCAACCTCTTCCCAGTATTTGTATTTCCTCTGTTTGGCAAAACATGTCATTTACTATTTATGTACGTTTTTTTAGATGGTAAAAAATGTATAAAATATCTATTTTTTTTATATAAATTTCTAAAAATAATTTCGTACTTATTAATAATAGCTGCAAAATTGTTAAAAATAATTAATAAAAAAGTGGATATTTTACCTAGTTTTAATCATTTAAAAAAACGTACCTAAATAGTTTTTTTCGAACTAAGGGAGTATATATTGAAGGAACGAAATAATATTTATATATACAAACAGGAACGAAATATCAATAATCAACTTGTTTCCAACATTATATTTGTGTGACCAATCTAATCACTATACATGCATCACCATAATTATTTGGTGAACTTATATGCCTATCTAGTTGTACAAGTGTTTTTTTTATTCTTTTAGGGAATTAAAGTATAGGCATATATAGTAACTAGGTACACCTGACAAGTAAATGAATGAATAGATAAATAGATGTGGACAAAACAAGTGGAGGTTAAATAGACCAAATTGGCATGCACTCTTCCATGTTTTTTTGGGGTTTGATCGATTTGCCTTTTCCATAAAAAATGAAAGAAATAATAAACCTAATCCCACTACCCTGTGTCTGTGTTACCGACTAATTAATGTGTCTCCGTGTATTATAATGTAATTATAAAATGCGATTTTTGTAATATTAATTTGTTTGATATTAAAAAATATTTTTAATATTATCACCCGTTTAACTAATTAATTTCTACCAATATATTTAATTAACAGTTAACAAAAGAGATATATATATAATATATATCATTTTTAAAATATACCGATATCTAACTATCAGCACTACCGTTGACATTACAAGAATTTAATAACTATCAGCACCTTAAGATGAATTATTTGCCATCAACTTCAATATGAATTACTTATAATTAAGCAACTTCACTATAAATTAAAATGTCAGCAATAATGGTGTAATCTAGTGTACATTGACATTCAAATATGGGAAAACTAATTAAAATACCTACGTCTTTGGGGGCATGGTAAAAATATATTCTCAATTTTCAAATGTAATAAAAATATTCCGATCTTTGAGGGTAGTGGTAATATATTACCACAAGTTTTTAGGGAGTAAAAAATGCTGACAAAGCAGCATATGTGGATTTTTTACAAGGGTTTTCTTGAACAATGTCCTTAGGAAAAAATAAAGAGTTGGACCGGGTTCATACACAACGTCTTTTCCTCCATCATATCTTCTTCCGTGGTCGCCTCTTGAATTATCTTCCAGGTCTTCGAGGTAGCTCATGGTTCCTTTTCAATGTCAGTATTCCTCACTCGTAGTCGTCGACTATCTAAGTTGTCTCTCTCACATCTTCTTCCCCTTTGATTCGTTCACAGACTTGAGTGGGTAAGTTTTATCTTTTCCCCTTGTCGTCGTTGTTGTCGTTGTTTTGTCGTCGTTGTCGTCCTCGTTGTTGTCGTTGTTTTGTCATCATCGTCGTCGTCGTTTCATCATCGTTGTTTTGTCGTCGTCGTCATTTTTTTTTGTCGTTGTCGCTGTCGTTGTTTTAAATCGTGAAATGAAAAAACGTCTTACCTAAAATTAAATCTCCCCGGATTTCACTATTATTAGTTAACATGAATGGAAGAATTCTTCATATTCATAGATATAGGACCGTGGCTAGCTAGGTTGTAAAACTGGCGTAGTGCACAATGCACATGATTTGTCACACCAAATGTGGATAAAAGTTGTTGATCCATCATATGCATTTAAAAAGTTCGACCTATAGCCGTTGGAATGTGGTTGTTCCAAATCGAAGATATTGAGATTGCTTAAACAATATATAAGGTTGGCGCGCAACCACTCTATTTATTTTATTGTCAATTGATTTTGAGATAGAACTCTCATTGAATTTATGTTGTTCGTATCTCCATACTTGTACGTTTGGTTCAAGATATGGCTGCCTCCAAACCTCCATTTTCAGAGATTCCGATCCCCAATGGCCAATATTATATGGCATACAATTAAAACAAAACAAATGCATCAATCCACCCTTATTGATGATAACATTTTATTTGGTTACTAAAGGTAAAATAATTCAACAAACACATCAAGGATAAACCACAATAATAGATCTAAAACCCAAAAAAGGAAATATCTTGAAGCCTCCCATGAAGCCTGCCTCTAGGAAGAGCTTCTCCCACTCTCTCTTGGTCCTCTCCTTACCTCCTACAAGAGCCATCATCTCCATGTCGTAGAACAGCTGCGTCTCTCTCGTCTTGTAATCCGTCTCCTTCTCGGCCTCATCCATCACGACATCTACGATTATCACCTTTCGGTTCCCTTCAGCACACTCGTCGCTTGTGATAGCCTTTCTGCATTGCTTTAGTATCTTCACCGAGTATTCGTCGCTCCAGTCATGTATTATCCACTAAAAGTAATTTATCCACCAACTTAGGTCAAAATATATTAATTATATATAATAGACAATAGATCAAATGTACATAAATTACGTACCTTGAGTAACACTGCATTTGTCGGAGGGATCGCCTCAAACATATCTCCGGCTAAAAAGGACAAGTTATCGGTCCCTTGTAAGCCCTTAACCACATGAGGCAAGTCTAGAACCACACACTTGATGTGTGGGAAGGCATTAGCAATGGCCCTTGCCATCTCCCCGAGGCCACCACCCACATCGACAAGCGAGTTTATCCCATCAAAGAGCTTGTGATCATGGTGGTTTGACATCAAGACACTGGCCACCATCTTAGAGTCACCGGCCATTGTATCATTCGTGAGCTTGTTGATCTCCGGATGGGAGCCTGTGCACTCCCAAAGAGGTATCCCATTGGCGGATTCAAAAGGCGTAACATCATCTTCGCTCCGGAACCACTCACTCAACTCCATCCAAGGGCTCACAAGGAGTGGGTCTAGTATGAAGAGAAGGTAGGGCTTCACACTGCAAGGGTGGTCCTTCAAGAGAAGTTGGGAGGCCGTTGTGAGAGCGTATCCATCGCCATCTCCAGTGAAGTATCCTAGATGAACAAGGAGTTGCATTAGTTGGGTAAGAAACTTGGCTTTATGAGGGCTGATGGGGAGGGCAGCCGCCAAATCGGAGAGGCTCATGGGCTTGCCATGGCTATGGATGGTGTCGGCAATACCGAGTTGGACAGCACACTTGAGGGACATTGAAGCTATGAAGCTGTAAAGGTGGTTTGCAAAATGAGCATTTGCCTTAAGCACCTCATTTGCTAGGTCTTTGGGCATTGAAGTTGGATTCATATTTTTATTTGTAGATTGTGAATATGATTCAGATAGCTTATAGCTTGTCTATTTAAATGCAGATCAGCACATTATTTTATTGTTCAAGTTGCTCAGCTTGGAAGGTAGTGGTTGGGGAGTAAGGATCTCCTACACCCTATAATAAAACCCTTCATGTAACACAAAAATATTTAAAGTATTTTCTAATAATAAAAAAAATTATAAAAATGACATATATTTATATACTTTTGTAATATAAAATGATAATTAAAAAAGATTAAAATTAAAAGAGTCATTATTTTAGAATATTAATTATACGTAGTAATACTTATTAGAATATTATTTGAAAAGAAAAAAATATACAAATATATATTATTGAGCATGTACAATGTAGATATAATTTTTTATAGTTAAATCACGGTGGGTTATAAGACGTGGGGGGGGTCACACGCCCAAGCGCAAACGCGCTAACCAAGCCGAGCACACAAGCCGAGTGGGGTTCCATCCTAAAACCAATTGGTGTTGGTGGGGTAGCCCACCGGCTTATATGCAAGACTTGGATTCACATTTTAATCAATGTGGGACACTCCCACAACTTATATCTCCACATTTATAATTTTTTTTTTATAATTTAAAAATACCTTAAATATTTTTGTGTTACACCAGATTCAATTCTTACTTAGTTAACCTACTTGGCAGAGGCCACATGAGGCGTGGGTTAGCGTAAACAAGTGGATTAATTTGGTTGTAATGTACTACGTTGTTTTATCTACCTTTTGAAATAATTGTACTTTAAAAAATTAAATCAAAATTAATCAAGTATAGGGTGGATTGAAAATAATGCATGGTGGTTGATTATTTAGTTTCTATTCATGGTAAAGGCAAATCAAACCCCGCCCAAAAATATATGGTGGTTGATTATGTTATTCCTATTTATGGTAAAGGCAAATCAAATCCCACCAAAAAATATAACCAATTATATTGTGTCCATCGCACACTACATGTTAGTTTTGTAAAACATGATAGTTAAGAGATATATGAAGCTGATAAATATTATTTATGTTAAATATATAATAAATTTAATTATTAATAAGCTAATAAGGTATTTGATAACTCTAACTAATTATGGTAACTGGAAAAAAATGAATGGATTTGTTAATAGAAAAAGAAAATTTTTAAAAAGCTTGTGGTGGGTGCCGGTTGAAAATTCAATTTAAAAATTTAATTAAATTGATTTTTTTATCATTTTATAAAATTTTGTAATATTAAAACCAAAAATTTCTTACAACTATTTGTGTTTCCAAAAAAGCCTTCATGCCACTTCAGTCTATTTCATCAAATCGATCGTCCCCTTAATTGGTAATGTAACATTGAAAATTTATAATTAATTGATGTAAATAAGGTTAATTGAGTAATTATTTCTGTATGGAGTATTTTGAAAGAAAATGTTCTACCACGCAGGGACGGAACCATTAGTCTGGATAGGCTGAAATCGCCTTATACAATGAAAAATAATTTCAAAAGCTATTAACATCTCCCTAATAATATGTATACACACATACATATAGACACTTTAAAATGCATTATTTATTAAAAAAAACATCATGAAAATGAAATCACAAAAAATATTAGTTAAATCCATCTATAATAGAATTATAAATTAAATAACTCAACCTATAAAAAAATAGAGAGAAAAATTGTGGAAAGTGAAGGTTTTTTAACCCAAAACATAGATAAAAGGAAAAAAAATAGAGAAAAGGGGAGTAGGAGGAATCGAACTTGGGTATATGTAGACTTAAGACAAGCAACAAACCAAAACTACCAGTGAGACACGTTGCCTTTATATCCAACTTGTCCTCTAATACCTATGTTCTATTTTTTTGGGTGGGCTGCAGCAAAGCCCAGCTCACTCCCAGTTCCGTGTCTGCTACCACGTACGTACACACTAGTGCTGTAGTGCATGACCTAGTTTATCAGTTCATTAAACGTACATATTTTTGCAAAATTAAGCTTCACCAGGTGACGTTTGCTATATATAGTTTTTAAGGTATATATAAGCTGCATTAAAGACTTGACACTATTGACAGCAAAGAGCTCAAGGATCGGCGTCGAACGTTACGAAAAATATAAAAATTTCACAAAATTCAACCTAGAGTTGGATTGTTCGAGTTCAAGTTGAAGCTTTAAAATATAGGCAAATGTTCAAATGAAAATGAGTCTTAAAGTGAAAATAAGATTAAATTGAAAATAAACATAATTTGAGGGTAAACCGTAAATGAGCCTAATTTATGTGTAAATGGATCTAATTAATTTATGGATAAATGGATAAATGACCCAAATTATGGAGTAAATGTCACACACCTCCCCCATACTTTCTATTCCTACGAATATTACCCTTATTTCAATTATGAAAATTACAGATTTTAACCCGTAATTTTTATTTAAAATAATATTATAAGTTGTAACCATAAGATTAAAAAATGCAACAAAAATGTTACATCACATTTTTTGTCTTTATTTTAAAAAGGGGAAAATATGAGATTACAAAATATAAAGTGAACAAATAATACAATAAATGTTATTATTAATAAATGTGCATTTTCATAATGTAAAGTAGGTTTCTTACCAAAATTTTTCTTTATGGGCTGCTATTTTTATGGCAGTTTTGTACTTTAATGCGACAGATGCCATTAAAAGCCTATTAGCTCAAAAATGGTAAAGCGACGTGCCCATGCACAAAGGAGCGAGTTCAAAATCCCGCATAGAGTATTTGTGGTTGTCTTTTTTTTTGTTCCTGTTCATGAATAATACTCCCTTCGTCCTAAAATACATGGTCTTTTAGACCTTTGCACGTTAATTAAGGAAACCTATTTATACCTATATCTCATTATTATTATATAGATAAGAACTCTTTAATTTTAGTTATATTGTACTTTTGTAGGGGTAATAATTACCCTATAAACCTAAAAACCCATATATTTTTGACAAAACTTCAAGGCCTAAAAACCCATGTATTTTAGGACGGAGGAAGTAGTATAAATTGCAATAATAAAATGATAAAGTGCATAAATAAGACGATAAAGTGCATATATAACATTTTTGTGGTGTGCAAATATCACATTACGTTGTGCAATATAATATTATGTTGTGCAAATATAGCATTATGTTGTGCATATCTAATAATATAATGTTACGTTGTACACATAACATTATGTTGTGCAGATATACCATTCTGTTGTGCAAATATATCTTTAATTAAGTTGTGCAAATATAATACAGTATTATGTTGTGCAAATAAAATGATGGTGTATGAATAATAATATGAAGTGTATGAACAAATTATGAAGTACTCCCTCCGTATCGCAATACTTGTTGTTTTAGCTCTATGCACGCTTATTAACAAAACCTATATTTACTTTACTTTTACAGGTTAAAACACCTAAAAGCAACAATTATTACCTATAAAAAGAGCAATCATTACCTATAAAGATAATAATTATAGCTAAAACAACAAGTTTTTTGATACACCTTTACTAGTCTAAAACAACAAGTATTGCGATACGGAGGGAGTATATGAATAAGATTATGAAGTGTACAATTAAGATTATAAAATGCATAAATAAAATGATAAAGTGAAAGAATAAAATGATAAAAGTTACAAATAAGATTATGAAGTAAGATTATAAAATGCCTAAATAAAATGATAAAGTGCACTTTGATTTATTATTTATGCACTTTAGAATATTGAAGATGCATCTTATAGAATTTAAACCCTTATAGAATTTAAACCCCGATAAAAATTACGGGTTAAAATCTGTAATTTTTACAATTAAAATAGAGTAATATTTATAAAAATAGAAAGTATAGAGATTTTTTTTTTTGTAATTTTAGCATCTCCTTCCTCCCCTTGCGTTGATACAGTACCAAGCAGTCAAGCACAGTTCATCTCCCGGCGACATCTCTCCCGGCTGACGGCCATTTCGTCATGAAACAAAATTGGTAATCCAAATGAACTTAGCTGCTACTTAAGTATTACACATGAAAACTCATTAGAAAAATACCTTGGATGTCCGATTATCAACGGCAGAGTAAACAAACACACTTTTGAAGACATCATATGTAAATCTAAGGAGCAACTAAGTAAATGGCGAGCTAATGCTCTATCTCAACAGGGACGGACAATCCTCATTAATACAAACTTATCGGCCAAACCGTTGTATACAATGCAGAACTTTTTATTACCCTCGTCAATACATAAAGAGCTTGACCAGATTAACAGAATGTTCTTTTGGAATAAAGATCTACAACACCGCCCGCTTATTAGCTGGGATAGGATTTGCAGACCAAAAAAATATGGGGGAATGGGGCTTAGGAAATCGAAAGAGATGAATGAAGCCCTTCAAATGAAACTACTTTGGAAAATATTGGCTGAACCAGATAATGTCTGGGTGTCTCTCATTAAACACAAGTATCTTCGTTCAACTAACATCCTTGAATACGTGAAAAGTGGAGATTCTTCATGGCAATGGGCCAAACTGACAACTCTTATAGATAAATTTAAGACTGGCCTTATTTGGTCAGTAGGAAACGGCTCATCTATCAAATTTTGGACGGATAATTGGATTACAACAAACTCTCTGCTATCTAGGGATGATTGCCCCCAAATTAACAACATAGAAGAAACAGTCAGTGACTATATTTTAGGTGGTAAATGGTGGACGGAAAAACTTAACAATACATTACCAAATGACGTAGTCAAAGAAATTCTGGACATTCCACTTCCCGTTTCCCCCTTTGAGGATCGCTTATACTGGTGGCCTGACAGGGCTGGTTGGTTCACCACGTCAAGTGCATATAAGCTAATCACTGCTCAATCCTCACTGAGCATAGATAATAACGCCTGGATATGGAATTTGGATATTCCGCCTAAGATCAAAAATTTTCTATGGAAAGTTTGTCAGAATGGCCTCCCTACTGCCTCTAGGCTAGCTCAACGTGGGACTTCTGTACCTTCCACCTGTCAACTATGCAACTGTGCAGTTGAAGATGACGTTCACTTCTTACTAGAATGCCAATATGTGCGCCCTCTCTTTCACTTACCAACACACGTTAACTCAACTATATCCAGTATGATAAATCATTCACGCGAGATAAAACCTATCTTCTCATTCATCGGAAACAAGCTTACATCCGTTGCTAAGGTGGAGCTTGCCTTTTCTTGGTGGACGGCTTGGTACATTCGAAACCAAATTGTTTTTAGACAGGGCCCCATACCTCATAAAGAAAGTTCACTACGTATCATTAAAACCCATAAGGAAAATTGGAGTAGAACAACTCACTTTGAGTATAGCTTGGATGAGGACTTCCCCCTACGCACACGATTCTCCAAGCATCCAAGGATGAAAAGAAAGCATGGTAACATTACTTGGCGAAAACCCCCTAGGGGAACTTTCAAGTTAAATTTTGATGGATCCACAATTTCAAACAATGATAGCTCGGCTGGAGCCGTAATCAGGGACTGGGAAGGACATCCGATACACATCTGTTATAAAAAACTAGGCAAACAAAGTCCCTTGAAAGCGGAAGCGCTTGCTCTTAAACTGGGAATCCAGAAGGCTCTACAACTCCGTATCAATAAACTCCACATTGAAGGTGACTCGATGATAATCATAAACCACCTAAATAAAACATCTACATGTCCTTGGGAAATCGAACTGATTTTATCAGATGTTAAATTTCTTCTATCGACTTTGAAAGAAGTTTCCTTCTTTCATGTTCCCCGATTAGGCAATAGAGTGGCTGATAAGGTTGCACACCTTTGCCACTCTGCCTGGGGTGTCGATATTAACAACGATTCTGGTCTCCTAGACCTCATCCGTAAGGATGCCATCGGGTAGAGCTCGCTCGCCCGAATTCTTTCCTAATCAAAAAAAAAAAAAAAAAAAAAATGGTAATCCAAATACTCCGATAATTTCAATTTTGGGTACTCGTATTTGATAGGCTAATTTTGGCAGCTTTCATGTCAGGTTTCGGAAATTGTACTACGGAGTACAGTATATTTGGTACAGTCTGAATCTGCTGTCATGTCCGGAGTATAATCGTTCTTTTAATTATATATATATTTTTTAAAACATATTTTTTTATAATAAAATTTTATAAACATGTAAATATAGGTATATAAAACACAAATATATTTTTTAAAAAAATCTTCAAAGTAAAATTATACCATAAATAATTTTGTGATGAACCGCTTCACAAAATTGTACTACCGAAACATAATGCTTCACAATTGATTGGGCCTACTCATTTTTTTTAATTAAAATATTGATAATTATTAATCCAGTGAAATGTTGATAATTATTAATCCGGTGAAAAATCCAATTTTTTTTTTTTGGTTTCTTTTAGAAATGGAGTTCACCGGTTAGGGCGCCGACGCCTCAAACTAGAATTTACCCCGCTCCTTTTATCTCAATTCCTTTTATCTCAATTGATCTCAACCAAATCCCTTCGGCTCTTCCCCTGCTGCTGAATCGCTTCCGTCTCCTTCGCTGTGCGTTTCCCCGATTTCTCTCATACGGTCGTTCCACATATCCACGACAACCCGGCACCGCCAAAGGGGCCGATGTAGAAAAAATAAAAAAGTGCACACTTGAATCCACACAAACCAGCACCAAATTAAAATGTGGATCGAAATTACATTTCATCGACAACTTAAATGAATCGAGATCAAATGCAGATACAACTTAATTAATTAAACGATCAATTCAAGGATAGACCTCGATAACAGACCTAAAACCAAGAACAGGGTAAACCTTATAGCCTCCGGTGAAGCCAGCATCGTCGAAGAGCTTCTTCCACTCCCTCTCCGTCCTCTCCTTTCCGGCGAGGATGCCCATCATTTGCATGTCGTAGAACAGCTGTGTCTGTCGAGCATTGCAATCGCCATCATCCCCGCCGTCATCATCGTTCATCACTATTTCTATGATTATCACTTTCCCTGCAGGTTGACCTCCATTTGCACCGGTACCGGTGTTGCTTGTGATAGCCTTCCTACACTGCTTTAGTATCTTCACTGAGTCCTTATCGTCCCAGTCATGGAGTAGCCACTACATCATAAAATAATCAATTTTTATTACTCATGGTTGGTGGGTGGGGTAGGGAAGAAATGAATCAAAGTTTATATTCAAAATGTGTATGATTATCTCCTCTTTTTTTTTTTAGTCTATACGGAAAATGAGGTAATTAAATGATGGAAAAATGAAATAAATTTTAAATAAAAATAAGAAAATAATGATAATAATTAAAATATTGATTAATAAATATTAACTTAAATATGGACTATAACATTTCCAACTTATAAACAAAAGTGGTTAAGTAAAAATTTAATTATTACCCTGCAACTGATTTTTTCTTAAATAATAATTTATTTCATTTCTTTTAATAATTACCCATTTGAGTAATTTGATTTTCTCTATATTATGATTTTCTCTATATTATGTTTAACTTACACAATCTTATGTCAAACGGGTCTTAATAGGTCAGAATAATTGTTAAAGCTTGTATATAAGTGGAACCAAATATCATAATGGGCCTGTATGGGCCATTTCAATCGATTCAAATTTTTTATTTTCAATCGGTTAAAAGCTTAAATGGTGTATGGGGTAAAGTTTTTTAGGGAATTTTGGTTTAAGTGAGGGGTTATTTTAAAAGCTTGTTTTCTAAGCTTTTTTTGTGGTTTTAGTAATTTATTTGATTTGAAAAGACAATTATACCCCTAATAATAACTAAATAAACTCCACTTTTTACAAATAAATCGGTTTTCACCCCATACGGAGTTTATATTTCACACAAAATTTTAACCTTTATTTTACACAAATTTTTAACTTTAATCTGTTTATAAATTTTAGTCACTTTTTTAACTCCGCCCTATACGGACCCAATATCATGTGATAATAGAGTAATCGATTAATTAACTTGTATGCTAAACTTAAAATTTCAAATTCATTCCAAATTAAGCTACATATTTTGTAGTTAATTTCCCATTAATCTTAAAAAATAATACTCCCTTTCTTAATGTTTTAAAACATGTAATCACTTTAAAGTTTTGGATAGTTTTTAAGAAAATAAACAAAAATACATTTATATCTCTAATTATTAATCTACTTTTTAAGAAAATAAACAAAAATACACAGATTTTTCTTTAATAAAAATTACTTAGTTTTACTTAACAAACGGAATAAGGTTTAACGTTACCTTGAGCAAGACCGCATCCGCAGAGGGAACATGAACAAACATATCCCCTGCAACATACCTCAAATTGGGCGTCCCCTCCAACCCCTCCACCACCTGTGGTAGATCCAGCACCGTGCACTCCATCTCCGGGTACGCTCCGGCGAGGGCCCGCGCCATCGCCCCGATCCCACCCCCAACATCCACCAGCGATCCCACCCCTCCGAAGATGCCCAACTCCCCTTCCTTGGCCACCAGCACGCTCGCCACCATCCTCGAATCGCCCGCCATCGCCTCGTTGATGTTCCTATTGAGCTCCGCATCCTTCCCCGTGCGCTCCCACACGGCCATCCCGTGCGCCGTGTGGAACGGCGTCGTGTCGGTGCCGCTCTTGAACCACCGGCCCAGCCCTATCCACGTCTCCATGAATGCCTGGCTCGTCACGAAGCTGACGTAGGGCTTCGCGGAGAAGGGGTGGTCGGCGAGGAGGAGGCGGGAGACGGGCGTGAGGCCGTAGGCGAGCTCGGATTCGGGGCCTGGGAGTGGGTGTTTGGTGAAGTAGCCGGCGTGGGTTAAGAGGCGCATGAGTTGGGGGAGGAATTGGGCCTTCTGAGGGTGGATTGGGAGGGCTCCGGCGAGGTCGGAGAGGCTCATCGGGCTTCCGTGGCGGTGGATGGTGTCCGGGATGCCCAGCTGGACGGCGCAGTTGAGGGACATTGGGGTTATGTAGCTGTAGAGGTGATCGGCGAAGTGGGCGCTTGCTTCGAGGAGCTCGTTTGCTTCGCCGCCGGTGATGGTTTGGTGATTGGCAGAAGCCATCGGTGATAATATATTAAGCTAGACAGTTAATATTGATGTATAGACCCGGTTCGATCTTGGGACTTGAGGGCGATCTATTTTTTTTTTGGTAGAATTGAGGGCGATCTATATATGTAATCAGGGGCGATGATAGGGCTTTCGCCCACCCGAGCCGAAAAAAAAAATATAAAAATATTTTGTGTTATTTTTTTTACTATATAATGTACAAGATAAAATACAAGTAGGCTAAATTGCATGGATATACCAAAATCTTGGCAACTTTGCAAAAATGACCCCCGTCTAAAAATTTTGCAATGGAATGACATTATGTCATTCTTGCAAATTATTGGGCAAAGGTTACAATGGGTTGTCGGTTACCATTGGAAAAGGAGGGAAAAAAATGGACAGGTGTCGAATGTATAGAGGGAGGGAGGTAATCATTTTGGCCAAAAAAAAAATAAACAAAAGGAATGCCTGCAGAGGTACAGTGATGTTTGTGAGAGAGGGAGGAGAGAGGGTGTGGTGACAAGCATTAAATGCTAGGAGAGAGGTTGGCACATTCTCACAAAAACAATTCCCGCCAAAACCACATGGAGGGAAAACACAGGGGGAATTTCAGAGGGAGTATAAAAGGAGATGTGGGAGCTCGCCAGGTGGACACAAAAAGTGCAAAACATCTGCTTCTTATCTATGGCTGCCATTAACGTCTAGTTGGAAGGATAAAACCCAGAAATTCTGTTACTAGCCAGGCAAAAGGAATTCCTAGTCATCAACAGAATATATGTAGCCATAGACAGGGATACACGTGACATCTGCAAAATCCAGACCTCAACGAAAATGGGTAAGTACGGTTTATGTTTTGTATTCACATGTAGTAAATTTTCCCCATCCTTCCCTTACCTCTAACATATACTGAGAGGACCATCTTAACCTCATGATTTCGCAGGGGAGAAAGGGGTGGTATTACTTACTCTCGTTTGCAATGGTCGATGGGAGCATCTCGAAGGAAGATGGGTGTATCAAGGTCAACACGCCCACAAAATGATGCTCATAGAGGAGACCATGTCGTTTGGGTCCGTCAAGAGTAAGATAATGGAGAAGCTCGCGGTTGACCGAAGGTGCTCTGAGTTGGAGTTGAAATATCTACTCGATTCGAAGACGGAGGGATGTTATCCGATTCAAGTGGATGATGAAAGTGATTGGGATGCTTTCAAGTACTGCAACTCAAGGGGTGGCGATGGCACATGGCCCCTTCCTTTGTACGCATCGGTGAACGAAGGTCACAACCATCATGGAAGTCTGTCCATGTGTGGGAACATGGAACAACGCAGCAAATCACCAGGCGGAGACAACAAGACACTCGTGGTGGAAGAGGGTGGTTTGGTTGATATGACAGTCGATGGGTCCAACTCGCATCTTCTTCTGAATTCGGATAACAGCTCGGATAACACCATTGATGGCAAGGAAAATACTTCAACTGGCAAGGAAAACCAAACTGATGGCAAGGTCATCCAGACAGCTAGGGCAGAACCAACAACCGTGACAGAGGAGACGAGAGGTAAACTGCTGGACGTGGACCGGGGGAAACAAATTGTATGTCTGAGTAGTGATGAGGAGGATAATATAAATGTGGGAGGGCATAAAGGGAGGGTTGTTTCCGTCAACTTGGCAAGCTCACCGGAGGAGGAGTATGGAAACATCGGAGTACTCAAATTGGAGTCGATAGAGGAAACTTCATCAGTGGGTTGTATATCATCCGATGATGAGATGTACGAGGCCGAACGGTGGGTTTCGAGGAGGAAATCCCCGGGGATGTCGACCGAGGATGTTGAGAAGATGTTGGACAAAGCTTTTCCGAAAGGAGGGGACCCCCGAAAAAAGAACACTGACCTTCATGAGGGTTTGTTGTTGAAGTCCAAGGAGGAAGTCCAAAACCGGGTAAGGTGGTCTGCGTTGGATGGTTTTTTTGACACACATGTGAAGAGGTCGTCGCCGGAAGTGTACTCCGTGGTGTGCATCGATCCCGAGTGCAAGTGGATGTGCCGTGCATCAAAATACCGGAAAACTAGTTTGTGGAAAGTGAGGAAGTACGTTCCGGAGCACACCTGCGGGGTTAATGTTCGACACAACCACGATCGACAGGCAACGTCCGAGCTTATTGGGAAGAGTCTTGTATCCAGGTAAAAATTATTATTACTGACCCCCTACCGTTAAACACTAGCCACTCTATTATGTGTCCTAGTCAGTGTTCATAACACTCTAGCCAGTTTGTAACCTGACACGATTGATGAAATGCAATGCAGTTTCACTGGTACCCGTAAGCCAGTAACTCCAGCCCACATACAGTCGTTATCGAAGTCCGAGCTTGGAGTTACTTGCAGCTATTGGAAGGCACGACGCGCCAAGGCGACAGCAAGGGACACCCTATACGGAACGGACGAGGATTCGTATCGGGTAATGGCGAGTTACTTGTACATGCTTGAGAAGACGAACCCAGGTTCCCACACCTGGCTCGAGTGGGATGCTGAACGTAGGTTCAAGTACGTGTTCGTCAGCTTTGGGGTATGGATTGAAGCCATCCCCCACTTACGGAAGGTATGTTCATTAGCCACTTGTTTTGTTTACCTAGCCAGTCAATACATTTTCCCAGCCCTTCACAAGGTACGTATAACACGGATGTCTATTTGCCAAATGCCCGTAGGTCATCTCCGTTGACGGTTCCTTTCTGAAAGGCAAGTTTAAGGGGACATTGCTCTTTGCCACTGCACAGGATGCAGATCACAAAATTTACCCAGTTGCGTTTGCGGTAGTGGATGGCGAGAATGACGCTTCCTGGGCATTCTTCTTCCGACAAATGCTTCGAGTCGTCCCGGACACCACAGACTTGATGTGGGTCTCCGATCGGCACGTGAGCATCGAGAAGGGCATACGTGACAGCTACACCTTTGCCAAGCAGGGCTGCTGCACATATCACCTCTTCCAGAATGCGAAGCACCACCACAAGTGTGGCTCCTTGCAGGAGTCATACTTCGACATGACCAACGCATACACCATAGCCGAGTTCAACCAACTGTTCGCAGACTTCTCCTCCCATAACCCCGCAGCCGGTCAGTATCTTCGTCAAGCAGGATTCCGCAACTGGGCAAGGTCTCACTACTTGGCTAACCGCTACAACATAACCACAACTAACAACTCCGAATGCCTGAACAACGTCTTCAAAGAGCCTCGGGATATGCCGATTGTAGCTTAATTTAATTGCATCATCGAGAAGGTGCAAGAGTGGTTTGAGACACGGAGGAAGGCAAGTGGCACAGCCGGGAAGGTGGTAAGTGATTGGGTTGCGAAGGCCATCATGTCTAGCTACCATGCATCCATATGCATGGTTGCGAGGCCCCTCAGCGATCACGAGTTCCAGGTCATAAAGGGAACCTCGAAGTGGCTGGTGAACCTCAGCGCCCGTTCATGCACATGTCGACACTTCAACATAGATCAGTACCCCTGCTCTCATGCCGTAGCCGCGGCGAAGGCTCGAGGGCTCGATGTGTACTCCCTAGTGAATGACTACTACAGGGTGGAGGCGTGGCACACGACCTACCACGGAGTGGTGTACTCCGTACCCCCCATGGACACCTGGGATCCGCCCGAAGGAATTTCGCAGATCCGTTTACTACCTCCAGCTGTGAAGAGAAGGCCTGGGAGACCGAAGACCAGCAGGTACCCATCGCGCGGGGAGTTCGTTCGCCGGAAGCGTCGGAGGACATAAGTATTGGGTGTTGGTTTTGTCGTCGCAGGTAGTCTTTTGGTAGAATGCATGTAGTTGGGTTGAACAGATGTTGGGTGTTCGGTTTGTCGTCGGAGGACATAAGTATTGGGTGTTGGTTTTGTCGGGCTTTTATATAACTTGTAGTTGGGTTGAACATATGTTTTGGGTTTTGGAATATTTAGCCAGGCTTCTATATTTCCTATCCACTGAAAGTATTTTCCTAGCCAGTGTTATGTAATGACCTAGCCATTATCTTCTTATACCTGACTACATTTTATATTGGTGTTAAAAGGCGAAAACATCAAACTCTTGAGACAACAAATACCTTCTAGCTTAAACAAACCTGATGGTTAACAACAATGTTGGCGAAGACACCAAAACATGCACAAAAAGCTAAACCATCAAATGTTTCCAAGGGTTCAAAAGGGTGCAACTGTTATATAGTCAAACAATATCGACGACAACACCAAAAGCTATCCATAACGACCAACAACATCAAGTCCTACAACACACAAAAGTACTTTGCCTACGTTAACTACGGTGTTACATTTTGTGACATTACAAGAACCATCAAGTCGACGCAGCCTCCAAGATAGTAGCAGTTGGGCTGGAAGGAGGAACGGGACACCTAACGACGATCTTAGCAGCAAGTGCGTACCTGTACGCGCTTATGACGGCGTCGTCGATATCTCTGGACAGGTCCGTCACGCCTTCAGCAAGCAACTCCATGAACCGCAGGGCGTAAGCACCACAGTCTCCGCTGTGTACTGATATCATCATATTCTACGTATTATAGGAAATTGTTTATAGTCGTTTTTAGGTCATTTTTATATGGTTTGCATGACTTTTATATAGGTTTTTGGTTTAGTTTCTAGAATAGATGTCTACACTCGTGTTCCATTTGTTTTCAGGGGATTTGAAGCTTGTTCGATGTCAATTTGGAATCATGATGGAATAAGATTCATTGAAGCCAAGTTTGAGATGTTCATGGACGCCGAAAGAGTCTTGCATAGTGGTCTCAAGTGCTAGAAATCAAGCTAAGAAGAGCCCATTGTCGAACCGACATATTTCGGACAATTCCTGTTTGGCGACGTCTCAGTAAAATGAGTCGTTTGAGCTCCACAAAATTCGGATTGAGACGTTCTATAGCTTGTTGGAAAGCTGATTCAAATACCTACAACTTTCATGTTGAGAACTTTTGCAAATTCGGCCTAGAAAATGGAGAAATCGAGCCAAGAAGCTGACGTTGAGTCAAAGTATCGACCCGGAACTTTCACATATCGACTCGATACTTACATGTATCGACTCGATACCTTCACATTCCGAGCCAGATTTCTTTACAGTAGCTACATATCGACTCGATACTCTGAAGTATCGAATCGATACTTTCCTTTCCGCGTTACTACTTCGGGATTTTTTATCAGCTTTTATCTATTGTTGGACGACTTTTTGGAATATTTTATTATTATTTTAGGATTATTTTCAGATCTTTTTTAGAAATATATATAGAGAATTAGGGTTAGATTAGAGATCATCCAATTTTTCACGTCAGAAACGCTAGTGGCAGACATTGGAGTTTTAGACTTTTTCAGAGATTTCTCCTTGAAGGTTTTTTTTGCTGGATTCAAGATAAGTTCTTTTAATCTAGTTTTATATTCTTTCATCATGAATTCTTTGATTGTGTCTGAATCTATGTCTGGCTAAGTTTCTTGTTCTGGGGTTGGGGTGATCCCAATGATGCTGAGATAGACATGTGCGTATGATTGCCTGAATGAATTCTATTGTTTGTTTGATTCGATCCATGAGTGCTTAGTCCGATTAATCCTATGATTAATTGGAATCCTTTTGATGTTCAATATGCGCCGGCTGCGAATTGAGATTGGATACATAGACAAAGTTGTTGGAAAACATGGATTGAACTTGAGAATTATTTATGAGCAATCTATTTAATTCTCTTGAGGATATTAAACTATCATAGACAATCTAGGTTTGAGTTGGTTATGCAGATCGCGCCTGCGATTGTTTGATCGATTTTCTCGCTAGGGTCTAAGGGCTTAATGAGTCCAACTTGATTAGTTCAGCAACAAGCGTAAGCTGAGTGGTAATTAATTGAAACGGACATAGTTATTGCAACATGCGTAGGCTGAGTGATAATGGCTTTAGATAGTTTACCTTCAAATATCTCTTTTCAATTTGTTCAGGCATGAAAATTATATAGTCTATCGATGATGCATTGTTGTGGTGAACCATGACTCTGGAATGTTTCTCATCATATATTCACAAACATTTGCAATTTGTCATTTTTCTTCTTCTTATTTTCTCATTCTGTCAAAAATCACTTCTCTTATTTGGCTTAGTAAACTAGTTGAGGTTCTGCAATTGATATTCACACAGTCCCTGAGATTCGACACTCGATTACTACAATTGACACCGTACGCTTGCGGGGTGTTGGTTTTAGACCAATCATGTACATTTCCCAATATAAATAAGACGACTATGCTTAATGCGAACGGAAATGACAAAATAAACTACAAGGAAGGGCTTACGCTTGGCCCTGTTGGGGTACGTCTGGCATTCGGCTCAGCTTCATGGGTGACGTGCCCTTGTCGGCAAAGCGAAGTGAGAGTTGTGGGTGAGCGACAATCACGTGGGGAAGGAAGTCAACAACAAACCGCATCTCCTTTGCAAGATTGCGATCGCGGACGAAGCTGACATCGCTATCGTATAACTTGACCGTCCACTCGTCGAGACATACTTCCATTGCCACCCAGTGCTTCTTGCGGAGGTTGACAGGGGCGAGAATATACTTTGCCTCAGCCCAGCTCTTCCCCATGAACGCTGGGGCCGTCCCATCGAGGTAGGCTAGCATCTTCTTCCCGACAGTGTACCCGGTTGTAGATGTCGTGTGAGTCGCCCACTCCGTCTCCAACACAATTGGCCAGAAGCTATCCATAACGACAAACTCTTTGTACTTCGGTTCATCTCCATGCACTTTCTCCCGTTGGAAACACAGCAGTTGGTCCATGTGCTGGTATGCAACGCAAGGGTGTGAGAGAGTTAGTAGCAGCTGTGCATATACGATGACACGATTAACTCATAAGGTATAGTTCACATACCTCAGTAGACATCCAAAACGTCGGAGTCCTGACGATCTCAAAGAATCCCTGTGTGATTGCCGTCCCAAGATGTGCTGCAGTTAGTGTGGGACCTCCCCTGTGGACGTATTCGTTATTCGCAAACAATTAAAGGGAAAGGGAGGAAGGTGCATAGAGACCAATATAACAACGCACCTCGACAACCACCCGTCGACGGCATCCACTTCCTCCTTCGTGATTAGACCCTCAGCCACAGCAGCTTCAGACGGATGTACCTGAGTTAGCTTGAACTTGACAACACGGGCTCTCTTTTTTACTGCGGTGACGACCTGGTCGTCTACGTCTGCATCTTCCTGATTTGTCCGTTTCTGCCTCCCCTTCCCCTTCGGCTCAGGAGCTGCAGGTGTAGGATGGCCCTCCTGCGTCACAGTGGGATCGTTTTGGGTGTCCACTTCTGCTGTTGTCGCAGCTGGCTCCGCCTTCTTTGTCTCAATCTCCTGTTGCTTTTTGCCGCGTTTAGGCCTCCCTCTAGGCTTCGGCTTTGCAGGGGAAGGCTCCTGAGTGACACTCGCCTGATTCTTGGCAGGTTCTTGAGTTGTGGGAGCAGGATCGGGGTTGTCGGTGCCAAGTTCTTGAGTTGTGGGAGCAGGATCGGGGTTGTCGGTGCCAAGTTCTTGAGTTGTGTATTGCGGGCTCCCCGTCACCTTCTCCGCAGCCACTGCAGGGGGCTCCTGTTGGGTTACAGCCTCCTCTTGTGTGACAACGCCCTGTGTTGTCGTAGATGGATCGGGGTTTTCTGTCCCATTATCCTCCTCCTTGTCCTTGTCCGCCTCCATGAAGACAATCTCCTGCCAAGTGCGCAGGTTAACTAGCCATTAAGTTACAGATCATAGCCAATTTGACATTTTTGACTAAGGGGTGAAAACGGCCTCATGGCATGACTAACCTCTTGCTTTGTATCTGACTCTGGGCCGGCATTTTTTGCATCCTTGACGTGGCTCTTCATTTCTTCCACTGCTCTCTCGAGGCTCGACAACCGCGTAAGTACCTCTCGGAGCATCGTGATAATCATTGCATCCTCAGGGGCTCCATGGCTGGGGGAAGGTGGTGTTTCTTGCGCCTGAATGCCGACGGGTGGGAATGAATCCTCGTACGACTTCGCCACCTTGTCAAAAAAGGCATCGGGTTCCTCGTGGGGGTACCCAGCACCCAGATAACTCTCCCGCTCAGCCGCTTCAGGAATAAGGGTCGTCCGAGCATCATCACACTTGATCCCATCCTCATTCTCTATGTCCAGCATCGTCTTCACCCTCTCATAGGGGAGGTGGGCCTCCGTTATGGTCCACCGGACGCATCGGGGAAAGATAACCCCCCGACTCCTGTTGGCAAAGTGGTTGTCCACACCCGGCACCGCTTCATAGATCCAAATCTACACGCCAAGAATAATAGTACCTTACTAGCCAGTTTAGCAAACACCTTGGCCATACTCAGAATTACCCCAGCCATACAGATAAAAAATCTAGCCAAGTATTGAATAGCATTAAGTTTGAACTCGTACCTGGAACGCTAATGGGAATCCATTGAGCGAGTACCCGGACCTCTCATTCCCACCTTTCACTCCCTGCTCCACCTTCCTGACCAGTGCCCCATCAAGACTCTCGTGTATGGCTTTATAACATACCTTACCCCACGAGTAGTCAAAGAATCGGTCGAGGTCTTGAACGAGGGCGACCACCCACCCTTTCACTCCCCTGCCCACGTCCCCTGGCAGCAGGATGCACTCTACAATGATGAGGAGTGCAAGCTTCAACCTCTTCCGCTCACTTCTCTCTTTCGCCTTTGCGACCTCCCACATGACAGGAAGGTCGGACACCTTGACCTTGTCCCTTCCAAAGAAGCTCCGGACTGCGCCTTTGTGATCTTCCGCCTCAAATACCCGATTCCTTGCACCACATTTGAGGCCTGTGACTAGGCAAAATTCCTTGATGGAGAACCGGAGGAGTCGCCCCTGGATCTCATACCATGTCTCACATTTCTTGAGGGTCTTGAGTTGCCTCTCCAGGAAGTAATGGATAAGGGCTGAGCAGTAGGGCACATTGGCTCCTATCTTTACAATGCCGCCGAGCCTGCTATCCTTCAGCATCTGCCAATCAGCTGCAGATAGCCCATCATCCATGCCCGTCAGTACACCCATCTTGGAGAACTGGTTGGACCTCCCTCTAAAATACTTCGACGGAGGAAGGGCAAGAGTCGCCTGCACAAATATAAAAAGAGAGTAGCTATGTTCACATCACATACACATAAAAAGTAACGCCCCTAATCTACTGGCTCATAAGATATTACAACTTATACCTTCTTGCTCGAAGGGGTCGACACCTTTTTTCCTTTGCCTTTTGCCATTGTCCTTAATCTGTCATTCAGATAACACCCATTTCAGCAATAATCCTAGCCAGTACTTACAAATGCATAACCGGTCAAAGTAATTTTCCTGCCAGACGTTTTAACATTTTGCATTTGACAACACCACACAATTGCCAAGTAAATACGGTATGAACTAGGTCTCAAACACTCAACTCCTAGTTTTTGTGTAAATTAAGTAGATACAAAATCAAGCAAAACAAAACAATACCCAATTAGGTACACACTCATGACTTGATAGGAACAACAAACCCATAAACTCACCACCCAAAATTATGACAGAAACAAAATTAGAAAATCTAACTACCCAAGAAACATAAATTCCAGGCAAAAAGCTTCATTCAAATGACCTGAGCATGAAATTGGAATTACTTGGCTATTCAACTCAAAAGCTATTAACATGATGGCATTGGATATCCTGCAAATTCATGCCATTGTTCCCCAATTTTTCTGAAGTTCGCCTTTCCCACCTCTATGACTAACTACCCAATACCCACAGTTTCAGACAAAATAACCACCAGCAGAGCACAAAATAAACCCTTCCCAGATTTTCCTATACCTAGCCATTCAATCGTTTCCCCTATCCACAAGCAGGACCCCGCTCGCCATTGACGAGTTTTCCCATCCCCAATTTCATTGTTTGATTGGGGTTGTGTAACCTCTTCTACCAATTTTCGACCTTCAATTTCATCCTTAACACCCCTATCCCCAAAACCCCGACCACATTTCCAGTTAGGGTTTCCCATTCCCATTTTTCGAACCCCAATCCCCCAATTCTTCCAACCGGCCCTAAATTGATTTTACATGCTTTGAATCCCTCGAACTACCATTAAAGGAGAAAGCTTCGAGATCTATTACAGGGGTTTACCTCTCTTCAATGGCGAAATCGGCACCAGGGCTTGTCTTTCTCCAATCTCGGGTCGTCCCTCCCTCTGGTTTCCGCCGTCACAGTAAGCGCCTCAACTCTCTCTCTCTCTCCAGTCGTCGTCCTCAGTTCCGGCCTCACAGCAACCAGTTCCACCTCTCTCTCTCTCTCTTTTCCCTCCAATGGTGGTTTCCACTTCGAATTTCTACGGTTTCTTGAAGGTTTGATTGTGACTTAAGACGTTGATGTGAGGTTTGCTTTCTTCACTTTTTTCAACCGTAATTCTTACCCGTTGCAACAGGTTTGGGTTACCGGTTAGATTTGCAATTTGTTGGATCAATTTGACATTTTTGCTATTTGGGCCGGGGGGAGGTTATTTTTGCAATGGGCCGGTCAAAGTGGTATATCCACTACCATTTACTGATACAAGTAACTTTATGGTTTATTGGTTGAGTCTAACCCATGGTTTAAATTCGTAATTCCGTCCCTTTGGTCTGTCCCTCTCACAAAAAAGTTAATTTTTAATTCTTTTAACCTGTTTTTTAATTTAATTTAATTTTTTTTCAATTGGGATTTGTGAGGGGGATGGGGTTGAGGGATAGGAGGTGGGGCATTTCAGAGGACAGGTGATTTGGAACCTTCTATTAGATGCATTTTTATTTATTTTTCATTATTTTTAAATTTTTATAATTTATTTGATATTTTATAAATAAATAATAATATTTTTTTATATATATATTTAAGGTATTTTATTCATATATTTTTTTAAAAAATTATTACTTATAAAAATAATATAAAAAAATATCTATAAAAGACCGTGACCACTGAAAAAATTTCTAAATCTGCCCTCTATGTGATGCAATCATTGCATGTGGTGGGGCTCATACAAGGGTTTTTCTATAGGAATAGCTAGGTTAGACTAACTCCAATGGTTGTGTGCAAATGTGTATTTTTTAGACATTTTTTAGCTTCATTGGTTACTTTAGGGTGTGCAAATGTGCACATTTGAACATGTAATGTCCAAATTTGAGCACATTTCCTCCCCCATGTGCAAAAACTTTTTCAAAAAGCAAGATAATTTTATTGGTGTATTTTTTCTATGATTTTTGTTTTTGTTTTGTTTCAAATTAATTGTATTTCAAAAAGCAGGAGGTCTCGGGTTCGATCTCTACCTCCGCCTCTTTCCTTGGATTAAATAAAATGTAGATGGATCCATCCTAGCTATTACTCACCTAATTGATCGATTTATGGACGTGGGAAAAATGCGATAGCTCGATCAAAGGAATGGAGAAGAAACAGTGCACAAGCAGAACATATACATATCACATGTAGAGTTGAACTTCACAGAGACTCATGCACCTGATTTGATCACTGATCAATCATCATAAACAAGTATTACTAATTCAGATAGTGCTGAGACAAAGAATATACCACTAGACACAGGAACAAGTGGAGCTGTACATTGGAGTATTGCTCTAGATCGACCAAAATGGGTTGACATCAAGGGGGCTTGCGAGATACGGGTTTGATGATCTGGTGGGATATGCTTTGCAAGTGGACGAGGAGAGAGGATGATGTTCCATCCAACTACTATGCTGCTATTTTTGAAGGTGGGCCGGCACACTAGCAAGTCGAGAAGAGAATCACGATGAAGAAGGTGGGAACATTTGATAATCCCGCTGATATGTTCATCAAGCCAGTTCTAGAGAGCAAGTTCCAACATTATTTGGACTTGCTTAACATCATCAACTATTGAGTTGCCCTGTTGAGCAATCTGCAATCTGGGTCCTTCTATGAGGACAAATATAAGGCAGAGGAATGTTTGGTACTTGCCATGATGCGTCTGTTTTTGAGAGGATTAAAGTCAAGGTGGAGATTTGTTAATATGCCTTGATTCATTATTGACCGACGACACACTTAGGGATTTGGGGGCGGAGCCCCCCGGCGGTGGCCTGTCTGTTTTGGGCTTATCGTCTGTCTGTTTTGGGCTTACTCTCTATTGTCTGTTTAGGGTTTCATGAATCTCTACATGTACTAATAAAACGCCGGCTCTTTGTAATTCTAATATGTTTTCGTACGCCTCTAATACAAAAATGGTTCTCTACTCATAAACGTAGGTAACAAACAACCGTTGTCAAATCACATAAATCTCTGTGTCTTTCTTCTTTCGGTATCATTCTAGGTATAACGCTTATACTAATAGGTGTGCATACGAGTAGGAACTACGGATTAGTTTATTCCTGAACAGTACAAATATACTCGTATACTCCAACTACGGCCAAAGTGCATTTCATAAAAAAAGAAACTTTTGAATCAAGCCCAGTGGCAAAATAATTGCCGATTTGACAGCACTTACATTGTATTCGGAAAATTAAATACTCTACTAAAGTACTACTCTAGTATAATGTTGCAATGCACTTGAGCGGATCTGGTAGGGCTTCATGAGTTGACCTTGTTGAGAATTGTAATTCTAGTTTACTAGGAATTGGGCTTTAGGCCCAAGCCCATGCTTGTTCAACATCTACATTTTTCGACCGTTGCCTCCTTTGGACTTTTTATAAGCCTTCAGCAGTAAACCCTAATCGGTGAGTCGGGCACTGTAGCGCCGCTCCAAAGGGAGCCTGGGAGCTCCTCTCCCATGACTGAAATCAGGAGAGTTAAGGCTAGGGTTTCGAGCTCCGTTCGAAGAAGCTAAAGCCGAGAGAAGAAGATAGAGAGAGACTCGAGTTCGTGTTCATCAGTGAGAGAGGCTCGTTGAGCAATCTCCATGTGAACCGAACCTGAGCAGCGGTACTGAGGAGATCTATGGGCTGTCAGAAGGATTGAAATGGAGAAGGAGAACCAACAAGGGCATTCAAGAACGATTGGAATTCCGAGGACCACCGATGCTCACCAACGACACTGTTGATGCCAAATCAACGAGCTTCTCTGGGCTGACTTTGCCTCATATCATGGGGTTCCCAATATTCCTTGTCTTTCCTATTGCTTAGTGTGCTGGTTTTCTTGTTCCTTCTATTTCATTTCAGTCTAGTATTTGCCCTCATAGGATCTTTGTATCGTTTGTTCTCGTTTTGGCCTTAGAGCATATTGGATGACATCTAGAGTCGGGGACGTAGAGATTAGCCCGAACCTCGTAAACATATCGTGTGTGTCCATGTTATCTTCCTTTCGGTTTCTCTGTTTTGGATCAATCTAGATCCCTCGTGCTTAAACCGGACTAAAAGACTACTTCGACCTTAATAGGACATTTGATGAGTGCAACCTTCATTTCTAACAATTGGTATCAGAGCCTTATGCTCGATCTTTTCCTTCCACTGTGCATTTTCATTGCTCTAAACGGCTGTCCCTTATTCTGTTTTTGCTTGGTTTCAGATTTATGCATTTTCATGTGTATTTGTGCTGAAATCTGGGCTTATATGGACTGTTTGGCAGCTGATTTTTCAGAAGCTATGAATTCAGGATCTTTATGCATTTGTTTATGGTCTGATTTTGGGAATTCTTGCTGATTTTTTCATGTCTAAAATGTTCTTGATGATCCTCTATATGCTATATATGAGTTTCGTGAATTGTAGACTTGGTTGTGTGGTCTTTGAGAAGGATATACAGACTAATATGTTGCTATCTAGAAACTTTTCTGTCACATATGTTGTTGTCCAGAAACTCTTCTATGACATTGAACACTTGCTGAATTTTGCCTTTCATGTTTGATGCTTTAAATTCAGCCCCATATAAGTGTTTCATGGTTTATCGTGTTTTTCCTCTTCTATAAGAAATCTAAGATGAAGTTCCTTGTGTGCTTAGGAATCTTCTTGGCTTGTAATACTTGTATGCTGATTTATTCATGAGTATATCTCCTAATTTTCAGCCTTCATAAGTATTATCAAAATGTCTCTCAGTTTCTGTTTGAGTGGAAATTATGAGTTCTCTTAAAGTTTCTAAGTTGATGTATATATGCTTCTATGTGCTCTATCCTCTCATATCTGCGCTAAATTGAAACTTTGAGACTTCTCATGCATCCTCACTGAATCTGTGTTCAGCTTTGTTGTTGGATGCCCTGTTTTTATGTTATTCCATTCATATGTAATCTATATTGAAGTTCTTGACTATGTTAAGAGTCTTCCTAGCATGTGATACTTGATTGCTGATTTATTTATGTGTTTATCATGGAATTTTCAGGTTCTTAAAGTGTCTATACTTGCTTGGCGATTTCCTCTTGATATGGAATATATATGAAGTTTCCTTGAAGTTTCTAAGTGCTGATTTTTATGTGCTCTCTCTTCTCACATTTATCCTATGCCTTCTCCATTATTATCCATTGTGGCTTTGACATTATTATGACTTAAGACTTTTGCAGCTATTCATTTGGTTAAGTTAGGTTCTTAAAGTTTTTGCCATTAGAATTCTTGCTAGAATTCATAAGTTGTTTATTACTCTTGATCACGGTAATATTGATGCTTGTTTTCATGCTAATTCTAAGGTTCAAAAGACCAAACTTGTAAACCCATCTTATGGGCTTGTGTGCAGCTGGTTGTAGCTTTCTTTTCTTGTCTCATGTGACAGATTTAGATAGCTTCTCTTGCTTGCCTTTGTCTCTTGTTGATAATGTGTTTTTTCTTGACCTTTTATCTAAGATATTAGGTTCAGTTTCTGTCACATATGGATATATGTTATGAAATTCCTATTTGCCTTAAAACTGGTTCATTCCTTGCATAACTACATATCATTTTGAGCTGTTTTGTGTTGATGCACTAATATACTCATTCATGATATATTTATGCAGAAATTTCATGCTATTCATTGGTAGTTACATGTGTTTTATAGGCATTTGCTCAGATCTGTTTTTCTTCTCATTTTTGCATAATTTGAGATGAAATGAAGTTCTGAATGTGTGGAATCTCTATGGTTGCTTGTCTGGTCCAGTTTATAGGAAAAACCTTGTGATCTTTACTTGGCTTAGTTCATGAGAACTAACTCTTTATTTCTTGTGCAAGGAAATTTTAAAAGGGAGATGTCAATACCTTAGAAGAAATGAAAATGGAGGGTGTTCACATTAGGAATCAGCTGTGTGGTATTCCTTCTAGATGGAAGTAGCATCAAATATCAAGATGACTAAGAAACCATGATGATGGGATCCTTGGAGATGCTTGCTTCATCGAAGATTTGTTACAAGAAGACCAAAGGGCGTCTTTCTTACACCTTTTATCTCCTATTTTCACTTTGATTGGTCTCTTGCATATGTCTCTCTATGAGTTTTGTGTTCTCTAGTTAAGCCTTAGTGATACAGTTTGTGTTTTTCCTTTGCTAAAACTGGTACAGTTGCCTTTATAAGTAATTCTGAGCATGTTGCAAATTCTTAAGACACATTTGGTGTGCTTGAATTATAACTATGCTTGATTTACTTGATAAAGATCAACTTTGCTTGATCTTGTTTTTCTGCATAAACCATGATTCTGATGGCTTGCACTCTTGTTAAGTTAAACCTTGTTGTTTGTCTTACTTTTGAGTGCAAAATCTGCATGTTTATGATGATTTGTGAATCCTTTAGTCATTAATTTCTATGTAAAAGGGGCATGACATCTTTGTGATCATATGCTCTTACCTGAACTAGGTTCAGGTTTAGAAATCATGATATAAGGATTTACATGGTGATGTATATTTCCTTCTTGTCTATGAGTTCATGCATGCCTACATGAGTATCTCTGACATATCTATGTTTTGCACCAACTATATGCTTAGTTGTAGAATTCTTGACTCCATGATTTATACCAGTGTATGTGCCTACTGTGTATGAGCTTGATTGTCTGCCTTGTGTGCCTCATATGCTCCATTCAGTAGCACCTATGAAACTGCAACTTCTCTATGTTCTCTTATAGATTAATTTCTCTTTCGTGATCAGTTAAAAAATCTATTGCAAGTTCATAGTGAGAGTTCTTCCTATACTTTGAAATTTTCCTAAGAGAATTGCTTGATGCACTGAGCTTGTGTGCTATTGTGTGTATTGACAGGTAACTCTCAACTGAAAGGAAGATGCGTGACAAGAGTCACCTCCTTGCCCAATAGCTATAAGGTGGTGGTTGTCTCATTGGAGCATACCCAAGCTAGTTGAAGGTGGAGGATCTCCATCACTAAAGTTGGAAGAAGAAAGGGGATGTGTAAAACAGCTTGCAAAGTCACAAAATCTGGTGGGGAAATGGCTAACCAGCTTGTGAACTCACCAAATTTGTTGGGGAAAGTTAGTATTTCTACCATAATTTTCATGCTTTTCCAGTTTTTAAAACAAACTTGCCTTGTGTTGAGAAGTATTTGTATATGTATTGCTTGCTATAAACTTGTCATGTTTGTGAAACATATGCATGTGAATTTCTATCTATACATATGACTTTTCTAGCTGAGTTTATTTTTCAAAAACCTGCATGATTTAGGTAGAAGTTTGCTAGCGCTAAATTTGGTGGAGTTTGCTCTGTAGTTGGTGATGGATAGCTTTTAACAGCTGCTTATATGTATCTTTTGATCATGTTTTGCAAAAATTCATGCTCTTATAAGATCATTGCATGTTGTTTGTTTCCCTTGCTTATTGTTTGTTCCCCTCTTGCTCTCTTGTGTCCAAAGCCAGCTGAAATTAGCTGCCTTGTGTCCAAAATCAGCAAATCTTAGTCCGAGTCCAGATGCATAATATGCATGTCTTGCTTGTGTGCGCATGTTTTCTCTTGCCTATACTTGGATATTTTTTATGTTGCTGATTTCAGTTGTCATGTTTTCAATCTGAGTTAAAATGCATGGTTTACATGTTTTACCTGCTTATACTTGGATAACATGCTCTGGTGCTTGGTGTTTGCTGCTCCTAATTCATAGACTCTTTAGTTTGCATGCTCTTTAGTGCTTGTTCACTTTTGTGGTTACATGCTATACTAAATCAGTTGAGTCTTTGAGATCTTTCCTACATGTCTAGGTTTTCATGAGCAGTGACATATTGCTAGATATACGAGATTGAGATGCTAGTCCTGTCCTTGGTTAAGCTATACGAGATTGAGATGCTTTGACTTGTCCTAGGGTTGACACTTGCCAAAAATTCAGTTTCATGTTAATTGATTTCTTGCTTGGTGTGTTTCCCTTAGAGAGGGCATTGCTTGCTTGAAGTTACCCTTTAAGAGAAGAGGGCACTACTTGCTTAGCCCTATCTGTCTTAGAGATTAGAGGGTTCCATCCCCTCAAAGTCTCTTTGTCTAGGGTCATTGTGACCTTGTCTTAATTTTCTAGCTTTGGACTCGAGGATCTGTCGATGCATTCTCCATATGTTTGCATTTATTTTGCTAGATGTGCCATGAGTGATTTCTGCTGGATTTTAAGCTCCTATATTTGGTTGATATATCTAACCATGTTCATGTAGGAAGTGCAGGTACTGTGATGACGGAGTTGTTCAATATGCTATAGGCTTTTCTTCTTTATCTCTTTCCTTGTAAACTAGATTTAAGAGGGCAATTGTTGAGAATTGTAATTCTAGTTTACTAGGAATTGGGCCTTTAGGCCCAAGCCCATGCTTGTCCAACATCTACATTTCCGACCGTTGCCTCCTTTGGACCTTTTATAAGCCTTCAGCAGTAACCCTAATCGGTGAGTCGGGCACTGTAGCGCCGCTCCAAAGGGAGCCTGTGAGCTCCTCTCCCATGACTGAAATCAGGAGAGTCAAGGCTAGGGTTTCGGGCTCCGTTCGAAGAAGCTAAAGCCGAGAGAAGAAGATAGAGAGAGGCTCGAGTTCGGGTTCATCAGTGAGAGAGGCTCGTTGAGCAATCTCCATGTGAACTGAACTTGAGCAGCGGTATTGAGGAGATCTATATGGGTTGTCAGAAGGACTGAAACGGAGAAGGAGAACCAGCAAGGGCAAGGCCGTCCAATGAGTTTTGGAGGTCCGGTTCATAAGTTTACTAAAGACATTTTTTAAAAATAAAATAAAATTAATGCTGTCATCATATTAAATTATTTGTATTGTATTTTTTGTCTTTTAATTAAACTTTAAGTATTAAAAAATTTGTTTTAACTTTGTGGATGCTTATTTTGGATAAATTGTTTTTGATCTTCTTTTTTTTTAGTAAAGAAGAGTTTTAGTTTTGAAAAATATAAATTAGAGGCCTTTTGAGTAATTATTGTGAAATTGGATATATGGATGTACTTTGATCAAAATTACATAATATTTTTTTAAATCAAATATAATATTATTCTAGGTGGTTCAATTTATCTCAAAATCTTATATAAGATGGTTTTACAAAAGAAAATTTATAAAAGACGGTTTGTTAAAAAAAATTAATTTAATCATATATAATTAATTTAATTTAATCATCTCTCATGTTAAAAAATTTACATTAATTTTATTAAAATTTTAGTAATTTACTACATCCAGAACAAAATATTGACTACATTTTTTCTTGTTTGGTGTGGGAATTTATTAAAGATTCAACATTGATGACCAATACGCATACTCTGATACTCCTAATGAATATAATGTAAAAAAGGAAGGAACTATATAAAAAAAAAAAATCAAATTTCTCTTTTGATTTCTTGTTTGGCGTGCATAAATTATTTTTGATCTTCGAGTTTTTTAGAAAAGAAGAGTTCTATTAAAGGTTCATCATTAATGACTAATACATACTGGTAATGAAGTAACTGTAAAAAAAAATCAAAAGAGAATAAGGGGCCACAAAAGGACACCGGCATGACTCGAACTCATGCTTAATGAACAACCACATGGTCCACTACTACTTGCCTAACCAGTATGGCAACGTGGAACTTCCGATATTTTTGTCAAATATTTTATTTTATATATATATATATATACTAAAACTATTAAAATGAGGCCCCGTAAAATCAGAGGCCCTGTGCAAGCGCCCACTTCGCACATGCCCAGGGCCGCATTCAAGAAGGATTGGAACTTCGAGGACCACCGATGCTCACCGACGAAACTGTTGATGCCAAATCAACGAGCTTCTCCGGGCTGACTTTGCCTCATATCAGGGGGTTCCCATTCCTTGTCTTTCCTAAGACTGTTTCCTATTGCTTAGTGTGCTGATTTTCTTGTTCCTTCTATTTCATTTCAGTCTAGTATTTGCTCTCATAGGATCTTTGTATCGTTTGTTCACGTTTTGGCCTTAGAGCATATTGGATGACATCTAGAGCCGGGGACGTAGGGATTAGCCCGAACCTCGTAAACATATCGTGTGTGTCCATGTTATCTTCCTTTCGATTTCTGTTTTTTGGATCAATCTAGATCCCTCGTGCTTAAACCGGACTAAAATACCACTTCGACCCTAATCGGACCTTGATGAGTGCAACCTTCATTTCTAACAGACCTTATTCCATTATTTAAAAAAAACTGTCATTACCTATGCTTAGAACATCTTTAACCATGAAACTCGTGTTGAGTACCATAACTTACTTTTTTTTCATTTATCTCTCATCCATCTCATTTTAATATTTGGTACTCTACAACTATGATACTTGACATGAGTATCTTATTTCACTTTTTGCATCAAAATTTTTTTTTTGCAATTTTTTTGGAAGTAAAAATCAAACGGGACTCACTATTAATACGGAGTATTTGATTAGGTAATATTCTATGGTATTGTGAAAGAATGAGTATCATAGACATGATACTTGAGCTCACTATTTATTTTTTGTTCTTTAAAAAAAAACTTATTTTTTCTTACCTTTTTTTAATTGTTATGGTACTTGGAGTATCTCCATTAAAGATGCTAACACTAGTTGTTCTTACGGCACAAATTTCTCGGGGGTTTTAAAAAACTCCTGAGAGATAAATCTCGCAAGGTTTTTTTTCTAAAAACTCCCGTTAGATATATGTTTTTTATATAAAAAATAAAAGTCGGTTATATTTGGATATACTCTTACGGGATTTTTGTTTTAACCCCTAATAAGAATCGATTTCTTTAAGGAGATTTTAGTAAAAACACCCGAAAAAATATATCTTCTACAAATTCATATCTTTAGAGAAACTTCCCCGATCGCTAAAAAAAAAAGAAATACTTCCCGAAGCACAACCTAGAAATCGATCTCGATTACTCGTTCGAATCGAAGAACGTCCAGACTCTAGAGGATCGCAGAAATTTCCATTGGTTCCTCTCTCCTCTAGCGTTCTTCTAGCCTTCTTCGATCAATTTTGGTGTTGATCGAACAGGTCACCCGAAATCTACAGAGAATTCGCTGCTAAGGAGGGTCGACGGAGACACTGCTTCGCTCCTCTCAGGTTTGTCGTTCTCTTCTGTACTGAAAGTGTCACTCCTCTCTCCCTATTCCATGAATCTTGTTGATGTCGTTCTCTCCTGTACTGGAGAGGGTTGCTCGAAATTGAACTACATACTGAAGAGGGTTGCCCAAAATTGCATTGGTTCTTTGCTCCTCTAGCCCTCTTTGATCACTGTTCTTGTTGATGGAATAGGGTGACCCGAAATCGACAGAAATTTCACTGATGAGGAGGGTTGACGGAGACACCGGTGAAGTGACTTGGCTGCTTCGCTCCTCTCGCTCTCAGGTTTGTGTTCTCTTATTATGTAAATTATTTGGCTCCGGTTGGATGAAAGAGAGTCTAATTGAATCCCCAATTTGGTTGCCGACTTCTCTGTTTGGCCTCTCTGTGTAGGGTCTTCTCAGGTCATTTTTTTCTTGCTGAAATTGACCCATTTTACTATGGTATATCTTGCTCTCTATGCTTAATTTGTGCTGGTGATATACTGATGTGTGCTTGATCAATGTTTAGTTTCCATTGGTGAAGAAATGCATCATATGGGCTGATATTGGGTGCTCTTCTTGATGAAAATTCCCTTTGTTGTGATTGTTTCATCGCGTTTATGTATGATTCTCTTAGCACTTATAGGTTACATGTTTACTTATATCTAAGGTGTAACAATGGATGCTAATTGAGCACTAGAAATCCACCTACAATTAGTATGGAATTAGAGGAAAGAGTTGTGAGGAATTATTTCTTCTTGGTTTAAAAGGAACCAAGAAGACCAGTTGAAGTAGGAGATTTTGTCGAGGGAGAGGGAGACCGAAGAAGAGGTGGGAGGAGGTGATAAGAAAAGACTTGACAGATTTGGGGCTGACGGAGGAGTGGACTCGTGACAGGTTGCAGTGGAGGAGCGCCATTAGAACGCGAGAATAGCAGTTGGGTCTTATGTTCCACTCCTCTGTCCTGTCTGGCATCGTTCTTGCTTTCATGTCGCCCACACCAGACACTCTTCAGTGGCTTTAGAGTCTTTTGTGGGCTTATCTCTATCTCTGTGTTTCTTTTTATAGTGATGTTTATTCCTCATTTGTCTTAGTATGTTGCTTGTGTTGTGGGCACCTCTCTGTGTTTCATCTTGCCGTCTGGGTCATGTGAAAACACCCTCTCGATTTGGTCGGCGTCTGGGCCATGTGGAAACACCCTCTCGACTTGGTCGGGGAAAGGGTGCGTACGATGAGACCCCCCAGACCCTGCCTATGGCGGGATATACTGGGTTGTTGTTGTTGTTGTTGTTGTTGTTGTTGTTGTTGTTGTTGTTTTGCTCTTCTCTCCCTCTTTGATCAATCGTGCTAATTAAGGTTGTCTTCTCCGATTGGTTATTTGGTAGAAATTGTACTCGGTTTTGTCGTTTCTCCGACTGAAATTGTACACATATTGTTTATCTGGTTGAGATTTGGATGATATCTACTTATTGAATCTCTCAATTTGGTTGTAGGACCTTCTCTGTAAGGAATCTCGGTTTACAGTCTTCTTTGGATTTTATCTCTCTCTATTAACTTGTTGTATATCTTCAAATGCTATAAGCTGATGTGCTGGAATTGTAGCAAGCATTCAAGAGGTAGTTTTCATATTCTCCTTACATTTTTATATGTTAAATCCATTTACTTTTGAATTCTTTGATTTATGATATTTATTCTTCTCTTCTAAATAATTTACTCTAATGCATCTACAAATGACAATATCTTATGTCTGGGTTCAAACTACCGACGACTCCATTCAACAAGTGGAGCAAGCAATTGCAAAGTTTTGCCCATTTCATCTTCCATGAAATTCACATTGGAAAGTCAGTCAAGCTACTTTGAGCCCGATTCTTGATTATTTGTCATTTTCATCAAGAAGTTGGACACTCTAATAAGGTCCTACTCTCCTTTTCCTTGTATTTTCTTAATTTTTTCTACTATTATTTTTATTTAATGTATTTGTTTGAAATTTAATCGAATACTCTGAATGAGATAGGAGGGTATAACTCATACAACATTTTTAATTATTATGATTCAGTGGCTGACCTTGTTGTTGTACAAATCAACTTACCTTGCTCCTTGCTTCTCATGCTTTCTCTTATGTTCCATTAGTAGCAGTGCTATTATGTGGAGATTTTTAATTCTTTCTCCTTGAATAGGACAAAAAAATGAAGCAACTCCACTTTTGAATCCTTCCTACTTTTGAATTCTTTACCTTTATTCGATTCTGACCTGATGTTTTTTTTGTGCATTTACATATATTATACTGTATTAAGCTATGGTACATTTTATGGTCAAAATTTTGTAGGGTGTAATATCATATAGAGAACAAAGTGTGGCTTGTGGAATAATGAATAGCAATGAGTCCCTCCAACAAGAACCGTATCTTTTTGATCAAGTCATCGTGTTCGGTTCGTGGTCGAGCAGATTATCATAAACTTGTAAATCATCCTAATGCTTTCTTTCCCCCAAACTCTAGCCATGCATGAAATTATATATTGTTTAGCTTTAATATCGATAGATGAATATAAACTAGTCTGTTTGTTTTTTCTGAAATAAAATTGTATGCCAGTTGTTACATCTGTTATAGTGATAAATAACAGTTACTAGATTAGTGGTTGCATGATATGTGCTTTTATCATTTTAAGTGCTACAGTTTATATAATTAGCAGAACTACTGTTTATTTGGCATCTTTTGGCCGAATTGCAATATAGGGTGTATAATATAGGGTCATGATGTTATTTTGGTATTTGGTATAGAGTCTCCATTATCTTCTGCTTTGGTTCAAACCGTGGCTTCCTACCGGTTCAATGAATCGGGCAGGAAGCTGGTTTTTTTTTTATATAAAAAATTACAATGTTTCTCGGGTGTTTTTAAAAAAAAAAACCCTGAGAGAGTTAAAGGTAAAAATACCTTATCCGATACAACTATCTCTCGGGAGTTTCTAAAAAAAACCCTGACCGAGAATCGTTTCTCAGGAGTTTTTATAAAACACCCGAGATACATTTCTCAGTGAAGCGAATAACAGGAGGTTGAAAACTCCCGTATGCTTTGTAAAAAAACCCCTAAAAGACGTTTATTCTGTACTAGTGTAAATATCATTCCGAACTCGATGGGTTTCAATCTAGTTAGAATCCAAAGGGTGATGACCGGCTTGTTAGGTAGCCTGGTAGGTAAGGGTCAAGAGTCTATTCTAGGTAAGGGTTAGGGTTAATGCCGATTTGATTTTGACCTGCAAACTCGACGAGTCATCTATTTTTTTTTTTTAAAAAGAGATTGAATGTATCTTGCATCCATTTTTTTTTACAAAAAACTTTGAAAAATTTTCATATCTTAGATATTAAAGATGATCCCATAAGCAATGTTCTTAATGATCTCCGGATCAATGTTAACAAAGGTTAAGAGTCTATGCTGATCGATTAAGCACTATTAGAATTCTGTTATTTAACATCGGCTCATTAACATCAGTCAGAAAGGAAACCTGTAGATTCAAACAAAGAATGGGCAACCTGCAGATTCCAACACAGAACGGGAAACCTGCAGATTTTCTTGTTTAATACGGAGTATATGTAGTTGGATTTCAATGTGAATATGTAGTACTCATCTGTGGTCTAGACGAATTGACTCGTCGACAAGCTATGATCCATCTTTTTTTTTTGGTAGACAGCGGCACTCTCCGTGCTTTTGACGCACTTTATTAAAAGGTTAAAATGGCTAAGTAGTCCTCATATAGGATATAACCAGATCCCTAACATTATTAGACAATAAATATAAAACGCCCTATGACTCGAGGATCAAACAAAACATGAAAACCAATAGTAAAACACCCCAAGGGCATGGGCCAACGACTTAATGTCACACAAAATAAATATCATTAACCTGGGACCTTAATCCTAAGGCAAGATGGATGATTGGATGACATAGCCACCTGTGAAGCCGGCGTCCTCGAACAACTTGGTTCATTCACTCTCCTTCCTCGCTTTACCTCCAAAGCAATACCATCATCTGCATATCCCCCCAAAAGTACGTACTGCGATTCAATTCGCGAGCTTTGCTATCGATGCTTTGGGTGTAGCCCAATGTCTATGATCATCACCTTCCCTTGACTTCCATTTCTGCCTTTGGCCGGTACCGCCTTCCTACATTGCTTCAATATCTTCACCGTGTTCTCGTCGTCCCAGTCGTCATGCACAATTAATATATCCGCTGTCCAATTACAATCTCAATTTAATATTAATACAAGTTTTGATTATGGAAAAGCTAATTAAGACTTAAGACTTTAAGAGGCATTGTTATAAGATTCATTGAAAATTTCCTAGCGTATTAGTACTAAATTACTAATATATACGATACCACTATTAGAAAAATTGAAAAATATATATACTATGTCCTTGTAGAATTTCTGGACGTGTTAGAGCCCTAATTTGGAAATGAGTTGTTTCAATCCTTAAATATTTATCTTAGAATCATCATAATATATTTTCTAACATAATGTGATGAAGCAAAACTAATCTGGTAAGAATAAAAAGCCAAAAGTAATTCGTTTTACCATTCATAAATCGGAAATCATATATAATAAAATAATATGATAGTTTACAAATTCACGAGTACCACACTAGTTTATACAGTAGATGGGAAGAAAATTAAAGTGTACCTTTGAAATTTGGAGATCGATGAACATAAAGTAGCAGTCCAAAATATTGGAGAATTAGCACGTACACTAATATAATTAGCTGTGTGGATCTCTCTTAACTAATTATATATTCGATCTGGTCTCCACACGTCATTCATAAACTGATGCCAAGGAATGTACCAGAGTATGTTAACATTATGATGCCAAAATAAAGTCATATTTGGGAAACAGTCCCTCAACACATACAGATCCATCTCGAAGTGGTCCAAATTCATCATTCTCAAAGTCTTGACATCCCATGTATTTTGATCGGTATCTCCAAGCAGTGTTTTTAGATTTCCTCCCTCAATGTAGAGCTTTTCAAGATTCTGCAACTGACCTGGATGTAGCCAATGAGGTGGTGTTTCTAACGGGAAACAATACAAGACCAATTTCTTTAGATTGCCCAAATGAATATGGCTTATTCCGTCGCTATTTAGGCGTGTTCGTCGCAATTTCTCCCAACATTTCAACTGCTTCCATCTAGAATCCTTCATTGTCAATGCTTCATCTGGCTTCGGTTCGGAATGGTCTTCTTTATCGTAACTCTTTACCCATGTAATCTTTAGGTTGCAAAGATTCGTCATTTCCCTAAATACTCCAAGGTCTTCACTGCGTGGGAATTTGTCTGCATTCACGATGAGGTTTAGTTTTCTCAGGCTCTTCAACTTCAACAGTTCTTTGAGGGTGCATGCCTTCCTATTTTGTTTGCCGCCAATCTGGTAGCTGATCACGAACCCCTTGAGCACCTCAAGTTTCGATAACAAACTTACTTGTTTTGGAAGCTTAGAGAGGGTGTGGCAGTTTGTTAGGTCTAAATGGGTAAGTTGTTTGAGGGATCCAATGCCATCGGAGAGTTCCTCCAAGTAACCGCAATCTCTAAGATTGAGTATTTTGAGATTGATGAGCTTACATACAGAATCTGGAAGCTTTGTTATCGCTAGAAATCCCTTCAAGCTCAAAAGCCTCAAATGCTTCATCTTTTTCAACTCCTCCATGAACTTCAAATCCATGACCTCAATACACTTCTCATTTTCAAAATCCAAACTCCCGAGATGAAGCACACGCAAACTCCTCATCTTTGAGAACCATTCCGATTTGATGTAGATGGTGCTCTCATTAACATTGAACAATGTACGTATAGTTTTCAAGTGTTGTAGCTTTTCGGAAGAATTGGTAATATAATTGCTCCAAAGCTGGCAAGAAGACGACAAGTTGTCCTCAGATTTCAACAAGCAAGCCCTCTGTGAGCCTTTTAAATGTGGGGTTAGCTCAAAGAAACCCTCTTCCATTGCCCGTCGAGTCACGAAGGAGTGTACTGGAGGCAGCATGCAACAACTTGCAGATTCCCAATAGCTATTGATTATCACTGGAACAATGAGTTTCTTCTCTTGAAAAACCTTTAAAACTTGTTGCCCAATTTCCTCAACTGTTTTTGGCTTGATCACCATGCCATTGGAAGCAGAAGCATGTTGGGGAACTCGGTCTGGAATCGAATTATGATATTCCTCTTGTTGAGGGTCAATGAATCCCTCACCAATCCACCACTGGATTAAGGTACTCTTCCTGATCTTGTAGCGCTCCAAGATCTCTTCGAGGTCATCCATGCCTCCAGGCCCTCCACTAATTGGGAAAACCGCAAAACATAACAAGCAATTTCTTTCCATTTTCGTGAGGGAATCATACGATTCTTGGATCTCCCCCTCCTCCTTCAAAACCTCCGAAGGGATTACATAACTGTAGTTGCTATAATCTGATAGATCTATTTCTTCATAAATTTCATTGTTCACGGCCTTTTTCTCCTCCGAGTCATCCACCTGCCCAGGAGGGACCAGGAGCTTCAACTTTGCAACTATCCGGAAGAGTTCATTTAACTTTGAGTAATCAAGTGAGGATTCAACCGATGATAGATAAATGGCAACATCAAAGAGCTTCTGCAGGAGCTCCTCACAACTCTTACAATTGTGAGAGCTCTCGAGGCGGCCCAGGTGTTTTAGCATGTAGTTCAAATCGTCATGTATCCTTCCAAAGTGCCTCTTGTAAAGTTGATATTGGATCTTTCCCTTTTTGGAGCCATTGCAGGTGTTGTCAGTTAAGCTGGATTTGAACTTCACCTGGATGTTTGAAATGAGATCTTCAAGCTCTCTGAACTCACACTTAAATCGGTCAAAACCCGATGATTTGTTAACAAAAGTTGAAACAAGATGAATTTCGTCGCACTTGGAGATGTTTCTTTCAACGGGTGGTGTAGGGTCAATGTTTCCCATCCGACTAGAGCCAAACCCCCCAATGCAATCAATCTCATTAGTTCCACGAAGATCAAGATACTCCAATTTGTCAAGTGATACCTAAGCAAATTTTGTTGGAAGGTAAACAACCGTTAGCCCAATGCAAAAGCTCCATGTACACTCATCAAACAAGAACAAGATACTCCAATTTGTCAAGTGATACATACCTGAGGAAATAGTTTTACCACATCAGGACGCTTTGCTAGCACCAACTTTCGCAGTCTACTTGGAGGTGAAAGGAATTGGCCACTTTCATCATCGATTTCGGCTTCTACTTGCAAATTATGGACAGGATAATCATCTCCTAACGAAACATCCAATGTCTCCAAATTCACGAGAGCTTGTACATCGGGCAACACTTGTAAGCACTCACAATTTGCCACCAAAAGCTCTTTGAGGTTTACTAGATTGGATATATCAGGTAGTTTCAACACATTGGTGTGTGATATGTTGAGAATTTGAAGGTTAGTAAGTTTGGCAAAGGAGGGGAGATGATTGATATAATTTGAGGAGAGGTCGAGTTTCTTAAGGCGTGACATTTGATCAAAAAGACCATCCCTCAGTTGTTTTAAGGATAGACACCTAGAGAGATTTAGCTCCTTCAAGTTACCAAGGTAGGATAAATCTTCAGGCAAATGAGCAAGGCTATTACAGCCCGAGATGTGAAGCACCTCAAGATTTGTCAAACTTTTCATTGTCGGAAGTTGTACTAACTCAGTACAATCCCCAAGTATTAGGTTACGAAGGTGAATCAAATCCGAAAGGAAGTCAATGGATTCAATTGCAGTTCTAGAAAGATCAAGAACCTGGAGATATCGTTTATTGCTGGCAGCTTGTAACCAAATGTGTGTCAGATTTTGAGCCCCAGAAAGATGAAGAACCTGAAGGATGCCTGGAGGGCGAACAAAATAAGAGAATTGAGCCACCTTTGTGCCGCTTAAAAAGAGATGAGTGAGGTCATCACATCTATCTAGAGGAGGTATTTCAAGCAAGTCAGTGAAAGACAAATCGAGCATCTTAAGGGAGTAACTCGTTTCAAACTGGGATTTCTCTAATTCTCGCAAAGAAGTGCAGTGAGACGCATCGAGTAGCTCAAGCCTTTCCAAATAATGGATGGATGGAAGTGTAACAAAATTGGAACACCCTCTAAGAATGAGCCAACGGAGTCGTGTAACTTGTCGAAAAAAGCCTCTAGACAATGTTGGAACACGAAGAAAAGATAAATCGAGGCATTCAAGTTTATGTAGAAGATCAACATCTGGAACGGAATATAAATCGGGACAACCTTTAAGAACAAGGGAACGAATATTTGAAAGTTTGGAAAAGAAGTCATCTGCTAAGTGTTGAATGGGAAGATGAGATAACTCGAGGCTTTGGAGTTGAGTCATTTCAGAGATTGTGTTTATAGGAAGAGCAGCCAGATAGCTGACACCGGAGATTTCAAGACAGGTCAAGGTTTTGAAGTTGTCGAATGGGAAATCGGGAGCAGTCGGGAGAAACAACTGTTCACAGCCTCGAAGATGCAGCACAGAGGGATCCTTGATCTCCTCAAGTAGAGATTTCACAGAG
This sequence comes from Persicaria maculosa, assembly GCA_963922045.1. NCBI lineage: Eukaryota > Viridiplantae > Streptophyta > Magnoliopsida > Caryophyllales > Polygonaceae > Persicaria > Persicaria maculosa. Next base: position 12,770,956 of record OY998252.1, read on the forward strand.
TCTGGGGTGGGATTAAATTGGGTTACTTGTTTATGTCCCTTTTCAGGGGAGATGAAGAGCTTCATCGGATGATTACCACTGATTAAATCGACTTTGAAAGATGGAAAGTTACCAGCTCGATGCCAATTCCACACATCGAGAGATCGAATGTCTTCGTTGTTGTTGCTGTTGCTGTTGTTGCCACTTCCATCTCCAACAGAAACAATCTCGCTGCTCATTTCACCTATCTGCAATATTATATATACAATAAATAATCAATGAAACCTATACGCGGCTCATTTGGTAAATAAACAAGCTCGAGTCAAGGTTTTTTCGATCATTAAGCAACCCTATTTGCTTAAAACACAGTAATTAAAAAAAATTAAGATTTCACAAAATTCGAGTTATTTGAGCATAAATTGAGCGAGTCAGGCTTTCAAATGAACTTAAAAATGTACTCATGCTCGGCTTCTTTAGAAAATAAATGAGCACAAACCGTAATTTTATCGAGTAGAACCCAAGTTGAGCCCGAGATACTTGACTCATATAACGGCCATATGTACGTAGAATACAATACACCTCACCAGTATTGGAATATGGAAATAACCTGAACCCGACCATGTCAGGATCCAAATACTATCCGACCCGAAAATATTATAACACACTTGACCCGTTGACTTTATTAGATCGTTTATGATTTACCACTTAAATAATATGTTATGCTAAAATTAAAATCTTAATGTTAAATTGTCAATTTCAGGATGAGTCCCATTGGAAAATACAATGGACTTATAACCTCCAGCCCACTTTCTTTCCAAAGATAAAATTAAATATTTAGAATAGATCAAGTCAGCTAAATCCAAATTGCACAACTGAGCATAATTAAAGAATTACTTGACCGGGTTAAGATCAATCTAAGGAATTAGCTCGATGATAAATTAAATTATTACTAGTACACGCGCCATGACACATTTATTTTTAAATCTTAATAAAATTAAATTAAATAAATATAATAAAGTATAAATAAAAGTTAAGATAAGAATTTTTACCATAAATGTATCTTATAAATCTTTCATATTTTTTTAAATCTCATTTAAAATAGCATACATAAATATAAATATTTTAAATAACTCAGTAATAATAATAATAATAATAATAATAATAATAATAATAATAATAATAATAATAATAATAATAATAATAATAATAATAATAATAATAATAATAATAATAATAATAATTTCAATAGACTCAGTTTTATTATCGCTAAGGGAGTGGGTGCCCAGATAGTATCTCGGCTACCAACTAATTTCTTGTAAATAGTAATTGAATAATAATAATAATAATAATAATAATAATAATAATAATAATAATATCATTGGAACTTTGTTTAAGGGTGTGTTTGGATTCCATTGCATTTTAATTATAATGCAATTATTTTACCTCGTTTTATGTGTCCATTTTGTTGTAAAAATAAAAATCTCGTAAAAATCGAGGTAAATTCGCAGTTTAATCAAATAATCACATAAACCGAGATAAAATAATTGCATTTTAATTAATATATCGTGGAATCCAAAAACATCATAATTTAAACACCTTAAAATTTTTATTAACCAAACAGAGCCTTATCATTTTGCATTATAAGCATAATGCATAATCAATATCTAAAATAATATTATTTATGTCACATCATAAAGGCTTATATATTAAGTAGTACATGTAGATTAGATATTTATAATATTTAAAGATTTCCGTTTAGATTAATAGTAAGCATTAGATTACATTAAATTCAATGTTTTAAATTAAGCCTAATAGTTAGTAAATATGTTAAAATAAAAAAAATGTGATTGGTTTAAAGAGATAAAGAAAAGAAGAAGAAAATTTTAAGGAAAAAAAATAGATTGACTTAAACGGGTAAAAAAGGTAGGGATGTCACGCAGGCAAAAAGACTCTTTCATTTTAAGAATATATAAGGTGAATGGGATTGGTTTGAAAAGATAAAAGGAAGAAGAAAAAATAATTAAGGTAAAAAATTATAACCGATTGATTTAGCCTACTAAATTAAGGGAACACACATATAATTAAGGGGAAAATAATTAAGGGAATATATATGTGTATTAAATTGAATTCAATGTTTTGAATTAAGCCGAATAGCTATATTTGATTGAATTGAATATTTTCATTAAACTCAATAGTTAGTAAATATATTAAAAAGAAAATAAAAAATATGATTGATTTAAAGAGATATAGGGAAGAATAAAAAAATTTAAGAAAATAAATAATTAAAGAATGACAAAAAAAATATTGGTTTTAAGAGTATATATATAGTTGAGATCTCCTACAACACTTACTCCCTTCCCTACAACACAAAAATATTTTAACATTTATTTTATCTTAAAAAAATTATATTGATATTACTAACATATACTTTATATATTGATAAAAATTTATTTTAAAAAATCATGTATTAAAATTTTTAATAATTGTATTTTGTTAAATATTTCCTTTTTAATTTTTAAAAATGGTAAAACATGATTTTTCAAAATAAAATTTTATAAATATATAAAAATATATGTTGGTAATATAAATATAATTTTTGTAAGATAAAATAAATGTTAAAATATTTTTGTGATGTAGGGACGGGAGTAGGAGGTGGTCGGAGTAGAAGATCTTCTATGGGTGTGTGTGTCTATATATATTTTTTTTTTGAGAGCAAACTGAAAATCTATTCATTACTATCATCCAAACTTACAATCACCGTTTGCGGAAGAAGTTCCTTTGCAAAAACTAAAGAGTTACTAATCAGTCTAGTATGAGCCATAGCATGTGCTGCCGCGTTACCTTCCCGCCTTACATGGGACCATGTCACTACCGAGAAGCTACTGGCCAACTCTTTGATCGACATTAGCAGATGTTGCAGCACTCCCAATCCATCATATCCCCTTGTGATTTTGTTTATCAAAGCCAAGCAATCGGTCTCGACATGTATCTTCTATGGGTGTGTGTGTCTGTATATATATATAGATTCTGGGTTTTTTTTTTTTTTTTTTTTTTTTTTTTTGATGAACTCCAAAACAAAAAAATTGTAAATTTCATTGTGAATTAGTTAAATTGCAACCCACAAATCTCCTTCCGAGCCGATACAGAAAATAAACTAACCCATAATAATAATAATAATAATAATAATAATAATAAATCCCATTAAAGCAACCGGAAAAGAAATACGGACCTGCTGCAATTTACAAGAAGATCGAGGGGATTACGCCAAAGGAGAAGATCGATACTATGAAAGAGGAGAGGAGGGTTATAATTAGTTTGGAGCAAGGGATACATACCTCAACAATGTCAACATATATAGGCAAGGGATCGGGTGAGAACACCTTGGTCCGGTGAGAACGAAAGAACCATTTCTATTACCTGATTCCTATTAAAATAATAATATTTCATGGGATGGTTTTGGCACGGACGCGTGAGGCGTGTGTAAAATATTTGAGGGTATTTTTGTCTTTTCCGTCTTTGTAATTGTATTTTCTTCCTCTAGGGTTCCATCTGCGAAATCAGATCTACTTGCTCTCGTAAATCGTCCAAGCTCTCTCTCACTATTTGCCTGTTCAAATCTTGAAGGAGGGTCATTATCTGTGATTGTAAGTTGTTTTTCGAACTTAATTTTGTTATTTTGGTTGTTATATGGAGTCGTTTTTTGCTTTCGGGATGTAATAGTTGCATTTGTTCGTAATGTTTTTTTTTTTTTTTGTAATGGTTTCCCCAAATTTCTATTTTTTTTTCATAAAGAAAATCTTTAATTTTTTCATATAATAAGATTAATTTATTTATATATAAAGGTTATAAAAGTAATTTAAATCCAATTATTGTCAAATATCCGTGTTCAACCAAACAAAATGCAGTAATTGAGTTCATATGAATTTATTTACAAACAAACATGTTTTCATACTCCCGAGAAGTAGAATTTATAGGAATTCTCTTTCTCATGAAGTAAGTTCCTAATAATTGAAATTCCTACCTTTAAACTAACTAGCCCTAAGATCTAATGGAATTCACACGATGTTAAATTAAATTATTATTCTGTAATTTTTTTTTTTATGAACTCCAAAAGACAAAATTGTAAATTTCATTGTGAAGTTAAATTGCAACGTACAAATCTCCTTCAGAACCCACACAAAAGACACTACAGGAAAACAGTGTCAATTTCGACACTTTTTATGACCAATCTCGACGCTTTAAAGCATCGCAAATTCCATTTTCGACACTTTTAAAAAGCGTCGAAAATTCTTGCGTCACGAATGACAAAGACTATTTTCGACGCAGAACTCTGTCGAGACCAATCTCGACGTCATAGAACGTCGAAAATGGCATGCCAATTTCGACACCTTATGGCGTCGAAAGTGGCATGCCAATTTCGACACCTTATGGCGTCGAAAATGACATGTCAATTTCGAAGCCTGGCATTTCGACGCTATAACGCATCGAAATTGGCATGTTATTTTTCAAAAAAAAAATTAAAAAGCGTATTTTTCTTCTTTTTTCCCCTTTCATTACACATTAATTCAATTTGAGGAATCTTGCTCACAAACAATTTGAGGAATCTTCACAATCTGTCCATATTCTTAGTCCTAGATTACATGGACAAATCAAACATTGTAATCCAAACAAGGGAAGACCAAAGACCAGCTAAGTAGCAAGAATGAAACAAGTAAGTGGGTTCAAATCTGAGAACAAAGAGCAACTGATCAGAAAAACTCCACTGATTAAAGCGGCATATGGGAATTGAAACAAAAGGAGATCTAGATCTAAATCTCAGGGAATCTGTCCATGTTCTTCTTACCCACATGTCTCTTCACCGAGGGCCAAAACTGCTACACTCGAGGGCAGAATTCGTCTTTTTTGGCTGCATTTAACTGACCCAAACTAACCTCGGGAGCCATCCAGCGATACGTTCCAGTTTCTGCAGTCATAACTCCAGACTGAGTGTTCACTCTAGCTACTCCAAAATCAGCGACCTTAACCACCTAACAAGACAAAGCACAAAATATTCAGACCACCCACATTTCATTTTCAAGTCTGTGTGAAGTGTATTGCTCTGATGTAAACCGAAAAAGGCGAGGGTAAACATCTTTCTTCATTTTCATCCATTAGAAGATTGGCAGCTTTCAAATCTCTGTGAATTATATTGTTCTGATGCAAGTAGTTCATTCCCTTGGACACATCAATTGCGGCTTTTAGGAGAGTTGGTACCTTGAACGTACCTCTATGCTTGTGTAAATAGTCATACACGCTCCCCCAGACATAAACTCTGTACAGAGAATACACAAGAAACCATATACGTAAGGTAATAGTTTAAGTTAGTTTTGGGAAAATAATGATCATTCATATTAGATAGTGACTCTCAAGTTCCTTTATCCTAGAATCTTAAAACTTGAGACTCTCTTCCCCTTTAACTCTCTCATGAATCACATCTTCCCTCGATCTCGTCCTATATATATTTACTCAAGGAGATCAATCAAACTGCCCTTGAAAAGAGAAGGCAAAGTGAAGTCTTGGCTTAATATACTAATGGAAATAAAATATTGATCCTTAACACGACAAACTTATTAACTAATTGATCTTGGTCAATTACACTAACGATCCTTAGAGTTTGCAAGTTTTTCCTTATTAGTCCCTAAACTTTAAGTCTTTCCAATTAGATCCCTAAACCATTAAAATGATTGCACCATTAGCCCTTCCGAAACTGCCAGATCTCCATTAAATATTATGAATAAATTACACAAAACTGTCTTAAATTAGGAGAGTTTTCACAAACTACCCATGAATTAGAAAAATATAGGAAATCCCCCAACTTTGAGAATTTTAGTTTTGAGATATCACTCTTACCCATCTAATATTTCAAAATGACTAAATTGACTCGTAAGTAAACAAAGAAATTAAAAAAATATCCCATAAATAATGAAAGTATACAAAACTGTCAAAAAATTAGTTCAATAAGAAAAACACTAAACCCTTTCAATGTTAGCAATGGTTAAATTAGTTGAATAAGAGAATAAATAAATTACACAAAAACACTCCCTACCTACATTTTTCTTAGTAGACCCATAACTAGAAAAATATATAAAAACTATCCAATTTAGGGTTAAAGAACCATACCATCTATATCATTTAATAATTGTTTGAAAAACATTGAATTTTTTAGAAAAATGTCAAATAAAATAAACAATGTTGATCATCAAACATTTTTCTAGACTTTGAGATATAAAGTGATAATGTAGCATTTTTGTTTTTACATTGAAATTTTATGGTGGTTCTTTAGGTGGGTTATTTGTAAAAAAAATTGAATGTACAAGTGGTTTTGTGGAAACTTCCTAGTTTATCAATATTTTTGTATAATTTGGACATTATTTTATGCACCTAATAAAATTATTTCTAAATATTGTACAGGTTTTGGGTGGTTGATTGAAAACAAAACTCCTAATTATATTATTTTATTTAAAAAAATTAATTTATGAGTGTTTTTGTAAAGATTGACAAATATTTTGGTTTTTTTTGTAATTAGCATAAAATTTGGTGGAGATTTATGGTTGGAAGGATGGATATTGCAATCATTTTAATAATTCAGGGACTTTATTAGAATGACTTAAAGTTTAGGGATCAACAAGGAAAAATATGTAAAGTTTAGGGACGATTGATGTAATTTACCCATCTTTTAATCATATATATATTTAAAATATATTGTTTATAATAAAAATTTATAAATATGTCAATATAAAAATATATAAAATAAATATATATTTTTTGTAAAAAAGAAAAATCATCAGGCATATGGTATCTCCGTATTCTGTATACTACCCCACGGGTTTGAATTATCGAGTCAAGTTGCAGAATAATTGCCGATTTGACAGCACTAGCACTCTTCTTTTCGGCAAATTTGCATGGTTATAAAAAAAAAAAAAAAATTGCCCTTTTCGAAAATGGCACTGCCATTACATAATGATAATCATAGAGCGTAGAGATTGAACAGGGAGAATGAGCGAGAAGAGATGAACGAAGATGATGAAGTTTCATTCATTCACCGAGAATATGTTCTGTTACAGGGAGAGGAAGAGTTATTTATACCCATTTCGGAATGGCTCACTGGAAAGGACTTACGGGTAGGACTCAAATATCCTCAATCCCGAAAATGACGGTTATTTATTTAGAAATTCAAGGAAGAGTTATTTATAAAATCTTCTAACAACCTTCCAACTCACTAAGACCATCCGCAACCATAAGGTTACCTCTTATCCAATTTTTTTTCTCTCTCCCTATAATATTTTGTCACTTCATTTATTTTTTCTTTTAAATAATTTTTCACTTTATCAACCTCTTTCCTTAAGGTTTGTTTTTATATTTTTACTCCACAACCATGAGTTTACCTCATTCTTCTTTTTTCTCATTTATTTATACTCACTATATGATTTTCACCAATCATAATATTATTAGTTAAATAAAAAACATAAAAATAAATAAAGCATCATGCTTTTGCACATGGTCCAAGGCACTTCCTACCTCTCCACACCAAGGTAACCCCTTTCCTCTCTTTACCTTAAGGTTTTGCCTACAACCATATGGTTACCTTTTAACAACCTTAAGGTGAGCAAAACCCATAGTTGCTCATGCTCTAACAGTCCCCTCAAGTACTTGAGAGCATGAGCAACCATGGGTTTTAGCAACCTTAAGGTTGCCAAAAGGTAAGCTCATGGTTGTGGCATTTACCTTAATGTAAGAGGTGGGAAGGGGTTACCTTGGTAGAGAGAGGTAAACTCTTTCCTTTTCTATTTTTCTTTTTCTATTTTTTATGATAAAGTAGGTTGATATATTTTACATTTAGATTTATTAGTTGTAATAAGATTTAAAATGAAATAAAAATATATTTATATTTCATTATTTTTTAAAATAAAATATCTCATTGGTTTAATTTTATTTTTTTCTATAATTTGAGCCCAATTTTATCCTATATATAACCCCTTCTTCATATATTGTAGTTGCACCTATTTTCTTAACCATGGATCACAATTCTTCAACACCCGAATAGCCAAATCTTCTCAAAAATCCTCAATTTCAACAATTATTCAACACCCGAATATCCAAATTATACCCCACATAATCCTACCAATGTGTACAATCCTCTTTTTGTTTTTTTTTTCAAACCAACAACATTTTGAGCATTCTCCGGGTGTTCAAGGGAGTGCCACTCGAAGTCCAACTGAAGATGCAAGGCAAGTCCATCAAGTACAAGAGAACGAAGAAGTTGTTATTCACAATAAAATATGTTTTTAACTTTTTTTATTTTAATCTAGATGTAATAAAATATATTTATATTAACTACTTGCTATTTTTATTTATTTATAACATTATAAATAAAAATAATTCACAATAATATGATGATACACATATAATAAAGGGAAAGATATAAATGAAAAGAAAAGGTGAAAATAAATTTGAAAAGAGGTAAAAGAGGTTTCTCATGGTTGTAGAGGAAAACTTTTATAAAGAGGTAGAAAAAGTGAAAATTATTTTAAACAAAAAAAATAAGTGAGTTGTAAAATTGTGATAGGAAGATGGAGAAAAAAAGGGGAAAGAGGTTTCCCATGGTTGCGGATGGTCTGAGTACATAGTTTTGAACAAATCAATACCTCTTAACTTGGTGAGAAACTTATTACGTACATTGATTTTGAGTAATGACTTTAGTTAAAATATCAGCCGGTTGCTCCTTGGTTGGGATATAGTCGAGCACAATTTTCTTATTAAGCATTTTGTCTCTCACAAGATGGCAATCTCCTTCTATGTGCTTGGTTCGTTCATGAAACACAAGGTTCCTAGCAATGTAAAGTGCAGATTTATTGTCGCAATACAGCTTGACTGGTTGATTATGCTTAGCTTGAAGATCATAGAGCAATTTCAATAGATAGCTAGGTAATTTCACAGCTTACAGTAGTCATTGATCTATATCCAGACGCAACAGACGACATGCATGGCAACTAGGGGTGGGTACAAATTCCGCAAATTCCGAGCCTGTCCAGATCCCGGTGGGATTTGGAAAAAAAATAGTGAAACTCGTCCCTGTGGGACGGGACGCGAGACGAGGATTCCTTATTCCGCAAATCCCGTCCTGTCCCGCATATATAATAATAATAATAATAATAATAATAATAATAATAATAATAATAATAATAATAATAATAATAATAATAATAATAATAATAATAATAATAATATACACTTTTACAGTGTATATCATATACACTGACGAGTAAGGGACGAGGAGGGGGAAGCTCTCGAAACCAAACGAGACTAGAAAGTATATATATTTTGTATACATTGTTAATCAATTTTTCTTATATATATATATATGTACTGCGTGTAATTATACCTATAATATGTTCAATGTTATGTATATATATAAGAAAAGTCATAAAATTATATAAAAAATATTATAAATTTATTATGTTATACCGTTGAAAACCGCAAAATATATAAGAATTTTAGATTTTTTATAATATTTTTTATTTGAGGGACAAGGCCCGTCCCGTCCCGTGAGGGATAAGACCCGCGCGAGATTAAAAAAAAGTAGTGAATCCCGTCCCGATCACGTCCCGCAAAAATTACGCGGGACGACCCCCGTCCCGTCCCACGCCCACCCCTAATGGCAACATATGTTTGCTTTTGGGTGTGCCATGAAATCAAAGAATTTCCTAGTGAGATGCGGATCGAACCCAATGAGTGATCTTCTAGTCATAGGGCAGCTCTGCCAATCAGCATCATAGAATGCATACAACTTCATGTCAGATTTTTGAGCTAAGAACATGCCTTGTCCTAGCTTTTTTTCGAGTATCTAAGCACATGTTTAGAACGCTTTCAATGCTCATCATTAGACCTATGTATAATTTCACTTATGACCTGGATTGCATTGCATATGTCAGGTCTTGTGATGATGAAATAAATCAACTTTCCCACTAGTTTCCTGTATAAGATCACATCCACCTCATTCTGTTCACCTTCCAGAGTTAGTTTGATCCTGGAATCAAGGTGTAGCAGTTGGTTTTGCACCTTTCATCCCAATTTCCTTCAAGATTTCTAAGGTGTACGTATTAATTCCTCTGGTTTAGCAGCATTCCATCTTCATTTCTTTCTACCTCTATCCCAAGGAAGTATCTCAAATAGATTATAGTAGCGAATTGTGATGTTTTAGGACTAGTTGTTTAGTTGATTGCAACATCTCTTTAATTGATACAAGGATAGTATGATTACAACATTTCTTTAAAAATGTATGATTGCAACATCTCTTTAATTGCAACACCTCTGCATAGTATGATGTTTATTCCGAGATAAAAATATTCTCTATATTAATTAAACATACTCGTATTGTATTACAAATTTGCATATTTTTAAAAATGTAAATAAACTTATTCTTACACTACTATTTATTATTATATTTTTTCACTTTATTAAAAACTACAACTAACATCTCTTTGATTGTTACAAGCATAATTTTAAAAAATAAATATAAAAATATTATAAATTAAAGTCTTTTTATTAACAAGATTTTCTTCAGGAGTAGGAAAACGGGAGCAGTTTGGGTAGAGTGAGTAGGAAAACGGGAGCAGTTTGGGTAGAGTGAGTAGTACTTAACTTTTTAAATATTTAACCTGTCTAAAAATTCTTTCCTTTCTTAAAAAAAATTATTTGCCAATACACTGAAAACATAAAACAAATAATTTAGCGAAATTGGCGTGAATCGCGCGAAAAAGAGTAACGAATCAAATCAAGCACCCACTAGATCCTCGAACAGTCGAACTTTTAAAATTACACATAACCACCCTTAAATTATGCTAGTTTTTACATAACCACCCATAAAATTATAAATTACAGAAAACCACCCATAAATTACATTTATTTTCAAAAGACCACCCATCCATTAAACCTCTATTTGTTTTGTTTGAAAAGACTAAAATACCCCTAATTCAAACTTATTTTTTAAAGGAAAGACTGAGGTGGCAATTGGGCGAGTCGGGTCGGATTCGGTTAGTCGGGTTTCAGGTCATTCGGGTTTCTGGTAATGTCTAATAATTTGATCATTTGGTTGGGTCGGGTTCGGGTTTCGGTTGTATCGGGTTTCGATTGTCTCGGCTTTCAGTTATTTCGGGTTTGGATTGTCTCAAGTTTTCATTATTTCAATATTCATTTTAAATTTTTTACTAGAATCTATCTTAAAATTCGGGTTTCGGTTATAACGGGTTCGAGTCTTAATGGGTTTCGGTTGAATCGGGTTCGGTTCATTCGGATTTGGTTGAGTTTCGGTTATCGGTTATTCGAATTTCGGGTCCATAATGGGCCAGGTTGGATCGGTGTTCAAGACAATCGGTTTCGGGTTGACCTCGTTGGGTTTTCGGGTTCGGGTCGGGTTTTGTCAGCTCTAGGATTATTGTATGTATTTTGGAACCGATTGTCCTGAACACCGACCCAACCCGGTCCATTTTGGACCCAAAATCCGAATAACCGATAATCGAAACTCACCCAAATCTGAATGAACCGAACCCGATTCAACCGAAACCCATTAAGATTCGAACTCGTTATAACCGAAACCCGATATAACCCGAATTTTAAGATAGATTATGGTAAAAAATTTAAAATGAATATTAGAATAATGAAAACTTGAGATAATCCAAACTCGAAATAACTGAAACCCGAGACAATCGTAACCCGAACCCGACCCAACCAAATGATCAAATTACTAGACATTACCCGAAATCCGAATGACCCGAAACCCCACTAACCGAATCCGACTCGACTCGGTGACTCGCCCAATTGCCACCTCAGTCTTTCCTTTAAAAAATAAGTTTGAATTAGGGGTATTTTAATCTTTTCAAACAAAATAAATAGAGGTTTAATGGATGGGTGGTCTTTTGAAAATAAATGTAATTTATGGGTGGTTTTTTGTAATTTATAATTTTAAGGGTGGTTATGTGAAAACTAACATAATTTAAGGATGGTTATGTGTAAATTAATCTAAATTTTAATTACAATTAAGGTGTTTTCTTTTTTCAAAACTTTAATTGCTACCTCTCTATTGAACCATCTTTCACTTTTTAACACATTTTTTAAAAAGTTAAAAACTCTATAAAATAATAAAAATTTTAATTAATTTTTAAAATTAATATTATACTTATATTAATAAATATAATATTATTTTAAAAAATTAATATTTTATATAGTTTATACATCATTAAAAAGCGTGATAGAAAGTAAAATGACCTATAGACAAAGGGAGTACAATTAAGTTACACTCTTTCTTTTTAAAACTCATTTGGGCTTTAATACATGTTTTTTAAAAAGCGAAAAAACTTTATAAAATATTAATTTTTTTCTAATTATATATTTATAATTTTATACTTATTCTAAATAATAAAATGAATTTTTTTTATATTTTATAAAGTTTTTTTTTAACTTTTTAAAAAGCATATTGAAAACTCAAATGATAATAATGAAGAATTAATATATACGAATTAGTTGCAGTCCATTAACTTATTTATGACCTAAGCACAAAATTAATTGGTTACCTGCAAATAGAGCTGGCAAAATCCGAGTTGATCCAAAAGCCCGAACTGATCCATCCATCAAAACTCAGACTCGACCGAACCCGAAAATCTAGCATCATGCACAACTTGAACTCGAACCCGATCCCTATCCATTATGACCCGATATCCGAATATATGGACACATGAACAAAGATAGACCCGATGTCCGAATATTACATAGTAATACTTACCAAAAATATTAATAGATAAATATGTAGCATTTGATAGGTGTTATTTTATTTATATCTTGATTATTTTTTTGCGGAGAGAATTAATTATATGAAAATGAATTATTTAATCACTGTTATTTTACTTATATCTATATTGTTTTTCTTAGGCCAAAATAAATTATTACAATATTATGTAGCCACAATCCATCCATAAATAAATATTTTAGTAAACTAATGCAATAAATATGTACTACATATTTTTTATTTATTAGAATTTATCTATATTATTTATAATATTGTTGTAATATATTCTCCGTACACGGGACATAGCCTACACTAGTTTTATAATAAAACAAAGTACGACCCAATCCAAATTCGATCTGACTAACTTGAAATCTATTTTGACCCAAACTTATACGATCCGATCCAAACACACAATTAATATATCCGATATATGATATGACTCAATATTGACCGAACCCGACCTAATTAACCGAATTGCAAATGTATCAACTCAATAATTATTGTTATCGAACTCTTCTTGAGCGCATGGCAAACTTCTTATAAATTAGAGTGTTAGGACCTTGATAGATCGAGTTATCGAAGCTCTGAGAATAAGAGAGATTGAGAAGAGAAGAAGAGAGATTGAGGAAGGAGATAGGGAAAGTTGATCTGTAATTCTTCGATAGCCCTTACAGTACAACTTGTAGTATTTATACCACAATACCCTACTTTCCCATATTTACATTACTAATCTCATATATCTAATTCCTAACATTACCCACCTCTTATAAAAGCTTTGTCCTCAAAGCTTTCTTATTGAAATGAGAAAATAAGGGGGGGAAAATCAATTTGGCAAGACAACAATGTCCACTCATGTCCATACAATGAAGTTTGCATCCATCCTCCTAATTGTGAGGCTTCCAGTAGGCAGTACATAGCACCTCCATAATGGCCACCCTTTGGTTGTAGACTTTTACCATGGAAGAAGGCAAGACAACCCACTCTTCATGATTGGTTGTCTGAACAAACACCAAGACCTCACCTATAAACGCAACCCGGCCCTATGAAAACAAGGTCTACTGCAGCCCTTTGTTTCATGCACTGTACACTCCAATGCAACACATCATTCTTTTACAAAGCCAGCTTCATGCAACACTACAATTACATCACTATCCAGCCTTTGGACTCCTCATTGGGCCCTCAAGAAGTTGCTCCATCCTGCTAGTTGACCTCTCAAGAGGGCCAGGCAATCACCCAAATCCTCCTTTGCATCAGCGGGTTGTTTTCCCACCCTGTAAACTCAACCACCATCTCCAAATTTATATCATCAGTGCTGATTTTGTGAGAGGTCCTTTGTTTAGTTATTCCTGGATCAAATACAAAACCCACACTTCTACCTATTTCTGAATTTGTAGGCCAACCTTCAATGAAAATAGCATAAGCTCCTCCTCTATCAAAAGGTAGTGACTTCAGCTCACTAATTTTAAACCAGTTCTCATCCATTCGCACAACAAGCATTTGGGCATTTCCATTTGCATTGTAGAAGAATCGTTTACCTATATCATACGGCCTAGTGAGTACACTTTGCTCCAGTTCAATAACAAACCCAGTAACTCTTGGCTTGCCCCTGCTAAGGTTTGAGCACATATCCTTCACTGCTAACCATGACAGTGACCCGACTTTCCTTATAGACATTTTCACAAACACATTATGTGCACTAAGAAAACCATCGATTGAGTTCAACCCAAACTCAGTCTTGCCAACCTTTTTCGAATTGGCTATCCTAATTTTAATCCACTCAATCAAGAGATTCACCAATTCAACTAATTCCTTGAATGTACCAGCACACTTCATAGTTTCAGATGGATTGGGATTTACCTTGAAATAGGGTTGTTGGGCTGGTCGTTCTTCTTTATTTCCCCCAATACCCCTCTGTGGCAATGGGGTAGAGGAGTCCGAGAGAGTTCTGCTGTGAAGCTTCCCACCACCTTCAACTGCTGCAGGACGTGATTCCTTCAATTCGCTGATTTCTTGGCTTGACTCTTCTATTGGATTTTCGATCACTTCTTGGAACCTTTGAAGCCCAGACAAGCCTTCACCCAGACCAAAAACATCTAAGCTATTGATCGATGCCTGCGCTTCTTCACTGTCGCCGACAAACTCGGTTTCTGAATTGTCAAGAACAACCGGCTTCAATGTCGTCGTGAAAGACTCTGTAAAAACCTCATTTTCGTTAGTCAGATCCGAAGTTGGAAGTTCACCCATGAACTCTTCCACACGAAACAACTCTAATTGACAACACCTATCGTAGATGTTCCTCCCATTGAGCGAATCGACCGCCCGGATAACCGATTCCTTGCTCTGAAAATGAATTTTCGAGTGAAATCCATTTGGGGGAGCCAATTTCTCTATGCTCTCCAAAACCCCAAATCCAGAAAACACTCGATCAAGAATTTCACACGAGATTGAATACAACTCGAAATGGATCTTGATGAACACAGAACGATCATTTGCTTCCTTCTCCGCTTGCAAGGACGGGTGGTTGATCGGCGGCAGCCCCCATTCTTGATTCGCGAATCGTCGTCTGTCCGTCATTGAAGCCTTGAAATTTCAGACTTTTTCGGTGGCAACCATGTCTGTCTTGACGGAATAGGTCGTGAGAACCGCTGCGCTGATACCAATTTGTTAGGACCTTGATAGATCGAGCTATCGAAGCTCTGAGAATAAGAGAGATTGAGAAGAGAAGAAGAGAGATTGAGGAAGGAGATAGGGAAAGTTGATCTGTAATTCTTCGATAGCCCTTACAGTACAACTTGTAGTATTTATACCACAATACCCGACTTTTCCATATTTACATTACTAATCCCATATATCTAATTCCTAACATAGAGTAAGATTGTCGATAACATAAATACTTCCTACAAAATAAGTGTTTGCAACAAACAGTCCACAATAATGAACACTATTTTCTTTAGCGAATGGCAAACTTCTTAATTATTGAAGTTGTTATAATTGAGAAAATTTGGTAAAATAGACCCCGTGCACATTTAATTAGGTAACTAGATTTCTTGAAAAAAAATTAGACGCTCTAGACCCTACTGAAAATTTATTAGTCACTTGTACAGTTGTACCCAATTTGGCAATTACGTATATGCCCCTAGGGTTATTTGAGACTTGAGAGGCTTTCATTCTCCAAGACTTAGGGTGTGTTTGGCAAAATGGTAGCTGTTGGAGGAGCTGAAGCTGTTGGGTAGCTGAAGATGTTGGATTATTTGAGTTAAATATATGTTAATAAGCTAGTACAGTGTTTGGTAAACCTAGCTGTTAGGGTAGCTGTTAAAAACTTGTGAATAAAAAACCAAAAGCTCCGAAAAGCTTGGGTGAATAGCTGTTGAAAAGCTTAGATTTCAAAAGCTAATTAAACTAAAATCTTATATTTATTTCATTTAAGACTATAGAATATCAAAACCAAAAGCTCCGAAAAGCTACTTGCTTTTGCCAAACATACCCTTAGTCTCCGTCTTCGACCAAAACTTCACTAAAGAGCCTCCTCTCCCCGACATCGACTTCGGCTTCCTCTTAGTCCCTCCGGATTCCACCCTCATCGTCCCTCCATCAGCGGATTTCATCGTCCCTCCTGCTTAGATCCGGCGTGTTCCTCATCATCGTTTTTTCCAGATCCAACGTGTCCCTCTTGCTCAGATCCGGCATGTCCCTCCTGCTCAGATCCGATGCTGCTTGGTCGGTCACCTTCCTCATCCTCTAAGGTTCCAGATCCGGCGTGTTCCTCATCAGATCCGAGCCTTCCAGATCCGGCGTCTTCCTCCTGCTCAGATCCGGCGTCCATGGAGGTCGTGGCATCTCATATCTGAATCTCTCGTCATCCTTCCTTCCCTTGATCTGTCGTTTTCGTCAATCGTCGTTGTTCGTTCCTTTTACTTAGGCGGTGCCGGCTGTCTAACTGTCTTCCTCTTTCCCTCAGTCTTCCTCTTTCTTTCCCATAGGTGGCGCCGGCTTCTTCCAACGGTACATGTAAGCTTTGTCCCCCCTACTCCCGCCTTGTTCATCTTCTTGGTAATCTGTATTTCCAGTTTCCCTGAAATTTGTAAAGCTGCGGGAGTAGAGAATAGATATTGAAAATTTTTGGTGGCTTAAAATTTGTACAACTACGGGAGAATGGTGATTGAAAAGTTTTGCTAGTTTGAAATTTGTATAGCTTAATTGGAACTTTGTAAATATGTTGATTACAAATTTGTAAAACTTTCAAAATTTGCTTGATTGGAAATTTGTACAGCTTGCAATTGAAGGATATTTGCTTGATTAGAAATTTGTATAGCTTATGGTGATTGAAAATTTTAGGCTTTCAGATACAAATCGAGCCGAACGAACTTGAACGAGCCCAATTGACGAGCTCGAATGAGCAAAACTGTATAAAAATATGAAAATTTCTAATAAAAGACGCCATCAATGAAGTTTGATCACATGTTATGCCATTGTATCACCAATTGTATAAAAATATAAGAATATAATAAAAAGTGACATCAAACAATTTGATTAAAAAAGTGGCATCAAATAATTACATTAGTAAAATGGCATCAAAACACTACTTTGAAAAAGTTGCATCACATTAAAGAAAAAAATGTCATGAAAAAACTACTTTGAAAAAATATGGCATCACGGTAAAAAAAATATCATCAAAAAAATTGACATAAAACAAAAGTGACATTAAACAATTTGATTAAAAAAGTGGCATCAAATAATTACATTAGGAAAATGGCATCAAAACACTACTTTGAAAAAGTTGCATCACATTAAAGAAAAAAATGTCATGAAAAAACTATTTTGAAAAAATATGGCATCACGGTAAAAAAAATATCATCAAAAAAATTGACATAAAAAAGTGTCATCAGTCAAAAAAATGGCATCAATGGTCAACGTGGCGTCACGGTGAACAAAAAATATCATCAAGATTTAAAAAAATGGCATTAAAAAAGTGTCACAAAACCATTTCATCAAAAAAGTGGCATCAAAGTGAAAATAAAATATAATAAAAGAAATGACATCAAAACGTAAAAAATGTCATCACTAAAAAAATTCAAATGAGTTGGCCAACGTTGACCGGTCAGCGGTCAAACAGTTAACCATTGATCATTCAACTAATTAAATTAGTTTGGGATCTAAGTATCCAGTTAAACATTCAAAAGGGTCTATGTACCCAAATCACACTTGTTAATTTGAATATGGTGTTAGGATAGTATATTGGGCTTCCTATATTTTATATGTTTGGGCCTTGGTTTGATATTTGGGCTGCCAACCCAAATAACGTAATACAAATACCTTTGTAAAACTTTTACAAGTCAAATACAGAAACTAAAAATTATAATTCTCCCTCCATCTCACTCCCTTGTTCATTGTCCTCTTCCTCTCGGTCTTTGTATAAAATATAGGGAGCCAGTGGGAGATCAAGATGACGATTTCAGATTCTCTCGGTCTTGTTCATCGTTCTCGTACACCTAGCTATTCCAGAAGGTTTTATTTCCCTTCAATCCCTCATTTGAACAACAGAACAAGAGATACCTATATTTCCTCCTATCTTATTTTTCGGATACAAAATAATATTTTAACATCATCTAGATATATTTTCCAATACAAAATTTGTATTCATTCTGTTAGCTTACCTGATTATACCAAACAAACCCTAATTAAATCTAAAACATCCAAGAGTGTCAAGCAAAACATAAAAACCAATAGCAAAACAAGCAGCTAAAGATGCAAGATAATCCTTATTTAAAGGTCCTTTTTTATTAAGACGAAACCGGATTACATAGTGAATTGATCATTTCAAGTTCCCTTTATTTTTATTATATATAGCAACGCTATATAATACGGCGATTTGATAAAACACAATATAAATATCTTGAAATTGTAAATAAAGAGCGGTCATATCTGGGGTTCGAACTGGGGACCTTTAGATACTATTCGCAAGTCCTTTCCAGTGAGTCATTCCGGAATGGTTAATATAAATATCATCTAAGGGTAAACCTCAATAAGGCACCTTAACCCTAAAACAGGATGGATGACATAGCCACCGGTGAAGCCAGCCTCATCGAACAGCCTCTTCCATTCACTCTCGTTCCTGACTTTACCTCCGAGCAGTACCATCATTTGCATATCCCACAAGTATTGCGATTCGCGAACTTTGCTATCGGTGTTTTCGGTGAAGCCCAAGACCATGTCTATGATCATCACCTTCCCTTGTCGACCTCCATTTCCGCCTTTGGCCACCGCCTTCCTGCATTGCTTCAGTATCTTCACCGCGTTTTCGTCGTCCCAGTCATGTAGCATCCGCTGTCCAATTACAATCCCAACTTAGGGTCCGTTTGGCAATTAGTGCAAGTAGCTTTTCGGAGCTTTTAATTTTAATATTTTATAATTTTAAATAAGTTAAATATAAGATTTTAATTTAATTAGCTTTTGAAATTGGATTTTCAACAGCTACTCACCCAAGCTTTTTCAGAATTTTATTCATTTTTTTCTATCTGTTCAGCTAGTTTGCATCAGCTACTCTATCGGCTGGGTTATCAAATACCTTACTAGATTCTGAAAACTCTAATTTAACATATATTTAATATACTTAATCTATCAGCTTTAGCTACCTCATCAACTATGTTTTACCAAACTCACCCTTAATCGATCTCAATACCGTAGTATATGTTTGGTTTATAAGTTGCACTCATGGATGATTGCTATATCAAACAAAATAACACCGTTGTTGAAAATAATATAAAAACATATATCCTAACTAATCAAAATAATTAAAAATAAAATATCCAAACTTTGAACAATTATTGAACTATCACGTACAGCAGAATATAAACTATATTTGTTTCCTTTGAAGCCGTTTCGTATTTTAAACATATTTGTTTCGTCAAATCTTTGTATGAGAGCTTATATATATTTTCCTTTTTAGATTTATCCTAATCATAATAATTGTATATTTATTTCAAATTATATTAGGTGGTGTGTTTGAATATTATTACTACTTTATCTTATTAAATCATTTTCGAAATGTGTATTTTATCTCTTTCTAACTAATTTATAAATTATAATACTATATTAATATAGTATTATATAAATATATAAAATGATGTTCAAATTAAAATGGATCAAACTCCCGAGGCACGGGTATTACACTAGTATAAACTATATTACAAATTTATTGAGGGTGATGGACATGTTCTAAGTTGGCCAAGCTAAAAGATTCTTCACATATGTATCATTTAGGATAAGCTGAACTACAAATCCTAATGATTACATATCTTCAAAGATAACTCTTATTTAAATTAACCCACCCCTTATTTGTTTTTCGGTAAGAAAATGTAATGATTACCTTCTGAATTTTATCAATTTTTAAATTAAAATTCATTAATCAATATTCTAATCATTACCTTTATTCTTTCATTTTGATCACCTAATTTGATGATAGGATAATCATATTTCTTAGAATGATCTAACCATTTCTCTATCCCCTAGCCTTCTCCAAGACTCACAAAAAAAAAAAGTGATGATCATACAAATTTTACACATAAAATTTGATCCATTTATCTTTTATTTCCTATTACTTAAAGCATAAATATATATACGATTTTTCTATCCTATATTCTTAGGGCATATGATAAGACTCTAATTAAATTGAGAAAAATTCCTTAAAAAAAGGTAAGTGATCCTAAAAATCTAATCTAAAAAAAATTAAACTAATTAAAATTAAAAAAAAAAATCTAAATTTAAAGTCTTATCCTATATCATTGGACACATAGAAAAATTGATATATCTATCATTATTTAAAGTCGTAATGATTAGATAGGTTTAAAGTCGTAATGATTAGATAGGTTGAGACGTTGAGTTACTTAAAAAGTCTTTTTGAACTCATAATTGAGGTTGTGTGAACGAGCGTTTTTGCATTAGTGAAATGTATATTTCACCACACAAGTACATTGAGTGAGGTTTCATGTCCATTTAAAACTAATTGACTATAAAAAAAAATAAAAGGAGTACGTAGTCATCAACTTATATATACTATAAGACTTATATGTGAAACTTTTATTTTTCTCTTTATATATATCTCCATGCCATCAACCCGAGTCATGATATTATATTAAACTAATAAATAAATATTGCATACATCGAGATTTTTTGCCGGTGGCAAAATTTTGTTGATTAATACGCGTGTATAAATTAATGAATTATAGGAGTCTGCTAAAAAAAAAACTAATAGTAGAATTTAATAATAATTAATACCTTGAGAAAAACAGCATCAGCTGGAGGAATGGCTTGAAACATGTCACCGGACACAAAGCTCAAGTTATGAGTCCCCTGGAGGCCACTTATCACATGTGGAAGATCAAGCACACTGCACTTGATGTGTGGATACACCTCAGTTATGGCCCTGGCCATGATCCCGGTCCCACCTCCGACGTCAACCAGCGACCCAAGCCCATCGAACCGGCCACCCCACTCAGGGTTCCTCACCAATATGTCAGCCGTTAAGCGGGAGTCGCTAGCCATGGACTCGTTAAATCCGCGGCTGAACCGGGGCTCCTTCCGAGTGTACTCATAGAAGGTCATCCCATTGGCGATGCTAAACGGAGTAGGGTCGTCGTTTCGGAACCAATCTGTGAGGAAACTCCACGGCCGTACAAGGTCAGGGTCGAGCATGGCCAGCAAGTATGGCCTGATGGTGCAAGGATGGTCGGCCAAGAGGGTCTCGGAGGCAGGGGTGAGGGAGTAGGAGACGGCGGCGTGAGGTTGGTGGTGCTCGGTGAAGTAGCCGGCTTGGGTGAGGAGTTGGAGCAGCTGTGGGAGGAAGCGGGCCTTGTGGGGGTGCAAGGGGAGGGCGGAGGCCAGCTCGTCGAGGGTGATGGGCTCGCCGTGGCGGTGGATGGCCTCAGGGATGCCGAGTTGGACGGCGCACTTGAGGGACATGGAGTAGATGAAGGTGTACATGTGGTTGCACACTTTGATGTTGGCTTCAAGGATCTCTTTCGCCTTCTCTTTGCTCATCACCACATTGTCACAAATTGGATTCATCTCTCTCTCTCTCTCTCTGTTGAGGAATCTTTTTGCTTTGGTCCGAAATGCAGCTTAATGGAGATTGATATATATAGAACCGATCTAGTGTGAACACCTCTGATGAGAAAACCGTAATAATAACAAACTGATTATATATTTATAGGTAGTACAATAATTAATCATATTTGTGAATAAGTTTTTTATATCAAAATGATTCGTTGGTTGAAACATATTGATCATTCATATTTAATCGTATATATAATTATGTATGAATAATCATATTGTTTCAAACAAATAAGTTTTACCCTTCAAATGGGACGGGCTCATATGAATATGAATATGAATATTTTATATGAATATGAAAATATAAATATTATGTTGTTTGATTATGAATATATTCAAATAACACCATATTCATATTGATAATTATAACACACACATAATATATATATACACATATTCATATCCACATAACATGCATATTTATATGAATATGACATATTTATTTGTTTAACTATTACACCGTATTATTCGTTTCACTGTAACTCTCCTATACATTGCATTATTTGGATATGAATATATAATATATTTCACGTACACATAGTCTAGAGATAATCATGATATATATCAAATAAAGAATTTTTTTAAAAAAATATTCAATAAAAAATAAATAATTATCAAAATATTCAAACTTTTAAACTATTTACAAAAATATTCATTTTTTACAGGTCTGACAGAAAAACGTGGTTTGAGATCGCGTTTTATTCATAGGGTGAAAAACTTGAAATTCGAGAAAAATATTACAAAAAAAAACCCCGAAAGAAACGCGATTTTAAACCGCGTTTCTAATGTTAATATTATTTTTAAACGAATTATGTAGTGGGACACATTTTTTACCTTAGAGACGCGGTTTGAAGCAGAAGCGAAGCCGAGGCCGCGTCTCGGGAGGAGGAAGGAAGGAGGAGAGGCAGAAGCACAAGCCGGAGGGTGGTGCCCGGAGGAGGAAGGAGGAGACACCGGCAACCCCAAATCTTCCTGTATCAGATCGAAGCCCATCTTCAAAGCCCGTCTTAGATCGAAGAGGAAGGCTCGTCTCAGATCAAATAGGAAGGCAATGCCGGCTCCAATCGGAGGTCGTTTCCAATCGCCGCTCCCACAAGCTTTCTCTTCCTGTGCATCAAAAAGTAATGCCGATAAGGGAGGATGGCGGCGAGGCTTGAAGATTTGGGGGTTTTCGGCGTCGAGGCTTCCGCCATTAACGAGAGCTCCGGAGACGAGGCTACCGGTCTCTCCTCCTTCCTTCCTCCTCCAGAGACGCGGGCTCGAGCTCTGGCCTCTCCTCCTTCCTCCTCCGGCCGGCCTCTGCATCTGCTTAACTCCCTCGGATGACCCTCTCCCTGGCCTCTGTAAATTTTAAAAATTATTCCCTTCCATATTTCATCCGGAAATAAAATTAAAAATAAAAACGCAGTTTAAAACCGCGTTTTTTTTTTGTCATATATATTTTCCTCCAATTTCAAATTTGCACTTTGTGAATAAAACACGGTCTCAAACCGCGTTTTTCTGTCAAACCTGCAAAAAAATAAATATTTTTATAAAAAGTTTAAAAGGATGAATATTTTGTTAATTAATTATTTTTTAGTGAATATTTTGGAAAAAAAATTCAAATAAAATCTAATCTGAAAACAACCCAAAATATATAGATCAGTAAATTAATTTCTCTCCAACTTAATACAAACCAAAGCTTTCAACGGTGAAGTTGAATTCCTAACATTGATCACGTGGTTGAAGCACCCTTTAACTTGCTTCATGTCCAGCGGTTGAACACATGCGTGTGTTCCTTTTTGATCCCAAGTTCGACTCCCCATAGGGCCACAAATGTTTAATTTGTTACCTTCTTTTTATCTTTAGTTCTTTACTCGATATTTTTCATACACTCCGTATCGTAACATACTCCGTATAGAGGAAACCAAGGGCCCAAGCCCAATGGGGGCCTTTTATTTTTTATTTCACCTATTAATTTTTATTTGGCATTTTTTTTTGGTTTTTATATGGATTCCAAATACTTTTTTAAAAAAAAATAGCTTGAGTTTAAATTAAATCTCATATAAGTTGTGTTCATTTGGACTATTAGGTAGAAAGTAATCTAACAACATCACCTCCAACCAAAGAGCTCTCTCCTCTCTCTAGGTTTTTCTAGAGAGGGAGTCTACATCGGGCTTCAGCCTGCTTTCAATCTCGGCTCCGGCCACCCAACTCCGGCTTCGGCCGCCCCAACTTCGGCTTCGGCCGCCTCAACTCGGCTCCGGCCTCCGGCCGCATCTGACACGAGTCTCGTCTCCCCCTGTCCCAAGTTCTTTCCTGCTGCCATGGCGGATCTTCTCTCACATCCCTCCTCCAGCCACCCTCGTTATCGATTCTTCAACCCCTCTCGCGCAACCCTCCATCCTCCTTCTGGATCTGATTTTCTGTTGATCCGAGTGGGTGTCGGTTACCTTCGATTTTTGAAATTAGTTTGGGGGTTTTACCTGTCGTGACCTTCTCGTCCCGTCGGCTAGATCCGATCATCTTCCTCGGCGATCTTCGGGTGTCGGGGGCGTTGGTTGTTGAAGGTCGTGCGCTGGCACCGGGTCAACCCCCCTCTTCCTTTACAGCATTCGGTCTGGAGCCCTCCGGTCACTGCTTCGCTGGCTTTGGCTGTTGTCATCTCCTCTTCCGGTGGCTGTGCGGTCCCTGTTTCCTTCCGGTGGCTGTGCGGCGGCGGATGCTCCATCAGACGTTCTGTAACGTACCAAAAAAAAAAAGGCAAATAAAAGGCTTATCCTTGCCTTGCAAGGATAAGGAAAAAATTGTAAAATTAAAACTTTTTTGCAAATACCGTACAAGCCTGGGAAAAAAATGAAAAGGGCAAAATCAGGAAAAGATTTTGTCTTCCAATCTTGCACCGTAAGATTGGGAATGGAAAATAGTTTTTTTTTTTTAAAAATGTTTTCGTGCTAATTTATATATATTTATTTATATATAGATTTTCACGTTGAGATATTTTCCTCGAACCAATTTCGAAAGGGTTGAATAAATCCCCGAAAGGGTTAACCTAAAATCCCGAAAGGGTTGAATAAATCCCGAAAGGGCTTGGAAAATATTAATATTTATAAATAATAATAAATCTTCTCGGACTTTATACTGTGTCCCGGGATTTCTGCTCACAAATTTTCGTCGGAGGATTGATCTTCCTTGTTCTGGCCCGTACTTTGCTTCGTCGTCTGGCTCCGAGTCGCTACCTTGGTGTGGTTGCGTTTAGTTCCGAGTTGGGTTGCAGTATCGGGCGTCCTGTTTGATCGAGAGGATCGTAGCTGTGTTCGTGGTCTTCGAAGATCCCTCATTTAGGTGGGGGCAACGTTGGTGGTCCGCACATCCCCAGGATTCGCCCTTTCCGGTAGTGGGTTACTGTTCTCCGCCTTCTCGGCGTCGAGACGCCGTGTGAGTCGTCGCACTCGCCCGTGTTCTCGGTATTCGTAGCTCGTCTTGGATCTTCATCGACTCCTCCGCTGACCGACGTCTTTCATGGGTTGTTAGGTTTTTTCTTTCTTCCTTGTTCATTTGTGTTGCTTATGGTTGTATGTTGACGGTTAGTCCGTCTGCCGATTCGTCGGCCTCTCGAGCTTCAGGCGTGTCTGAGCTCGAATTTTTACCTAATCAAAAAAAAAAAAAAATTTGGACTATTATGTAAAGTTTATAATTATATTTTAAGTTTAATATAATTAAATAACATATTTTATTTTAAATATAGTATAAATTGTGCTAATCAAAGTATTTGAATTTTTTAAACTTACAACACTTAATGTAATTATTTGAATTTTTAAAATTTATGTATGTATGTATGTACGTACGTACGTACTTACTTACTTTTGAGAACCACCTAAATCCTCTTTAGGTAAAAAAATAAGTGTTTAAAAACAATTAATGACCATCTTATTCTTAAAAAAATTGACAAATTTAATCTAAATTTTTTATAAATATAGTACGAGTAGTATTTTAATAAAATATAAATAATTATAATTTTAGCAAAACAATATAATAATTAATTAATATGATCAATTTTAATTTCGAACAGGGCACCTAAAATGATCGGCACGGCCCTGGATTTAGACAACACCTTTACATAACCACTCCAAGTTCTTGTTTGTTCATCGTATATGACTAAACATTCCTCTCTCTCTTTTATATATGATAGTAAAAAAAAAAAAAAACACTAGCTTTTCATCCAAGTTATTGTTTGTTCATCGTATTTGTATGAAACAATCAACATATTATTTCAAATTTACATAACCACTCCTAATTTAACCTTTGGAGACAAAAATCTCCCACACACCTCCTTCTAGTCCCGCAAATTCAGCAAAGCATTCAATTTTTTTACCATCCAACTGTAGAAATCTACACTACGTACCTAAAAGCTAGTAGAAGCAAACCCCTCCTATGTGGCTTCACCATATCTCTCCATTTCAGATGTCAACACGAGGAATGCTCTTCCCTTCTCTATCTCTATATATATGACACCTGCGTGGCAGATTTTATTTTACATTATGGACTCCCCACGTTCTCAATTCCTTCCTCCTTCATAGACTCCACATCAACCACCCATCTTCAAAAACGGTATTGTGTATCTCTTTTTACCATCGTCGGCTTCAAGTTCATGGAGGCTTTGCAGGCAGGGGTAGCCGCAGTTCGATGACTCATTGAAGGACTGATCCTCGGGCTCATCGGACTTGGATCGAACCCTGGGGACCAGCATGTTGGTCGCCTCTGTTGAAGATCCGCCCGGTTCTCCGCCGCTCCGATCCGCTCTCTTCGCCATATCTGCTTCATCTTCCACCAAACTCCTCTCTCTCTCTCTCTCTCTCTCCTCTAATCTCTTCACTTTGAATTGCAGGGACTCATCGGGCTCATCGGACCAAACCCTAGAGTTAGTTGGAAGACGATTCTCGCTTGCCCTCTCCGCAAATTTTTCTTATCAGGCTCCTTGGATCGGACCCCTTCTCCAATTCCCATTCACCAATCCATACTCTCAAATAACATTATATTCATATTGACACACCATAATATTGACATATTCACATCCACATAACTCAATATTCATATTAATATATATTATAAAATATTCATTCGATGTACTGTATTTTCCGTTTTAGTAGAACTCTTGCGCGCGCACAGGCGCACACAGATTGACTCCTGTGAAAACTTCAAATTGTAGTAAAAACCTTAAGGACTACTTTATATATAGCTCGGTTCATTTGAAAGCCATGCTCGATTCTTTTTAGAATCGGGTTAAAAAGCTAGTCCTCGTGATTTTTACCGTAATTTTGATTTTCACCATAGCGCGCCCCTATATATATAGGCACGGAGAAATTAAACTTCGGATAGGCTAGGGTGCTAGGTAGATTAAATTTTTCTCATATTAACATAAATTTATTACCAAAACCCTTAATTTAATAAATAAATGAATAATTTTTTTTATTAATTTTCCTTATTTTTTTGACCTATTATTTTATTTTGTACAAATGGGATGGGCTCATATTCTTATGAATATTATTTTGTGAAAATGGGACGGGCTCATATTCATATGAATATTATTTTATTCGAAATCACAGATGGATGGATCACCAATCAGCACAATGGTTCGATGTGAGTATTTCCATGTTTTGCATATCCTGGTCATTGTCATCTTCATCTCCAACATTGATCTCCATGGAAGCAAGGGTCGAGGTTGGAGGAAGACACAAAGATCAAGGTGGACAACGAGGGCGAAGGTCGGAGGCGGACAACCTTCATCTCTCTCGCCCTTGGTTCACCCTCTTCCACGGATCTTCCTACATTGAAGACCGGACTCTTTCCATCTCTCGATCTCGAATCTTCCACAGATTCACGCGGAGTCGCCAGAGACTGAAATCAAAGGTTGGAAGCGATACAGTTCTTATGGTGATGTATGTTGGGAATCAAAAAGGGTAATTTCATCCTTTCAAGTAAGGTTGTTAGAAACCTTATAGCGTCAGGGGTTTTGGGCACCAAGAACATAACAAATATTTTGCCCCTTTTTGGTTTACTTCCTCATTCTGTAAAACTCTCTCTTTGTGAGTTGTTGTGAGAATTTTCAATGTTGTTCAATCTAGCTTGTGTTTGTTGAGTAATTCACACAAGTTCAAATGGTATCAGAGCACTGGGAAACGATTTCTGTTTTCTTAGTTTTCGATTGTTGTTCTTCGTTAGATCTGAGCAATTCAGATCTTGGTTTCGTTTTTTTTTTCCGACGAGCTGGAATCGTTGCTTTCGGTGTTGACATGGTAGGACGAGGTTCGACGAGCACGCCAGGACATGGATCTGGTGGTAACGATGATGGCAACGGAGCAGGGAGAGGAGTATTCGTTACTCCGCCGGCTCCAGGAGCAGGACGAGGCTGGAACAATGGAAATCCAGGGTTTCCGGGAATGCAATCACTACTAGAATACTGCAATTAGACATCATGTCATTTAAGTCTGTCAAGAAATCAACAAATGTTAAATTTATCTATTATATCGATAATTTTTTTTATGATGTCTAAAACAGTATAGACGATGGTCAAATATTTGCACAGATGTGAAACTGTTAGTTCAAAAAAATTCAAAATGCGCGCTAAAAGGGAAAAATGCGGGATCCAAACACTTAGAAAAAAATTTGGTGCCCGGACTTCCAAATTTTGGAGGTAATGTTAACACTTTCAAAAGTTAGACTTTCCTATTTCTTTTTTCCAATAACTTTTAACACTTACAAAAAAAATTGGCCATTTCTCTCATTTTCCTAAATTTTAGAACACACAATATTTCTATGTTCTCTTCTCTCCCCTCAAGCACCCTCGGTCTAGCTCTCTCTCCCCTCACGTTCAATCAGATCCAGATCCAACTCATCTTCCTTCCCCTCTCTCCAGATTCAAGCTTCTGCTTGCTGATCTTGCGACCGCCATTCAGTGCTACCTTCCTTCTCTGGTCATCATCTCTCACAAGAATCACGAAAATTGATGGGCGTTGAAACCCTAAATCGTCGACAAGGTCAGTATCCGACATTCCGACCTATTTGTTTGGTTCCATTTGTTTTCCATCTTCATTATGCTTTGGGTTCTTGTTTATTTTCACATTCAATTAGTTCTAAGGCTCTAACTCTCAGTCTACCTCTCTTTCAGAACCCTAGCAGGTAAGCTCTTTCTCACCTTTTGTAGATCTAGCCGCCCTCTTTTCTCTCATCTGATCTATAGTTCTCTAGATCTAAATTCTTTCTGTAGATCTGTTAGTTTCGACTCTTTTCTCTCCCATCTCCTTTCATTTTTAATTTGGGGTTTTTTTGTTAGGGTTTTCGAGAGCGAAGGAGGAAGGGAAAAGGTGGCGAGAGATAGTTGTTTGGCTAGAGTCACCGTCTGCAGCGTCGCTATTGGTCGCGCCTTCGTCTCTCTGCTGCTCGTATCCTCACAGGTATGCCCTTCCTCTCCTATCCTCTTCTTGTCTCCTGTTATTGTAATTTAGGGTTGAGAGATTTCAATTTTGGGATTAGGGCAGTTTATAGATCTAGGGATTATAGATATAAATCTGATATGTTGTGTTAAGAGAGCAAAGTGGGATAATTTGTGTTTTTTAAGAATTCAGTTTGATTTTAGAGAAAATTGATTTTAGAAAAATGTTTTAATTCTAATGAAGTAACAGATTCACACCTAACAATAAATGAAATGGGGCAAATTGTTGTGTAGAAGAATAGCATTCCAATTTACAAGAATCAGTAAGCAATTCATGGAGGGGGCATGGACATGTATGAGTGCAAAAATGTCCTTGTATCTAAACTATCTATACATGTGGGGTTCTTACTGGAAACCTGCTGATTTAATGTTGTATGTCATACTTTCAGCTGCTATCTTTTATCATGAATGATTGATTCATTTTCTATTTCCATGTATTCTGATCTTTATCCTACTTCAATAGGTAAAGACTTGGAAAGCCATCAAAGCAGTATGCTCCTTGTCTCCAAACTCGCATTCTCACAAGTATGCCCTTCCTCTCCTCTCCTCTTCTAGTCTCCTGTTATTTTAATTTAGGGTTGAGATAATGGCTTCTTACCTTAGCAGAAATCCAGTCTATTTAACCCACCTTAACAGATAATGGCTTCTTACCTTCATCGGCTCTTTTTCAATTTCCTTCTCAATTGTTATTCGATTTCTGAATTTATATTCGATTTAGATTTATATTTAGATGTTGTTTTTGAAGTCACATATGTCATTTGGAGTCTCATATGGAGTCATTTGAAGTCACATGAATGCATCATTTTGTTTCATCTAGATGAAACTATCTTTGGTGTTTTAGTTGGTCTAATGACATGTACTATCTTTTTTACTAGCTTTGGATTTAGACGATTATGCCAAGAAATAGTTAATTTCTAGCTAGAAAACTAGAACATGATTTTCCCCTTTTTTTGGGATCAATTCGGAAATCAGATGGTTGGATCCATTTACTAATCTGTTTCCTAACCGAACATAGACTTCATTCTTTCTCTTTTCTAAATACACTAATTCACGTGTATAGATTTCTAGGGATTTAGTATGTCATCACTTGGGTTTATGGGATGCTAAATAGACATTTAATTCTTGCTATGATTCCATATGACATTAGTCATATGTCATCACTTAGGCATCAATGAGTGAATTCCTTAGGAATTCAGTTAGCAAGCACTAGGGCGCTGTGGCGAGGGTGACTGCACAGGCGGGTAAGCCCTTTTCTAGCAACCGGTCCTTGTGTTTTTGAGCTGCATCCAGTGATTGACTATCATTCATGTGTTTACTCCCATATACATATTAGTTGCTTGATTTGAATACTGTGAACCATATAGGTTTCATTACATGGCTATTTCGGATGACCGGCAAGGGGTCATGCCTATGCTTGGGGATCGCGATAAGGGAAAGCCCCTTGCTTATAAGGAAGTTGTCCTATTGACAGATCCGACCAATGTGCATCTCAAAGGAGAGGTATGACAACAATTGAGATAGATTCATTTTGTTTGTTTATGTTACATCAAGTTGTGAAAATTGGATCATCGTAAGACATGTTATTCGTTGGCTAGGTGGATGACAAGTATCAGTATTCAATGAAGGACAAAGACAACAGGATAGAATAGATCCTGGTTTTATGTAGGCAAAAAAAGTGCATTAAGATCCTTACCATTTGAGCCTAGATTCACCCTATATCTATATTATAGTGTATGATTTTATGTAGGCAAGAAAAAATAGGGAGCTAGAAGCCTGAGATTATATCATTTTAAAACTGAATTTAGAACAGGATAGAATAGATCCTGGTTTAACTGAGTCAATCCTTACCATATATGATCCTTTCTAACTTACAATCAGTTCTATTTTTTCCATTGTCTGAGGTTTGTTATGGGTTACTATGGTTGCATGATGTTTCTTTTTGACACTGTTTCTGAGTGATGATTTATTTCCATCTTTGTTTAACAGAAAATTATGAGAGAATACAATCTCCAAGATAAGAGGCCCTCACAACATCAGACTTATGCTTTAGGTATCAAAGAGGTGATAATATTTCTCATCGTTCTTATCTTCCTTGTTATAGTAGAAAATTGTGAAAATTATGAGAGAATTCAACCTTCATTGAGAAAAGGCAGTCAGAACAGCTATATGTTTCTAGGGAACAAAGTGGTGATATTATTTAGGATTTAAAGAGTATATTGTAGCATTACAGACCTAACAATTTAGGAATGTGAAAGATGGAATTGGTTTTCAGTGCATTGAGGTCTAATTTTGACGCATCACAAAAAGATTGATGACAATTTGTCTTCTTATAATTTCATGTGATGCTGAAGATGGAATTTTTATTTGTTTGGTATTGATTGTAATTGCTAGTGATAATGGAAATCTTAGGATTCTAGTGAATGGACTGGTTGGATTGGGTATCCATCAGTTTTGGGTGTGATTACCAGTTCTATTTCCAACTAGTAGCAAAAGCCTAAATTTTTATCCGGTCATTGGTGTTTCTTTAAGTTCAAAGACTTTCTATCCGGTCATTGGTGTTTCTTTAAGTTCAAAGACTATTGAATTTTTAGCGCGAATGTTTTTCCACAGCGAGTGTTTTCGCATATGGGCAAACAAGCAGCAGAAAGACATTCACCATGGGCGGAGTTACTCAGTACACTATAGAAGACATCTACAACTATGGTGAGTACTTCCTGTTTGGTATTTAATGTTTTTATTCTTACAGGATTGACCTTAAATTATGCAAGATGGAACTACTTTTTCGGGCTTGAACAATAAACTATTGTCTATTTCACATCCTTGTAGCTCAAAGACAGACGGGGGAGACGGCTCTTAATGAAACAAGTTCAAGGTCTCACCAAATCCTACGGTTGGTGGTTGAAAGTTTTGTTCAGCAATATGCCAGAGCTACAAACTCAAGCACTCTTTCAGCTACTGTGCTATGTACAAATCATCATTTTAGTAAATTTGGTTGTAGGTGATGTGGGGATCGAAGACTAAACTCTATTATGCATTCTCTATGGCTATTCCTGGCAGTTTTTAGTCATGGCGTTTCTTTCTATCTTTCTAAGCAGTTTGGTGTTTAGTTTGTCCTAAGATATATTCGTCGATATGCTTTATTTGTTTTGAGATGTTGTGGCTAGCCAATTTTGTGGCTATGAATAGCGGCGGCGTTATTTTGTAAATGTGACAATATGATGGTAGTATATATGTACATGTTTTTATTAAACGACCTATCATATTGAAGACCATACAAAATGTGATGATCTATCGACAAAAGCGTGTTGCCTATCCCATTATAAAACATCGGATTAAATATGAAAATAGTAGTGCATTCATACATTTAACATCAGATCCGTCTATTAAAACAGATGCCAGTGTAGTTATACACATCAATTATAACAAAAAATGTGATGTCGATAATATAGAAATACATCGGTTATGCCTATATTTCATGTGGTCAGTTATATTAAAACAATATAAAATCATAAATTATATATCGAACATGATTATAAATTTGATCACTAAAACAAAAACTGTTGTCTATTTTCTATTAAGACATCACTTATTTTTATAAATAAAGATGTAAATGTCACTTTTTTGCTTTAGGAGGACATCTTCACATGTTTTCAAATGACAAAGTATGGATATTTATCAATAAGTGAATATGTCATACCAAAAAATGAGGGGTTCTAATTAAGAAAAGACATCTGCTTAAAACCGATGTGGAAAAGTTTGATCTTTTACTACACGCACAAAGAGATCGGAATTTTTTTTGAAAGACATCTGTTGACAACAGATGTATAATTGAAGTTTTCTAGTAGTGAATTTGGAGATATCAATCAAGGTATGAACAACGTTCATGTTAATCCCTACTTCCTTTCCAATTCGGATCATCCAGGCATGAATCTGGTAGCTACACAGTTCAATGGTGCTAATTTCACCAGCTGGAGTCGTAGTATTCGAATGGCGCTAGGAGCCAAGGCTAAACTAGGATTTATAACTGGAATTTGTGTTGGACCGAGTGAGGATAGTGAAGATCATGAGAAATGGTTGCGAGCTGATTATATGATTCAATGTTGGTTAGTTAATTCGCTGAACAGTGAGATTGCAGAAAGTCTGATGTATGCTCAGTCTTCGAAAGAACTGTGGGATGAAATCAATGACAGGTATTATGAATCCAATGATCCTTTAATCTTTCAGTTGAGGCGTAGTCTGAGCAACCTTAAGCAAGAAAACCTGTCAGTTGGGGCGTATTTCATGAAACTGAAGAAGATTTGGGATGAGATTCAATTGCTTAATCTGATTCCTACTTGTAACTGTGGGGGATTGAATCAGTGTACTTGTAATTTGCTTAAGAGAATAGTTGAGAGGGATGAAAAGGCTAAAATCATGCAGTTTCTGCTAGGTTTGAATGATGTTTATGAACATCTAAGGGGAAATGTGTTGTCAAAGGATCCTTTTCCGGGACTTCACAAGGTGTACCAAATGGTTGTACAGATTGAGAGATCAAAGGGAGTTACTTCTATTACTCCTTCAGAGTCTA
The DNA here is from genome assembly GCA_963922045.1 of Persicaria maculosa. Lineage (NCBI taxonomy): Eukaryota > Viridiplantae > Streptophyta > Magnoliopsida > Caryophyllales > Polygonaceae > Persicaria > Persicaria maculosa. Next base: position 12,804,904 of record OY998252.1, read on the forward strand.
ACATTCTTATGGAAAATAGGGATGATCAGTTTGAGGTTGAAGCTAATGCAGCCCCTAAGTTCAGATATGAGCAGTACAGACAAAGTGATCAGGGCAGGAAAGATTATAAAAGATTTAAGATGGACAAGAAATGTGATCATTGTGGAGAACGTGGTCATACTAAGGACTACTGTTTCAAGCTGATTGGGTGCCCTGAGTGGTTTAGGGGACCCAAGGATGAAGAAAGGCCTAAACAACCTGGGAAGTTTGTGGCTCAGTTCGAGAGCAACCAGCAAGATAGCCCTTTTGACCATTGTTTTTAATCTAACCAGTCATCTCATAAGCCAGATCAGGCTATTGTTAATGTTGTATTTCAGGAAGTCTTGAAGATGATGAAAGGAAAGGCACCTGTGGAATCAGTGGACAGTTCGGCTAATCAGGCAATGACTCACTTTGCAGGTACATTAAGTGTTTCATTTCTTATTGGTGTGAACAAAGCTGAGAATGGTGTGTGGATTATGGATTCGAGTGCCACTGACCACATTGCATTTGATAGCAGCATTTTTGTTGATTTGTGTGATTTACATACTCCCATTAGACTTGGTCTGCCTGATGGTACATGCATCTCAGTAAAGCAAAGTGGGGTTATTTGGATCAGTGACCAGCTTTGCCTTAAGGATGTTCTTCTTGTTCCTAGTTTTAGACACAATTTATTTTATGTGTCTAAGATTGCCTGTACAGAGAAGCTTTGTGTGAGTTTTGATGAGTTGTCATGTTGGATACAGGACCCTATAACTAAACACAATGTGGCTAAAGGAGTTGAAAGTAGAGGGCTATACATGCTGAGAGCATCTGGTTCCAGGAGAGATGTTGTGATCAAGACAAATCATTGTTTTTCAAGTCATTTTACTTCAAGTTGTAATAAGCAGAAGTGTGTTCAGTTGCTTCATGCTAGACTTGGACATATGTCCTTTTCAAATTTACATCATGTTCCAGACAGTAATTGTGGTGATGTATCAAATTTGTTTTTTGACACTTGTTCTATGACTAAGTCTCCTAGACTGAAATTTGATAGAAGTGACTCTTTAGCAGCACTTCCTTTTGCATTGATTCACATGGATATTTGGGGTCCATATAGAGTTCCTACTATGTGTGGGGCTCGGTATTTTCTTACTATTTTGGATGATCACACAAGGTCTACTTGGGTGTTTTTGATGCAAGACAAACAGAAAGTGCTTAGAATTGTCACAGGGTTTCTGAACTTAGTGGAAACTCAGTTCCACACTTCAGTTCAGGTTGTTAGATCAGACAATGGTGCTGAATTTACTCAGAAAGGGTGTGTTGAACTATTCAGTTCTCGAGGAATACTTCATCAAAAGTCTGCACCTGGGGTTCATGAACAAAATGGAAGGGCAGAAAGGAAGCACATGCACCTTATTAAAACTGCAAGAGCTATAAGAGTTCATGCAGGTTTACCCATTCAGTTTTGGGGGAATGCATCCTTAGTGCCACACACATCATCAACAAAATGTCATCATCTATTCTCAACTGGAAATCCCCATTTGAGGCTTTGTACAGGGTCAAACCTAGATATGATCAGATGAAAGTGATAGGTTGTCTATGCTATGCAGTTCAACCAAATGATTCCAAAGACAAAATGGGACCTATTGCTAGAAGATGTGTCTTCATAGGATATCTGGTTGGTCAGAAAGCTTTTAAACTCTATGATCTTGACAAAAGGGTCATCATCATTAGCAGGCATGTGAAGTTTGTGGAACATGTGTTTTCTTACAAACTGCAACCACCTGAGTCCAGAGATAAATTTCAGATGTCCTCTGATTAGTTGATTGATGATGAAGAGTTTCCATCATTCCATACACACAGGCATACTCATTCACATGATCTAAGCCATACTCTCAGTCCACCTGGAAGTGCTGGTCACAGCTATCCATCTTCAGGTTCTTCTGAAAACCAGATCATTTTGTCACCTCCTTCTCTTGGTTACACCAGTGGTGACAACTCTTCTAGTGTTGCCTCCTGAACCTCACCAGGACTACCAAAGAGTGTTACGTTCTCACACTCACGGACCCAGTAGACTTCAGGAATACATTTGTTCAAATCTCCCATCCAGAGGGCAACCTGACTCTTCATCTCAGTCTGAGTCATTTGTAGTGTTCTCTACACAAAACTTGCTCCACCTCTCTCATAACTATATTGATTCCTTCATCAATATGTGTGACACTTTTGAGCCCCACTCTTTTTCTCAAGCAAAGGGAAATCCTGACTGGGAACATGCTATGAGTGCTGAACTCAATGCCTTGTATGCTAATCACACATGGCAACTCACTACACTTCCAGAGGGAAAGAAAGCTATAGGGTGCAAATGGATCTTCAAGATCAAATATAAGTCTGATGGTTCAATAGAGAGGTACAAGGCCAGGTTGATTGCTAAAGGATATAACCAAATCAAGGACAAGGATTACAAACAAACATTCTCACCTGTTGCCAAGCTTTCAACTGTGAGAGTGATCCTTGCTTTAGCAGCTTGTAAGGGTTGGATGTTGCACCAATTGGATGTAAACAATGCCTTCTTACACGAGTTTCTAGATGAAGAAGTGTACATGAAGCCCCCTCCTGGATATACAGTTCCGTCTGGGCATGTTTGCAAGCTCACCAGGTCTCTCTATGGCCTTAAGCAGGCAAGCAGGCAATGGAACTGTGAACTCACAAAGTTCATGGTTAAGCTTGGGTTCACTCAATCTGTTCATGATTATTCATTGTTTGTGAAGAGAAATGGTTCCTTTATGACAGTTGCCTTGGTATATGTGGATGATATGCTCATCATGGGGAATTCACCATCTGATATCACTCACACCAAAACTTCTCTTCATAAGGAGTCCACCATCAAAGATCTAGGCGCAGCTCAGTATTTTTTAGGCATGGAAATTGTCAGGTCTTCAGTAGGGATTTTACTCAATCAAAGGAAGTACATTCTCGACATTTTGAGGGATACTCAAATGGAGAACTGCAAACCCTCAGACTTCCCTATGCAACATGGCATCAAGTTGTCTGTTTCTGATGGTGATCCCATTCTCAACCCTGAGGATTATAGGAGGCTTGTTGGTCGACTACTATACCTTACTCTCACACGACCCGACATTGCTTATACAATTCAGCAGTTGAGTCAATTTCTTCTCACACCTCTCAAACCTCACTGGCATGCCCTGGTTTATCTGTTAAGATACCTTAAAGGCAGCTTCAATCTTGCTTTGTCCTATCCAGTCTCTTCTTCACTTCATATTAGAGCTTATAGTGATGCTGACTGGGGAAATTGTTTGGACACTGGCCGGTCTCTTACAGGTTACTGCATTTTTTTGGGATCTTCTCTTGTTTCATGGAAGACCAAGAAGCAAAAGGTGGTCTCTAAGTCGTCTACTGAAAGTGAATACCGGGCCATGTCTACTGCAGCCAGTGAATTGGTCTGGCTAGAGGGCATCTTATCTGATCTCCACATTTCGGTCACTCTTCCAATTCAACTACACTGTGACAACAAATCGGCCCAACAAATGGCTATCAACCCAGTGTTTCATGAGCGGACCAAGCACGTCCGAATTGATTCACATTTCATTCGAGAAATGATCCAGCAGGCTTCATCAAAACACAACATGTTCCTTCGTCTTTGCAGTTAGCCGACATCTTGACCAAAGCTTTAGGAGCTTCCCAACACAGTTTCCTTCGAGCCAAGCTTGGACCTCTGGTACCTATGGCCAGTCCAGCTTGAGGGGGGCCTATGGTGATGTATGTTGGGAATCAAAAAGGGTAATTTCGTCCTTTCAAGTAAGGTTGTTAGAAACCTTATAGCGTTAGGGGTTTTGGGCGCCAAGAACATAACAAACATTTTGCCCCTTTTTGGTTTACTTCCTCATTCTGTAAAACTCTCTTTTTGTGAGTTGTTGTGAGAATTTTCAATGTTCAATCTAGCTTGTGTTTGTTGAGTAATTCACACGTACAAGTTCAAAGTTCTCATCTTCGCAAACGTTGTTGGAGAGGAGGAGAACGAAGAACAAAAGGAAGAGGGAGAGAGGCGAAGACGGGAGAGAAGAGCAGAGGAAGAAGGAGAGGAGAAGAACATAGGAAGGGGGAGAGAAGGGAGGGAAGGGAGAAGTCGATTGTCGAATAGGAGGAGAAGAACAGAAGGGAAGAGAGGGTATTTGTGTCCATAGAAAAATAGGATGGAATTTAACCTCAGATGAGTTGGTGGACAATTAGTTAATTGAGATCGACCTAATTTCCTCTTTTTGTACTTGTGTTATCTTTTATGCTATGGCGTAAAGATTACCCAAACCGATATCAAAATGAGGGAGCAACAGTATAATGAGCTTAATCAGAAACAACAAAAATAAATGAGAAGAAGGTCGATGACTTGCATACAATGTCAATTGTAAACAATCATATTACATTTGGCTATCTATTGTGATTCGATATTATATAGTAAAAGAAAGAATTGGTGATGGAGGAGATCGAGAAAACTAAACTGAATTCCCCAAGTTTGGTTAATCTAATATGCCCAATTTTATGGAAATCAATTACTCATTTGTTTACACAACCATCCATTAGTGAAACATTGACTTTAGTGCAATATGCAAGTAATATATTTTAGGACCTTTCTCCAATTCTATTATGCAAAAAAAAAAATGACCATTTTCAGGACCTTTCTCCTCGCAATCACCCATCTCTTCCTCATCAAGATCGCCATATCGAGCCCACCGGGAGACCCCGTCAAGTGCCTAGTCGGCACCCATGACTGCACCGTCACAAACTCCATCGGCATCTTCCCTGACCGGACCACCTGCAGGGCAGCCGAGGTCTTGTATCCGGCCTCCGAGAGAGACCTCATTAACCTAGTTGCAACGGCAACCAAGCTAAAGCGGAAAATGAAGGTGGTTACTCAATACTCCCATAGCATACCTAAGTTGTCTTGCCCTGGCGGCGAGCAAGGCCTCCTCATCAGCACCAAGAACCTAACCGGCATAGTGAATGTCGACGTGGTGGCCAAGACCATGACGGTAGAAAGTGGAGTCACTCTAAAGAAGTTGATCAAGGAGGCGAGTAAGTTCGGGCTTGCATTGCCCCACACGCCTTACTGGTGGGGCCTCACCATTGGTGGCTTGTTGAGCACCGGAGCTCATGGGAGCTCGCTATGGGGCAAAGGAGGCGCCGTTCATGAGTATGTTGTTGGGTTGCGCTTGGTTAGTCCAGGGATGCCGAAAGACGAGTATGTTAGGGTTAGGTCCTTGGATGCAACTCATGAAGATATTAATGCAGCTAAGGTATCACTTGGAGTTCTTGGTGTTATTTCACAGGTAAGCTCGATTTCTAAAGTTGAGCATAACAAGTCTGAGTATATAAGCCGGTGGGCTACTCTTATTGCCAGTTGGTTTTAGGATAGAACCTCCCTCGGCTTGTGTGCTAGGCTTAGGCTACTGTACGTTTTATAATGATATGATATGAAACATCGTCTAGTCCAAATGTATAGTTGATGCATTTGAAATTACAATGAAGGTGACATTGCAACTACAACCATTATTCAAACGAGCCATATTGTACAAGGCAATGAAAGATGACGACTTGGCTGATCGAGCAGTAGCTTTTGGATACGAACACGAGTTTGCAGACATAAAGTGGTACCCGAGCCACAAGCTAGTTGTGTATAGGGTTGATGATCGCGTCTCCTCCAGTGTCCCCGGAGATGGTCTTTATGACTTCATTGGGTTTAGGGCAATTCCAACTACCATACTAGCTGACTTGAGAACCTCAGGTCACATACATATATGGTCACATACATGAATACATATATATATATATGGTTTATGATTTTGGTGGTTAATTTTCTGTTAAAACTAATTATACAAGTTACATATTTTATTATCTTGATTGTGCAGAAGAGATCCAAGAGTTAAAGGGTAACATCAGTGGTAAGTGCTATGATGGAAACCAATTCACAACAACAATGATAACCAGTGCATATGGTCTAACAAACAATGGTATGCATGTCTCTGGCCTAGCACTTCGACATTGTATATTATCGGTATATTTGGTAAAAGGGTAGCTGATGGGGTAGCATGAAGCTGATTGGGCAGTTGAAACTGATGTATTATCTGTGTTAAATATAGGTTAATAAGCTAGTATGGTGTTTGAGAAACCTAGTTGTTAGGGTAGCTGATGGAAACTTCTCAGTAAAAAAAATCATAAGCTCTGAAAAGCTTTGGGTGAGTAGCTGATGAAAAGATATGATTTCAAAAGCTAATTAAACTAAAAACTTATATTTATTTCATTTAAAACTATATATAATATCAAAACCACAAGCTTCGAAAAGCTACTTATTGTGCCAAGCAGAGCGCACCTTGATTTTGATAGTGTATCACTTTTCATTTCATCAAAACAGGACTCAACTTTAACAAATACCCAGTCATCGGATACCAAAACAACCTCCAATCCTCGGGAAGCTGCCTTGACGACATAGGAAAAGGGATCACTTGCCCATGGGATCCACGCATCAAGGGGTTGTTCAACCACCAAACTACCTTCAGCATTGCCCTACCAAAGGTTAAATCCTTTATCAAAGACATTCAAACCCTAGTCTCCCTATCACCCAAGTCCCTTTGTGGCCTTGAACTCTATGACGGAATCTTAATGAGGTACATAAAGGCCTCCACCGCATACCTAGGAAGGCAACACGACTCCGTAGACTTTGACATCACATACTATAGGAGCAAGGACCCCTTGGCCCCAAGGCTCTACGAGGACATACTCGAGGAAGTGGAGCAAATCGGATTGTTCAAGTATGGAGGCTTGCCACATTGGGGTAAGAATAGAAACTTGGCCTTTGATCAAGTTGCAAATAAGTACTCCAATGCAACAAGCTTTGTTAGGGTTAAGGAACGGTTCGACGCTATGGGATTGTTCTCAAGTGAGTGGTCAGATCAGATTTTAGGGTTACAAGGAGGAGTTACTAAATATAGTGAAGGGTGTGCTCTTGAAGGGTTGTGTGTATGCTCCAAAGATATACATTGTGCCCCTAGCAAAGGGTACTTCTGTAGGCCTGGGAGAGTTTATAAGAAAGCTAGGGTTTGTACCCATTTGAAGTAATTAAGCCTATGAATTTAATGTATTGTATGTTTTCAATCATGGCTAGCTCATGAGATTTGAATTTCTCACATATATTTTGTTGTAATAAACGAGCTCTATGAATAAGTCTACACAAATTAGCAACTAGCAAAGGACTTATATCCACAAGATTTATTATCTTTCTTAGTCTTCGATCTTTAATACTCGGTTGAAAATGAAACTGCATTATCGCTCTACTTAGCTAATTCATTAAGCAGAACATATAAGGCTGAATAAACTATCCTCTACATGTCAGCTTCGAAGACGTTTCCCAGCAAGAAATGCCCGATAACATTTGTTTTTGAAGAGGGGATCAAAAACAAAATGAAAATGAGGGAAAAATGCGTCTGCCGGGAGTCGAACCCGGGTCTATTGCTTGGAAGGCAATTATCCTAACCGTTGGACTACAAACGCACCTTGCTGATCTTTAATCATCGTCATAATTTTATTATTCTTGTGACCAATTTTAACAATTGTTTTTGATAAAAACAAAAAGAAAAGGGGGAAAAAATGCGTCTGCCGGGAGTCGAACCCGGGTCTATTGCTTGGAAGGCAATTATCCTAACCGTTGGACTACAAACGCCTTGTTAGTGATAAATTGTCAATTGTCATATTTTTATTAGTCCTGTAACCAATTTTAACAATTGTTTTTGAGTATTTGAAGAGGGGATAAAAAATGCGTCTGCCGGGAGTCGAACCCGGGTCTATTGCTTGGAAGACAATTATCCTAACCGTTGGACTACAAACGCTTTGTTGATGCCTAATTGTCATATTTTTATTAGTCTCTAACTAGTTTTAACAGTTATTTTTTTAAAAGTAATGTACACTTTAATTTTTTATATAAAAGGGAAAAAAAGATTTGCAATGGTCTTGTATATAAGCATCTTTATGATGGATAAATGTTATTTAGTTTTATCTGCTTCATTTACCTATATCATAAATGCATATATGTGTTAAACATTTCAATTCAAGTAATGATCTTCTTCAAAATAATTATAGAGTTTAGACATTACTTCATTACTATTTAGGAAAATAATTTTGAAATCAGAATTTTAAGAGTATAAGTTAGAAACACCGTTTTATTTAGCTATCTATCAAGACCCTTTTGCAGCATCCTTTATATTCGATATTTTTATGACCTCTGCAACCAAAAACGAAAAGAAGCCTTACATAAAAATGTGTTACCAATACCTCACTTTGGAGGTCTAAATATCACAGTTTCGTGTACAACAGCTTACAAGGACATGGTACATACAAGAACCCTAGAAAAATCGAAACTGTAGATTGAGAAAACTCGCGTCTTGTGCCTTGATTCAACATCATCTTGTCGTCAACCTCTCTTGTATATCTCCTACTACAAAATGAAACTAAAAATGCCTCTTCAATGTAAGAATAAACTGTATCAAACTCTGTGTGGGCTTCACATCAGCTGTTGCTATGATGTACACTGTCAACGAGTGCGACCAATTCGATGTTTTTGTCACCTAGAGCCTCTGCGCCTTCATCCTCGCTGGCAGTCGCGCCCAAGCCTTCATTCGGAAGAATTGAAGAGTTTGGATCACCACGCGGTATGAGAAACAGGAAAGCAAGGGGAACAATCCTCAGGACGTTGCGTATGAAGATGGCGAGCCAGAGGCTGTGAAAATTGGTCCTGGTGATGCTCAAGATGTGTAGCAGGAGGCCTCCGAACCAGGAGGATGTGGAGAGTCCGATGTTGTCGATAGACATAAGCAGTGCGAAGAAAGTGCCTTCGATTCCTGGAGGGCATATCTTGGCACTGAGCACGAGGAGAGGCATCCATTTGAGCCTTCCAATCATCTGGAAGACACCTTCATCGATTACTGCGAAGAAATGATCGGAGATTCCTAGCTTTAAGTTTAGTCTCAGCACCAGCAGCAAATCTAGCATTCCTGAGAGGCCAAAGAGCAGTTGGGCCCAGAAGCAAAGGTCGCGGAATTGGTGGTTCTTCAACGCGGACTGGTAGAGTATAACAGCTAACAGAGAACCGACTGAGCCAATGGAGAATATGTAACCAACAAACTCCTGCACGGTTCACGCAACGGGAGCTGTCAGTTCCTTTCAAAGGAGCATAAACTCTCATGATCAAATGTGCCAAGGAGGAAATGCTGAAGCTAAATTCAACTGAAACGACGATCAATCTTACAAAGGAACTAATTCAGCACATGCTCAAGCTGAATGTTCATGAATGATCTTTAGTACTTTCTAAGTAGTGTTGTGAAATGAAATATGACAGTTGCGGATAATCACTTAGGACTTGTTTGACACAAGCTTATTGGAGCTTTTCAAAGCGGTGTGGCAAAGCTTTTTGCGATTTTCGGAAAAAAAAAATTAGATTTACAAAACTCTAATTTATCATGCCAAACGAGAATTTATTCTTTTAATCTATCCACAAAGGCTAAAATTTTGACATATCTCAATAATTTCATCTAGATTTTAATATTAAGCTAGATTAATCTTTGGCGCGCCAAACATGCCCTAAATTGTAAAGTGAAATACCCATTAAAGTTACATCTCAACATTAACACTGAAATGTAGATCTGAATAAACAGATTCTCCATTCCCCTTTTTTATGGTTCAATGCTCAAGTTTTAGTTGAATATAGAGGCATGATGACGAAAGGTGTACCTGGGAGAATTTCGGACCCCCGCTTGAATCGGTATACCAATAAAACATCCCTTCGGTTATGTTCAGACTAAGAGCCAGTGACAAGTACATGTACAAACATGGGCGCCACACTTGTGGAAGCTTCAGTGTCATCCACATGGTATAAGAAGCATCTGCAAACCTCTTTTGAACCTGATTTAACATAGAAGCAATAAGGAAACTAGTTTTTTTATTCTTTCTCTCCAGCAATATACAGTAAGAAGAAAGTAGTCATCCATACCCCTTCATATGATAAGCTTTGTGCTTTGGGCTCCTTGAGAATTGTTCCGAGCAAAAAAACAAGCGCAGCTGGTATTGTAAGCAGTCCATAGACCCCCTTGTTAAGACAAGAATTTTTTTTAATAAAAAAAATATGTTTCAATGTCATAGTAATAAACCAAATTGGATCTCAAATTTGCAGCACTAAAATGTAGATATATGAATGGATGAAGCACCCACCATGGAGCCTATATGGTGAACCAAAATGCCACTGATTGAGAAGCCCACAAGCGACCCAATAGAGGAGCTCATTGAACATAGAGTTTGCATGTCAGCAGCAAGTGAAGGATGCGTGTTACTGTTCTGTGCCACACATGCATCAACAGTCACATCTGTTATAGCTACTGCAGCACTACTAATCGTTAAAGAGAGCACGGCAAAGAAAATGTGTAGCGTCTTGTGGATCGACAAGAATAGCAATGCAGATATACCAATAAGGCCTGAAACCAATGTCCAAAGAAAAAGAATTAATCTCTACCACTATTTTGAAAAGGTGTAAGTGCAACATTACAGTTGTACAACTAAAAACAACTATAAAATTTAAGTTGATAAAGCCATTTGGAAAATCTGGAAATTGCACAACTATTGCACATGATTTTAGCAAGGGAGTTTTGTTCTACGAACTACAAGGGATGAAACAAATGTTAGGAATAATACATTCTACAAATTTCCTTTACTCTTCATTCTGACAAAAGAAGGATATGAAAATGAATTGGTCAAGGTGTTGTCTCATGACCAAACAATTTGTTCACTCATGAAAGTATATAATCCAATGCAAATGGGTACAGAAACTCAGATATCTGAATGAATTCAGCCCTCCACAAGGAAAGTAATCAATGAACACTGATAATGTTTGTTTTGCGTTGGAAAGTAAATTATTGAATTACTTCAAAATTTTGCAACATGAACAACTAATCACAAGGTATCATCAAGGATTCTTAAGGCTCATAAAAAGCATGCATAAAAATTACTTGATAATAGAGTGGCCAAACTAGATATCTCTCAATCATTTCACTCATAGATTCGGAATTCTAACTTGTTGGATCAGCCAGATTGATCTGTTCTCGGTTGAAAAGTATCTGAATATTCATATTTCAGTATCCAAACTTCAGATACCAGATATACGGATATCCAGTATCTGACGCATGCCTACAGTTTGAAAAAAAAAACACTCTTTCTTCAAAAACTGTGGCTTTAACTTATTTAAAAGTTCAGTATTCCACACAAGATACAAACAAAAAGAATATTAACATGTTCTTCTAGAAAAGCTGAAAGTTGGGAGACAGCGGAGAGAGAACCTATGCTGGTCATCCAAGGAAAAATGAAATACTAAAGTACACATTACGAGACTAAATTTGGGCTGTTTATTAAATAAATAAATAAGGGCTTTTTACTTTGTTAGCCACTTATTCATCATCTATGAAATTTGCTTGTCTTCCATTTTATTTTTATATTATCAGAGATCTTGGATATTTGAAATGGGGAAAAAAAAAAAAGACGTGATCTGTATCCAATCAAGTCACAGTTTTTTTTTATTATTATTATTATATTTGACATTGATCCAGTTGTCAGATTTCCATCTTTAAATGTTAAAACCAGATTGAAAATCCGGATAATTGAGATGAAAAGTTGGATAACTGGAAAAGCCACAACCCATTCCAACTGTATTTCGTCATGACCTTTATGCATCAATTACCAATCCTTCTACAAGATTTCATAGCATGAATTCTAGCAAGTAAATCACAAATGCCTAAGATTCCTTCTATTGCCATCAAAAGTCAGATCATTCCTAGTGTTGCAAAACTGCTGTGATGAGATATGCTCAAAAGAATGATGGAGGCTCTCCAGTGCCAATTGGTGGAACTCCGTTTAGGGTTCTATCGCTAACCAATGCAGAAATTCCATTTTTCGCTAACAAATCTAATCAGACTTTCTAACAGAGGCACTCCAATGCTTTCCTTGTCTATAGGTTGTGTCACCAAGCAACCATCTTGCAGTTGAATACCAAAGAGTAGCTAAAGATGGAAACATTCAAAAGCTGATATAGTGCAAGTGATAGCATGGAATAATAGGCCAAATTTTAGTTGACACCACATCAAGTAAAAACTTATTAGCCTTGACTGTGTCTCCCTCAAACATAAGATCGATTACTGGGTTCTTCTAAACAAAATCTCAATAAATTCAACTAGTAAAGCAAACATGTTCAATCAAAGCAACAAGAACAAAACAGGAAAACAGTTTAATCCATCTAAGCAGGTAGAAAAGGAATAATTTTCCCAACAAACAGATCAGAAACTAAAAATCCATATCCACTACCTCACATTTGACTACATCATGATCAACCAACTCAAACCTAAATGTCAATATGTCATCAATCTTTACACTTGACCAGCTAGATTATGATCTATCAAATGTTCAATTCAGTCTCAAACTATTTAGATAGAAAAATGTATTACCTGAGATGATGAAATAAGGCCTCCTCCTGTACCCAAAGATGGGAACAACATCAGTGAGAAGACCCCAAAGGGGCTTCACCATCCATGGGATTGAAGTAATCCCAGTGTAAACCTGTGACTCAGAGGGCTGCACCTTCTGAACATCCTTCATATAATACTCAGTCCCAACCCTATTGAGGGACCCGCCAAACCCTTGATTGACCCCATAGACAACCACCACCCCAAACACAAAACTCCAATGCATCTCAGTTGCAAGCATCTTGAGCCAATTGAAGGGTGCCCAGATCTCAGCTCTCTTAGCAGACTTATTATCGCCCTCCTCAACTTCCTCATTTCCCCCTAAGAGGTTCCCTTCTTCAACCATCAAAAAAACCCTCAATTTTTTTTGCAGAAATCAGAACAAACCAACCCACCAAGCCCAGCTCAGAAATAGGGGCAATGAAAGAGGATTTGAATTGAATCTCCTGATTCCTAAAGGGTTGAAACTTACCAAACCTGAAAGTAGCTCAGAAGATAATCAATTCGGATCTGGATGGAGTCATGGAGGTCTCCTATGTGGGCTTTGCTGGTAAACTACGTTGACTAGTCCTCTTTCTTCACAATTATCAAGGCTTTTACTTCTTTCACAGCAACTGGATTGTACAAATAGTTAGAGAGGTTTGGATTGGTCAATTGGAACATAACTACATATGATAAGGGTGATTGAATTTTTATTTTTTCCCCCTGCTGAGGAGGTGCAATTCAATTTGAAAAGATTGAAATTTTCAGCATTGCAAGAAATAAGTCAGAGATCCCGAATTGTGTCTTGTAGCGGGTTTAGGTTGGAGACCTTTCAAGTTTCAACCACCGAGATGGCAAGCAATTTGGCCAAGTCGAGCTATTTTATCATTTTAATTTGGATTAATTGCACTAAATATCTTGACCATTAAGTCTCTACTCTAGATAAGTTTCTTAAATTAAAAAAATTACACAAATAATAGAATAATTACACAAAATCACCAATATTCATAAAATAGTTTTAACAAACCCCTAATATATTTAAAAATCCCCCCCCCCCCCAAAATCATTTCTAATAGATAACATCTACTCCTTTAAATAATTATTATAATTACTGAAAATAACTAATTTTAATTATTTTTCTTAATAAGATGTGTTATAAAGAAATCTAAATTTATACATACCTATATATACATGTGGAATTGTACAACTATTCCCTGTATATTATTTTATATATATTTTCTTTTTGGTCCATATTATTTTATATACACAAAAAATAATACATAACATCTAATATTATGTGGTATCTTGTGATTGAATCTTAAGAAAATATTTCTCATCTAAATTCCATAGCATTAAAAAAAGATTCTATATGCTAACTATACATAGATGAAATATAATACTTTTACAAAAATAAATAAAAATATATGTTTTAAAAAAGAAATATTGTAGTAAAATATATGATAACTATTTATGATTAATAATTAAAGATATGATAAACATATATTAAAAATAGGAAAAATCGGGTATATAATCACGGAAACTTGATTAATTAATTGGGCATATAATATGGTCCTTACATATTAATCTTACGTAAATTATAACTATGACTTTATAAAATAAATTTGTAACGAATATAAGATATGATAAGAAAGAAATTTATTTTTAAGTAATTGATCTTATTTTAATTTTTTTAGAGCACACATTTTTATATGTTTAGCATAAATTTCTTTTTTTATTTTGATTAAAATTGGGGATTACTCATTTTTTTTATATGAATATGGGTGCTTTCGTGTAATTTTCATATTATATTAGTGATTTTATTAATTTAATAAACTCATCCATGGTAGAGAGGACAACTAACACCAAAGTTTAGGATATTTCGCAAAATCTTACAAGTTCGGGATATTAAGCGCAACTATTCATAAAGGTTATGATATTTAGTGCAATTAATCCTTTTAATTTTTTGCGGAATCTATTTCAATACTCCATCATTACATAAGGATAGAATATGCTTACCTAGCCCATTGAAATATAACTTACAAAAATATTGGCTCTCTTCCAAAACTTCTACAGTATTGTTTAGATTTAGGCTTCTTATTAGCCTTAAGTGATTTAAGTGATTTTGTAGTACCAAAGATTCTTCTGTTTTGATGCTCCTAGATAGCATACTCAAAGGAAACAGAGAAAAATGAAAACCTTATTACTAATGATAGTTTGTTTAAGGTTATCATTAAAATCCCCAATCGTAGATGATCAGGAGACATATTACGTATGTTACAGTCTTTTTATATAAAAATTATTTAGACGAATATTTTTTTTTTTAAAAAAATTCTTTAAATCTCAGTCTTTGATTTTTTCTAATTTAAAGCTCTAAATCTGTTCACAAATTGATACTGACTGATCAGTCCATTTAGACTTTTCCGACCAAAAAAAAAAAAGTCCATTTAGACTTTGATACTCTCGAGGATCCCAAAAAAAAAAAAAGATTTTTTTTAAAAAAAACAGGAATTCTCATAATTTGGCCACATCATATATGTCTGTCAAGTGTAAAATTGACCAAGTCTTTCAAAAACAGGTGACTGATGAGTTTGAAACTAACAGTAATCCCACATATCATTACTTGTATTTTGGAACTTCAGCTGCACAGCCATGAGTTCTGCTTCATCCATTTTTTTCCCAATCGAAGCTCAACTCGCAATGCTTCCTTGGCTGGGTCACCAACAAAGACCTTCACAATCCTGTCGTCGCACTTGATACTTGCTATGTGTGCACAACATGAGGATCATGTGGTTATAGTAAAGGAATGAAGCCTCCACTTCACCAAGAAAACACAAATCTTAATTTGCAGTTTGATCTTCTGTAATGAGAATCACTCTGGATTCGAAAACCTTGAGCCTAAACTTGTCGGATAGGTTGGCGATTATGAAGCCTACAAACACCTGAAATCCAACAAGATCTTGTTACACTTCCTTCCTTTTTATCAATACAAAAGCGAGTGATCGTAAGTACCTGAACACATCCGATTGTGTACATCAATGAGTACTGTCGCCCGTGGAAGATCATGTCAGCTAACATAGCCAGCGGCATATTCAATGACATGCCTAGTGTTGCAACCAGTGGAGTTGTCCAAACCACCGAGAGTGCCCTTTTCCAAGACAAACAAAACTCTGTCAAATAGCCTTCAGATTGTTTATATAGGAGCATCAAAGAACTATTCAAGTCCACTTTGCGACAATAAAAATGGCTGAAGATGAACAAGAACAAGGCGAGAATGCATTTACCAGAGATAATCAGACATCACACTTCCCACAAAGGCATTAAGCAGCACAACCTCCCCTGTAGCCAGTGATTGCGGAAACTTGAATTTCGGGTTTATTCCCAAGGCGTGCAGTGGCCAAACTGGACATAAAAGGTGAAGAACACATCACTAAACAAGACTCAAATTCAATACGTAAGGATCTACTTGGAATGTCATTCTAACAAGGCGAAGACACACTGTAAAGGCGTTGATCGTACCTAGCCACCAAAGTCCAAGAAGAGTAAAGAGGCCTATATATCCAAACAACTTTTGCACATCAACCCTGTCTCCTTCGGAGCCCGACAATTTCTTCAGAAGAACTGCTTGGAAATCAGCCAAGGCAAAACAAAACAGTACTTAGTTTCTGAAATTCATGTCGGTTTCATTGAGCAGAATGAGTGTTCTGAATCAGAATTTATGACCTGTAAATAACCCATAGAACAGTGCTGATAGAAGGCCATATATATCTCCTGTGATGGTGTGCTTTCTACTACTGTAAAAATCCATATAATTTTCTTCAGTAACAAATCATGAAACTTTATGCATATCATTTTTAAAGTATATTACAAATCTGTAACACAAAAACCAATCCCCTAAATGTATCATAGCCTCAGTAAAAAATCAGATATCAACTTGATATTGATATACTGATATACCAAACACTAGGTACAGATATAACATTGATTTGCCCAAATCTGAAAGTTGCAAGTTTCTTCAACAGTACAATTGAGAGTTGTAGACTTACTCAGGCCTGCTTAGAGATTCGTCCCGTGCCCATGTTTTTCCCAATGTCGTCATGAAAACACCAGCCATACTGATAAAAACAGCAACCACCTTGGCGATATTTGCCTTTTCTTGCCCTAATAATGCTCCAAAGAGAAGTGTGAACAGGCTAGTTGTGGAGGTCAAAACTGTGGTACTTGCAACACTAGTATTTGCCAAAGCAGAGTTCGACGTGTACTATAAAATCGAAAAATCAACACATATTAAAGCAACATTTATGATAATCTATGTAGCACGGACACAGAAACAGATACAGGAAACGAACAAACCATGATAACCAATACAATACAATTGTAATTTACCTCTGACAAGAACCATATGGGAGTCAAATATAAACTATACTTGACAACCTCCCATGGTTTTAGTTCATGATCAGTTAGTTCAAGGACCGGAGGCTGATCCACCTGGCTTTCATCTCTTAAATGCCTCCCTTCTTCCCTTTCGCGGAGATCCAGATCACTTATGAGACGAGTTCTCAAATCTGCATCGAGGGTGTAATCCACATCATTGATGGTCACAGAATTACTCTTTTGCCTTAGATAGTTGATAAGGGAGATACAACAGGTTGCAGTCCTAGACGAGTGTGGTGGCATTTGCCTGCAGACCCAGCCTTTGATTGCGGCTAAGGGTAGATATATTACCATAAGCGACAGGCCCAGGTATGTTATTGCAAATGGCTGCTTATACTCTAAGAAGATTCTCTGCCATCAACAGTCATTCAACAAATGAGTCTCTACAATGAAACAGTTATGACATTTGGGCAAATCAAGTTTGAGTCTTGTCTTACTTTAGTAACAAACCTATTGATGGTATAAAAAAAAGAAGGAATCTTTACAATCAAATACAGTAATTTTATGCTACAAATGTTATTAAGATCAACCAGCTACTGTGTTTTATGTGTTATATATATACAGATAGATTTATTTTCGCCATGAAACTTATGTTAGTCCGCTTTTTCAATCGAAATGAAACAAGATTCAGAAAGTGATGATGTTGTAAAAAGGGAGAAATCAAAGTGATAATATAATATTTGAAAGAAGAGAAAAAAAAGGAGGAGAAGAAGACCTGAGTGATCTCAGCAGAAGCAACCCAGATGATGACGACAGTGCCGATCATACAGAGGCCAACATGATACTTCCAACCCATCACCTGAAAATGAAACCCAGATCGATCAAGAAACGGTTTTTAGAGAGGGGGAGATAAAGAGGGAATGAAAGGAGTGGCGATCTGGGTTTCTGTTTGTTGTTGTCGTCGTTGATTGAAGGTTAAAAATGAAGGTGGGATCGGAACCCAGGAATCTCTCATGGAGTGAGAGGCGGATTTGACAAGTGGCCTCCCATTGCAAAGAAGTGTCACTGAGTGAGTGATTTGTGGGGGAGATGGGAGAATAAAAACACAGGGAAGAAATTGGAAGAACCGGGAGAGGGAAATGAAATTCAACTTGGGGACTGCAAATTCACACTTATATATCTCTTTTTTTAAAAATAAAAAATAATTGATTCGACATTGATGATCTATTATCATATTTTTCGGTTATGCTTGTTTTACGTTCAATTTAATTTCTAATTATTTACATATGCATATATAATAAAGATTAGATATGAAAAATATTATACGTATATACAAATTACAATATTTTATTTTTTCTATTTGATCCAAACAAACTTACCTTGTTCATTGCAAATTCGTCTTTTACAAAAAAAAAAAAAAAAAAAAAAAATCATTACTAACAAAAATAAGCCCCCTCTTGGAAACTTAACTGGGTCATCCATTTGGAATCAGGATATAGAGCAGTTGAGACATTGACTGATCAAACCAAGTTAATGGGGGACAAAAAACAAAGATAAGCTTAAAAAGGTCAACAATACGCTATAGAAACTTGATCAAACCATACAGACTCAATTGCGTAGCGGTCAAACATAAGCTCATGAATCCAAAGAAGCTTCTTTACAATCAAGTTTGTAGTTTACAACTTGTTGCTACAAATCTACCAATCACCAATCACCTGCAGGTCCCTTGTGTCACCAATCACCTCTAACAACTAGTTGGAACTTGGAAGCACTAGAGAGCTTACCATTTAAGTTATTTCTTTCAATGCTTTCAGCAATGTTTAGCCACAAATTTAAATTAGGTACAGGGATTTGCGATACCGTCAAGCTCAACCTTGATAATTACAATAAAATGACAGCAAAATATATGACGCAGATGATAAAACGCCGTAAGCAACTAAGGATACACTTCAAAAGCTGGCTGAATTGCATCATCTCAACGAGTTTTGTTTCATCAAACATAGAATACCAGGAAACTCTAGTGACTAGTAGCAAACTCGGCAGTTTGCAGAAATTGTTGTAGTTCTCTGGCTTTGCAAAGCAGCAAAGTACCATGGGCCAGACTTAAGAGAAATGGTTCATAGCAGACAGATTATACATTACTATCAAAGGATACGACTTCTTCAAGCAGCTAATCAGTAAAGAGGAAAGCAACCTTTTTAAATGAAAAGAGAGAACAACAGTTTGTTCACGTCCTCCGTCTCCTCATCTTGCTCCTCATTTCCTGTTTTGAAAAGGGACAAAAATATATTTACACACGTGATAAAAGGATCTATTTGCTCCAAGCCTTCAATCAAAAGTCAACTCATTTAAGATGCTAAACTTCTTTGGCATCACCGAGAAATTGGTAAAGCAAAAAGACGGAACAGTTTATCCATAAATTGCATTTCGCCTTTACCAAAAAAAAAAGTTGCATTTGGCTATGAAGATCAAAGAGTACAAGCTACTCACCTGGTTTAGATTTCATATTACTGGTCCATTCATCTATAACCTGCACAAGTCAAGAAGAGGATCACTTACAAATATGAATAAGAATGGCTGTATTAACGTTTATGAAGAGCAGAAAATGTAGCAAGGCGCTTTGGAATTGCTCTACAAGTATAACAGGACAAGCAAAGCAATCAAGGGTACAACAAAGCCTCGCCAATAATTTGATATTGGTTGTTTGCTGGCAAGCAGTGCAAGTTCTCCAGACACCACTTGGAAAATATACAACCTTTCAGTGTCACTATAATCACAAGATAAACATAAATCAAATCAACAAGGAAACTGCATTGACAAGTAAAAATAAAGAAAGTGAAGCTCTAAAGCTAATCGGATGATAAGATTAATTGATCTATTTCCCATCTAAAGTCCTTAAGAAAAAGGCACACATACAATGTAAGTAAACGTATTAGCAGATAAGAGTAATCCCAACATGGAATAAGAGGATCCATCTAAAATTTTAAGGACTTTGGCACAAAACATAAGTGCAGGTTTCTAGATCGAGCTTTTGCTATGCCAAAGGCTCACAATACAATAAGTACAACAAATATTTCACCTGGTTAAAGTCAGCATATACAGAGTCTTCAGAGTCATCTGTGACGGGGATGCCTACAGACCCTTGCATCCGCTGCAGGATATTCTTGTTTTGTACCAACACAGACCTCGCCTTGTCAATCAAGTCCTGCAATATGCAATTGCCCAGATCAAGAAACACGAAACACTCAATGGTTTCCTTTTGTCATAAGTTACCACTAAACCTCAATCACAAAAATGGGGGAAAAAGCCAAAACAAAACGAAGTTAAATAACTCGCTAGATTTCAAATATAAGAATAAAATCTACATTAGAATTTTTTAACTTAATCTGACATTTCTACCATATACATTTCCATTTCAAATGTCATGAATCCCATCAAAGGCACCTTATCATACTTCTAGTGCTTTTATTTTCAGGGGAATAAAATTGGCAGAGTAAGACACTAACTTTTATTTTCAGTTTACAACAACCAGCCGTAGTTCCTAAAAATGCCGAAACTTTTAAGTTAACTAATTAAAGTTTCACGCGAGTTTAACTTACTTGCAGAAAGTATTAATCAAATCGCTCACAAATTTGTTTTAAATTGAAATTCATACTATCAAGAAGCACGACAACTCAATGATTGAAACAAGCAGTGAGCATGTAACGACCAATTGAAATACACAACTAAAGAGAAAAATGAGTACAGATCCAAAAAATTAGGGTTTTCAGTGGTTGTGCAGCCATTTTGTCCTCAGCGACGGAACACCTAAGAGAGAGAGTACCTGCTTAGCTGCAAGAAGGTGGCGACACTGATCTTTGAGCAGCAAAAGATCCTCTTCTATCACCTTGATTCGAGAAACAAGCTTCATCGGATTTGCCTGTAAAATCAACAAAGCAGTAGAAGAGAAATTGAAATCCAATTATGAGCCTATGAGTGGAGAGCGGGAAGAGGAACCCTAACTTAGGGGAAAGAATGAGAAGGGGCGAAGAGATTACATTGTCGGGGTAAATTTGTTGGAATTCATTGTGAAGAGTAAGGTGGATTCGGGAGAGATCGTCGTGGGATTTGATGAAGAAGTTGAGGAGACCGTCAACTGCTTGGTGGTGCTGCCGCTGCTCCGCCGTGCTTCCCATCCCCACGTCCTTCCCTCTGTCACTCTCTCTCTCTTGGTTTTGAAACAACGAGAAAGACGGGAGCCCAAAACCTAAAAATCAATTCCCCGCCCAAATGGCAACCAAAGGATTCAATGTGGGCCCTAATAATGACGAAATAATTAAAAAAGAAAAGAAAAAAGGGGGCCATTTTATAAGCCAAATGGGATGACCCACTTTTATGAATTTTTTTTTATTATTATAGAACATCTTTTATGAATATTTTCATGTATAAAATAAAAAGGGCAATACTTTAGCATATTTGGTTGCAAGACTCGTTCCACCGGTAGGTGATGATCATGTATATCTTGCGTCGTTCCCGCAAAGTTTAATTGAGCTTGCGGAGATCGACTTACTATAATAAAATGTGCTGCTTTATCTCAAAAAAAAATTTCATGTATAAAAAATATTTTTTTAAATTGATATTTTTAGGAAACCACTTTTTAAATAAATAACTTAGGTAAATAATCAACCACAGGTTTTATGTTGACACCGGATTGTTCGCTCAATAAGGTGATCTTGTATTGCACTTACTAGATGTTTCGGCTGTCTGATTGACTATTATGAGTATGCATTGCAAAACTCTTTTCGAAAACTACAACTTTTACATTGACATCGGAACCAAATTTGAAGAAGAGGAGAACTTTCAGATTTAGAGAATCGAGAGATTGGAGAAATCAAAGAGAAGCCATTAAAACCACAACTCAAGCTTTTGATTCAATTGAAGAGAATGAAAAACGTTGTCTGTTACAGCAAAACGATCAGGTCTTTATAGAAGAAGACGCCACATGCTAGTCACGTGGAAACAGATAACAAACATAACAGAAAACCCGAGAGCCTGTTGCTGAAGTCGTAATCGATTAGTTAACTCGAAAACGAGTAACTCGAGTGAGCTGAACTTTAACTCTTCCAGAGAATCATGTAGTAACAGCCCCCCTCAAACTGGAGAATGATTTTGAAGATTCATTCCCAGTTTGGACAACAGCTCTTTGTGATGTGAAGCTGGAATGATTTTTGTTAGAACATCAGCAAGTTGGTTTTCGGTGGGCAAGTAACTCAATTGAAGGAGACCATCCAAGACCTTCTCTCTTGTGAAGTGACAGTCGATCTCTATATGCTTGGTCCTCTCGTGAAACACCGGGTTTCTGGCAATTTGAAGTGCAGATTTGTTGTCACAGTGAAGGGTGACCGGTTTCAAATCTGATTCTCCAAGTTCAGTGAGTAAGTTGACAAGCCAGATGACCTCTGCAGCAGCTTGACTCATGGCTCTGTATTCAACTTCAGAAGAGCTCCTAGAAACAGTAGGTTGTTTCTTTGATTTCCATGTGATAGGATTGTTTCCATATAGGACAACATATCCAGTGACAGATTTTCTGGAAATTGGACATGAAGCCCAATCACTATCAGAAAAGGCTTGAAGCTTGATATCAGATCCTTTTTGTAACTTGATTCCATAGTGCAAAGTCCCTTTGATGTATCTGATTAGGTGATGGAGAGCAGATTGATGACTAACATCTGGAGCTTGCAAAAATTGACTTAAAATCTGTATAGAAAAAGAGATATCTGGACGAGTATTGGTTAAGTAACTCAATTTGCCAACTAAGCTTCTATAACTTGTAGGATCAGAAATAAGATTGGTATGATCAGAAGTTTGTAATTTAAAATTAATAGGCAGGGGTGTGACAACTGTCTTGTTGTCATCGAGGTTAGCCTCCTTAATGATCTCTTAGCAAAATTTCTGCTGGCTAAGAATTAGACTTTGGCCAACATGCTTTACTTGAATGCCCAAGAAGTAATTGAGCTTTCCCAGGTCCTTGATTTTGAACAGGTCATGTAAGTGACTCTTGAGAGCTTGTATATGATTAACATCAGAACCTGTCAAGATGATATCATCTACATACACAGCAGCAATGGTCAAGTGATTGTTATTTCTAGATATAAAAAGGGAAGGGTCATATTTAGATTGAACAAAACCAAAATCAATGAGAGTAGTATATAACTTGTTGAACCATTGCCTTGCTGCTTGTTTTAATCCATAAAGGGACTTCTTTAACAAGCAGACTTTGTTTGAAGGATTTGGAACTCCTTGAGGCATGGTCATATACACTTCTTCATGGAGATCACCATGAAGAAATGCATTGTTCACATCTAATTGGAATAAATCCCAATCATTATTTAAAGCAATAGACAAAATAACCCTTACTGTTGACAATTTCGATCACCACTGGTGAGAATGTCTCATCATAGTCAATCCCATATTGCTGTGTGTATCCCTTAGACACAAGACGTGCCTTGTATCTTTCTATGGATCCATCAGCTTTTAGCTTGATTTTGTATACCCACTTGCATCCTATAGGTTGCTTGCCTGCAGGAAGATCAGCTAAGACCCAGGTATTTGTAGATTGAAGAGCATCAATCTCTTTATTCATAGCTTCAGTCCACTTGGGGTCTTTAGAAGACTTGGCAATTCAATCAGAGAGTCAGATTCAGTTACAGAAGCAAATAAACACATGAAAGAATCAGTGAAACCAGATAACAAAGGAAATTGTTCAAAGTTGGAACCAAAATTACAGATGTAGTCTTGTAGATGGGTTGGTTGTCTTGTGGTTCTCACTGATCTTCGAGGTTGTTGATTTTGCACAATGGGAGGTGGCTGGTGAATCACTGGTGAATCAGGTGGTGATGGAGGAGTTTGAGCTTCGGGAATATATGCAACAATCTCAGCATTAGGATAGAATATATGATCAGGTAGATCAGTTGTGACATTTGGTAAAGGTAACCCTGTCTCAAAGCTGATCTTGTGCAAGGGAAACTGAGTTTCATAAAATTGAACATCCCTAGATACAAAAATTTTGTGGGATGTTAAATCTAAAACTTTGTAACCCTTCTGTCCATGTGGATATCCAACAAACACACATGGTGTACTCCTTGGATCAAACTTGGACCTGTCAACCTTTAAAGTGCTAACAAAACAAAGACATCCAAAAGCCCTTAACATAGAGTAATCAGGGCTCTTGTTAAACAAAATGTCATAAGGAGTTCTAAATTGTATAGAAGATAATGGAAATCTATTTATCAAATGTGTAGCAGTAAGCAAACATTCTCCTCACTACTTGATGAGAAGTTTAGCTTGGAAAAACAATGCCCTGGCAGTCTCCAATAGGTGTTTATGCTTCCTCTCAACCACTCCATTTTGTTGAGGAGTATGCACACATGTTGTCTGATGTATAATTCCTTGATCTGCATAAAATGTCTTTGCCTCTTTACTGCAAAATTCCATGTCATTGTCTGAGCTAATGATCTTGACTTTGGCATTGAATTGAACACCAGCAAATCTGAAAAAAGTCATTAGAACAGATAATACAGCACTCTTAGAAGCAACAAGGTGAATCCAAGTAGCTCTTAAGAAATCATCCACAATAGTAAAAAAAATATCTAAAACCATTGTGAGTTGGAACTTTGTAGGGTCCCCAGATATCCACATGTAACAATTCAAAACACACCAAAGATTTTATAGAACTATCAGGAAAGGAATTCCTGTGCTGTCTGGCACGAGGACATACATGACAAATATGATGTTTAGAATGTCTAGTAAGATCTCTCAGAAAATCAAAATGAAACAGTTGATCAAAAGGAACATGGCCAAGCCTACAATGCCACAATTCAAGAGAAACAGCTCGAGCACTAAGTGCTTTATTACAAGTAAGATCATCACTGATCACAGAAGACAACATCTCAGAAGCAGGTAAACCAAAATCTCCATTGCTGGATCTCTCAGTGGTAAGATATAATCCTCTGGACACTTCACCAAGCACATGTGGCTTGCTCATTGAAGGGTCCTGGACCAAACAATGTGAGAGAGTAAATACCATAAATGCATTTAAATCATGAACCAACTTTCTTACAGATAAAAGAATATAGGCAAATTCTGGAACATGCAACACATCATGAAGAACAACCTTGTTCTGCATTTGAATAGAACCAACATGACAAACTTTAGATTGATGTCCATTAGGAATAGTAATATAACCAGGCATAGTAAAAACTTTGTATGAACTGAACATTGACAAATCTGGACAGATATGATGTGTTGCCCCACTATCAATCACCCAACTATGAACATTACCATGAACACTAAAACAAAACTTGTTACCTGCCCCCATATTGGTGTCCTCACCAGCACTTTGCTTGCTTAGAAAAGCTAAGATTTGATCATATTGTCCTTTAGTCAACACTGGTGCACCAACAGATTCATTACCATCTTCCACAGTAACATTTGCAGCAAATCTCTTGCCTTTATCCCCTTTGAAATTAGGTGGATATCCCTGAATCTTGAAGCAACGACTGATAGAGTGACCTGAAACCTTACAATGATCACAAAAATAGTTGCCTTTGCCCTTTGCTCCATTCTGGTTGCCATTCTGATTGCCATTCTGGTTGGTTGATTGACCTTTGCTCCAAGAATCTGGCTTTTGACCATTAGATCTATATTGATTACCTGTCTGATTCCCTTTATTGTTCCTTTGGAAAGCATTAAAATCTGCAGCATTCTCGTTAATAGAACCAAAATTATTTAAGCCCCTTTAGCTCTCTTCATCAAGAAGCATTCTATACACCTCTCCCATAGTTGGATTCGGCTTCATACACAAAATATTGGTGCAAATTCCATTGTAGGAATCAGGTAATCCAACAAGAAACTGAATTACTTGTTGGCTTGCAAGCAACTTAGATACAGTGTTAACTGACCCACAAGGAGTACATGTAGGCATATCGACAAGATCCAAGTATTCATCCCATAATTTCTTGAATTTAGTAAAGTAGGATGAAATTGATGATCCATTCAAAGAAATGTTGAATAATTCCTTTTGTACCTGATAAAGGCGTGTACAATTCGGAGAGCCAAACCTCATCTTCAGCTCTTCCCACATCTCACGTGCAGTTCTGAAGTAAATCAAGGTTGTAGCTCGTTTCGCTCAGCAATTGAGTAGACAGATTATAGCTTGGATGATCTGAATGATGCAGATACAGAACATCATTCAGATTTTGTTGATTCGCTTGTTGATTCGCTTCGTTTGGATCCATTCTTCAAATAAGAATCGGATTTAAGAGATACAACGGAAATACAGATCTGGATTGATTGCTTTCACAAATTTGCAATCGAAACACGAGCTAACGCTCTGATACCATTTCAGATTTAGAGAATCGAGAGATTAGAGAGATTGGAGAAATCAGAGAGAAGCCATTAAAACCACAACTCAAGCTTTTGATTCAATTGAAGAGAATGAAAAACGTTGTCTGTTACAGCAAAACGATCAGGTCTTTATAGAAGAAGACGTCACGTTCTAGTCACGTGGAAACAGATAACAAACATAACAGAAAACCCGAGAGTCTGTTGCTGAAGTCGTAATCGATTAGTTAACTCGAAAACGAGTAACTCGAGTGAGCTGAACTTTAACTCTTCCAGAGAATCATGTAGTAACAAAAATAGTGAAGTATGAATTTGCACTTCGCGATCGTGCATTTCAAATATTAAATAAAAAGTGTGAATGCACATTGCGAATATTCGAATTTGACGATCACAATTGACCGTGAACTTGCACTTCAGAATCGCTATCTGACCATATATTTGACAAAATTTTCACCGGATAAATGTTAATTACGTTTTGACCGTTATTTACTAGACGAATTTATTGGCGCCTTTAAGTGGTACCTAACCTTAAATGGGCTACACTTAAAATTCAAACAACAATAATGTTCAGCAATGGGCACGCCAATGAGCTTGTATGTTTTAACTTTGGGTAGTTGGACCTCACACTCTATCCACTCCCCATACACTACCCCAGTAATAATAATCATACTGTAAGTCTCTTACTAACTACGAGTAATTAACAGAGTGAAAAAAGCTTTCAAAAGTTACTCCCCAAAAGAAAAACCCTTCAAGGATAACCCATAAATGCCCTCTTGTGATAACAATGCATGGGTGGACTCATCTCATTGAAAAACTCATCCTTCCTCACAGGGTTTCATGTCAGAGAGCGTCTGCAATAAACCCCTGCCTATCTACTCTCCTTCCAACTCCTCCACCATGTAATCTTAAATGCAGCCCCTCAAATAATTACCACTGTACCAACTCAGAGATAACTATTTAGCTTCATCTCAAGATACATGGAGTTTTGGTTCCCAAAGCCAATCTCAATGGGTTTATGTTTGGTGTTTTACATTGTACTTGTTCTCATAATCCCTAACTGCAGCAATGGGTTCACAATGGACTTCTATGCAATGTCATGCCCTACTGTTGAGCTTATAGTGAGAGATGCTGTCAGATCTGCTGCCTCCTCTGACCCTTCTGTCCCTTCCAAGCTTCTCAGACTCTTCTTCCATGACTGCTTTGTTCAGGTAACCCTGTCTAATTAAGTACTACCTCAAGGGTAAAATTGGAATTTGTGTATCAAGAAATTGAACCTTTTTTCAATTTGTTGAAAGGGGTGTGATGGTTCAGTGCTCTTGGAAGGGAACAGAACTGAGAGGGCTGATCCGGCCAACACTTCCCTTGGCGGCTTCCAAGTCATCGACGCCGCTAAGAGTACTCTTGAGCTCTTCTGCCCTTCCACTGTTTCTTGCGCTGATGTTCTCGCTTTGGCTGCTCGAGACGCCGTGTTTCTGGTAATTTTTTATTGCCAATTAGTTTTGGGATGAAACCTTATACTATGATATCTAATTGGTAATTGAATTATAGGCCGGAGGGCCATTGATTCGAATCCCGACAGGGAGGAGAGACGGAAGGGAATCCGCGGTGGAAAATGTCAGACCGAACATAGTTGATACGGCCTTCACACTGGATCAGATGATCGCCCTCTTCACCTCCAAGGGCTTATCTTTGCAGGATCTTGTTGTCCTCTCCGGTAATTGAAACACCATCTCGACTTGTTCGGAGAATGTAGGATGATGAATTGATGATCTCAACCGATGATTGAATATATGCAGGAGCGCACACAATAGGCTCGGCGCACTGCAGCGCGTTCAGCGACCGGCTAAAGGTGGACGGGAAGGGGAGGCTGACAACCGCCGACTCGTCACTGGACGGCGGCTACGCGGCCCAGCTGGGGAGGAGGTGCCTGCAGGTGCCGGCTGACCAAGCGGCCAAGGTGACGGTCAGCAACGACCCCCAAACGTCGTCGGCGTTCGACAACCAGTACTACAAGAACCTGGCGGCGCGAAGGGGGCTGTTCCAGTCGGACTCCGTCCTGTTCGAGGACCAACGGTCGAGGGAGCTGGTGGAGCAGCTGGCGGGCGACGAGGACGGGTTCTTCGAGCGGTGGGGGGACTCGTTCTTCCGGCTTTCGAGCGTCGGGATAAAGGGGGACGACGAGGGAGAGGTCAGGCGTCGGTGTTGGACGCCTAACGCTTGAATCGGAAAACACAAGGCTGCATTTGCATCTCTAACGGCCCACTTTGTGTATTAATTTATGGTTCTATGTATATCATTCATTTATAATGGTTCATCCAAATAAATTAGTATGTGTCTGGTAAAATGGCAAGTCATGGGTAATTTAAATCGATAAATTATTTATATTAAATATATGTTAATAATATACTACCTTCGTTCATAAATAGATATCGTTTGATTTTTTGACACACTTTTAAATGAGCTAAAAACTATACAAAATATTAACTTTTTAAATAATTTTTTTTAATAAGATGAATCTTATTATTAATAAGATTTATATTATATTAAAAAATTACTTAAAAAATTGATATTTTATACGTATAGTTTTTAGCTCATTAAAAAAACGTGCAAAAAAATCAAACGATATTTATTTCTGAACAGAGGTATTAGTATATTATTTGGTAAATTTAATCGTTATATATACATAATTAATAAAAACTTGTGAATAAAAAATCAATCAACAAACAACAACCCCACGTTATTAAATGTTAAATCAAGCCACGAATCGAAAGTTGTGTCCTAAAACCGAAGCCACAAACCAAATAAACCCATTCAAACTTTTTGATCCAGCTAAGAACGAATAACCCAAAGTGGTCTACATAGTATGAAGCGACAACGTAATCGATCAGAAGTTCAGAACAATTAACGTGAGTTTGTTTTGCACACGAGTACTTATATCTTATCGGTGCGTTAATTCTTAATTTGTCAACACAAATAAATTTAGAAAAAATTTGCGTTATAGGCCCTTTTTTTGGAGCCAAATTAAAAAACGGTTTACGGATTGGTTTTACTAGTAAAAAAAGTCCAACTCCTAAATTAACTTAATTAGGATGTGCTTGAGCGGAGGTGAAGTTGGGGGGTTTAAGGGGTTTGGGGGGTTAAAAAAATTAAGAAGAAGTTGAAAGTTGCTTGTTTGGCAACAGTTTTGAAAAGAGGTGTGGGTCGTGAGGTTAATTAGTAACCTTGGGGTGGGTAGCTTTGGGAGGTGGAGTTTTTTTTAGGGGGTTTGTTCTATTATACCCTCATTCTCACCCGCATCAAACATCATCTTCTTCTTCAGTTGCCACTGACATCATCCGTCTACTGCTATGGCAGCGAGCTTGGAGCCCCGTTCGTCTTTGCCTCACACTGTGCAACAGGATCTCGGTCTTCGTCATGTCTTCTTCCTTCCTCACCAATCCGGATTCCTGCAATCTCTTCTTCTTCGATATGAAATTGGGGGTTTTGAACCGACAGTGGCTGGTTGTAGAGAGGGGCAGTGAGGTTGGTGCGGTAGTGAGTTGGAGATGATCCAACTGGTGTGGAGGCCTTGACAACCATGAGAGGAAAGTTGAAGAGTTTCAATTTGTGCAGTACTCGAACAAAAGAAAGAGAGTGGGTTGTGTGAGGGTAATTGGTGAGGGTATTTTAGTCATTTTGACCACAATTACATGTTCCAAACCTTATAACCACCAAACACAAATCAGATTTTTTACAAGGTTATTTTTTTTAAAAAAAATCTCCACCTCGATCCCACACCTCCATAATACACCAAATAAACTCCACATCCTAAAAAAATCCCTACTCCTAACCCCCTCCAATTTGTCAAACACGCGCTTACTCTCTCTCCCTCGGCCCTGTGTAGCCCAACCTCTCTATCAACTCTCTCTCTCGTCGAGCTCGATTGCTTTATCGTGTTCTCCATCGGAACCCGTTGTTCGCTTTGTCCTCTCTCTTCCTCGGCGATACAAACGGTTCTGTACTGGTGCAATCGGACTGATCTCTTCGATCGTACGACCGCTTCGAGCTCGAGGTTGTGATGTCAATGCGTTTGAATCTCTTTTGCAAAGCAACTGCGTCTTCAATCCTCAGTTTCACCGTGAAGTTGATCTTCTTTTTTCTTTTGGCACCGCCGACGCACAGTTGGAAGTTGTAGTAGCGGAAATGCTCTGCGTTTGTGATGCCTCCGGAGCCTTCTCTCCACGCGTGTCAGTGTCCAACTATGTGGTCTTCGTTCGACACCGATTTCATCCATACCGTGTTTGTTTGCCGCCGTTGCGCTGAGAAGAACAAGCGGCGAATACTTGCATGTGACGAGATTGAGTCCGGCAACGACGCTAAGAGGACGGAGATGAGGAGGAAGAGGAGATGAGGAGGAAGAGGAGATGAGCAATAGTGATGATGGCGATGGTGAAATTCAGGTAGTTCTAGCTAGGTCTTTGACGCTGAAATTAGCATTTTGTAGGCTGCTGAAATAGAGAGGTGGATTGAGCAGGAATCGAAGGTTGCTGAATTAGCATTGCAATCGAACACATTTTGTAGTTTGCTATGTTGAATTACTTTCCTGTTGTGAGTCTAATGTAGAGAGGTCTTTACTCCCAAAAATAGGCAACTATAATAATGGATGAAAAGCTTGAGCTGATATGCGTTTGTTGAAATTGTTGCTGAAATTTCTTAATTTGTTGAAATTGTTGTTATAATTGTTGAAATTGGGCAAATTGTGGTTCGTGTTTGAGCTTGAGCAGATTGTGGTCCGTGCTTGAGCTTGCCTTTTCTTCTATTCAATTTGGTTTCTGCAACTCCGGTTTCAGAAACATTAGCATCAGCAACTCCGGTTTCAGCAACGCCGACGTTAGCAACTCCGGTTTCAGCAATGTCGGTGTCAGCAACACGTGGCGAAAAAAGTGCTGACGCGTAAAAAAAATGTTGAAACAGAATGTTGACGTCAGCAACTCCGATTTCAACAATGAAGTTTTTAATATTATTCGTTGAATTTTGTATAATTATTCAATAGAATAGGTGTATTTTGTAATTAGAAATCGAATATTAGGAACACCATCTCCAATATCATTCGTTAAAATATTTTCAGTGTATAATTGTAAATTTGTCATAATATTATTTGTAGAAAATTGGTGTTTGAATATTATTCGTGGAAATTTGTCATAATATCTGTACAATCGTAAATATTTCTTTTAGATAGGGGTTTTTAATTTTAAAATAAAATTTTTGAAATATTATTCATTGAAATTTCAGTTGATTCGTTATTTAAATGAGATAATACCCTCAAAAAAATTACTCTAAAAAAATCAAAATAGTAAAATATCATTTACCAATCAGTATAAAAGAGTTAGCCATTGTTTTCAAATAAAAAAAATAATGGATTGATTTTTTAGGGTCCACATTTGAAAATTGTACGGTGTAATTGTAGATGAAATTGATCAATTGAATTCACACTCCACACCCGCTTTTCCATGGAAGTAACCAAGTACGAGGGATTTTTGTATGGGTCCCACATATTTCTAACTAAAAAATATATATATATATATAACCCTTTATTTATCTCAGTCATCCCTCTCTTTTATTTTAATGACTCAGATTTGTGCACAAGATACATCATAAGGGTTGTGCACAAATGATATACTCTCTCTATGTATATGCAGTGGCGCCGGCGGATCCAAGGGTGGGCGACACCGGGCCGTCGCCCACCTTGATCCGAAAAAAAATGTAAGAATATATGGGGTATGTAAAAAAAATTAAAGGGTAAAATTCAAACATCTTTAGTGGTTTAGTGGTTAAGTTCACCCCATTTTTGTTCAAATTCCACTAGACATATATTTTCAACTAGTACGATTCCCGCGCCATGACGCGTTTTTTTAAAACTAAAATATAATATATAAAAATATTAATAAATGTTAAGATAAAAATCATTAAAATTTTTTTTACAATAAATGTATCTTATAATTATCTCATGATTTTTTTAATCTTATTTAGAGTATATACATAAATATAGATATTTTAAATTATCATTTATAATTATCATTTATAGTATTCTTTCCAGTCAAGTGGTTTTTCTCATGATATTCTCCAAAATTATCCTGGTGGTGTACAATTGTGATGTGTCATAATCCATAATTATTCAATGTTTTGAATTAAGCCCAATAGTTAATAAATAAATTTGATTAAACCCAATAGTTATATTAGATTAAATTCAATGTTTTGAATTAAGCACAATTGTTAGTAAAATTAAAGGAAAAAAATTAAAGGAAAATGAATAAAAAAGGAGAATTAAAGAAAAAAAAAATAAAAAAAATAATGATTAGTTAAGACTCCTATAAAATGTCTCTAAGAATGACACGTCATCCTAAACTCTTCTAAATTAAGAGAAAGATAGTTATATTAGATTAAATTCAATGTTTTGAATTAAGCACAATTGTTAGTAAAATTAAAGAAAAAAGAGAATTAAAGGAAAATGAATAAAAAAGGAGAATTAAAGAAAACAAAAAAAAATGAAAAAAAATAATAATGATTAGCTAAGACTTCTAAAATGTCTCTAAAATGACACGTCATCCTAAACTCTTCTAAATTAAGAGTTTATACAGATTATTTTTTCCTCAATCAAATTTTTATTATTTTAAATTTATTATAATTTATTTGGTATTTTATAATTAAATAATAATAATTTTTTTTTACAAATCTAAGATATTCTCTTCATATGTATTTTTTTAAAAAATTATTTTTAATAAATATAATATAAAAATTATCCATAAAAATT
Source organism: Persicaria maculosa (assembly GCA_963922045.1). Lineage (NCBI taxonomy): Eukaryota > Viridiplantae > Streptophyta > Magnoliopsida > Caryophyllales > Polygonaceae > Persicaria > Persicaria maculosa. The sequence goes on from OY998252.1 coordinate 12,837,991, forward strand.
TGCGCCCACACCGAAAAAAATTCTAGATCCGCCCCTGTATATATGTGTTGGTGAACAAAATCCTAATAAAGACGAAAAATATGAAAGTTCTAACAAACACTCCTAGCCGTTGTACGTATTTGTATAATTGTATGTATATCAACCTATATAAAGAAGGTGCTTTTATCAACAATCAGCCCACAGTGATGTGCATTGACAATGTTAATTCGACCATGAATAAAGCTTATAGGAACTGAATTTCTTAAAACGGGGAACAATTTTCTTGTGCAGACCAAATTCATTAATGTGGAGTAGGAATCCACAGTAATACGATCCATATGGATATGCCAAAATATATACAAGGTCGTCTAATAATTAAACTAACAGTTCGTAGTAGACTTGTCAAAACACAACCCGATCCGGTGATCCGACCGGTCCGAAAAATTTCCGTCTCGAACCCGAAAATTTCAACCCGAATTTTTTTCCCGACCCGAACCCGAAAAATCCGAAATTTTTCGGGTAATCTGGGTTTCGACCTGGTGACCCAATTGACCCGGTAATTTGGACCCGATTGACCCGGTGACCCGATTGATTTATAATTATATATAATTAATTTTTTTTATATATAATTAAAATTTATCACAAAATTATCAAATCATGATTTTTTTAATTTAAAAAGGAAAAAATTGACAAACCCGAAATCGACCCGAAACCCGGTCAAACCCGAGTTCGAGTCAACCCGAAAAACCCGAAACCCGTTTTACTCGAGACCCGTTTTACCCGAAACCCGAAGTGACCCGACCCGAACTCGACCCGAATGACCCGTTTGACAGGTCTAGTTCGTAGCATTTATTAATAGGTAGGCTAGATATCGAGTTCGTATGAGACGAGGTTAATAAACTGATTAAAATTATAAATAGGGTAAAATTTATAAACGGTTATTTGGTTATTTGATTGTTATCAAGGGTATCGTGATAAACAATCTCACCATCTCTGAAAACGCTCCCTCCGAAAACCCATTCCAACCCTAGCCGCCACCGAACTACTCGCCCTCGGCACCGGCTGGCTCCCCGTCGGCCTCAACCCACACCCCCAACTCCCACCATCGCCTCTCAGCTCAGCCCATCATAAACCTTAGCCCATAAATCTCCTGACGGTGTCCAACACCACCTCGACGGCTCATCCCGTTAGGGTTCGGTCGTCCACGGCGCCGCCTCCTATCCACCTTCTGTCCATCGATCTCCCCTCTATCGCTGCTGGTGCAGGTATGGTGTCTGGAACTTCCCTCCAACCTCCCGACCAACCCTCTATTTACTCTTCCCCTCTCCTCGGCATGTAGCCATGAAAATCAACCCCAAATTGAAGATCCGACAAGATCCTCAACTTTCATCAATTACGCACAAAAATTAAACCAAAATCTCAAACCTTCATTTGTGTCATAGATTGCTTACAAATCCACCCCTAATTTTCCCACAAAATTTATCCCCAGATCTCCCTAAATTTCTTTTTTCAACATGCATCCAACATTTAAATCCGTAGCTGCCGCCGAGACTCCGGTCCTGGCCGCCCGCGACGACAACAACTTGGATGCCCCACCACAAGCTTCATCGATTGGGTTCTTGGTTTGGTGTTCTGCTCCCGTTGGCGGAGCCCCGTCGAATCTGGAGCCCGCCGTCACCTCTCCTCATCTTGATACAAATGTGAAGATTAAACTACACAAAGGCTCACATGGAATTGCACCTTTGCATCTCTAATTTTGGATCAATCTTTCAACTTTTTCTTGTAATTGTAATGTTAGATTTTTTTATTATTTTTCTTGACTTGCGACCCTCTGTGTAAGGTCTTTCAATCCATCGTTTAATGGCTTCAAGATCGTTTTGTCGATCTACTTTTTGCCTACTGTAAAAAAAAAAGGGTATCGTGATATTTTTAAACCAAATAAGATATAAAAGAAATTGTACAAAATAAACACCCAAATAACCTCTATTTTGTAGCTTTTTTTTAACACAACTTTTTAACACATTTTTATTTATTTAGGTCATCAGAACAAAAAAAACTGTTTAAAAAATAAACACCCACCAAGGAATGTGTGTGTCTCAAACGCTTAAATAGTTATATAGTACCTAATTCAAATGTAAAATAGATGAGTCTGATAGAACTGAATATTCGTGTAATTTTTTGGTGGGATGTGCAAATTAACAAAGACTACTTCGACATAATAAAACTACGGTTTCGAAGGGAATGTGTATCTCCAATGACACAACAATGAAATACATACATTTTGATATATAAAAAAAGTGTTTCATTGATTATTTTAGGTAATAATGTACGCATTTAAAATCAAACTAGTATGATTTCCGCGTCATGACGCGTTTTTTTAAACTAAAATATTATACATAAAAATATAATAAAATATTAAAAAAGTATTAAGATAAAAATCATAAAAAAAAATTTACAATAAATGTATCTTATAATTATCTCAGAAAATTATTTTTTAAAAATCTTAAGTAAAGTATAATACATAAATATAGATATTTTAAATTACTTAGTAATAATAATATCAATATCATTATAACATTGTTTAAATGTGATGTGTCACAATCAATAGTTATATTCAATATTTTGAATTAAGCCCAATAGTTAGTAAATAATGTTGATTAAGCCCGATAGTTATATTAGATTTAATTCAATGTTTTGAATTAAACCCAATAGTTAGTAAAACTAAAGAAAAAAAAGAATTAAAGGAAAAAAAAAGGAGAATAAAAAAAATGGAAAAAAAAAGATTAGTTAAGACTCCTAAAATGCCTCTAAGATTGACACATCATCCAAAACTCTTCTAAATTAAGAGTTTATATAGATATAGATAGTTAGTAAAACTAAAGAAAAAAAAAGAATTAAAGGAAAAAAAAAAAGAGAATCAAAGAAAAATGGCAAAAAAAAAAAAAGATTAGTTAAGACTCCTAAAATGCCTCTAAGATTGACACATCATCCAAAACTCTTCTAAATTAAGAGTTTATATAGATATAGATTTATATAGACAGTTAGTAAAACTAAAGAAAAAAAAAAGAATTAAAGGGAAAAAAAAAAGGAGAATCAAAGAAAAATGGCAAAAAAAAAAAGATTAGTTAAGACTCCTAAAATGCCTCTAAGATTGACACATCATCCAAAACTCTTCTAAATTAAGAGTTTATATAGATAGTTAGTAAAACTAAAGAAAAAAAAAAGAATTAAAGGAAAAAAAAAGGAGAATCAAAGAAAAATGGAAAAAAAAAGATTAGTTAAGACTCCTAAAATGCCTCTAAGATTGACACATCATCCAAAACTCTTCTAAATTAAGAGTTTACTAGTATAATTCCCGCGCCATGGCGCGATTTTTAATTAATAAATTTTTAACAACATAATAAATTAATATTATAAAATATTAATAAAAGTTTGGATAAAATAATGAAGCTATGCTTGAAATCTTTAAGAAAATGGTAAAAATATTTACCATAAAGTTAGGCTTAATCAAAAAAGTTTTTAAATTAAAATATTATATTGATATAGGTTATTATTATTATAATATATAAGTATGCATGTATGTGTATATATATATATATATATATATATATATGAATATTAGACATTGGATTTAATTCAATATTAGAATTAAACCCAATGGTTAGTAAATGGGTAAAAAATAAAAATGAGATCATGTAAATGTGTGAAGAGATGAAGAGAAAAAGAAAAAGAAATAATAAGAGAAATTAATAGTAGACATTAGATTTAATTCAATGTTTTAAATTAAACCCAATTGTTAGTAAATAGGTAAAAATCTTAAATATAAAAATTGATTTAAAAGTTACTTAATTATAATTGGAAAAAAAATGATACAATTAAGGGGAGGACGACACATTAGCAATGTCTTCTGTTTTAAAGTATTATATAGATGGTTAGTAAATGGGTAAAAAATAAAAATGAGATCATGGAAATGTGTGAAGAGATGAAGAGAAAAAGAAAAAGAAATAATAAGAGAAATTAATAGTAGACATTAGATTTAATTCAATGTTTTAAATTAAACCCAATTGTTAGTAAATAGGTAAAAATCTTAAATATAAAAATTGACTTAAAAGTTACTTAATTATAATTGGGAAAAAATGATACAATTAAGGGGAGGACGACACATTAGCAATGTCTTCTGTTTTAAAGTATTATATAGATTGTTAGTAAATAGGTAAAAATCTTAAATATAAAAATTGATTTAAAAGTTACTTAATTATAATTGGAAAAAAAATGCTACAATTAAGGGGAGGACGACACATCAGCAATGTCTTCTGTTTTAAAGTATTATATAGATATAGATAGTTAGTAAAACTAAAGAAAAAAAAAGAATTAAAGGGAAAAAAAAAGGAGAATCAAAGAAAAATGACAAAAAAAAAAGATTAGTTAAGACTCCTAAAATGCCTCTAAGATTGACACATCATCCAAAACTCTTCTAAATTAAGAGTTTATATAGATAGTTAGTAAAACTAAAGAAAAAAAAAGAATTAAAGGGAAAAAAAAGGAGAATCAAAGAAAAATGGCAAAACAAAAAAAAAGATTGGTTAAGACTCCTAAAATGCCTCTAAGATTGACACATCATCCAAAACTCTTCTAAATTAAGAGTTTATATTATATAGATATAGATAGTTAGTAAAATTAAAGAAAAAAAAAGAACTAAAGGAAAAAAAAAGGAGAATCAAAGAAAATCAAAGAAAAATGGCAAAAAAAAGAAGAAGATTAGTTAAGACTCCTAAAATGCCTCTAAGATTGACACATCATTCAAAACTCTTATAAATTAAGAGTTTATATAGATATAGATAGTTAGTAAAATTAAAGAAAAAAAAAAGAATTAAAGGAAAAAAAAAGAAAAAAGGAGAATCAAAGAAAATCAAAGAAAAATGGCAAAAAAAAAAAAAATTAGTTAAGACTCCTAAAATGCCTCTAAGATTGACACATCATCCAAAACTCTTCTAAATTAAGAGTTTATATAGATATAGATTAGTATATCTCGCGACATAATGCGATTTAAAAAAAAAAAAATACTATAAAATAAATTGATTTTATAAAATATTAATAAAAATCATGAAAATCTTTAGTATAAAAGCATTTTAGAAAGCATTCAAATTTTTATTTAAAAAAATTCTTCTTGTTTAAAGCATTGTATATCAACAACAACAACAATAACAATTCCAACATGTCCCGCTTCAAGCAGGGTCTAAGGGTCTAGTTGTACCCACCCTTTTCCGACTATATCGATAGATTGTTTTTAAGGGACCTAAAGAGAGGAAAATAAAATAAAAATAAAGAAATAAAAAATAACATAAATAAAGAAGAAAAATAAAAATGTATGAACAAATAATAAAAATCAGGTAAAATAAGGTAATAAGTAAGAACATCTAAGAACACTAGACATGACATTGGAGGGGGAAACAAAGGGAGAGGGAGCAAGAATGAAGCATAGATACAACTGGCGCCTCTACACACTCCAATGCCGCACTTAGCTAGCCCTCCTTAACACGGATATCATTTCTCCATTGTATCACATCACACTTCATTTCCTCGGTAAGTCCCAAAATAGAAAGATTTTGTCTAATCACCTCGTTTCAGTTCTTCTTTGGTCGCCCTCATCCTCGTCGAACACCCTCAATAATAGTCAGGTTATCGCACCTACGCACCGGAGTGCACTCGATGCTCTCCTCTGCACATGACCAAATCATCAAAGCCTCGACTCTCGCATGTTCTCCCTAATACTAATTACCCCTACCTTCTCGTGGATGATTTCATTGTTAATCCAATCGAGTCTCGTGTGTCCGCACATTCATCTAATCATCCTCATCTCTACGACTATGACTCTTTACTCTTGTGTTTTCTTAATCGCCCAACATTCAGCTCCATACAACAAAGCATGTCTCACTACCACTTTGTAGAATTTTCATTTAAGCTGAATTTAGGGGAACTTTTTTTTTTTTTGGTCATACAAGACTCCTTATGCAGCTCTCTATTTGTGTTAATCCACCTAAATTTGATGTATGTTGTCCCTTAACTTTCTATATCTCCATCAATTTGCATCATCGACCCCAAATATTTGAAATTGTCTCTCTTTGATACAATATCTTGACCCAACCGCAAGTCATCACCCCTTGCTCCTTCCCCACCCAAAGTAAACTCTATGTAAAGACCGAATATTTTATAATAGTATTTTATTAATCAAACTATTATTATTACTATTTAATTAAAATTGTAAAATGTTAGGAAACTCGTCTCGAGCACAACTTTCGATTTTAAAGTCATTCCGACCTTGTTCGAAATATTGGATTTTATCGGATTTTAATTCCGCCTTTGAATTTCAGAGTTTGGTATTAAAAATTTATTCTCATCAATTGTAATAAGAGTAAAGATTTAATCAGGAATTTAATTATTTTCGTAAGGTCGGGACTAGCGGGTTTCGAATTTCGGATTCGGGATTTAAATTGATGTTAGTGGGGCCCACTCACCCTTATTCTTTTCTTTTTTTTTTTCTTTTCTTCTTTTCTTTTCTCCCCTCCCTCGATGTGTAGCAGAGCAACAGCTCTTTCTCCTTTCCACTTCTAGCTAAACACCACCTCCAATTTCATTTCTTCAGCCTCCTTTCCCCCCTACAATTTTGGCAAAATGCCAAAGAAAATCAGAAGAAGATCAAGCCCTGTAGCCTCCCCTCTTAAGTTGAATTGGAGACAAGAGGCACACACACAAACCCACCATTCCTCCTCTCGCTCCCTCTTTTTCAGTTCTGTAACCCAGCGCCACCACTCCACCTTCCGCCTCCCCATTCTCCCCTTCGTCCTTCCCTGGTTGACGCCTGAAGGAGTCGAAGCCGAGAGCCCTCGTCGCATCCTCTGTGCTCGAAACGCACCCGCCGAGCCCCACCTCCATCCGAGCACAGAAGGGCCGAGCGCCTCAAGTCCCTCCTCTATCCGGCGACTGAAGAAGGAGGAGCCCTCGGGGCCGCGAGCCGTCTCCATCCCCGTTCCGATTCACAAGGTCGCTTTTCCGTCCTCATCTTCGATTCCGACTAATTACCTCGTAAAATCACTCCTTTATGATCTCTTCCTTCCTCCCAGGTCGCTTGACGCCGATTCCCCCACCGTCGGAGCCTAATCGGCCTCGGAGCAGCCCGGTGGAGCTTCGAGATCTCCCCTCGGCGAGCCTCGGAATCTCGGTGAGAACCCCTCCTTCTTCCCTTTTCCTTGTTCAATCTTCGGGTCCTTATGTCGGGAAGTGAGTCGAAGCAAATCCCCCGCCAGCAGCCCCTCCTTCCTCTCTCCCTTTTCCGAAATCGAACAGTACCCTTGCGCCTGGAAGAAGACGGGTTCAGCCCCCCTTTTTTCATTTTTTTTTTGTGGCTGGACCGGTTCACTTAAGTCACCCGGTTCATTAAACCCAAGCCCGGGCCTTCTCTCCTCTTTTGGCTGAATCCGAACCGGGCCTGAGTCTTGGGCTGCTGGGCCGAGGGTCCACTAATGTGTATGTTGGATTTTAAAGTGTTGTCAACCCATTAATATCAATATTTTATCCTAAGTTTCGGTTTTAATAAAATAAAATAGTGGTGTTTGGTTATATATATATACGGGTTGTTATAAGTTGTTTTAATATATGATTTTAAAATGGTAAAGCAATTTAGTATTACTATTTTGTAAATGGGGGTTATTAAAATGGATTGAATTGTGATTTCTATATTTTAAAAATTATTGGAGTATGTTATTAAGTGTTGATTTATCAATGGGGTTTTAAGAACGGATTATCTTGGAAATGTTTATCAATGTCTGGAATTACCTGAAACTTTATAGCTAAGGCTTTGAAGTAAAATTCTTCCTATAATATGATCTTGGGAATTTGTTTTAAGGTTGTTGAGCACTTGGGCTATGTGTACGAATGGTAGTTCAGTAGCTTATGACCTTGGCTTGATTATAGGTGTTCATTTCTTTTGGGTTGCTTTTGGACTTGCTTCTGGGCCCTTGCTTGTGTTGTCTTGCTATCCTGCATCTTCAGGTAAGTATCCTACGGGACTTACTCAGTAACCTGGACCTCCTGCCTGATGTGTCATGTGATGTGTAGTTTCGTTGCATATAAGCATGCCATGTAGTATCATGTTAGGATTGCATCGAACTGAGCATGTGATTACTATGTGTGTTTGAAACAGAACGGCCGTTATCTGTGATAGTCCTAGAGTCTTTGCTAGGGTCATAGGATAGCCCAGCCTCATCGGGTATCCTGAGTCAATCGAGTCGATATGAGTATGATTTGACAGCCCAACAACATCGGGCAAGAGGTTATGATGTGATGATCTATGATGTTGAGCATGCTATGATTACGTGGCCCGTGCACCACCACGATGAGATGGGTACCGTACTGGCCAGTTCCGCTCATGAAAAAGGGGGCGGAGTAGGAGAGGGATATGCCACTTGGCATTGTCTTGGGCCCTTTACAGCTTTTTGCATAATGTCATATCTGTCAAGCATGCTTATGTGATTTAAATCTTGTACTGCATTAGTCATCATTTTATTAGGTATAGGCATGTTATATGGCCTCAGCGCGGTCAGAGGACCCGCAGGCGATCACCGGGCCTGACTTCGTGGATAGTGTTAGGTACCTATCCTTGCTTGCTCCTTGCTTCTGTGGCGGGGAATTCCTTGGCGAATCGAAGAACTTGACTAACACTCTGACTTGCTAAAATGGTAATCACCCGCTTATGATTTGGTTTTGACCCGGCTCTGCCGTGGCACTTTGTACCTAAATTTTGCTTCTGCTTTGCTTTCGATTGAACTGATTTCGCGAAATAGTCTTAGGACAGGTACCGGGTACCCAACGGCCCTTCGAAGTCTTAGGGTCTGAAATCCCTCCTTTCTACTGATATTAAAATGATCTTAAAACCCTCGACCCGTACCTGGATTGCAAGATCCGAACAAGGGGTTTCATCCCTTGAAACGTAACCCGGAAATCATAATTCTGGGCCGTTACACTCTACATACTATGTCTTTGTCCTACTCAATCTGAAATCCTCCCCTTCTAGTTTTTTATGCTAAAACTAGTTTCATCTTGCTACCAACCCCTGTTTTGGTCTCATCCACCAAAACAATATATCATCGGCAAAAAGAATACACCATGGGAACCTCCCCCTGAAAAAGGTCATGTAGCCACATCCATTGCAACTATAAAGAGAAACGAACTTAATGCCGACCCTTGGTGCAAGCCCACCCACACTAGGAATTAAGTACTTTATATCTCCTCTAGGTGTATAAACACTTGTCAACGCACCTCTATATAGATCCTTGATGACCCTCATATATGCTCCCGGTATCCCTTTTGCTTCTAAGCATTCTCATATGTTCCCTTGATCGACACTCTGTTATAGGCCTTTTCCAAATCAATAAAAATCATGTGTAGATTCTTCTTTCGTTCCATGTATTTTTTGATCAACCGCCTCGATCAACAAATGGATAGCTTTTGTGGTCGACCTTTTTCTTGACATAAATCCAAATTGGTTCTCTGTCACACTAATAAGGCTTCTCAGCCTCTTTTCAATATCTCTCTCTCATATCCTTGATCATCGTATAAGTGACTAAGGAGCTTTATACCTTTGTAGTTTTTGCACTATTGCACATCATATTCATTTGTTCCTATAAAAGTGGTATTAACTTACTAATTCTCCACACTTCTAGCATCCTCTCTGTCTTAGGATAGTGTTGAACAATCGTGTGAGCCATTTTAATTAGACCCTTACTTCAATAGTTCAAGATCTTCTGTGTGTATACAATATTGCTTATCCGTTTTCCATTCTATCCATGGTCCCGAGACCCTAATGTTGGATGGGACCAGTGAGGACTTTTAAACATCCATCTAGGCCATCTCGATCCGAAAAAAGGTCTTGCACAAGCACTCACACATAACATCAAGTTTAACACTTGTTTGTTCTTGACAACAAGAGAGCATATATGGAGGTGTTGACGACCCTCCAACAAAGTGATGACAAAAGCAACAAACACTCCCATTATTATAAAAGAAGCCCGTAAAGGAAATTTAATTATATATCCAAAATATTAAAATTGACGGTGATAATATTTGCATTATTAATAGACTTTTTGAGATTGAAATGATTACTCTGTATTTCATACTCCCATCCTAACCTCCTTAAATTTCATCGATTCACAATCGCATCGTATATATACAAGAAAATTAATTAATAGGGTTGTGGATAGACTGAAATTACTAACCTAGATATTGACACAGCTAAAAGCAAGCCCAACAACTTCTCTAAAATAGAAAAAAATGGAGATTTTAGAGAAAAATGTCATTTTTTCTCCCCAACAGATTCTCCAAACCTATCTCTAAAATAGAGAAATCGATGGAGAGAGGGAAATAATCTCTAAATTTAGAGGAAGATAAGTTGATCTCTATAATTTAATGTTCACTTATCCCTATATAGAATTTAATGATACAACCTCACATTTTCACCCATAATATAGAAAAAAATTATAATTTCATACTTAATTACTAGTAATAAAAATATAATTATTTTTAAAAATTAATTAAAAAAATTGATATGATTTGATATAATATATAAATTAATTATGTTAAATCAATATAGATAAAACAAAACATCACAATTCTATGTTAACTAATTTTATAAATAAAACAACACAACTAATTTCATCCAATTTAATGCTATAAAATTCACATTAAAAATTTAGTCTATAAAATTTTCACTTCAAAAAAATATTTACTTGGACTCATAAGTCATAACTCATATTGGAATGATTTTATTTTTATAAATTATAAATTAAGCCTTATTAGTTAATTAATTTAATTAATTAATCATATATGATCAATCACCAATCTAATTTATAATAAAATATATATTAACTAAATGAAAATAATAAGATTAAGTTTGAATAATATTTTATCAAATTTTATGATAACTTTTATAGTAACAATCTTAATTTAATATTAATACCATTTAAAAAATAAATATCAAATTTATCACTGGATTTTGTTTTAAAAAATATCACGTGAGAATATAATAATAATAAAATTAATATGTCGTGCAAGAGGATGGGTAACATATAATAGCTCACTAACAAATGTGAGGCTAAATGTTAGAATTAAGTTTAAATTAATTTTATAGAAATGTAGAATTAAATATCTTTAATAAATGCATTTATTTATTATAGTCTTTAATAAATGTAAAAATCTGTAAAATAAAGAAGTTGTTGGAGTTGGAATGATTTTTTTTAGAGATTTTGATATTTTAATCCCTATTTTAGAGATTTTTTACCAAAACTGTTGGGCTTGCTCTAAAAATTCTCATTAAAAAAAATGACATCTACTAAACTGTATATAAATATATTATAGTTAAACCTAATATCTATCCTTTATATATAAATAAAGAAAATTAACCAAGCATAATTTATTTATATAGAGAATATATAGTAGAATTCCAAACTAGAAAAGTTTGATGTTTGTAATTAAACATCCGAAATTTATTTGTGTTAAGTGAAAGCAGGTCAAAGCCAGCCGACACACACACAAATATTTTATAGGGGCAGTTTGCCATATTTTTTGTCTATATTAGTAAATTGTCCCCACACTTTCCATATTAGTAAAATGTCCACCCCTAAAATAAAGTTGCTGAATTTTTTTTTTTCAGCAATTTTTTTTTCCTGCGAAATTTAGTTTTTTTTTTTTTTTTTTCGCGTTGCTGAAACTGCTGAAACCGAAGTTGCTGAAATTAAGTTCTTTTTTTCCACGTTGCCGAAATTACCGAAATCAAAATTGCTGAAATTGAGTTTTTTTTCTCCATGTTACCTTGTTTTTTCCACGTTTCTTGGGTTGCTGAAACACCTGTTCCCCTCTGTTTCAGCAGTTTTTTTTCTTTTTGCATTACTGTTTTTTTTTCACGTTGCTGAAACCGGAGTTGCTAAAACCCCGATTTCAGCAACGTTATTGATGCTAAACCCACGGTTTCAGCAACGTTGTTGATGCCGAAACCCCGATTTCAGCAACGTTGTTGATGCTGAAATTGGTGCTGAAACTGTGTTACGGGATATAAAATTTAGCCTATGCGGGATTCGAACCCACGTATTTGCGCATAGCACATCGCTCTACCATTGAGCTAAGAGGCTTTTAAAGGAGATACAAAGCAAGGAACATCAAAATTTATTGCAGTCCGCATTTCAGCAATTACTGAAACTACATTCCGCATTTCGGCAAATTGCTGAAATTGCCAATATCCAAACCCAAACCATGTAAGACATTATTAGACAACTAAAATCAAGATAATCTATTAATTTTTGTGCATTTTGATAACAATTCAAAAATAAAATATTACAAGATGCTGAAATAAGCAATTAGCATGGAGTAAATAAACAATTATGAATCATTTAGCACAAATTTGCAATTCATTTCAGCAAAATAAAACACGCATTCATATTTGGATCCTTATTCTAATTTTCCACCGGAATTCAACAAAATAATGCACACATTCATATTTCAGCAAAAGAAGAATCGGTGAGCGAATTCGCTACCATTGGTGGCAGTATACCAGAGTTGGGGGCAAGTGTAACTGTCTGACTCTCAACAAGTATTGCTAGGAGGAGATCAAGTCCTTGTTTAAGCCAAAAAACATCACCAAGAGCTTCCCAATCCTGAATTTGAATGATGTACTGCAGCCTAGCAAATAATGATTGCCCTGATATAACAATGTATAGTAAAAAAATAAATAAACATGGATGAAACAAAGGTAGTAGTAATAGCACTTCGAAAAAAATGTCAGAACTCATTAAGTATACTAGCACACGAAAAAAAGGAGCATTATGCTGAAAGGCTTTCACTGAAAGGCTTTGCACAAGAAAAAAAGGAGCATTATGCTGAAAGGCTTTCAGCACTTGATTATCATAATTCCAAATGCAAGAGAAAGAAAAATATGCTAAAAATCATTATAGATCGCAAAAATATGAGGAACCAGCTGATTCGAAGACCAACGGGGCTACCTCGCCGATTCAGAGGACAACGCCATTGGAGGCAGAGGACGGAGATGCAGATTTGGCGGAGGACGGAGGATGCAGATTCGGCGGTGAAACAGGACCCGACCTCCGCACTGGATCGAAGATCATCAAATCTAAAACCGATCGATTTCAGCATCGTCTCGCGGCGGACTGAATCAGTCGCCGGTTTCAGCGTCGTCTTCGCTGCCGGTCACCGGGCTGGACTGGTCTGCAACTGCTACGAAACCTCTTTGTGACAGATCGGAAAAGAGGGAAGAGGGAAGATTCTCGGTGGCTCCGACTCGAATTGATCTGCTCTGCAACTGCTTCCGGCTAGAATTCCGGTGAAATTGAAGATTCTCGGTGGCGAGAAACCGCCATGATCCACTGCTAGCGAGAGAGAGAACGGGAATCGATTCAGATCTGAGAAATTGAAAGGAGAAATTGAAAGGGGAAAGGTCGGACGTGAATCAGCAACGACGAATCTGGGAGGAGCAACGACAGACCTTCAACGGAGCACCATCGATCTGTTGTTGCCGTTGATGATCTGTTGCTGTCGTCGCTTGAGAGCGAACGATGGACTCGGATTTGTTGCTGCTGGAGCTTAACGATGGACTCGGATTTGCGATTGAGGAAGGAGATGGAGGATGAGATGTTGGACGAGGAAGGAGATGGAGAGTCGATTAAGGATTTGGGGTTTTTTATTTTTGGTGCTGAAATGGGGAATAGATACGAGATTAGGTTTAGAGAAGAGGGGTAATTTTGTCCAGAAAATTTTTGGTGGACAAATCCCCAATTTGTCACACTTGGGGGACACTCTCTCAATATGGTCAAAATTTTGCGCCTTCGGCGTAAATTTTCTCTATTTTTTAATAAAGGCTAAAATTTGTAGATTAACAGTTGGGGTGATTACTAGGATGTCCACATTTTTGGACCTTATTAGGAAAATGGCTCCCACCTCCTTCAAATTAGTAAAATGTCCACCGCCCCCCTTGGCCCCTGTGCCCCCCTCCCGTGCCCCCTGTGCCCTCCTCCAGCATTATTATTATTATTATTATTATTTTATTTTTTTTTTCTAGTTTTTTTTCCGCGTTTACAAAGTTGCTGAAACGGAATTGCTGAAACTTCTTTTTCAGCACATACGGTTTCAGCAATCCCTGTTTCAATTTTTTTTCCCAGTTTTTTTTTTCCGTGTTGTTGAAACGGAATTGCTGAAACTCCTATTTCAGCACATACGGTTTCAGCAACCCCTTTTCCAGTTTTTTTTTTCTCAGTTTTTTTTTGCGTTTCCAGAGTTGCTGAAACCCCTGTTTCAGCAACCCCTGTTTTCAATGGGGAAAAAATATGCTGAAATTGCATAAACAACATTTGATATCCGACTTTGACCCCAACAATGAATTAATTTCAGCATTTCAGATCACAAAAACTGCTGAAATGTTGAAATATATGTTTGTGTGTAATATATTGTAACTCATATAATTTTATAAGAATTAATTTCAACATTTCAGCATAAGAAAGAGTTTCAGCAAAGACAAAAAAATTGCTGAAATTGACAATATTCAAACTCTCAACAAAGCAAACTCAATCGCAATACCAAACTAACCACAAATTCACTGATTGCCACCAATGAAAATGCTTAAAACAAATTGTATTTTTAATATAATTTGTAATATTATTTTGCTACCAACAAAAAAGGCTGAAAATGAGAAGAATACAATCATAGAATTAGTTTCAGTGTTTCCTTCAATATAAAGATCAGAACGATTCCTTATACAACGTTTGCCATGAATTGATCACCACAACCCCACTCATAGCAAAATATGAAAATCCAAAATAAAATGAAAGTAACAGATCCAATTGCAATACCTGAGACCTCTACCGGTACCAGGGGACTCTTCGACATGGATTTGCTTCGAAGCTTGCAGAACCGAATCAAGATACCCCATCTCGCCGCTAAAACCTTGATAATAAGCGCGACTCTTACTCTCTTTAATCGACAAGCCAAGGTGAATAATCGGACAGATTAGAACTACAATAATGGAAGAAACAAGGATGCATCAGGTTCTCCAATCGGATTTCAGCAATTTCAGCAATTTTCAGCAATCGACGTCTCTCGGATTTCAGCAGTGCTCATCCCACAGATCCCGACGGCAATCGAGATCGGAACGAAGAGAGGCCAATCGATGCTGAAAGTAGAATCGATTGAATTTGAAACATCCAAATTTTGAAACTGAGATTAGAATCGGATCGCCATCGTCTTCGCCTTCATCGTCTTCAGTCATCGGCAGCGATCCAATCGCCCTGGAGATCCAATCGAAAACGGGGGAGATCCAATCACCCTGGAACGGGGGAGATCCACTGTCCGTCGGCACCTCACCGGAAGCAGAGCCGATTGCTTTTCGACAATTCAGCCCCATCTCCGCCGCTCTCCATCCTTGCTCCATCTCCATCTTCGTTCCTCCTCGCTCCATCTCCACCGCTCGATCTGCTCACCGATTCACCACCGGCAACCAGCAAACTCCGCCGCTCGATCTGCTGAATCCTCAATCGGAAAAGTGCAGAAACGAGGAATTCAGGCAGCCGCAAACGAGGAGAAGCAATCAAGCAGCAAACGAGGAGAGAGACCGGATCGAGTTCTAAAGCGATATGAGAGAGAGACGTCGTCTGGAACGCCGAATTAGGACTCCAATGAGCAATGAACGACGAGGAGGAAGTGGATCTGTCGACAATGGAGGAAGCGGATCTGGCGGCCAGGGAATCTGTCGACAATGGAGGAAGCGGATCTGGCGGCCAGGGAGGAAGCGGATCTGGCGGCCATGGAATCTGGCGGAATGAAACAAGGAGCCGGCTGAGGAAGAAGGAGAGAGATCGATCCAGCGAGGGAGGCGTCTGCGGAAGAAGGCGAGAGAGAACTGGTGAGCGAGGTTTAGGGGAGGGGGGGCCGGGAGATATTAGGGTTTTTTTAGATGGACTTTTAACAAAAAAAATAAATCCGTGGACAGTTTTTTAATTTGACCCAAAATTTACGTGGACGCAAATTTTCTTTTAACAGTTTTACCACATCCAGATCCATAGTTTGGTGATAATTAAAATATATATTATTGTATAATTATTAATATTTATTTCATCATACATATTGCTGAATATGAGATCACCGGTTTAGTGGGTGACGTGCAACCACTTATCCAGTATATATATATAACACACAGAATCCTTTGTAGTCCATACACTTTGTCCTCCCTCCTCCATCCACGTTATATTCTACAGAATAAGGAAAAAAACCCATTAGTGATCGAGTTAAGTACTGATGGGTGGTCCATCTTCCTCTAATGGTTTCCCTCTACTAAGGTGTTTTCTACCCGTCGTCATCGTGCTTGTGTTCCTCTGCTCCTCCTCCTCCTCTAGCCACCAAACTAGAAGCGTTGGCCGCCACACCCATTTCTTCGACGTTCAAGTGACGTCTCTCATACCCTCCGCGGAGGAGCAGTCCTTGTGCACACCCTCCCCCAAAAGTATGTGATCTCCAATACTGTTTTCCCGTAGTTAGTTTAGAATTACTAATCTATATTTTGCATTGCTTCCTCACAAATTTTAAAACTCAATTGGGAAAGTCGATGAAATTCATGAATTTCTTTTCAAAATATTCACAAAAAAGTAAATATTTACCAAAATATTTAAGTTTTCAAAATATTTACAAAAATATACATTTTTTTACAGGTTTTACAAAAAAACGCGGTATGAGACCGCATTTTATTCACAGGGTGAAAAATTTGGAGTTAAAGGAAAAAGCGTCAAAAAATTAACATTCTATCGAATAATGTTTAGTTTTTTTATTTATCCATTTCAAATAAAAGAAACCTCAATTCCCTAAATAATAGTTACAATTTATATGGAATGCCTCAAATTTCACCAAATAATGTTTCACATTCCCCTAAACAATACTCACATTTCACCGAATAATGTTTCAAATTTCACTGAATAATGTTTCACATTTCACCAAATAATATTTTGTGCACAATGCACATCCTAAGCCTTGTGCACAAGTTACCCATTCTCTCTCTCTCTCTCTCTCTCTCTATATTATATATATATATATATATATATATATATATATATATATATATATATATATATATATATATATATGTATGAGAAGATATCTAATGAGAAGTGACATTTCGGTGAGAAGATGAGAAGTAAGCCTTATATCCCTTATATTAAAATGATTTTTTTTATATGGATATAGGGGACATATCTAATGAGAAATATATCAATGTTTTTTAAAAAAATTATTTTTTACGCTATTTATCTAGATGGTGATTTATGGTTCATTTTAGGGTTTTTATGCTAATTTAAATTAGTTTTTTCATTCATCATCTAAAAAAATAGCATAAAAAATAATTTTTTTCATTATATTATGAGATGAAATGTAAAACAGTTTAAATTTCAGAAACATTTAAAGCCCTTGAATATATAGCTTTAAAGTTGTTGGCTAAAGTAGAAGTTCTTTTGTTTGCGACTTTTTAATGTTTTTAGGTATAAAATGTGACATCAAATTTTTTTTTTAATTCACATTTTAGGATAGACTTTAGCTTTGAACACAAATTTCAATAATTATTACTTCATCCGTCTCAAAATAAAAAAGTTAATCCTAAATTTTTTTATTAGTTTTTAAAAATATAATAATGTTATACTTATTAATTAATAATAAATATAATATTATTTTTAAAATAATAAAAAGATAATATTTTATAGAGTTTTTAACCTTTTAAAAAAATCCACAATAAAATCAAACGACCTATATTTTGAGACAAATATACTACGGAGTAGTATTTTAGAGTTTTGTTTTTGTTCGGAAAAACTTGTCATTTTAAGTATTTTTGCTTCTACTTTACTAAAATGCCCTTGATTTGATTGATATGTTGTGAGTTGTAGTTTTTGATAAATTAAAAAGTAGAGTAATAAATGAGGGTAAATTAGTAAAAAAGATGTGTAATTATTAGCTTTATTAAAAGTTGTGTGGAGAGTTAAAATGACAAGTTTTGCCGAACGGATGGAGTAATTGTTTAGAAAATTCAAAATGACAAATGTTTTACATAAAAATTAACATAATAAAAGGACACTGATTTGGTTTGGAGTGGTTAATGCCCCACGAAATGTGTAAACCCACACACCTATACAACAAAACAGAGATTGAGATGATAGAGAAGCATACAAGCAAGTAAGTAACCCATGGCTTCTCACTGCGTCCGACCCGTCGGGTCACGGGTTGACCTGTAACCCGTGACCACGTCTAAGTGAGAGCATTAATTAGGGGAGGCCACCTTAATAAGCTTAAATTGTAAAACTGATTAACCACTAACCACTAGAAACGATGGGGTGTGTAAGGCGTATGGTAACCTATCAACATCTCTCCTATATATAAGGGTAGCTGCTACAGCTGGTAGCTAGCTGGCGATTAATTGCACATCTTAACTTCAATCTTTGTCCTAAGCTATAAGTGAGCCCCATCCACCCCCCTCCTCGCCAAATTATAATATCTAATAACTATTGTATAATGCATCCTTTTAAGCAGTTTTTTTTTCCTTTTCGAAAACACATTTTATATAATAAAGTTTTTTTTAAAAAATAGTTTTCAAACAAAAAAACGTTATATAATACTCCCTCCGTCCAAAAATACATTGTCTTTTAGCATTTTGCACAAGTTTTAATAAAACACCTTACTTTTAAAAAAACATCATCATTGCACTAACTTTTTCATAAATTTTATTATTTTTTAACACCCACTACACATTTTAACCAATCAAATTATTTTAAAAAGTCAACAACACACAAACCAATACAAATCATTACAACTTTTTACCTAGAAAACCTAAAAGACCATCTATTGTTAGACAAAAATTTACATCTAAAAATCCATGTATTGTTGGACGGAGGGAGTATAATTCATTTAATGGTAACACCAACCTTGATTTTCTGGTTTCGACCAAAAAAAAAATACCTTTATTTAATTTTTCTATGATATTTTATATCTATAATGGAAATACTCTTGTTTTACTAATTTGTTTATTTAAATGAAAACCCTTTACACAATATAATCCATTCTTTTCTTTTTTTTTTTGGATTAGGAAAGAATTCGGGCGAGCGAGCTCTACCCGATGACATCCTTACGGATGAGGTCTAGAAGACCAGAATCGTTAATATCGACACCCCAGGCAGAGTGGCAAATGTGTGCAACCTTATCAGCCACTCTATTGCCTAATCGGGGAACATGAAAGAAGGAAACTTCTTTCAAAGTCGATAGTAGAAATTTAACATCTGATAAAATCAATTCGATTTCCCAATGACAGGTAGATCTTTTATTTAGGTGGTTTATGATTATCATGGAGTCACCTTCAATGTGGAGTTTATTGATACGAAGTTGTAGAGCCTTTTGGATTCCCAGTTTAAGAGCAAGCGCTTCGGCTTTCAAAGGACTTTGTTTGCCAAGTTTTTTATAACAGATGTGTATCGGATGTCCTTCCCAGTCCCGAATTATGGCTCCAGTCGAGCTATAATTGTTTGAAATTGTGGATCCATCAAAATTTAATTTGAAAGTACCCCTAGGGGGTTTTCGCCAAGTAATGTTATCATGCTTTCTTTTCGTCCTTGGATGCTTGGAGCTTCGGGTGCGTAAGGGGAAGTCCTCATCCACGCTATACTCAAAGTGAGCTGTTTTACTCCAATTTTCCGTATGAGTTTTAATGATACGTAATGAACTTTCTCTATGAGGTATGGGGACCTGTCTAAAAACAAATTGGTTTCGAATGTACCAAGCCATCCACCAAGCAAAGGCAAGCTCCACCTTGGCAACGGAAGTAAGCTTGTTTCCGATGAATGAAAAGATAGGATTTATCTCCCTTGAATGATTTATCATACTAGATATAGTTGAGTTTACGTGTGTAGGTAAGCGAAAGAGAGGGAGCACATATGGGCATTCTAATAAGAAGTGAACGTTATCTTCAACTGCACAGTTGACAGGTGGAAGGAACAGAAGTCCCACGTTGAGCCAGCCTAGAGGCAGTAGGGAGGCCGTTCTGACAAACTTTCCATAGAAAATGTTTGATCTTAGGCGGAATATCCAAATTCCATATCTAGGCGTTATTGTCTATGTTTAGTGAGGATTGAGCTGTGATTAGCTTATATGCACTTGACGTGGTGAACCAACCAGCCCTATCAGGCCACCAGTATAAGCGATCCTCAAAAGGGAAAACGGGAAGTGGAATGTCCAGGATTTTTTTGACTACGTCATTTGGTAATGTATTGCTAAGTTTCTCCGTCCATCTACCACCTAAAATATAGTCACCGACAGTTTCTTCTATGTTGTTAATTTGGGGGCAATCATCCCTAGATAGCATAGAGCTTGTTGTAATCCAATTATCTGTCCAAAATTTGATAGATGAACCATTTCCTACTGACCAAATAAGGCCAGTCTTAAATTTATCTATAAGAGTTGTCAGTTTGGCCCATTGCCATGAAGAATCTCCACTTTTCACGTATTCAAGGATGTTAGCTGAACGAAGATACTTGTGTTTAATGAGAGACACCCAGACATTTTCTGGTTCAGCCAATATTTTCCAAAGTAGTTTCATTTGAAGGGCTTCATTCATCTCTTTCGATTTCCTAAGCCCGATTCCCCCATATTTTTTCGGTCTGCAAATCTTATCCCAGCTAATAAGCGGGCGGTGTTGTAGATCTTTATTTCAAAAGAACATTCTATTAATCTGGTCAAGCTCTTTATGTATTGATGAGGGTAACAAAAAGTTCTGCATTGTATACAACGGTTTGACCGATAAGTTTGTATTAATGAGGATTGCACGTCCCTGTTGTGATAGAGCATTAGCTCGCCATTTGCTTAGTTGCTCTTTAGATTTACATATGATGTCTTCAAAAGTGTTTTTGTTTACTCTGCCGTTAATAATCGGACATCCAAGGTATTTTTCTAATGAGTTTTCATGTGTAATACTTAAGCAATTGCTAAGTTCAAAGATCCTAGAGTTCGAAATGCCTTTTGTGGCTTGGAAGCTAGATTTATGATAATTGACTTTTTGTCCAGAAACTTTACAGTATGAATCAATTATATCCCTAACTTTCTGTCCCGCGGCAACACTGCCTCTTGTAAAAATAATGATGTCGTCGGCAAAAGATAGGAAGAGGACCCTAGGTCCACTTCGACCGAAGGAAAATCCAATTGGACTGTTTTCCACATTTGTTTCTGCTAAGAGTTTTCGAGCTAAAATTTCTGCCCCTAAGATAAACAAGAAAGGAGATAGAGGATCCCCTTGACGCAGGCCATGAGATGGGAAGAACATATCAGTAGGACCGTTGTTGACTAGTACAGAGAAGAACACAGTCGTTACGCATTCCATAATCCACGTAATGAAAGTAGGGTGGAACCCAAAATTTTCTAAAACCTTTCTTATGAAGTTCCAATCAACTCTATCGTACACTTTCTCCATGTCAAGTTTAATTGCCAACCATCCCTTCTGACCCTTGCGCGATCTGAAGGAGTGGAAGATTTCATGAGCTATTAGGATATTGTCTTGGATGGCCCTGTCTGACACAAAGACACCTTGTAGTGGGTGAATTAGTTTACCGATAATTGTTTTGATTCTTTCTGTCAAAATTTTTGAAATGATTTTGTATAAAATAGAACATAAACTGATTGTGCGGTAGTGACTGGTATTTGTAGGGCTATCCCGCTTTGGCAGTAGTGATATGAATGTATGGTTTATTTGTTTGAGAATTTTTCTAGAGTGGAAAAAACTTTTTACAGCTTTAATGATAGATAAGCCAACAATGTCCCAGTATTTCTTATAGAATTCAGCTGTAAAACAATCTGGGCCTGAGGATTTGTTGTTGCCAAGGCTGAAAACAGCTGCCTTAATTTCATTATTAGATGGGTGTCGAATAAGGTAATTATTTTCGTTAGGGGTAATTGAAGGATGGATTAGATTTAACATTTCTTGTAGGAGTCTGTCATCAATCGGCTCCTTTTTGAATCTTTTTTCAAAATCACTCTTAATTTCATTTCTAATATTTTCTTCTCCTATTATCAAGGTTCCTTCAACATAAGTTATATTGCGGATTTGTTTCCTATGTCTCCGACCCGAAGCAACCCGATGAAAATAAGTTGTGTTTGAATCAGAGAGTTTAAGATGCTTTGTCTTGGCTCTTTGGTTCCAAAACGTTTTTTTGTAAAGAAGTAGTTTTTCCTTTTTTGTAATGAGAAGTTTTTCTCTATTGTTAGTTAACCTGTTGTTATCTCCCGAAACCGAAGCTTGAATCTTGAGAAGTTCAGTTTCCACCTCATTTAATTGGCGGAAAATATTTCCGAAGGTTCGTTTATTCCATTCCTTAGCTTTTTTCTTTAGAATTCTATGTTTGAACATTAACTGATACATAGTCGAGCCCATACAATTTGCTCGCCAAGATTGTTTAACTATGTTTCTGAAATCCTTCCGCTGAAGCCAATCATTCTCAAACTTGAACGGAGGCGCTTTGAAAGCCGAGCCACACTCAAGAGATATTGAAATGAGACAGTGGTCAGATGATGAGAAAGGCTCCGTTATGAGTGATTAGGTTAGGGAATTTCTGAATGATCTTGTGATGAACAAGCACACGGTCAAGTTTTTCACGAATGGTGTTTTCATCATCTGGGTTCTTTCTCCAAATGAATGGGTTCCCGAAAGTAGGTAAATCCAGCAGAGCGCAGTCATTTTTAAATTGTAGGAGTCTAGTGAATCGAGCAGAACGAAGGTTAGCACCACCCAACTTGTCTTCACGATGGATGTTAAGGTTTCCCAAAATGAGTCTTTCTCTTGAGGGCCCGGCGGCGCGTATACAAACAATAGTAAAGTCATGAATCTATCATTATTATTCTCGTATCTAAGCCCTATAATTCGGGGTAGTTGAATTTCTACTGTAATGATTTCATTTGTTAATTAGAAGGACTTCCAAAGGACACCGAGACCACCCGATCAACCGGAAGCAGGTGACCAAATAGCCTCGTCAAAACCATCCGTTTTCCAAATTTTGTCTTCAGGGATGGTTTCCGATTTAGTTTCCGCTAATGCCATTATTTGAATATGTTCGTTTTTGCACTTGCTATCAATTTCTGTCCAAAAAGTTGTTTTCTTAATACCTCTACAATTCCAGTAAGTGATTTTCATATATACCTGTCAGGGGTGTGAGGCCAAGGTTTAAAGGACCTCACACCAAGAGAGTGTAGCGAAAAACTGATTTGGAGATAATTTTTGTGAGGGGGCATGATAACCGACAACAAAGTATGGTTAATCAGTGCCATGGTGCCATAATGAGATATATGACAAGGAAAGTACACAAGCGTGATGGATTGGAGCCCCAACGCACTAAAAGAATTTTGTTTTGTGAAATGTTTTTCCAATCTATTATTCAAAGCATTTAGTGTTCTTATAGGCACTACCACCTGTGCATTTTGATCAATAGACATTAATAGAGTTTCACTGAAACTACAAGGAGACAGGATAATATAGTTGACATAACGGACTACACGTGAGCAACTCGAGATTAAAATGTGCCCATTCCATCTAATAACACCATAAGGTGTACATAACGATTTATCGGATACCTTGAGGGGGCACCACCTTTTATTTTCCAACCATGCACCAACTTTTATTTTCCAACCAAATGTTATACTCCATTCTTTATGACTTTTTTATGAGCGAAATTCCCTTATTTAATTAATTAGTTATTTTAAAAATAACATATATGATTAGATAAATTAAAAAAATGTAAATTTTAAACTTTAAAAATTTTAAAATAAATTAAAACCCATAAAATGTCAACTTAATTTTTTTAACAAATATATATTATAAGATTATATTTGATTTGTTAAAAAGTAAAATTTAAAAGTGTTTTTGTTAAACAAAACTCTATCATATAAGTTGCCTTAAAAAAACAATAGTTAAACAATGACATTTTGGTCATAGATAGAAAATATCATCTGAAAATTAAAGGGCGGAAAATAGAGATTGGTAATTAAATTGAATGAATTATATTATATAAGGTATTTTTATTTTAAAATAAAATAGAAAGTGTTTTGTTAAAAAAACATTATTATATAATTAAGGTGACTTTTTTTAAATAAAATACCCACTTTTAATTATGTGTGTGTGTGTAATTAGTTGATGCAGTTTTAAACCTAATACTTAAGTTATTATCTATTTATAAAAATGCATTTAGTTTTAAAATTGTGTCATTTTATGCCAAAAAGTGCACTGTATATACGTTTACAATTATTACATAATTAAGCAACTGTTTTCACATAAACGGCCCTTGTATACATAAGTGATTATCACACCGGTCGACTCTCAACTCTAGAATTAATAAACATGTCACATATGGGACTGGTTATCACATCGATCGCATTTCATTAATTGTATTATTAGCCTATATGATTTGTCGACTAAAACAAAGTTAAAATTATTATTATATGATACAATATATACCAAGTGATCTCTAGTGGAACATTTTTTTAAATATTAATTGATACATATAGAGCTTAATCATTTTTATTGAGAGCTTACCTAGGCAGCAATCGTGAGCGTGAATATATACACGTTTAGTAAGTTTAATGCCCCAATTTGGTTTACTTGATTAGTTCTTAGTTTGTCATTTCCTGTATGTTGTATCTTGACGGTTATTCATCTCACACTCCCTATCGATTTATCAGTTTTACCGCCAAAATTTTAAAATTTTACCTAATAAAAAAAATTTAATATCTATTATCTATTGCAAATTAAAAGTGTAGTTTATGAGGTAAAAAGTCTTATCATCCCTCATGAAATAATTAATGCAAATGTTTATTGGTTGATTTGAAATTATGCAGGGAAGAACAAGGAAGGGGTTACATTAGAAGTAGTACACAGACATGGACCATGCTCCAAGATCAAATCAACAAGTTTAAAACCTAGTTCCCTGAACCACTCAGAGATCCTTCGGTACGACCAGGAACGAGTTGACTCGATCAACGCCAAGCTCTCCGGTGCCCAATCCTTGGAGCCGAAGAAGGTGGTGCTCGAGGGTAAATTGACTAGCCTTTCGGCCAAGTCTGGCTCCTCGATTGGGTCTGGAAACTACATTGTCTCCATCGGTCTTGGTTCTCCCAAAAGATCTCTCTCACTTATATTTGACACAGGTATATGAATAATCTCAAACCATACCCATAATCTTCAATTTATGTATGTATAGAAAACAATTTCTAACCATTTGAGTAACGATTTAGACCTTAACAAAAAATATAATACAATCTAAACTTTACCCATCATGCCATTTGGGTTAGACAATCGGGTCAAGTTCGGGTTTGATAAATTACTTCATGTCAGGATTGACCATTTCGGACTATACATTTACAAAAGTCAATTTTTCAAAGAACTTTTTATTTTGATATTATATAAATAGAATAAATATAAAATTTTAATTTAATTAGTTTTTAGAATCATTGGTTTTCAACATTCTAACATTAATAACCTAACACATCATTCGAATATGACTAATTGACAATAGAAAAAGATTATATATTTCAATTTTATCAATTTGAGACTCTTTATCTTTTCACATTCTCAAAGTTAATAAACAGGGAGTGATCTGACATGGACTCAGTGCAAGCCTTGCGCTATATCGTGCTACAAGCAGGTGGAACCTATCTTCGACCCGGCGTCGTCCACCACCTACGGCAACCTCTCCTGCACCTCCCAGATATGCGAGGAGGCGGCCACGGTCAGGACCTTCTGCTCCCCCACCACCGACTGCATCTACAGCACCATGTACGGCGACTCCTCCTTCTCCGTCGGCTACCTCGCCAAGGAGCGCCTCACCCTCACCCCCTCCGTATATCTCGACGGCTTCGTTTTCGGCTGCGGGGAAGACAACGAGGGCTTGTTCGGCGGCACCGCCGGGCTGCTTGGCCTCGGCAGGGATAAGCTCTCTGCCATGTCGCAGCTCGCCGGAAAGTACGGAAGGTACTTCTCGTATTGCTTGCCGCCGGGATCCATTTCCGCCGGCCACCTCACTTTTGGCAAAGGCGGCACCGTAAGTTCTCTTCATACCCTCTTTCCATTTTTTTTTGGCTGTTTACTTTTTTTTTTTTTTTTTTTTTTTTGATTTCGAGTTGGATCATTATTATTGGGTTGAATCTCGTTTGATTGGGATTTTTTGACATTACAAGTTGCACTAAAAATCATAATTTCAAGGAAAGAAAAAAAATACTTGGTTTTATACTTTTGAATGTGATTAAAAATAACGTTTTTGTTGGAATTCGACTGATGGATCACACAACACCACACACAGAGATTCAAGACAAGAACTGGAAGAAGAACACACACAACACACACTCGACAATTTTCCAAAATAACCTCACACCTTGATTACTTTCACAAACTCCTACTAAAGCTATTACAAACATAAGTAACTGAAATTACAATCCACTTCCCCACTAACACAAAACCTAGGAAGTGACCCATTTCAAATAAAACTGACATAAACTAACTTCTGCACTTACCTGTCATTTGACATCGACAACAATGACAATATCTTAGTCGACTTCGACTAACACTGAGCTAACACTTTGCCTAAACCTTGGATTAATTCTACCATTTAACACCTCCCCTTAATTCAAGGTTTCTCATGCCAATCTTCTCAACAAAATACTGATGCTTTGCTCCACACAAAACCTTGGTGAACAAATCAGCATCTTGTTCATTTGTACCACAAAACCTCAACACAACTCTCTCATTTGCCACCAATTCTCGAATGAATTGGTGCTGCACATCAATGTACGTGCTTTGTCCTGGCATGTAAGGCCGGGTTCTTGGTCATAGCTATGGAGGACTTGTTGAATTGTCACACCAAATCTCCACAGCTCTTCCTTGCATGAGCCCAAAATCACTCATTAGTTTCTCTAGCCATAAGGCTTGTCTTGCAGCTGCACCTGCTACCACATACTCAACTTCAGAGGATGACAATGCCACAGTTTCTTGCTTCTTAGAGATCCATGTGATGGCACCTGATCCAAATCCAAACACAGACCCTGATGCACTTTTCCTATCATCAATACATCATGCCCAATCACTGTCTGTGTAGCCTGTCAACCTGAAGTTCTTCACACTTTCATACCAAATTCCCAACTTTAACGTTCCTGCTACATACCTCACAATCCTCTTTGCTGCTCCCATGTGTTGCTTTGTTGACTCGTGCATGTACCGAGACACAACACTTACACAATAGGCTATATCAGGCCTTATGTGAGTGAGGTAATTCAAACCTCCTACTAGACTTCTGTAACACTTCTCATCAACTTTCTCAGCACCATCCATCCTCTGCAGCTTTTCATTCATATTCATGGGAGTGTGAGCAATCTCACACATCTCCATTTGAAACTTCTTCAAAAGATCTCGAGCATATTTCTCTTGACATAGAAAAATGCCTTTTTCATCTTGTCTCACTTCTAGACCAAGAAAGTACTGCAGCAAACCCAAGTCTGTCATCTCAAATCTTTTCATCATGGCACTTTTGAACTGCTCTAGCATCACTTGTGAGTTGCTCAGTTAGATAATATCATCTACATACAGACACACAATAATGAACTCACCCTTGTTTCCCTGCTTGACATAAAGGGTTGGTTCATTCTCACTCCTTACAAACTGGTTCCTCAGAAATAACTCATCTATTTTGTTGTACCAAGCTCTTGGAGCTTGTTTGAGCCCATACAATACCTTCTTTAACTTATACACCTTGAACTCATCACCCTTTTCTTCAAATCCGAGAGGTTGCTCCACAAACACCTCCTCTTGTAGCTCACCATTCAGAAAGGCAGACTTAACATCCAATTGGAAAATAGGCAACCTCCATTGAGCTGCCAAAGCCAGAACTACTCTCACAGTCTCAAGCCTTGCCACTGGTGAGAAAGTTTCTTCATAGTATATACCCTCTTGCTGTGAGTATCCCTTAGCTACAAGCCTTGCCTTGTGCTTTTGAATGCTACCATTTGTATTATACTTGGTCCTGAATACCCACTTAAGACCAATAACATTCTTTCCCTCGGGCAACTCCACCAATTCCCAAGTTTCATTTTTCCTGATGGCTTTCATCTCTTCTTTCATAGCTACCTGCCAATTGCTCTCACTCTTTGCTTCATCAAAACTCACTTGATCAGTTGCAATTAATGCAAATCCAACTCTCACACTTCTGTCATATACATCTGCTAGTGACCTGATCTTTCTAGGAGGAGAATCACTGGACACACTTGAAGGAGAGCCACTTTGATTACTTGATGAACTAGCAAGATCTGTAGGTGTTGATGGTGTTGAGGGTGTGCTCGGATTTGAACCATCATTATCACTTGGCTCACCTTGATCAGTCTCTTCATCTGTACTATCCAAGTAGATAAGCTCTTGCAACCCATCTCGCTTCTCATTTTGCTTCCAATCCCACTTATTGTCCTCATTGAAGACCACATTTCTGCTAATGATCACCCTTCCATTTGCAGGATTAAATAGCTTGTATGCATTTGACTGTGATGCATACCCAATGAACATGCACTTCTCAGCCTTGTCATCCAACTTTTGTCTCAAATTGATCAAAGCATAGGCCACACACCCAAACACTTTCAAATGATCAACACCTGGCTTTCTTCCCCTTAGAACCTCATATGGAGTTCTATTCAACACTGCTTTTGTTGGAGAGATGTTCAGCAAGTACACTGCAATTGCTACTGCCTCACACCAGAACCTATTTGGAACCTCCTTGGCCTTCATCATACTCCTAGCCATCTTCACAACAGTTCTATTCTTCCTTTCTGCTACTCCATTTTACTCAGGAGTATATGGAGCTGTTAAATCTCCCCTAATTCCACCTCATAGCAGAACTCATTGAACTCATTTGACAAGAATTCACCTCTTCTATCAGTTCTTAGAGCCTTGATCTTTTTCTCTAACTGATTATCAATCATCACTTTAAATCTCTTGAAATTGAGAAAGGTCTCAGACTTGTGCTTTTGAAAAAACACCCAACTCATCCTGTTGTAGTCATCAGTCACCATCAAAAAAATACTTGCTTCCACCTACAGACTCGGTTTACATGGGTC
Organism: Persicaria maculosa; assembly: GCA_963922045.1. Lineage (NCBI taxonomy): Eukaryota > Viridiplantae > Streptophyta > Magnoliopsida > Caryophyllales > Polygonaceae > Persicaria > Persicaria maculosa. Next base: position 12,867,172 of record OY998252.1, read on the forward strand.
CACACAAGTCTGTATGCAACAACTCAAGACATTGAGTTGCTCTCCAACCTGATCCACTTGGAAAAGACCCTCTCAACTGCTTGCCATACACACAACCTTCACAAAATTCTAACTCACTGATCTTAGGCAAACCCTGAACCATTCCTTTAGCACTTAACATCTTCAGACTCTGCATATTTAAATGCCCATATCTCTGATGCCACAATTCAGACTCTTCTACACCTTTAGCTGCCATAGCCTTGCTCACATCAGAGGCTAAGTTGAGAGGAAACATCCTGTTTGCAGTCATAGACACACTTACCACAACATGGCCTGTTCTTTTCTCTCTAATCACACAGGTATCATCATCAAACAGCAAGGAAAAACCACTCTGTTGCAACTGACCAACACTCAACAAATTATGAGCTAATCCAGGCACAAATTGCACATCACACAAGGTTTTCTCTCCACCTTGTACACTAGCAATGGCTACTGTGCCTTTACCTTCAACCCGCAGCACCTTATCATCCCCAAGTCTTACCTTGCTTCTCTTGGTTTCATCAAGCTCCTTGAATAACTTCCTTGAGCTTGACATGTGATTCGAGCAACCACTATCAAGGTACCAAATAGCAAACACATCTTCTATAGTGGTGGTAAGAGCCATGAACAACTTCTCTTCTTTGTCTGCATTCTCTGAGAAATTTGCCCCTTTTTTCTCATTTTCCTGCTTATCCCAACACTGAGCTTCCTTATGCCCATATCTCTTACAATAGTAACACTTGATGTTACTCCTATAGGACCTTGACTCACTGTGATTGCCTCTGGAAGACTCCTTCCACTGATCTCTTCTAGTTTCACTCCCTTGTCCTCTTCATTGACCACAAAAGGATCCTCTTCCTTGACCTCTACCTCCACGACCTCTATAACTGTCTCTGTGACCACCTCTACCTCTATGGCCACCTTTGTAACCTCCCCTAATCGATGAGCTTTCGCCCTTGCTCTTTGAATTGTCATCTTTAACTTGAAGCAACTTTTCATCCTTGGTCGCACTAGTTCTGCTCAATCTCTCTTCATGTGCATGATCGAAGAGAGCTTCTTAGCTCTTCAAACCTATACACTGATAGGTCCTTAGACTCCTCTATAGCAGCTACTACATGGTCAAACTTCTTTGTGAGACTCCTCAACACTTTCCTCACAACCTTCTCATTATTAATCTCTTCACCATAAGTTCTCATATGGTTTACAATTCCTGTGACCCTTGACAAGTAAGCCTGCACATTCTCTTTGTCTTGCATCACCAGTGTCTCGAAGTCTCTCCTTAGAGGCTGAAGCTTCACAGTGATAACCCTTCTATCACCCATGTACTCTTGCTTCAACACTTCCCATGCTCCGTGTGCTGTTTGAGAGGCTGCTATCCTTGGGAACACTTCATCATCCAAAGCTGATCGATTGTATCATGAACAAAGCTTTGGAATCCTTCTTCCTCCTTTCTCTTAACTGCTGATCTGGTTCAGCAACACCAGTGTCCTCGAATCCTTGATCCACCAGATTCCATACTTCTTGAGACTTGAAGAGGGTTGTCATCTTCAAGCTCCAAAAATGGTAATTAACCCCTTTAAACATAGGCAATTGAGGATTGCCAACATTACCATTGCTATTGTTCTGCATTTTCGAACAATGATTCTCTCAACTTGTGTTTCCCTGTGTTTGATCTCACGACACTCAACCCAGAAGTCATGGTGCGGGACCATCCAAGACACCTTCAGACACACCTATACTTGGGAATGGACCTATGATTCAAGCTCGTGAGAATGTTGTCATTCTAAAGAGGAAGAAGAAGGCTCCACCATGGGAGAAGGTCCAAAGGTGGAAGCTTGACGTTTTAGATTCGTTCAGCATTTGACAGCTTTTCGACGTCTCAGTAAAATGAGTCGTACGGATTCAATATTAATCGGATTTGATCGTGCCATACCTTGTCGGAACGAGGACGAAGAGATCTACAACTTTGCTGTTGAAGGTTTTTCCAGATTCGACCTAGAGCTTGGCCGAAAATCACATTCTTTGGGCTGTCACTGTTTTAGACGGGAAATTCTTAAGGGTTGGAACTCTTTTTATTGCTATTTTTAGAGACCTTATTTACTTAAGTTATTTTTAGTATTTTAGGGATTTAAGTTAATTTCTATTATATTTATTATTTTCATTAAAATCAGCCATAGGGTTTTCTATATTAGAACGGCTGATTCCTCCATTGTACTGAGACGTCTCTTTTATGAAATTTTCAGTTTGTGTGAAACACAATTGAGAGAAAGTCAATCGACTCGAAGCGTGGCTCATCGATTGCAACAATTGGTTATAGATCTAACTTGGGTTGCTTTGAGTTCGTCAACCTCGCGAGAGCTTGGTGATCCAGGTAATCACAAGTCCCCTCCTTGTGCCTCCAAGTTGTCCGCTTGGTTGTGTAAGGTTGTAGAGGCGGGCTTTATAGTCGTTGGTGTTTGGTTCCTACCCTCTACGGAGGCCTGGGGTCTTTATCTCGTTCTATTTTAGTTCGAATCAGTCCACTATCGGTCGTGTCTTTGTTATCAATTTCGAGTCTTGCATTTTATTCATCGAGTCTTTGAGTCTTTTGCTTCCGTTCTTGTTATTTCTTGTTTGATTGTCGAAGATCAGGCCACCCTACGGCTAACCCCGTATCAAATTGGCATCAGAGCTTTGGTTTCCGACATCAAAATTTGTGTCTTTTGTTTCCCTAAACACAAAAACTACAAAAATAGAGTCTTTCTTATTCTTGGTTTTTACTTCTTAAATTTTTAATTTGATTGCATTAACCTTTGTTTGTGATTGTTGTGGTTGCTTAGCCCTAAACACAAAGCCAGCCGGACCATCATCAAGCTATTGCCGAATTCAGCCCTGAAGCAACATCATTTCATTCATTTGTTGCAATCTTACGGTATCAAATTGATTCCACCCACTGTTGCAGCCACATAATTGTGCAATAGAGCCATCGGCAGTTCGGCCTTCATTGAACCAATCCCCTAACCCTAGTTTGTTGTTCTATCTTTTGATCTATCTATTTAATTGCCTAAATTAAATTCTGAATTTTTTTTTGTGGTAGATATTATTGTTTTATCTATCATAAATTATAAAAGGCATTAGATAGATATACTTACCATATTAGCCAAACCATCACCTATATATATTTCATTAGGGCTATACAAATTTTTATTTTTCTTTCACCATAGCTTAAATTTTCAAGAGTCCTTTTATTTCATATATAGTTTCTTGCATTAGTAAAAAAAAAAAAAAAAAAAAAAACAAAAACAAAAACAGTCCGAAATATTTAAAAAAAAAAACAAAAAAAAAATTACATTCAAAGCTTAGTCCTAGGAGGATAAAATTCACTAGGGGCAAAAGTAAGCTTTCGAAAAAAAAAAAAAAAAGGAATTGTTGAGATCTAGTGCAAGAACTTTCAAGGACCAATTTTGGTGAAATCATATAGCTCTAGTCGAAAGTCTCAAACACATACCTCCCAAACCATAAATTTTTTTAAGCCCTACCTTGCAACTACAACATCCATACTAAGGGTTTAAATCAAAAAGAGGTAAAAATCCAAGTTTTTCTTTCTTTTCTTTCATTTTCTTTTCCTATTTTTGTGTGTCGTGTACTGCAGTGCCCATACCGACCCCATACCGACCCCCTCCAGCCTCGGTACAGCCTCGTTACAGTGTCTGCTGAGCTATGTTTTGGTCGATTTCGAGTCCCTTGTTGCTTGTTCTTTGTTCTTTCTCTTGATTACTTTCCTTTGATTGTTAAGTCCTTGCTTGAGTGTTGATTTGCCCAAAGCGGATTGCCCCAACAAGCTTGTCATAACCAATTAGAGAGAAGTGTGCGAGAGAAACACATTGTGAGTTATTTTATTTGCTAATCATGACATAGTTCCGTGTTTGTCTTTATTTGAAATGTCTAACGAGCAGGTGAACAACAGGAACAATGCCAACAATGGCAACGATGAAAACAATTCCGAAGCAACTATATCCGTCGCAATGTTCAACAACAAAATGAACACTCTTATGGAGACCTTGGCTAAGATAAATGAAAGATTGAAGGTACAAGAGCGTCGGTACGGCTTACCGGTACAACATACTAATTATTCTTTCCCCGTGCTTAGTTCTTGCGTTGGCTCTACCACGGTGACCGTACAAGGAGTACCACCTAGAGATGATGTGCCACCACATGAAAGGGAAGAAACTCATCCTATTCCTTCTACTAATACTAATCAGCATCATGTTCCTTCTAGTGTAAATAATCAGTTTGTTGATAAAATTGAGGAGCAGGTCGAAAATGATCAAGATATTAGTTTACTTGCCTCTAAAGATGATTGCATTACATGTGCGCATGATGATTCTTTGATTGTTCATAAAGTTTTTGGTTTTCAATCTATGCCTTGTGATGATAATCAAATAGACGAATTGTGTCTTACTCCACGCTTAGAAGAAGGCAATGTTTCTAATTTGATCATTGATGGTGAAGATTGTCCTAATATTGCTAGTCTTGACTTACTTGAAAATCAAGCCTTGAAAAAGGATGACTCCTTGCTAGCTTTAGATGACAACTTAGAGATAAATGAACACGCTAACTTGCATATTCAATTTGAACCTTATGACGATGAAATGAAATATGATTTATGCATTAATACGACTTCTTTTCTTGGTGTTGTAGTGACCTCTGATGGCCTTGAGAGGAGTTTCCATGGGCATGAGGTATTCGATCCAGGAGCTCGTGTGGATGCATTTGCAGAATCTTATGCGACCTTGGATTCGAGGTCGAATCCTTTTCAAGAAAGGGGGAATGATGCTTTTCGACGTCGTTGGTGTTTGCTTTTCGACGTCTCAGTACAATGGAGGAATCAGCCGTTCTAATATAGAAAACCCTATGGCTGATTTTAATGAAAATAATAAATATAATAGAAATTAACTTAAATCCCTAAAATACTAAAAATAACTTAAGTAAATAAGGTCTCTAAAAATAGCAATAAAAAGAGTTCCAACCCTTAAGAATTTCCCGTCTAAAACAGTGACAGCCCAAAGAATGTGATTTTCGGCCAAGCTCTAGGTCGAATCTGGAAAAACCTTCAACAGCAAAGTTGTAGATCTCTTCGTCCTCGTTCCGACAAGGTATGGCACGATCAAATCCGATTAATATTGAATCCGTACGACTCATTTTACTGAGACGTCGAAAAGCTGTCAAATGCTGAACGAATCTAAAACGTCAAGCTTCCACCTTTGGACCTTCTCCCATGGTGGAGCCTTCTTCTTCCTCTTTAGAATGACAACATTCTCACGAGCTTGAATCATAGGTCCATTCCCAAGTATAGGTGTGTCTGAAGGTGTCTTGGATGGTCCCGCATCAAGTCATACCCAGCAAGAGCACTTCTCCTTGCTCTGATACCAATTGTTGGAATTCGACTGATGGATCACACAACACCACACACAGAGATCGAGGACAAGAACTGGAAGAAGAACATACACAACACACACTCGACAATTTTCCAAAATAGCCTCACACCTTGATTACTTTCACAAACTCCTACTAAAGCTATTACAAACATAAGTAACTAAAATGAAACTGAAATTACAATTCACTTCCCCAATAACACACAACCTAGGAAGTGACCCATTACAAATAAAACTGACATAAACTAACTTCTGCACTTAACTGTCATTCGACATCAACAACAATGACAGTATCGTAGTCGACTTCGACTAACACTAAGCTAACACTTTGCCTAAACCTTGGATTACATTTTAACATTTAACAGTTTTATATTTTTTAGTCAATTTAATAGATTGATTAATGAAAATTGATATTGAAAAGTGTATTTATTGACTACTTTTTATTTTAAACTCTCCGTTTGGTTGAAAAAAGTTGATAAATATGATAAGATTTAGAAAAAAAAATATAAACTAATAATAATTAATACATTATTTGAAAATTGTATTAAGAGCTAAAATGACACTTATTTTAGATCATACGTAGTATTAGAAATTAAATCAATAGCTTAAAAACTACAGATTCATGGATTTGTTTGAAACAGAAAGCAAGAACATTCAGCTACACATCTCTCCTTGCAAGCTCCAAGGATAAATCCTTCTACTTCCTCGAGCTCTTGGGCATCTCCGTTGGCCGCCGACGCCTCTCCATCTCCCCGACCGTCTTCTCCTCGGCCCAGACCCTGATAGACTCCGGCACCGCCATCACACGCCTCCCCCCCAAGGCCCACTCCGCCCTAAGCACTGCCTTCAAGCAGGGCATGAGCAAGTACCCGTCGGCCCCCGCCCTCTCGATCCTCGATACCTGCTTCGACCTCTCGAGCTACCAGATCGTCTCTGTCCCCAAAGTGGCCCTCTACTTTCGGGGAGGAGCATCCATGGATCTCCCCCTCTCCGGCATTATCTTCGCCGCTAAGCTCTCTCAGGTCTGCTTGGCGTTCGCCATAAACAGCGGGGATACGAGCACCGCGATTCTCGGGAACACTCAGCAGCGTAGTTTTGATGTGGTGTATGATGTCGATGGTGGGAAGATAGGGTTCGGTCCCAATGGCTGTTGATTAGGGTTAATTGATCGATCGATATTAAATTGCGCCTAAAGGTATTTGTTTGAATTATTGGTCGTACTTAATAATGTGATCAAAGTAAATTTATGATCGGGTAATGTGATTATATGTAACAATATAATATACAAACTATGAATCAATTGATGATTGTTAAACATTCAATTGAGATCTCTTGGATGGAGTTAATAAATGAAGATGTGAATTTTCTAGATTTGGGAAATTTTGTGTTGTATTATCGTAATACAAGAAGTTGAATCAGCTGAGGCTAACACAGCTAACAACCGATCGATAATCTACCTCTAACAAACTTCTTAACCTGGGCCACTTTTATTGGGCTAAACTACTGGGCCTTCAGAACCCAAGTATGTGGGCCTCGATCCATTCCACTTATTGCACTATGTTCCACATCCCCGCAAGTTGGACGTACTGGTAAGGTAAGTGGTAATAGAAGGCTATCTTGGAACACAACTAATGATGGGAAGAGGATGCAAGAGCTTTGGTGAAAATGTTAGTCAGCTTGTTGAGAGATGTGAATGAGATAAAAAGAATCTCAAATCGAAAGTTAAGTATATTAGCTAGCTTGTTGAGAGATGTAAATGTTAGTCAGTCCAGTGACGGAGCTAGAAATTTATTGAAGGGGCGGAGGGTGAAGTTTTATACAAATTGTTGATTCACTATTCGATATATTTTTCTAGAGTTTAGCAAACCAAAATCAAAACTATGATATTTTATATTAAACGATGATATTTTAGTTGACAATGCTTTTTTTACTTCAGAACACAATGTTTTAGTTTAAAACTGAATCATTAGTTGTTATATATGTTTTCTCTTTAAATGAAAAAAACGACATCATTTTAATCTATAACAAAAGTCTTTTCGTCTAAAAATATATCGTTTAAAATCTACAAAGTCAATATGCAACTCAGTGGCGGAGCCAGGATTCTCGGTCAGGGGGTGTTAAAAAAATTTCGTGAAATATTGTTTTTTGGTGTATACTTAATAAGAATATTTTTTAAAAAAATATATTGAAAAAACACTAAAATTGTGATTTTTGGAAATGTTTTTTTGTATTTAAATAGTTGAGAGTAACGAAAAAAATAGAAGAGAAACAAACAATATTGAAAGAAAATGTGAAATGTATAATTTAAACATAAATATGACATTTTTTTAATGAAATAGTTGATAGAAACAAAAAATATAGAGAGAAATGAAGAAGAATTAATGCTATAGTAAAACAAAGAAAAAAGGATGGTGTTGAGAATTGAACCCAAGACCTTTAGCTAGATTTTAATGCTCCTTTCATCATTTCTTCCTTACCACTTGAGCTAGATGGGACTCTTATTTTAATTATCATTTAAATATGTTTTATTACCTTAAAAATACTAAATATATGCAAAAAAAATTATTATTTTTTTGTATTTTTTTTCCGCCAGGGGGTGCTCGAGCACCCCCTTGCCTCCGCCACTGATGCAACTTGTTGTTCTCTTAGCATGCAATAACGTACGTGTAACAAGATGTATGAACTTTAAACTTGCATAATTTCTTATATAATTATCAATTTTAGCTAACCTCTTGTTTTGAAGCTCTTTGGTTGAATTATATCACAAAAAATATCAAATTAAGTAAAATATAAAAACATCATTTATTAAAAGACATTTAGAAATAATTAATCGGTGTTTAACTTTCAAACATTTATAACTATTTACTCCATTATCGGATTGAAGCTTTTAATATATCAAAACAAAGCTATCGACGGGTAGAACAAATATAGGTGATTCGTCGGATGAACGGGAGGAGGCGAATGCTCCCCCATGCCCATGTCTAGTTTCATCTATAAACCAATCGGTAGGCTATTACTTCCATTGCCAATTAGTTTTAGAATGAAACCTCTTGGCTTCTGTGCTAGGCTACTAGCGCATGCGTGCACTAGGTTTGTGTTCTAGGAGATAAGCACCTATGCACACGACTCCTAGTACGTCATTAGTCCGAGTCTTACTTTTTGATACAACTGCAACCCTGGCGGGGGACCAAAAAAACAACAACAAAATATAAGGAGAGGGGAAGTCTCTGCACAATGCCTTAAGCTTTTGTACGTGTTAGAAAGGTGGATCACAACCTTATAATAAAAAAAAAATACGGCACGATTCCCGTTTTCATATAACCCGACCAGGGTTTCTTGGAATTTCACAGAGATAAAGTCATCGACGCAACTACAACCCAAAAGTTATAAAAGATGTAGAGATAAAGCCACCATTGACCATCTCTCGAATGAAGTGGCCATCAATACTGATGTGCTTGATCCGTTTGTGAAACACCGTACCGGATTAATTTACAACAAGCTTGAGAGCTGCTTTATTGTCCCAATGGAGGGGAATGGGCAAAGAAACCAGTGATAACTAATCAAACAATCCATGGAGCCAAACCAGCTCACTCGCAGTCGCAGACACGTACACTACGAGCAGAACTTCACCTACCTTTGATGAATAATTGGTTTATCGAGTTGTTCAACCGGAAAAGACTTACAGATAATACCCAACGGTCCCTCGTTCGAACCTGAATGACCACTCTTTATTTACCAAAATCAAGATTTATCAAGTTGTATGGACCAACTCTCATTTATTCGGATCGACTTCCGTCACGTACCCTGCCTTCAAAGAAGTAACTTGTGTTGCTATATTAAATCCTCCATTGACATATTGGTGAATATGAGATCACCGGTTTAGTGGGTGACGTGCAACCACTTATCCAGTATATATAACACAAAGAATCCTTGAGAGTCCATATACTTTGTTCTCCCTCCTCCATCCACATTATATTCTACAGAACAAGGAAAAAAACCCATTAGTGATCGAGTTAAGTACTGACGGGTGGTCCATCTTCCTCTAATGGTCTCCCTCTAATGGTCTCCCTCTACCGAGCTCCAAAAGATCTCGATCAACCGGTGGAGGGGATACCCCGCGTTCAGATACTCCTACGAGTGTCTTTACTGCCAACCCCATAGAGTGTCCCATGGGCATCAAGAAGTCTAAAAGAAAGGGGAAGGAGGCAATGTCATCTGATCAAGTAGAACCCCATGAGCTTACCGAACAAATGGAGAAAGCCAGGGTTGACAACTTCAATCGATTCTATGAGTTGCAGCTTGCTAAGGAGAATCGTAAGAGAGAGAAGCTGCAAGGGTATGCGAGAGTGAAGAAGCTGGAAATGGATGGGCTAGAGTGAGTGAAGAAGCTGGAAATGGATGGGATGGAGCGAGTGAAGAAGCTAGAAGTGGATGGAATGACGCGAGTGAGGAAGATAGAGTTGCTTAACAACCTGATTCAGACTCAAAATCTTCCACCGGAGGATGAAAAGCTCAAGATGAGGTTATTCAAGGAGCTTTCTGATCAATATTCCCCATGAGAAGGAGGATCTTCTATGTAGTGCATGTTTCCTATTCCGTAGTGCATGTTTAATATTTCGTAATGCAAGTTTCATATTCGATGTAATGCATGTTTCCTATTCTATGTAATGCATGTTACCTATTCTGTAATGCATGTTTCGTATTCTGTAATGCACCTTCCGTACTTGTAATGTATGTTTAGTTAAGAAATTTAAGCTTGGATGTGATTAGCTAGAACTTTGGGAATAGGTTTCTGAAAAGCTTGAACTTTGGGAAGAGGTTTCTGAAAAGAGTGAACTTTGGGAAGAGGTTTCTGAAAAGAGTGAACTTTGGGAAGAGGTTTCTGAAAGCTTTCATGTGATATTTCGTTGTCCCTTCTGCCATCGACTTGTCAAATCTATCTTTGTCTTCAAGAATTTTATTTGTAAAGTCATCATGTGATATTTTGTCGTCCTATTGACAAATCCATTCTATATAAGTTGGCTACTTTAGCATTGATGAAGAGGCACACCAAACACATTCCTTACCATACTCATTCCTCTTAATCCCCAACAATGTCTAGATCCGACTCCAATTCATCAAACACAAACCCTTTCCTTTCAAGTAGTAGCTCCGATGATGGCATAAGCGAGCTACAAGCAGCTTTTGCCGAATGGGAAGCTACAGCTACTGCTCTTCAGCAACCATACCAACAACCTGAAAGTTCTCGAAGGAGACGTCGTCGAACCCACATTGAAAGAGGAAGGGAGAGAGGCTTTGCTCAACTGTCCAACGATTACTTCTCGGAGGTGGCAACATACCCAGATGAAGTGTTTCGCCGACGATTCAGAATGCGTAAGGGGGTCTTCAATCGCATTGTTCAACGATTGGAGACAGAAATGGTGTACTTTCAACAACGACCGGATTGCATGGGCCGGATGGGCATTTCTGCTTTGCAGAAAATTACAAGTGCAATTCGAATGTTGTCCTATGGCTTTGCTGCTGATGCTTGTGACGACTACCTTCGTCTATCGGGGGGCACGGCCAGATTGTGCTTATCACATTTTGTTGATGGCATCATCCAATTTTTTGGAGACGAGTATCTTCGTCGACCAAATGCAGTAGACATCCAACGATTACTAAGCGTGGGGGAGTCTCGTGGCTTCCCAGGGATGTTGGGTAGCATTGATTGTATGCATTGGGCATGGATGAATTGTGGGACTGCATAGAAAGGTCAATTTGCTCGTAGAGATCATGATCACCCAACGATTATACTTGAGGCGGTTGGATCATATGACCTATGGATCTGGCATGCTTTCTTCGGCGTCCCATGTACTAATAATGATATTAATGTTCTTGATCGTTCCCCTGTTTTTGATGATGTTATGCAAGGTCGAGCTCCAACTGTTAATTTCACCGTAGGAGGACATGAGTATCGCATGGGATACTATCTAACCGATGGGATTTACCCGGAATGGGCTACATTTGTGAAGTCACCGAAGTCTCCCCAGGGAATCAAAATGAAATTATTTGCTGAACAAGTTGCTTACATTCAGAAAGACGTAGAAAGAGCATTTGGAGTGCTACAATCTTGTTTTGCAATAGTTCGCAACCCAGCACTATCTTGGGATCCAGAAATGCTCGGAAAGATAATGCGAGCATGCATCATTCTGCACAATATGATCGTAGAGGATGAGCGAGAAGACTATAGCCACCATGGATACGAGATTCCGCAGTTTGAAGAAGGCATAAGTGGCGAACCTATCCCGATGGAGAACTCTGCTTGGACGCAATCGACTAGGACTCCCAACGTCATGCGAGATTATATACAAGCAAGGAATCAACTACGTGATAGTGTTACACACCGTCGCCTTAGAGAAGACTTGAAGGAACACATTTGGCAGAAATTCGGGTCCAATGTGGGAGATAATTAGTGGTTTTTTAGTTTAGTATTATGTTTAAGTTGGAATTTAAGCTTCTGCATTGTTCGTAGTGTAATGTCTTTTGAAGTAATCATTGTATTTCCACTTATTTAAATGAAATTTATATTTTAAGTTAATATATAGTCACCATTTAGTTTAATAAGTAATACGGAGTATTAATTTATGAATAATATTTTTAACAGGAAATGAATATTATAAATTAATGTAGATTGGAGAAAATGAGTCGAGAGGGGTATAAACGTAAATTGCTTTGCTAGTAAAGGATGGAAATAATTATAGGAGAGGGGTATAATTGTAAATTGAATTGATAGGAAAATGTGGATTTTGGAATACTAGGGATGTTATTGATAAAGTGGGAAAAGTGAGAATGAGATCCTAGGATGATGTGGCGGAAAGAGAAGAATAAAATATTAGTATTCCTAGTATCTCTAGTATCTCTTGATAAACATGGCCTAAGGAGCTTTATACCTTTGTAGTTTTTGCACTATTGCACATCATATTAATTTGTTCCTATAAAAGTGGTATTAACTTACTAATTCTCCACTCTTCTAGCATCCTCGTTGTCTTCAGGATAGTTTTGAACAATTGTGTGAGCCATTTTAGACCCTTACTTCAATAGTTCAAGATCTTCTGTGTATACAATATTGCTTATCCGTTTTCCATTCTATCCATGGTCCCGAGACCCTAATGTTGGGTGGGTCCAGTGAGGACTTTTAAACATCCATCTAGGCCATCTCGATCCGAAAAAAGGTCTTGCACAAGCACTCACACATAACATCAAGTTTAACACTTGTTTGTTCTTGACAACAAGAGAGCATATTTGGAGGTGTTGACGACCCTCCAACAAAGTGATGACAAAAGCAACAAACACTCCCATTATTATAAAAGAAGCCCGTAAAAGAAATTTAATTATATTCAAAATATTAAAATTGGCGGTGATAATATTTGCATTATTAATACACTTGGAATTGGAATTGCCTTTTTGAGATTGAAATGATTACTCTGTATTTCATACTCCCATCCGAACCTCCTTAAATTTCATCGATTCACAATCGCATCGTATATATACAAGAAAATTAATTAATAGGGTTGTGGATAGACTGCAATTACTAACCTAGATATTGACACATAGCTAAAAATTCTCATTAAAAAAAATGACATCTACTAAACTATAAATAAATAGATTATAGTTAAAGCTAATATATCCTTTATATATAAACAAAGAAAATTAACCAAGCATAATTTATATAGAGAATACCCATAAATATATAGTCAATTAAAACGCATAGAATTCCAAACTAGAAAAGTTTGATTTTTGTAATTAAACATCCGAAATTTATTTGTGTTAAGTGAAATCAGGCCAAAGCCATCCGACACACACATATGTATTTTTTAATAAAGGCTAAAATTTGTGGATGAACAGTTTTACCACATCCAGATCCATAGTTTGGTGATAATTAAGATATATATTATTGTATAATTATTAATATTTATTTCATCATACATATTGCTGAATATGAGATCACCGGTTTAGTGGGTGACGTGCAACCACTTATCCAGTATATATATATAACACACAGAATCCTTTGTAGTCCATACACTTTGTCCTCCCTCCTCCATCCACGTTATATTCTACAGAATAAGGAAAAAAAACCCATTAGTGATCGAGTTAAGTACTGATGGGTGGTCCATCTTCCTCTAATGGTTTCCCTCTACTGAGGTGTTTTCTACCGGTCGCCGTCGTGCTTGTGTTCCTCTGCTCCTCCTCCTTGAGCCACCAAGCTAGAAGCGTAGGCCGCGACACCCATTTCTTCGACGTTCAAGTGACGTCTCTCATACCCTCCACGGAGGAGCTGTCCCTGTGCACACCCTCCCCCAAGGCCAAAGGTGATCTCCAATACTCTTTCCTCGTAGTTAGTTTAGAATTACTAATCTATATTTTGCATTGCTTCCTCACAAATTTTAAAACTCAATTGGAAAAGTCGATGAAATTCATAAATAAGATTATAAAGTGTGAACGGAAGAAGCCCAAAATCAGGCGACCCTACCAATCCTTTTAGAAGCTATCACGGGTCCGGGGAAGCACGTGAACGTTTTCTGGACCAAGTTTGTTGCTATGCTGGTTTTAAGAATGAGTGATTGCCTTACCATTCTCCCTTTCCTGGTCTTTTGTGCTTCATCTTGAGAATATAGATGGGCCCACATCTGCCACGACCAAAGATAGTAGCCAGCCTAGTAGATCAGTACTTTAGTATTAGTGTAAGATAGTTTTGATTGTTAATTGGTTTATAAAATGTCATTTTTAATAGATGTGTGTGATGTATTAGTTGGTTGAGAACTCTTTAATTTGCACATAGATATTTTCGGTGTAAATATCGAGTGGGTAAATCTTTTAGAAATATGTCTACGATATATAGATATGTTTTTATTTAAAAAGAAAAGGGTTGGTTTCGGATTTTTAAAAAGCTATCTCAAAAAATATAAATAATAGTTTTGTATTAAATAATTTGTAAAATATAGATGAATATCATTAACTTCATATGTATAATTTGATAATATATCAAGTTTATAAGATTTAATAAAAATGATGAGAGATTTTCTATAATTATATATGTTTATTTATTCAGGGTTAACAACATCATTCCTATGTAGAGTTAGTAATATTTCCTATTAATAATATAAAAAATGATTTACGTTTATTGATGGTAAATAAAGATAAAAAACCATTTTTGAACCTCAAAATCCAACTATTATCCACACCTTAATTCAAATCCATATAAGCCCACTGAGGCCAAAAGTTAGTTTAAAAGTCAAATATATATACCGGTTTCATTAAATTAATATGGACACGTACACTTGTTATTCTCCTTTATATGAAAGAATATATTTCTTTCTTCTTTTTAATATTTTTGTTATTCCATTTTCTTTTTAGATCAGATAATCAACTTTTCTTTAGTGGTTGATCAGGAGGAAGCTCCAACTCATATTTAAATGCATAAAAAATAAAATAATAAGGAAAACAACAAAAGAAAAAAGATGGAAGAAAAATGGGGAATTTCGGGTAAAGCCATGTGATTCCAATTGAAATGCTTCAAATATGTCCCCTAGATTGCATTTATTTATTTATTTTGTATATACTTTTTGTTTGTGCTAATTAGTTAAATAAATATTTTGTAGTTTTATGTTTATCTACTAGCTAGCTACTAGGAATTTTTCTTCTTTTCCAACTAATTAATAAGAGAAATTTTCAGATATTTCGAAATTAGGCATGGAAATAATTTTTAATTAATGGACCATTAGTCATGATTTAGGCTAGAGCTAGTTACGGATATAATTAGGGAGTCCACCCCATTTTTTTTAAAAAAATTAAAAATTAGGTAAAATAAAATAAGGAAAATTAATTAAAAAATATATATTTTTATTAGAATAATTTTTGTTAATTAAAATTATGAAAATTTTTATTTTCTGGCTGCGTGTATGCATGACTAGCGCAATAAGTTTTTCAATATATTATGAGATGAAGGGTAAAACAGTTTAAATTTCAGAAAATTTTAAAGTCCTCGAACTTTAAACTTTAAAGTCGTTGGCTAAAGTAGAAGCTATTTTGTTTGCGAATTTTAAATGTGTTTTTATGTATAAAATGTGACATCAATATTTTGTTAATTCACATTTTAGGATAGACTTTAGCTTCAAACAAAAATTTCAATAATATTCTCAAAATAAAAAAAAATTAATAATAACTTTATTTAATATCAATTTTTTATTATTAATTTTTAAAAATAATGTTATACTTATTAATAATAAATATAATATTCTTTTTAAAATAAGAAAAAGACAATATTTTTATAGAATTTTTAACTTTTTTAAAAACCTGTAATAAAATCAAACGGCCTATATTTTGAGACGGTCCCGTTCCGGTGGAGTTAAAGGGAATTCCTCTCAACTCTACCAGTAGAGTTTTTTCCAAACTCTACTGGAACTCCATTGAGATCGATATAGTATTTTAATTTACTTAAATACTGTACAATTGGCAAAAATAATATTAAAAAAAAAATGATTGCCCAAGATTAATTAATTGTCTAGAAAATTCAAAATGACGAATGTTTTGCATAAAAATTAAAATAATAAAGGGACACTGATTTGGTTTGGAGTGGTTAATGGCCCACGAAATGTCTAAACCCTAGAGATTGGAGATGATAGAGAAGTATACAAGTAAGCAACCCATGGCAGTGAGAGCATTAATTAGGGAGGCCACCTTAATTAGCTTAAATTGTAAAACTGATTAACCACTAACCACTAGCTAGAAACGATGGCCGGGGTGTGTAGGGCGTATGGTAACCCATCAACATCTCTCATATATAGAAGGGTAGCTGCTACTGCTAGCTAGCTGGCGATTAATTGCACATCTCAACTTCAATCTTTGTCCTAAAGCTAGTGAGCCCCATCCCCCATATATACGCATTGCGCCTAATCAATTATATATAATCTAATGTTTCGCCAAATTATAATATCTAACTGTATTGTATAATGCATCCTTTTAATTAAGGTTTTTTTTTTCTTTCTAAAACACATTTTAATATAATGAATTTTTTTAAAAATACTTTTAAAAATATTTTTCAAACAAAAAACAATATAATATTATATAATATAATTCATTTAATTGTAACACTGACTTTTATTTTCTTGAAAAATATTTTAATTTTTCTATGATATTTTATGTCTATAATTGAAATACTCTTTTTTTACTACTGTTTTTTTTTATTTAAAAAAGAACCTTATGTAATAGATTTTTTTAATAAAACACCCTAGTTTTTTTTAACAAAAACCCTTTATATAATATATTCCATTTAATTGAACCATGCACCAACTTTTATTTTCCAACCAAATGTTATAATTTTTTTATGACTTTTTTATGAAAAAATTCCTTTATTTAATTAATTAGTTATTTTAAAAATAACATGATTATATAAATTAAAAAATGTAAAACTAAAGCTTTAAGTTTTTTTAAATAAATTAAAACACATAAAATGTCAACGTTAATTTTTTTAAACAAATATTATAAGATTATATTTGATTTTTTAAAAAGTAAAATTTAAAGGTGTTTTGTTAAAAAAAAACTATAATATATAAGTTGCCTTTTAATGGGCACAAAATAGAGATTGGTTATTAAATTGAATGAATTATATTATATAAGATATTTTTATTTAAAAATAAAATAAAAAGTGTTTTGTTAAAAAAACATTATTATTTAATTAAGGTGACTTTAAAAAAAAACACTTTTAATTATACATGTGTGTAAGTTGATGCATTTAAACCTTATACAATTTAATATTTATAAAAATGCATATAGTTTTAAAATTGTGTCATTTTATGCCAAAAGTGCACTGTACGTTTACAATTATTACATAAGCAACTATTTTCACATAAACGGCCCTTATATATACTGTATACATAACATATAAAAAGTACGTGATTATCACACCGGTCGACTCTCAACTCTAGAATTAATAAACATGTCACATGGGACTGGTTACCGCATCCGTTGCATTTCATTAATTGTATTATTAGCCTCTATGATTTGACTAAAACAAATTAAAGTTAAAATTAATATTATATGATACAATATATACCAAAAAGTGATCTCTAATGGAACATTTTTTTAAATATTTGATACATATAGAGATTAATCATTTTTATTGAGCTTATCTATTAAAGTGACAAAATGTGGTTGTCCCACATCGGTAATGTAGAGAATGCTTGAACAACATATAAGAGGTTGAAGGGCTACACCTCTCATTGTCAATTGCTTTTGAGATGGAACCCGTTGGGTTTATGTGTTGTTCGAGTCTCCCGTATGTGGGTCTGCACACACGATTTATCAGTCTTACTGCTGATATTTCAAATTTGCAAATGTTTATTAGTTGATTTGCAATTATGTAGGGAAGAACAAGGAAGGGATTACATTAGAAGTAGTACATAGACATGGACCATGCTCCAACGTCAAATCAACAAGTAAACATCCTAGTTCCCTGAACCACTCAGAGATCCTTCGACACGACCAGGAACGAGTTGACTCGATCCATGCCAAGCTCTCCGGTGCACAATCCTTGGAGCCGAAGAAGGTGGTGCTCGAGGGTAAATCAGCTAGCCTTTCGACCAAGTCTGGCTCCTCTATTGGATCTGGAAACTACATTGTCTCCATCGGTCTTGGTTCTCCCAAAAGATCTCTCTCACTCGTTTTTGACACAGGTATATGAATAATCTCAAACCATACCCATAATCTTCAATTTATGTATGCATATATAGATAACAATTTCTAACCTTGAGTAACGATTTAGACCTTAACAAAAATATAATACAATCTAAACTTTATCCATCATGCCATTTGGGTTAGACAATCGGGTCAAGTTCGGGCCTGAATAATTACTTCATGTCAGGATTGACCATTTCAAACTATACATTTACAAGTCAATTTTTCCAAACATGTGATTTTGATATTATATAAATGAAATAAATAAAAAAATTTAATTTAATTAGTTTTCTAAATTTTTTTTTTTCATTCTACAATATTAATAGTCTAATATATAAGCCCAACAAAAAAATTTACAATAGATCGATATTATCAACGTGAGACTCTTTGATCTCTTAACATTCTCACCGTAAAAAAAAAAAAAAAAACAGGGAGCGATCTGACGTGGACGCAGTGCAAGCCTTGCGCTAGTACGTGCTACAAGCAGGTGGAGCCCATCTTCGACCCGGCGGCGTCCACCAGCTACGGCAACCTCTCGTGCGCCTCCCAGATATGCGCGGAGCTGGTGGTGGCCACCGGAGTCATGCCCAGATGCTCCTCCACCACCGCCTGCGTCTACGGCATCCAGTACGGCGACTCCTCCTTCTCCGTCGGATACCTCGCCAAGGAGCGCCTCACCCTCACCCCCTACGACTATCTCGACGGCTTCGTCTTCGGCTGCGGGGAGGGCAACCAGGGCTTGTTCGGCGGCTCCGCCGGGCTGCTTGGCCTCGGCAGGGATAAGCTCTCTGCCGTGTCGCAGCTCGCCGCCAAGTACGGGAGGTACTTCTCTTATTGCTTGCCGCCGGGATCCACTTCCGCCGGCCACCTCACTTTTGGCAAAGGCGGCACCGTAAGTTCTCCTCATACCCTCCTTCCATTTTTTTGGTTGTATACTTTTTTTTTTAAAAAAAAAAAATCTTTTTGGGAAACTAATTAATGGTAAACCTATATCTCAACTTTCAAATGTAATAAAAATATCCCGACATTTGAGGGTAGTTATAATATATTACCACGAGTTTTCTCACGGGTCAAAAATGCTGACAAGATAGCCTACGTGGATTTTTTACAAGGGTTTCTTGAACGGTTTTCTTAGGAAAAAAAATAAAGACTTGGACCAAATTCATACCCAATGTATTTTCCTCCCTTTATCTTCTTCCATAGTCGCCTCTTAAACTGGTGTGGATTCAAAGAGATTGATCGAGATTCGAGGAGGAGTAGTTGCTTGACTAGGTTTAAGGTTGATTTTTCATCATTAAAAATGAAAATTAGTTGCTGGGTATGAACCCGATCCAACCCTTAATTTTTTTCCTAAGGAAACCGTTTAATAAAACTCAATTTTAGTGTTAATTTGTAAAAAGGCTTTCACGTAGGTTGCCTTGTAAAAAAAATCCACGTAGACTGTCTTGTCAGCATTTTTGACCCGTGAGAAAACACATGGTAATATATTACCACCACCATTAAAGGTCAGAATTTTTTTATTACATTTAAAAGTTAATGATATATTTTTATTATACCCAAAGATGAGGTATTTTAATTAGTTTTTTCTTATTTTTTTTCGACTTGGGTCATTATTATCGGGTTGAATCTCGTTTGATTCGGATTTGACATTATAAGTTGCACTAAAAATCATAATTTCAGGGAAAGAAAAAAAAAAGCATAATGGAAATAAGAATCTAAGCATTATAATGGAAAAAAATAATTCATGCATGGATTTGTTTTGAAACAGAAAGCAAGAACATTCAGCTACACATCTCTCCTATCGAGCTCCAAGGGGCAATCCTTCTACTTCCTCGAGCTCTTGGGCATCTCCGTCGGCGGCCGACGCCTCTCCATCTCCCCGACCGTCTTCTCCTCGGCCCAGACCCTGATTGACTCCGGCACCGTCATCACACGCCTCCCTCCCAAGGCCTACTCTGCCCTAAGCACTGCCTTCAAGCAGGGGATGACCAAGTACCCGTCGGCCCCGGCCCTCTCGATCCTCGATACCTGTTTCGACCTCTCGAGCTACCAGGTCGTCTCTGTCCCCAAAGTGGCCCTCTACTTTCGGGGAGGAGCGTCCATGGATCTCCCACTCTCCGGCATTGTCTTCGCCGCTAAGCTCTCTCAGGTCTGCTTGGCGTTCGCCGGAAACAGCGGGGATACGAGCATCGCGATTCTCGGGAACACTCAGCAGCATAGTTTTGATGTGGTGTATGATGTCGATGGTGGGAAGATAGGGTTCGGTCCCAATGGCTGTTGATTAGGGTTAGTTGATGGATTAAATTGCACCTAAAGGTATTTGTTTGAATTATTGGTCGTACTTAATAATGTGATGAAAGTAAATTTATGATCGGGTAATGTGATTATATGTAACAATATAATATACAAACTAGGAATCAATTGATGATTGTTAAACATTCAATTGAGATCTCTTGGATGATTTCTAGGCCACTTATTGGGCTAAACTGCTGGGCCTTCAGAACACAAGTATGTGGGCCTTGATCCATCCCACTTATTGCACTATGTTCTTCATCCCCGCAAGCTGGTCGTACTGCTAACTGAAGGCCAAGCTTGGAACACAACTGGTGATGGGAAGAAGCTCCGAAGAGCTTAATTTGATGAAAATGTTAGCCAACTTGTTGAGAGATCGATGTGAATGAGATCAAAAGATTATGTTGGTATGTGGTTGTCCGACATCGGTTATATAGAGAATACTTGAAAAACATATAAGATTGAAGGACTACTCCTCTCATTGTCAATTGATTTTGAGATGGAACCCCGTTCGGATTTATATGATTTGAGCAGAGATAAAATTCCCTCTCCGTCACCACCTGCCTTCAAAGAAACTTCTGTTTCTCTCTATATATATAGAACAGGAAATAATCCAATCTAGCCAAGATACTGTTGCTATATTAAATCCTCTATTGACAATGTATATATATTATAATAAAGGATTAATTATGTATATACTCCGTGCAATATACTCTGCAGGACAATATAAAAATAAAGCTATAGGACAATGTTTAATGAAAGAATAAGTTGGGTACGTTAACTCTATTTTTTTTCAAGAGTCGTGTACTGAGAATTTCGTTATCAACTGATCGTATTCAAAAATTTCATTGGACGATCGATATCAGAATAGTGCAATAAAATATTCGATCAGTTTATCAAGTTAGAGATAGTCCTAATTAGCTTGTGCTTTTGTAGCTCCTACACAATGGTTTAAGTTTTTTTTGTAAAGTGGTGGATTTCGAATTTATAATCAAAAACAAAAATTAAAACCCGACACGTACGACTCCTGTTTTCACCGATTTCTCGGATTCTCACATTTTTAGACTTTTTCTTCATTATATACGTAATCCTGTAAGAAAGAGTGCACTGTAAAGTAATTTTTGACCATGCCAAAAAACAATAAATAGTACATGATGGAGTATTTTATAATGAATCTGATCTACCTCACTAGCAAGTAGCGTACTCTTTCTCCAAATAGGAAAAATGTTTAAAAATAATACTTAAATATCAACCTTAAATATAAAATAATGTAAACTTTAAATTTGATGATCAATTTCATACCTAAACTATCGTCCTATACTCCTATTAAAATATAATAATATAGATGTGTTTTTTGGTGAAA
The DNA here is from genome assembly GCA_963922045.1 of Persicaria maculosa. Lineage (NCBI taxonomy): Eukaryota > Viridiplantae > Streptophyta > Magnoliopsida > Caryophyllales > Polygonaceae > Persicaria > Persicaria maculosa. Next base: position 12,888,970 of record OY998252.1, read on the forward strand.
TTTTCGGCTAAATTTGTCATGTGTACAACAGAAATAATACAGACTTGATGGAGTGATAAATTTAACTTGAAATTTGACTGAAAAACACATGTATTTTTTTTTTGGTTAATAGGGAAATAATTTGTATATGAATTTTTTTTTTTTGGGTGAAAGATGTGGTCTCTAGGTGCTACCTATATATAAAGAAAGGCATAGATCAAACAATGACCTACAAAGCCAAAACTAATACCTTGTCACCAAACACCTCCAATTCCAACGTCATCCAGACCAAGGCCATTGATGAAGGACATCAAACCTTTCCGTACCGAATACTCTTCACCCTTTGTTCACCCTACTGAAAACTCCACCAATTGATTGTAAAACCTTGAAAAGCTAACTTGCAGGATGATAACAAAGGATGATAAAAGACAAAATAAGACTTGATTTTAAGGTTTTGAAACCAAGGCTAAATTATTCAGTTACAATTTATTTTCTGGATTCGATATTTTATATATGTGTTACATTGCATGAAAATTTTACGAGCCATATGAGCTTGCATACAAGCCTCATCTTTTGGGCCTTAATTTTCTGTAATATTGGACTGACCGAATATATATTATTTGTAGAAAGATTTGGTTGTTGATATTCTTCAGGATCTGTGAAATGGGCTCAGAATTCAAACAAGTGCTCTCAATCATATTTAATCTTCTAGAAGCACGTTCAATTAGTTGTTGAAGATTTAGTGCAAGGATTTCGGACTCTCAAGAGCCAATAATTCAAGTTCAAACGTCTCTCATCTTTGGGAGATTGAAGGTTATAAATAGATGAATGGAGGAGAACGGCACAACACTGAATCAAAACATCCAAGCGATCAAGTTCTCCATAACATTCATCGATCTTAGTTACTCTTGCAAAAGTTCTCTTTGTTATTAGCTAGTTCATCTTTTGAGAGTTGAGGGAAACACTATAGCATTTTTTTGTACAATTCATTTGTTTTACATTATGAGTATTTCATACTCGAAGATAAACACACTTTGATGTGTGGTAAGGGCTTTTATTTCACTGGTAATGCTGGGTTGCTAGAATAGAAGCGTTGATGCTTTGTATAGAAGAGAAGTCCTTCTAGGATATTCTAGGGCTCTAATGAAAGTGAAATAAGAAGCTTTTGAATCCTATCGGTTGGATAATCCTAGGCGGGGACGTAGGCCAAGTTCGTGCCGAACCTCGTTAACAATGCGCTTGTTCATGTATTTATTCCGCATTTTACTTTATTTATTGCTTTACTCGGTTTTCACTTTGGCAAGTTTTGATAGCTATATCGATCAAGACCTTGACAAGTTGTTTTGGAAAAACTGGAAAAATGTTTTGTTTTCCGAAAAACGTGCATACTCTATTCACCCCCTCCCATTCTGGAGTATTTCTCATTACCATTAGACTCTTGACCTACAAATAAAGGTACCCACGATTACAACATACAACATAGTACTTAATAAGATATATTATGACAAGGGTATTGTATGCTATTTAGTAACTTGAGGAAGATCTTTGTAATTAAGGAGAATAGAGGGTAGTTTTCTATATATACACACAACTCCCTAACTACCATCCCTAACAACTTCTTCTTCTTTCTTAGATTATGTAATCTTCTCCTGATCAATACAGTTTGGTCTTCTGGTTCAATCTTACACAAAGCTTCACATGGTATCAGAGCCAGGTTCGGCTAGATTCGGCATGGGTTCGTTGTCAAGTGCGAGTCGCACTTGAGGGGGGCGTGTTGAGAGGTTTGGTATGGGAGTGTCTCTCCCACATTGATTATAAAAGAGTAAAAATGATGAGTTATAAGAAAGGGTGAAACTCTACACAATAGCTTAAGCTTTTGTGTTAAGTTGGTGGATCCCGACCTTATAATCTCAAAAATAATAATAATAAATCAATGTAACCCGACATGTGTTTGCCTCCCGTTAGCCGCCCGTCGGATATTTCACATGGTGTCAGAGCAAAGAGAGTTTGTGTGGTCGTTCTTGCTCTAGGTTTCATTGTTCGTCGGAGGTTCTCTGTGTGCGAAGGTTTCGCTAAGTGCGAAGCGAATTTCATGAATTGGATCTTGGTGATCTAAGTAATTGCTGATAGAAATGGCAGATGAGGTTCATATCGGTGGTCTCGCAAGCGGAGGAGTTCAAATCAACAACAACAACGACCATCTCACTTTGGCCAATTCGGACAATCAAGGTGCGCAATTGGTTTCGTTTCAATTTTTTGGGACGAACTTTTTGGGTTGGAGCCGGGGAATTCGATTTGCTTTGGACGCTAAGAACAAAATAGGGTTTATTGATGGATCTTGCGAGAAACCTCCAATTGGATATGTGGATCTTCAGAGGTGGGTTCGTGCGGATTATATAGTGAGGTGTTGGGTGTTGAACTCAATGGTTAACACCATCTCTGAAAGTTTCATGTATGTAGAGTCGGCCAAGGAGCTTTGGGCAGAAATTTCAGAAAGATATGGTCAAACGAATGCTCCACTTATTTTCCAATTAAAGAAAGATTTGATTCAGGTGACGAAGGGAGATAAAATCATAGCATAATATTTCAATAAACTGAAAAGAATTTGGGACGAATTGCAAAGTGTTGAAGGATTCCGTAGTTGTGATTGTGGTGCAATGGTGCACCGTTCTTGTCAAATACCAAGAAAGGTTGCTGAAACTGAAGGACGGAATCGTTTAATGCAATTCTTGATGGGTTTGGGGGATGGTTATGAGTCTGTGTGCAACAGTATCTTAGCCACTGAACCACTGCCGACGCTCAACAAGGCTTACTATATGGTGCAACAAGTGAGGGTGGTAAAGGAGTTTCAAGTAATTCCCAGTCAGATAACATGGCTTTAATTGCTACTAGGAAAGAAGATAGGTTTTAGAGTTCCAAGAAGGATGGAAGGAAAGAGAATAAGGACAAGGACAAGATCTGCTACCATTTTATGGGAAAAGGCCACATCATGGACAATTGCTTCAAGTTACACGGTTTTCCTGAGTGGTACAAAGGTCCAAAAGATGGCAAGACTGTGGCAAATAATGTGTTTGAAGCTTCTGAAGGTATGTTGGAGTCTCCTTTGGAGAAAGGAGATAGCAAGGGACATTGCTTCAGCATATCCAGTGGTGGTACAGCTCCAAGTAGCAATGGGAATTTTGATCCATCCATGATGAATGCTCTATGTCAGAAGTTATTGAAGGCTACGTAGGGAAACAGTCAAGTCAATTGTGCAGTGACAAACATGACAGGTAATTCTTATCACTATAACATGGCTTTGCTTGCTAGATTTTCTAAGGATACTGATTGGATTATTGACACTGGTGATACGGATCATATGACTGCATATGATTATTTGTTGAAAGATAGAAGGTTACTTAATTAGTAGGCCTATCAATGTTGGAATGCATGGCAATATTGCTGCAGTTAATGAGATTGGCTCATTATATTTGAATGGTGGTATTACTCTTAAGCATGTGTTATTAGTGCCTAGTTTCAAACATAACTTGTTATCTGTTGGTAGGTTGGTAGATGATTCTAATTTAGTAGCTGTATTTACTACACATACACTAGTACAAATTTGTAAATTAACAGCATAAATTTTAAAGCGTTTTTTTTAAAACTGTTGTTAGTTAAATTTTCGCACAGCGCTTATTTTATAAAACGCTAAGAATATATCTTTAACAACGTTTTTTTACCAAAAGTGATGTCCCAATTAAGGGAAGCATAGCGGTTTTAAGTAAAAGCACTGTCAATAGTTAATTTTAGCCAAAATAATAAAAATAAAAATAAAAATTGAGATACCTAAAATCAATTTGGTGTATAAAGTAACTTTTCCTCCTTAATTTTTTTAGGTCTGTAACCGTACCACCGCCTCCACATCTCTCCTCATTGGCTCCTTCTGTGAGACCCCTCTACTAGGTAAGTTATAAGATAAATTATTTTAGTTTAGTTGAAAGGTCTTAGTTCGTTTTGAACCAAGCAGATAGTTTAAGTATTTTATTTAGGAGAACTATTTGGCTATGGTGGGTTATGTGGTGAGTTAATTGGGTGAAGGGTATTTTTGGTAATTCAATTTGGATTATATGGAACCTAAATTAGCTGCAGTAGGAAGTAGGGGTGGAATTGGTACATTACCGATTCTTTTTTTTTTGTTTACCATGTACCAACCAATTTGAATTGGTAATCTTAAAATCAGAACCATTACCAACCACCGAAGGGGTTGTACCAACTTAATTGGTTACCAATTAAGTTGGTTGGTACGTGTTGGTAATGGTATTTTGCCATGTTTTGGGTGTTAATGAAAAAATATACAAATAGTCAAATACAATACAATTTAATTAAAACTTATAAGTGATTTAGTACAATTCAAATACGAACACCATAAATACTTAAATTGTTCATGTATTTAAGCACTAAATCAAAATAAAAACTTAAATATTCCCGACAATATTCAAAATAACATGTTCATGTACTTTCAAATAAAGTTTAGGTTTTAGTCTGAATTAACCGAGGTCGAGCTAGTATTCCTCCATTGATTAAAAGCATTTTATGAAAATAACAAATACAAAAAGAAATCAAGTTAATAGGTAATACTTAAAATAAAAAACAGTAAAACAATATACATTTTTTGAGCCCTAGCATAACATAGGTAAATGAACTTAGATCTCAGAGGGTGACCGTCATTAAAGGGATGAAGCCGAATGGTGAAAAACCTAAGGCTAGGCTTTTTTCTCTCTCTTTATTTCCCTAATTAAATTTTAGTGTTTTACATAAAAAGTTATGGACTTACATTAAAACTTAAAACAATTAAAATATAAATAAAAAAATCCTAAATATATATTGGTAGGAATTGGTTGGTAATTACCGTACCAACCAATTTCAAATCGGTTGGTAATGGTAATACCAACTTTTCTGTTTCAATTACCGTTACCGTACCGACTTCTGAAACTTGGTTCGGTATACCGTACCAATTAAATTGGTAACCAACTTAATTGGTTACCAATTTAATTGGTTCGGGTGGCACGAGTTGGTTCGGTTTTCGTGGGAATTTTTTCCCAGCCTTAGTAGGAAGCGACCTCCCTTTTCTATCTTCCTTTTCATCAAGTGAAGGAACCGCCTTCATTTTAGTCTCCGTCGGTTACTATTGGGTTCGCTAGCTATCGATCGTTCTTGAGAGCAATTGGAGTTGTGAGGATTACACATCTGAGTGGTGCTCGAGAGAACGGGTAAGTTGCTATATTTCTTGTATGATATGGAGGGTGCAGGGGCTTAGGTCGGGGTAATTGAATTGAATCAATTTGTGTATAGAATTGGGGGTGTTGTAGCTTAGAATGAAATTCATGGGGGTGGAGGCAAGTTTTCAATTGAATTTTAGTAGGAGCTTATATCGGTACTCAAAGGAGGGAATGCAATCCTAGTTTAGATTAGGGGAATAATTTAGGGGAATAATTTCAAGTGCCAGTTGAAATTTAGGGGAATAATTGCAAGTGCTAAATTGGAATTTAAGGGTGTTGTAGTGAAATTTATAGAGTAGATTCAAGTCATAATTTGATTTAGTGGAATATTTGCCGGTCTGAGCACCAAGGAATGTGGTGGTCTAGAAGGTTACTAAATGTTCTAGCAAATTGGGGGAAATGGGGGATGCACAGTAGGTTACGAAGGGAAGTTTAGTAGTGTGAGGGAGTAAGCTAATTAGATGAGTTAGATTAGTCTATAACTAGTTAGAGTATTATTCTATTAACTACATAATGATTTGCTATATTGTACAATATAGGAGTGGAGGATTGAAGTGGTGTGGTGGGTACTGGTAGTGCGAGCCTCCAACAACGCTATCGGTCATCTATCAGGCAAGTCTCGTTGGACTTGTTTAGCTAATTATCGTGTTACTTTCCTTGCTTGTGAGTTACGATTGCGGTTATATTTCTGGTTGGGTTAGCTTGCAAGTTGGTATTTAAGAGTGTTATAATATAAAGGGGATTATTATATGAGCATCCCGTATAAGGGGAACAGATATATTGGCGTTTCCGTAGGCCTTCGAGGGGATATATATGAGCATCCCAAATAGGGGAACTAGTATATTTCAGGCGTTCCCAGGGTCGTAAGTCTTACTCGAGGGACTTACTTCCCTAAGATGGTACCATCTTGTGCGTGAATAAGGGCATATGCATTTTCACCCCCGAACCAACTGTATTTCTGTTGTGAATTGAACTTCTATGTTTAGGAGTGTATACATCAATGGAAGTTACTTGCTAAGTTATATTCTGCTTTTATATTGTGGTAACTGATAGCTCTTGTACTCATTTGGTCGAATCACCTCTCTATATTATAAAAATGCGAAGTAGCTAACCCTTGGTTTGGGCTGGTCTTGCCTTGGCATCACCAGCTGCATGTAAGAGAGCGGCACAAACTGAGGAGCGTACCGGTGACGTGGTTCGAGCTTGACAACTGGCTGATTTAGGACATGGGTTGTGTTGACGTTGCACCAATTGAATTGTGTTATTTTCCTTGCATTTCTGTTGAACTCTTCTCCTTAATTTCCTACTTTGGGCACTATTAGAATTGAGATGGTGGACCTACTCGTTGACTTTGTTTTCCTGAGAGCTTGGGATAGAACTTATTTGGTTATTTTAAGCATTCCATACTAGAATATTTGAGTGTGATTTAATCCTTGTGTCATTTTTATTTGAGGCATCGATCCTTGCCGGAATGGGTTCGTATGGAACCTATGGCACTGTGACATCCGAGTTAGGGGGTTACACCTTCCTCCTTCGGACCTTCCTCCTTCCATCCGCGCCGACAGCCAGAGCACCTTCCACCGTCTCCTCCTTAGATCCGGTCTCCTTGCATCCACGCCGATGCCCAGAGCACCTTCCCACCGCCTCCTCCTCGTCTCCTCCTTCGCGTCGATGCCAAGCCATCTGCACCTACAACCACCTCTACAATCTGTTCGGCTCATCCTCCTCCTCCTTCCATCCGCGCCGGTGCCAACAACAGATCTCCACAGTCTCTCGTCCTTGGCTCTTCCTCCTCATCCTTCCATCCGCTCCGACGCCAACAACACCTTCCTCCGCTAGCTCCGACGCCTTCAACAACAAGATTGCCTTATTTGTTTTGCAAATCGCCAGATCTACAAGATACATTCAACACATGCCAGATCTAGCTACAAGATCTATTCGAATCTTCAAATCTCCATCTATGCAATTGAAGACATCATTAGGTTCGATTTTAGGATTTTTTATTTTCTAGGGTTTATTCAATAAGTAAACATTTTTTGTAGAAATCTTATTTGTTGTGCAATTTCTTCATTTTCATTTTTTTTGTAAGTGATTGCACTTTTGTGTAATTTCTATCGATTGATATGTTCAGTTTATTTCTATCGATCGATTGTAATACTATGTAATTTTTATTTTGTTATATTGAATATATGAGTAAGGTAATGCATATGTCAATGGATATACCCAGATCAAATGGTATGAGATATGGTGGTTGTAGGTAGAGGTGGGGGATCGTATACTGGTGGTGGGTACTACAAGAGAATCGGCTCTGTTCAACTGGTAACCAGTGTGGTTTTTATTTTATTTTTTTAAAAAATTGAAGTTGGACAGCGCTTGTTTAAAAAAAGCGCCATGCTTGTATTTCTAACAGCGTTTTTTTGAAATAAGCGCTATGCTTGTATTTTTAACAGCGCTTTTTAAATACCGCTTTCAATAGTGCTATCAGCGCTTCAGTTAACAGCACTTTGAAAACCGCTATGCTTCCCAATAAAAAACCGCTCTTAATGTGCTTTTTTGTACTAGTGATAATTGGTTTTTCTAGGACCTTAGCACTAATCGGGTCATAGGTTCTGGAGCCAAAATGAATGGATTATACATGCTGCAACCTGATCATCTAGCTGCTGAGCAACTGCCATTCAACATCAATGCTTCTTGTTTACATGTTTCTAGTATTTTGAATAAATCTGTTTCTAATGTTTCTTGTTCTTCTAATGTTTGTAAGAATGATGAGTTGGTACAACAACTCCATTCTCGTCTAGGACATGCTTCTCTTAGCAAGATGTTACATTTGCCTTGTGTTTCCATTAAACAGTTGCCTAGCCGTGAAACTCGTGTTTTGAGTAAAATGCATAAGCTTCCATTTTATGTTAGTCATTCTATTTCTAAATCTTGTTTTGATTTGGTGCATTTGGATGTGTGGGGTCCTTACAAAACTCAAAGTATTGAAGGTTTTACATATTTCCTTACTATAATGGATGACAAGAGTAGAGTCACTTGGACATTCATGATGTCTAGTAAAACTCGTGTGTTTCAGATTTTGTCAGATTTTATTTCTTATGTTCAAAATCAGTTCAATATCACTATCAAATGCTTCAGAAGTGACAATGGTACTGAATTTGTACAAAATGATTGTCTTAATCTTTTTTCTTCAAAAGGCATCATTCATCCAAGAAGTGCCCCTTATACACCCCAACAAAATGGTAAGGTTGAAAGACGACACATGTATTTGATTGAGACTGCTGAAGCAATTCGAATTCATGCAAATTTACCTGTTAAATTTGGGTCTGATTGTGTGCTTGCTGCTACTCACATTATAAATAAACTTCCATCAGCTGTGTTACAGTGGAAGTCTCCATTTGAGATTTTATTTGGTTCTCCTCCCTCTATGGATGAGTTGAGGACAATTGGTTGCTTATGTTATGCCTTAAATCCTTTTGCTAAAAAGGATAAGTTTGGTCCAAAGGTTTTTAAGTGTGTGTTAGTTGGTTATCTTTTTTCTCAAAAAGCATACAAAATGTTTTGTTTGGACACTCAAAGGTATATGGTGAGCAGACATGTTAAATTTTTTGAGGATAAATTTCCTTTTAAAGATGCTTATGTGAGTGATAAGTTACCATCTACTGGTCCTATGACATTTCCTTTGATAAGTCCTAGTGATTCTTCAGATTTAGTATTGTCTAACACTAATCAGCACTATACTGGTAGTGATAACTCTTATGTTCATCCTAATGATTATAACCAAAGTAATGACAGTGATTCAAGTGAGTCCTTTAATCATGTTGAAATTCAAGACTCTATGTTTGATGAAGCTGCAGGATCTGAAGGTCAATCTAGTACCAATTTGGAAATACAACCAAGAAGGTCAGGTAGACTCCATCAAATTCCTACTAGATTGAAGGACTTTTTGTGTCCATCTTTGCAGGGAAGTGGTTCAGTCTCTTGGAGTTTCTTATCTATTGTGTTAGGTGATACTAACAATTTTTCAAATCATGAGTTTGTTAGTTACTTTGTTAGCATGATACAGGTTCATGAACCTCATACTTACAATCAAGCCAAGAAAAATTCTAAGTGGATATTGAGGCTATGGATAAGGAGCTTGAGGCCCTGGAGAAAAACAAGACATGTGTATTGACATATATCACTCCCTCCTGACAAAACACCAATGGGTTCAAAATGGGTGTTCAAGCTTAAATACAAGCCAGATGGTACCATAGAGATATATAAAGCAAGATTGGTTTCCAAGGGTTACAACCAAATTAAAGATAAGGATTACAAACACACTTTCTCTCCTTTTGCTAAGTTTACTTCATATATTTTAGCTCTTGCTACTATCAAGGACTGACCAATCCATCAATTAGACATTAACAATGCCTTTTTACATGGTTTCTTAGATGAAGAGATCTATATGAAACCACCTGATGGATATGACAAGGCTAGTCCAGGACAAGTATGTCTTTTACAAAGGTCTTTATATGGATTGAAACAAGCAAGTAGACAATGGAATGTGGAACACACTAAGTTCCTTATTTCATTAGGCTATGTTCAATCTAAACAAGATTATTCATTGTTCATTAAAACTGTTCCCAAGGGTACTGTAACTCCACTTGTGTATGTAGATGATTTGTTGTTAACAGTTGATGATGAAAAAGTGATCATCAACACTAAAGTCCAACTGCACAACAAATTCACCGTCAAAGATCTTGGCCAAGTCAGATACTTCTTAGGCATGGAGATATCTCGGTCATCAACTGGCATGAAAATACATCAAAGAAAGTATGTTTTGGATCTTCTCAAGGATACTGACATGCTTGATAGCAAGGATGCCAGATTTCCCTTGCCCAGAGGATTGAAGCTTTCACCTGATGAAGGGACTCCTTTGGAGGATCCAGAGATCTATAGAAGGCTTGTTGGAAGGCTTCTGCTCTTAAACATGACATGCCCTGATTTGTCCTATGTTGTGCAACACTGGTCTCAGTTTATTAGCTCCCCTAAGCTTCCTCACTATCAAGCAGCAATGTACGTCCTCAGATACCTCAAAGGCACTCTGAATGCAGGCCTATTCTACTCTAACGAGTCAAGTCTTCACTTAACTGCATACACAGATGCAGATTGGGGTTCATGTGCCTACTCAGAAAAATCTTTGCCTACTCAGCAATGTACGTCCTCAGATACCTCAAAGGCACTCTGAATGCAGGCCAATTTCAAATAATAGGCACGTTACATGACATAAAATAAATTGATATAAATATCTCCATTAATATAATTTCAACCCTACATAAATTAAATATATATGTAGGTAACATATTTTAAAATCAACAAAGTTGTGAGTTTTAGATAATTCTCACTTGCTTCTTTTTATTCAATCTATCAATATATAGGTTACATCTTGACTTGCCTCATCTAATTTACATAATATATATAATACACATATGTTCTAATACTCCCCCGGCCCGCAGTCGAAACGGGAGGAGGTCGGACAGTGAGACTGCCTCTAAAATCTAAGAAAAGTTGACGCGGCAAGGCGCCCTTGGTGAAGTTGTCGACATACTGATAGGAGGAGGGTACGTGATCGAAGAACCTTAACATGACCAAGCGCAACCTTATCGCGCGCGCACAAAGTGAATATATATCGATCGATCTCAATGTGCTTGGTGCGTTGATGTTGCACTGGATTGGCCTCGCGAGATAGGGAGGGAGTATCTAACTTCATTTTTTATTTGGCTACTTTATACTTTATAAAACCTCATACTCAATCTAGTGTAGAAATCGTCATGATGTGATTTAAGGAGAATGACACCAATGAATTGAAAGAAGAACAAGTCTTTTTTATATAAAAGAAGCAAATTAAAGAATGGATCGACCTTGTCAACAGATCGGGACTTGTAATTGAAATTAATTAAGTGAATTTTGAGGATGTCCATGGTAGTTTGGTGGCTATATATACCAATCCATAAGAGCTTTTGGGATATCCATCAACAGATAGAATTATAAGCTAGTCGAATCTGATTCAGATGTACAGAATGAGGCAGCAGTTTCTTATTGTTTTGGTGGCTGTTTTAGTTTGCATCTCAGTAGAGGTGGTAGTGAACCCGGTTCATGCTCGCAAGCACCCAACGGGCAATGGTGACTCCATTGTCCTCGGCTCTCTCCCAACTCTGCAGGCCCTCAACTGCACGCCTTCCCTTGGAGGTGATTTTAAATTTTATTTTTTTTCCCTCATCTTGCATGTCACAAATTTAACCAAACCTAATTTTAGAGTTTACATTTAACCGTTTTTTTGACGTTTCTTAATAAATTATATTTTATTATATCAATTATGTATGCTTAAATGTTTTTTTTTTTGTACAATTTTGATGGTTTAAATTATATAGTTTCCTTGAAATATATATTTCTAGAGATATTTCAAATAAACATAAAATAAACCAAGATTAAATTTGATTAGAATTAATATATATACAACATATACGTATTTAATTTTCTAGGTAAATCGGTCAAGATAAATAAATGTTTTGTTGAAATGACGATAAATTTTCTAGATAAATTTTCTAGAATTAATATACAACATATACGTATGTAATAAATAAATCAAAACATTGATAAATTTAAAGATAAAAAAAATAGAATCATGCACATGGACTATAGAAGAAAGCATATTTGAAGTTCTATCTCGTATATGATACCTAATTTGAGGATAAATTATTTCTATTAAATTTGGAAATCTTTTGAATTATTATGAAACTTTAATTATTCAATTAATAAATTAGGTTTACAATTAATTATTATAGATTTTAGTTTGTGGGTTAAAGACTTAAAGGTGTACGTTATAAGTTAAAATTTTATCCTATAAAATAAAAAATTAAAATGTTATCATATTTTGGTTAGTTACATCTTCTTGATAATATGGTTAATTTTTGTCCTCTTTTACGAAATTATATAATCCACTTTTTTTTTACAACATTAATAGTTATAAATATACGAGATATCAAATAAATATGAATTACGAATAAATAAGTATAAAAAAAACATCTCTTGTAGATTTATGAATGAATAAATAAAAGGTTAAACATATATGCAAGGACAAATTACAAAGCATGAACTTCAGGAGTAGTTGCGTCTGATTACACGAACTTTAAAAATAATCAACAAATTTGGTGTAGTTATAGTAAGTGATACATCTATTGTTTTCCTAATTAGCATCACCTCTTATTAACCTTCCCTTGCAAAAACTCACCAAATTTTCAATTTTCACAAAAGATGCCCATATTATATATATTTTTTTAATATAATCCATTTTCATTATTGAATTTAAAATATATAATTTATTTTAGAAAAATTACATTTTTTCATAAAAAATACATTCATTATTTACACCTGTTAAAAAACTAATTTTATTTACTTCATAAACTCATATTAATTTTTCCAAACATTAAATATCAAGTAATGTCTTTTAAATGAAAAATGTCGTATAAAGATACCAATTTAGATGATATATATCAAAATTACATCTTTGAAAAAAAGTTGTTTTTGAAAATTTTTGAAATAGAGTTTATAAATATGAAAATTGGGTTTTGATTTTAAAAAAAAAAATTGTAAGTGGGCACTACGTCCTGGTACAATTCAAGCAACTGACATAAAGGCGTCGCCTAAGACCCCGTTGCTTCAAGCCCATACCTCTGATCTCTATGTGACGAACAACCGTTTGTTCATCACTTGAGTGTCTCAGGCAACGAATAAACCGTCCGTTCCCTGAATATGGCATGGTCAACGTGCTTGGAATCGGAATCGGTTGTAGCCATTCAAGTGATGAGATAAGTTCGTCGCCTTATTCTTGTTCGTTGCCCGAGTGTTGTTCATTGTCAAAAAATCTAAATATTCAGGCCACGAAAGTAACTTTATTTCGTTGCATGAGTCATCTAGCAACAGATATGATGTCGAAAGATGAGGAAGAGAGTCACATTCAAACCTTAAGCTTCATTTGCGCAGGTGCCAACCAAAGCTTGTTTGTCTGCAACTAACCCTCGCACGACATCATGCAACGCAGTAAGGCCCGATATGACCAACCTTGCCTCCTCTTGAGCCTTTCCATCAGCCTCCTCAGCCTTTATATCCCTCTCCTTAGCCTTTGAACCCCTCTCCTCCAGCTGCCTCCTCTCTTCAGTTGCAGCAGCAGTCCATGGGCCTCCCCTCTTCTTTGGGGGGTCGCCGGTGAGCCCCTCCCAAACCTACATAATCACCATTCAAACATAACGACATGTATTTGAATAAAGAATTGACATCAATATTGATCAGATCTATACCTATAGATTATAGTAAATTTTCTTTTGTCAAAGTTCTTCAAAATCTGAATGTCATTTTCAATAAAAGAGTATCCATTATTAAAGTCTTTTCTTGAAAATTGATCAGATTAAAGTAAATTTCTCTTAATATATAATGTAATCTGATAAAGAGTATACATATCTAATGTAATTTTTTTTTATAAAGCAATGTAATTTGATAAAGAGTAAAATGATGTAACCAGATAAAGAGTAAAATGCAAAATTTATGATTACTAACTCTTTCTCTGATAAAGAGTAATCAGATAAAGAGTAAAATGATGTGTAATCAGATAAAGAGCAATGTAATCGAATTTCTGATAGAGTAAAATGATGTAATCTGATAAAGAGTAAAATTGATCAGACGTTATTAAAGTTTTTACAACTGATAAATTGATCAAACATTGTACCAAAATGTGATTTTTTTTTTATTATTTAATTTGAGAAGGCAAGAAGCATGGGAGTGGAAGAATGGAGATGGTATCAAGATTTGGGGCATGCTCCAAGTACAAGGCAGGCACCAACTTCAGCTTTGAACACATCTTCGAGCGCGATCGACTCCGAGCTGATTCATGGATTTCCAAACTCACCAACTCATCCACCAACGGATCGGCGGTGAGAGCTGCCAGTAGCTTGCCTTCGCATTCATCCTTACTGGAACTTGGCGAATACAACTACTATGTGACCGTTGGTCTCGGTACTCCAAAAGTTGACCTATCCCTCTCATTTGACACAGGTAATTAATTTGATCGATTGAGTAGACAAATATATGTCGATGGTAAATTGATCAAAATTCTAACCATTACAGGAAGCGGTCTGACATGGACACAGTGTAAGCCATGCAGCATCGCGGGATCAGGTTCTTGCCACAAGCAAGTGGATCCGATCTTCGACCCAGCAGCATCTTCGACCTACTCGAAAGTTAGCTGCTCAAGCAGCGCGTGTCTTTCATTCCTATCGGACCCTCTTTGCCTGGTGTCGTCGGATTCTTGTGCCTACAACCAAACCTACTTGGATGAATCCTTCACCGCGGGGTTTTTGGCGACGGAAACACTGAGCCTCACACCAACCGACGCCCTCACCGGATTTTACTTCGGGTGTGGGGAGCAAAATGTGGGCCTCTTCGGAGGATCAGCGGGTATCCTGGGGTTGGACTTGACTGCCGTCTCCATCGTGTCGCAGGCCTCGTCTATATATGGCAATTACTTCTCTTACTGTATGCCCGCCTTGCTTTCCAACTCCACCGGTCACCTCACCTTTGGCAAAGGTGGAACGGTCAGTTTTTTCTATTTTCTCTATCTTTTCATCCATTTCATTAATGGATCTAAGGGAGGGCGTGACACCTGCGAACAAAATATAAAAATATACGTGTTATATAAAAAAAATTGAGAATACAAGTCCACCCTATTTTAAATACTAGAATTCAATCAACACTTATTCAAATCTCACTATGCATGTATTTTCATTTATTTTTTCCTCAATCCATTTTTTCATTATTTTAAAATTCCTATAATTATTTTGGTATTTTCCAATTAAATAATAATAATAATATTCCTTACAAATTTAAGATATTCTCTTCATATATTTTTGAAAAAAATAATTTCTAATAAAAATAATACAAAATTATCCATAAAAATTGTGCCCATGCCAAAAAAAAATTCTAGATCCGCCCCTGGGCAGGTACATACTGTTGTGTTTTTAATTTGGTTTCGATTTCATTTCAGTTTCCTACAATTTTTTTTAATTAATCAATCTTTTAATTATTCATAATTTTATAGCATAATTTTCATAATTAATAAAACTTAGAAAAATATTCAATACAAGTGTTCATTTGGTTGGCAATAAAAAAATCCAGGAAGTAAAAAATCTCGAGAAGTAGAGTTAATATATGTGTTTGGTTGATTGACAATAATATAAATAAAAAAATATTTCATAGTCATACTTATCAAAAATATTAATAGTTAAACATGTAGTATTTGATAAGTGCTATTTTATTTGTATTTAGATTATTTTTTGTTGGAAAGAATTATTTATATCAAAATTAATTATTTAATAAGTGTTATTTATATTTTTATCTATATTATTTTTTTAGGCCAAATTAATTTATTAAAATACATTATGTAGCCAAAAGTCATCCGTGCATAGATATTTTAGTAAACTAACGTAATAAATATATAATATATATTTTATTAAAAAATAATATTAAAATATTTTTAAAAATCAATTATGTATTAAATTACATGAGATTCAATTATTGGTAGATTAGAAAAAAAAACATTTTACCATATAAATGTGAATTTTATTTATATTTTGAGAAAATCTAAATATAATATATTTAGATTAAGATTATATATAATCTCTAGAACTAATACTCCCTCCGTCTTAAAATTTAGGTCGTTTGACTTTTTGGTACGCTTTTTAATGTGTTAAAAAACTCTATTAAATATTATTTTTTTTTCAAAATAATTTCAAACTTATTAGTAATAAGTTTTAGATTTTTTAAAAATTTTTGAAAAAAAATCAATATTTTATAGAGTTTTTAACACATTAAAAAGCGTGCCAAAAAGTCAAACGATCTAAATTTTGAGACGGAGGGAGTATTATTTATATATCTATATTATTTTTTGATGAAAAAATGATTTATATTTAGATTGTTTTTATTTTTATTTATTGGAATCTATCTAAATTACTTATAATATTGTATTAATATATTTACACGGGACAAGACCTACACTAATACTAAAAATAGTATAAATTTATAGGTAAGATAATTAAATATTGGCTAATCAATTATATATATGCCTTATAAGCTGAATTTTTTTGGCCTTATATATATGTTACCCTCTGCAGACATCAACAAGCATAAACTACACTCCACTCATTACAAACACCCTAATCCCAAATGCTTACTTCCTTGAGCTCACATCTATCTGGGTGGCCGGCAATGACCTCAAGATTTCCCCTGTCGTCTTTTCCGATCCCGGCACTATCATCGACTCAGGCACCACCTTAACCTACCTCCCTCCGGAGGCCTACTCTGCGCTCCTCGACGCCTTCACAGAGTTCATGGACGCCCAAAACTACCCGTCCTTCCCATCCCCGTACACGACGATTGAGGGCTGCTATAACTTGACCGGAGTAGCCGATCCAGTCATACCAACTATCAAGCTATTCTTCAATGGCGGAGCTCAGATGAATTTGCACACTTGGGGTATCATTTTCTGGATACCCAACACTGCTGGGAGGCGTGAGGTGTGCCTCGCCTTCGCCTCTAATGGTGGGACTTCCGGGCTCAGCATCCTCGGAAACCTGCAGCAGGAGACGTTCGATATCGTCTACGATATCGATGGCGGCAGGATCGGATTCGGTGCCAATGGGTGTTGAATGAAGCTGCCTTGCCTGCAAGAAAGATGATTCAAGTCCAACCTATATTATATATCTTGTTGGTTTATATATGTATATGATGTGTAATTAATGTATGGCCGGTGTGTGTATGTGTGTGCAGCATTCACTCATTCATCAGTGTGACTTTTCTGTTTGTTCTATATATGTTGATGTAATGTCATTGATAAGCGTAACGAGTCGAGCATATAAGATCAGTGGATCGAGTTCCATTCTAAAATCGATCAATTAATATAAAAAATTATATACTTGTTTGTGATGTAGGTTGTGTCCATCACAAGAACGTACGTAAATATATTCCACAACTTTAAGGAATCCTTGCGGAAAAAAAAAATAGATCAACACGTCCTTCAGCGTCTAATCTGCATTTGAAGGTGTATTGGGTTGCCCCGGCCTTGACGGCTTCCAATCTGGGAGATGGTGGCTCGAGCGGGTTCCGATGTAGTATGCATGTGAAATGTCAGGATGGCAAACTGAAGAGGTGCTTGTTCTTGCTGGCTGAGCCAGAGCCTGAGTCTGATCCTTATTGTCATTCATGTGCCTTCTCCGCACCGACATTGTCAGACATACCTCTCTCGTTGGGACATAGCCCACCTCATAGCATGAAATAACATATTAATGTGTTTTCATACGCATTACATATGAAAATCAAATATAAATACCGATGATTTATATACGCTTTTTTCAAATTCATCAAACAATTTCAAATAATATGTTACATGATATAAAATAAACTGATCAAATAAATATCTACATTATTGATATAATTCTAACCCTACATACATAAAAATATGTAGCTAACATATTTTATAATAACAAAGTCTCACACCAAAAAGAAAACATATGTAACTTCATATGCAACTAACATAAACTGATGTAATAAATGTCTGTACCATTTATATACGTAATTTCAACCCTAAATATCTCAAATTCCGTGTATTAAACATACCGATTAAATATGAAACAAATTAGATTTCAACTTGCACATTCCTAACTTCAATCTGCAACTATAATAGGCCCTCGGCTCTAATTTCAATATTTTTTTGTACACAACACATTTCACATTCATCAAAAAGTTTGTAACTTCCCTCTTCAACTACAAAATCTCTAATTTCAACTTAAATTTCATTCGGGAAATTTCAAATTCGACATTTCTAATCCCTAACTTTCGGGGGTCGGATCTTCTCCTTTCGCGTTCATCACCTTCGTTAGAACTACCAAGGAATCACAAAACACGCAGTAATCTCCAATTCGACATTTTCATTAAAATCTCAACGGTGCTAATTACTATGACTTCTAGACGAAGGATTTTGGGAGGAGGCGGATTTGTGTAAAGATTGCGGAAGCAAGTTGGCTTATATATAGGGCAAGGTCACTCGTTTTTACCACTGAATGTCAGTGTCAATGAATATCAGCGGAGAATCGTACAACTTTTGCAAGGCATCTAAGTCTGAAATATGCAGGGGCGGGCCCAGGGTGGGGCGGGCGTACGCGGCCGCCCCACCCTTCGACCCACGAGCCCTGGAGTTTAGAAAAAAAAAATATATATATATATATATATGTGTGGTAGTGTTGTAATAAGTAAAATTATGATAAATATATATTCAATTAGTCTAGTATGTTTAGTTGGTTGATGGAAAGGAAGGAAAGTAACCTTAGACTAATGGTTTGGGGTTCAATTCCCATTAGTCTCCCTTTTTTTTTTAAAAAAATAGCCTTTTATTCTTTTTTCTAGGGGTGGGCGCGGGACGGGACGGGATTCATTACTTTTTTTTCAATCCCACGCGGGTCTTATCCCTCACGGGACGGGACGGGACCGGGACGGGACGGGCCTTGTCCCTCGAATAAAAAACATTATAAAAAATTCTAATATTCTTATATATTTTACAGTTTCAAAAATATAACATATATATATAATACTTTTTGTACAATTTTATAATGTTTCTTATATAAATATAAAACATATATACTGATACGTACACTTATATAGTTATATATATACCCACTGTCAGTGGCGGATCCTGAGCTTGTCAATTGAGGGGGCGAAAATTTACTATAAAAAAATATTTTATGTAATGTATCCTGAATTTGCATGATTTATTTCATGGTTTTCAAATATTTCAATATAACCTCATAATTTGAAGTTCTCGAATATAATTATATTATTAAGATATGAAATTAATAAATAATAATTACAATAAAAATATATCGGTTTGGTAAATGATGTAGGAAATATTGTAATTCAGTGCTGAAATTTGAAACGCTTATAACTTTTTGCTCAGATATCGGATTTGAGCTTATAATATATCAAATCGAAGCTATCGACGAGAGGAATATGTATGTTAAATTTTATTTTCGATTGGGGGGCGACTGCCCCTACTGGCCCTAAAGAGGATTCGCCCCTGCCCACTGTTAAAGTGTAGTATATATACAATATATACAAAGTGTATACATATACACTGTAATACTGTATATACTACACAATACACACACTGCACATACAAATGTATATATACAGTACGTATATACAAAGTGTCAAAAGTGTATATATTATAATATATATATTTATTTATATTTATTTATTTATTTATTTATATATGCGGGACGGGACGGGATTTGCGGGATAAGAAAATCTCGTCCCGCGTCCCGTCCCGCATAATTTTTGCGGGACGGGATTCACTATTTTTTTTCCAAATCCCACCGGGACCGGGACGGGCCCGGGACGGGACCGGGACGGGTCCGGGATTTGCGGGATTTGTGCCCACCCCTACTTTTTTCAACTTACACCCCCCACTTTCTTTGTTTTTACCCCTTATTTAATTATATTCTCACTTTTCGACTTCCCTATTATATACAAAGTATCTAGCTATAACTAATTAAACCCCATAAAATTGGTGAAATTAGCCTCTTGTTTTAAAAAAAATTCGTCTCCCTCAAAAAAGCTTTTTTGTTCTTTGTTCAACTTGCACCTACTCTCTATGTTTCTACCCCTTATTTAATTATGTTCCCACTTCTCGAGCTCCCTATTATATACAAATTATCTAGCTATAAACTAATTAAACCCCATAAAATTGGTGAAATTATGATTTGATTATGAGAATAAATTTTGTGAAATTTTCATTAGAGTTTGATTTTGAGAATAAATTTTGGTTTTTAGTTATTGTGTATGTGATTTTGAGAATAAAATTTATGAATTGAATTTGGGGTTTGTGAATTTTATTTGTGAAGCTTTATGCAATATTTGTATTTTCGTAACCTATATATTCAAATCACAATTTCTATCATGTCTTTGGGAACCAAAAGATATTATAAAGTTGATGAGTTTATAATCCTAGCTAATATGAAAAAGCCTTGAATTTAGCATGATTGAATTTCGATAAATTTACACTTCTAAATATGACAAATGCCTGAATTTCCAATGAATGACGAGAAACAACTATCATAGCAACAAAACAAATGTAAGTCTACTTTTCTATAATTTACTGTTAAGTTGAAAGTCGTAACTTAGGTAAAGAAGTTTATTCAAGGTCAATATCTCAGTACAAATTAGAAAGTTTCGCCCCACCTTTCGGAGGATCCTGCGGCCGCCACTGGAAATATGATATAGTCAATTTCAACTCGTCTATCTCAAAATAATCATTTCGTATAGTACTAATTAAAGATAAATGTTAAATCAATCATCTAATCTAAACGAATATCATTTTGTATAATCTAAATGAATATCATTTCGTATAATATAAATTTAAAAGCGTTCAAATGAAAAAACAAAATAAACATACCCGTTCGTTTTCTCCTTCCCTATCAAATCTACCTTTTGCAGTAGACATGCATATTTAGATGTTTCAAACGATGAAAATAGTTGTGGAGTGAATATTTGATTGTAGGGTGAAAGTGTTAGCATCAACTACAAATTTATAGTGAGGAGGAAAACTAGCCGTTGTAAGTTTTTCACCACCTTTAGACGACGTACCCTACCTAGCTAGATGTGTATGTGTGAGGGTGCACAGACTTACACATCTGAGCTGCGTTTCAAGGTGCACAACTTACCAGCCTAGCTAAGGTTAGAGAAAATTTGCGCCGAATGCGCGCTTTTAGTTGCCGAAATTAATAAAGTATACGTATGCTTTAGAATTAATTAGCAAACTGTCCATGACTTTTTTTAGGAGAATATTACCGTTCTTTTCCATCGCCCTAAATCTCAGATCTATTCTCCCTCCTCCTTGCTCTCACCTAATATCCGATCTCAGATCCATTCCCTCTCTTCTCCTTGGGATCTGACAATATTATCATATCCCAGGGAGAAGCTACCCTCCAATCACTTATACATATGGATATATATGTCCCGGTTCGCCATTTTGTAGAAATTAATTAAAGTAATGCCGACCACTTGAATCAATTAAAACTTATGATGACGTGATTCAGGAATTAAAATGAAACAAGCTAAAGGAATTCAAAGAGATTAAACAAATTAATGTAGACCTTTTCAATGCATATATGAGATAACTTGCTTGTAATAATCAATTAAAAACAATATAACATGCTAGCTGACTTGCTAATAAGATTGCATATATATAAGCACAAGGAGCCTAACTTGTTGCAATCAATAACTATCATATATTTTACACATACATGTACATGTTATTGAAAACCTAGCTAGCTAGGGTTCTTGCAAGACCACGTTCCCCTTAAATCCGATAAATCCGAAATGAGGTGGCTTTTCGTCGTCCTCGTCTTCCTGTGTGTCGGAATTGATGTCAAGAATCCAACCCACGCGCGCAAGCATGGTCACTGGAGGAAGGTGAAACCGCACTCTCTGCAGCATCAACAAGGGCTTGGTTGCATACCTTTCCGGGGAGGTCGGTTTTGTTTATTTTGTTCATCCTTTACATATAATTGGTTCTATTCATACGTACTTGCTGGTTCTAGATATGTATAGAATATAAATATATATGATTTTTATAATTTTTTTAATGTGAATTTATATCTGTGAAATAATTGATCAAAGATTACTTTTATACTGCATAAGCAGCAAAACAAGGTAAAATGCAAAGGAAGAAGTTGTAAATTCAATGATGAAGCATCACTGTTTCATTGAACTAAAATGGAAATATGAACAGAGGCGGCAGGATCTCTTACTCCCTTTCACCAATCCACGAAACCCTACAAAATCAGTGATTGAGCCCAGCTTATATAGCATGGAATACTCATCAATGATTGGACGATCATAAGAGGACAAAAGAGCAGTTGTAAGCTGTCCTTATTACAGTTGAAATGAAAGCAAAATGCAGCTTAAATGAAATTGAAATGAAAGTGAAAGTGAGAGCTGGAATGTGAGCTAATGATCACAGCAATGTGATCAATGTATGCATCCAAAGATGCATGAGCATAACTTTCACATCCCCCCCTCAAGTTGGGTTTGTTGAGAATCCTACAAGACCCAACTTGAGAGAAAAGAATAGGTGATGTTTCTCTCCCAAAGGTTTGGTGAGTACATCGGCAAGTTGCACTCCTGTTTTGACATGTTTGGGATGAACAAAACCAGACACCAGATACTGTCGTATGAAGTGGCAGTCAATCTTCAAGTGCTTTGTTCTTTCATGAAACACTGGATTCTCTGCTATGTGGATGGCTGATCTGTTATCACAGTATAGAGGAATAGGTTTTGGAACATCAATATCCAGTGCTTGAAGTATACCATCCACCCAAATAAGCTCACTAGTGGTGGTAGACATGCTCCTGTATTCAGCTTCAACAGAGGACTTTGAGACAGTGTTTTGCTTCTTAGTTTTCCAAGAGATCAGGCTATCTCCTAAGAACACACAATATCCTGTCACTGACTTTGCACTGAACTGGCAAGTGCCCCAATCAGCATCACAATAAGCTGACAAATTCATTAATGAGGAGCTAGTATAAAAGAGACCAACAGCAAGAGTCCCTTTCAAATATCTCACAACATGTAAGGCAGCTTCATAGTGAGGGATTCTAGGCTCAGTCATGAACTGACTTAGATGCTGGACAGCATAGGTAATATCTGGCCTGGTAAGATTGAGGAATAATAACCTCCCTATCAGTCTTCTGTAAACTTCAGGATCAATCATAACTTCTCCTTCATCAATAGATAATTTCAATCCCCTAGGAAGAGGAAAAATTGCTGGCTTGCAGTCTAATAAATGGCAATCAGATAAAATGTCAATGACATATTTCCTTTGATGAAGGTGAGTTCCAGAAGTATTTCTAGAGATTTCCAAGCCAAGGAAGTATCTGGCATGACCCAAGTCCTTGATGGTGAAGGCATGATGCAAAGCCAGTTTAGTTTGATTGATGCAATCCTCATCATCCCCAGTCAATAATAAATCATCTACATAGACAAGAGCTGTCACTGTACCAGTTTTCACTCTCTTCACAAAGAGAGAATAATCACCTAGGCATTGCACATATCCTAGGCCAGTAAGAAACTTACAGAGCTCGACATTCCATTGCCTAGATGCCTGTTTAAGCCCATAGAGAGACTTCTTGAGCCTGCATACTTGGTGGGGTTTAGACACATTATAGCCTTCAGGTGGTTGCATGAAAACCTCTTCTTCCAGATGTCCATGCAAGAATGCATTGTTCACATCTAGTTGATGTAAAGGCCAGTTCTTAGAAGTTGCTAAAGCCAATATCAATCTCACAGTACTGAACTTAGCAACAGGAGAGAAAGTATGTTTGAAATCCTTTCCCTTGATCTGGTTATAGCCCTTAGCAACTAATCTTGCCTTAAATCTTTCCACAGAGCCATCGGGTCTGTATTTAATTTTATATACCCATTTGCTTCCTATAGCTTTCTTTCCTGGAGGAAGATCCACCATCTCCCAAGTTTCATTTGCTTTCAGAGCTTTAATTTCATCTCTCATAGCCTGTACCCAATGATCCTCCTTAACTGCATGCTTGTAGTGTACAGGTTCATGTATATCTGCCATAAGTGCAAATGAAGAAATAAATTTAGGGTCTCTGTCATGGGACTGATCAAGGCAAGTGGCAAGGAAGCTCTGTGAATGAGTAGATTCACTTCTTCTACTCTGACAGACAAAATCCTGCAGATGTTTTGGTTTGGTTACATTCCTTGATGATCTTCTCAAGGGAGGAAATTCAACTATATCATCAAGGAAGTTAGGAATATGTGTTTGGGTATGTGTTTGGGAATGTGTTTGGGTATGTATTTGAGGAGATGGTAAAGAAGGACTATGTGTTGTTGATGAGGTAGTTGTGTCTGGAACCACTTCATTAACAAAGCTGTGTGTTGGACTGGGTGGGTTTGGAATGAAGGGATTATAATAATGTGGTTGGTTGCTGTCATCTGTAGCAGGATTTACAAGGGGTAAGGGAGTGTATTCGTGATTAAATGGTGTTGATTGCTGCAGTTTTTCTTCTTTAAAAGGAAACATCTTCTCCTGAAAAACCACATCTCTGCTTATGAATGTGATTTTGGATTCAATATCCCAGACTTTATAAGCTTTCTGACCATGTGGATAGCTAAGAAAAATACATCTCCTTCCCTTAGCAGACATCTTGTCCTTCCCAGGTTGGTTCACTGAAGCATAGCATAGGCATCCTGGCACCCTCAATTCATCATAAGTTGCAGGCCTTTTGAACAATATCTCATATGGAGATTTCCAGTTCAAGACTTCAGCAGGCAATTTATTGATCACATAAGTAGCAGAGAGAATGCATTCTCCCCAAAACTTGATTGGTAATCCAGCATGCAACCTCATGCTTCTGGCAGTTTCTACAAGATGTCTGTGTTTCCTCTCCACTCTTCCATTCTGTTGTGGAGTATAAGGCACAGTCTTCTCATGAATGATTCCTTTCTCAGCAAACAGCTCTTGACACTGCCTTGATGTAAACTCTGTGCCATTATCCGTTCTTATGCATTTCACAGCACATTCAAACTGATTTCCCACATAAGCTAGGAAATCTGTAATGGTTTTGAATACCTGCATTTTATTTTTGAGCAAAAAAGTCCAAGTAATTCTTGAACAATCATCTAAAATGGTTAAAAAATACTGGAAGCCATTGTAAGTTAAGCTCCTATTGGACCCCATAAGTCCATATGTATAAGATCAAAAGGCTTATCTGCCTTGCTCAAACTTCTTTCAAAAGGAACCCTGTGATGTTTGCATAAAGCACAAGTATCACAATGAAAATTTTCCAAATCTGTCTGCCTCACAAACTGCAATTGTCTCATCTTTGAAACTGAACTGTGTCCAAGTCTAGCATGTGTTACATCTAAATCACAGCTAGCTTTATTACAAGAAACTGAAGGTAAATCACAAAACTTCTTCTTGATTCCCCAGCTCTTAGCTTGATCCACTGATAGCACCTTATATAGCCCATGCCTCCTTTCTCCAGATAGCTTCACTTCCTTAGTTCCAGGGTCCTGAATATAACAAGATGTACGAGTAAATACAGCAATCAGATCATTATCATCTAATAATCTCCCAACTGATAATAAGCTATGCTTGAAGTCTGGCACCAGTAGTATGTCATTCAACCATATAGTGTCATTTATCTGTAATCTTCCTGATTCAGTAACTGACTTCACAGTGCCATCAGGTAGCCCTGTATCTACAGGTTTACTGAGTCTCATTTTTTGATGAGAAAAGAGATCAATAGGCATCATGTGATCATTGGCCCCTGTATCTACAATCCATTCATCTCTGGCTTGTAAAGACAAGTTAACAGAACTAGCATAGGTTTACAGGTTACCTGCAAAGTTGGCATATGCATTCTCTGTTTGCCCTTTGCCTTTCATCCTCTTAAGCACTTCTTGGTACACAGCATTCACCATGGCATTATCAACTTGTCCATCTGTGTTTCCTGAGCTCTCCTCAAGAGGGCTATTCATCATTCCTCCATTCATGGATCCTGCTGCATTAGCTGAACTTTTCCCTGGTTGGATGTTCCTTTGGCTCTCCTTCAGTTATTTGAACCAATCACGCACACCATGTAGCTTAAAGCATTGATCAGATGCATGACCTTTCCAGCCACAGTGAGTACATTTAGAGGCCTGCTTGATTCTCTTCAGTTCCTTCCAGTCCCTTTTCTGATCTTGTGCACCAAAGGATGCACTGTTTTGAGTGTAAGATCCACTCCCTTGACCACTGTAAGACTGATTCCCCTGAGTAGACTGGTAGCTCTTGTTGGCAGCAAAAGCACTAGCATCAGTCATGCTGTTAAGACCCCCACCTGATGCTCCACTTCCCATAATGTCAACTTGCTGCAGAATATAGTAACCTTTGCCCACAGTTGACAAAGGATCCATAGCCAAAATAGAGTTCCTAGCTGCATCATAACTGTCATTCAGGCTTGCCAACAACTGCATCAGTCTATTTCTGTCTTCCATCTCATTGATTTGTTTGGCCAGGTTGCATCCACAGTTCTTCATAGCTCCACAAGAACATTCAGGCTTCCTCTCTAACACTTGGAGTTCATCCCAGTGTTTCTTGAGAGTGTTAAATAAGTCTGCAAGATTCATACTCCCCTGGCTCACATTGTTAAGTTTCTTCTTTATACGAAAAATCAAAGGAGCATTGATCTGATTGTATCTTTCCACTATTTCATCCCATAGCTCTCTAGTTGACTCAACACACATTAAGCTCTCAGCAATATTCTTGTTCATA
Organism: Persicaria maculosa; assembly: GCA_963922045.1. Lineage (NCBI taxonomy): Eukaryota > Viridiplantae > Streptophyta > Magnoliopsida > Caryophyllales > Polygonaceae > Persicaria > Persicaria maculosa. The sequence goes on from OY998252.1 coordinate 12,915,619, forward strand.
GAGTTTAATATCCAACATCTCACCATGAAATCTGCTCTTATCCATCTCTGAAGATTCATCCCTTCAGCAGTGGGTTTGGCACAGCTTCTAGTAACAAACCCAAGTTTGCATTTGGCTCCCAAGGCCATTGTTATCCCTCTACTCCAAGTCATGAAGTTTGTTCCATCAAAGAGAGCAGCTACTAGTTGAGATCCTGGGTGGTCTGAATTAGACAAGAATAAGGGATCATTCAAGTTACCTTGGTTGTTGACATCTACCTCTGTTGGAATAACAACATTATCTGGATTTGCCATCTTCTTCCTTGCTTAATCAATGCGGAATTCTTCAGATCGTGAGCCTAAGCTCTGATACCATGTGAAATAATTGATCAAAGATCACTTTTATACTGCATAAGCAGCAAAACAAGGTAAAATGCAAAGGAAGAAGTTGTAAATTCAGTGATGAAGCATCACTGTTTCATTGAACTAAAATGGAAATATGAACAGAGGCGGCAGGAGCTCTTACTCCCTTTCACCAATCCACGAAACCCTACAAAATCAGTGATTGAGCCCAACTTATATAGCATGGAATACTCATCAATGATTGGACGATCATAAGAGGACAAAAGAGCAGTTGTAAGCTGTCCTTATTACAGTTGAAATGAAAGCAAAATGCAGCTTAAATAAAATTGAAATGAAGGTGAAAGTGAGAGCTGGAATGTGAGCTAATGATCACAGCAATGTGATCAATGTATGCATCCAAAGATGCATGAGCATAACTTTCACAATATCAAAAATAATTAAGTGTAACACCAGGGGATCATACTGATTGTTTATAATGTATTCTTATAAATGGGCTCAGGTCAATTCGAGATTGAGAGAGTTCATACAAAATGAGGGATTACGTACTTTATCCGTACTAATACGTTTCACATATTTTTAAAATATTTATTTTTGGTAGAAACTAGGAACATATTTTTAAAATATTGTTTAGGTCAATGTCTTTTATATAACAAAATAAATAAATAAATTGGACTCATAGATGGATTGACCCAAAACAGTCGGGTTTGGATCCATTTGGGTCCATGGTCTGTTGAGAAAATCATTAGATATATGGGTTTATGTGTTTGAGTTGAGCTTAAACCCATTTATAAAGTAAAGTTAAAATAATATTCGATCCTTATTATTATTATTATTAGTAATAAATTTTATAATTAGGTTAAATTATAATTTATTTATGTTTTTATTATCTTAGAGCTTGACCCAACGGGTGACCCACGGGTTGACCCAACCTGACCCAGAAATTCATGGGTTGAACGGGTTCAGATTGCTTTGGGTTTTGGGTTGAAATATTTGCGTCAAAACCCACATTTTACAGGTCAGAGTGGGTCTGGTCCTCGAATCGGATCACATTTTGACAGGTCTAGTTATAGATGATATTTTATTTTCTGATCTTGCTGGCGATTCCACTTATTTTTTATTTTTTATTTTGGTTAAGATGCAATATTAAAGGGATAATATTTTTTTTGTTTAAATATGTTAGGAAAAAAATATTAAATTTGTGATTTAAATAGTCATTTTTAATAGAAAGAATTTTTTTTAAAAAAAATTATCAAAAAATCATATTTTTTATATGTATATATTGAAAAGAATATATTTTGTTTAAAACTCCTATATAAAAAAAAATAAATATAGGGAAAAAGCATGGGAATGGAAGAATGGAAAGGGTAACCATTCCGGAATGGCTCACCGGAAAGGACTTGTGGGTAGTACCCATAGGTCCTCGGTTCGAACCCCGGAATGGCCGCTCTTTATTTACCAATATAAGGAAGAATGGAAATGGTATCAAGATATGGGGGATGCTCCAAGTTGAAGGCTGCAGCCACCAACTCCAGCCTTGAACACATGCTCCTCCGCGATCAGCTCCGACTAGATTCCTGGTTTTCCAAACTCACCAACACCTCCGCCACTCCCACCACCGGCACTGGGCTGCCGGAGATCAAAGCCACCAGTGGTAGCTTGACTTCGCATTCATCCTTACCGGAACTTGGCATATACAACTACTATGTGACCGTTGGTCTCGGTACTCCAAAAGTTGACCTATCCCTCTCATTTGACACAGGTATACCGTATACATACATACATACATAATTACTCAAATAAATCAAAAACCGATTTATGGTGTAAACTGTGAATAAACTAATTATTCATAGTACCACCATAATTATTTGTTTGACGTAATATAATTATTCATATATGTGAATAGGTTTTTTATATGAAAATTATTTGTCTCTTGTACCATAATTATTCGTATGAGTTATGTATGAATAATCATATTGTTTCAGATGAATAATTTTACACTTCAAATATTTCCTTAAATCTCTCAACCATTGGTCCATTGGTCTTCTTACTCTAACGCTCCAGATTTGTTCACAAATTACACCGTAAGAGATCCGATCACATCCTTCTATCATTTATATCAAATGCCCAGATTTGTGTACATGATGCACATCGTAATATGAGTGTGCATCTTATATATGCATATACCTATTACCTAGCTATGTAAGGATCTTCTTGCTTGTGTTTTGCGTTGTGGCGAATAACAGGCAGCTCCCTAACATGGACACAATGCACGCCGTGCGCAACTTGCCACGACCAAGTCGACCCATTGTTCGATCTTTCGGCTTCTTCCACCTATTCCAAGCTCAGCTGCAGCGACGCCGCCTGTAGTCCCAACGTTCTTTCCCAGAAACTCTGCGCCACATCCACCGATTCCTGCGGCTACAATCAGACCTACTGGGATGGTTCCTTCACCGTCGGCTACTTTTCAAGGGAGACTCACCCTTACCCCTACCGACTCTAATACTCTATCACCGGCTTCTACTTCGGATGTGGGATTCAGAACGAGGGTATCTTTGGAGAACTATCCGGCATCCTCGGCCTGGACATGGGAGTCGTCTCCATCGTGTCCCAGACCTCTTCGTTTTATGGGAAGCTCTTCTCATACTGCATGCCCGAACTATTTTCCGACTCCACCGGACACCTCACATTTGGGGGAAATGGCACGGTAAGTAGAGCTCAATGGAGGTAAAATTTCCAGCGAATTATTGGGTTTAATTGCAGTGAATAGTTATTCGATTACAGTGAGTAGTTATTCAAGTGCAGTTGGTAGTACTTCAGTTGAATTATGTTATGAAAAATCATTATATAACTTTTTTTTTAGAAAAAAATTCATTATATAACTAACTTTGAAACTAAATAGCTAGCTAACTATACCCAATGCAACTGAGGGTTAGTTAACACATAACTGATGAGGTAGTTAAAGCCCATAGAGTAGCTAAAGCTGATGAATTAGATATGTTAAATTCAATTGTTCATAAGCTAGTAAGGTGTTTGGTAACTCAACGTAATAGAGTAAATGATACAAACTAGCCGATGCAAAAAAATAAAATGGATAAATTTGTAAATAGAAAAAAACAAAGCTCTAATTTTTTTTTTGAAATTAAAGCTCTAAAAAGTTTGAAGTAAATAACCGTTGAAAATCCAATTTAAAGAGTTAACTAGTACAATTCCCGCGCCATGACGCGGTTTTTTAAAACTAAAATATTAATAATATATATAAATATATTATAAAATACTAATAAAAGTTAAGATAAAAAAAACGTTACCACAAATGTATCTTATAATTCTGAAATAATTTTTTTTATATCTCGTCTAAAGTATAATATATAAATGTAGATATTTTAAATCACCCAGTAATAATAATATCAATATCATTGTAACTTTTTTAGAAATTTTGAAATCTGAATCATGTATTTAAATGTGATGTGTCACAACTAATAATTATATTCAATGTTTTAAATTAAGCTCAATAGTTAGTACATAAATGTGAGTTAAGCCTAATGGTTATATTAGATTGAATTCAATGTTTTGAATTAAGCCCAATTGTTAGTAAATATGTTAAGAATAAAAGAGAATGGAGGATTAAAAAAATTAATGGAAAAAAAGAAGAGAAAAGGAGAAATAAAAAAATCAAAGAAAAAACATAATTGGTCAATATTCATAAAACTCTTCTAAGATTGACACGTAAGCAACGTCTTCTAAATTAAGGTTATATATAGATTGTTAGTAAATATGTTAAGAATACGTTTCGGCTATATACACCGCAAATCCCCACGTCCTTAAGGACGTGCAAGTGGGGTGAGAGCCACCCAAACCTGGACGTGCTTGCACGTTTTTTTTTTAATAACGTGCTTGCACGTCCTTAAGGACGTGCAGCACGTCCTTAAGGGTTTGGAATGACCGTGTACGTATAGGTTTCGTAGAGTCAACATATTTCGTATTCGTTCCGTTTTGTTCATATTTCCAATTATGTGAATACAGTTTCGAGACTTTATGTCTGAGTTCTCGGACCCAAGGGTTTGGAATGACCGTGACGAAATGGTTACGCATTTCAAGGACTTGGGTCGGAGACACTGCATGATTTTAGTAATCAAGCGGTCTTGGACGGGGGCGTCGAATTGTCCAGGCGGGGTTCTCCTTGCTTGCGAGAAGTTTGGGGAGTACCGACCACGCGGGAGGAAGCTCCGGAGCACACAATCGAAGATAAGTGGTTGTCCATTCTCTCTACACGGACACGAAGCTCCGCCAGGTCAGTGGCGCATGACGGTAACCCATGGTGTTCATAACCACGGGCTTTCCACGAGCTTGAAGGGTCACGCCATCGCCGGACAGATGACAGAGGGGGAAAAGAAGATGGCGAGGTGGATGAAGAAAGTTGGCACTCCTCCAAAATCCATTGGGTACGGATTGAGGCAGTTGAATGATATCAGCGTCACGTCAAGGAAGAGCCTTACCAACACGCTCGCCATGATGGTCGCCGAAGAAAGAGGTAGTCGGACGATGACCCAGGATACCTTGCACCATCTGCGGGAAAGAAGGTACTACTACGACTTCAGACGACATCCGGTTGACGACAACGTCTTGAGCGACCTCTTCCTCGCGCATCCCGACGGGATACGCCTTCTCCGAAGGTTCCATTACGTCATCATAATGGACAGCACATACAAAACAAATGCGTAAGTTACTTAATTATGATTACATTATTGCACATATAACCAATTATAAAGTATTTTATATGTAACATATTTACACCTGCAGATATGGGATTCCTTTGTGCGAGGTGATCGGGTTCACACCCTCAGGCAATACTTACTGCATCGCCTATGCCTTCATGTCGCAAGAGAACGAAGACACATACGCCTGGGTGTTGCGACAACTTCAGATCTTGCTTGGGACGGTTCAGCCTCAAGCTATCATGACTGATCGAGAGCTAGGTCTCTTGGCGGCGCTGAATGTTGTCTTCCCCGACGTCCAGCATCTTCTTTGTTGGTTACACGTGACGAGAAGATGCGAGGAAGCAGCTCTGAAGATCACGAAGAATTTAAACTACGCTGGCATCTTTAAGGGCAACTGTTGGGGGTTGTTCGAATCGAGGTTGGAGGAATCATTCAACCGACGTCGTCGGGCGCTACGAGCTGCATGGCACCCATTCCCAGGTGTGGTGGCGTATTTGGAGTCGGTTTGGCTTCCATACAACAGGAGCATAGTACGGTGCTACGTAGATGATGTCTTCCATCTCGGCACCCGTACAACAAACAGGTACAACCTTACTTCATATCTCCCATTACAATATGATATAATATCGAATATTTAGTGGTATGCACTTCAATGTATACAGAGTTGAGGGTCAACACAAGGTTCTGAAGGAGGCACTTCACTCATCGACTGGTGACTTCCGCATCGTGATCGATGCAATCCATAGAGTCAACGATTGTCAACTGCATGAGCTGCAAACTGCTTTGGAGATCGACCGCTTCAAATGGCCAACAGCGGCGTATAAAGTCAACCTTTTCGATGAGGTAAAGACTTTAATCTCCAAAAAGTGCTTCGATTATCTGTACAAGATGTGGCAGGACGTCGTGAACCAAAAGGTTCCTCCGGTATGCACGGACCGACATTGGAGGGTTTGTTACGGGATCCCTTGTGTCCATGAGATTCAGGCATACGTCAACTCCGGCACTCCGATACCCGCCGAGGACATCCACCCGTTCTGGATGGATTTGACATGGACTGACCTCGACGACACCCCACTACCGTATGAGTTGTCATCTTCATACACGGCTTCCAACGATGTATGCGAGGATGAGCTGCACCCACCCTCATCAGTAAGCGTCCGAAGGAAGGGGAGGCCTCGGGGGTCGAGGAATGCCTGCAGAACCAACCCGTTGCCATACGAGGAGGTAAGGGAAAGGTTTGAGAGAGAAGAAGCGCGTGCTGCTCGAAATGCTGCTCGGCCTCGTCCACAAGCGACCTCAGGTCCTCAGCTCGACGTGGACGTGATGATGTGTTCGGAGGGTTTAACTGGGGTCGAAACAACGTTGATCCCTTCATGCTCGGTCATATTCAGACGGTGAGGGACACTGTTGGAGATGGTCATTGTGGCTACCGTGCTTTGGCGGCTTTGACATCACCGATCGGCGAGACTGCTTTCCCGGAACTCAAAACGTTACTATGCAATCACTTGGAGGATCACGCCGATCTGTACGCCGGTTGTTATACGGGAGAGTACCCATTCCAGCAGTTCGTCGACTACCAGAGATGGGCCGGAGCCACACATGGTGATAGGAGACGGTGGATAGAGCTACCCATCATGGGTTTAGTATTTGCGACGGTATATCAGATTCCTCTCGTCGTCCTAGCTTGGCATCATCCGTTCACATGTCTCCCCATGATCTCGCCGACATCTGCTAACAACCCTCCCCAATCAGCAACTCTTGGTGTAGCCTGCATCGGAAACCAAGACCATTTTGCCGCGGTACGACTTCAAAGTTCAAACGTCTTTTTTATTACCTATTCATGCTTTTCATACATATATCAATACTCTAACTCTAAATTTTTGTTCTCATAGATCTGGTTGCGTCCTAAAGCTCATCTTCCGCCGCCTCCACTAGAATGGGTCGAACATCATCATCCGAGCGTCGAAGGATGGGATGCTCCGTTTCAAGCTCAGATTGAGAGATTTAGAGCCTTGCGTGCCGAGTCCGGCCGTCCTTTACTATTTTCCTAGATTGTATTCCACAACTTTATTAAAATTATGAATGTAAACCTTTTTTCCGTTCCTTGTAACGTTATTTGCATATTATCCGAATGAAAAGCTTAACAATTCTTGTGTTCTGTTTAATTTGACCCTAAATCCTTCAAATCCACTAGCTAAACACTTCAATTTTATCAATTAACATTACAAAACCGTCGGAAAACCTAAACCCTAACCCTAAACCCTAAACCCTAAACGCAAAACCCTAACTAAGGTTTGCACGTCCTTAACAACGTGCAAGACTTAAATAGTGGACGTGCACAGTCCCAGACTTGCACGTCGTTAAGAACGTGCAAGCACGTCCTTAAGGACGTGCAAATCCTTAATCCGGATTTGCGGTGTATATAGTGACACCCTAAGAATAAAAGAGAATGGAGGATTAAAAAAATTAATGGAACAAAAAAGAGAAAAGGAGAAATAAAAAAATCAAGGAAAAAAACATAATTGGTCAATATTCCTAAAACTCCTCTAAGATTGACATGTAAGCAACGTCTTCTAAATTAAGGTTATATATAGATTGAACAAAAATCTTATATTTATCTCATTAAAAACTTTATAGTATTAAAACCGAAAGCTAATAGTGTTGTGAAACGGATTCCAAATTTAATTTGTCCGCAGTTGCCTAGTAATTAAAAACTACCCACATTTGATCTTTTTCATTTAAGTTTGTTATACGGAGTATTTTTTAAATTTAGCCATGTTTTATTTTCATAATTAACTTCAATCTTGATGAGCAATTTTTTGGTTTGAGAATGCAGACATCTACAAGCATCCAATACACACCACTGATAGTAAACAACCAACTTCCAAATGCTTATTTTCTGGAGCTCCAAGCAATCGCCGTTGACGTGAATTGGCTCAACATCTCCACAGCTGTCTTCTCCAATCCAGGCACCATCCTCGACTCCGGTACTACCTTTACCTTCCTTCCTCCTGAGGCCTACTCGGCTCTCCTCAATGCCTTCACGCGATACATGGACGCCAAAAACTACCCCACTTTTACCCCAACAAGCACGACGTCCTTAGACGGGTGCTACGACTTGACCGGAATAGACAAACCCATTGTACCGGGAATCACGCTCTATTTCAAAGGAGGAGCAACGATGTCTATGGATGTGTGGGGTGTGGTCTTCAACATGTCTAATTCTGACAGCGAGCTAAAAGTATGTCTTGCCTTCGCCTCTAGCCAGGCCTCGGGTTTGAGCATCGTGGGGAACTTGCGGCAGCAGACGTGTGATATCATCTATGACATCGATGGCGGTAAGATTGGATTCGGGGCTGGTGGGTGTTGAAAGAAGATTCAAGTCCAACATTGTTATGGAATGTATTGTGTGTGTTGTGTGTGATTGATATATTTGCCCAAAAAATGAAGGTGCTTGTACTTGCCTACTTGGTGATTATACATGGATTGTCGAATAAATGTTGTAACATGTTTATCCCAATACTTGTGCATACTTGTGTAAAAAAATGCTGCAATATAAAATTTATAATTGTTGTGATAACACTTCATGAGTGAATAGAATATTGAAAACCTACAGAGTGTTTTAAGGCTATATGCACCGAGAACATTACAAAAGTGTTATACCACACACGAACGGATTATAGAACCGTTTGAACCTCAACTTGACACATGACCAACATTAAACACATCTAACATTACAAATCATATATTTTTTTTAAAAAACATGTCTTTAATCCGTTCAATATAAGTAATGGAACTTCATATGGGTTTTTAAAAAAAAAACAAGTTTCAAATTTTTTAAAATAAAAAATAAAAAATATATATACAAATCATGAATCCATTTGTGTTCTTTTTCAAAATCGAATGAATTTAAGGCCCGTGTGCGTTATTTTTAAAAAATTTCATAGTGATTTTGGATATATGTCAAATTGCGGGGCAAACGGATCATAGATCCATTCCGTCTAAGGTATATCGCACATGATCTGGGTGCATATAGCGACAACCTTACTTTGTCATAGTGCCAACATTCATACTACCTGAATCAGGAATAAGCGCGAAAAAAAAAAAAAAAAAAAAAAAAAAAAAAAACTCGAGACAGTAACTACCAACCTATCAACTTTGGTGTCTTTACTGTCTTTTTCTAGCATATACAGATAGACAGTCTGATTAGAAACATAAATAGGCGTCCACATTAGTCACGAGGAATGTAATGTAGAGCAATAATTTAGAAGGTACAGTAGTCCTTGAGCACTTGCCTGGCGAGATCAACTGCTCCGCTGCTCTTATAGATCAAATGCAAATTGAAAGCCGCTTCCCTGCGCAGATCGCAATTAACAGTTTTTCGGTTTTGGATAATCTTCTGATCTTTTTCAATTACCTCTGGCAAGGGGTAGTGCTTCTCCCGAATGGCAAGGACCTTCTCATAGAATGAAGCTGCCAATGAGACAAGCCCAACGTGTTGACATGCCCGAGCTATATTATACAGAGCTTCCTGTGGAACAGTGAGCAACAAGAAATATTTAGGTAACTTGATTCAGCCATTCCAAAACAAGTAACAGGATTTTTACACCGGAACTAATTTAGACAGATGAGAAGAACAATCAAGAATGCGAGATGTAAATTGCACTGTTAAGCAGTACATGGTTCAACTCAGACCCAAGTTCCAGTTTGGGATCTTCATATGTCGTCTTTTTTATTTTTTTGGTTTTAAGAGATCTTCATACTATTGAATCATAGTTCATAAATGTTATAAAAATTATGGAATATGTTTGAATCATAATTCATAAATGTCATAAAAAAAATGTCATCTTTTCTATATGGAGAAAAAGTAGAGAAAATCGATGCATGAAATTCATTATAGCTAATTGGGATATCACATGATCACATGGTCATAATTTTCCATTCGGATAATTGAAAAGCTAACACGAATTTAAGACAAAAATGAGATTTTTACGACAATATAGTATAACAAAGTGAAGGTTAGAAACCTATTTGAAACAACTTGCAAAGGTAGGGGACCTAGTGCTGGAAAAGAAAAGGTAATGTATTCATCACCTGGTTATCATTTCCACACAAGCGCAGATTGTTGAACAGGAATGCTAACCCCTGCGCAACACACTGGTGCCTGTTTTGAAGTCTAAAGCCAAGTGCTAAATTGATTAACGAAGTACCTACATCCAGGAATTGATTTTAATTTTTAACAGTAAATTGTCACTATTTAAAGATCTATCTTGGAAATATACTAGAGAAAGACGCACCTGCACAGAGGTTCACTAAAGGGTTCTCAGGCATCAGCTTGTAAGCTTCCAAGTATTCTCTAGCAGCTACCTGGTGCTGACTGATCGTGGTGAACTGGTTGCCTGTGATAATCATAGGGGGTACCAGATCTTTGCGTACAACTCGCATGTGATGCAGGAATTTTCCGTGCTTTGAATGTCGGTTCTCCAACCTAAACAAAACAAATAAATTACACAGACAATCTAAAATCCAAGGGTTCATTTGGTGAGGATAGCTTACAAATTATTATCAGCACAATTAAGAATCTAATCAACATAAATAAGCACTTTTTGAGCTTCGAATAAGCAAATCAACACCCTGAGCCAAACTAACGTAAGTACTAGGATGACGAAATGTGTGATACAAATTAAAACACTTGTGGTTTGTATGTACACTTCAACAATGTTAGCTCAACAAGATTTTAACATGATCATAAATGAGCTCATTCAGTTGCAATCAATAGATGAGGTACCATTTTCAAAATGCTAAAAACATCTGAGGGATCATTTTACATGTTCCTGTTATTTTTCTTTGAGGTAGAAGTTAGTTACTAGAACTGAACTTACAAAAACAGTTTTTGAAAGTTATTGACAGGAGAGCAACATTCTCGTCTAACATTTCAATTAATGCATAGATATTATTAAATATTCTGATCAGACTCCTGACATTGACAATAATATCCAGTGTAACAGAGTTCATAAAACCAGAAGAACATGTATGTCCTGATAGCTTTTGCACCACCAGCCATGAGAAACTAACTCGGCAATTTGATTTTAACCCCAAAAGAAAGCCATGTAAAAGAATGGGAGAAACTTCCACGACAAAGACCAAAGTATCCATTTTATCTTGGTTATTACTCCGTATTTAATTTCCATATTTCTAACTACCAGCTTGTCAAATTCAATCAACCATAAAAAAAAAAAATATAGGTAGCACAAAATATTACAGAGCCGTCAAAGTACGAATATTTCGATATACCATGTAGTCATCCTACAACTTTCTGAATATGTTTGTACCAATATTTAGATGTACCATGCAGTCATCCTACAACTTTCTGAATATATTTTCTTACATTTTGGAAGCATAATACCATCTTTTACAAGTATTAAAGCCTAAAGAAGTGCTTCCAACTTCGCAGGATGAAACCAAACATTTGAACTACAAACTGGTGAAACCATATTGTATCGAAGCATGGACAATTAGGGAAGTGTTAAGTGGTTCAGCTGATGCTTGGAAATTCTCAACGACTCTTCAGAATCCATAAAATATAAATATTCTAAATAGAACCCTTGATGTTTTTGTAAAATTTCTTTCTTTTTTTTAACACTTCAGCTTTTCGTTTCAAAACCTTTAAGAACCAATAAATCATAAATCAAAACTTATTCGCTCACGTCTTGTATGGTATGTTCGAAAAGCATGACTGAACAAGGAATAGGAATTTAGGAACTCTATAATAATTCCAAGATCATATCAATAACTACATTAGCTGATAATGTCAAACTAGAATTTACAAAATAAAAGGGGGTTATATGAAAATTAAAAGTCACATAAGATTCCAAATTCTATGAGATCAATAGAGAAGTGGATAACAAAGGTGTCATGAAGAATTTCCAAACACCAGGGAAATTGCATGGTAAAAGTCACTTTCAACCCTGAAATTTAACTCCCCGAAACCTTAACAATATAATGGGATCTTTTTAAAAAAATATTAATTGTATACCATACCTTAAAACTATTTTGTAATAGCAGTTCCAGGCTGCAATACTCCGGGGGTTGTGCAAAACAATGTATCTTACATAGTCAAATGCATAGTAGGGATCATTCACTTTAAATGCCATTCCTGCAGCACAAAGGAATAAGGATCATGCCAAACAGAAAAATTAAAAAGTACTTACCATGAGAAGGAAGGGAAACAATAAAAGATCAATAGCCCTGACCAGAACAATTTCCAGAAAATAAACAGTTAATATTAGATACTTACTAGCTCCAAGAGAACGAAGTTCCTCCTTCTTTTGGGTGGGCAAAATCCTGTGAGACAATTTTAGAAGGCTCCCAATAATTTCCCATGCTTCATTGAACCTTCCCATCGAAGTTAATGCATCACATAGCTACAAGCAAGGGGACAATTATTATTGGACCAAAATATAAGTACCATATCTACAAAGTGAATATATGCAAACAATGAAGCTCGCAGTTCAATGAAAGCAAAAGATATTCTAAAATAACACCTCCCAGGCTATAGCATATTAGGGACCTACATATATTCACTTTGTTATAAATAGGAGAGTAAATTACAGAACATCGCCTTAAAATAGGGTCATGTCCAGAAAACCAGCCATAAAAAGTGAAATTACACAAAACGACCCATATATCTTCTAGGGTAACAACGAAATACACACCATGCTTTCTGTCTAAAACTCGTCAAAAGCCGAAAAGAACACTCAAATCTCCCTCTCAGGCATCAGCCAATCAACCACCAATGTGTCTCCCTCTTTCATCTAAATCAGTCTATCTCTACATCTCAGTTCCCTGTAAATCTCTCCCTCTCTGCCTGCCATCCACTATCCTCATTGGCTCACCTTGCCTCGCCTACAACACCACCACTGTTGGCAAGTGACCATCCTACCAGAACTCATCGTGTGGCCTGGGAATTAAGGAAGTCCTAGCATGGAACAAATGTATTTTGCTAAAGCTTGCTGTTGATATTAAGCAGCTAAGGCCTTGTATTTGGACACAATGAGCTAATGTCAACCTCACAAGGGTAAGTTGCCTGAATGATGCAAAACCTAAAATGATTCATGGGCATGGAAAAGCATCAAAACCACCTACCAGGAATTCAAAGCAGCATCTATTTGGGGAGGTGGGGATCCAGCTGTTACTTGTCTCCCTTCCTGGAAAGAGGAGGTGGGAAACTGTGTTGCAGAAAGGTACATGAGATCATCAGAACAAAGGGAAGGCCTAAGGCGTGGGGTGATTTGCTATGATATGGCAATCAGAGCAGGAAATGGGCCTTCATCATGGCTGGCTGTCCAGAACAGATTATATACCAAAGCAAGACTCTTTGATTGAAATGTAATCCAGGAGGACTGTGTGCTATGTGGGCATGATGAGGAAACTGTGTAACGCCTATTTTTTGAATGCACTCTCACTCTTAACTCTTAAGTGTCTTGAATGATGTCTGTAGTTGGCTAGAGTGGGACACAGATTTGGGGCCATCACTGGATGGTTGAATTGGTTTGCACGATGGAGAGGAAAGATGAGGGTGGTTTACCAAACCACGCTGCTTGCTATCATTGTAGTTGTGTATGCGGGGGCTTTTTTAATACAGCTGTCCACTTGGGAGAGTATGATGTATGTGCACATTCTGATATCAAGATGTGCAAGGAGAGAGTTCGAGTGAAGGGTAGGATCATGTGTAGAGGAGTAGAACTGATAGGGAGTGGGGGAAACACCAAGACATATAGTCCTCCCATTTTTGTATCTTACAAATGGACACTTGTTTTGGTTCATTACTTTTGTATTTTATAATAGTCCCTTTGTATGGATTATCCTGTCCTTTTGTAAGTGCTCAGCTACATATATGAATTAACACATTCAGAACAGTTGGAAACGATGTTTCAATCATCTTAAACAAAAGAAAAGACATGGGAAAAAGTGAACATGCAGAAACTTACATCTTTGATCAGACAAAACTGCTCCTCGTCCTCAAGCAAAGCAGGCAAGGGGGGTTCTTTTATTGGTTGTTGCTGAATATTTCCAGTGGATTGATTCAACAGTCAGTTCAAAATCCATATTCAGATGTACCCATTTGAGACTAGTAATTTAGTAATAGTGAGACTAGTAATTTAAGTTGAGCCCTCAGAAGAAAATTGTTACCTCGGCCTCCGCATCTGAGTCGTCACTTTCCCAATCAAGTCCAGCTGCCATAGCTGTTAATTTCTTTTCCTCCTTTAATGTTGCTAGTTTTTCAAGCGTTCTTTTGGCTCGGGCAGCTTTTAACCTGAAACAAGTATTGCAAAAGGATTTAGTCTCTTGTCAGAAACTAAAACAACACCCTCCCCTCTATTACTATAATTTCCTAACCTTGATCCAGTATACAACTATCAAATGCCTTTCCATTTATTTGGAAAAACTATATTGATTATTCCTCCCATTCAATTATGAAAAGTGTCAAATGATCACTCTTGGCCAAAAAAAAAACTCCCCTGCGGCCCTACTCGCACCCTTGACCCTTCTGATCCAAGGCTAAACCCCCTGCCTCTTCTAAATCTCATTGCTTATGTTTTGTACAGTTTGTACTATTGTCTCTTTCCATCATATCCATCCGGCCCATATGGCCATACCCTTATATCCAACTAAGGCAAAATAAAGATCAGTTGCTTTATTTTTGTGTGAATAACCAGATGGAACATTTTAATTCATGAAGTACTTATTTAGTTACTTTAGTTCTTGATTAGCGGTTTTTTTATTGTTATTATTGAATGTCATCAAAACATTTACCAAAAGAGGAGGGACCTGAAGGCTTAATTTCAGACCTGGGCAAAAATGCTTCTCCTTAATTTCTCTAATAGGACAAAGGGGTAGAGGATCTTGATCATTTAGGGGATTTTTGGTAAACCACAATTTACATCATGAGGCCTCTTTTATAATATACTCCCTCCGTATCGCAAAACTTGTAGTTTTAGCTTTATGCACACTTATTAATAATACCTATATTTTCTTTACTTTTATAGGATAAAGTACCTAAAAGCACTAATTATTACCTATAAAAAGAGCAATCATTACCTATAAAGATAATAACTATAGCTAAAACAACAAGTTTTTTGATACAAGTTTACTACTCTAAAACTACAAGTTTTGCGATACGGAGGGAGTACTATTTTACCTTATCCAGCCTTGTCAACTACTCCTATCTGATCAAACTTCATCAACACAGTTGACCAAACACACTGTTCGTTTCCAATCAAAAATCCTCATACTGAACTGTCAAGCTTCCATTTGTTCAAAAACTAAAAGAAATCGCTCTAGCCAAGAAACAGTATTTCCATCCCCTCTCGTGTGTGTGTGTGTGTGACACACAGGGAAGAGCAAAGGAGGGGAAGAGATGTTTACCTAAGAAGTGAGACGACATGATACTCTACATGCATATTGAGTGATATAAAGAAGAGTAAGAGAAACAGTTGCCTCGTTTACCTATCAGATCTGGGTACCGGTGCTCTAAAATTTTGGAATACAGAATTAGCTTGATCATCTTCTAGAATTTTCACCCTTTCTGAGAGAACGCTTTTTGGAAGCCTTTTGTGCCTCACCTATACATAATTAATAAATAGCTTTATAAAATTGGGAGGTAAGAAAGTAGGATAATTACTCATAATCATATCAATGCATTATATGAGAAGAATTTACAACATAGCATGATCTACTAGAATAATCTCACAATCCAATGCAAACAAGAAGGAAGCCGCACCAACTCCGACCACCCCCCTCCCCACCCCCACCCCCACAAAAAAAAAAAAAAAAGGTAATACGAAACGGTATACATTTGCTGAGGTGAGAAACACATACAATGAACACAAAAAGGAGAACAAATGTAATTAATTGCTCCATAAAGATTACCTTCTTATGCACATACAATATTGATTCACGTACAAGTGGGAAGACAACAGTAGCAAAATCTTCAAGCATTCCTCTGTCTCTGTAAAAATGAGATAATTTCAGCTTTATTCTCCAATCAAGCCACCATGGCTTAGGAGCATCTCCATTAGTCTCAATGTAAGTTCCTAAAGACAAGACCCATAAATGATATATCAGACTATACATCTGTATAAATTTTTAAAATAAACAAGATGTCTTAACTGTGATATTACCTTCATTTGGTGGAGCTGAAAGCAACAAGACAACTTCATCATCTCTTTCTTGCCCGATCAAAAGAGAAGCTAGAGTTAAACGAGAATCAATATTGTCCTCATCTGCATGTACAACTGGGGAAAAAAATATTGCTAAATGAAAAATAATCCAAGTTTTGAATGCTTCTTGCGCTACTCAATTAAAAAGGTAAAAAAACAGAGGCATAAAGGTTAATTAGTTACATTTGAAACATAAAGGAAAAAAAATGGAAATTGCTCACTAAAACCAAACATAAAAGACAAGAACAAACATTAATACTTCAGGGCTGCAGCTGGCCTGAAACCTAACAATGTGTCATCGTCATTTGGACCTATCTATCAACATATTTTTGTATTAATAACTACCATTTAAAACACTATTCCATCATAAATTGCTGAACCAGATCACCATTAGAAATCGGACCACATTTTTAAGATTGATAGCTTGATACAATATACTGAGAAAATACTATCTCATACCTAGAAAACCTAAAATAACATCTATTTTGATACAAGAATAAAGACCTAAAATGACCTAAATTTCAAGACGGAGGGAGTATTTGACTTTTTCATATCATAAGATCTTAGAAGATATTAACCTTTATATAAAACTTGAATTGCCGGCGATGTATTATTCAAGGCCATGTAACACTGAGCAACTTTCAAACACACAAACACCTGAAAGAACATTAAGTAAAAAAAAATGCATCAATCCTCATATTGAAACCAATTTACAACTTGTTACACAGAAAATTGCAGCTACCAAAAATAGTGCACTGAGAAAATTATGGTTTACCCCTTGTTATGCACAAAATTTTATACATGATAAATTTGAATGCCACCATAAACACGCATACTGCATAAAATTCGTTTGGGAATAAATAGTACAACAAGAAAATTGTGAGCACAGATGAAACAATTATTTGGGCCTAATAGAAAACAATAACATTATCAAAGGTTGTACAAAATCTATGCATTCCTTCAATAATAACATAAAAAATACAGATGTTGCGCATGCAGTGCTTACAATGCAGGCTAAAACATAAGTTGTACACTTCTACATGGTACGGCCAATGGAATTCTATTGTGCAAGAGGCCTAAAAATAAAAAGCATGTCATGGCACATAACATTTCTACAAACATAAAGTAGTCTTTGTTATCTATTTCAATCAGTCCTGAAAAAATTATCAAATAAAGTAGTCCTACTAAAACATTATCAGACTCCTTTCCCCTTGGCACCAAGAATAATGGTGAAGTTAACATCCCGAAAAAATCAATTGCCCCAAATTAATCAACCACAAGAGGGGCCTAAAGAGAATATATTAGGCCGACTTGAATCGGGTTTCCTCTGGGTCGACTTCACTACTCAACAGTTCAAGGCAATAAAAATTATTGCTTGGAAGTAAAAGGAGATAATGACTAGTCAATCCTAGGAGTCACAACCAACTGGAAAAAATTTATGAAATCCAAGGCCAAACCAAGCCCTACAACACTATGAAATTGGATCGATATTGGTGGAATATTGTTTCATCCTTTAAATGGTACTGTAGTTATTAAATATGAAACCAAGCCCTACAGCTAATAATGTCTCTCACTCTCTCTCTTTTCACATCTTCATCCTGGGAAATTCTTTCATCATTTAAGCATGAAGATCTCTCCAATCAAATTAATTGGAACAGGTTGCCCCAATTTTGCAGATTTGATCCCAAAATCCCGAAGTTTATCCCACTATAAGCCCTAGCTTTCAATCATATACAGTACTAACCTACCCAGCGTTTTTGTGTTGCTAAAAAAAACAGCATTCTTTGGATCGCCAACTCCCTTCGAATTATTAGCTGGACAGGTAAAAAGAAAATAAGGGTACAGATATGTCTTACAGCCAAATCACGGCAGGTAACAATAACTGGAATTTAATGGTGTTAGAACAAAAGGACTAAATTTGTATAGTTTTCAAAGATTTAGGACTTTCTTTAGTTCAAAGTAAAGGTTAGGCAATAACATCAGAAAGGGAAAAAAACTTCAGGACATACATATATTTTGCCTGCAAATTAATAGCAGATTTCAGACGTACCTCATCTAAAGCTTTGCCTTCTAACATCATATAATATTTCAGTGCAGAATCATAATGCTCAAGATTCAGTAAACAGTTTGCCACTGAGGTAATTAGGTCGCTGTGATTACTTGTGTACTTTAGATGACTGAAACAATCCTGAAAGAATTTTAGAGATGTCAGCCAGCAAAACCAGTAACAGTCCAGATAGCATGGAGAGCGTAATAATTGCAAGTAACAACCAAACTGTGCTAGAAAAAAGGGGGCTGCTTTTTGGAGGTAATGATTTCAGCATAAGGTCAATGAGTTAATACAACTCCAGAATGTGTGTATGTGTGATTAGAAAGAGGGCAAAAAGAATATTGACAAACCACCATATGAAGACGGAACAAATATACTCGCATATGCAAGAAAACATGATGGCAGAACATTCACACCTCATCATAGGACCATTAACTCTCTTTACTCTCTTATCCTACATGTTTTTCTCCATTCAGTAAAATGAAGGCAAGTTTGAGATTGATAGTCATATATTTCATGAATGGAAACCATGGGAGAACTTTTGTCAAGCACATATTAACCCAATTGGACAAACATCCGACCGCACCTACTTTCCCCGTTCCTATTTTCTCTCCTCTTACCTATCTGCCTAAAACCATCAAAGCATTTCCTTTCTAACCCGATCTTTTTTTACATCTCCCTTCATACTTCTTTTCTAACCCACTTCTTGAATCAGCACCAAAGAAAGTATGAAGGTTATGCAGGAGATCATACAACTCATACAAGTATAAATCCAAAATAAAAGGCATGAAGGAAGATATTGGTGCATATAAAAAGAGCAAGACATAATAATTCAAGAAATTGGGCATAAGTTGGTTGTGTGCCAGAATCATTCCAGATAAGAAAATCGTTCAAGGAGGAAAGCAAGTTGCTTGAGCAATAGCAAACAAGTTCCTTCACAATATGTATGTCAATCAACATAAAGAAAAAAGGTAATTGTGGTTCAAAGGTCTAAGCCAACAAAAAAGGCAAGGATGAATGAAGATTGCATTAGGGCCAGAACAGTGAGAATGTCATTATCAAAAGCAACAAGCTGCAACTCAAGGCAGGAGACTACTAAACCTACATTAGTGGGAAATGAAGGAATAGAGACTAAGTTGGTTGAGGCTTGAAAAGTTTAGATCCTAAGAGAAATAGAGACTAGCTCCAATGAGCAAAACAAACAAATTCAACAAGAAGATAATACAAAATTCAATTCTCCATCGGGATTTCATGATTGACTCAAGCACTAATAAATTCAGATTCTCTATTTTGTTTCTCCACAATTTATCTTCCACTTCTTAGATGGCTACCCTTTGGCATTACTTATATCCTATACCGAATGGATCTAATTGACTTCATAAACACATATCAAAGGAACAAATTATACCATGATAGAACAGAACCAGAACATTCAATCAATAGCTTAAACAATATCAAATTCTGGAAGAAGTACCAGCATTACAAACATATAACAAAAGATACCTCAGCTTTATCAAAGTTCCTAAGATGAGCATGGCATATTCCTTCTTTTATTGTTAGGGAAAGTTGAAATCTGTCATGCAAAGAGGGAAGCTTCTTCGCATTCCCAATGTAAGCAAGTGCTTTCTCGTAGTCATTATTTTCGATGAATAAAGAAGCCACTGAATCAACCACACTTGGATTGGAGTCAGGAGGGTGATCTTTGATATAGTCCTCCAACAGCCGGACACAACGTTCAGGCTGCCCAGATTCTTTGTAGAACTGAAAGAACATCAAGACAAATAAGCTGAGCAAAATAAAACCTTGTGTCCAACAAGAAATGGGAAAAACTAAAAAAGTTATGAGAACTAAACCTTTATTGCATTCTTGAGTGCTTCAACATCATTCGGACACAAGCGGACAATTTCCTTATATGATTCAGCAGCATTTTTATAATCTTTAGCCTGCAGATAAAGTGAAGCACGGAGGTATCTGAGAGTGATGTCTTTTGGGTCAGCAGTTATAGCTTTTGGAAGGCAATACCAAGCCTGGCCAATATTTCCTTGCTCTCTACATAATAAAGAGTTTGATATCAGAGCTTTATCTAGGGTAAGAAGATTAACTGTAGCTTGAGTCACCAGTACAGCAAATCCTTTAGAAAACATAAAGAACAATTAAAAATGAAAATTCGGAATGATGCAGGTAAAAGGGTAAGTACAAACACTACAAAAGCACAGATATGTTAATAAGGAGCAACTACACACTAGAGTAGCCCTTAACCCATGGAGCATTCAGCTAGAAGAAAAAAAATCAATCCAATTTTAATAATGGCTTAAAGAGTGCTCCCTCTAATCAACTTTAACTATGGTTTTAGACTATAAAATTCGATCAACTTTTAAGTGCTGTTTTAGGTATCTTAGGCAAATAATTAGCATTGGGTTATGAGAATTCTATAGAAATTGTTTTTATTGACTACTTTTGCTCAAATTGTTCATTGATTGGCTTAAAAGAGGGTAGATATTTAATAATCCGATAAGACAGGTAATCATTACAAAAATTTGTGAATGATACTTTTCTTAAAGCTTGTGCTCAAGCCTAAAACAACACTTATCATTGATTGGAAGGAGTACAAAATAATTTCTAATTTGAGGATACGTTTAGAACGGTGGAGAAGAAAGTTTCTTGTTAAATTTACCTACAAGCAAAGTGAACATATGTAAAATACCAGGAAAGCTATATCCAACGCTAGTCATTTATTTCTCCACCACTAAACTAACCCCATGGCAAGTGTAGGGTATTTGAACACTGCTTTTCACCCATCGCTTGCCATGGCATTGGATTTGTAGTGGAGAAAGAAAAGATTAGCTGTGGATAAGCTATTGCTCTTAAAATACTTCATAAAATTATTCAATCCTGTAGGCAGGCAGAACGCGTACTGTGATTAAAAGAAGAATAGCTCATAAAATAAAGCTACATGCATCATTACGCACTTACGAAAGAAAAGACACTAAAAACTGGCAGTTTAGGGTGTGTTTGTTAAACATGCTTGTCTTTTAAGGCATCCATATAAGCGCATTATAACATCAAAAATTACAGTATCAATTGCCTTTTTGTCCTTAAAAGCTACTATATCCACAGTATTTACATTATAAGCATGTTTACCAAACACACCCTAACTCAACTCTATGGAAGCATGAACTGACAACCTTAAATTGCTTACATGGACCAGTTCACGAGAAGTTTCCAAAGCGGTGTATCTTTTGGACTACCAAATGCAGCAATCATATAGCAGCCCATAGCTTTCTTCTCATTCCCCATCTCTTTATAGACACGACCAAGCGTATGATATGGATCGCACAGATTTGGTGCCAGGAGGATAACATCATTCAAGATGCTGATAGCCTACCATAAAATGGAAACGAATGCACAACTGCGCCAATCAGCTATTAGAAGATCTGAAAATGCAGATTTCCCTTGACACTGAATAAAAAGTGGTTTGCAATATAAACTTCATAGAATCTCACCATCAATGATGTACAAAGCCCACCAATCAACCCCAAACCCAACCTCTTCCAAAAGGAGGAAGAAAACAAGTAATAAAACATGACTCGTTTTACCAGACAAATAAAAATCAACTGCCCTATGATTGCTCAGTTGCTTCTTTCACCAGACAAAATGAAGATCTCGCCGTCCAGATATGGCCAGATCCAAACTAGTTTTTCTACCCCTTTGTTTTGTCTGTAAACCAACACAAGTCTAAATTACTGAAAACATGATCGATTACTAAAGTAAATGTTATTAATTACAAGTCCTATGAACATATTGCAGTTTCAAGGGGAGAAAAGAAAACTGATTTTCTTTAACACAGCCTACCTCCTCATAACACCCATTAGCCAGACGTAGAGTAGCCTCCCCGAGCTTGCTTTTTATTTCTGGGCTGACTCTATTCTTTACTCCTTTCCGCCTCCCCTTTTTCTTTTGCTGAGAACAATAATATAAGGTGAGAGAAGTAATAATTATTAACACTATTGAACCAGAAAAGAAAAAGAAAAATAGAACAGTATTCTATAAATAATTTGGAAAAATAGAACAGTATTCTATACAAAAATTTGTGGAAAATCCAAAGACAAAGGGACAGCAGAAATCTCACTCTTGTAAAAGAGGTTCTTCCCTAATCAGTGAATCACTGAGCATATACTAGTTTTGCCTGCTAAGCATGGCATGTAAAATGGACAAAATCAAGGAAGACTTTAAAAATAAAAATTAACGAATGGCACCTTCCTTCTTCTCTTCTTAGAACTGGTCATGGATTCCAATATTTCTTCATAGGTTGCTACATCGTTTTCATCTTGCCTGAGCTTCTTGCAAGACCCTTCACTGTGAAACTTTTATAGTTAAGGTAACAGGACATAAACGCACAAAAATTATACACTATTAGTCAACATAATACATGAAGAGGCCAAAGAAGATCATGGATCTCTAGAATACAAACAGGGAAAAGAAGTTCAAATGCAATGTTATATATGTAATTACATCTTCAACACAATTTATCAGGTAAGTTTATGCTCCCTTAAACCTTTTGATTTATGATCAAATTTGCAGGACTCCTGTAACAAGCACAATATCAATGTCCTGCATTACATATGAAAAGATAAAGGAGTGGATTCCAGACAAAGAAAATTGAAATTACCCTTGATCCTCATCTAATTTCCGCTTCCTCTGTGCCAAAGCTTCATGCTCAATACGCTGCAATTTTTCATAGAGTTGAGCACCAGAAGCATCATCATCCTTTACCAAATCCAGAGATATCATCATCTCAGTTTGAAACCCACTGCCAGAATCTTCTTCCTCCATTTCATCATCCTCCCCCCCTACATCGTCTTCTTCTTCCTCTTCTTCTTCTTCAACTTCATCCTCTTCTCCTTCTACTTCCTCACCGCCCGAGACTACAACAGAGGACGGAGCCTCTTCAAACTCACCATAATTCATATCAGTATCGTCCTCCGCAGACATTAGGACAACCACACTGGTGCACTGAAAACCAAGAACAAGAACTTAGGGTTAGGGCTACTGCCTACTGGAAATGAATCCCTAATTCAGCAATGGCATAAAAAAGGTAGGCTTTTTCTTAACAGAGCCTCGTGACTTACCTAATTCATGTAAGGAATTCCATCAACAAATCCACATTTCAACAGCTAGGGATCAAACTTATGAGGCAACGAACCTAGGGTTTATGGAAAGTACCTTCCTTGAAGCCTGTTGTTACTTGGCGACGGCGAACAGAAAAGGTGACTGGAAACGGAGGCCGACCACAGGCTACGAATCACCAATAGAAACGACGGCGTTGAGCTCTCGACGGTGATGGCGGCAAACAGAGGTTCGCTTTTCGGGTTGTGAGCGTTTGCAGCAAAACGAAAGTTTTGATTTTTTTTTTTTTAAAATTCATTTTGGAACCCTCAAGATATTGCAAATTATGTTTGAGGTCCAGGAATTTGTCTAAATTCGCATGATATCCCTGAAATAATTTGAAATTCCCAGTAGGAAGCTGGGAATTAAGACCATCCGCAGCATGGGAAACCTCTTTCCCCTTTTTTCTTCCCTCTTCCTATCATAACTTTACACCTCATTTATTTATTTTTTAAAATTATTTTCACTTTTTCTACCTCTTTCTAAAAGGTTTACTCCACAACCATGGAAAACCTCTTTTACCCCTTTTCAAATTTATTTTCACTTTTCCTTTTCATTTACATATCTTTTCCTTTATTATATTTTTATCATCATATATTATTATCAATTATTTTTATTTATAGTTTTATAAATAAATAAAAATAGCAAGTACTTGATATAAATATATTTTTATTACATCTAGATTAAAATTAACAAAGTTAGAAACATTATAACATGCGTAAATACTAATCGAGCTACCTATAAATTCGGATCATAGCCTTGGGCATTCGAGTGTTGAATGATTGTTAAATATTTGTAACATCACGTGAAATTGAGAACTTTTTAGAAGATTTGGATCAAAAGGCATATTTGGAATGGGTGGGTTATTTGGATTATTGTGATCCATAGTGAGAATAAGTGCAACTATAATAGATCAAGATGTGGGTATATATAGGGTAAAATTGAGCTCAAATTATAGAGAAAAATAAAATTAAACCAATGAGATATTTTATTTAAAAAAATAATGAAATATAAATATATTTTCTATTTCATTTTACACATGTTTACAATTAATAAATATGGATGGAAAAGAGAAGATGTTACTTTTTCATAAAAGAAAAAAGAAAACAAAATTAGAAAAGGGAAGAGGTTACCTCTTTCTACCAAGGTAACCCCCTTCCATCCCCTTACCTTAAGGTAAGACCCACAACCATGAGCTTACCTTTTACTAACCTTAAGGTAAGGAAATCTCATGGTTGCTCATGCTCTAAGCATGTGTTTGCAAGTTGCAACAACGTTTTCTTTCTAGCATAAGCTTATTGACAAGATTATAAAACGCCTATTGAGAAGATAGTTTCCAATAAATTGTACAAAAATCATTTTTATCTTTATAAAATAACTAGTATTACTACCCGCGATCTTCACGGTTTGTTAACAAATTATTTTATTAGAAATTCACTTCCATTGTTATATAATTAAATTGAATTACATAAATCATAGTAATCATTTCTAGATTAATTAAATACATTTATACTAATATATTATTTAATTATACAAGTCATGTTTCAACTTTATTGTATTAAATTATAAAGGTTGAAATTGATTATTTAAAATATTTATATGTGAAAACCATATATAAACTGCCTATAATATTCACTATAAAGTTAAAATGGATTGATAATAATAAAAATATTATTCTAAGCTATTGTTCATAATTTATTTTAATAAGTTATGAAGGTTGAAATTGATTATTTAAAATATTTATATGAAAAATCCGTATCTAAACTGCCTATAATATTAACTATAAAGTTAAAATAAATTGATAATAATAAAAATATTAACTATAAAGTTAAAAAAAAAAAAAATATATATATATATATATATAAAGATATGGTTTTATTTAGTATATATTAAGTTTATTTAATGAAAAAATATTATAAACCTTATATATATATATTGAATAAATATTTATTAGAATGTTATAGCTCAATTCAATTAAAATCCATATATGTTTTTGGTATACTAACGTGATAAAGAATCTCAATATAAATATATTAATTTATTTTATTAGATTTGCCTATAATATATGTTATACCTATCCATATTAACGTGAAATAGAAAAATTGTCTCTAACTCCATTAACGAATACATTCCAAGTTCATATTAAGATAAAGAATCTCAATATAAATATTATTCAAGTATAATATCTATATACTATCTTAAATTGTATAGTCATATTTATATTAAAATGATAGATTTGTAAATAACTAAGATATGAATTTGAATATTTATATTAAAAATGATAGGTTTTGTAACCACTTAAGATATGATGTTGAATATTTATATTATAAATTAAATTTAATCTTCAATTAAAATAGACACATAGGATGACACGTGTATAAATAGATGATGTAATCGTCTGACGTGGCTTAAATATATTGGATCATCATTAATCGACGTGTCAAAGATCCGGGCCAGATTGCACCAGAGTACGACACGTAAGCAAATCGCACCAGAACCCGCCACATAGGATTTCCACGCCTCTGTTTTAGTAATATATATTGATTGATTGATTATAAAATGGTCTGAGACCCAAAGTAGATTTAGGGTGTAAAGGCTCGGATTTTTAAATCCTAATTAAAAAAATATATATAATAATAATAATAATAATT
This sequence comes from Persicaria maculosa, assembly GCA_963922045.1. NCBI lineage: Eukaryota > Viridiplantae > Streptophyta > Magnoliopsida > Caryophyllales > Polygonaceae > Persicaria > Persicaria maculosa. The sequence goes on from OY998252.1 coordinate 12,941,764, forward strand.
AAAATGAATCTAAATCGGGGTATTTAAAATCTCTTAAAATCCTTCCGGCATCATTTGAGGATTTGAGATTTTGACAGATTTTATTATGACTTTCGATTTCCGAGTTGAGAATTTAATTTGATTCCGAAAATTTGATTTAAATTTCGATAGAGTCGGGTCTAACGGGTTTCAAGTTTTGGTTGTCGGGATTCAAAATATCTGGTAGGGGACCAATTTCATTTATTTTATTTTCCCCTTTTCTTTTCCCTCTCCCTCCCTCTTGTCTCAGAATTCTGTTGGAGGAGGAGGAATCCTTACTCCCTCTTGGACAGCTTGCAAATTTGTTGTTTTGTGTCAACCTTATCCTATAAACACTCCCTCTGCCTCACCTTCTCGCAACAGTCCACCAAAAGCCATCAGGAGAAAACCCACAAAACACCCGTCCAGAACCACCATCGCCGCACCCAATTCCGTCCCTCACCAGCTCCTCCTCCCCGTCGCCGAAAAGCACCCCTGTTCTTCAACGGCGAGAGCGCTTTCATCCGAGCTTCCCCGGTTCCTAGCAGTAGCAGTGGTGGCCAGGAGCGCCGTAGAAATCCAGGAGCCACCAGTAAGGGCAGCCGGAGCCTCCGACGCCGCCATCAGCCCTCTCGCGCCCCTGTCCCATTCCCAAGGTCGGTTTTCCATTCCCGTTCGCCTTTCGATTCTAAACGCATCAAAAACCCGTCTTTAACTCTCTCCCTACTCTCCTAGTCATCGATCGACGCTTTCCCTCGCTGATTGAAGTCGGAATCTGCCCTCGCCGCCGGAGATCGCCCCCGGAGTCGCCGTTGTAAGTCCTTCCCTTCCCCTCCTTTTCCTTGCGTCGTTTCTTCGAATTGGGGTGGGTATTGGTCGAAATTCCTAGTCGGTCCCTTGGGTGAAGTTTCGAGCCGAACGGACCACCATGGCCTGAGCTATTCATCCTCCTTCTCCCGTCCTTTTTCTCCGACGTGGTACCCTGTTCTATCTGTTGGGGAAGACAGGTTCCCTTGAACCGGGTCCTCGTTTTTTTTCTTTTTCCAGACCGGTCGGGTTGAGTGCTTTCTGGTTCACTTAAAACACAAATGGGTGTGGGCTTGGATCTGGGATCGGGTCGGGTTATGCATCCGGATCTCCCCTTTCAATTTGGGTTGTTGGGCTGAATTCGTTTGTACTGTTTTAAAGTGTTATTGTTATATGTTATATGTTGTGTGTTATAATATGTTAATATGTAGTTTTATATAAATGCTTTTATTAGATTAGAATATGTTATTTCTGGATTTTGTGATAAACATTTGAAAATAAAATGCCGGAATTATTTTTATAATATGACTTGACAAATTGTCTTAAAAAAAAAGGTTGATTTAACTTGAGATTTAAGATTTGGAAAACTTTGGAAAATGAGTTTTGAAATATTATTTTAATATTCAATATTAAAGAAGGGATTTGACGGAACTTGAACTATTTGATCTTAAGCTTGAGGTTATGTTAAAAGTATCATTTCACATGTCGGGATTTTGTCTTGGCTTGATGATGTTGGTTTTGAGAAGAAATTGGAGGAATGATTTTGGTTGACGTTGATCATATCGGAAAGTTTTTGGAAAACGGTTTCACTATCGGTTGGTTTTGGGGATGTTGTGAACTTGAGTTCTGTGTGTATGAATGTTAGCCGATAGCTTATGGAAATGACTTGATGGTAGGTGTGTATTGCTTTGGACTACTTTGGACTTGCATTTGGGCCCTTGCTTGTGTTATATTGCTGTTCTGCATCTTCAGGTAAGTTCCCTAGGGGGCTTACTCAGGTTGGACATTCATGTCTGTTGTTGCATTTTATGTTAGGTGTTGCATATGCATAAAAGCATGCCATGTAGTATCATGTTTAGGTTGCACTAATTGATTGAGCATCTGTTTACTTTATGCGTTTGAAACAGAAAGGCCGTTATCTGTGATAGTCCTAGAGTCTTTGCTAGGGTCATAGGGTAGCCCAGCCTCATCGGGTACCCTGAGTCAATCGAGTCATGACTTCCTTATATTATGATATGCCTGCGGGCTTTATTGTGGAGCGGGTTAGGCATGCGTGCCGCCCTATTATGAATGAATGCATTCACGAGCTGGCCAGTCTCCACCTATCGGAAGGGGTGGAGGTAGGAGAGGGATATGCCGTTGGCATTGTCTTGGGCCCTTTACAGTATTTCTGCACATTTTATGAATTAGGAGCATGCTAGTGTGTTTGACTTTCGTATTGCATTAGAACATCTTTATTAGGTATAGCACATACTATGTGGCCTCAGCGAGGACTGCCGGTCCCGCATGAGTGGCTCGATCTGACTCCTTTCCCCGTTCTTCTTTTAAAGGTATTTCTGCAGATCTTGTTTGCTCCATGCTTATGTGACGGGAAACCCTTGGGCGAATCAAAGAACCTGACTAACACTCTAACTTGGCAAATGGTAATCACTTGTTATGATTTAACTTTGACCCGATTCTGTTGTATCATTGTATCTTAACTTTGCTTCCGCTTTATTTCCTTTGAATTGGATTTCACGACATAGCCTTAGGACATGTTAAGGGTACCCAACGGCCCTACGATACTTTAGGGTTTGAAATCCCTCTTTCTACTGACCTTTGAAATGAGTTTGAAACCTCGACCCGTACCTGGATTGCAAGATCCGAACAAGGGTTTTCATCCCTTGAAACGTAACCCGGAAATCATAATTCCGGGCCGTTACATAGGGTGACCATGTGCAACCATGGGTTTTACTTACCTTACGGGTCTTAAAAGGTAAACTCATGGTTGCAAGTCAAACCTTATTATTTTCTCATTTTATCAAGGGATGCTAGGGATACTAGGAATACTAATATTTTATTCTTCTCTTTCCGGCACATCATCCTAACATCTCATTATTATTTTTCCCATTTTATCAATAGCATCACTAGGATCTCAAAATCCATTTTTTTATACCCACTTAATTTACAAATATACCCCTCTTCGATAATTATTTTCATTATCGATTACATTATTATATTCATTTTTTATTATTAAAATATCATCATTAAATTAATAATATTTTTAATCTTACCATTGAAAAATAATTGCAATTACATTTTTAGGTATTATTTTGCATAATTGTATCTAAAGAAAATAATTTTTTTTCAAAATATGGTCAAATATATTCGAAATGCATGTCTACGTGTAGAGATAAATGAATCCGGTATTGTGGTAATTTTGTTATTTTTTTATTTTACATTTTTAATAGCGAAAATTATATATTTTAAATATATTTTAGTTTAGTCCAGATGTGATCACAACCATCCATGTGGCGTCATCACAACCTCTCATCTCTACCACTACTAGAATAGTGACAACTGACAAGTGTCCCCCCTCCCTTGCAAAGTTGTGCCAGTAGAGCAAAACAATGTGTTTCACAAATATTGTAACAAAAACGACACCGCTTTTCATCTAAGGATCTGGAAAAAAATAAAGTTGCCCTGACAGATGCACTAAATTAATGCCCTGATACATGCACTAAATTAATGCCTAGTATCGATACTTACAGAGTATCGCCCAAGCATCCGAAAAGTTGTTTTTCTATTTTTTATCATTAAAATTGCTAGCATCGCTAATTGTTTTTTACCCGTTAAAAATGCTCTAAGGCTATGTTTATCAAGAGATACTATGAATACTAATATTTTATTCTTCTCTTTCTGACACATCATCCTAGCATCCCATTCTCATTTTCTCACTTTATCAATAGCATCCTTAGTATCCCAAAATCCATCTTTTCATACCCACTCAATTTACAAATATACCCCTCCCCAACAATTATTTCCATTCTCGATTATATTATTATATTTATTTATTATTATTAAAATATTAATATTAAATTAATATTATTCATAAACGAAATAGTGCGAACTATATCTATAACAAAAAAACGACATTAATTAAATAAACAAAAGGACGTTACAACAAAGACAATGCATAAACTTTATAATTTTTTCAATAACATAACATAATTCGGAAAGCGGAAAATACTAATTGCCTGCACGATTGCCCTCAAATTTTTGTCAAATATGTTCCTTCAAGTCTTCCCTAAGACGACGGTGTGTAACACTATCGCGAAGTTGTTGCCTCCTCTTGATATACTCGCACATAGCCTTCAGTGTCGAGGTCGACCACGTCCATGTGGAGTTGTCTGTCGGGACTGGTTCGTCACTTATTCCTTCGTCAAATTGCGGAATTTCGTAACCATGATGAGTATAGTATTCTTGCTCGTCTTCCATGATCATATTGTGCAAAATGATGCATGCTCTCATTATCTTCCCGAGCAACTCTGGATCCCAAGACATTGCAGGGGTCCGAACTATTTCGAAACGAGCTTGCAACACAACAAAGGCCCTTTCCACATCTTTGCGAACGGAAGCCTGGTGTTGGGCAAATAACTTCATCTTCCTGCCTTGGGGAGACTTTGGGGATTTCACAAATGTAGCCCATTCCGGGTATATCCCATCTGTAAGGTAATACCCCATGGTGTACCCGTGTCCCCCAACAGTGAAATTAACATTTGGAGCTTGACCTTGTAAAATATCATCAAAAACATGGGATCTATCAAGAACGTTAATATCATTATTTGTACCTGGGACTCCGAAAAAAGCATGCCAGATCCATAGGTCATAGGATGCAACTACGTCAAGTATGATTGTCGGGTGATCATGATCTCCACGGGCAAATTGACATTTCCAAGCAATTGGACAATTCTTCCATGCCCAATGCATACAATCAATGCTTCCCAACATCCCAGGAAAGCCACGAGACTCCCCTACGCTTAGAAGTCGTTGGATGTCCGCGGCATTTGGACGTCGAAGATACTCCTCTCCGAACAAGTTGCAAATTCCGTCAACAAAATGTGATAAGCACAATCTTGCAGTTCCCCCTGATAACCATAGATACTCATCACAAGCATCGACAGCAAGCCCATAGGACAAAATGCGAATTGCACTTGTCACTTTCTGCAGAGCGGAGATGCCCATCCTGCCTGTGCAATCTGGGCGTTGTTGAAAGTATTGTACTTCTGAGTCCAATCGTTGAAGAATGTGATTAAAAAACCCCTTACTCATTCGAAACCTGCGACGGAAGACCTCATCTGGGTGTGTTGCAACCTCCGCAAAGTAATCGTCGGACAACTGAGCATGATCTCTCTCCCTTCCTCGCTCAATGTGGATGCGGCGACGCCTAGTTCGTGAACTTTCAGGTGGTTGGTACGCTTGTTGCTTCGCAAGAGTTGCAGCTTCCCATTCATGAAGGATAGCTTTAAGCTCAGCTACGCCATCATCAGAGCTACTACTTGATAGAAAAGGGTTAGTGTTTGAGGAATTCGATTCAGAATCAGACATTATGAGAGATTGTGAGAGACAGATGATTGTTGTGATGTTTCTGAAAGGCTACAATGTCATCTTATATATAGCAATCTTACACTCACATGCAAACTTCCTATGTAAGATTCCCTGGCAGAAGTGGACGAACAATTATCACATGCAAGCTGTAAAGATAATGGAAGTGACAACACCACTTCACAAGCAAACAAAGTTTTCATGTCTCGAACACTGAAGTCGGATGTGATAACACCCTACCACAACAACCAAAACATTATCACATGGTCAACAGAAAATTACTTATCTTGAACAATGTACTCGGAAGTGACAACACCACTCCACAAGCAAACAAAGTTTGCATGTCTCGAACACTTAAGTCGGATGTGACAACACCTTACCACAACAAACAAAGCTTCTTCAAAGTGAAACTGAAATTTCATTAATCAAAGTACACAATACATGTAAAGGCCGAACATATTTTTATATTATTTTAATTAGATATATTATTATTTTATTTTATTTGTAAAAGTGGAATAAAAACCCGTTCTCGAGCACCAAGTTCCGATTTTAAAATCCTTCCGGCATCGATTTAGAATTTGGATTTTGACGGAATTTGATTCCGATTTCGAGCTCTGAATTGAGAATTTAATTCGATTTCGATAGTCTAAAATATATAATTTGAAAGTACGATTAATTTTATCAATTCATTCGGTTCTAAAACTTAAGTTATTCGTTGGAGTCGGGATTAACGGGTTCGAATTTAAATATCGGATATAGTCTTTGCATTTATATGTTGGGACCATATAATCTCTTTTCTTTTCCTTCTCTCTCGTTCTCTGATTTCTGTTGAAGGCAGATAATGCAGATTCCCTTGCCCCTTGCATTTGAAATTCACAGCTCACTTTGTCCTTACTCTATAATTGACATACCTGCTCCTCATGTTTGTGCTCCCCCACAAACCCATTTTCATCCATTCACTCCCTCCCTCTGTTCCTCTCTGGAAACCACCAAAGAACCCTCACAACAAAACCCTTTCTCTCGAGCTGTTGTCCGATTCACCAGCTCATCACCACCGCTATTTCCGTTCGTTTTCAGTCACCTCGTCCCTCGTCGGCCGTTGTCCCAAGTAATCGGATTCCCCTCTCCACGCCGTCGCCTAGCCGCCATCCTCACCCTCAAAATCCGACGGCAGCAGTGGCAGCAGCGCCACCCAACCTTGTCCTCTGGTGCGAAGCCGAGTCGCAAGTACCCGCCGAGCGCTTTCCGAGCGCGCCCCTGCAGCACCCCGTCTCCTCCTCTCTCCGTCAAGCAGCAGCAGCTGCCTTCTCGGGAGTCCCAGGTGAGACCGAGCAGCCCCGGACCAGACCAGGAGCACCCCGACGCCGCAGCGCCACCCCACTTCCTCTTCCTTTCCCCTGGTTCTTCATTCCGATCGGTAAAGCTCCCTCTCTTCGATTCCGACTCGATTCCCTCATAAAAGTACTCTTTTATAACGTCTCCCTTCTTCCTAGAATGATTCGACGCTGATCTACAGGCGTTGGAGCCGAATCGGACCCGGCGAGCGTTCTCCCGGCGAGTCTCGAAGCCCTCTCGGTGAGATTTCTTTTCTCCTCCTTCTTTACTCACGTTTTGATCCTTATGGGTTGGTTGAGGTCGGGAAAAGGTGATGGCGAGGAGGAGAGCTGGTCGGGATTGATTGTCGCCGGAGCCTGGGTTCCTGTTCTATTCCTCCGCTTTTCCGGCGAGACTGCTTCTTCGTTCCTCGTCTGTGGTTCAGAGCCCCGTTCAACTGATTTGGGAGAGGGCTAGTGTGGGCCTGATTATCCGGGTTGGGGTTTGGGTCGGATCTTTTATTTCGGATCTTCCATCAACTGCAGGCTCCTCCAGACCTCCACTCTTCATTTCCGGGTTGGGCTTGGATACTGGGTTCGGGTTCTTGGTTTGGGCTTTCACTGTTGTGGGCTGCTGGATTGAGTCTTGTGTGTTATTTTGTTGTTAATGTATGATAGGTATTTATATGTTATGTTATTTTACATATGATATGTTATGATTATATATTATTCCTGGTTTTATGAGAGATATATTTCTGAGATTATTATATATTATAAATTATTTAAAAGTAAGGTTATGTGTAGTATGTTATTATAAGATGAATTTCATACGATTGTGAAATTGTAAAATGATCTGTTGATTTTGATTTATATATAAAGTTGTGAAGATGGATTTGATTTTGAAATAAAATACCGGAAGTCGTTTTAATAATATGATTTTGGGAATTTGGTTAAGAATTTCAATGATTGATGTCGGAATTTAGCCAAGTATGATTTGAGAAATTGTTTTGAGTATGAGTGACTTAACTTGGGATTTAAGAGTTTGGAAAATATGGTTGGTATGCTTTTATCAATGGGTTTTGATTGGAAATGAAATGATTTTGGTTGATGTTGATCATATCGGAAATGTTTTGGAAAACGGTTTCGCTATCGGTTGGTTTTGAGTATGTTGAGAACTCGGGTTTCGTGCGTATGAATGTTGGTCAAGTGGCTTATGGAAATGGCTTGATGATAGGTGTGTATTGCTTTTGGATTGCTTTGGACTTGCAATTGGGCCCTTGCTTGTATTATCCTGCTGTTCTACATCTTCAGGTAAGTTCCCTAGGGGGCTTACTCAGGTTGGACATTCATGCCTGTTGTTGCATTTTATGTTAGGTGTTGCATATGCATAAAAGCATGCCATGTAGTATCCTGTTTAGGTTGCACTAATTGAATGAGCATCTGCTTACTTTATGCATTTAAAACAGAACGGCCGTTATCTGTGATAGTCCTAGAGTCTTTGCTAGGGTCATTGTTACTATAGCCCAGCACCATCGGGCAAGATTGGTTACTTTATGATGATTCCGTGGTCCGTGCACCACCACGATGAATTGCTATGCTATAGCACCGGCTGGCCAGGCTCTGCACTAACGGGAAGGGGTGCAGAGGTAGGAGAGGGATATGCCACTTGGCATTGTCTTGGGCCCTTTACAGTATTTCTACACATTATTATAACTAGGCGCATGCTAGTGTGTTTGACTTTCGTACTGCATTAGAGCATCTTTATTAGGTATAGCACATACTATGTAGCCTCAGCGAGGACTGCCGGTCCCGCATGAGTGGTTCGATCTGACTCCTTTCCCCGTTTTTTTTTTTAGCCTTTTCTGCAGATTTGAGTGATCGATGTTTATATGACGGGGTTCCCTTTTGGCGAATCGAAGAATCTGGCTAATATCCTAACTTAGTAAAATGGTAATTACCCACTCATGATTTGGTTTTGACCCGGCTCTGCCGTGACACTTGTATCTTTACCTTGCTTCCGCTTTACTTCCGCTTGAAAAAGATCCCGCGACATAGTCATAGGATGGTTTAAGGGTACCCAACGGCCCTTCGAGGGTTTTAGGGTTTGAAATCCCTCTTTCTACTAATCTTAAAATGAGTTTGAAACCTCGACCCGTACCTGGATTGCAAGATCCGAACAAGGGGTTTCATCCCTTGAAACGTAACCCAGAAATCATAATTCTGGGCCGTTACAATACAAACCATGCTTACAACATAAGAAACATGCATTAACAAAAGGGAAACATGCATTAACAAAAGGAAACATGCATTAACATAAGAGCGAGATAACAACTTCATTTTTGCCCTGACAACCCCTTGATCAACTTCATTTTCAGACTATCGAGCTCTGGTGAAAGATGTGGTTGTGCTATAAGGTTGGTAAGCATGTCCATCTTCTTCCCTTCGATCTCCATCTTCTTCACTCTCTCATACCCTTGTTGCGCGCTTCTCCCTCTTGCAGGTATCCTTAGCTATCTGCAACTCATAGAATTGCCTGAACTTTCCAGCTTTCTCTTGTTCTATTGGTCATAAATCTGTTGAACATTTGCTTGATCGGAAGACATAGCTTCCTTTCCCTTTCTTTTAGACTTCTTGATTTGTAACGGCCCAGAATTATGATTTCCGGGTTACGTTTCAAGGGATAAAACCCCTTGTTCGGATCTTGCAATTCAGGTACGGGTCGAGGTTTCAAAATCATTTTTAAGGTCAGTAATAAAGAGGGGTTTCGAACCCTAAAAGTATCGTAGGGTCGTTGGGTACCCATAACCTGTCCTATGAACTAACTCGCGAAATTCATTTCAAACGGAAGCAAGACGGAAGAAAAAATTAAGATACAAAGCGCCACGGCAGAGCCGGGTCAAAACCAAAACATAAGTGGATGATTACCATTTATAATGAGTTAGAGATTTAGCCAGGTTCTTTGATTCGCAAAAAGGGAACCCCGTCATATAGACATCGAGCACTCAAAATCTGCAGAAAATACCTTTAAAAGAAGAACGGGGAAAGGAGTCAGATCGAGCCACTCATGCGGGACCAGCAGTCCTCGCTGAGGCCACATAGTATGTGCTATACCTAATAAAGATGCTCTAATGCAGTACGAAAGTCAAACACACTAGCATGTTCCTAGTTATAATAATGCGTAAAAATAATGTAAAGGGCCCAAGACAATGCTAAGTGGCATATCCCTCTCCTACCTCCACCCCCTTCCGATAGGGCGGAGACTGGCCAGCTCGTGAATGCATCCCATCATAATCGGGCGGCACGCATGCCTAACCCGCTCCACAATAAAGCCCACAGGCATCTCATAATATAAGGAAGTTCATGACTCGATTGACTCAGGGTGCCCGATGAGGCTGGGCTACCCTATGACCCTAGCAAAGACTCTAGGACTATCACAGATAACGGCCGTTCTGTTTCAAACGCAATAAGTAAGCAGATGCTCATTCAATTAGTGCAACCTAAACAGGATACTACATGACATGCTTTTATGCATATGCAACACCTAACATAAAATGCAACAACAGGCATGAATGTCCAACCTGAGTAAGCCCCTAGGGAACTTACCTGAAGATGCAGAACAGCAGAATAACACAAGCAAGGGCCCAAATGCAAGTCCAAAGCAATACACACCTATAATCAAACCATTTTCATAAGCTACCGGTCCATCATTCACACACATGAACTCCAAGTTCTCAACATGCTCAAAACCAACCGATAGTAAAACCGTTTTCCAAAACCTTTCCGATTCGATCAACATCGACCAAAATCATTCTTCCAATCAAACCTATTGATAAAATCGTATCAACCATATTTTTCGAACTCTTAAATCCCAATTTAAGTCAACCCATATTCAAAATAATTTCTCAAATCATACTTGGCCAAAACCCATTTATAAATCAGAACCGACGATTCACTTTAAAATTCCAAAATTCACATTTTCAAAGCAACCTCTAATAATTTCATATTTCCCAAATACTAATACCACTATATAAACATTAATACATTATAAAGTAATACATCCCCAATTAATATTGTTTTTAAAAAAAAACAAGTTTGTAATATATATATAATATTTCCAGAAAACTATATTTTACTTTAGAAAATCATATTAACATAATAATAGAAGTCATATAATATAATGTATAAACAACATGTCATTTTAACACAACAACAAATTACCCAACCCAAAAAAAGAATCAGGCCTAAGGGTTTCAACCCGGAAAAATAGGCCCAACCCGGAATGGTGGAACCGGATCCAGACTCTCCCAACAAAACCCAGATGAAAAGTGATATAACCCATCTTCCCAACCCGGATCCGAGATCATAACCCAGCCCAGCCCAAAAAAAAAGAAAAGAGGGCGCCTTTCCTCAAGCTCAGATAAAGCTCTCTGAACGCCGACGGAAACGAAGAGGAATAATAAGATCCAGGTTCTCCGGCGACCCTAGGTTGCACTCCGACCACCCTCAGCCTCTCCGATACCCATCCTGACACCCAAGGAACAAGAACAGCAACCGGACAAGGACAATTGAGGAAAGAAGGATCTCACCGAGGTTGAAACGTTCGCCGGAGCAAGGGCTGATTCGGCTCGATTTGGCTCCGCATAGCTCCGACGGTGGTCGGAATGAGTAGCTCTTGGCCTGGGATGAGGGGGGAGTGAGTAAGGTGGACCTTTACGGCCTATTAGAGCGAAAGGAGGTGAAAGCGGAGGTTACCGGATTTCTGGACGGAAAATAGGGAAGGAGAGGCGCCTGCGACGGCTCCTGGCGGCTCTGGGCAGTTGCTCGGTTGCTGGCTGCTCACGAAAGGAATGGGAGGGAGACGTGGTGATCTGACTCTCAGTTTCGATAACAGAGGCGAGGCGGAAGGTTATCGGCCTTGCTGGTTTGCTCGAAACGGTGGCGGCGCTCGGAGCTTGCGGGGCCGAGACAACAGGAGGAGACGTATGTTGGTGATGCCTGGTGGCGACAAGGCTTAGTACAGGGAGGAGGAGAGAGTCATGATGATTGTGTGCATTTGTGTGGATTTGGAATTCAATTGAAAGTGGGTAAGGTTGTCTGCATTTTCAGAGGCCCAAGGGAGGCTGTGTTTGGAGGTTACGTGAGAGGATGAAGGTTGCAGAGACGGTAATTGAGGTTGGGGAAATCAAAAGAAATGAGGAGAAGAGCCTGCTGCTGCTCTATCAGATAAGAAGAAGCAGAAGAGGACAAAAGGGAAAGCTGAATCTTGTTGGTCAAAGGTAGCAGGTTGTGTTGGCTATACATCCGAGTGGGAAGAAGGTAGAGACAAATACCCATGGGTCCCCAAAATAAAATTTCAAATACCCGAAACGAAATCCCGAAACCCATTTGCTCGATTCTACCCCGACCCGAAATTTCAAATTGAATTTGTAAATCATTACCGGAATTAAATTAATCTATCCAGACTCGCAACTCGAAAGCGGAATCAAATTCCGTCAAAATCAAAATTCTAAAACGATGCCGGAAGGATTTTAAAATACGATTTTTAATGTGAAGATGAGGATTTTCAAATATCCGATTTTTTTTTTGACCTAAATCCCTTTTATTTAATTATTTATTAAAATTTATTATTTAAAAATCCGAGCCTTTACATCATCCACCTCTAAAAACAAGTCTCGTCCCCGAGACTAAAACCAAAATAAAGTAGGGGATGAAGTTGAAATTGATGAGTCCAAGGACCATGTCCAAGGATCTTGTAATCATCTCGGTTGCGTCTTCCGAGATTCTCACAACATCCTAGTCACGGTCGTGACATCTCCAATTGGTCTTGACAAGTATGCGATAAGCGCCCCTATCACAACCTCGCTTCGACTTTTCGGAAGTACCACAACTCTAAACGTTCTACAATAGCATCACTAGGTCTTAGCTAGCATATATAGGCGCCCCCATAAAATGCTTGTATCCACTTCGTGAAGTATCATAGACTTGCTCGGGTTTGAAAAGTTTCAAAGGGGATTCCGCAATTGAAAAAGATTGGCCTCAAAATCGTTGAAACCCTCGATAGCGTTCATCCTTTAAAAACCAGTTATTTCCTTTCTAAACCGTTCAAAATCTTCAAATCCGACGTTTAACCAAGAACTTTACACCAAAACAAGTCAAATCCCTTCAACTCAAGATTTCGTCAAAATCTTCCAAAACCAATTTAGTTTCCCGCATATCAATCAATCAAATTCAGAAGTCAAGATGTGGAATCATCCACCTCTAAGGGCTAATCCCATATTCTCTTCCTAGTTTCCAGATTATGCAATATCATTCACAACTCAACAAATATCATAACCAAAAGTCTCATCAACTCTTATCTAAGCATAATACCATAAGTCATCTCACACATGGCAAGTCCCACATCATATCATAGTCACAAACCAGCACATAATTATCTAACATAAACATAAACATGCCAACAAGTCTTAAGTACCAAAGAAACAACAAGCCTCGACATACTAAGAATCATAAGGTATATCTATATCATATTGAAGGCATCACAAGTGAATAATCAAATATTCATCACTCATCACGTAAGCACACATGTCCAAAAATCAACGGGTTAGGTGTTATAGGGTCAGTACGTCAGTACACATCAAATCTCACAATCGCATATCAATATCACAACACAAGTAGAACATATTTATCACGTAAACATATCAACACAACAAGGGCATGCTGTTAAGATTCAGAGAAAGAAAGATCAAGCGGTATATAAATCATCAAAATGTCAATATGCCCTAAAAGACACCACCTTAACTCGTCGCAACACCATATAACGATCATTTAGCCATCAGACACCATTATTTAATATATATAAACCAATCATACTCATGCCCCAAGCCATATTCATCATTTACATATTCATAATCATGCTTACCAACCATATAATATAATATCGTGCTTACTACTTCATAATAAAACATCATGCTTCCACATAATAATACATCATGACCTCATATATTATCATATCACAACACACCCTAACATGCTTCTAAAACAACATAACAGGATAGCAAAACATCAATATATCATGATGACAGTAGTCACTACCAATTAGATTTTAACATTGCGTTTCAACAGGTAATGTTATTCCATATCGGGTTTTATCATCGTCACTATCTAACATCATGCCAGCAGATATAAATAGATCACATAATCAAGAAAATCCTCACATCATACCAGTCAAAATAAAACACAATCTCCACTCGCCCATATCCACTCTCAAGCCAAGATTAATCCTCTTCTAGACTCAACAACACTAACTCCGACAAAATCCCCTGAAGGAATCCCAACTCATTTCGATACTCCAATCTCACCCCTCATTCCATCAAGCACTCCCACACACCATCCACCTCTAAGAATCCAACTCCTATCTCTAACTCCACACCCGAGTACCCTCTCATACTATATCCTCACTTCTCTTAAGGCCATTTCTTACACTTCCTACACTTCCCAAGATATCACCAGCATCATGCCTTGCAAAATTCCTAAAGCTCACTCAGTCTTACCTAAACCAATATCTCTCTCTTGCGACTTATCTCATAACATCCCCGATCATCCTAACCACTCAAGCTCTTTCACCACTCTTCTACCACGCTACCAACGACCTCACCCACGGGTTTAAGGAAGAAGCAATAATTAAAATCATCAAACATAAGGTCTACATCATGTCACTAGCATTTATAAACATAAAATCATGGGTTCAACAAGTCTCAGTTTATCATCATGCTCAATAATCATTGCAAACATCATATATGAACATACTGAAGTCAAGCTAACATGTTGCACTATAACCTTATCAGATACAATTCAGGTCTCTTAGCATATGTAGTTCACATTTTACAGGCAAAGGAATTCAAATCATGCTTAGCAACTTAGAGTAGCAACACGTCAAGACATCATGGTACATTAGATCCATAAGGCATCACATCATATCATCATAGACGACAGGCAATCAGGCAATAGTCATCATCAAGTCAGCACATCAACACGTAAATCTCATCGCCAAGTTAGTGCAATATCATTGTCAACAAGTTCAAAAGGGTTAGTAATTTGAACGGAGAACACTCTCGCTTGCAAGTCATATCGTACTCAGTAACCGTAATTCTCTATGCGTGCTCGTTCCGCCGACATCATTGATCCTGAGGCCCGTGGGTTATGAGCCCACACTTCCGTTGCGTTGTTCTATCGTTATCCAACTCCTCATTCTCTTTTCCCATGTAGTCGCTCGTCCAATGTATCGCGTAAGAGTCCAAGTTAGGGGAGATAGGGGAGTGACAAGAGAAGACAACTCAATGTTCCTTCCGAAAACAAACACGGACCGACACTAAAGACGACAACTAGAGACAGAACTCCGACCTGAGAATAGTAACGATGCCCTTATGGAAGTCTATTAGGTTATAATCGCGACAAGCAAACACGAATTCATCATGGAGCATGTCAATCATTTAATCCACACTAACATGTACCTATCACGAGGAGCACGACATAAGTATTCATTCCAAAAGACACAATCAAGTCCTACACTAATGCATGTGAGACGAGCTAACAGTTTATTATTCCATGAAGGCAGAGATGCCTACTAATTTCAAGCAAATTATGCAGAGCCAGTAATGGTCATGCGGCTTTTAACGAGGATGGCAAGTATCATGTATATGAAAAATGAACGAGCATGGTATACATATCACAAATGAGACTAAACATAGGATGACGAGGTACATAATAATAATCAACTAAGCATCATACGAGAATGCATAAGGGCAGCATAGTAATCATCACATTTAACAACAAGGATCATATAATAGGTTAAGAATGGCATGTAATCACATGACGAGGTACATTTAGAAAGAATGGGTCCTACATGATGCTAGTGATACATGATAAGGCATGAGCATAATCAAGAGTCATTTAAAGGAGTCCAACAGAATATTCACGAAATATGAGGCATCATCAAAAGTAACAAGGAGGACATCATGGGCGATATATTATAATAATGCTAGGAATGAACCGTCATAGAGCACATAAATGGTCCAATAGCTATCACATTGTAGAACAAGTACGACATGTAATCATTTAGTGAGTTACATTGGAAATCATAAGACCTACAAGACACTACTACCACTTATCGAACATGAACACAATCAAGGTAACTCAACTAAATTCATTCTAGCATTCATACATCATGCGTATGCGAAATCATGATATAGTGTGGTGTGTGATCATGTGAGGTGCCAAGTCATACATCTATGCAAGTACAAGAGGATATCATAGAGTAATGGAGAACACTACCGAGCGATAACATGTAAGCATGCTAGGATAAACCATCACAGAAAGCAAATTGATCATCGAGTTCAACATCAATCTAATTTGCATGAGTGAGACATGTTAAGGTGATAGAAAATGGGAGAGACCACACTATCAAGACCCTAGCTCAAGAGAGGTTCACCAATAATGTAGGCAAGGTATAGCACGCACTAGTTACAATCAAGGGTCCTATATGACACTAATGGCTCAACACAACATGTGATGCATGCAAACATTTAATCATAAAGATATGTAAGAAATCAATTACATTACATTACAATGATATGGGAGCGTGAGGAAGGTTTAACGATGTATAATACGACTCCAAGTATTGGGCAATATGGCTAGAATATGGGGACATGTGCTCAAATCAACACATACTAGGATAAAACATGCATTTTTCAAGACTCAATTATACCACATATTCTACGTCCAACGCAAGTGATCACACAACAATACAAATTGCAAAACAACCAACGTTAATTAATTTAACGAATACAACACATATGGCCATACTATAGATTCTTGTCACAAAAGGATAATAAGCAATGACACGTCAGCACCCAGCATGCTAAGGCAGTCATCCACAAGCATTCATACAAAGGGGGAGTTGATCACACTATCATGTAGGTTCTCATCATACGGTTCATCCTTCCAATCAATCATATGATCAATGGGCTAAATAAACATGATAGAACAACATACAGTCATGATAGAAGGCAAGACATGACACGAAACTTAGGCAATATAATTAATCATATATGCAATAGCATGAGCAGTTTGTACTAACGATCATTCGCAAGGCATATGCAGGAGGATATAAGATCATGTCATGCAATTCAGAGCGAGTCATCATTACAACCGAACAGAGATCCCTAAAGACAACCATTGACTTTTCCCAACCGACTCATCACCCCTCTTCCCGTGGGACTCCGGTATGACTCTTCATGGCAAGAAGACACTGGTTGATCATCATAAGAACAAGGAAAGACAGCCCCATAAACACCTTACTTCTAACTCAAGGCGACATCAAGAACTTCCAACACCCACTCAGACAAACTTAATATCCAACCATGATTCCCGACACAATGTGTTTACCAACCCAATTACCCGTGGAAGACACTGACATCCAGGAAAAGGCTAGATAGAACCGTCAAAGGGTTAACATAGTGGAAGGGGTTGTTCCACACAAGCTGGGTTTGACCATACAGAAACAAGGGTACTCCCACCTCCCACTATCCCGTTTGCACAGATCAATTGGTACACATTTCATAGTTAAGGCATCCAAATCAGATCTCTAGCATAGCAAGCATTCAAAACAAAATTAGTTAATAACACTCATAATGATCTCCTTGGAGTATCCCAACCCATCTGTAAAGAACAAGCTGATATTTTGCCTACCGTTCCCAACTACACCCAATAAGGGTGGTCTAGCGCCTTTACTACCCACTCGCGTCCCCGTTTGGTCGGTTTTCCGCTTTTATTACAAGTCAAGTTCATTACTTAGTCCAATTTCGGTTAGACATCTTAAGTTCATTTTGCCCTTCTTAAAATCCTTTCAAATCCTTTGAAATTAATGGACGGTTTTCCAAAACATACACTCAACCCTTGTGTACCCGAATTGCACAACCTCAGCTCTGATACCATCTTTGTAACGGCCCAGAATTATGATTTCCGGGTTACGTTTCAAGGGATAAAACCCCTTGTTCGGATCTTGCAATCCAGGTACGGGTCGAGGTTTCAAACTCATTTTTAAGGTCAGTAATAAAGAGGGGTTTCGAACCCTAAAAGTATCGTTGGGTCGTTGGGTACCCTTAACCTGTCCTATGAATTAACTCGCGAAATTCATTTCAAACGGAAGCAAGACGGAAGCAAAAATTAAGATACAAAGCGCCACGGCAGAGCCGGGTCAAAACCAAAACATAAGTGGATAATTACCATTTATAATGAGTTAGAGATTTAGCCAGGTTCTTCGATTCGCAAAAAAAGGAACCCCGTCATATAGACATCGAGCACTCAAAATCTGCAGAAAATACCTTTAAAAGAAGAACGGGGAAAGGAGTCAGATCGAGCCACTCATGCGGGACCGGCAGTCCTCGCTGAGGCCACATAGTATGTGATATACCTAATAAAGATGCTCTAATGCAGTACGAAAGTCAAACACACTAGCATGTTCCTAGTTATAATAATGCGTAAAAATAATGTAAAGGGCCCAAGACAATGCTAAGTGGCATATCCCTCTCCTACCTCCACCCCCTTCCGATAGGGCGGAGACTGGCCAGCTCGTGAATGCATCCCATCATAATCGGGCGGCACGCATGCCTAACCCGCTCCACAATAAAGCCCACAGGCATCTCATAATATAAGGAAGTTCATGACTCGATTGACTCAGGGTGCCCGATGAGGCTGGGCTACCCTATGACCCTAGCAAAGACTCTAGGACTATCACAGATAACGGCCGTTCTGTTTCAAACGCAATAAGTAAGCAGATGCTCATTCAATTAGTGCAACCTAAACAGGATACTACATGACATGCTTTTATGCATATGCAACACCTAACATAAAATGCAACAACAGGCATGAATGTCCAACCTGAGTAAGCCCCTAGGGAACTTACCTGAAGATGCAGAACAGCAGAATAACACAAGCAAGGGCCCAAATGCAAGTCCAAAGCAATACACACCTATAATCAAACCATTTTCATAAGCTACCGGTCCATCATTCACACACATGAACTCCAAGTTCTCAACATGCTCAAAACCAACCGATAGTAAAACCGTTTTCCAAAACCTTTCCGATTCGATCAACATCGACCAAAATCATTCTTCCAATCAAACCTATTGATAAAATCATATCAACCATATTTTTCGAACTCTTAAATCCCAATTTAAGTCAACCCATATTCAAAATAATTTCTCAAATCATACTTGGCCAAAACCCATTTATAAATCAGAACCGACGATTCACTTTAAAATTCCAAAATTCACATTTTCAAAGCAACCTCTAATAATTTCATATTTCCCAAATACTAATACCACTATATAAACATTAATACATTATAAAGTAATACATCCCCAATTAATATTGTTTTTAAAAAAAACAAGTTTGTAATATATATATAATATTTCCAGAAAACTATATTTTACTTTATAAAATCATATTAACATAATAATAGAAGTTATATAATATAATGTATAAACAACATGTCATTTTAACACAACAACAAATTACCCAACCCAAAAAAAGAATCAGGCCTAAGGGTTTCAACCCGGAAAAATAGGCCCAACCCGGAATGGTGGAACCGGATCCAGACTCTCCCAACAAAACCCAGATGAAAAGTGATATAACCCATCTTCCCAACCCGGATCCGAGATCATAACCCAGCCCAGCCCAAAAAAAAAGAAAAGAGGGCGCCTTTCCTCAAGCTCAGATAGAGCTCTCTGAACGCCGACGGAAACGAAGAGGAATAATAAGATCCAGGTTCTCCGGCGACCCTAGGTTGCACTCCGACCACCCTCAGCCTCTCCGATACCCATCCTGACACCCAAGGAACAAGAACAGCAACCGGACAAGGACAATTGAGGAAAGAAGGATCTCACCGAGGTTGAAACGTTCGCCGGAGCAAGGGCCGATTCGGCTCGATTTGGCTCCGCATAGCTCCGCCGGTGGTCGGAATGAGTAGCTCTTGGCCTGGGATGAGGGGGGAGTGAGTAAGGTGGACCTTTACGGCCTATTAGAGCGAAAGGAGGTGAAAGCGGAGGTTACCGGATTTCTGGACGGAAAATAGGGAAGGAGAGGCGCCTGCGACGGCTCCTGGCGGCTCTGGGCAGTTGCTCGGTTGCTGGCTGCTCACGGAAGGAATGGGAGGGAGACGTGGTGATCTGACTCTCAGTTTCGATAACAGAGGCGAGGCGGAAGGTTATCGGCCTTGCTGGTTTGCTCGAAACGGTGGCGGCGCTCGGAGCTTGCGGGGCCGAGACAACAGGAGGAGACGTATGTTGGTGATGCCTGGTGGCGACAAGGCTTAGTACAGGGAGGAGGAGAGAGTCATGATGATTGTGTGCATTTGTGTGGATTTGGAATTCAATTGAAAGTGGGTAAGGTTGTCTGCATTTTCAGAGGCCCAAGGGAGGCTGTGTTTGGAGGTTACGTGAGAGGATGAAGGTTGCAGAGCCGGTAATTGAGGTTGGGGAAATCAAAAGAAATGAGGAGAAGAGCCTCCTGCTGCTCTATCAGATAAGAAGAAGCGGAAGAGGACAAAAGGGAAAGCTGAATCTTGTTGGTCAAAGGTAGCAGGTTGTGTTGGCTATACATCCGAGTGGGAAGAAGGTAGAGACAAATACCCATGGGTCCCCAAAATAAAATTTCAAATACCCGAAACGAAATCCCGAAACCCATTTGCTCGATTCTACCCCGACCCGAAATTTCAAATTGAATTTGTAAATCATTACCGGAATTAAATTAATCTATCCAGACTCGCAACTCGAAAGCGGAATCAAATTCCGTCAAAATCAAAATTCTAAAACGATGCCGGAAGGATTTTAAAATACGATTTTTAAGGCGAAGATGAGGATTTTCAAATATCCGATTTTTTTTGACCTAAATCCCTTTTATTTAATTATTTATTAAAATTTATTATTTAAAAATCCGAGCCTTTACATGATTCCCACTGGACGCTCTATAGGATTGACAGTGAAAACACTTGTGGGAGTATCTGAACTTGGGGTATCCCCTCCACCAGAAGAGCGAGATCTTTTGGAGCTCCCACTACTTGCATTGCATTGATTGATTTTTTTCCAAGTAATCGACACTCCACTTGAGCTCATCACGCAACACTTGTCATGCATGTTCTTCTCTGAAATTCTTCCCATCATTCTTAGAGGCATAGAGTTAATGTGCTCTCATGAGGACATCATTATCCGACTCACCAGATGCCCGCATATGAGTTGCCTCCTGAAAACAACCAGCAAACTTAGAGACATTACAGTTGATTTTTTGCCACCTTGCCTTACATTTGGATATTTCTCTTTGCACTTGGTGTGGTTTCCTATACTCCTCATAGAAGGCTCCAATCCTAGCCCAAAATGCTTGCGAGTCTTGGTCTGTGTTGGTGATCGCGTTAGTGGAGATGTTAATGAAAGCGCTAACCAAGGTTGTCGTCTTCCACCCCCAGTAGGCGCGAGGACCACGAACTTCATCAACATCTTCCACAGCTTCACCACGACAACGAGCACCACCACGACCTCCACCACGAGAACGACCCCGGTCACGGGAACCGCCACTACCACCTGTTGGGGGGTCGCCAACACCTGGTTGGGTGCTATATGGTGGAATGGATTGAGAGTGTTGTGCATTTTCAATTCCATAGGTGATTGGGGTAAAGTTTTATGTGTTTGAAGAGAGAACTTGGGAGTAATATGCAAGATCGTATACAAAAGAAAGTGACATATTACCCAAGCTAGAGAAGAAGACATTTTCAGAAGGATTTTGTGATGGATCGATGGTAGAGAAGATGGTAAAGATTGTGAAGTAGTGTGTCTTAGGTGTTGGTAAAGGTGTGTATTTATAGCCACTACTACTCATATCAACTTCCTCCTATTAACAAATATTTTTTTAATATTATGTATTTCATTTCTTGTATTATTTATTATTTCAAATTAGTCAATAATTATAATTCAATTTTTCGGATTATATTTTGCATAACCACCTTCCGAAATATGGTTTTTATTGTGTAAAAACATTTACAATCCAGGAAAACATCACCACCTTCCATCACATACACACGTGTCCACTGCTGCCGCTGGCCTCCTTCCCTACACTGAGTTGCCGACACGTGTCCCCTGTGCAGCATGTGAAGTCAGGCGCATGTACCGGGTGGCCCACCTCTGCAGCTTGTGGTATCGGTACTATGGAAGCAATCCTCTAGTATCCCTTGGAGCCCTATTGTAATTTTTTAATATTAAAAGTCCAAGTATCGTTGCATAGATTTCTACCGATAAAATTGCCCTAAACGAAGCGTTTCAACTAAACTAAAATGAAGTGTTTCAATGAATATAGGTCCTAAACAATGTTATTTTATATTTTTCTTTTAAAAAAAGGAACCAAATAAACTCTGGACACACCGGACGGAGCCAGAAATCTTTGAGCGGGGGGCACAATTATATATATACGATGTCATTTTAGATTAAAGTAGCGTAACAATCTCTATATAATATAATAATTATAAATGATGTTATTTTGAGATAACATCATTTTGATTTATGATAAAAACTCTGATATTTTTTCTCCGATAAAAAAAATATAAATAAATAAATGAAATAGCCGAAGAAAGAAAACTAACAAAATAAGGATAGAAAACACAATAAATAAACATTGAGTCAATATTTAACTTGTTGTATTCTTAACATATAATAGTATATAACTAGATATAAAATATTTAAACTTGTGTACCTTCTTACCAAATTCTTAAAATAAGTAATATAACCTATGGTTTAGAAGATCTCGAGATGAATTATAATATGTGAATGTTTTAAGTAAAATATAAAAGTATTATAGTATATTGAAATAAAATTAAAGTGATTAATACACCTACATTTTGGGTGTATTATATATATATATATATATATATATATATATATATATATATATATATATATATATATATATCAAAACGAAGTTATAGACAAGGAGAATACACCTATGTACGTAATTTGTCTGAGAGGGGTCACATGACCCCCCAATACCTCCTCGGCTTCACCTTACTGACACACCAAATGGTAGTTAAGGATTTGCACGTCGTTATTAACGTGCATGCACGTCGTTATTAACGTGTAAATGTGGTGGGTGGGATATGAGTGCACGTCGGCCTGCACGTTGACAGAAACGTGCAAGACTACACGTCATTAACAACGTGCAGCTCTGCACGTCATTAACAACGTGCAAGAATGCATGTCTTCAATGATGTGCAAATGGTACTCAGGGTTGAAGGCTTAGGGTTTAGGGTTTACCGTTTAGGGTTTATGCAATAAAAATGAAGGGTTTAGGGTTTAAGGTTTAGGGTTTAGGGTTTAAGCCATTCCGAGCCTTGGTGAGTTTTATTGGCAAGTGAAAATTAAAAACTAAGCATTTATTTTTAACACTAACATCAATCAACGTGGAATAAAAATCAATAATTATTAAGGATTTCATTCGAATAATATGCGAATAATGTTACAAGGCACGGGGAAAAAAGGTTTACATCAATAATTGTAATATACTCATGGAATAACATCTAGACAAAGTGTAAAGGGCGACCTGAATCGACACGTAAGGCTCGGAATCTGTCAAACTGAGCTTAAAAAGGAGCATCCCATCCTTGACGCTCGGTTGATGATGTGCAACCCATTCTGGCGAAGGCGGCGGAATAGGAGCGTTAGGACGCAACCAGATCTCTGAGAACGGAAAATTAGAGTTAGAGTATTGGCATATAGATGAAAAGTAAGAATAGGTAATATAAGACGTTTGAAGTCGTACCGCGACAAAATGGTCTTGGTTTCCGATGCAGGCTAAACCAAGGGTTGCTGATTGAGGGTTGTTACCAGGTGTCGGTGAGGACATGGGGAGACATGTGAACAGATGATGTCAAGCTAGGACGACGAGAGGAATCTGATATACCATTGCAAATACTAAACCCATGATGGGTAGCTCTATCCAACGTCTCCTATCACCATGTACGGGTCCCGCCCATCTCTGGTTGTCGATGAACTGCTGGAATGTGTACCCTCCCATATAACAACCGGAGTAGAGGTCGGCGTGATCCTCCAAGTGATTGCACAATAATGTTTTCAGTTCTGGGAAAGCAGACTCGCCGATCGGTGATGTTAATGATGCCAAAGCACGGTAGCCACAATGACCATCTCCAATAGTGTCCCTGACACCTTGAATATGTCCGAGCATGAAGGGATCAATGTTGTTTTGACCCCAGTTAAACCATCCGAACACATCATCACGTCCACGTCGAGCTGTGGTCGCTTGTGGACGATGTCGAGCAGCATGTCGAGCACCACATGCTTCTTCTCTCTCAAAATTTGCCCTGAACTCCTCGTATGGCAACGGGTTGGTTCTGCGGGCATTCCTCGACCCCCGAGGCCTCCCTTTCGATCGGACGCTTGAAGATGAGGGTGGGTGGAGGTCATCATCGCATACATTGTTGGAAGGCGTGTATGAAGATGACAGTTTATACGGGAGTGAGGTGTCGTCGATGTCAGTCCATGAAAAATCTATCCAGAACGGGTGGATGTCCTCAGCGGGTATCGGAGTACTGGAACCGACGTACGCCTGAATCTCATGGACACAAGGAATCCCGTAACAAACCCTCCAATGTCGGTCCGTGCATTCCGGAGGAATGTTTTGGCTTACGACATCCTCCCACAACTTGTACAGACAGTCGAAGAACTTTTTGGAGATTAAAGTCTTTACCTGATAAAAAAGGTTGACTTTATGAGCCCTCGTTGGCCATTTGAAGCGGTCGATCTCCAAAACAGTTTGCAGCTCATGCAGTTGGCAATCATTGACTCTATGGATTGCATCTATGACGACTCAGAAGTCACCAGTCGATGAGTGAAGTGCCTCCTTAAGAACCTTGTGTTGACCCTCAACTTTGTACACAGTTTCACGTAAACATTGAAGTTCTTACCACTAAATGTTTGATGACATATCATATTGTAATGGGAGATAGGAAGTACGGTGTACCTGTTTGTTGTACGCGTGCCGAAATGTAGAACATTATCTGCGTAACATCGTACGATGTTCCTTCTGTACGGAAGTCACACCGCCTCTAAATACGCTATCACACCTGGGAATGGGTGTCATCTCTCGTGTAGCGCCCGACGACGTCGGTTGAATAATTCCTCCGTCTTCGATTGGAACAATCCCCAACAGTTGCCCTTGAAGATGCCAACGTGACTTAAATTCTTTGTGATCTTTAGTGCAGCTTCCTCGCATCTTCTGGTGACATGTACCTAGCAAAGGAGATGTTGCACGTTGGGGAAGACAACATTTAGCGCCGCCAAGAGACCTAGCCGTCGGAACCACCACCCCCGTCTCCATCTCCGACTCTCTCTCCATCTCTTTCTCTCTCTCGGAATCTGGCTACCTCTCTCGATCGGAAACTCTCTCTCTCTCTCTCTCTCTCTCTCTCTCTCTCTCTCTCTCGATTTCTCGTCGTCGGAATAGCTCAGATGCAATGGGAGACGAAGGGCCACGTTTTCTGGTTTTTCAAAAAACGTGCTTGCACGTCCAAATTGACGTGCAAAAGTGCACGTCGATTTTGACGTGCAACCACATTTTTAAAAAACAAAAAAATACATTCCTGCACGTCTGCATGCTGGGTGGACCATCCAATATACAAGTCGTAATTAATGTACTTGCACGTCGTAATTAACATACAGATTTGGGGTGTTTATAGTTTCCCCGTATGAACAATAAGAATCAATATTTCAAACAATAAATGTGAAAAATAAGAATTGATATTTCAAACCAACAGTTACGCTCCTATAAATATATTTATATATATACTATATATTTGGAAAGTTATAGATTTCACTATCCCAAAATCATGAATATTAGCGATACTGAAATGAGTAAAATCTTCATCATTAATTTATTTTTCAAAATCTGATTTCTCCCTCCCCGTTTATAATGGGAGATTAGACGGGAAATTTAACCACGCGTATAAATGTACAAGTTAACCAAATCGAGAGTCGTTTGGTTTGGGATAAATTTGCCAACTCAGCACAAAGTGTTGCAACCCCACATAGTCCCCATAGGGGCGGGGCAGGCGGCCCAGTGATGGGCGTTTGACGACCGCATATTCGCCGATGCCTTTCTCCAATAATGCTCCAACTTGCCCTTCTTTTTCCCCATTTTCATTTTCATTCATTTTCATAAGGCAAGAAATACCAATATGTCTAGTAGTTCGAGAGGTCGAAACATCAATAACGATGATACAATAGCTAAAATACACCTGTTTACAGTAGTATTTTATTGACACTGCACCTGCTTTCAGTTTTCCTTAACAAGAATCTTGCAAATTGCTCTTTTTTTTTTAAAATAAAAAAACAACAACATTGTCAGTTCCCTTTGTTGTTGCTGTTGTTGATTTTGTCGTAACCTCTACCATTTCTCCATGAAAAAGAGATGGAGACACACTCAAGATCCATGTTTAACACCTTTGCCATTGGTGGTCATTACTCATTCCACCACTAAAAAAAAAAGGAGACTACATTCAGAGGTCAAACACGCCAAAAATCTATGGAGGACTCCGAATTCGCCAAGCAACTGACGTGGATCCTCGTCAGGAGAGCTCACCATGCCGTGGGCTACGCCGGCTGGATGGCCAGGGCGTTCTCCGCATTGATCTCCGCCATCAACAAGAGGCTGTTTACTCCGAACCAAGATTCGGAGGGATCGAAGTCGGGGCTGTTTTATAGGCTCGTCTCATTGCTGCAGGTGATCTCCATCGCCGTCCTTGCTTTCGAGGTTCTTGCGCATTTTAAGAGCTGGGGGGAGCTGCCCTCACATGATGATCATATCGGGTTTCTCCATAGGCTTTACTTGGCCTGGTTGAGCTTCAGAGCGGATCATATTGCGCCTGTGATTCGGGTTTTGTCTAAGTTCTTCATCGTGCTCTCGGTTCTTCAGTGTGTCGATAGGATCGCGCTCTTTCTTGGGTGGTTGTGGATCCGTTGCTGGAGGGTTAAGCCGAGGCTCGAGGATGACTTGCTTCAGTTGAATGGGTATGTGTATCCAAAGGTGCTTGTGCAGATTCCTATGTGTAATGAGAGGGAGGTAATTAAGTTTTTGTGCTCAATTTCGCCTTTCTTCCGAATCTAATCCTATATATTGTCTTCAATCTTGCCTTGCTTGGAGATGACATTTTTTCGGTATGATGAGTGATCAAGGAGATCTAGTTGCATAGAGATTCTTAGTTGACTGGAATCAGGAATCTCCAGTCTTTACATTGTGCTTGACATAGAGCTCTATCTGAAATTGACCAGGTATATGAGCTCTCAATCTCAGCTGCCTGTCAGATTGACTGGCCAAAGGACTCATTGCTGATTCAAGTTCTCGATGATTCTGATGACGAGAGCATCCAGCAGCTGATCCAGCAGCGCGTTTCATGGTGGAGACAAGAGGGTACCAACATCATCTATCACCACAGGTCAGTCAGAAATGGCTACAAAGCCGGGAACTTGAAATCCGGAATGGACTATGAGTATGTCAAGGACAATGAATTTGTTGTGATTTTTGACGCGGATTTCCTACCAACACCGGACTTTCTTAAGCGGACAGTGCCATTTTTCAAGGTAAGAACTCAGAAAATTGATTCATTTTCCTGTCAAAGAAGCTCCCATTGCCCCTTTGAATACACAGCAATTTGCCTCTGTGACAGAATGATCCGGATTTAGGCCTAGTTCAGGCGCGGTGGACATTGCTGAACAAAGACGAGAACATGCTAACTCGTCTGCAGAACATCAATATGTGCTCCCACTTTGAGCTGGAGCAACAGGTCAATGGTGTGTTCTTGAACTTCTTTGGCTTCAATGGAACTGCTGGGGTGTGGAGGATCAAAGCCCTGGAGGATTCCGGTGGCTGGCTTGAGAGGACAACTGTGGAGGATATGGACATTGCTATCCGAGCTCATCTCAAGGGGTGGAAGTTCATATTCCTCAATGATGTCAAGGTAGATATATACTTTCCTCGATTACTCAACCTTGTTTGATAACCAAAAAAACAGTCTTACATGTTGTGGCTCTATAGGTCTCCTGTGAGGTACCCGAGTTGTATGATGCTTACAGGAAGCAGCAACATCGGTGGCATTCAGGCCCTGTGAGACTCTTCTGCCTATGTCTCCCGGACATCTTGTCTTCAAAGGTGTGCCATCTGTAGCAACTTTTGTTGAGTTCTGTGAATGTAACTTTCATTGAGCATTGCAATGTGCTTCGTTACAGATCACGCTGTGGAAGAAAGCGAACCTGATCTTCTTGTTCTTCTTGCTGAGGAAGCTCATCCTACCACTGTGTTCCTTTACATTGGTCTGCATCATACTCCCTCTAACCATGTTTGTTCCTGAAGCGCGGCTTCCTCTTTGGCTTCTCTACTACTTGCCGGTTACAATGTCGTTCCTCAACAGTCTCCCAGCCCCGAACTCTTTCCACTTGGCCATCCCCTACCTCCTGTTTGAAAACACCATGTCAGTACCAAAATTCGACGCTGTGGTTTCTGGCCTCTTCGGCAGCTCCTACGAATGGGTCGTCACCAAGAAGGCTGGACGAGCATCGGAGCTGAAGAAGGGGAAAGAGTCAGAGGAAGGCAGTGATGATATTGAGAAGAGCAGCACTGCTGTTCTTCTCCAGAAGCACTCGAAGGAGCAAAAGGTAACGTCGTCGTCAGGTCAAAGCACAAAAAGGGTCACCTATATCTTCAAGGAAGAGATTGCAGTTGCCTGCCTTTTACTCATAGCTTCATTGAGAAGCTTGTGGTCAGGAGAAGCACTGCACTTTTGCTTCCTCTTCTTGCAAGGGTTAACCTTTCTTGTTGTGGGTCTTGATCTGGTCTCTGAGCAGATAAGCTGATTTTTGTTTTGTCACCTGCATTGGATGAAAAGTTTAGATTGTTTCTTGTAAAACGTTATGGGAAGCTCAAACTCTATGAAATCTTACATATGCAATGTGTCGATTCCATTACGCAGCATCTGAGAAATCACTGCATAACTCGCTAGAAGGTAACATTACAGAAATAGAGCAGCAGAAAGCAATCACAAGATCAATGACTTGGTTGTATACATGAAGAATTTTGATATTGTAGCAAACTACAAGTATTAGTTCTCCTGAGGCTATGAAGTATGAAGTATTTAATTTTAACAAAACCACATCTGAATTTTACATCTTCCTGAATGAACTAAAAAAAATGGTACGACATTCCGATATGTATGAGCTAAAAAAACAAGAATTCTGCACAACCATTCACACTTACAATCTGATAGTAACTGTTGTATGCTGGAGAATATACACACTCAATCAGTCATCATGTGGGTCTTCTGAGAAGTCGGGTTCTTCGGGCTTGGCGAGCTTAAGCAACCCCAAATCCTCACTCTTTTGTGTCACTTTCCTCGTGTTAGCTGTGAGCTTTTCGGCTAGTACTGAAGTTCCTACATCCTGCATTGTATGCGCGTTTTCATCTTGAGATGCTGCAGTCTCACCAGAAGAGGTGTCATCGTAAGTACCGTAGGTAGACTCGGAGAACGAATTTGTAAGGCTGAGGCTCTTTGCCACCATCCTCTTCTTATGCCGTCTCCAGGCAGCTTGGATGAAGCATGCTGCCCATGTCCTCCAATGATGAGAGTAGTAACGGAAGGTGTGTTGTAGTTTTCTACTATGAAGACGTCTAAACTGGTTTGCGACAAGCTTAAGATCTTCTGCTGACAGTGAAAACGCTTCCACCTCCCCTAGGGCTCTTACTGTTCTTGTTGAAGAGGGCAGCGTAGATTTTGGAAGCAATGCCCAAGCAAGCAGTTCTTCACCACAAAAGTCACCGGGTCCTAACATTGTTGAGTTGAAAAATCCAGAACGACCTCCATTTGTGGTTGAACTCTCCAGTTTCCCTCTTATAATTAAAAGCATCTCCGTCACAGGATCGTCCTCTCGTACTATGAAGGTACCTTGAGTATTTAAACATGACTTAAGCCGCTCACATATGGCATCTAGCAGCTGACCGTCCATCTGGGCGAAAAAGGGAACCTGCATGTTTCAAATATCCATCACAGGTTCACAATGTC
Source organism: Persicaria maculosa (assembly GCA_963922045.1). Classification (NCBI taxonomy): domain Eukaryota; kingdom Viridiplantae; phylum Streptophyta; class Magnoliopsida; order Caryophyllales; family Polygonaceae; genus Persicaria; species Persicaria maculosa. The sequence continues at coordinate 12,971,626 of OY998252.1, forward strand.
AGAAGCAAGTTAGAATAAGAACCGAAAGGAGAGTTCGAGCAAAAAACTGAGAAGATGTCTTTTCTCATTATGTTCAGCTACATAGAAACTGAAATATCAGACGAGGCAACAAGAAAATCAGCATTTAACACTAAAATCCTCATATCAGAACAATACTTAAAATTCTAATGCGTCAGAGAGTAAAAGAAGAAAAGAAATATGATCTTACTCGTCGAACAAGGTCCAAACACAGGTGCCTTTGAATATCTCTACGTAGATCAGTCGGCAATGAAAGCAAAATTGATTCTTCATCAACTCCTCGTGTAGTAAGCCATTTGTACTGCAGATACCGCCTCACCCTTCCACGAAGGTTTTGTGGAAGTTGCCTGTGTTTCATCCATTCTTCTGTATCACGTCGCTTTAGTCTCCATTCCTCCAGCCTCAAGGTGATGGATTGTAAGTAGGTCTGAAACTCCAAAACACACTTATGAGACACTCAAATATGAAGAAGGATAAAACATCTCAAGCCCAAGGTACAGCCAATCACTTGAATCAATCTGAAAAACTGAATTTATGTCATTCCAATCCAAGAGATATTAATTTAAGACCTGCATCCAATGAAAAATATGATTCTCTTTTTATTTCCTAGTTATTTTTCATTTTTAGCCACTCCAAGTATCCTTAACCATAATAAACAAATGACATTTTGCTTCTTCTTTTTTCAGTCAATAGCATAATAATCACAAATTTAGGGCAGCTCATACATATCATGAATTCCTACATTCCATAACGTAAAATAAAAAGAAAGAGTGAAAGGAGCTTCATCAAAATTTGAGTAACAAAGATATGAGGGCTACATACATGATAAGATTGTTCCGAATTTGACTGAACAATTTAACATTCATATCAAAGTTCGAAATGCTGGTTCTACATGCCAAAGGTTTATAAACACAGTACAGACTAACTTGCTTACCTGCATGTTCCCAATCAACTGAGCAAACAAAACAAGGCCCAGGATAGAAATGACGATGCAAAATGTTGTTTCCAAGACGAGTGTGGTTGTCATCAAGTTTTGACCATAAGAACTGCATATTTATGAGACGATATATCAAAATTACATAGCAAAATAATCCTTTTATCTAACTACTCGTAAACTTGGTGCTTAAATCAGCAAGCTAAAGGCCAACCACAAGAAATTAGTACCATCAAATAATAATTCAAACCATTGACTGCATATCAAACTGGATAGTTTAGTCAACATTAGCACGCTGAGCACTTCATCTATCAATTAAAGCTATGGTGAAAAGACACAAGTTGACCTTAAATATCAAAACTCTACAATAACAATGACGATGACAACTCAGTGTATCCCGCTCCTGCCTATGCATCCACTCCCCAGCCAAAATCAAAATTCTTAACTCGCAAATATACAAATTAATGATACAACATCGAGTATTCTCAATTTGTTATGTGCTGCTAATGTCAAATGTTTTCAAGAGAGTGGTATATTAAATTATGTAGATCATAATATCTGTACTGCATAAAGAAGAATATGATATATACTAACAACATTAGATGGGCATACCTCAAGTTTTGTAATCCCCACCAAAGGCAGTAGAAGTACTTGTTTACAAAGCCACTAGAGACAACATTCTTTGACACTGCATTCGTAAACATTCCAAAATCAAAAGTACTATTGTTGACATTGTTGGGATCACAGTGGCTGAAAATCTGAGTATTAGCTGCCCAGCTAATACGATCAGCATTATTCCAAGTTTGACAGTCCAAGTATTCAAATAAGCAGCCAGATTCTTGCTTGCAATTTAATTTCCAGCATGCGGATTGTCTTTCTATCGACAATAAATACCAAGCTGCTCCTAGAATCTGCCCAAAATGACAAGAAACAGTGTAGCGAGTAACTAAACCAAATTGGACATTATCGGTGAAATGGAAAAAGTACTGGAGGAAACATCCTTCAAGGAACAGCAGTTTGAGCTATTACAGAACTATTCAATCATAATATGAAATCAAGGATGTGGAAATAAAAAGGAAAATGTGATAGATGAGCTTACATGACTAGCTAACATGTAGAGGAGCAGATTATAGGCAGCCCCGGCCCAAGCAGTCTTAGTGACAACACCTGTAGCTTTAATAATTTGAGAACTCAGAGGAAACATGAGATATAACCTCGGAATATATTGGATAAACACGACCAACTCAAGTGCATTAAACATGTGGCTTGAATGGTAGCTTCTTATTGATGGGATGATGATCCATATCACAAACTGCAAGGGAAAGAAAGTGTGTGGAATGTTATAGGTCTTTAAAAGTTTCATTTTGAACTTCTCAAACTGCATCAAACAAACTAAAACATTCAGTACTTTGCTCAAACACTTACACAAATTCATGCATCAATTCATTTCAACTTTTTAACAAGCCAAAGCCAGTTAATTGTTATGAGTCTATCCCCTAGGCCCTAGCTTTCTAGTTCAGCAGCAGAACAACTTAGTCAAAGAGGTTTCAGCTGTCCATGAAAAATAAATTGAGATCACATTCGCCCAGAGAGATTTTAGGTTTGGAGGAGACAGTTTGGGGTCTCACCCGCACCCCTCAACCATCACCCATACAGCAGATAAATTCAGAAGATACTTGAGATTCAATAACAAACAAAGAGGCTCCTCATCGAGGCAGGACAAGGTGTGAACACTTATTTCAAAATGTCTCCCAAGATCCAGAAAGTGCAAATTCAACTACTTTTAAGACCACGACTCCCAGCACAACCTGTCAAGCGAACTACAGCTGATGAAATGGAAGCAAAATAATGTAAGGACGATATACCTGAGGAAGAGGCAATGCTGCAATGAAATCAATCCAAAACTCTGATCGAATATATCTCCTGGCAATCTGGTAGGGGTCCCTGACGAGCTCCCCGCGTCCAAACACCCTAGAAGTCGGAGCTACGAAGGCGGTCCGAAACTTGACCACCACATGAAGCATGTAGAACAAATCAGCAAGGGAGCGAAAGAAGGTGACGGCGATTCCCATCTGCACACTCCTAGTCATACAAAGCGAACTCGCAGCGGAACTCGGACTCGACACAGCATCCACAATTGGGAGATAGAAGAACAAAGGATCAACGAAGAGCGCAATCAAGCAGGCGACGAGGAAAATGTGGTTCCACATCAACACGAGTTCGCTAGAAGGATCGAGGATCTTCTTCCACCATGGAAGATCGCACAAGTCGTCTTCGTCGTTTCGCTTGGGGAAGACTTTGAAGGAGGGAAGCCTCAAGACGCTATCGCTGAATCTGTTGATTTGGGAGCCGGCGAAGCTCATAAGCGGCGTCGTGGACTTGTAGAACGGGGAAGTAGGGATGCTGTTGTCGGATTTCATGGATTCCGTCTTCTCATAGCTGATGTTGAAGCTACTTTGTTTACCTTGATCGTTGAAACTGGAATTTTCGAAAAATCCAAAGCACAATCAGACAAACAGAGATAGCGAGATTGTAAAGCAACGCTAAGTAAAGCAGTGCGCAGTGGATTTGAATGGATTTACCTTACGCGCCTCTCCATGTTTGTTCTTCCTTTCTTTGGGACCGGAAATCAAGAAAGGTGGAGGGGAAATTGGGGAAGATCTGCAACCACAGCTGCCATTGTTGAGGGCCGAAAGAGATGGGGATTTGGAGGAGGAGATGGATCCATAGAAGAAGGAAAAGGAAATGGAGGTTTGACTTTGGAAGAAGGAATAGAGCAATAAAGTAATGTCAGTTGACAACTGTGAGAAAGGGCAACGTGACGTGAAGACACCCAACCGCCAGATTTCCGAGCGTAATCACCAACCGGTGGATGTATCATGTATAGGGCGTGCTCGGGAGACCTGGGTGGAGATTATAGGGGGTTAAGGCCGTGTTTGGCAAATTGGGGTTTTTTTAGAGGTTGGGTATTTTTTAGGAGTTAGAGATTATTTTGTGTATTATGGAGGTGTGGGAGTTGGAGGTTTTATTTTAAAAATAACCTTTTAAAAAAACTGATTGGTGTTTGGTTGGTATAAGGTTTATAAATGGTTATTGTTATGAAAAGTCAAAAAAGCCCTTAATTTATATACCCTTCTCCTTCCTCTTTGATATCCACTGACTGCCAGTCCTCCATGTTTGCCTTGCCTTCGACATCATCAGGTACATCTTCTTCCCTTTCTCATTCACTAACCTATTGGTTAGCCTCACTAACCTATCCATTAGTCTGATTTCACTAACTCCAAATTAAAACAATGAATTGCAATAATTAAACAAAATAAAAGTGGAGGCTCGCTACAGGCAAGCTACTCGTCTCCGGTGAACTCCGGTCGTCGCTGGTGAGTGCAGCTTCGAGTTCGGAGTCTCAATGCGAGAGGGAGAGGGGAGGAGCCGAGAGGGAGAAAGAATGTCGAGGGAGCAGGAATTGTATTTCAGATCTGGAGGAGCCAGCCGAGAGGGACGACGCACGGACAGATCTGGCGAGGGAGAGGCCGGATTTCAGATCTGGCGAGGGAGAGGCCGGATATCAGATCTGGCGAGGGAGAAGCCGGATTTCAGACCTGGAGCAGCAACGACAATGGAAGGCGATGTGGAGCGTGGGATCGTCAAGGGCAAAACAGGAAAAAATTCAGAAACCTGATTGAAGAAACTACCGAAGCTTGCCCACCCCATCTTCTGAAATTGGAGAAAAAAACCTTCAACTCAAACTCCGGAAGCTCCACGAGAAGACATTGCCAAACACGCTTCAATCAGTTGCCAAAAAAAAAAAAAAGCTAACATAACCTCCCAAAAACCACTTTCAAACACAGCCTAAATCGGGTTTTTTAATAAAAAAATAACCCCACATGGTGTTTGGTAGTTGTGTGTTTTTTTGGGGATGGAGGTTCCAGGGGTTACTGGGGATTAAATTTAGCTTATAATTCCACCCTTCTTTTCTAAGGTTATGAGGGGTTGTGGAAAAAATAACTCTGTGAGACATATTTGTCCTCCTCCTTCTTCAAGAACGCTCAGCAAGATTTAGGGGTTCGAAGAGAGAAACGCCTGATTTAGGGGTCCGAAGAGAGAAACGCCGGCGGTGGTTGGCGGTTGCTGGTGTCAGTGGTGCTGGTTGCTGGGCGACTGAAGAAGGACAGTAGTAGGCAAGAGAGGGAGGAGAAGGTGGGGTAATAGGGGTTAAAATCCACAAAAATGAAGGGTATTGTTGTCTTTTAGATTATAATCCATAAAAATAACCTTCTATCCAACAAACACCCTACCGAGATTATTTTTTTAAAAAAATATCAACCTCTTCCATCTCCATAACCCACACAATAATCTCCACCCCATATAATCCCTTAGAAATAATCTCCACCCCTTAAAAAATAACTCATTGCCAAACTCGCCCTTAATATATATATATATATATATATATATATATATATATATATATATATATATATATATATATATAGTGGTTCCCTTGTGCACACCTCTTAAGATATATCTTGTGCACAAATCTTGACCTTTGATTGAAATAAATGGATGGCCATGATTAAAGGAGTGTTTTTTTTATAAATAGAAATACTTGTGGGAACCGCTCAAAAAGGTCTGACGCGCTTTTTTTTTCCCGGATCTGATTTCGCTATTTTGAAAATTTTGTCCATTCCACCGAATAATGTTTCATATTCTACCGAATAATGTTATATTTTATTTTTTCATCCATTCCAGTTCAAATTTTACCAAATCAACTGAATAATTTGTCACATACTACCGAATAATGTTGAATTTTTTGTCAATCAATTTTAGTTTTGACTTCGAGTTAATTTTTATACATTCAGTTTTGAAATATTATTCGGTAGAATAGTTATATTTTTTGGAAAATAGAAACAATAAAATGTATGAGTATTCGGTGGTATAGGAATAATTATTCAATCGTATATGAGAGGTTTTCATGTTGTTTGTCAAACCGAAAACTTCATATACCGTCGAATAATTATTCAAATTTCACCGAATAATTACCAACTCAATAACACTAACAATCAAAATTCCCCATATTCATCCGAATAATTAATGAATATTGAATCGAATGCATTCGGACTATATTGCATTCGAACGGAGGTCCGACTTAACAAACCACCCTCGCCACCCACCCTCGCCACCCACCCAACCCAGCCCCGCCACCCACCCACGCTACCCCAAAAAGAGCAAAAGAAAAAAAAAAAACAATCAGAGATCGAGGACTTGGACGAATCGGAGAGGAATCTGTACAGAGACGGAGACGAATCGGTACCGCCCGGAGGACTTACATTCGAATGGATCAAGGCTCTCAGGTTCTCAGACCCGCCACCCACCCCACCCACGATGACGGAGACACCGCACCCTCCATTCGCACCCCTCGCAGCCCCCTCGCAACCCCCTCCATTCGCACCCCCACACCAGTGCACCCCCTCTCCGGCGCCGACGACACCCATTCCGGCAACCACAACCCAACAGCGCCGTATCCACGCCCCTGAACCGACATCAACAGTCTACCGAGCCCCCGCAGCCCCTTTTCACTTCTCTTTGCAGATTCGAAAGAAACCACCCATAATCGTCTCTTCCTTGCCCTAGCACCGCCGGATCTAAGAAGAGGGAAGGGCCACCATCTCCTTGGCGTTCAGATTCGGCCGCCGCCAAGCCCGCACCCCCGTCTCCTCCTTCCCCAACTGCACCGCCGCCATCGCCCTGGCGTTCAGATTCAGCCGCCGCCAAGCCCGTACCCCCTTCTCCTCCTCCCCCGTCTGCGCCGCCGCCATCGCCTCCGAAGGCTCCGTCTTCCGATGGACGGACTAAATCAATTGAATGCCCCAACCGCTCACCTCTCATCTTCAACCTCTTCGCCTCTCCTCTTTGCCGTCACCCTTTGTAGGGTTTTAAACAATTATTCTCACGCGCTTCACATCCTTCCGGGTGTGTGTGGGCTTGTTTTCCAGTTTTTTTTTAATCAACCCAATGACATGGCATCATCCTAACCATCTATTTCACATACATCAACGATCCATAGTTGTGCACAAAGTACAGGTGTGCACAAGTTATCCATCCTCTATGTATATATAAATAATTTAATACCCTATTCGGTTCAATGGCCAAGTTCAAGGGTGTGTGATCCCTACTCGAGGGCTGAGACAAGGGGATCCCATCTCCCCCTATTTGTTTATTATTTTGGCAGAGGTTCTATCCAATTTGCTCATGCAGAAGGCCATCGAAAAACAGATTCATGGCATGAAAATCAGCAGAGATGCACTGAAGATATCTCATCTCTTCTTCGCTGATGATAGTTTGTTGTTTGCTAGGGCGACATCAGAGGAATGCTCGGCAATTACTGAGACGATCAGTTTACATGAGAGAGCATCGGGCCAGATGGTGAATATGTAGAAGTCAGAGGTGTCGTTCAACAATAACATGTCGCACTAGCGGAAGTTGGGAATTGCGAATCTATTGGGGATCCCAATGGTTGAGAAGCACAGTCGATATCTCGGCCTCCCGGCAATTGTTGGAAGATTAAAAAAGGGTTATCTTTGGGAGCATCAAAGATCGAATTTGGAAGAAAACAATGGGATGGAAGGAGAAGCTTTTATCTTAGGCGGGCAAGGAGATTTTAATTAAGTCGGTCTTACAGAGCAGCCCGACCTATGTGATGCAAGTCTTCCGATTACCGGACTGCCTGATTGAGGAGATCCATTCCTGTTTGGCGCGATTTTGGTGGGGCTAAACAGAGCAAGACCGAAAAATACATTGGCACGGATGGGAGAAAATGTGTGTGCCCAAGCAGATGGGTGGTATGGGTTTCAAGGACTTAAAAATTTTCAATGACGCACTCCTGGCTAAGCAAGGGTGGAAGTTGATTCAAAAGTTGTCGTCATTGGTTGCTCGTGTCTTAGGTGCTCGATATTTCCGAGGTGACTCCTTCCTTCAATCTAGATTGGGGATAACCCCGGTTACTCTTGGCGAAGTATTTGGGATGCTAAGACGCTCCTTGCTGAGGGCATCAGTTGAAGAATCGGTTCGGGAGAACGAGTACGGGTATGGGACTCTAAATGGATTGTGCGTGACGGGAAGCCGGCATCCCCTACAATCCAAGACCGGTCGAATTTGAGCCATATGGTAAAGGATCTCATAGATCATGACAATAATTGTTGGGGCTTGGATGTGCTAAGACAAAATTGTGGTGAAGAGGATATTGAGAGTATCTTATGCATTCCACTCAGCACCAGGTCCCCGGAGGACAGCCGCATCTGGGGTCCGAGCCACGATGGTGATTACTCGGTGAAATCGGCCTATTGGCTAGGATGTTGCGGTCATCGTCAAGGGTGGTTCGGTCGGCTAAACGGAATTGTTGAGGATATTTGGGGATGGATTTGGAAGCTGCGGGCACCACCAAAAGTTCTGTTATTTGCTTGGCGTGCTCTCTCGGATTCATTGGCAGTGCAATCCAGCCTTGCCCTTCGTCATGTGGTTGCTTCACCGGGCTGTTCTGGGTGTGGGGATGATATGGAGGCGGTGGCCCATGCCCTTGTGGAAATTAATATGACCTAAATACACTAAGTGAGATTCGAACCCGAGACCTCTTCTTTGAGATACCTCACCCTTACCGCTAGAGCAAGAGGTCATTAAACCATTCCGGAATGGCTCGCCGGAAAGGACTTGTGGGTACTACCCATAGGTCCCCGGTTCGAACCCCGGAATGACCGCTCTTTATTTACCAATTCAAGCAATAAACTAATTTCTGATATTGGACTCCAAATTTTATTTTTCTGGCATTGAACGTCAAGTATTCTAAATTAAGTATATATATATAGAGAGAGAGAGAGATTGACCTCCCCACTTAACCGATGGCACACCATTGAACTATGAAAAAGGTCAAATTAGCAATGAACATCATTGCTAGGGGTGTTAGATGAATATGAGTAGTTCGAATTTAACTCGTACTCGTTAGATAAAAACTCGGCTTGAGCTCGTTCATTTTCTAAACGAGCCAAGTATGAACACATTTTTTACTCGGTCCAAAACTCAACTCATTCGAATCAAGCTCGAATAGTTCGATTTTTTTTGGAAAAACTAGAACTGCTTAAAAGTTCGAAAAAAAACTGGAATAAACTAATTCATTTCCTAAATGGGCAAAAAGTAAGAACATTTTTAAGCTCGAGTTAAAATTTAGACTCGACTCGATTCCTTTAACTCGTCCTAGTATTTGCTAGCATAGTACGAAGTAGCATTTATTGTAGAATTAGCTACTTTGATTAAAAAAGCTAAAAAAGCTTTTATAGTCATAATATTTTGGCATTTTATACGTTGGTCTTTTCACCTCTGAGGACAAACTATTAAGTTTTAAATCTATTAAAATTGAACCAATACATTCTTGCCCTCATGGTCATTCTGCATCGATTCCTTCCAAGTTTGCGTTAGAAAATCTTATAGGCATTCAAGCAAATTAAGAAATTCATAAACTTATTACATTTATACCTTAATTAAGTATACACAAATCTTATCAACCAAAAAAAATTTGAGATCCAAATACCTAAAAACCTTAAGACTTATATTTTCAAACAAAAATCTAAACCTAAAACAACTTAAATTTCTTAACTTAAAATCATTGCCCCAGGGGGCAGACCAAAGGCGTGGCTTCAAACAGAAAATATAGAGCCACCTATCTCGTGCCGTTTTTTCTTTGACGTGCTGAAGGTAACACAATGGATTGGAGGCAGACAACATATAGAGGCTAAAACATGTAAGAACAAACCATAATTAAAATTGGCAAAACCAGGGAGGTGCCATTTAGATTTCTCTTGTTTCTTTGTAAACCTAATTAAGTCCAAGAAGAAAGTAAAATACAACTGATTTTCAACATCAATGAATTAACAGTGCAAGTCATAGATGCCCTTGTCTTGTGCAATGGCACTTGCGCAAGTGACTTCTGCAGCAAGAATGTGTCGTCAAAAAGAAGCATCATCACAGAAGTCGTTTGGCAACAAGGCCAGCAGATGACTGAGCAGACCCAAAACCTTGCCTCCAAACCCAACCACGGAAATGAAGAATGAAATAACATCATGGAGCCATATTTAGGAAAGACGATCCTCTACTGACAACAGGAGATGACCCAGTAAAGGAAAAGCGGTTGTTAAGATTTGGTTTCCCGGTACAACAAAGGTGTGAACAAGTTTGCCGACCAACTCAATTCTGAGTGGGATATCCTAATAGGAAATGGATAGGAACACTTCAAATATGCCCTAGAGTCCTAGTCAAGAGAAGAAATGTTGCTCAGAGAATAAGAAAAGCGCAAAGCTATAAACTTGCGTTCCTTATGACCCAAGAACAACTAATTGTGAACCCATAACCACAGACATGATCCCCAGAATTTTATGTAATCTTAGTTGAGAATTTTCAGCTGATTCTACTGCCACTAGCTCCTGTTGTCAAGAAAACTAGAATATTCCTGAGGGAATTAAATTCAGAATATCTGCAGAAACCAACGTGTAAGACAACTAGTTACCTGCCTGGGGAGTTCAAAGCATCTCTCAATTTGGTATACAGTATAAAAGAGTTCCATTAAAATTTGAGGCAGGCGTTTCACTGCTTGAAGAACAATCAAGGGCAAGCTTTTGACAGACGAAGGCAGCCGGGCCATTCATTCAAAATTGAAGATACAGAGTAGGCAGCGAGGAACAAAACCAGAAGCAAGTGCAGAAGCAGAAAACGAATGATGCAGAACCATGAAGAGGCACTATACCAATGTAGAACCATGAAGACACCTCGACACAAACAAAACAAAAACTCTTAGCACCACTTTCAAGATCCAAAGACTAATTAGTTATAGCAAGTATATCTCATCCTAAGGAAGAACAGCAACAATAAGGTATTCTGAAAAGAACACACAAATAGTACGGCAAGAAACTTAACCATCTCCAAAGTCGAGGCTGACAGCAGCACCCAATCTAAACATAGTCGTTATGTAGCTAAACATGCAAAACCTTAAAAAACCCACTTCATTATCTTCCAACACTTCCAATTCAACTCCTGCTTCGGGCACGGCGTTCCCTGACTCCATTGCTGCAAGCAAGAAAATAATAAAACAAGGAACCTCTTAGAAAATCAATGTCAGTAGAATGCACCCATTACTTTAAAGTTCACTCATTATTTTACATTGTAAATAAAAAAAACAAAGAAATATTTGTACAAAAACAATTCAACCTATCAAAAGAAGGATCAACAGATACATGAGCTCACACTGAACCACTAAAGAAGAAATGCAAACTTTTCTTAGCATGTTGAGGAGACTAACCCATTAGCATATGGAACCTCTTCACGGGCACGATAAGGTGGAGGAGACCTACTATAGCTGCGCACACGAGCTGGTGGTGGTGAAGGACTACGGCGTCTGGGAGATCGACCACGAGGACTGTAGCTCCTGGGTTAACATGTCATACAAAATATAAGCCATACATTTAAGCAGATCATTTAATTACATATATCAAAGTATTCTTTGAAAAGAACATTAAGGGAGATCGGCCACGAGGACTGTGGCTCCTGGGTTAACATGTCATACAAAACATAAGCCATACATTTAAGCGGATCATTTAATTGCATATATCAAAGTATTCACTGAAAGAACATTAAGGGGGGCAATCATTACCTTCTGCCATAGCTTGGGCTCCTCCTGTACCTTGGACTGCGGCTACGGCGCCTGCCACCCCCCCCACCCCCTCCTAGGCGAGAGCGACATTCACGAGCGAAATGACCAGGCTCACCACATTCATAGCATTTCAAGTCAGAACCACCACCACCAGGGCGACCACCACCACCACCACCACCGCGACCACCTCCACGACCACCTCCACCTCTAGAATTATGCGAAAGCTCAACTCTCCAACCATTTTTACCTGGTGAAAAAAGCCCAAAAATCTCAATAATAGCTCAAATGATTCAAGAATATACAAACAAATCTAAGGAAGCCTGCAGAACATAGATCAAAAGTTGTTGATTGGTCTTTTAAATCCCCTCAACAACATACAGAAACTAATTTCCCCAAATAACAACGATTAATTATCACCGATCTGAAAATTAAAAAATCCGTGAAAAATTGTACCATCTATATCACGGATTGCATCTTTTGCATCCCTAGGGTCTTCAAAATCAATGAAAGCATAGCCTGGAGGTCTTCGTGCAACCCAAACACTGCAAAGAGTAGAATGGATAAATTTTAAACAACTTTCAAGCTTCACAACAAGAGTCGACCATAGCAGTTAATAACAACCTCCTAATGACTCCGAAAACACGAAACTCGTCTTCAAGCTCTCGCTCAGAAACTCGGGGATCCAGGTTCCCCACATACACACGAGACATCTTGCAAGTAAAAGCCTGCAACACGAGAAACAAAAATCAGCGTAGAACATACATAGTTACTATCATCCTTGACAGAGAGCAATAAACATAGTCCTAACAGGAAAAATGCACACATCGAAATCCCAAACAGCGATTTTTTTTTCCTTCTACCGATTTTCTAACAAATTAAACAAAAGCGCTGCAGGCCCTCCGAATCGACCAAGATCCGAACTTTCTCATCGAAACAGAGCAAGAGTAGAACAAAGGAATCAAAGAAAGAGTGGATCTGAACAAAAAATCAACAGACTGAAAAGAACAAACACATTGAAAAATACTCTTTATTTCTATCGCAATGACAAACACAATCGTGAAGATGATGAAAAGGAACCAGATTGAAATAAATAGATCGGTGCAAACCTACAGATCGGAGAGGAAGAAACCCTTCGACGGAGGCCTTCGAAGCTCTGAGGAGCGTCTCTCTGAAAATACGCGAAGGGTTGGGTAAGGAACTAGGGTTATGCTTCGTCGTTCAGGGTTTTTCCTTCTCTATATAGAGGTTCTAATTTACTATTTTACCCTTGTGATATTACATTTCCTATTTTACCCCTTATAGTCGGCCCAGGCCCAACTGGATACTCTCTCTCCCGTCTCTCTCTCTCTCTCTCTCACACTCCCTCTCCGATTTCACCGAAGTCTGAAAAAGCTTTTGGATGCTCAGTGGCTCAGTGCTCAGCCATGGCGACCGCGCTCCTCTCCTCCTCTACTCAGAGCAGGCATTCTCTCTCTTCGCCCTTTCTCTCTCTTACACGCTTTGTTCGATATATCTTAGCCTTTATCTCTCCCTACGGCGAGCTTTATAATTGCGATTGAGACCTTGTTAAGTGAGGTTACAGAATTTGATTTTGACGAACTTCTGCAATCTCGGTCTCATGAGTGAATTCATAGTGTATAGATTGCGCTGGAATTAATTATTCAATTTTTCTCTTTTTGTGATAGAGGGAGAGGGTGAAAATGTGTAGTTGCAGCTGACTTGCATAAGCATATTTCATATAACCAATTCCTTGCGTAAATTGTGTTCTACTGCGTTGCTACCGAGTGCTTTTTTTGTTCACTTGTTTAATTGTGTGATGGTGTTCATTATGATGAAAATTTGTAGGATGGTGACGACCTGTTCAAGTATGCCTGTGAGAAATTTACGGAAATGCAGTTTGTGCTTCATCTGTGTTCAACAGCCGAAATGTAATACTAGGTTTTGTATGGTACCTATTGGTCTCAGTCGTCATGTTCGCCTGAAAGCACATGCTGAGGCTGCATCAGAAGTTGTGGAGGGGGCTGATGTTGGAAGCACTGCTAATCATAGTGTCTCTTTTCTAGACAACATTCAATGGTAATGATTTTTCATTTGATAGCATAATCAGCTAGGATATGTTTGAAACATTTAGTATTAGTCTTTTTCATTTGGGTCCCAAGTGCCCGATGGAATGCTGCATCTATCCTTTTTAAATTGTTGTGCTGTGTTATATAAGTTCTAAAGCTCCTTGAAAATGGATGATTTTACCAATGCCTTCCCAAATTCCAAGTTAATGGTGACCTCATACACTGTTCTGGTTGAACAATGACTTACATAACATATATTGTTGAATTTGTCAGACAAGCATGCATAATCTTGTAAAATGGCAAACTTTCCAACTGGTCTATCAAGCTCTCTGTATATTTTTTCTATCTAAGTACCTATTTTGACAGGTCTGACCCTTTGCTTGATACATCAAATGACTCCTTGAACGATGCAAATGATTTTCAGAACCAGCTACAGGAGTTATTTGATGAAGTTAAAACTCTGATTTCCAATGGGAAGAAAAGGGATGCAATAGATTTGCTTCGAGCAAATTATAAGGCTGTGAAAGAGCAATTAGATGAGGGATATAGAGGTGTAGAAGAAGCAGCATTTCTTGATGTTGTGGCTTTGGGTTACATGGCTGTTGGGCATTTCAAGATTGTGGACTCCTTACTGGATTTGGTAACCTTTTCTCTTTCTTCCAAATCTATGTTAGTTCCAATTACAACTTTTTAGTTTCAAATCTTGTTGTTTACTAGAATTTCATGAATCCTTAACTTGCAATGAACTTGGTTAAAATAGAATATTTTAACTTGTGCACATAACTCCATATCGTCCCAGAGAATGATCCTTGCTCTCATCGTCTCAAATTTTAATATAGTGCCTTTCCTTGAATCAATGTTTCACACGTTGATTTTTTCACTTCCCTTGAAATATTTTAACATCATTGATTTATTCGCAACGTGAAACCAATTTTTTTCTCTCTTTCTTGGATGTTGAGAAAAAGTTGCACTAGCAGGAGGTAGCGTGTGATAACAACCTTTTGGTAGGGATATCATCTTGTTCTGAGGTGATTTTCAGTAATTGGGATGTTTCTGTTTGGTGGTTAAAAATAGACAGGTTTTGTTTTCTTATTATAAGGTGTACAAATGTCCAATTGCATATTGTACAACTGTATTATGCGTAGATTTCCTTTAACCTCCTTTCTGATTTTACTTTTAGATGGGTTTTACTTATTCATTTCTCATTAAGAAGAATCCACTTCCCCTTTTTCTATTTTTGTTTTAGTTCACTTGTTATGCCTTGTCCTATTGACCATAGATACTTGATTCTTCTTGATTGATGTTCAAAAAAGATTTTTTTGGTCATTTTATGTTGAAGTTCTGCTGTATCTCACAAATTTGCAATTCTTTGGTGTGGCCAGCTCAAAAAATTGGTTGATGGTATAGAGGATGCAGAATTGATGCTGGATTCAATACTAGTGCACATGGGAAGCATGTACTCAGCTTTGGGCAAGTTTGAGATGTCACTGGTCATGTATCAAAGGGCTTTATGTATATTGGAACATTCATATGGTTTGTACTGATCTTAATCCAAATCCCATTTTTTATCCACCATTACTGTTCATTGATAGCGATACACTGGTCTTTTGTCATGGAAAATCATCTTAAACACGTGAATATGTTCTTTTGTTGGCTTGAGCAATGTAAGTTCTTAGTGTTTCTTCAAAAGTCAAAACAATCATTCCTTCATAATTGAACTTCTTTAAGTTGGGTTTCTAAGTAGATTGCAAGGGAAATTCTTGAAATCTTTGGTCTTGAACTTCATCAACAATCTTGTATGCATATTCTCATGAACAATGGTCTGAAATAAATAATCTTCTGATGATTCTTTGTAAGTTTTCATGCAGGTAAAAACAGTACTTCTCTTGTCACACCATTGATGGGATTGGCAAAGGTTCTTAGCATGACAAAAAGGATTCCGGAAGCGTTAGAGAACTACCATAATGTGGTTAGAATTTTTGAGGCAGTGCATGGTGTTGAAAGTGAAGATGTTATGTTACCATTATCTTGTATTGGCAACCTTCTGATAAGTGAAGGGAAACCGGAAGAAGCAGAGAATTATTTTACCAGGTTTCTTCCCTTCTATAAATTAATTCAAAATTCTAAGGGTCTTGACCATCTTAATGAGTTTTAACATTTCATCGTTACCTATGTGGAATTTTTTAGGGTTTTCAATACATGCATAAAGTTATATGGAGAAAGTGATGGAAGAGTTGGAATGGCTTTGTGTTCCCTTGCACATGTGAAATGTGCATTAGGTGAGTATTTTTGTACTATAATTTGTGTTTGATCAGCTAATAAATGACTTAGTGTGTTACGCAATAGTAAATAATAAGATCTCGCCTAGGATCGCATAGTTGCATGGCCCCAGGCCCCCAGCCACAGTGCCTTTCATCAGTTCAGGAAGGCCCAATCCGAGAGGCGTGCCTTTTATGCCCCAGGCGCAATTGGGCTTGCCCCTCAGATTGGGGCAATGGGGTATGCTTTTTTGAAGAAAAACTGATTTTTAGATTATATAAAAACAACAAAATATATAATATTTTGTCCATAATCTTAACAAGACAAATAACAACTTTTCTGTACCCAGTTCCACTTATTATGCATTTTGTAGTGTCTACTGTCTAGTGCCTTGCATTTTGGTTAATTAATCAAATTAATCAACTAGTAGCATTGTTACACATTAGTCATGTTATTGCAAGTGTAATTTTTTATTCTAGTTCTAGATCTTGCCAAATGTGGGTTAAATTTATGCTATTTGTGGTATTCGACTGATAGTTTAATAATTTTACTATCTTTATAGCATCTGCATCTGTGCCTATATGTTGCATATAATGCATAGCTTATTTTCTTGATCTTTCTATCATGAATTCACAAGTTTCCATATCATTACATAAATTTTGCATAGTTTAAACACAATTTTACATAGACCCCTTGTCACTTTCTTTGCGCCTTATGCCTTTTTCTTCACCATTTGGTAGTTGCTGTCAGTAGTCCATCTTTACTAAATAAAATCTCTAATATTGTTTGGGGCCTTTGCCCCCTTTGTTGTTATTGTATTTCTGATCCTGTTTGGTGTCTTTGCGCTATCCGAGTTCTTTTTTGTTTGGGGTTTAAGACTTTAAGGTTATCTGGGGCTGAGTTCTTTTTTGTTTCTCATTATTTCCTCTTTCTCTTCTCCCTCAGCTTTTCTTGATTATCCTTGTCTTTTTTGTTTGTTTTTGTATGTTGTTTGTTTATGTTTGGCTGTGCTTGTTTTGTCTGAGCGGGATTAAAAGTGGGTATTTTTTTTTATTGTGCCGTCTTTTATGTTTGGTTCAGCAGCAAAACATTTGTGCTTTCTAAAGGCTTTTTATGCTTGCATACTTCTGTAATATGATTATTTATAACAAAGTTAAAGCATTTACTTATCAGTTGATTAAGTGGCATCCCGATCTTCTGCTGATTTGCTACAGAAAAGCCGGATGAAGCAATTACTCTGTATAGAAAAGCCCTTCAGGTTGCCAAGGATGCAGAAAATATGGCGGTAGATGATGTAATTTTGGAGAAGATGAGGATAGATTTGGCGGAGCTACTGCATGCAGTTGGAAGGTAATTGTTCTATGGCTTGGATAGGGAGAACTTTTTGTGGATAGGAATTCCAAAAGGAAGGAAATGATGTAGAGCTGTTTTCAGCCTCTACTGTTGTTACTATGCTCTGTCATATATGAAAACCTAAGTTAATGGGGACATAAATTATGGAATTCCTTCAGTAAGCCAGATGTGGTCTATTATTGAACTGCATCTTCCCAAATAGATCCCAGTGTTTGGAGATCGAGATGGTATTTTGGATTGATGGGGTCATTAAGTCATTAGGAGGATCATGAGATGGAGATTGTAGAATCATAAGATCCTAACAAATTGCTAAAAGTACAGTATTAATACTTTCTACATGTTAAAAACTGCTTGTACATGAAGTTTATGAGAAAGAGGAAAGCAAGTATTAGGATTTAGGATCTGTAGACAATATTTTTACTGCAACTTTTAGCTATAGACCATGGATATAGATATGTTAATGATGGTATTAAACAGATCTTGTAACTTGTGATGATGGGCATTCATCAATGATTTCTGTGAAAGTCCATAATATTTCTTTGAAGGATCAACAGGATGTGAGTGTATGGTTCCTCAGATTTTAAATTCCTTTTAAGACTATTTCTAATATAAAAATATTCTAAGGAGCTCTGGGTTGATACTTGATCTTTTAATACTAGCTGTTTAAGATTCTAGATCAAATAATTAGATTCTAGCTACAATGTCTTGAAGTTTTAAATGTGTCAAGCGGGAAAAGAACAGGAAAGCTTTGAATTTAAATTTTTCTGCTATAACCTCAACTTCGAAGAAGTATCTGATGTGTTCCTTCTCCACAGGGCAAAGGAAGGACGGAAGTTATTGGAAGAATGCTTGCTGATTACAGAGAAACAAAAAGGAAAAGAGCATCCAAGCATGGTTAATCAGCTTGTTAACCTTGCAACATCTTATTCATTTTCGAAAAAATATGGAGAAGCAGAACGTGCTCTGAGGAGGAGTTTGCAGATTATGACGAAAACCACAGGGTCAGACGATCCGTCTATCACATTCCCAATGTTGCATCTTGCAGTCACTCTTTACAAGCTAAAACAAAATAAGGAAGCTGAGGAGATAGCTCTCGAAGCCTTGCGAATCCGTGAAGCTGCATTTGGAAAAGATTCTCTCCCAGTTGGTGAGTTCCATTGATTGCATCTGCAGATTGCTTCATTGATTGTTTTTCTTTCCTATTAGGTTGTTTGGTTAAACTTTAAACTTGCAGGTAGCGCATCTTGAACTTGTTTTGCTTAAACATCAGTCAGGAAAACAATTAGAATAAAACAGTTAAGGATTGGTGCTTCCCTAATTTATATTTAGTGTTTCTAGTATATTTTAAACAAAACGATTTAACTCATCAAAATATAGCTCCAAATTTTGAAATGAAAAGAACTATTGTGGGAGGTCTTATAGTTTAAGTTGTCTACCAAATAAGCCAAGTCAGTGAACCTTTCTGGGATGAAATTTTTTGAAACAATTTACACTCCTATCAAAGTAGGGAATTCAATAGATGGGTATGTGAAATTTTTCTTGCAAATTGTTTTATCTTATTAGGGGCATTAGGGCAAATATTGGTATACTATCAATGAGAATTGCCAGCCGAAATCAATAAAACCTGAAGACAATTCACTTACATTTTAAAGCATTTGATGCTAAATAATCTGCTACCTCGTTCACATATTTGACAGCAATGGATGAAGTTTATGGTTTCAAGTTTTATGGAGATTCGTCATGAAACTTGTAATTAAGAAGGCTTGGATCTTTCTGGTTTTTTTTTTATAATAATAATTTGGCACTACTGTGAGAAATTTTATATTGTTCATGAATCATGATCTAATTGAAGTCTCCGAGCTGTCACCTGAACTTGATCTGCTGTATTTTTTATTTTATTTTTGCATTTTCGCATCATTTCAATCTGGACAACTACAACAACAACTACAACTACCCAGTATATCCCGCCTCAGCAGGGTCTGGGGGTCAGGATGTACGCACTCATTCAATCTGGACAACTATTCTTTTCATATTAAAACTCGACCCCGTTAACTGCTAGCTAGTATTAATCCGTAATTCCTCTGAAAAACTTGTTGCAGGGGAGGCGCTTGACTGTCTGATTTCAATTCAAGCCAGATTGGGCGAGGACGACAACAAACTACTCGAGCAACTGAAGAGGGTGTTGGCGATCCAGGAGAAAGAGTTTGGCCCTGAGAGCGAGGAAGTACTGATGACCCTGAAGAAGATCGTATTCTACCTGGACAAACTAGGGCAGAAAGATGAAAAATTTCCTGTGAATAGAAGATTAACATTGCTTAGAAAGAAACTGAAGCAAAGAGTAAAAATCTAGTTTGCAAACTTCGGTTCTCGGCCTTCGGTTTATGGCATGCTTGCTTATCAGAACTGATAGGATATGCAATAAGATGCATGCTTTTATATACATAGGGGTTGTATACCAACATTTTTTCGGTAATGGTGGAAATGTAATTCGTTATGGGGACTTACCGTAGTGTTAGTCTGTTAGATACTCGGATTCGAAGTTGAAACTAATTCTTTTACATGGCTACAAAAGCTGATTCCATTTGAAAAATCGGACTGAAACTTTTGGTGTTTGATTCAATCTTTTTTGATAAATCGTATAAATCCTATATATCGTGGGATCGTAAAATCCTATACGGAGTATATCACAAGGTATGTTGGGTCCTAAAGCCTTTTCAACCTTAGAATTTTAAAAGAGTTTTGATCGTTTAAAATGTGTAGTGAATATTATAAAATAATACTAAAATTTAAGAAAAAGTTAGTGAAGGGATGATGTTTTTTTTTCAAAATAAAGTTTTTTATTAAGATTTGTATAAATGGTTAAAAGCTCGTATATTTTGAAACGGATGGAGTATCCGAGAGAAAGAGAGGGGTTGTGTGCAATTGTGTGCAGTAGTAACGACAGCTGACGAAAGAGGAAGAATCCAACCACCCACTTAAAAATCAAATAAGCACTCACTCTCTATTTCTTCGATAATCCGCATAGATTGTCTCCCAATGTAGGATTTGAAGTCGTTTGGGGACAAATTGAGTGTCAATTTGTTCAAACCCTAACTTATTAGGGGTGGGGAAGGTTTGGGGGCTTCGACTGGCGTATTGATTCCCGTTTTAATGTGAAAGTGTTGGTGGCAAATAAAATGGGGGATGGAAATACCAAACAATTGAAGGTGTGTGTATGTTTGAAGCATATGGAAAATCGGGGTAGACGGATGGATGTAAAATGGGTGACTTTTAGGATGCAGTGAAATTTCAATCGGTTTTATAAACAAAAAAAGTCTCAAATAAAAAATACTCCATCCGATCGGATTTATTTGATGTTTTAGGAGATGAAATTTGATCAACAATATTTAATGTTTTAGAATTAATCATTACACTTTCTTTTACTTTTGCACTAGTATCAATATAATTTGTATTGTTTTAAATTTAACGAATTACATTTGTGCATAATAAATGTGATGAGGGAGTATGAACTAAACAAACCTAGTATACAAGCCGGTAAACTACTTTTCCTAATGTTAATTCGCTTTATAAATCAATAC
Source organism: Persicaria maculosa (assembly GCA_963922045.1). Taxonomy (NCBI): domain Eukaryota; kingdom Viridiplantae; phylum Streptophyta; class Magnoliopsida; order Caryophyllales; family Polygonaceae; genus Persicaria; species Persicaria maculosa. Next base: position 12,992,521 of record OY998252.1, read on the forward strand.
TCCCTCCGTCCAAGAATATATGGCTTTTTAGGCTCATGCACACTAATTAAGGAACCTATCGGTTAAAATAGTAATTGGAAGTTCAAGGATTTTCTTTAATTTTTCCAAGAGTTTTATTTAATTTTAACAAGTAAAAAAGTAGTAATTTTAGAGGTAATAATTACCTATACATCTAAAAGGCCATGTATTTTTGACAAAGTTTCAAGGCCTAAAAGGCCATGTATTCTTGGACGGAGGGAGTAGTTTTATGTGCTAGACCATGGTTACATGGTTCGAAAGTGAAATCGAAACGAGGTACAAAAACGGAAACGTGGTTCGATACCTCAATCGAATTCGGTACAACGGGGAACGGTAGGGTATTTTTCTTTTTATTATTTATTAGTTAAAAATAAATATTAAAATACTAATTGGGGAAGGGAAAGATGCAGAAATTGCAAATCCATTGCAATAACACGGGGAGGAGTAAGATGCAGAAATTGATTCACTTTTATTTGGGCCTATTTTTATACTAATTGGGTCTAATGCCTTTTAGCCCAACCCTAATTTCCTTTCTTATTCCTCCCACCCTTTCCTCTTCCTCCACCCAACAATGGCGACCTAATCCCACCCTCTCTTCCGCTTCCTTGCATCCTTTCCTCCCTTTCTCCATTTTTTTGGGGTTCGCCCCTATGAATGAATTGGTTCGAGTTTCCGACCAAATTCGGAATGAAGTATTCCAAATGAACTTTAATAGTACCACAAATTCAGCTTCCATGTGCTAGACTACTAATATAAGTGTGTTGATACACATCAGTACATCACCCTTGGTCATAAATCCTAATCCCAAATGAACTTTAATATCAGGGATAAAAAATCGGAACGGATATCTACACCGCTAATTTTTACTATTTCCACCCCTAATCACCGCATAGGTATGCGGTGAGTTTAATGACGGTCAACGCACCCACCGCATGCCTATGCGGTGGGTCACCGCATGTATATGCGGTGGGCAGAGGCGTATGCAAGCCCACCGCATATACATGCGGTGGGCTTGTCCGTTCCGTTTGAACCCCACTGCATACCTATGCGGTGGTTTTCGGGTAACCTGATTTTGGGCTACATGTGACGGACCGGACCGGACCGCTTTAGTTCCTCACGTCACTGCATACGTATGCGGTGGGTTCCTGCAAGTGTGCCAAATGTACTTGTCATTATCCGAAAAAGCTCATATGTTTAGAGGTTAGAAGGACGAGAACGGAACCGAACAACCCACGAATTGACATGGATGCATAATGGTCAAGCAATCGGAAATGGCATAAGAATAGTTGAAAACGAAAGTATGATAAATGCCAAGGATGAAAAGAAACGTCTGTCGAAAAATGTCATAGAACACAGTTCGTGAAATGGAACAGACGAAGATACAATCAAATTCAACTTATGGAGTTCGAAAAATGACACGAGAAAGTGGAAAGTGCTAAAAGGAAAGGGGACGGCCACCATCACGACGGCGGTAAGCTCTGTATCGTGCAATCCTCGCTGCAAATTGCTCTTCCCAACCGTTGACCGTGCGATCGTGATGCCGTGTCCATGTAACGTAGACTGGAGGTAGAGGGGAACCAGGCAACAACCAAATCTATGAATAAAAGGTGAATATTGACATTAGAAGACAAAAACGAAACATTAACAACTGAATGAAAATGAAATACGAAACGTACCGGAACGAAGTGGTTGCTGTTGCCGACTAAAGCTATTCCATCTAGCTTCTCATAGGTCGGTACTGACGGACCCCCGGTGGCGTACAGAGGTAGGCACATCATCGGCATCATCTGTGACAAAATGACCAAAGGACGCTGGTGAAGCGTGGCAAACACCTCGCCCATGATCGGAATCTCCATCAAATACGTAGCATCATGATACGTGCCGAAATAGTTGACCCTCATGATGAGCTCATCTAAGGCGGGATAGTAATGGTACCGATCTGCATGCAGCTGCAACTCAACGACCAACTCTTGTCGAATTCGAGGCCATGCGTCTTGTCCCAAGTTCAGAAGACAAGCAAAAGATCGATACCCACAGTGCCCATCACCTGCAACATTTGTGACGGCTCGTACGAAAGTAATCATGAATTCGTCGATGTTGCCAGTGCTCCAATTGAAATCTACACGAGGTACATTCTGCGGTGGAAGCGTCGTAGGTGCAGGCGGTGGAATGTCACCTACAGTCTCCGGAGCTGGCTCCGACACTGCTCGACCTCGGCCACGTCCCCTCCTACGACCCCGTCCTCGACCCCGTCCTCTGCCTACTCATCGGCCCCTAGGAGGGTCGTCGATGGCAATTGCATTGGACCCAGTGCCCTCCTCATTGCCTTCCACCTCATCTGCTTCGTTTGATGACGATTGACCCCGCCCTCGACCTCGTGCTGATCCCCTGCTCCCCTCTCTATCGGCTCGACGTTGGGCCCGAGCACGCTCACGTTCCCAAGGTAGAGGGTTCGTCTGACACGGGTGGCGAGTCCTCGGTCTCCCGGGCGGTCTACGGTCCTCCGGGTAAGGTGGGGTCAACGATGTATGAGAGGGACGATCCCCGTCGTTGAATGCCGACGCGATTCTCCAACGCGTATCCTCGTCCATAGCTCCACTCTGAAACAACGTGATCATGCGCGCCATGTCGACATCAGCTCTGCTGAGGGGAGTGTTATCCTGGACGTTGTCAACATGCGGCCTCTTCCAATTCAATTGCTTCCAAAAAATGTGAATCTGGGACGGTCTGATGGGTATCTGCGTGTCTCGACAAGCTTGCATCTCATGTGTGCATGGGAGACCGTAGACGTCCCTCCAGTATCTATCTCTGCATGGTTGCGAAGGCGGCTCGGCTTCCATCTTCGTGTAGATTTCGAACAACAAGTTGAAACATTCCTTCGACACAATATTCCGAATTCGATCGAAAATCCGTAAGCCGTGGGAGTCAGTCGGTCAGGTGTTGTTCGCTCGCCCCATTGTATTCTTCACCTCACTTATTTGGCCCGCCATCATCAAATCGATTGTGGTGATCACGTGAGTGAAATCACCGACCGCAGAGTTTAAGGTCTTCCTCAAAACAGAATGAGCTGACTCCACCCTATAGGATGAGTGAGACTCGCATATGAATATCGTTATATGTAAACAAATTACGCGTATAATGAATTTCATAAGAAAAAGAGGTGCACCTGTTCGTCGTAGTCGTACCAAAATGCTGGATTGCATCTGTCCATGCACGAACTATATTCACCAAGTAATCTCGTAACCACGTCGCCTCCAAACACGGCATCAACCCTTCGATATGTCCCCACTCTGCATGCATACCCCTCCCTCTAGCGGCGAAAGTTTTAACCGATCTGGATTGGAACAGGCCAACACATGCGTTCTTGAAACGCCTAGCAACATCAAGATTCTTTGACTTTTGGAAAGCAGCTTCTTCGCACCGTCGGAGGACACGTTCTGTGCACAACATATGCCTGACACTGGGAAGAACTACTCGTAGCGCCGCAATCAAGCTCAACTCTCGATCTGTGACAACCACGTTAGGAAGATTACCTCGCATGAGGTAAATGAGCTACTCCAACGCCCAAATGTACGTATCTGTGTTCTCGTGCGACATGAAGCAGAACCCGATGACGAAGTTCTTCTTTGTGCAAGTGAATCCAACGAACTCACACAAAGGGATCCCGTACCTGCACCATGAAATATTTGACTTTGCAAACCCTGGTCGGAAGGGGTAAAAGAATAAGTGTAGATAGAAACATACGCATTCGTCCGGTATGTACTATCGACGAGGACGACGTATGGAAAGACGACCAGAAGATGGCGAGCGTCTGTATGGGCGATGAATAGATCTTGAAGCCTGTTGGGATCGTCAGGGGATCTCCTCGTAGCGTAGAAGTAACCCTTCTCCCGCAAAACGCGGAGTGCTTCCTGGGTGACAGTTCGATCTCCTCTCGCTTCAGCTTTAAACTTTGCCCTCGCATTGTACACTTGGCGCCGCGATGTAAAGTTCAACTTTTGCCATGCGTCAGCTGTCATCTTCAAGTTTGCTAAAATCGGTTTTGGTGGGGTACCAGCCACGGTCAGGGCCAACGTAGCGTCCCTTTCCTCTGTATCCATCCGCCCGACGTATGCGTGACCGTCCAACGCATCGGGAAGGTCATGGTTGTGCTTGCCGTGAAGAACGTCAAGCCCCCATTCGCCCCATTTGAACTCCACGCAAGACAACGCAAACAGACACCCATGTATATTCGAAACAACTCTGCGCGTGTTCCCGCTGGCCACATCTCCGGCAACTCGTGGCCTCTTACGGGGAGTGTACTCGCCGTACTTCTCACATGCGAGCAATACACTGCCATGCCTTGCAGGAGTGCTCCCCCAAGAACGCTTGATTGTCAGAACTGACGAGAGTAGGAAATCGAGAATGCAAATATAAAATAAGACTAAAGCAAAGCAAACCAGATTCCGTCCCTTGCAAATGATTACAAGACTTCCTCCCGATGTAGCAACAGGAAGTCAGGATCGATCCACGAGGAAGCGTGTCAGCGGATCCTAGGCAGCGGATGAATCTCACGGCAGAAGTCGACCACAGATGCTCGATCTCGACTAGGGTTAGTCGACGGAAGATCGGACAAGTCGAAGCAAGCAGCAGCAGCTCCCGGTGGTTAGTCGATATCGATGAGTTTTACTCGATATCGAGTAAAAGTTTTGTCGACGTCGGGTACCTGCACACCAGAAGCTACAACGATCTAGATGATCGAAGGTCAGTAGTCGATATCGACCAAAATTAGTCGATATCGAGGAGAAACAGAAACTTTAAAACGAAATAAAATAAGAACAAGGCTTTGCGGAACTCGAGATGAACTATGTGAATGAAAACTTCCAAGATTGGGGTTTGCAACAACAATAACCAAACATGCATAAGGCAAGATAAAGAAATAATCATGCAAATCGCATCGAAGGACCAAACTTTCGCCTTTTCCAACAATTAGACAACTCTTTCAAGAAACCCTAATTGTATCTACCGATTTTATGTTTACAATCCAGGTTGTTAGCATGGATCTCCATTGAATGGGTAATAAACACATAACAGGTAGTAGATGCTCAAAACACGACAAAGATTTAATCTTTACCTCAAACATGCAGGGCTATCGTCGGACTCGCCCCAACCCTAGAAGTGGGTGGACTACTCGCGCTTCATCGCAATCGCAGACATTGTTGAATGAAAAGAAACTTGCATTAAACTATATTCAAAGTTATTACAATCCCGGCACTCCAACTTTCGTTGAACGCCAAAACCCTAAAACCTTTGAACTCCTAAAACTTCTCTGTGGAACTACTTCTCTACTTCTGAATTGAATTGAATGATTCCTAAAATCAGCCCCATGGGTTTTATTTATAGGGCTTAATCCTTGCTAATCAAGGAAAGCAATATCTATCTAATATCTAAAGATAAAACTTTAATAAAAGGAACATTTATCTTAAAAGGAAATATATCTAAAACATCTAAATATCTTCATGTGTGGATAAATCCTCTCTCCATGGGTAAACCTTGATAGACTTGATAGAACTTGATAGAACTCGGACATCTCGCAACCCAACAGCCCAACTCGTAATCGGACAGGCCCAACAGCGTCGCGGCCCAGGAAAGTTTTACTCGATATCGAGTAATTTCCTCGATATCGACGAGAAGTGTTGTCGATTTTGGGTTGCTGGTTTGCTCGAGTAACTGCTTCTTGACTTGGCTCGGACAGGTGTTTCTAGTCTTGTCGATATCGAGCAATGTACTCGATATCGAGGTAATGTTGTCGGTCTCGGCTTGTCTGGTCAACTCGAACAGCTCCTCCTCGGATCCTCGATCAAGTGTTGCTGCTGATCTTTAGTCGATATCGAGGAATTATGTCGATATCGAGAAGAATTGTAACTCGAGTTTGGCTTGTTCCTCAGCTGTGCTTCTCGACTAGGCTTCTTCCTCGATCCTGCCTTGCTCAGACTTTTGTGGTCTATATCGAGTAACATTCGGCTTCAGCTTTCTCCTCTTGGTTTTGTCCCGGAATGGCTCCAAATTCTGTAATATTAAACCAAAACTTATGTAGACCTCTATTTCTTACAAACAAGCATATATTACATAAATTCGACATATTCCCAGCCCGAAATATGCAAAGTATATAGAATATGGAGCTAAAATGTGCATTTCAACATGGCTATTTTAGTGGACATCAAATCACCCCATACTTAAGCTTGCTTGTCCCCAAGCAATAACTTGGATGGTCATTCAGGGGAAGAATTTAAAACTCTCAACATATTAGATTCATTTTCATATGTCTCTGCAATCAATTACCATCATTGAAAAGGTACTAGTGTCAAAAATCCATGCATGTGCAATTAAAAAGCAACATCTACTCACAAAAGGAGGGTTATGCAAAAACAATTTATGTGACAAAACATTAATAATCAAGAGGACTTTAATTAAGCTCAATAAGGAGTAGAATTGGTAAAAGGCTAAAGGTGGGCAATTTTTGCCAATGTGGTTCTAATAATCCGGGGAAATGGAGTATTTCCAAACTTTCTTAACAACATCCCTTCTTCATAAGATTCATCACCTTTCATTTTGCTTTTCTCAATAATAATGTTTTTACCTCTCTAACCTCAGCACTGCCTTCTCGCGAGTCGCAAACATGGGTGTCATGAATGGCCCCGGATACTTAGTGCTTCGGATTCCTCACCTAGTGTCCCATCTCGCCAAACTATTATCTCAGCGAGCAGGGTCGATCTTTGATCGGATTTTCTTTCACTCATTAAATTTTCCATATTTTTCAAAACAATTCTGCCAAACTCCAAATATGATAACAACAACACAGACACCATATAACATCTCCATAATGTAACATCATTCTCAACATAATCCCCGGATAGGAAATAAGGTAAAGAATGACAATATTTAGATCATGTGGAGCAATAATTGAAATAAGGCATATTATGGCTTTGTGATGCATATAAGCATAGGTATGGCTAGGATATAAACATATGAGCATATATGGAAATATAAAGTCCTCCATCCTCTTATCATGCAACATGTCAAAAGCAATATCAAATTTACCTCCTTTCATGGTTTTCATAAAATATGCATTTCATTGTGACTTCCTTTTACTAGGCAATTTCATGCTATATCTCTAATGAATCAAATTTTGCATCGTCGAGTTCAATTAAGCTTCCATGACACTATTTCTTTGAACAATTTACAAGCAATGGGAGATGTCTCATAGAATTTTGAGTTTCAGCCTTATGCATAAAAATTTAAAAATTTACTCAAAATTCACCATGTAATAGCAAAACAAGAAGAAAACATATAATAATGATAATGAGCCCTTCTCCCACCCCATACTTAAACTATACAGTGTCCCCACTGTATAAAATCAATATAAAACATAGGTAAAGGAAGGAACTCACCGAATAACGCGTAGAGGAAAGCAAAACCGAGCCTGTCGAGTACTGTTTTAGTCGATGTCGGGGACATTTTGGCCGATATCGACCAACTTACTCGATATCAAGTAACGTTGGTCGAAAATCGACTCGCTGCTTCTCCTCTCCCCTTGTCGATTTCCACCTCAGGAGTCCATATCGACTAAATTGTAGTCGATATCGACCAGGTTTGGTCGACTCCAGTTTTCTTCGACCTGCAAATTTGTTAGTTTATCCCGAAAACAAGATTTCACATGAAGTATTTAAAAAAACCAAAACAAACAAAACCAAAACCAAAAGTTTCAAAGTCCAAAAATTCAAAAGTCTTATGTACATGCTCTAGATTTTAGAGTCGCTAGGCCGACTTCTACGCTTGTGCTTTAAGTGCAGTCAATGTGGGGCCTGCTTGTGCTTGGCCCTTCTCCTGGATCATCTAGGTCCTGATTGTAGTATGCAAGCTCAGCTGATAGGCGGTCACTTGCATAGTCTCCCTTTCCTTCATTCTTCTTCTTTCCAGCTCTCATTCTCCGCAGATTCTCTCGCCACGGGGTCTTACCTCCCCTCAAATTTTTTATAAATTTCTTAATGGACTGAGGAGTAGAACTCATACCTGAACTTACCTTTTCAGGCCCAAAACAGAAATCTTCGGGCTTAGGGTTGGTCGATGTCGAGTAGAGTTGGTCGACATCGAGTACAGGGACCCCATACTTAGGCTCTTGGCAAGTCTGTTGCTCAGCAGAGGAAGTCGATGTCGATGAAGCTTGGTCGACATCGAGTAAAATTTTGGTCGATATCGAGGAGGGCTTGTCGATATCGAGTAGAGTTTTGGTGCCTTCCTCCGTTGTTTGCTTGGTCCCGTGGTTGCTGATGCTTTTCACCTCCTAATTTTGTATAAGTGATGTGTGTGTGTGTGTATGTGTGTGTGCGTGTGTAACGGTGATCACTATTATTTTCTGATATCATTTTCCATCCTTATTGGAAATATGATTCTTTAGAGATTCAATATCTCAGATATCTAATGTTATTGGACTATTCTATTCATATTTCTTTTAAGTGTCCAAAGAGCCACATAAATTATTCCCTTCCTCGTCATTTGCTAGTTCTTCACCGAACTAACCAACCGTGTTGTGAATTGGTTGGCTGGTGTGCTTCGCCTGCATGCGATGTACATCATACTAAATTTTGCAGGTTATGGAAAAAGACATTGAGGAGTTGAAGTTGAAGGAATAAAGAATTTCAAGCTTTTATTGTATAATTACATCTTTCGGTAAACGTGTTTAATTCACTTTCTTTTGTTGGATGTGTTGAAAACAGATATATGTACAGTTTTGAAGCAAATCTATTAATTTGTCATAAAAAATAATATTCCTATCTTCCGCTGTCATTCTTTTAAAGTATTTATTATTTACTTGTATATCATGTTGTTTATGGGAGCATGGTTGCATGTCCCTATTAGCCTAAGGTAATTATGAGACCATTAAAGTCTGCATAATTACTGGCGCTGCAACATTCCCTCGTTTACAGAAGGGGGTGTTACAAAACTAACAATCATAATTTTCATGTACATCATTTGTACTACATAATTGGTAATATACGCCTAGCAACCACCTACAGATAATGAGTCATACACAAGAGGCCGGTTCCAGCTCTACGGAACAGATAATGGGTCATACACCAGAGGAACATGCTCAACGGAACAACTACCAACTGATTCCTTCACAACACGCGGGTTAATGTGGATCTCAAGTCGGTTGTAATGAACTTCAGATTCCTTACACAACTAATTTGGGAATCTACCTAGGATGTCCGGTCATCACTGGCAAAGTCTCCAATTCAACCTTTGAAGACATCACAAAATCTAGCAGCTAGCCCAACTAACAAAATAGACAGCAAACAATCTCTCACAAGTTGGAAGATGTACACTTATCAAATCCAATCTTGCCGCTAAACCCTTACATATCATGCAGTGCTTCCTTCTCCCATCACATATACATAAAGAACTAGATAAGATTAATAGGAATTTCCTATGGAACAAAGGCCCTAAACACAGGCCCCTTATTAACTGGTTCGAGATCTGTAAGGCACGATCTAATGGAGGCCTAGGTCTCCGCCTATCAGAAGACATGAACAAAGCACTTCAACTCAAACTCCTCTGGAAATTACTAGCGGAGCCAGATAACCCATGGGTTAGATTGGTAACCCAGAAATATTTACAAGATACACAAATTCTCAATTATGAGAAAAAAGGAAATGTATCTTGGCAATGGTCAAAATTGACATCTCTAATCCCCCTCTTTAAATCAGGGCTACGATGGGGAATAGCTAATGGAAAATCCATAAATTTCTGGAAAGATCAATGGACCGGGGACTCCCCCTATTGGCGCAAGCTACAACTACAGATTCAATCGACACGAACCTTTTAGTTGGAAACTTTATTCTGGAGAATCAAACCTGGGACATAAGTAAACTACATGCCACCTTAAACAACCAAATCAGTAGAGAAATGTTGACAAACATAACACTAACGCCAATCCCAAAACATATCCAGTAAGATCGGTTATACTGGGCCCCCAGTAAAAACGGATGGTTCTCAACGGCCTCTGCCATGGAACTAATCAACAAAACAAAAAACCATACAGTTTCGGAGATCCTTTGGATATGGAAGTTGGATGTGTCCCCAAAAGTCAAAGATTTCTTATGGCGCATCTCCAAAAATGGCCTTCCAACATCCGCTAAACTAGCCTGTCGTGGTGTGGGTATACCCACTGACTGCCCTTCATGTGGAATGAATTTCGAAGATATCGACCATTTATTATTCCATTGCCCAACAACATCAATTACACTACAACATCTATTCCCTAAAATCTACAACACCCTCCAAAGAGTTTACGACAGCACTTACAACATAACCGAAATACTGTGTGCCCTACATGCTTTTTTAAGAAAACCAGAATTCTCATTCCTTGCCACTGCCTGATGGTGCTTATGGTATTTCAGAAACAAAGCGTTTTTTGATAAAATTAAAGCCAACCGAAAAACAATAGCAGCATTCATAAAAGAGCAATTAACTAACTGGGAAAAGGCAAAAATGGATGACCTGAGCATGGAAAAGAAAACAGGAAACAAAATGCTGAAACCAGCAAAAACCAGGAAAAGAGTTACAAAATGGAAAAAACCAAGAGAAAACTGGTGCAAACTAAATTTTGATGGAACCTTTTCTTCTGACAATATAGGAACTTATGGATACATTATCAGGGATTGTCAGGGTAGTACAAGATATGTTGAATCCGACTCCTCCCCACTCGCTTCAGCAATTGGATCTGAATGTTTTGGCTTGTGGAAAGGTGTTCTCAAAGCTATTGAATTAAAAATCTCGCGTATCTGCATTGAAGGTGATAATCTTAGTATTATCAAAAGCCTCAAGGCAGGTATGTCTTGCAGTGGCGAAATAGAGATGCTTTTATCCGACTCTCTATGTGCACTGAATATGATTCCAGAATTTGAGGTCTCACATGTACTTAGGGAAGGCAATCAAGCTGCTGATCGACTATCTCATCTAGATTTTAGGTTCTTTGGCTTGACCTTTCCCCCTGACGCTGTCCTGTGCAGTATCATCCGTAAAGATGCCCTTGGCTAGTTGGCTCTGTCAACAGTCAAATTTTTTCCGGTTTAGAAAAAAAAAAGCAATAAATGACCAAAAAACTTACTTTACTATATAGTAAGAAAGATAAGAATGATAAGATAAGATAAGATAAGATAAGATAAGATAAGATTGTTTAAGGTCTAATTCTCCCAATAATGATATTGAAACTAACCCTAGTCTTATTGACCTCATCCGCAAGGATGCTGCCGGGTAGGGCCTGCCCACCCGAATTTTTTCCTAATAAAAAAAAAAAAAATTTAATATTAAAAAACGCATCATTTCGAACCTGTTTAAATAAAAAAAATAATTGCGGAGAAGTCTTGAAGCTTTCCAAATCTTCATTTAGAAAGAGTTAATTGAGCTTTAATCAGACTTTGACTGTGTAAAGCCAAAATTCCTACAGAAAAAATCTCTAATTAAATTAGGTGAAGGATTTAGTCGGAATCTAGACAACCTTTGACGGGACTTTTTAGAACCACCTTCATTTGAATCTTAATTTGTATCACATCATGATGATTCAAACAATACAAGTTGAGGTTTATCCATATCACAATGCTAAGTTGCTAACATTTACAATAATATATATATCTATATCTATATATATATATATATATATATATATATATATATATATATATATATATATATATATATCGATCCATCCGGAGATTGAAGAACATTCACAGTCAACTAGTCAAGTCTAACGTAGAAAAGGGTTTTTTGAAGTTTGAATAGTAGAAAGAAGCCAAAGTCCTACTCAGCTATCGCCTAAATTTCCTTGAAATTTAAAACTACGTTGTCTATGTCTCCATCATTTGGGTTTGCTTCACATTGGGCAATATTTTTTTTTAATGAAGGTAAAGATTCGAAAATTGGGTGCGTCTGGTAAATTGATAGGTCGAAAACAAACGACATTTTAACGGGCTAACCGTCATGATATAACAAGTTAAAACATAAAAATAATAGCCATATTCGAACAAAGCAACGAATTGTCAAACAAATGAGGAAGCCAAGGGACTAGAGTCTCCGGAATGAAACTGGGAATAGTGAGAATACGGGAAAACCTATAAGCTTCCACGACATCTCGCTATAGGAAAGATCGACTGGAGCAGAAATACGAGAAGTGACGTTTCATGGGGAAGTGTGGATCAACGACGTTCCCCCACCTAGATGAGAGATCTTCGAAAGTCACAAACACTACCACGACCATCTTAATTATAGCCTTATTGAAGGGAATATAAACTTTTCATTGATAATAGATTGATCGAATACTTGCAAATTTATATAATTTGTAATCATTTTTTAATATCTTTCAAATTTAATTAATTCAAATTGATATAGTTTCAAAATATATTATTTATTTCTTTTACATGTGGCTAATGCAATTATCTTAATTATAGATTTATTGAAGGTAATACCATACCATATTTAAATAAATGTTGTAATGTTATTTTTCAATTTATTTATATTTAAATAGATGTTTTCATGTTATTTTTTCAATTTATTTTAATTAACTTCATTTACTTAGGTGAATTATGATGAAACCTAAACCTCACAAACCCCGCCCAAAAAGGGGTGTCCGGATCAGTCAAAATTGTTTTATTATTTGATCAGCGGTCTTACCTGAGATATCAAGTATCAAGATGCATCATGCATGCATATCATTTCCTGGACTGCTAAACCAATTTTAATGAATGAACTAATCTATTCCTCTTCATATCTTTAGGTTCATCGAGGCTAATCAAAGAAAAAAGAGCAAAAACCAGTCCATCTCCATAACTACTGAACATTCGGTGTCAATTACCTGTCGCCTTTAATCAGTTCGGGTCAAAGAAAGGTTAATTTACCCATTATTGTATTCAACGTTTGGTGACTCGTGATCGACGAACGCAGATGGGATCTAGCTTTTGTATCGTGTTCTCTCTTCAATTCTCAAAAAGGCCCCTATTACTGAGCATGACCTTGGTATTTATAGACTAGTCCGTCGTGACTCTCTGAACACGTCACTATAGTTAAATGACAAGTGTCAAAGGGCACGCGTGCCACCTCGTGTCTCCTATGAGCCGAAAGTTTCATCAGCGGATGGTAATTACTTCCGGCAGTGCACCCTTTTTTCTTTTGCTGGTCCGCCCACGACGTTTAAGAATATTCTTTATTTTTATCTCAATGGGAGGGTATCGCCATAGCTCCTCAGCGCGCGTCGGTTATTAGAGAATTTGTTGCGGGTTGATCCTTTAATTGGATTACTCCTCTCCTTGAGGACCTACTTGGGCCTAGATGGATCTAGCTACTTGGGTTGTTACCATAGGCCCGGAGAAAAAAGGTGATTGATGCGTGTTTTCCGCTATGCGCTAGCCATGTGTCTCTGTCCATCGGAAGGAGAAAAGTCAGGGTGGCACCCTATAAAAAGGAGAGTCCCCCTCTCCCTACCTCTTTTACCGTGTTTCCACTTTTCACTAGGGTTTTTTTCTCAGCGTCACTGATTTGAGACTTGTTTTTGCCCAACTAACTCCTTTACTTAAGAGATTTTACTCATTTCTTTGTCTTTTGAGACTTCGCGGTTTGACGGTTCAATTTAGTTTTCCTTTTCTTTTTTGAATGCGTGATCCTATATATGGTTGACTCTAAGATTGTGTTTCGCCTTTCTTCATTAGGTTTTTAGTAAAGTGTGCCTGAACTTTGATTTTTCTGCTTATGGCGAGTTCTCAAGGGAGTTCTGGTAGCGTTCAAGTAATTAGTAGATATGTCTTGGTGGTTTAATCTAAAGAGAAAATCACCATGGGTGGTATTGAGGTCCCGGAGGACGTATCCGTACAGCACCCTAAAGATCCCTCTGACCTTACGTATTACTCTTCTCCTTTCCATCCACGGGCAGATCCTTCTTCATCAACTGAATCGTCCTTTTCTGGATCAGACGATTAGTCACAGCCTTCTTGATCTAGCTCTATTCTTGAATCTTCTGAGTCTCACCAATCTTACAAATCTTGGGATCGACGTACTGACCTACCGACATGGGACATCATTGTTTCCAGCAAAACGTCGGTCTCAAACGGTATAATAGGAGACTTTCAGCCTGTCCTCTAGTGAATAAATGAAGTTTATGATTAACTCCTATATTTTTTTAAAAAAAAAAATTGCCTTTACTTTTGTTTCCAGCAACCTATGATTTTTCTTCATTTTATGTTTTATTTATATATTCAGAAGCACATATTATAAAAACCTATAATCAGTTCTCACTTTATATTGAGTTAGTACTTCTATTTACTATTATTGAGAAATTAACCAATTAAGGAATTAGGAATAAACTTTCCAACCAACCATTATTTTCGTTTGTATTATCCCATCATTTCCCTACATTATCAAATTCTAACCCCTTTTGTGTATTTTTTTTATCATATCACTACCGGCCGCTTAACTTTCAAAAATATACTTATATTAAAAATTTTAGAATACAAATATCTATGTCTTAGACACGAGACTCACACTAGTAGACTTTAAATACACCTCCAAAATGAACACGTACAAATTAAACTATAATTAAATATGGTTTAAGCATTCATATTAAGAAATATTTTATATATATTAATTGTTTTTAGCATTTTTTTAATAGATCATAGATTTTATGCATTGAGATTTAGAGATTGAATTTGTTTTCATGTGATTTATTAACCTATGGCAAGCCCTTGATGATCTATATGGTTTCTGTCCAGAAAATCCTTGTCGGTATATACAGTGGCGGACCCAGAACCCGAAGAGGGTGGGGGCACATCGATGATAAACGAAAATGAATAACATGAACGGATACAACACATAACGTCTTCAAAACTACAAAATAGCGATAAAAAAATGAAAGAGTTCACTAGTACAAAACATTTTATAATTAGAGTTTTATAATGAAATAGTTCAACTCGACAGGGGTAAATCGGTTTTATGGGTTTTCATACCCTAAAATTTTTGAATGATAACCTCATTAGTCATTATCAATGCCTTGAAAATCATCGCAGAGAGAAAACCGTCACTTATCTTGTTGCACAAATAGGACTTGATAATACCCATAGCAGATCGAGAATGCTCGATCTTTCCACTATAGTTTTTGCAACTGGTAACACTAAAACCAACTCGATGAGACGATACACCAAATCAAAAGCTTTGTGAATTCCTTCCTAGGTCATATTTTATAAACATCACTAATATCTTGCAAAGTAGAAAATCTGATCTGTTCCCTCATTTAAAATTCTGTAATTTCTTAACTTATTATCGAAATGAGTAATAAACCTCTCATTTCAAAAGATTTCAAGAGAAATTATAGTATAGGAATGCCAATCTAAATAAAATATAAAAGCATTGTGGGTTATTTAAATAAGATTTATAGTGATTAATATACCTTCAATTTTCAAACATTCATAATTTTTTACTTAGATATCGGATTCATGTGTATTATATATCAAAACGAAGCTATCGACGAGGAGAATACATATATGGGGTTCGCCGGATGAGGATGGGGGCACGTGCCCACACATGCCCCCGTTTAGATCCGCCCCTGGGTATATATAATATATGTTGAGAAAACCTTGACAATGCAACCGATCGAATTCAGTCGTTAGCACCGTTCAAACATAAACATTATGAGCAAACCCAACAATCGATCCCGCCACCGTCTGAGTTACGCAAAACTGTAAATATATATGTAAGATTTGCTAGTTGTTAGTTGTTACTAGTAGTTGTATTTCAAGATGTGATAGTGATAATCGACTAGTAACCATGCATGTGATCTTATTACTATGATTGATGGCGTTGGGTGAGATATATACTTTGCTTTAATGTGAAACATTAAAATTAAATTAGATAAATTGATCTAATATATCTTTTGAAAATCTTGATTAAGTAATTAATAAAACTTAGCTAGATGAGTGACTCCTCTACCAAATTGAGTATTATAATGGTCAATAATTAAATGTTTGGCTTTCGACCGATCAACGGTTTGACCAGTTTTTTTAATGATAACATTTTTTACGAGACTTTTTGTTTGATTTAATGTAATTTTTTTGTTGCTACATTGATGAAACTTTTTCTTTATAATTTGAAGCCACTTTTTTATATATTATATGATATTTTTTAATGTCACTTATTTCTTATGATTTGATATCATTTTTTTGTCATAACATTAATGACTTTTTTTATATTATTTTTTCTTTATCACTTGATTCTGTTTTTTGTTATGATATTGATTTCGATTTTTTATACCATTTTTTGCTATTGTATTTGATTACACCTTATACTACTTACTATTGACATATGCTTTTATATATGTACATAACCAATATATATTGATGCTATATTTCAAAAACCTTGTGTTTTTATTTGATTTTACATTTTATTCATTGCATTAATGACACCTTTTTTTAGTTGGTGACACATTATAATATGTAGTTTTGAGTAGATAATTCACTATTTAAAATGTACGGAGATAATTATTTGCTGAAGCCACATTTTTATATAATATGAGGAGATTTCTTAATGATGCATTTTGTTGTTGTGATTCACTTTTAATATTGATGCCACACTTTTTAGTCAATCAATGACACGCTATATATAAATGGTTAATTTAAGTCAATTATGAAAAACTGGCGTTAATGAAGTATTATTAATGTGTATAGAAAATGTCATTAATTGTATAAAAGTGTTATCAATAAATCGATCATTATCATTAAAAACATATGATCATCAATATACGAATAAGTTATCAAAAATGTTTTATAAAAAATATCATTGATATACCATTGATCGAATACAAACATGGGTATCGTACAATTAGATTAAAAATAAGACATCGACAATTGGATGAAAATATATCATCAAACAATTATACTACATATTATAAAAGTATAATCAATCAATTACCATAAAAAAGTGTATCAAAACATCTATCTATATATACATACATATACTAAAACCGATGCATAGCGTCCTATGTGGCGCATTGTGATTGATTCTGGAGAAAAAAATCATATGTGGCGGGTTGTGGTTAATTCTAGGGAAAAAATTAATAAAATAATATGTTATCATAGTTTATAGAAAGTTAAATAATCCATAATCTATCTACACATAGATTTTAGTTAATTGAAAAAAAAAATCATAGTCATACTTACCAAAAATATTAATAGATAAATATTTAGTGTTTGATAAGTAATATTTTATTTATATCTAGATTATTTTTTAGTTGAAAAAATTATTTATATCAAAATTAATTATTTAATAATTGTTATTTTATTTATATTTAGATTAATATTTTTTATTAGAGTCTATCTACATTATTTATAATATTGTATTTTATTTATTAGGAAAAAATTCGAGGTTAGACAAGTCTGATCCTCGATAGCCGACAAGTCGGCAAACGGATAACCGTCAAAGCAAACAAAAAAATACAGAGGTGGTGCAAAGTACAGGCCAGAACTCTCCAGAGCGAAAACTAAATGCAACTAAACTGAACAAGACGAGGACGCAGACGAAAGACGAAGCCAAGCACTCCCCTAAAGCAGTACCGTAGGCCAGCGGCACATCAGGAGTCTCCTGTGGGCAGTGAAGACGAACCTCCAAGGAACCAATCTCCCGGAGAAAGGAGACGCCTCGATACACACTGCCACGACCCCAGCCTATCCCGACTCCGATTGCCAGAACCCCGTCAAATAGAAAAGAGAATCCAGTCACGCCAAACGAAGAGACACACAACGCCTGAACCAAAAAACACCAGAAACCCAAGGATAATCATTGGACCCAAAGCACACAATCAGGCCCATCCAATCCAAGCTACAGACGACAACCCTGCAACAGGATCGGGGAAGGAAAATCAACCAGCCGCCAAGCACAGGCAGAGATCCGGCGAACGAAGGGAGCAGCGCAAAGCGCAAACACCAGCCGAGGGGAGCCCAAGGAGCAAGGGTGGCGCCTCAAAGGCACCGAGACAACGGCTGAAGAGGCAACGGTCGATGCCCAGCCGGTGCCAAACCCAGGCGACCGAGGTGAAGATCAGTCCAGACCGAAGACGCAGATGGTCGGAGGAGGAGGGAGAAGAAGGAGGCGGATTCGAGAGCCCGACAACCCAAATTGGATTCACTACGACCAGAATGATGGAAATTGCAATTGGTAGGGGCGGAGAAGGACCGACCGGAAGCGGAACGACCGAGAGACAAATGCACGGGCCACTATGGATGATGGGGAAAGATTGTCGAGATTATATTAGCGACGCAAAACCGCCACCAGATGCACAGAGGCCGACGCCTAAGGTCGGGACACCCGTCCTGGATGAATCGAACACTCTCCAAAGAGAGATTTGGGGTCCTCCGAAGAGAGATATAGGGCTCTCCGAATAGAGAGGTTTGGGGCTCTCCGAAGAGAAATTTGAGGCTCTCCGAAGAGAGAGGTTTGGCCGAAGACGGTGTTCATTGCTCGGGCCACACCTAATCCACCGTCGTGGATGAACGAGGGAGCGCAGAGGGCGACTAGGGACCGCCGAAACATGGAGGGCGGCGTGGGATTTTGGAAAAGCTCTTTATAATATTGTATTATTGTATTCTTCGTATACGGGACGGGACTTACACTAATTAATTTATATATAAAGTGACATTAAAGAGAAAAAAAAGTGTCACTAACGAAAAAATAATTGAAAATGGTCAACATTGACCATTTCCACTTAAAAAAATAAATTAGTTTGAGATCTAATTAACTAATTAGATTTTTTAAAATGTATAATTACTCAGTTCAACGTCAAAGCTAAGTGTCTCAGTTCATAATTGAGTGGTAAAAAAAGAATTATACTAGCTCTTTGTCAGACACACAAAAGAAGATATGCGGCCAGATTAAGGTTGTGTTCGGCTGGTCCTAGAGATTGTGTAGATTAATGGGATTTTCGTAGATGTTAAGAGATGAAAATAGATTGTGTAGATTAATGAGACTTCTGTAGATGTTAGGAGATGGAGATTTATTTAGCCAGAAATCTCGAAAAGGTGTTTGGTTGACAGAAGATTGTATTGTATTTCAAAGGTGATAAATGACCTTTATACCCCACATCTTATAAACCCCATACCCCTCTCCATTTTCAATCAGTTCTTCGGCTCTCCATTTTAAATCAGTTCTTCAGATTCATATATAAGATTCATTTGATGTCATATAACAAATTCATATAATTTCAACCGAGATGGGGGGTTCAAAGGAAATGCAGGTCCTGCAACCGAAATGGGGGGTTTTGTCCCATACAGTGCCGGAAATGGAGGGGGTTTGGGGTTCTTCGGCCGCCACCGTCAGATCTGAGGGGGTTTTCAGGTCCTGCAGCCCATGGACATCGCACGGTTGGCGACAGATCTGTAGTTGACGATGGAGGGTGGCCGCTTCTTCGTCGGTCGCCACTGTCGCCGCCTGGCCGCCCCCTCTAGGCGCCACTGTCGGCTTCGTTGCGACCCCAACTCGGCCTCCCATCTCCAGATCTGTGCGACCCAATCTCCTCCAACACCCGTCGCTTCCCCCAGTTGATGCTGCCAGCCATCATTGAAGCTAAACGACGAAATTAGAGGGGAGGGAGAAGAGGAATTAATTGACCTTGGTAGTGGAAGAAGACGAAGATGGGGTGGCGGGGCTCGGCTTCCAGATCTGAAATGGGGGAGCTTGAAATGTGGAAAGAGGGTCAATTTGGTGAGATACAAATCTCAGTAATCCCCAAATCTCCATAATCTTTTGGTGAGATACAAATCTCAGTAATCCCCAAATCTCCATAATCTTGCCCTCCCAAGATTTCTTTTTCCTCCATTTTTCATCTTCTAAAAGCTCCTTAATCTCCATCTCTTTGGTGCAGCCGAACGCCATTTGCAGGAGATTGTGTTTTTTTTTCATCTCCTGAAATCTCCAAATCCCCTAATCTAGTGTGGCCGAACACAACCTTAGGTTGTGTTCGGCTGGTCCTTTTTAGGAGATTTCAGGAGATTTGGAGATTACAAAATAAAAGAATCTCCTCCCAATCGTGTTTGGCTACACCATGAAGAGGGAGATTAACCAGATATCAGGAGATGAAAATTGGAGGGGGGGGGGGGGGGGATTTAATTTGGAGATTTGGAATTTCTCCAAATTTGCCCCTCTCTCCACATATCAGGCAACGCTGCCTCCACTGTCGCCGTAGTGCCCTCACCGCGGGAGGTATGAGGAAAGAGATAATTGAGCACCGCTGCCTTCATATCAGACAACGCTTGAGACCAGCGCTAGAGGTAAGAGGAGAGAGAAGACTCTGGGAGGTAACAGCGAGAGCGCTCTCCAATCTCGCGATTCTCGACAAATTCTTGCTCGTCGACGGAAATGGAAGAGACCTGACGAATTTTACCCCGACACCCTTCAATTTCGCGATTCTTGCTCGTCGATTCTCAAGATTCCCGCTCCGCCTTCTCTGACGGCCCCGGATTTTACCCCGACACCCGTCAATCTACACAATCTATTTTCATCTCTTAACATCTACCAAAATCTCATTAATCTACACAATCTCTATCTGTTGCCAAACACAACCTCATATCAGATCAGTTCAATTGAAGGGATCGGCTCTTTGTAAGACACACAAAAGAAGATCCATTCTCGTAATCTGTGTCACTCTCGCGTACTAGTGGAGGTCTTCTACTCCACCACCTACACCCCTCCCTACATCACAAAAATATTTTCGCATTTATTTTATCTTAAAAAAAATTATAAAAATTATATATATATATATATATATATATATATATATATATATATATATATATATATATATATATATATATATATATATATATATATATATATATATATATATATATATGTTGTAGGGGATCTCAACCGCCCACGTACTTATTGGCTTAAAAGAATTATGAGAACACCGTAGTTGAGAATTAAGTAAGTTTAACTGAAATTTATAGTGGAAAATGACACTTAATTATACGGGTAAATTGTAGAAAACAACCACTAAATACTACGTCTATTTCAAAATATAACATTTGACTCAAAAGCTATGTATTTTAAAATATTACTCCCTCTATTTCAAAATAAATGTCACTTTACTATTCAACACACATTTTAATAAGGTAAAAGCTCTATAAAAAAAAAAATTTTAATCAATAGTAATATTTTATAGAGTTTTTATCTGCTTAAAAAACGTGCATTAAAGTTAAAACGACTTTTATTTTGAAACGGAAATAATATTATACTTCTATTTATAAGTATAATATTATTTTAAAAATTAATAAAAAAGTTAATATTTTATATACTACCTCCGTTCAAAAATAAGTGACGTTTGACTTTTTGACACGTTTTTTAAGAAGTTAAAAACTATATAAAATATAAAGTTTTTAATTGATTTTTTTTATAATTGTATACATATTAGTTATAAGTTTAAAATTATTTAAAAAAAAAAAGTTAATATTTTGTATAGGTTTTAGCTCTTTAAAAAATGTGTCGAAAAGTCAAACGACACTTATTATATTAATGAACGGAGGGGGTAGTTTTTACTGTAAAGTTTTGAGAAATGAGTATATTTTACAACGGAGGGAGTTTCACTTAACCACCAATAACCTCTTAACCCCACACACACATCAGGGATCGATTACTCACACTACCCTTTGTGTCGATCCCTTTGATAGGAAATTGCCCATCCTTGTCAAGCCAAACAAATTTATTGGTAAATGTAAAGATTAGGGTAATCAACACGTTTTTAACAAGTAGATATATGGATTCCAAAATATCAAAAATTGAAAGGGATAACTTATGCATTGTTAATATATTTATGGTCGGGTAGTTGGAATCGTGTGTTACACTTGGGGTGTGTATGAGGCTTAAGGTAGTAGTTTATAAAATACTAAAATCAGATGGGTTTAAAAATTAACGGTATATGGGGCAGTTATCATGGGTCGGGTTACTTAAATTGTGGTTTAAAACAAATCTAACTTTTTTGTAGTTTTTCATGAGTTTATTTGGTTTGAAATTACCATAATATCCTTGATAATAACCAAATAAACTCCATTTTTTTTACAAATAAACTCTTTTACGCTTCATACGGAATTTATATTAGTATTTCATAATCTTTCAACCTTTATTTCATACAAAATTTCAATTTTATCTTGTTTATAATTTTAGTCACTTTTTCTACCTCGCCCCATACGTACGTTTTACACTTAATTATTTCGTGTTTAAATTACATTAAAAAAAATTATAAATTTATATTCTATACACTTATATCATTATGTTTATAAAATTTTATTATAAAAAAATATTATTAAAAACTATGGATATAAAAGATTGATTTATAAAAAAATTTATAAACATGTTAATATAATTATAAAGAGTATAAATATAATTTTTAAATCTTTTAATGTGAATTTATGTTTAAAATAATGAAGCGTAACACTAAATATATTCTAGACTAGACTCACTAATTTCTTTCCTTTATTTGTTTTAAAAAAACCTTTATTAAATTGGATTAAAAAAAACCTTTATTAAAAAAGAAAAAGAAAAAAGAAAAAGCACACATGACATGGATCGAGTTGTCCTTTTTTTTTGTTAGTCTCTGCCTCTGGTGTGCCTTGAAATCTCCATCCCCTCTTCATCTTTTTCTTCTCCAATTCAAATCAAACCCCCACTCAGTCGACGGAAACAGCGGGATATGGCGGACGAGGAGTTCGATGTCATCGTGATTGGGGCCGGCATTATGGGGAGCTGCGCCGCCTACCACACCTCCCGGCGGGGCCTGAAAACCCTCCTCCTCGACCAATTCGACTTCCTCCACCACCGCGGCTCCTCCCACGGCGAGTCCCGCACCCTCCGCGCCACCTACCCGGAGCCCTACTACCCCTCCATGGTCCTCGAATCCTCCCTCCTCTGGCGCCAGGCCCAGTCCGAGGCCGGCTTCCCGGTCTTCTTCCCCTCCCCTCACCTCGACATGGGCCCCGCCACCAACCCCTCCCTCTCCTCCGCCCTCTCCAGCTGCCGCTCCTCCCGCCTCCGCTTCCGCCTCCTCTCCCCTCCCCAGCTCTCCGACCACTTCTCCGCCCCCATCTCCCTCCCGGACGACTGGATCGCCCTCCTCACCGACCACGGCGGCGTCCTCAAGCCTACCAAGGCCGTCTCCATGTTCCAGTCTCTCGCCCTCCGCAACGGCGCCGTTTTGAGGGATAACGCTGCCGTCACGCGGATCGATAAGACGGACAACGCCCGCGTCGCTGTCTTAACTGCAAACGACGTCGTTTTCTATGGCAAGAAATGCGTGGTTACAGCTGGCGCTTGGACGCGGGAGCTTGTCCGTTCCGTTTCGGGGGTGGAAATTCCGATTCAGCCCATGGAAACCACCGTTATGTATTGGAAGATCAAGGAGGGGCATAATGGGGATTTCGCCCTCAGCGGCGGGTTCCCCACGTTCGCCAGCTACGGCCACCCGTACATATACGGAACGCCCTCGCTGGAGTTCCCGGGCTTGATCAAGGTGGGGATCCACGCGGGGAGGCCGTGCGATGCGGGCGCCCGGACGTGGGCCCCGCTCGAGGGGTCGGAGAAAGTGATCGGGGCGTGGATCCGAGAGAGGTTCGGGGACCGGGTGGAAACCGATAAGCCAGTGATGGTTCAGTCGTGCCTATACTCGATGACCCCGGATGAGGACTTTGTGATCGATTACCTGGGCGGGGCGTTCGGGAAGGACGTGGTGATCGCGGGTGGGTTCTCGGGCCATGGGTTTAAGATGGGCCCGGTGGTAGGGCGGATCGTGGCGGATATGGTTACAAAGGACCGCGTCGAAGGCGTGGAGATGAAGCACTTTAGGCTGGACAGGTTTAAGGGCAATCCGAAGGGGAATGTGAAGGAGTTTGGGGAGCAGGTTGCATTGTATGAGGCTTCCAAGTTGTGAACTTGGCAAGCTCTATCACCCATCAGTATGTAATTGATCCTTTGATAAGGAATTTGTGGTCTTTTCCAACCAAAAAATTGTAATAAAAGTAATGTATGTATGCTCATAAGAATTCACCCTATTGTTCAAATTGTAATAAAAATAGTGTGTGCCCATAAGCATTCACCTTATTGTAACAAAAGTATGTATGGTGTGGAGTTGAAAAACTAATTAAAGTTTATAATTGAGTTCAAAGTTTTTTTTTTAAAAAAAAATTATGTATGGAAGTATGCAACATTACAACTGCATCATTGATCCATCAATAATAAAATCCAAAATATGTTGCAGCTCAAACATGCTACCAACTCTGTTGCAATGTAGCTATTGAAATAAGAAAACAAAAAAAGGAAAACAGTGAGTGTAAGTAATGGTCACTGGAATTCGCAATATAACCTAAAGAAGAAAGAATATTCAGTTCACTGAAAAAATTTCTCAACATGAATGTTTACAATGAGATCATGTCACCTGCAAAGGTCTGTGATCATCCAGCGAACACCAACCCTGAACAACCTTACATATTTGCATCTTTGCTGTAACGTATCTATATGACTCCTATCTAAATCAGGAAAAGGAACACAAGAGTAATGTACGTGTTTGCAGGCCTATCAAGCAAACATTTTAAACAAATAAAATAGGTCCAGCGTCTTCAACTGCATCGTATAGTTGGCCAACATGACGAATCCATGGCATCCCATGCAATGATACTTTCGTTTATTCTATTCATCAGTCAGCCCGAGATCTCACAAACATAAAAATAGTGAATCTCAATCTGCTTAGTCCCCATTAGACCAACCCCAATTACAGATTTTCCAATGCATCGAAAGCGGAAAAAAAAATCTGCATATAAAGAATATATCCCTTGTCAGAACTCAGCAGACAATGCTAAAAAGGAAAACAATTGCAGCAAAATAATTATCAGTGTAGTGAGAGGAGCAGATAAAACAGGTTCAACGAGAGGTAAACTGTAACCCCAAAAACTCACAGCTGAACCTAGAATAAAGTTGGAAGCATAAATGCTATATAGCAGTAATGAAAAGAATGCATGAAAATAAAACAATGCTATTCAATATGATAGTAGGCAATTTGACTGCATATATATGTTTTGCAATATTAACCCGGATCAGATCAGATCAGATCAAGCTTCCCTTGGAAGTTGGAACCAAAAAGTAAGGACACGGAGAACCTACCCCTAAAATCAAACCACAAACATTGCAAGAAGCGCATGCAATATAGCCCAATAGATCATGATGCCAAGCCGCAAACCAGGTTGACGCATCAATGCTCGGTCACAAGAAACCCTATCAGACACCATAGAATTTAGAATCTTAAAATATTGAATTACAGGTTTTTAATAAATATCAGTTGGTAGACATTGAAGGGGAACATACCATAAGCCATCAATCATATCACTAATAGGCCTGGTGAATTTTGGCACAAACCGAGAAGTTGTAAGTGACTTGAATCCATGAACTGTAAAGAAGTCAGAACCATTAAATTGTTACATTACAACAGTTCAACATAATGCATAAGTATTAGCTCAGATCGCAATGAAATGTAACAGAACAAATGAAATTTACCTTTGTCGTCATCTTCATCCTCTAATCTCCTAGTATCAGTATTATCAGCATCTATAGCTATAGCAACTTGTTCGTTATTAGATTTGCGCAAACTGCGAACCTGAGAAGTAGTTGAAGCCACAGGTGCCACCCATTTGTTTATCTGGCATCAAAACGCATCAATAAATGATTTCCATTGCATAATAGACTATCAGAAGAGGTCACGCATACCCAATAAAACCCAATAAATTTCACTTCCATATACAATAACTGGATCAGGGATTAGACATTTAGAAATAACACAGTAAAATTTTTAGCAGGAACCTTGATCGGCTCATGGCTGTATGATGTAAGACTAGAGATTACAGAAACACAGTAATATTTTGATATATAACAGAAATGTAACATAGATATATTTCAAATTTAAAAAAAAATGAAACCTAGAATGAATGAAAACTTTTTGCCCTACATAGCCTTACAATTTATAGTTAGCAAGTCATGGAGATGGGTTTACGTCTTTGAGATGCAATATATAAAAATGACATCCATCAAGACAGGTATTTTATTCAGTCTTAAACTCTCAATTTACTCCAGATTTATCTCACTTCCAACTTAAGTACTTAAACAGGAATAAACATGGAGCTTAAGATGAAACCATAAAATCAACTTACCACTGACTCAACTTCAACAATTTCAGAAGCAGATTGCCCAGATTCTCTGGCATTAACAAGCGAACTTAAATGTGATTCCTTTTGGCGTAAAGAAGCCTCCAACGCCTCCTTTCCACGCAATATCTCTTCAAACCTATTCCTCTCTGCCTGCAAAAGTGCATCTTTCCTTTGTGCAGCTATTCGTAATTCTTCCAATTCAGTAATGATGGATGTTACAGACTTCTGAAGACGATCCTTTTGTTCAATGTTTTGGTGGTTACTGTCATCACTAGAATGCAGTTCTTGCACTATAACACGAGAAAATGTTGTCTCCAACCATGTCAGCAAGTCCTGAAACTCATTTGCATTTCTTTCCTTTGCTATCTTTGAGGCTAACAGGGCGTCATTTGTGCACCTTGTAACCTCTTGCCTCAAGAAAGAGATCTCAGACTCTCGGTCTTGCAATTGGGTTTGAAGATTTTCAATCTCAGAAAGAAGGCCTTCCGACATATGATGTAGCTCATCAAATTTGCTTACAGTGATCGATAACTTTTTCAACGCCTTAGCACGAGCAGTTACTGCTTGTTCCAAATCCTGAGTTTTCCTCTTCACATCAATCTCTAATTCCTCAACCCTGGTTCTAAGTCCTTCCATCTGATTCTCTTCCTCGTCAAGAGCTTGCATAAGAGCCTCAATCTCTGTATTACAGCACATCAAGAATTTTAATAGTGAATTCAGACGCATAAAGAAATGAAGACAACTTCAATGGCATACAGTCAACCTCACCCAAAAAGCAGCCAATAGGATACGAAAGGGTTATATTTCATATAAATTGTGTACACCAAGAAATTGTTCGATTCTATAGTGATGGTATAACTAAAGTTGTTCATCATCATCATCATACCCCCTTGGAAGACCAACTGTGAGCTTTGTTGAAAAGAAGGTAATCATTAATCACTTTAATTATTTAAAAAAAAAAAACTAAAGTATCTAAGACAGTAATTTTATCAAAATTGAGTGGATTTACTTTCCTTTAAATATTGAGCCTTGGTAACAAGAACAATTATTTCAGAATGGGAAAGACCTTTACCACAACTCGCAAGTTCTTCTAGAATATTGACTAGGGCATGGACAAATGGTAAGTAATTTGTTATGAATAAGCAATTTGTTATGAATAAGTAATTTGTTACAACCTCGCTCAGATTCATGTTAGAAAAGAAAAAAAAAATACTACAGCATATGCACAAATAGAGATCTTCTTACTATTATTCTTCCCTTAACCAAATTAACTTATTTATAATAAATATTATATTCCCAGTCCACGAAATAAGCCCTTCTTTTACGGTATAGCTTCAGTAGAATTTTTGTAGAATATTGTCATATAAAATAAGATGAAACACTAATCATATTAAAGAGAAATAGCAGCTCAAGGAAAAACTGACCCTGTTCTTTGGCTGCAATCATGGCAGTCAATGATGCAACTTTCTCCTGCAACTCTGCCGAGGCAACTTGCTTTCGCTGCATATCGGCCATTCTATTTTCCAGTGATTTTAGTTCTTCCTCCCTCAGCTGCAACCTCTTCTCTAGATCAAGCACCTGAACTTTTGCAGATTGAAGATCATAAGAATAACCTTTCGCAGTAGATTCAGCCTCCTTTATCTGACTAACAAGCTCCATACACATTCGCTCCTTCTGCATATCCTTCTCCTGGAGCTCCTTCTGCAAATTTGATATAGTAGCTTTCATTTCCTTATGGTCTCTCTCTATACTCTTAGCATGAATGGTTACAAAATCTCTCACGTCTAATAGTAGTCTATCACCAAGTCTCTTCACATGTTCCAAGGAAGTTGAAAGGTTCAGCTCACTGAAGTTAAGCTCTCCACCTATAGGGAAATCTTTCAAGTTGGAGTCACGGTCTTCATCTGGGTAGCCATTCCCAACTACTTGAGCCCCTTGGTTTTCAATCTCCATAATTGAACTACAGCACACCTCATAAAGTGATGATATGCATTGACGCATTGTAGTGCATTCCATGTCTCTCTTTTTTCCAGTAGATTCAAGATGAAGATATTCAGTTTTCATTGAATCTAAGGATCTTTTCAAAGATCCTGCTTCACTATGTAGGTCACCAATAAATTCAAGCAACAGTTCAGCCTCCTCCTGCAGAGATAGAGAATCGCTGTATATCCGTTCCTTAAATTTCTCAGTATCTCTTGTTATCTGTGAAAGGTGAACTCCAACATCATCAGGCTGATCTCGAACCTCAGAACCATGCAAGCAATATGTAGCTCGATGTCCCTACATGTAGAGATATTCAAATTATTTCTAATGAACAAAAATGAAACAGTTAATGAAAGCAGGAGGACGGGGGGAGGGGGGAGGGGGGGTTAACCAAGGCATTTCCTGCACCAATTCAAACTAGCACGAAAAGGAAATGATAAGAGCAGGCCCAACAATATATAGTCTGAGACAATTGTCTTAGTGGAAAATTCGCAAAAAAAATACCAGCATATAAACACTACTAAAGCATTCCCCGAAGGTTTAGCAATGACCCTACCACTTAATAATATGCATCCCATCAATCTCAGAAAATCAAAACATTCAGAAATACTTATGACAACTCAAAAGAGACCAATAAAACACTTCTGAGAGGCAACTTAAGCTACAGTTACAAGCAGAAGATCTAAGAGATTTTTCCACACAGCACTGTACATATAGACAAGGAAAATGGAAAAAACAGATTCCTTCAGAATATATACGATTATTCAAACAAATACCACAAAATGTATACCTTTTTGTCTGAAATCCAGGAGAGTATGACACCAGAAACCCTGGGAATTTGCAGGTCAGACCCAATAGCTTTTGTGCACAATTCCAGATTGGCCCTCAATCTATGCAGAAGATCCATATCCTTCGCAAACACATCAGCAATCACACCACTAATATCAAAAAAACCTCTCTCAAGTTTATGCACATGAGATTTCAACAAGTCATACTCAGCACGCTGATTCCTTGTCTCTTCAGATAGTTCCTGTAGACGTGAAATAACTTGAAGTTTGGCAGACTCTGCAACATCCTTTTGTCTAGAGAGCTCAGATATTTCACTATAGGCCTTTGCTAGATCTTCTTGTAGATTATCATTTCTCTCCTGAACCTCATTCAATTCAGCTAAGAGAAGCTCTGCTGCCCTTTTAGCTTTATTTGCCTCTTGCTCAGAAGAAACAACAGCACCATGCAAACTAGAATATAATTTCTGAATTTCCTCCAACTTTTGCTCAGGACTGCTAACTTCAAGTTCACTGTTAATATTTATCTCATCTAACTTACCAAAAAGCAAGCTCAAGGTCTGTTCTCTCTCTTGCAGCTGTTGGGTAGTTTCCATCAAATGATTCCTCAGAGACATGTTTTCAGATTCCAAGACATGGCCAGTTTCTACTTGAGATGATAAGTCCTTGATCTTTTCTTCAAATACAACAATAGAATCATCTCGCATTTTCAAATCAGACTTTAGGCTATCAATCTCAGCACTTAAACCCTCAATACTTTGCTTCAAAGCATCACGGTGTTGGACCAGTGACTTTCCTTTCTTAACAGCAACATTTAACTTCTCACGGAGGGAGGCAGACTTTTGTTCCTCCTGATTAAGCTGCTTCTGCAGTTCCTCTTTTTTATTTTCCAACTCTTCCAGCTCATTTACCAAGGATTGACTTTTCTTCATGTACTCATCTCTTTCCCCTTTGAGATATGCCAGCTCACTCATAGTATCATCAAGTTCTCTTCTCAAATCTATTGTGCTTTGCGCCTCCTCAACCAATGTATCTCTTGCCCTTGACTCAGGTGGGTTTGTGTTATCACATTCATGCACATCTACATCAACTGCAGATACAACCTTTCTTTCATCAAGATCTGAAGCATGATCAGGAATGCTGTGGTCAATAGCCCCCCTGCTTTCATTAATTTCTGTTCTGAATCTTATAAACCCATCTACAAGTCTCTGTATCAGGATTTCCAAAGAGTCACCAGAGCTGCTGTCATCAGGTATCGAGATTTCTGTCCCTTGTGATTGCAATGTCTCTATAATCAAGTCCCGCCATCTAAACATCTGACTTTCAACTTGGAGAATATGCTTCTCAGTTTCAAGCTTCTCAGTCACCTTTTCCTGTAAAGAATCCACTTCCCTCTTCAAGTCATCAGCAGCTAGTTTAAACTGAGCAGATTTTTCCAATGATTTCTCATACTCAGATCTCAAAGCTGCTAAATCTGTGGAAAGAGTTTCCTTTTCATGATTAACCGCCTGGAGAGAGAATTGGAGTTCAGATATTTGTTTTTGAGATTCTTCCAATTTTCCCAATGATTTCTCATGCTCGGATCTCCAAGCTGCTAAATCTGCGGAAAGAGTTTCCTTTTCATGATTAACTGCCTGGAGAGAGAATTGGAGTTCAGATATTTGTGTTTGAGATTCTTCCAAATTAGCAGTTATAGACCCACAATATGTTTCAAAGCTGTCAACCTTTTGCTGTAGAGATTTCACATGGTCATTACCCTCTGATAAGGCAGTCCCCAACCACTGAATCCTTTCTTCGGGCTCCGTTAACCGAACAGGCCGCGGAGTATCAATTCTGTCCAGAGCTTCTTCCCATCGCTGCACCAGGTTGTTCCTCTCAATTAGCAACTGTTCAAGGTCATTCCTCTCATGAGTAACTGTCTGGAGAGAGAATTCTAAATCAGATACTCGTCTTTGATATTCTTCCAGATCTGCAACTATTGATCCACAGTAGCTTTCAAGATTGTCAACCTTCTGCTGTAGAGAACTCATATGAAGATCAGCTTCCGACAAGGCAGTCCCTAGCCACTGAATCCTTTCATCTGGCTCCATTGAACGAATCTGTAACGGAGTGTCAATTCTGTCCAGAACCCCTTCCCATCGCTGCACAAGGTTATTCCTCTCAATCAATGATTGTTCCAGCATTTCATTTTGTTCAGCCAACGCAAAAAATCTGTTCTGCAACTCATCATATTGTCTTCTCAAATCATCAACCACGTTCAAGCTAGGCTGTGCATCATCTTTCCAAGAATCTGTTTTAATAATACCGGTGTCTGAAGATGCACCGCCAACAATAGGACTATTCTGCTCCCAATCAGAAGTGAGTAAAGAATTAGCAGCAATGGTCTTGGCCAAATAATCAACCTTCTCAACTATATCTCTGGAATGAAAGTGCTCCGGCAGCTCAAGATCTTCTAGACTCTCTTCTATTCTTTGAAGTGTTGAATCCTTGAGAAGAAATGACTCTCGTAGAGCAGTAGCTGAGTTCCGGATGTATGAAAGCTCAGATTCCAGAGCTTCCACCCGCTCACCAGCCTCAGAATAAGCCTTGAGCTTGTGTTCAACCTCATGAACCCTAGACTCCTTCAACTGTAACTCTTGTGAGCATCTCTCCAATTCAATGGATGTCTCTGAAAGTGATTGTTTCAGACTGTCACGCTGCACAATCAGACCTTTACCCTTTGCAACTGCTATGCTGAGTTTCTCTCTAATGGAAGCAAACCGCTGCTCGCAGTGCTCAAGTTCTGTAACTTTCACAAGTAGTTGGTCTTGTGTTACATCAAAAGCATCCTTTGCCTGCTTTAAACTTTCCTTAAGAACAAGGATTTCATTCTGCTGCTGAAAGTTGAACGAATTTAAGGATTCAACATACCCATGCAGCTCACTCAACTCCATCATCCTAGAGTTAAGATCATCTCTGAGTAATTTTGCATGATCATCGGCATCCTTATATTTTCCAATGAGCAATGACAACAGGGACTGCAAAATTATAAGGGAAGGTTCATTTGAGTTAATTTCTGCAGGTTCCAACTTCAAAACATCTCTGACATCTTCCACCAACTTTAGAAGGAGATCTGAGTCAAAAGACCTTTGCATGAGAACATCTACATCATTTATTCTATTTAACAATTCAGAATGAAGGTCATCATTCAACACTTTCACCTGATGCCTCTCATTGAGCAGACTACTCAGCTGCTTGATTATAGCCTCAAAATGGCCAACATTCAAAGCATCAGTGAGCCTTGCTTCATCTGCCTGAACCTCACTTTCTTTAACATGACCCAAAGAACTATCAAGACAATTCATGAGATCATCAAAAATTTTCTGCAGTAAATCAACAGCAGACCTTTTCTCTCCGATCAAAGCATCAAACTTTGTACTCATTTGCTCACAAGTCCCAGAAAGGGTTTTGTTTTCTAAGTTTGCAGCTTCGAGCCTGTCCTTTAAGTACTCAATCATTTGACAGGCAGCATTTACAGAAACCAAAACTTGGCCGTCACCGCCAAAGCCATCAGTACTGCCAGCTGGATTAGGAAGCACAACAGGAGACCCCATAGCAGAATCAAGTTTCTCCACCACCTGAGCAGCCATGGAAAAGGAAGATGTCAAAGCTCCCTCCACTTTAGATATGTTAGCCAGCACATCTTTTTTCAGCTCTTCAAGATCACTATGTACAATAGAAGCTATCTCCTGTGAACTCCTCCGAACTTTATCCAATTGGTCAGACAACTCACTAATTCTGGAACAATAAGTTGCCAACTTTTCAGTCAGGTGGGTATTCTCTGTACTAAGACTACTCTCCTTTTCCATCAAAGTCTCGCACGATGTCCTAAGCTCAATCTGCTTTACCTCCATGCTGCACACATGCTGTTTCATAACTTCATATTGAACCTCAAGCTCAATGTTATGCTTTTCCATATTAGCACAGCAGTCTTTCAATGATTCAGCATCTACCACAAGTTCCCCAAGTGATGTACTAGCTGACTCATGGACTTCTTTTTCAGCCCTGGCAAAATTGCTGGCATGTACAATATCCTGATGAATTGCCTTAAGCACACATCCCAGGCTTGCTGTTCGATGCTTAACAGAGGTATAAAGATCGTCTCCAGATGTCTGACTTGTCACTGCCTCTGTTTCATCAGTGTGAGCTTTGGGTTCAAAGGCTTGCATCAGTTTTGATATTCCTGGTGTAGCACTTCTGCCAATTGAGGGACTGGAGGTCACGAAGTGAGAAAACATTCCTTCCATTGCCTTTTCAAGATCCTGCAGCAACTGCTCTGCCTCTTCCAAGTGCCCCTTCAGTATCACAAAGCCAGAAAAATCATCATAGATAGCCCCTTTAAGTTGGCTAGGCAGCCTTTGTTCAGAGTCATCTGATAAAGGTTTAGATGGAACAGTAAGCAAATCTTCAATAGCTGGTTTTATGGGAATGTTCTCCAACTCATCAGCATTGGCAACAGTTGCATGGCCCCAATAATCAGATCCCACAACCTCCGCCTGAGATAATGAATTTAAGTTTGTATCGCTGATCTGAGCAATCGTGCCTTTGTAAAGTTCCAGAGTGCTACTCAGACAAATATTCTCCTCCATCAAGTGTTCATGACGCAATCTAGCTTGCTTAAGATCATCCTCAAGCTGCACAAATCGAGCATGCTCCTCAGCTAACCTCTCCTGATAAACGGATACTTCATGCGAAAGTCTCTCATTCTCATGAACAAGATTCTCCTTCATCTCTTCAATTATCCGTCTATCTTCTCTCAATTCGGCAAGGTTTGCATTTAATTTAGAACTTTCCTCCTTTAAATCATTCATTAAACATTTACATTCTGCTAAATCAAGTAAGAGTCTCTCATTCTTAGAAGATAAAAACTGTTTCTCTTCCTCAACCTTCATTCTTTCATCTGTTACAAAAGCAAGGCTGACATTCAAGCTAGCAATTTCCACCTGAAGAGCAGCAATTGAACTCCTGCAACCAGCCAATTCCCTGAAATGCTTTTCATCAAGAAGTTGCTCCTTTAACTCCATCTCTTTATTTTTCTCTTCAGTAGTCAATGCAAAAGTATTGACTATACGTTCATTTTCAGCCAGTGAATCAGCCAATTGATGTTTGCAAAAATCCAATTCTTCTGACAATTTTGAGAATCTTAATGAAGACTCTTCTATTATTATCTTTAGCTCATCAACCTTGGAAGACAGCTCCTTAACTTCTGCATCAGCAGAAAAACATTTGCTTTGGAGCTCCTCTTTCTCACATACGGCAGCCTTCAGTTCAGATCTACACTCTGTGAGTTCAGCATAGATGCCTCCATTCCTCTCATTGAGATCAGCAAGTGAAGCTGTAAGCAAAGATATTTCATCAACTAATTGCTTGCTCTTGTGATCAGAGTCAATTTCATGTTTAGATGCCTCAAGAAGTTGTAAATGAAAGTAATCCTTGGATATGTTTGCAGTAAACAGATGTTCTTGTAACATGCCAGGGACATCAGAATACTCTGTTTGCACCGGAAGAGTAGTACTATTCACCATGCTTCTAGAATTGACCAGCAATGTAAAATCGTCCTCGGATAGCCCCTTGATCAAATCCACAAGCTTCATGAGGCTAACAGCTTGCCCGTCAGAATCGGAAGTGATAGTAACATAAGCCTCCTTCATATCATTTTCTCCATCAGGCACAATGCGAGGTGTATAAAATTCATCAGTCCTCAGCTCGGGAGCAGTCAAATTCTCAGAGGCAATCAGAAGAGAAGAAGGGGGCACAGCACTTTCATCCATCACAGGCGCAAATAGGACAGCATCTTCTTGTTTCACTAAATTTACGCTTCCATCAGCATCCTTTGAACCAGAATCATCAACTTCCTGCATTGCCCCTACCCAGCAACAAATGAGAATATAATTATACATTAAATGCATACATGTACTTTTCTATCCTATGTAGCAAATTATCAATTACACAAATTAATACAAAGAAACAAAACGGGCAAAGGTGAGGCTTAAGACAAAGCAAGCACAAACCTAAATCTGATGATACCTGATCTTCCTTTTCCAGGACATCAACTTCAACAGGATCAGGAGCCATACTGTCTTCATCAACAGACGCTCCAGGAGCAGATAAAGTTGTGGATGGATAGGAATCGGCATTTGCAGCTTCTAACATAGGAATCTCAGCATCTACTGCTCGTTCATCTTCGGTTTGATCAACAAGGACCTTCTCTATTTTCTTTGAACTTGTTGATGAGTTTTCTATCTCCTTCGAATCATCTATAGACAAGTTTACAGCACCTACTGAAAGTGCCTTGTAGTTACCTTTTTCTTCTAAATGTGGGACAGATATTGCACCTTCTATCGGCTCATTCAAAGTAGAATCCTCTGAGTTCTCTAAAGGGACTGACATTGACGAGTCTGAATCTGGATGTAATGAAGCCTTTTCAGGCAACTGAGAAGATTCTGTTGGTGCAGTAGTTGAAGTGAGCACTGCACTGTCATCATCCTCATGCTGCTCAGAATTATCAGCTCTACTCGATGACTTGCTACTGCTGCTCTTAGCATGCTTTCCCTTACCATCTTTCCCTTTCGTATTCTTTTGACGAAACTGTTCAAGCTGAGTTTGCAAGGAGAGGAAACAAAAATTGGCATCAATATCTACTTTTATAAAACCTAAACTCATTTCGAGAACACTGATGTATAAATTCTCATGTGACAGATCCATCTACTGTCCTAACTAGTGCATAACTTTCTGGTGCCAAACATGCAGTTCATTGATCCTGAACCTATCTTTAACAATAGACCAAGTAACTTCCTACAAAAGGTGAAAAGTTTTCAAGAACTCTTTCACTTAACTCTCATTGAAAATGCCAACATGTAGCTTTTTCACTTAATATTCATCTAATTTGCTTCAACAGACACGCATTGAAAATTTTGCCAAAGCTCAACAGGTCATGATAAATTCAAAAACTAAGAATTCGCACTTCGCTCAATTAACGGTAGTAGGGCAAAAGGAGAGCACTAACCCTTTTGCGGCCAGCAGCAAGCAGATCGGTACGATTGGATTTCTTATCCATCCCTATCCAATCCCAATCAGGAAAACCCCTCGATCAACAACATCCAACCTGGTTCAGCAGCACCCCCAAAAAAAAATCAACCCCAAACCACAGCTAAAACCATCTCACAATAAAATGCAACGCGTCAATTTGCCAAAAATCATCAATCGGGGCCAACGCAAAAGCTGCGGCAATCAATTAAGGCATAAACGCAAAAGAAAACAAATCCACGGAAACACAAACATCAAAAGGGGGAGAATTCGAATTGAACCTGAACAGAGGGCGACCGTCAGGAGGAGGATAGAGAGAAATGGATGGATCTCCTCGACGGGCGAGGGTGCAGGGAGA
Source organism: Persicaria maculosa (assembly GCA_963922045.1). Classification (NCBI taxonomy): domain Eukaryota; kingdom Viridiplantae; phylum Streptophyta; class Magnoliopsida; order Caryophyllales; family Polygonaceae; genus Persicaria; species Persicaria maculosa. The sequence continues at coordinate 13,028,979 of OY998252.1, forward strand.
GATTTAGGGTTGTTGGTGTCGGTTGGTGAGAAGGTGTAGATCTGACGCAAACGACGTCCCCCTTTGGGATCTGATTTGCAAGGGAGAAAATGCGAAGATGGTGAATATTTTGAGGATTCGACCAACCTGGTAAATTAAAAACGAAATGAAGCTTCCAACAGTGATTGATTTTCCAAGCGACGGTGACGTCCCGTGCTGTGTGCTTTGTGTTTTTGCCATAATTGGGCCTTATCAGGCCCAGTCCAAACAAATGCCCAGGCCCACGTAGTTAGCCTACTATAGTTTTGTCATTGGTAGTAAAGAGCGCTGGTTAGAGAGTTCCCAAAATGTCTAGCTTAATGTTTTGAGCTATATATAAAAAATGGGCAAATAAGGTAAATGTCCATATTTAATATTTTAATTAAATATATGTCTTATATCCTAATTAGCTAAAAGTCCATCGTTTTATTTTAATATCAAAATGTCCACACTTTTCCCTTCTTTTTTAAAAAATATGTAATAATTCGAGATACCAAGAAAGATCGTTGTTTGGTAAATCGAGAGGGTGAAAGATCATAAAAATACTAGTCATCATGATACAATAGAAAGACAAAGGAAACAACCAAATGATAAGAACCCTACAATCCTTGGACATGTAGCAACATGCTCGAAGTGGAAGACCTGAAAAAGATATGTGAATATAAAATGAGCTAACACAATGTCTCACCGCCGGAAAGACAGAAAGCATAAATTCACTAGAAGGGAAAAAAATAACTCCTAGAAAAGTGCAGATCATGCGACGTTTGTCTCAACTAGATGAGGAATCTTCGAAGACCATTAACACTATCACAACCTCCGTGATCAACAAAGTAGCATGATTGCGTCTCTTTTGAAACTAAATACAAAACCACAAAGAAGCAAACTAACTGATATACCAAGGCTAGGACAAGGTCTGGATTGCCACAAATTCATTATTGTGTTCAAATTTTTCTCTTTTAACATAATGAAAAGGAAATGATTCACATTTCATTATGTTTCATTTTATTTTTTCTCAATGATTTCAAAATTCTAAACTCAGGACAAAGATAAGTTTTTCTTCTGTTTCTTTTCTTTATATTATTTGCCTCCTAGATACACAAGGTTCAAGCACAAAGAAGTGATTTATGGGATAGGGTAGAGAAAATCACTCCGAGCAGAGAGAGAGAACCAACACCCTCCTTCTAGAGCCCTAAAATATCCTACGAGAGCCACCAACCAGCCTTCTCGACTTGGAGAATCTTGCCTCGGCCGCTCACCGCCAACTGATCCACTTCGGTTGGCACCGTCAAGTCCGTTTAAGACTCGAGATCGGGGGTCGTGTGCACGTGTGCGCCCATGCGCTAATAGCCTAGTACATAAGTCGAACGGGATTCCATCCTAAAACCAATTGGCAATAGGAGAAGTAACTCACTAGCTTATATACTATGATTTCTTTGTTTATATAATCAATGTGAGACTCTTTTATCTCTTCACATTCTCAACAATAATAAAATAAGTGGAGGGAAAAGTTGACTTGTTAAGTAAGTACGTACTAGCAACTAATGGTTATGGAGCTGGCAAACAGCTATGAGGAGGGATAGAATATATAAGAAGATAATTAATGGAGCTGACCCATTGGCGAATCTTCAACTCTTCGTGCTTTGCTTTTCTTCCAAAATCTTCCAAGTTGGATTCGACATATGTGAGTTGATGCCCATTACTGGCATATATACAATTCAATTAATCCTCAAATCCTCTCTTTAATTGATCCACTCATTCTCTATATATACGCCAAATCCCACCATTTATATTTGATTAATCTCCATCTTAGCGTATCTTTTATCCCCGCAAACGAAATCTCTTTGCAAATCCATTACAGGTCTTCAACAAATTAATTATTTCGCATGGAAACAAAGTATATGAAAGTCTAGCAGACCATAATCGAATTGTTAAATTTGAAAAAAAAAAAATCTATTAATTATTAGGGAAAACTAATTAAAATACCCAACGTTTGAGATTATGGTAAAAATATATCCTCAACTTTTAAATGTAATAAAAATATCCCGACCTTTGAGGGTAGTACTGTAATATATTACTTCGGATTTTCTCATGAGTAAAAAATGCTGACAAAGTAGCCTACGTGGATTTTTTTACAAGGGTTTTCTTGAACAATTTCCCTATGACAAAAATAAAGAGTTGGATCGGGTTCATATTCAACGTCTTTTCCTCCCTTCTATCTTCTTCTGTGGTCGCCTTTTCATTTGTCATCCAGGTCTTCTAGACAGCTCATGGTTCCTCTTCAATGATAGTCTTAATTTCCTCCCTTGTGATCGCCTATCTTGAGCTCTCTCTCACATCTTCTTCCTCTTTGATTCAGTGACGGGTTTGGCTGAGTAAGTTTGGTCTTTTCCCCTCTTCGTTGTTGTTGTACATTGTTGTCGGTTTGGGTTGAATAGTTGTGTTGTGTTAATTTTGAGACAATTTTCATCGGATTAGTTGCTTGGTTGAATCAATTTCGTTTTTGGGGTTTAATTTTGTTGTCGGTTTATTTTTTTCTTAAGGAAACCATTAAAAAAAACTCAGTTTTAGTGCTAATTTGTAAAAATACTTCTACCCAGGCCGTCTTGTCAAAAAAAAATTACACGTAGGCTACCTTGTCAGCATTTTTTACCGGTGAGAAAAACTCGTGGTAATACATTACCGCTACCATCAAAGGTAAGGATATTTTTATTACATTTGAAAGTTGATGATATATTTTTACCATACACTCAAAGGTGGGAGTATTTTAATTAGTTTTCCCTAATTATTATTATTATTATTATTATTATTTATTAATTAATACTCCCTCCGTATCAAAATATTTGTTGTTTTAGTTTGGGCACGTTTTTTAAGAACGATAAAAACTATATAAAATATCAATGATTTTATTAATTTACAAAAATAATTTTATACTTAATATAATTATCTATAAAATTATGAAAAAAAATAATATTTTATAGATTTTTTCGCTTCTTAAAAAGCGTGCAAAAAAGTAAAATGACAAGTATTTTGATACGGAGGTAGTACTATTAAAGCAAAGTAGAAGCAAAATTTGTCCTAGATGGAAGACTTAAAATCATTCAATTTGTTAGTTGCCTTACTTTATCCTATTACTCATCTCATTACTCACCCTACAACTCATTTCACTACTTATTATTTATTTTATTTAATAAAAATAAAAAATTACATTCCACCGTCCAAAAACACATCCATATTATTAACTTTATTAAATACTGATTTCATATTATAAAAAATATTAAATGCTAATGCTATTTTTTTTTTTTCGAGGCTACTATTTCCACGGTGAAATTCTCGCCTAATCCACGAATCGTGCATTAGGCGAGAATTAAGGTTGTGCATGATTCGGTCCAAACCGAATTTTTGGGCCGAATCAACACAAACCAAACCTAACCGAACCGAAGTTTTTCGGTTCGGCTTTCGGTTCGAGAATTTTCATTTTTCGGTTTCGGTTTGGTTTGTGTTCGGTTTCGGTTCGATTTGTGTTAAACCGAATTTTTTTATACACTACATAAATATATTATATATATGTTTTTGAATATTTTATATATACACATACTTATTGTATTTGCATAATGTGGCTACATAATGTGTATACATACATTATATTTAAATACACATATATACACTAGATTTGCATGTGTATGTATAATATATTGTATATGTATATATACTGTATTTGTTAAAATTTTAAATTTTGTATACTTTAAAGTACTTTGGAATATATACCCATATTTTGGAATGTGTATATACTATATATACTATATTTTATATATATTTGTACACTTAATTATTTTTTTTATGAAAATTCGGTTTAATTATGTTAAAACCGAACCGACAAATAACCCAACCGAACCTAATGCATTCGGTTCGGCTTTCGGTTTGAGAGTTTGAGATTTTCGATTTCGGTTCGGTTCGGCCCGATTCGGTTCGGTTTTAGACCGATGCACACCCCTAGCGAGAATGCACATTACGAATCGTATATAGGTCTCCATGGTAGTCGCCGACGCAGACATCCTCCTTCCATCAACTTCTGTTCGCGTAAATTTTTCATGGCCTCCTCCAGACTCCCTCCACGCCTCTCTCCTTTGATCTGGAAGAACTTGCCGTATCTTTTTTTCTTTCGATTACTTCTTTTTATTTAACGGAAACTTAACTTAAGCCCAAATTTTTATATACCACGTGAAATATCCCTTACCTCGTAATAGTACAACTGTACAACACAAAATTTCCGTAGAGAGTTTTGTGCAATCATCTGAAAAGATTATAAAAAAAGAGAAAATGAACGCGCTTCACGCGCTGTATCTATTTTCCTCCCTAGCGAAAACCCTATTTCCCACCACCTCTCTCCTGAAGAACCCTAGAAACGTGAACTTCGGCCTCAAAAAATCTTCTTTTAGGCAAATCATCAAGGAAAATGCTTCCAGCAAAGCAAAAAGTAGCAAGAAATCTGGTTCCAAGAAAGCTTTCGTTGAAATCCCTCTCAAATTCTCTGAAGTCCCTCTCAAATTCTCTGAAATTCGACTTTTCCAATCGGCCCTCCTACTAGTTCTGGTGTTGGATTTGGCAAGCAAAGCGAAAAGTAGTGAGAAATCTGCTCCCAAGAAAGCTTTCTCTGAACTCCCTCTCAAAATCCCTGAAAACCCCCCCAAATTCTCTGAAAATCTCCTTTCCCAATCGGCCTATCTGTCGGTTCTGGTGTTGGATTTGGAGTTGAAACCTTTCTATGTCGGGTGGGAAGTCTCAAGTCTCATCAAACATCTGAAACCGGACATTTCCCTTCGGTGTCAACGAGTGGGTTGGAAGATCCGACCCCCCCCCCCATGGCCTCTGCTCATCAGTACGGATTGCTCCCCGGCCGCCAGTCCAAGAACCCCCCCTTCCCGAGCTCAATCTACAGTAGTGCTGTCCGTCTGCAGCTGGGAGGTCCTTTCTGGTCGGGACGTCCGGTTACAGAGGTGGTTTTTCTGTTCCCTTTTTACTTTTCTTCAAGTCTATATAAACAAGAGGTCCGATGACCATTCACTCCACACCACCCCTTCCTCTGTTCTCTCTCTTTCTTACCATTGCTTGCTAACTGCTCTCTGTTTGTTTCTATTTGCCCTGTTCATGGCATCCTCATCCACACTCAAAGGAAAAGAACCAATGGGGGATGATCACTCCATCCCCCAACCCAATGCCCCCCTAAAGGGCCCCGCTCAGGGAAACTCGGGAGAAATCCCAACGATGAAGAACCCCACGGCTGATGGTGCGAGCGGCAGCAAGCCTGCGAAAAAGAAAAAGGGGAAAGAGCCAAAGGTGGACATGCAGAAGCTCAAGGAGATCCAATGCTCAATCCAGAAAAACATCCAGAGCATGAACTCCTGCTCTCTCTACGCCACCATCATTGGCGACCCGGTGGAGGCCCGAGAGGTTCGGAAGAGAATCAGAATGGAGTGGAAGTTCCTGGAAGGGGGTTTCCAGCTTGTCCCGGTGGCTAACAAATGGTTTGAGCTGGTGTTTGACATCCCGGCCGATCGAGACAAAGTATGGAGCAGACGCCCTTTCCACATCTCTGGTCAACTACTGCTCATTCGCCCATGGAGCATCTCTTTCGACCCATGGAACGAGTCTGTATCCCGTCTGGATCTCTGGGTGAGGATCCCTGGCCTCCCGGCCAAGTATGTAAGTGATTCCATCCTCACCTCTCTCATCGAAGAAAACAAAATCGGTAAGGTTCTCCGGGTGGCGGCGTTCAGTGCGAAGGGTGCTCGCCTGCGCTTTCCCCGTATCTGCATCTCCACCGACCTTACCCTCATCCAGGAAAGGAAGGTGACCATGCTCAACGAGAACGATGTCCTTGAGAAGTACCCGGTGTGGTTTGAGGACTTCCCGGAGGGATGTGGCAGCTGCGGTGCTATGGATCATCTGTTTGTGGCCTGCCCCCTCCGCAGGGTGTGTAACGCACCAGGCGAAGGGGTTCTAGGCCAGAACCCGGGTGCTGAGAATGAGGGAATTGAAGATCCCAACCGTGAACATGAAGCTTGGGTCCATGTTGCTGCTAGGAGAGCTCCCCCTCCATCCTTTGGGCACCCTAAGGAGGCCCTGTGGGGCTGCTTTGGAAAAAATGTGGTGGAGTCATCTGACTCCTCTTCTGCTGATTCTTCCTCTCTCAAGGATGATGAATCCACCACCATCCTGAAAGAACCTGCCCAAGAAGAAGAAGTATTCTCTACCCCCCATTGTGGTCCAGGCCCCGACGGCCACACCGGGTGCTGCCCCCCCAAATGATGAGGAGCTAGTCCCCACTGCTGTGATCGACTTCCTCGACCCCGAGATGTACAACTCTGATGATGAAGAGCTGATGGAATATGAGGACGATGCCGGGCTCGTGGATGGCTTTGGAGGTATCCCCGCTGACATGACCCAAGCTGACTTTGATACAATGCTAGCTAACATTCCGGCTTCAGAGGAATTCGAGCTCCCCCCACTGAGCAACCCTGCCCAGCGTGCCAGCATTGAAGCCCTCCCCTCCTTTGCTCCTCCTGCCCTGCCAAGTGTGGGTCAGCAGCTGCAGCAGCTGAGGGTTGAGGAAGATTCCAGGTCTGAATCAGGGAAAAGAAGGCTCGGGGAAGAGGATGGAGAGTCTGCCAGCTCAGAACTGATGGGCGGAGGCAGCAAACGGTGCAAGCATGGTAAGTAGCTTTACTCAAAACCCTCTCGCTTGGTCCTGTGGTAGTGGGTTCTCAGGCGGATGGAGGATGATGATTAAACTACCTTGGTTATGGTGGCTTGGACTCGACAGTCCCTTTTGTCTTAGTCTCACTTTTGGGCGCCTCCCTAGAGGTAGTTCACTCATGAACTCCACTCGTTTTGTTTTGTGTCAAGTAATTCAGAAGTATGGAAGTGAACTTCAGGTGTCTTGTAGGATCATCCTTGTCTTTATCTATTGCATAGCCAGTAGTTGGCTTGTAAGATTAGTGTCTATGTTTCTCCTTTTCCATCAGAGCCTAGGCTATGCTGTTGAGGCTTGCGCTATGTACTGGATTATTTTGAAATCTATGAACAGCTTCGCTAGTTGTGTTTATATGTACTTCTTATCTGTTTTCTTTGGTTTCAAATCACTAGTTAATACCCACTGCTGGTGGGTTATGATGTAACCACCTCTTGGCAACTTATGAAACTAGTAGATTGGCACTCTCCCCTTGGGTCTGATTCTGCCCGGAACATTGAACTTACAAGGCACCAAATCCATGGTAGCATACCCCTTTCTCACAACGTCAAAATAGCACAAGAAACCCAATCTTTTGCAGGGCATCCCCCATTTCTAATTCTTCCTACGAAGATATACTTTCGAGTACCAATGCTAAAGGTAACGCACAATAATATAATTAATATGAGAATGGTTTCATCCCAAGGGGATTACAACCCAGTTTTTACTTGTCCCCCATAGTTTGAGGTTCGGCCTTCCCCTGCTAAGCAATTTCACAATTCCCACACACTTAACACAATTTCTTCCCAAATCCAAAATGATTTCAAACGTAAAGCATTCAAGGCTGTGAGGATTTGGGGGAACCCTTCAAATACAAATGCTCAAGGTCTCCCAACTTATGAATTTTCTGTCGCTTTATGCGGAATCTGTGCATTGTTGTTAAGCTCTGTTGTGGTTATAAAAACTGTTATACTTTGCTCTAAACATTATAGGATGAATGTGGTGCACTGGTATCGTCGGCTGGCGCGGGTAACTTGTGGCGGGGTTAAGTCTCCCGTGTCTTGGAAGCTCTCTAGAGTTAATAAGACGGTTCCAATATTTGCTATCTACTGCTCCTTGAATCTCCAAGCTGCCGGTTGGATGGATTGTATTCTCTGCTGTGTCTTCCTTCAACCGGTTTGTTTGAGTAATTTCTGCTTCACATTAAAACCCATGTGTCATTTATTCGTCAGGATATACATCCTCCATCTAGTTTGCCTTTGGACTTGGTATAGGCACGTTGCCCCCATCTTCATTGCAAGTACTTTCTCATGTGTCAATGGTGGCCTGTTAATATGTGAAACTGCTGCTTCAATCAACTTTGTTAACAGCAAATCAAAGGACCTTTTGATAGAGGAATCCTATGGAACAAATTGGTTTCAGTTCATAGATAGCCAGAGCAATATAAATTCAATCCTGTTTATGGTGAGGATTAAAACTCCTTTTCATTGTATAAGTTGGCCTAACCTTTTGATTGATGCTTACCCTTCTGAAAGTGGTTTAAGGAAAAATGTGCTCATAACTCCAACACTAAGTAGTAAGGATTACAGAGAATATGAGAAGCATATGAATCCTAAGTTGGTTTGGGGAAGTCGATTCGTGCTCATCGTCAGTCTCTTAAGTAACCTAAGCTCGAGTTATTTCGGGCAGCACATGTATGGAAAATATGATTGTGAGCTCTTTCGGCATAAGTGGGAAGATTGGTTATGGGATAAGAAATCAGGTTGTATTTTGAGGATAATTCCGCTGCTTGAATGGTGGTTTTTCACCATTTGGCAATTACAAAAGCTTATCTTGATTACCATGCAATCAAACCACTGTGATTATATAATGCTACATATATCTATGGGCAAAAATGTTGACAGATTAAATTGGATACGGTTAAGGTGTAGTGGGTATGATCAATTGAATGTGAATGATACCGTTTGCAAAGACAGATGGGGTTGGATTGTATCATGTATCGCTTTTACGATCCATCCTTGGTCTCATTATTATATCCTTATAATTTTTTGTGACATGTATGAGAGTAAATCCCAGGAAGGAGCAAATAGTAACAGTAAAATTGGATATCGGTTAAAGATATCGGATCGGAATAGGCATAGTAGTGCAATTTCATTCAGTGCCTTACTTATGAACTGGACTAGATCACCATCAAGTAAATCTTATGGCATGGGCAAACTATCCACCGTAAGATTTGATTCCAACCTTGAATCAGCAAAGTATTTGGAGGATAACTTCTCCTTGGTCTTCTATAATAAAATCCTTATTAGGGTGTATGATCTTGTCTGTCACTGTAAGGTCTGTGTGCAGGTTTATATTAGAAAAATTGGAAGCTTTGCACTTGCAATCTTCAATCTAAACTATATACTAATATGGATCAACTCAGCACATAAACAATCCGGTTGTGGCTATCGCCCCCATATGATCAAGGCATTAATCTTCGGCTGCCCCTTGCACTTTAGAGTTAACAACGAGGAACTAATAATTGTAATCTACTGCACCTTGAATCTCCAGGCTGCCGGTTGGATAGACTGTAATTTTTTCTCTGTCTTCTTTCAGCCGGTATGTTTGAGTAATCTCTGCTTCACATCTAAACCCAAGGGTGATTTATCTTGCAGGATCTACATCCCACATATAGAGTGCGTCTGGACTTGGTATAGCCATGTTACTCCCATATTCATTGCCATTACTTTCTCATGTGTCAAGGGGGATTATTAATGTGTGAAACTGCATTTTCAATCAGTAATGATAATAACAAATCTAAGGAGCTTTTGGTGGTGGATTCCTATAGAATAAAATGGCTTCAGTATATAGCTAACGAGAGCAATATAAAATCAATCCTGTATGAGGTAAGGACTAAAACTCCTTTTCATTGCTCTTTAAATCTGTGTGTATGTACGAGTTTGATAGTTGTCCATACGATAGAGTGCGAAAATGCACCTATTAAATGTAACAAATTACTAGAAGTGCTTAATATGCTGAGCAAGGAATTTTGTAATTGGTCTAACCATTTGATTGTGTGGTGTGCAAAGATGTCTCAAAATCTTGATTTGTGCATGTATGAATTTTTTGTATCATTCGCTGTCCCTACCAGACTCTTATGGACTATGTTCGTTCCTTTGTCTGCCTACATTGCAAACAGACAGATGTTTTTAGAAAACATCATTATAGGTAAATTAGTTCGTGTGTACAAGTGGATTGAAAAACTAACATGGAAATTGGCTACCAGTTACTGCTCACTGTCAATCGATGTGAAATGCTCAATATCTACTTTTGAATTCTTCCAAGTTCAATGTGGTGCAATGTTATTTAAACAAAGCGGTCTCTTAGTATATACTTTTATCCCCTCTATTGACCAACAAATCTCTGTCGTAAGTCAATTTAGAGTGATAGTTTGGCTGGTTGATATATGCATTTGGAAATCATTAACATGTTGTAATATATATATGCTTACCGCATGGATAAAACTAATCAAGATAATTAATGGTAGGGCTAGTACAAAAATTCAACTTAAATGGGTCGATCAACGAGAGTATATCTCCTATAACACAAAACCATCAAGCAACAAACCCTTAATTATTATTGGTTATTCCCTTTGGAGACCTATAAAGACAAATCACCGTACGACTAACCATCCCTCTTATAAAGACGTCATTTTTAGGTACGGAAAAATATTGTTTAACATAAAGAAAATGAGAAACATTTCAAAAAGAGTAAGATATAGGTATGGGAGGGCTCACCTTTTGCTCACCTATGCAAAAACAAAGTGGTCATGATTATACGATATTGGAACTGTAGGGGAATTGGAAAAACAACCTTCTGGACTAACATGAATGAATGGCGCACCCTAGATCATATACAAATGCTAATCTTAGCAGAAACAAAGACAGAAACAGAACCAAAGGAATCTCTATGGAAAAATGCGGGATTCACAAACATGTGCTGGTCCCCGGCTTCTGGACGTGCCGGGGGTATTGCTTTATTCTGGAATGAAAACTCCTTCATAGACGAAACCATCTCAGTAATTGTTCACCTCCCTAGAATTATTGGCGTCAAATATGGGAACATAAAAGAGAACTTTGAGTGCTTAATGCTGTTTGTATACGCCCCCCCAACCCCTCAGAAAAAGAGGACTTTTGGAGAAACCTATACGATATGATTACCCAAAGCGACATTCCATGCTTAGTCATGGGAGACTTAAACGAAATAAGTCAACCGTCGGATAAGAGCGGAGGGGCAGAAACTCTACCAAATAGATTCTTGAGAATAATGGAATTTAAAGATGCATGTTCCTTGCTGGAGATCCCCTCGTACGGTAACCCATTTACTTGGAGGAAAAAACAGTTCGGTCCAGACAACATATTGGAAAAACTTGACAGGGTGTTAGTCCATCATGAAATAATCGACATGTTCCCCGCTTTAGCAACTAAAAATGGAGCATTCTCTAACTCGGACCATTGTCCTATTTCAATTAACATCTCCAAGAGCACTACCTTTAAACCACCCCCGTTTAAATTTGAAAACATTTGGCTGCAAAGAAGAGATTTTCGAAATATTGTTAAACAAGCATGGCGAACTTCATGTGCTGGTTCTGCCATGTTCCGCATTACACACAAATCAAAGGTCCTCAAACAGAAGGCGAAAATATGGAATAAGAAAACATTTGGAAACATCTTCCGGCAACTACAAGATGTTGATGAGGCCCTAATTGAAATACAATCAAATCAACAAACTAATCAAAACCCCGAATCACACAAAAAAGAACAAACTCTCTTATCTAAAAGAGAAAAACTACTCCTTTTCCATAAAACGTACTGGAACCAAAGAGCTAAATCTAAACACTTAAAGCTAGCAGATACAAACTCCTCCTATTTCCATAGAGTAGCCACAGGAAGAAGAAATCGGAAGATAATCAGAACAATTACCTCAGCAGAAGGAACTAACATAATAGGCTATGAAAATATTAAAAAGGAAATTCAAAGAGACTTTGAAGCAAGATTTAGTCGGGAACAAATGTATAATACCCCCCAATTGGAAGAATACCTCTCAGAAATCAACCTTGTCATTACAGAGGAGGAAAACAAATCACTTATTCAACAACCAACAAATAGTGAAATAAAAAAAGCAGTACTCTCACTAGGGAACAACAAATCCCCCGGGCCTGATGGAATGACGGCTGAGTTCTACAAAAAATATTGGGACATTGTTGGCACTGATATCATCCAGGCTACAAAAGCTTTCTTCCATTCTGGCAAACTGTTAAAACAAATAAATCACACATTTATCTCCCTCATACCAAAAAATGATAACCCCTCCATGACTACACACTACCGACCGATTAGCTTATGCTCTACTTTATATAAAATCATCTCAAAAATAATAACAGAACGGCTGAAAATGGTAATAGGAAAACTTATACACCCACTACAAGGCGCCTTTGTCTCCGACAGAGCAATCCAAGACAATATCCTAATAGCACACGAGATATTCCACTCCTTTCGCACTAGAAAAGGTTCCAAGGGATGGACTGCAATAAAACTCGACATGGAAAAAGCATACGACAGAGTAGATTGGCAATTCACAAAATTGGTACTCCAGAAATTCGGATTCAACCAAAGAATTGTGGATATAATTATGGAATGTGTGACTACAGTCTCCTTCTCTGTTTTAGTAAACAATGGTCCTACAGACCTTTTCAAACCTTCTAGGGGTTTGAGGCAAGGGGACCCCCTCTCCCCGTTTCTCTTTCTTCTTGGGGCAGAAGTCCTTGCTCGTAAACTCTCAAGGGAGGCAGAATCCAATCACAACAACATTGGATTTAAATTTGGCCACTCGGGCCCCTGCATTCCGTTCCTAGCCTTCGCAGACGACATAATAATATTTTCAAAAGGAAGTAATTCTGCATGTATAAAAGTTAAAGAGATAATTGAAGACTACTGTAAATTCTCAGGGCAAAAAGTAAACTATCACAAGTCGTCCTTTCAAACTACCCCTGGTATTCCTAGATCAAGAGCCCGAGAACTAGAGGGAATTCTGAACATTCCCCTAGAACGAAATCTGGAAAAGTACCTGGGTTGTCCCATCATAAATGGGCGGGTTACCAAGGAAACTTTTGGCGAACTGATATGTAAATCAAAAGATCAACTGAGCAAATGGCGTGCAAATACCCTATCACAACAAGGAAGAGCAACCTTAATAGTGTCTAATCTAGCATCAAAACCCCTATACTCGATGCAGAGCTTTATGCTCCCGGTAGTGGTCCATAAACAATTAGATCAAATCAACAGAACCTTTTTCTGGAACAAAGACGCTCAGCATAGCCCATTAATCAGTTGGGACAAAATATGTAAATCAAAAGCGGCCGGAGGATTGGGAATCAGAAAAACCAAAGACATGAATGAAGCTCTCCAACTAAAGCTTCTTTGGAAAATTTTGGCTGAACCGGAGAATAACTGGGTCAAAATCATACAATACAAATATCTAAAAGACAACCACATCCTTGCCTACGCTAGAAAAGGCAATGCCTCCTGGCAATGGTCGAAACTGAGTGCTCTAATCCCGAAATTTAAAACGGGACTTATTTGGCAGGTGGGGGATGGGAAATCAATTAAGTTTTGGGAAGACAATTGGGCTGCAACGACACCTTTAAAAAACAAAATAGATTCCCAACACAACATTAATCCAAATGACTCCGTGAGCGACTTCATTATAGGAGGACAATGGTGGAAGGAGAAACTTGAGTCGGTTCTTTCTGAACCCATAATAGAGGATATCATGAAAATACCCTTACCAATCACCCCCTTTGCAGATAGACTATATTGGTGGCCCGCCAAAAAGGGTTGGTTCACAACGACAAGTGCCTACAATCTAATCTCATCCACACCACAAAGACCATTAGATGAATTCTCATGGATATGGAAACTTGATGCCCCTCCAAAAGTTAAGAACTTCATATGGAAAATAAAACAAAAAGGTCTTGCCACGGCTACCCGCCTAGCACAAAAAGGGGTATCGGTACCGAACACGTGTACCCTCTGCAATCAGTTCGCAGAAGACGATATCCACCTATTCATAGAGTGTCCTATCAACAATTTCCAACAACAATTCCCAGGACAAATAGCTCAAAATATTAACACCCTTATTTCAGAAAACAGAGATATGGACCAAATTCTACAAATTTTAGGTTCCACCCTCCCTATGGAGAAAAAACAACAAATTGCGATCAGATGGTGGACCATTTGGTTTATAAGAAATCAAACAATCTTTAGAAGTGAAAGCATCCCCTCTGCAGAGGGCATTAAGAAAATGATCAGGGACAATATTGAAAATTGGAGAAAAGCAAGCAGATGGAATGAGATGGAGAATGACGGCCTACAGAAACAAAATTAGGGGAAAAGTCTCACTAAGAACAATAGGAAAATCTGCCGCTGGAAGAAACCTCCAACTGGCAAGTACAAGTTAAACTTTGACGGATCATTCAAATCAACCTCAAACAGTTCCATTGGATACATCATCCGAGATTGGTATGGTGACGTTATTAACATTGGTGGTAAAACTATTGGAGCACAATCACCTCTCATGGTGGAAGCTCTTGCGCTACGTATTGGGATAGAAAAAGCCGGTGAATTAAAGATAACCGATCTCATAATAGAAGGAGACTCAAAGATTATCACGGACTACCTAAAAATACAAATTGGTTGTCCTTGGGAAATAGAAATGGTTATGTCAGATATCCAAGTCCTTCTCCAAAAAATAAATAAGGTAGAGGTATCTCATATTCCCCGCATTGGTAACCGGGTAGCGGATAAGGTTGCACACCTTAGCTACTTTACCAGGGGGTCAGAGCTATACCTAGATACAGGTCTTATCGACCTCATCCGTCAGGATGCTTTCGGATAGGGTATTCCCATCCGAATTTTTACCTAATCAAAAAAAAAATCTGAAAAGATTATAAAGGTTAATTTTTTTATTATAAAAAAGATGGAAAAAAAATGAAAATGTAAGTGTGGACTGGCTTCTGGCTAGGCAAAGGCCGCAAAGCTATCTTTGGCGTTGGATTTTGGCGGGTAGCAAATTGTAGGGTCCCCGGTAGTGTTACCGGCAGCTATCGGTGATTTGGGTAAATGAGTACTCCGTAGCACTTTGGACTTTTTGGGGAAGAATCAAATAAAACAAGAAGAAAATTAAAAGGGAGGTCAACATTTAGGGATTTGAAAGGGTGATTTCTTAACGTGAACCACACTTTCTTCCTTAGGCCAACTTAATCTTGCTTTTTCATTATTGGAATGAAATTTGATGTGTTTTTTGTTGTATGAATTATGATCCCTTTTATAACCCGTCAAGGTAAATCGTTGTATACTCCATCTGTTTGATAAAATATGTCGTTTATTGTTTATAAATATTTTTTTATAATAATAAAACTTATATAAAATATCTGTTTTTTAATAATTTGTATTCAACAATTTTGTAGTTAATATTAATAAGAAATTGTTAAAAAAAATTATAAAAAAAATAAACATTTTATATAGTTTTCATCATTTTAAAAAAATATAGGTGAATAGTAGTATATGTTAGTGAAATATTAGGGGAGGGGGTTGTGTGGCATGAATCAATGTCTCCTTAGTAAATAATCTCCACAGATTTTAACCTTTCGTATGAGCTTATACTCCCTCGGTTAATTAAAACATGTCGTTTTAGACATTTGCGCATTTTTTAAGAAAGCAAATAAAAGCAAACATAAATACACTTATACCCCTAATTATTACTTTATTTTTCCACTTTATTAAAAACTACAAATAACAAATCTCTAATAATTACAAGGATAATTTTGGAAAGTGAACACCAAAATATCTAAAACGACATGGTTTTCTTAACAAATTGAGTATATGCCAACTAGTTCAGAACTTGTGTCTTGCACATCCCTTACTTTTAAAATATATTGCATATAATGTCATTCATTATTTATAATATAAAAATATAAGTATTATGTATGAATTAAAAAGTGAGCATTTCCTAATGCATTGAATGATAAAAAAAAAAAATCAAATGCTAAATAATAAGAAAAATAAAACATTACAATTAAATGTATCATCAATATAATTTCAATAAATATAACGCCTTCAATAAAATAAACTACATAAATAAGGGAATGTAAAAACTGAAACTGACGAATACTTTTGAGAAACAATTGAAATAATTTTAAAAAATAATTGAAGTTGTTAGTGTTCCAATGGCTCCTAAAGCCGACATTTCGAATTTTCGAAACCTAGGATTACAAATTCATTTTGATGCGAAATTTTGATCGATTTTGCTTATTACGGAGTATACTTTTTGCTGTGTACTTAATTTGCATTCTGATTTGACCATGGATTTTCATTGTAATGGTGATGGTGCATGGAATTTCTAATTTAATTATATGTCAAGGCAATTTCAACCTTTTGCAAACAATTTTATAAAAAATAATATTTTATTAATCAAACATTCAACAAGGTTATTTTTAAAAAACAATATCGACTTCTTCCATCTCCACCTTTTTCTTTGAGTGAAAATCCAAGGTTTGCATAGCTCCTTACTATTGGGTCAAGTCGGTCGGTGCAAGCGGTTTCACCTGGTGTGTGACTTTTGTCGGCTGAGTCACGTGTCCGAAGTTTGTCACCAAAGACGAATTTCCTCAACATTAAAATAAAAAATCTCCACTTCCACACCCTAAACAAAACAACATTAACCCCAACGAGAGGACAACAACATAATCTAAAAACAATTGAGTTCTAGAGAGAGGGTAGAGCCCCTCCATCTCTATAATCCCCAAGAGAGAGGGTAGATCCCCTCTATCTCTATAATCCCCAAATTGATTGAGTAAACCCTAGGATTTCATCCTTTCCAATCTCGATTTTCTTGTGAAAATTGCATAAATTGGCGTGCTTCTCTCACTTGTTCATCTTCCTTGTACGGGGTCTGCCCTCTCTATCTAGGTAGGGGTGTGCAGAAAAATCCGACACGACACGAAAAAATACGAAATCGAAAAAACACGATACGATAATCGAGAAAATACGGATGTAAACGGTTCGTGATGGGTCGAAAAAATCACCTTGTCGGGTACCCGCCACGAACTGATTAAACTTTTTTATAAGTGAATACCTCACTTTTTTATCCCCCCCCCTCTCTCTCTCTCTATGACAATAAGACACTCGCATCTTCCTTTTTTTTCCACCATTTCAGTATTATTCACAATTTCATAGACAATCATACACCTACACCATAACCCATCTTCATGCCAACAGTAGCAGTGAAGGTTGTAAAGCAAATGCCAGTTCCCAAACATGAGAATGAGACTACCCACCACTTTTGCATAAAAAAAAAAACATATGGCATTCAAAAAATACAAATGCCAAACACAATGCAGATGCCAACAATAGCAGTGAAGGAGTTAGCCAGTCACACGGCACACACAGGGAAAAAAATATGGTTTGTGATGAGTACCCGGGTATTCGACACGGAACTAAATAACTTAACTGTGTCGGGTACCCGGGTTTAAATGGTTTGGGCATTTTGGGCTAAACGGTTCGGGTACCCGACACGATTAACCGGTTTGTGTCGGATACCCAAATATGCATACCCCTATCTCTAGGTGAATTTGTATGGGATTTGGGAGTTTGTTTGGTTTGTTGTGTATTCTGGGTTTCGCCCCCTCGAATCTCACTTGTTGAACTTGGGCTTCGTCCTTTCATCTCCAATCGTCCTTCGAGTCTCCCATCGTCTCCAATCGACTTCTAACTGCCTCCGTTCGACCTTTGTTCACATCGTCTTCTTCCCTAGTCTATCTGCATTAGTGGCTTTCGTGCGCTACTAGTCTCAATTCTCCTCCTCCTATTTGAGTGGTACAAGCTTTCCTTTCGCCCTCCATCCGTGGAGGATTCTTGTCCGTCTTCAATTCGGCTTGGGGTGAGGTTGGTTTTTGGTGGGATGCGCTCGTCATCTTCCTCTCGCCCCTCCCTTTTCCCTTCGTACATTGGTCTGGTCTTTCTCCCTCCTTCGATGTTCTTGTCGGTCGGCGTTGCTACTGTTGCCCTCTTGTCTCCGTTTCCATCCTCCCTTGTCCTTCCCGGCGGTGTCCCGTCCCCGACCTCCCTCCTTCGTCCCCTTCTGGCTATGTGGTTGTTTTCCAGCCACAACCTCATAGTTTCACCGCGTCTATTGAATGTGCTTCTCTTGTTCATCTGGTTTCTTTTGGGCTCTGATAAGACTCGAGTATCGGGATTGACCAAGGCTCGATCTTTCTAACACTATTTTTGCGAGGCTAATTTTTGTGGTTTATGGATACAAAAACAAGGGATATGTGGAGCAAGATTCACGATCCTCTCACCCTTGAACCTCATACACTCGATCTCATTCCTCTCGGAATCGCACTATGAGAATCTCGACCCTTTGAGACATTCGCCTCTCACTAGGGTGTCACCCTCAACCTCTCACCAAAGGGTTTGCTCTTAGCCTTTCACCAAGAACTTGTTCATTAACCCGAAATTATAGGAACTTATTAGTGGCTTAATCTTTAACTCAACTCAACCTGACAGCTTCATTAAAATGATGTTCTTACAAGAAATATATAGAGTGAAAATATAGCCCCCAAGCATCTCTAATCGATGTGAGATTTATTTTGATAGAAATAAAAACATGAAAAAATGTCCAGATTTGAACTGCTAAAAAAAACGTCAAATTCAAGCATCTTTGAACCCGATTTAGGAGAAGTGTCCTTCATGTAAGTTGTAGTCACTTAAAATAGTTTCCAATAAGTGCTCTTCGACTTCAGTCAGAATTTCATGCAGCTCAAAAGAGCCAAAATACTACGGTGTCGCCACGCAATTTTCTCAAACGAGGGTTGATGTTCGGCTCCAGCGACAAAGCTCTGTAAGATAAAGGAGTCGAGATCATTGACGATTAAGATCACATCAGGGCCAAGCCTGTGGTCCTTCGGGCCAAAGCTCTTATTCTCTCGAACTCTGCATTGGTCCTTTAGGCACAAGTTTTGGTGCCTTGGGGCCAAAGGGTGCGGTAAATGTGAATTTTATTTTTTTTATTCTATTGTTTATAAATACATCTTTTATCCCGAAAGAGTTTATCCAATATCTCGAAAGAGTTTGACTAAAATTCCGAAAGGGTTGAACAAATCCCAAAAGGGTCTGGAAAAATGTTTGTAGTGATAAGTAATACTCCGTAATAATTCTCCCTAGACTTTCTGCTTGGTCCCGAGATTTCTATTCACAAATTTTCGTCGGTTGATTGATCTTCCCTGTTTTGGCTCGTATTTTGCCCCGTTTTTTGCGTTGGGTCGCTGCTTTGGTGTTGTTGCATTTGGTTCCGAGTTGGGTTGAAGTATCGAGCGTCTTGTATCAGGCACGGAACCAGGATTACATTCTTGGGTATGCTGAATTTGCATATTATTTTATTTTTTCCCTATCCGTCACTATATCTATTGAGTTAAAAATTAGAAATGATTTTTTATCAATATTTAAATTAGTGATAATAGATTTAATTATTTTTCAAATATCTTTTTAAGTTTTAGGGATTAAATGAAGAATGAAGATGAAAAACTGAATATGAAAAAAATTCAGCGGCAATTAGAAGTGGGACTTGAGAACCCGCGTTTGCCTTGCAAGGCCTTTCCTTCTCTGCCAACTATGCCAGCCAATCGGTTTGATTACACCGTACACCTACATAATACATATTACTAATAAAATGGGGTGGGCTGCTTGATTGTGGGTCTTTCGTTTCCCTTCGCTCTGATCTTTATCTTAAGTAGGCTTCCCTTTCAATATAATTCCTGCCCTTTGTGTATGGGGCTTGTGGGGGCAAGTCGTTCTATCCCCGTTTTGTCAAAATTACTTTGGGGCTTCTTCTTGTTTTGGTGGGTTTTCGATCCTTGTCTGCCCTCCTACTAGCCTTCTCGTTGGTGTTTTGGGGTGTGGGTGTGCTGGGTTTCGACATGGTTGTCCGGACGCCTTCTCCGCCTACTACCTTATGTCTTCCCCACCTCCTCCGTTTGTTGCTTTTTCCGGTCAGGAGGCGTTTACCCGTTGCTATTACTCTCTCTTCGAGTGTGTGGGACTGTTGCTATCCGCCTTATGCCTTCATCGGTAGCATTTGCCGGCCTGCTCTTCCCTTTCCCTGGTCGGCGGTTTCATTCTCATGCCTGAGATGACCCGACTTTGTTGTGTTGGACCCGATTTCTCGTCCTTCGGGCCCAAGTCTTGGGTCATTTGGGCCCAAGTATTGGGTCCTTTGGGCCCAAGTCTGGGGTCTTTTGGGCCCAAGGTTGAGTTTTTTGTCAATTTAAATAAGAAAAAATTAATGAAACTTGCAATATCAAGAATCCGATTCGGGTTCTTGATATTGTCCCGAAAGGGTTTTGAGTATAACCACCCGAAAGGGTTTGAGAAAATCCCGCAAGGGCTTATCGATACTTTTGTAGGTGAAAGCTTGATGGCGTTTTGTTCGAGCAGTTTGCCGCTCTGCTTCCGATGTTTCTAGGAGATCTTCTACTTGGTTGGGGGGCGTGGAGTTTGTAGTCGGGTCTGGCTGGAGTCGAGGTGGTGCGCTCAAGGCGACTCCTTATTCGGGATAGAGTTTCATTGGAGTTCGTCTGCACTACCCATAGGAGTTAGAGTCCTGCTATACTACTGACCCGCGTTGCTACTGTTCGGTGGTGCTTGGCTGCATTCTTCGGTGGCTTCCTCAGCTTTTCGGGTGTTTGGTCTTCTTGGAACGTTTGTAGTAGAGTTTATTACTGTTTGGTTCACTACGCTTGTTATTTGTATTTCTGTGTTTAGGTTTCTCTATTAGACGGTTCGCCGTCTGCCGACTTCAATCGGCCTCTCGATGAGTCAGGCCTGTCTGACCTTCGAATTTTTACCTAATAAAAAAAATGGGGTGGGCTGCAGCACACACCAGCCCACCCCTAGGTCCATCTCTGTCTTGTATGATTTAGAGGATTGTGGTTGTGTTCGTGGTCTTTGAAGATCTCTCATTTAGGTTGTGGTAACGTCGGTGATCCGCACTCCCCTAAGATTCTCCCTTTTTCGGTGGTGGATTACTGTTCTTCTCCTTCTCGACGTCGAGACGTTATGGAAGTTACCGCACTCTCGTCTGTTCTTAGTATTCGTAGCTCGTCCACCGCTGACGGATGACTTTTATGAATTATTAGAGTTTTCTATCTTTATTTATTTGTGTTACCCCATCTACTTATTCGTTAGTCTCTCGATATTCAATTCAAACTTGTATAAGAACAAATTTTTACAGAAAAATAACCCAAAAAACAACACGCCCGATATTTAATACGAATACGAGTGAAAGGGCTTTATCTAAATCCCGAAAGGGTTGGAAAAAATTTCCGAATGGGTTTGCGAAATAATTTGGTACCGGTAGTTTAAATAATTTCTTCTCGGACTTCTAGTTTGGTCCGGGAGTTTGCACACATTTTTCGTCGGATGGGTAGTTCTTCCCGTTTTGGCCTGTATTTGTTCCCTCTTTTAGTGTCGGGTCGCTGCTTTAGCGTGGGTGCATTTAGTTTCGAGTTGGGTTGCAGTATCGGGCTTCCTGTATGATCAAGAGGATCGTGGCTGTGTTTGTGGTCTTCGAAGATCCCTCGTCTAGGTGGGGGCAACATCGGTGATCCGCACTTCTTCAGGTTTCGCCCTTTCCGGTAGTGGGTTACTGTTCTCCGCCTTCTCGGCGTCGAGACACCGTGTGAGTCGATGCGCTCTCCCGTGTTCTCGGCATTCGTGACTCGCTTTGGATCTCCCTCGACTCCTCCGCTGGTTGATGGCTTATATGGGTTTTAGGGTTGTTTCTTTCATCTGTGATTTTTGTGTGTTTATTATGTTGTATGTTGACGGTTAGTCCGTCTGCCGATTCGTCGGTCTATCGAGTTTCAAGTCTGTCTGAGCTCGAATTTTTACCTAATCAAAAAAAAAAAAAAAAACGAATACGAGTGGACCGAGTGGTTGCCAACCTGACCCGTCACCTCTATTTTCTTTAAATTTATTATTGACCCGCCCGGCCTACCCCATTAGTGTTGACTCTCCTCTCCCACTTTCCACCTGTTCTTTAGGTCACCTCCTCCTTCCCTGTTTCCCCCCTCTCTCTCACTCCTGTCCTATTTCTATCTCTTTCCCCACCCTCTCCCCCTCTCTCTCTTTCTGAAACCAAGATATTTCATCCCTCTCCCTCCCTGCTTGCTTCCCGTAGTTTTCAGCCTCAATTTCAGCTTTAATGGCGATCCAGCTTGCCGGCAGGTACTCCAAGACCATGTCGGAGGACGAAGAGCGGCTCGCCGTCCAGGAAGCTGCCACCTCCGGCCTCAAATCCATGGAGAATCTCATCCGCCTCCTCTCCAATCCAGACTCCAACCACCACCACCACCACAACAATCACCATGGCCACCTCCAGCAACAGCAGGTGGATTGCAAGGACTTAGCCGACGCCACCGTCGGCAGCTTCAAGCGCCTCATCTCCGTCCTCAACCGCACCGGCCACGCTCGCTTCCGCCGCGGTCCTCCTTCCGATCCCTCCTCTTCCTCCGCTTCTCCACCGCGTCCTCCTCCTCCTCCTCCGGTGCCGACAGTCCCCGCTAAGACCTTTCTACAGCCTCAGCCTCAGGCCTTGACGCTCGATTTCAGCAAGCCGAATCATCCGCTTCCCGCTGCCTCCAAATTTGTGGATCTGTCCTCTGCCGGAGGGAGCTTGAGCCAGTCGTTCAGTTTATCGTCGGCGAACTCCTCCTTCATGTCTTCCATCACCGGTGAGGGAAGCGTCTCTAATGGCAAGCAATTCGGAGGACTAAACGGATCCTCGTCTTCCTTGTTTTTGTCGCCGGCAGCGAAGCCTCCGCTGTCATCCTCCTCCACGATCAACAAGAGATGTCACGATTCCGACGAATTATCCGGCAAGGTCTCCGGTTCCAGCTCCACCCGCTGCCACTGCTCCAGGAAGAGGTAAAACTCAAAACCTAAACCTATCATTACGCTCTAACATCACCGTCCCTCAAATTGGATCAACAATTTCACATAAATCGAATCAATTTGGTGATTGAAACAGGAAATTGAGAGTCAAGAACACGATTAGGGTTCCGGCGGTAAGCTCTAAGATATCAGACATTCCGGCCGACGAGTACTCGTGGAGGAAATACGGGCAGAAGCCAATCAAGGGCTCCCCATACCCACGGTAATGATCAAATCCATTTGCTACCTGTAAATTTGGAATTGATGATGATAATCTGAGACGAGTTTGATCCGATGAATCACAGGGGATACTACAAATGCAGCACGGTGAGGGGGTGCCCGGCGAGGAAGCACGTGGAGAGGGCGTCGGACGATCCAACGATGCTGATTGTGACGTACGAAGGGGAGCACAGGCACTCGCACCAGCCCGCGTCGCAGGATAACATTTCTCCCCCGTCCCTCTCGCTCGGCATTGGATTCCCAGTCAACGCGGCGTTGGGGGCATTAAATTAAAAATTTCCGGAATTAAATAATTGTTGAGAGTTGACATTTCTAACCCTTTTGTAAGAATATTTTATTTTTCAAAGTAATGTTTGGTAGGCGGGGGTGGGAAGTTATTGCAAGTTGAGATTGAGACTTGAGAGAGTCTTGATGTGCAATAAATGGTGGGGTTGGATGAGGGTTGAATTTGACTATTGGTGGGTAGTAGGTGTAGAAAAACTAGAAGATGGTAGTGTTTGGAAAATCAATGGACGTGTAAATTCGAAGGGATGTGGATGGAGGGCACTTGTGAGAATGGGGCTCCTTTGATTAACTATGGTCATATATCGATTAACTATAGTTATCTAATCTGTACTCCATTTTATATAACATGGTCATATGTCGATTAACTCTATAGTTATCTAATCTATACTCCATTTTATTTAACAACGTGCTTTGTTTGGTTTAATATTAATACTCCTATGTGATATTATATAGTTTTAAATGAAATAAATATAAGATTTTAATTTAACTGGTTTTTGAAATCATAATTTTTCATTATCCACTCATCAAGCTTTTTGAAACTTATGATTAACAGCTAGGTTTTCCAAACATCATACTAGTTCATTAATCGGAAATTTCGCTAGGTACCCTTGGGGTATTACAATTTTCGCGAAGTATACAACTCTTATGCATATTTCGCATGGTGCCCCTGTGATTTTTTTTTTCCGCCTCGTGCCCTTTGGGTTAAATCTAACAGTTTTTGTTTATACTCCGTTAGTTTGCAATTAAAAAAAAAAAAAGGACGGACAGATGAGATTGAGAGTGAAGAGAGAGCGAAGCGAGCGAAGAGGAGAAGGTGGCTCAGATCCAAATTCCACCAGATGAAGAAAAAACTTTGATTCTCATCCATGGTGACTCTCTCTGCACCTTGGCCCAACAATTCCAACTCTAACCCCAATTTCAACCCTAATTCCAAATTTGAATTGAGTTGTGAAGAAGGTAGATCCGGATCTGGATTCGTAGATCTGGTGGTGCGTCGGCTCTCCATGCTCCCGACAAGTGCTTGTGAGTTGTGAAGAACAAATTGAACACCAATTAGGAACAAATTGAACACCAATCAAGGCCAATTTTGTCGAACTGTCTT
The DNA here is from genome assembly GCA_963922045.1 of Persicaria maculosa. Lineage (NCBI taxonomy): Eukaryota > Viridiplantae > Streptophyta > Magnoliopsida > Caryophyllales > Polygonaceae > Persicaria > Persicaria maculosa. The sequence goes on from OY998252.1 coordinate 13,053,382, forward strand.
GAATTGATTTTATTTCATTAACAGATCCCTGCTTCTTCGATCCATTCTTCCCGTCGGAGAGAGATCCGACCGCCACAACATCGTCATCTATTCCAGGAGAGAGGTCATCGAGGGGAGAAAATTTGACGTGAATCGGGGATCGATCTATTTTCCAGGAGGGAGGTCATCAATGGCGACTTGCAATCTATTCAATCCTCTTAATTTTCTCTCTGCAATCCATGGTGGGCATCCATGGAGGGAGGTCTATTTTCCAGGAGGTAGGCCTCGGTTGGAGTTGGAATTCTTGTCCAATCTTTTCCTCTCCACGTCCAATCTTTTCCTCTTCATTTTTCTTTTCCTCGGTCGGAGTACGAGCCACCTTCTCTTCGCTCGCAGTCTCTCAAACTCTCAGTTCTCCGTCCGTCTTTTTTTTATATAGATATTGCAAACTAACAGTGTATAAAAAAAACTGTTAGATTTAACCCAAAAGGGCACAAGGTGGAAAAAAAAAATCACAGGGGCACCATTCGAAATATGCAAAAGAGTTGTATATCTCGCGAAAATTGCAATACCCCAGGGATACCTCGCGAAATTTCCGACTTCTTACACGAGTAATCTATCGAACTCTTAACCCATTTCCTTTCTGTCACATAACATCAACATAAGAATACTTTTTTTTTAATTGATTCATTCATATTCGTGCATTACACTTTAAAACTCTTCACCGACTTTTAATCATTTTTTTTCCGACTTCCTATTCGAGCAGTTGTATCTCGCCAAATGTACGACTGGATCACCGGGTTCCAGTGTCAGTGATGTTGAAGGAATGCAAGATGAGCAAATACTGAAGGAAATAATGTGATTATTGACTAAGGAAATAGTGTGTGCTTCGTTGTGGTGATGGGTGCTTCATAGTCACCAGCTCCCAATGTCGGTGGTCGCGACGCGACCGTGTATTTGACGATATAATGGTCGTATTAATTACAAGATCCTTATTATCCAAAATTATAAATTTATTGCTTCTTACATTTTATAATTATGTCGGAGTATGATATTGTGATGAAGGAAAAAGTCGTCATTTTCCATTTCAAAATAAACTCAAGCTCACAAACAAGTATAGTAGGTAAGAGGTCGGTCCCACAAAGAAACAAGTACTTCATGCAATGTGTATTTTTTTTATTAGGTAAAAATTCGAAGGTCAGACAGGCATGACTCGTCGAGAGGCCGACAAAGTCGGCAGATGGCGAATCATCAAACGTACAACCTAAATATACAAGCATACAAATAACAAGCGAAATGAAACAAGCAGAAATAAACTCTACAATAGGACGACCCGAGAAGATCAACACCAAAAAAGCTGAGGAAGCTGTCGAAGAACGAAGCCAAGCACCACCGAACAGTAGCATCACGGGCCAACGGTACAACAGAACGCTAACTCATGTGGGTGGTGCAGACGAACTCCAAGGAAACTCAATCCCGGATATGGAGTCGCCCTGAGCGCACCACCTTGACCCCAACCAGACCCGACTCCAGACTCCACGCCCCCCCCCCCCCAACCAAGAAGAAGACCTCCTAGAAACACTGGAAGTAGAGTCGCAAGCTGCTCGAACAAAACGCCAACAAGATTTCACCTACATGAATATTGTCAAGCCCTTGCGAGATTTAGTCAAACCCTTTCGGGTGGGTTTACTCAAACTCTTTCAGGAGGTTATCAAGAAAAGGGAGTTCTACCAATCCTTTCAAGATTTTTACGAAATCCTATCGGGATTTAGTTTAACCCTTTCGGAGAGTTTTGGCCAATTTGGGCTTCTTTAAAATTTTATTATCTATTTTCTATTTATATATAAATAAATATATAAACTCAACAATTTTTTTTTTTCGGGCAGCCCCGAGCCCAAGGAAAAACCTTAGACCCAAAGAACAAATTTACAGGTCAGTGGGCCTACCACAAGCCCAAATGAGGGCCATCAGGCCGAAGACAACAATGGAAAGTCAGGCACACAATTCGACTGAAAATCCCGTCCAAACTCCGACTAGATGATACTCAAGTAGCACACCGGTGAACCAGAGAGAACCAGGCAAGATGGAAAGGAGCGGAATCCATAGATCCACCGAAGTCCCAAACCAATTTCTAAAGGGGGAGACCCATCAAAGTGGAGATTTCACAAATTCGACATAGATTTCACAATCGGAGCGAGGGATCTTCCTCAGCGAGTTTAGAGCCCGCTGGCTGGTTTGTTCCCTTTTGGGGTTTAGTCAATAGAGGAGCAGGATCATCTGCTGCTTTAGCCAACTCCAGACGGAGCCAAGATCGAGCACCACAGAGACAAAAAGGTTTTGAACAAGGAGAACTCTCAAACATATAAAGGAAAGTGAAAAGAGCCTCGCCCGGACAAGAGATCGCCAAAACAACACCTATTGTAGATAAGGAGGAGTACAAGGGGACGAAGACTCACACCGACGAAGAAGCCGTCGGAAATCAAGATCCACCGGAGCAAGGATTGATAGAGCGAGGAGGGAAACTAGGTAGAGACCGACCACCACAACACCGGCGGAAGGCAATTAACGGGATTTGGGATCGAAGAAAGAATATTGTAGAGATTCATTTGGCCAAGGATGGAAGCCATGGAAAGATTTCGAATAAGATTTGGGCGATTCCAACAGGAAGATTTCACAAAAGAGGATTTCACAAAAAAGGGTACAAATTCGCAACGTTGGTTGGTTTACTCGATCATTGAATCTCTTTCTAGTTATTTATTTCATATCAATTATTGTGATATTGTTTTGAATAGATTATTAGTCTAAAGTAGTCCTAACAATCTTTACACTCCTATGCAACCTAAAAAATTGGAAGATTTAACATAGAAGTAGTACAAAGTCCTAATATCCATAGCATTTATGCAACATCAATTCTCTAAAGAATCAATATTTAGTCGATATACCAACTCTCTACCTATTCAAGCTTCGTTAAAGTAACCCCACTAGAATATATTTGCTATTATGGATTTAGTTCACGAAAGGTACAGATAAAAACCCAGTGCAATGCGATTCTATCAAGTTGGCCAGACAAGATAGAACTCAACAAAATAAATAATTAAATACAAACAAGTTGAAATAATTGATAGGAATGACTAAAAATTTAAACTCACGATTCAACCAACCAAGTCTTGAACTGTAGGCAAAACCAAAAGAGTTTAGTTGCTCATGGCTTACATAATCTCAAGTCTTCGATCTCTAAATCTCAACGAATGAAAAAACTCGACCTAAACATGTCTATTTATAGGCCTAAGGTCGACCAAAGCCTAAAAACTATTGAAGCAATAAGATGGAAATTAGCTAGATTAGATAGTATCTTATCGCATTCGATTTGGATTACATCGTCACTGTATCGCCGCGGGTGCGGCTCCTATACACTCCGCCGTGGGCGCGTCATCATAGTCAAAGGCGTGGTTCTTCAGCGTTTTGACATTTGTTTTTGAATTTGGTCTCGACATTAACACAAAAGTTGTAGCTCTCGAAAAAAACTTTCCAATGCATACATATATTAGTCAATGGGACTACTGAGGCTTTCCAGAAAATGCATTACAAGTTTAGCTTGTCGAGCGATAACTTTTGTTGACTTGTTCTTTACATAGGCTCTCGAACTTCAATTCCGCTCCCGAGTTCTTCACTTGTTTTCCTCTACACTCAACCACTAAAGAGAGTATAAATGCAAATATGTATCAAAACATGCAATATGGACATCTAAATTACGCTAAATGCATCCTAATATGTCTACCTAAATACAAATTATCATATTTTTAAATAATAATTTTTAAATTTTTTAAAGTAACATACTACATTAAATATCACAAATACAAAATTGAATTTTAATAATCCAAATACATGATTAAAAAGAGTACATGATAAAAAAAGAAGACACTCATATCGGTTATAGCTAGCGAATGGCTTGAGCGCTTAAATATGGTCCACGTCAACTTATATATAATCTCTATTATTTATACACATATAACTTTTTATCTATAACTTTTTAAATATTTTTATAATTCAAACATGTACAAAAAGAATGTTCGTGGAGACCTTAATCCTTTAACGTACTCGGGCAATTCACCTGCGTCTCATTATGAGGTGGGGGGGGGGGGGGGGCGAGGGGGGGCTAGTGGGTGGGGTCCTTAGGCTATTTAGCCTATTGGCATTAATATACTAAGAGCATCCACATTTGTCATTCTTAAAATGAGTATCTTAACTTTTTTTATTTAAAAAAATGTCAGTTGATTACACTTGAATCAAGAAAGAGAGTGTCTTCTTCCAAATACTCTCTCACATTAGGCTTCCAAAAAACCCGACTTTTCATTTAATATCCTGACATTTTCTTTTTTTCTTTGAAATTTTTTAATTTTAAGACACCCACAACATATGGGTTGTGGGTGCTCTAACACAATTATCACTGTGCAAAAATGACCGAGGTGCGTATTAATTTGCATGTCCATGAATTGGTACAGTTTTGTAAAATAAAAAGTGACTTGCTAAAGGTGTAGTAGGTGAAGTTCCGAAATGACTCACCGGAAAAGACTTGTGGGTAGTACTCATAGATCCCCGGTTCGAACCCCGGATGATCGTTCTTTATTTACCAATTCAAGTTATAAGGTGGAAACCACAAGTGAGATTAAAATATCCCGCCCAAAAAAGAGTATTTTTTTACGACAAGTAACATTCATCAGGAGGGGAGGAGAATTGGGGCAGTGATTAGATATTTATATCCTCGCTATTAGCAGTGGCGGATCTGCGCGGGGGGGGGGGGGGCTCGGGATGGTTGAAGCCCCCCGCTGGCCAAAATAAGGGTTTATATATCTGTTAATTTAATAATATATAGAAGTGAAGTAAATTAAAATCACAAAGATGAATTAGCCCAGCGGATAGGACACGGTATCATTTTAATGAGGGAGTGTGAAATCCCAGGTTCAAATCTCATTCCACCCTTTTTTTTACCCTTTGTTTCATCTGTTTTTTTTTTTCACACACCAAACCCTTTGTTTGCCCTTATAGAGCCACGGTCGACAGCAACAGAGAGAGCGGGAGAGCGACAGAGAGAGCAAGCGTTTGAAAATTAAAATTGTGGTTTGTGGTTGTGGTGAGAAATAGATTTGTGAATTTGTTGTTTGTGATTCGGAACTTTGGTTGTGACTTGTGAGAATGAATTTGTGAAATTGTTACTTTATTATGAATAACCACCATTAGATTTTTGCGCATAATTTCATAGTTGTCATTCAGAAACTTGTGCTTGTGGAAGCCGTTTTGCATATTTCAAAAAATTAATTAAATAATATTGTAGTTTAGCTGTAAAATTTTGAAGTTCAGTGTTACATTACAATTGGTAATGTAGGTTCCTTAATCCGCAAAACAGTATAGTGACGTTTTTAGTGTCATTCAAAAAATAAGTAGGACTGAAGGTGTTAAGGGTGTACATAGGTATAATTTTAGACTCGAACATTTCAAGCCTTCATTTTTCGGAAAATTTTTTTAGCACCCCTTACAAAAATTCCTGGATCCGCCACTGGCTATTAGGGGTGTGTAGAAAAACCTAACACGACTGACCTGATATGAAAATATGATAACACGACATGAAAAAACACGAAATTGAAAAGATATGACAAGAAAATGACATGAACCGAGAAAACACGACTATAAACGATTCGTGTTCCGGTTGACAATATCACCTTGTCGAATACCTGACACGAACCGATTTTTTTTTTAAAAGGTAAGGTAGTATAGTACTAGTACAGATAGAATCTCTTATGTAACATTAAACTCCGCTAGATTAGTTGGTTCACGGGAAGTGTAAGCGCTCCGTTGGGCAAACAAACCCGAGTTTGAATCCTCCTCCTGGCGCAATTTTTTCCCATTTCCTGCTTCCAACTTCCCACTCTTCTGTGTCTCGCGCTTGCAGTCGCCCCTCTTAAGTTTTTATTATCAATATTTTTTTCTCAAGGTCGATAGTCATCAAACCCAAACCGACCCTAACCCTAACTCTCTCAAATCTCAATCCCAATCTCCTTGTTCGTTCTCCCTAACTCTCAATCGACATTCCAAATCAGATCTGAAATCGACTTTCGCTACCTTCCTCTCAGCTCTCACCTTTCGAAACGTCAAATTCGTCAATCAAACGTCATTGAAATCATGGTAAGTAAGAGATTCTTCAAATCGATTTGGTTTGTTTTTGCTCTTTTCCAAGCTTTTGTTGCGTATTTGTGGCGATTTGCTAGTTTTTTTTGCTCGAAACTATGATCAGTTTTGTGCTGTCTGCATCCGAGCACGTGACCCAGCCGACAAGAGCCACGTACAAGGTAACCCGGCTTGCGCCGACCGGCTCACACTGGTTAAACCTCGAATTTTCATCTAAGGTAAGAAAAGAGGCGGAGGTATGGATTGAACAAGGACCTCCTTACCCCCTCCCCTTGCTCCTTACCATTGGACCACCCCGACTGGGGCCAGTTTTGAATCTTTTGATTCACAGAAATGCATACCAAACCGACTCTACGATTTGGCAACGGGCAATCTCAACTCCCAAATAACCTCATTGATTCCAGAAATATGTTGGACTATCATCCACGTGAGCTCCTTGTGGCCCTATTAATTCCTTTTTGGGCTTAACAATTTTTCATCTCTGGGCTGGGCTTGTACAACTTTTGTGCACTTCCTTAGCCCAATGTTGCAAAACTCACTAAGAAATCATCTCTCTTAATTCCCACACTTGCCTCATTACATTACACTAGTTTAATGCTCAATACCACGAACTACTGCGCACAAATGTATTCAACATCTAACAATGATGATTGTAGAATTAGAAGATGACTATGTAATAAAGAAAATTGGTTATGTGCTCTTGAGTTTTGACCAATATTATTTATTTATTTAATGAAAGTGAAGATGTGGTAGATAAAAGAACGACTATATGCTTTTGAGTCTTGACCCCTGCTGCTTAAGGAAAGTTAAGACATGATAGAAAAAATAAAGAATGGTTGAATTGAATCTATACATGGATTTTGTATTGTTCTCTTATAATTAGAATTTACTATAGAAGAAAATTTATCCAATAATGTATTAATATATTTATGTATATATATATTTATATGATTTCCTTTTTTGTATAGAAAGTATTATTTCAATTATTATTTGACAATTAGAGAATTATTTTAATTATTACTGCGTATTTACAATTAAGAGAATTAAAAAAAGATGGACACTTGGAACTAGAGCTTCTCCTTTAATCTAAAAAAAAAAGTGTTATCTAGTACCTAGTACCTACAATACCCGTACTTTGTATGAGTGATGCTAAATCCTTTTTTTTTTGTATTTATCATGCACGAGAATATGTTAATAAATATTCTAAAATTGTATCGATAAAACATGTTAAAAAATAATAATAAACACCATAAATTTGAACAACAATTTGCTTTAAAAAAATTTCTCCCATAGCTATAATATATTCATATTTGTATTAATGGTAAAATTATAATCCTAAAATGAGATTTTTATATAGCCTTTTCTTATGTGACACTTGATTTTTTTTTACAGATATTGCTTCTATCCAATTACATGAGATCAGATAAAATTATTAGTTCTAGTTAATTTTTTCTTGCATTTATCACATATAGTAATATGTTAATACGTTAAAATTATATCAATTGTCTATAAAAATCTATTGAAAATATAATAATAAATGCAATAATTTGAATTAAAATTTGCTTTAAAAATGTTTTTTCTCCCAGATATTTAATATTTTAATTAATGGTAAAATTATAATCGAACAATGAGATTTTTACATAGCATTTTGTTATATAATATTTAATATTTTTTATAGGATAATAATGTTCAAAAAAAATTTTAAATCTTATTGATCCTACACTCGATCTAGATTTGTTCACAATTTAAACTGTATGAGGTATTTTGATTGGATCCATCCTTTAGAACCAATATTGTAGTGAACTTTGCACAACTTTAATGTACATCTGAACTAACACATCGAAATAGTAATCTAGACTTAATTAGTAAACACTAACAACTAAGGCCATAATTAATTGCTACAAAAATTAAAGCCTTAACTTGTATAGTTATATACCTTTGGAAGAGAAAAAAGGTGGGTGTACAATGAGCATTTAGGGTTGCCCTTTTTTAGCTTACTAGGTAATAACCGCGCGCTTTGCGCGCGGTTTTGTCGTTTTTTCATTCTATATATGTATTATTATGTTGCCATATTTGTTTTTCAAGTCAAAAATTTTGTTGTTTTGAAAACTTATGAAAGTCATAGTGCATTTTGAGAGCATAATTTAAATCTTGTTAATTCATCAGACCTACGTACAATTTTCAACCTGCTTTGCAGCTCCCCAATCTGATGAGGTATTGTCAATTGCCGAGACTTCAAGATGTGGCTACGCACTCGATGTTGGTCTGGTCTCTTATCTTCTTCCTTGGTTAGGAGGCTGAGTATGATGTCATCAACAATGTCCTCGATATCATAGCAATACCTGGTAATGTAAATACCCAAATGAATAGAATCAATCAATGGTAAAGTTTGATAGCATTATATTATACAAAATGAAATAGGCAAGAAAAGTCGTATTCTCTAAGCTCCTAGCCTATTTGGTATTGATATCAGACATGAGATATTAGATATGGGTATTAGATATCAATATCAAAGATATATGTATCAAATCTTATATCTGATATCTAATATCCCTGTTTGGTATTAAAAACTGATGCAATCAAAGATTGGCCTTCTGTGGTTGGAGATGCTCCAAGTAAAAACTGGGATGGATTGGTTACTAAAGGAAGGCTTAGCTTACCTGTCCAAATCCTGCAACCAGGTTTCGAAGGAGGTTTCTGTGATCTGCCAAGAGTCCAATTTGAGAAGCATGGCTACAGTGTGCAGATGAATTGCCTGCAGCTCTCTGAGCTTATCGTCAACATTCCAGACTTGAAGAATTTCCTTGTCAATGAGGCTACCCACCTGTTTCAACAAAGGATGGACTGCTGATAGTGCTAACTTGCATCCTATATACTCTAACGCTGGCATTCCGATCTAGCTAGTGTGGTGGAAAGTTGATCGATGGCCGCCGATTGTTGAAATACTTTGAACACCAAAATCAAGAGTTGCAAGGAGGAAAGTGTGCTACTAACTTTGAATATTGTTGGATACTTCCTTGGGTGGATGATGGATTGGTGGTGGTAGGTGACTCAACCCTTTCAAGTGAGTTATCTATTAGGCCCTGGTTATATATCTCCCTGTAACAAACGGAAAAAGTCATATGACAACCTTTTTTTCCTTATTCTCTCGAACCGGGCCGGGAGAGTCCCATTGGCGACCGGGGGCATCGGCATCACAAATAATTATACCAAAGCCAGCCCATCCCATTAAAAAAAAAACAGTATAATCATTCTCACAGTTATTCAAAAGCATTCTCTGTCCTAGAAAACAGCATGCACGTCATCAATCGCAATTTTAAAAAAAAATGAAACTCACAAGCACTAATGGAAATCAAGGTTGATTGTTACATACCAACATCCATCTCAAAGGGCTCTCTATAATCCAGTCCAGAAGGGCTGGAACACGACGAGAACTCAGACCTCTCCAACTGTTGCCTCCTACATCCAATTCCAAACAACATTAGAGCAAGATATCAAAATGCCAGTAAGCATGTTCAATCTGTCAAAATGCTCAGAAGGGCAGCAAGCATGTGACCTAGTTAGCTAAATCATGGACGAAACAGAACCATTTAACTATGGTTTTGTCGTTTTGATTAGTGGAAAGATCCAAATATGTCAATTCCTGATGTCCAGGTTGTCACCTGTGTATTCAGCGCATCCAATCCAAGAGGGAAATGTCAAACACACTTGGACATGGATTATTTGGTTAGACTTGGATTTGTAATTTTTTTTTCTTTTTGATCGATAAGGGGTTGGATAAGGGGTTCCAAAGCCTCTTAAAATGTTATCAGATAGCCAATTCCAGTTGACGGAATGACAGTGTGTATCGTTATTGCATGTGAGATATCTTTTTAGGCATAGAATGTGCCAAACTAAATCTAAATGTCGATTACTCAAAAGCAAAAAATCATTCTCCACGTGCTTTTAAAAATCTCAAAAGCATCATTAAAATCAACAGCCTACCACCACAAACAAACACACCAATGATATCACCAGCCATCCAGATTTTCAGGGCTAATAAAAGCACATAATTAAGATAGCTACCAAAGATCCATAAATTAAGTTCAAATGAACTCAGGAATAAAGGAAATTGGCAAAAAAAAAAACATAAAGTGAGGAATAGAAACAAATGTCGTCATCATAGTTGCAACTGGAAACTCAACCATATGAGTTATTTGAATTGTTAATGAGTAAACAGAGAGCAACTTAAACATCTTTGAAACGAAATGTACAGATCTTCAGCTATAATAATTGGAATGTACCACAGGGACGAAGGTTGATGACCAGGGCACACATTTAGTAGCTGAAGGAGGGCACACATTTAGTAGTTAAAGGAACCCCTGATACCTTCAATGCTTTCCTCCGTAGATAACCTGTATGCCAGAAATCCAAATTAGGGGGTGTAGTTAGCATGATTTAAAGAATGACGGTCGCATATGAACATCATAATCAAAGCTCTAGGTTAGCTATCTGTATCCCAAACAGGTCATCAAACCACTATTGAGAGATCTATGAACCTAAAATTGCTAACAAGACTGGGGATGGAAGCCAAACAAAAAGAGGTATTTTCTATGAAGTGGTCACACCATCAAACCATGCACAAAAATAAGCTTCGTTTATCTGATGCATCATAAGACTCAACCATAATTTCCTTTGTCACATGGTATATGCAAAATGATAAATGACCCAACAGACTGAAGGAAATAAACATTGCCAGCCCATCATGACTCATGAATCCAATAATATATCCTTGCTGGGGGCTGAGGAAGCTTTTCATGTAGGCAGGCAATCCATAACTGATAAGGGTACTCAGTAAAAGAAACCATAAAGCTGGTTACTATCCAAGAGTATCAACCATCAAGCCAAATTATTACTCAGGACAGCAAAGCATTCCAAAGTGCGTTAATGTGAAATTGTAAGTAGATGGTCACCTCTGCATAAAGCACTTGTATTCCTGACTCCTAATCAAGTCCTTCTCCCCTTCCTTCAACTGCATATATGCACACACAAAAAAAAAAGAGAGAGAATATATTAATGCTTTTAATAGTGAGATAAAATAGAGATGCTGAGGAGATGATCTAAAAAAAATCAAAGAATTTTCCCTAACTGGATCGCTCTCATAGATAAGCTCAAAACATAGTAGAGATAAGACATTGTAGAGCACAATTTTCCTTGGCAAACATAGAAAAGAGGGCAATGTCACGACAAATTGCCCCTACTTTTTATGAGCATAAAGATATCCAAATCATTCGAAGGGCAGATTTCTAAAGTCTTTTCAATAATCTATAATTTGTAAGGTTTCCTGTTTTTTTCCCTCTTTCTAATTTGATCAGTAAAGGTATCAAAAATCCAAACAAACCTTTCATTTTTCATTTTTCATCGGTGTGAACCATGCTAAAGAAAAGCAACAAGTCTTGAAATCATGTTTCAGTTCATGAGATTTATTTTGTTCATTTTTAGGCTCTGCCCAGATTTTCTCTTTGATTTCCATTCTCATCGTAGCGTAACTGAAAGAAAGTATGTACGAAAGATCTACAAGTGTCTTCCTTAGTGCCTAAATGGTTGCCTAGGAACTGAAGGAAAAAGCCCAGAATTTCTATATTCATAATGTTCTGTTTGGTCGGTCTGTTTGTCAAAATCTTCAAATTTCGCCAGGAATTCCGACCTTGACATCATCTCTAAGAACATCACTGGAACTAATCGAACAGAAGGACTGGAAGACCCATAACATGAAATTGGAATCGATGGATTCTTAATTCAAATAACAAATTTCTCCATTTTTCCTCCTATAATAAACAACTCACAAGCCACAAAATGAATATTCTATTAAAAAATCATAGGTTCACGGGATTGATTCTCCAATTTCACAAACCCTAACTATCTCTATTTAGAAATTGCACTTCAATTGAAAATCTAACATTCTAACTTTCAAGTATTTCAAATTGAATTGAAAATCTAATTCATAATGCATAAACTGACATAGAAAAGTGGAAATTTACCTTTGAACCAAAAAAATCACTCCTGAATCCTGATTGAAGAAGGCGGCCGACGTCAATGTCGAACAGTCGAAGGCGGAAAGCCGGGTCGACGTGATCCTGGTGGCCTCCACCTCGGCATGGTGAGGGGCGACGAGGAAATCAAGAGCACAACAAATTACACAGAAATCGGAGAAGGGGAGATACTTGCGATACGATAGGGCTGGAGGCGGTGGGAGCGAGGGCATAGACGGATACAGCAAAAGGAAGAGGAGGAGATCTGACTGGAGAAAGAAAGACATCGCACTAAGAAGGGAAGAGGTGGACGCGTGTCGGCGTGTATAAGAAACGGAGGCTAAGTAACCGAGCTGACGGAATCAAGTAACGGAGTTAAATAACGGAAATACTGTTCATTCAATAACGGAAATACTGTTCATTCGAGGGCTTCACTCTTTTATAATAGTATAGATACAGAAATGATTTAATTAGGTCAAGAGCAAACAAAATGTTTGGTGTGGGGGTAAAAAAAGATTGCAAATATATTGGACTTGACATGTACATTGCCATAGTAAGAAAAAATATTGCATGAAGCAGGTTCTCTCTAAATCATATAACGATCGAGATGAGGATTAACTAAGTTATACCTAGATTTCAATGGATCAAACATTTGTAAGGTTTAAGACAATTTAGATCCCCTATAACACTTTATGTGTTACAATCGACGTTACACTTAATTATTTCGAATATAAATTCATATTAAAAAATTTTTAAAAATATATTTATACTCTAGACACTTATATTAACATGTCTATAAAATTTTATTATTAAAATATATGTTTTAAAAAAATATAAAAATATTTTTAAAATAATCAATCTTTTAATTATCTATAATTTTTAATAATATTTTTTCATAATAAAATTTTATAAACATGTTAATAGAAGTGTATAGAATATAAATATAATTTTTATTAATTTTTTAATATAAATTTATACTCAAAATAGTTAAGTGTAACACCGAGTGTTACACTCGGTGTTATATGGGATCCGGACTGGGTTTAAGATATATAAAGCATTTATTTAGGCTAAAAAACTTAAGATTGCACTTAATATATAAAGAAAATAAGATATTAAGGCAAAAAAATTCCATTAAAAAAAGGCTAAAAAATGACAAAGTAGTATACAACACTTAAGATTGCAATAGCTTATTTGAGGGTGTAGAACCTTAGAGGTAACTTTTTTTAACTCAATGAAAAACAAGTGAGTCTCAAACACGTTAAAAATATAGGCGATAATTACGTTTCTAGAAAATATAATTCTTCAAAAAGGAAAAAGCCTAAGAAAATAATAATGATCATTTGTTTGATGAAAAATGTTGATATTGAAATGATTGAAAAGGCTAAAAAATCAATTAAAAGTATAGTGATTCAGGCAAATTTGTAGTACAATATTTTTGGACTTGTAGCTCTAATATTGAAAATTGTATACATGTATAATGGTTTAAAAGTTGGTGTTCGTACAAAACACAATAAGCAAAATGAGATTTTAAGATACAAGCTAGATTGATTATCTAAAATTTTGTAAAAGTTGAGCTATATAGAAACGTATTCACCGGAGATGGAGGTAATTTTGGTTATTAAACGACCCCAAATTTAATTGGTGATAGCTTCACACACACACACATTTAATTGAGGCAATAATGTGTTGTTGAACGTAGGGTAATCCATTGTATTGTATTCTATCATGTGTAGGTTTGCCCTTTTCTGATTTAAAATCTTATAAAATGCAGTTCAATGTGAGTATTGTGGTTTTTATTTTTCCAGTTTGTGTGGTTGTCCGTTGTTTTTGTTTGTCGGCTCTAGGTGTTTATATGTCTTTTATGTACTGTTTTCGTTTATGATTTGTAGGAAATAAGGTATTGGTTGTCTGTTGAAGAGAGATTTCATTCACGGAGCTAGTAATCTTTACTCCTACCCTGAAGTATGTGAATTTATCAAGCGAGGGTTGTCAGATTTTGATATTCAGTGATGAAGGGTTTATTTTCAATCAAATAAATTTATAAGATCAAAACCCCGCTATAGTATAGTAGGGTCAAGTTCGTCCGCAGGGAGAAAGTCAGTGACTCAATTCTAGTTACCAAAGAGCAAGAAATAGCAAGAAGAGATGGAAAATTATAGAATTTTTGGGGTTTGTGGGCTGCTGGAATTTTTAGGAAAAAATCAATATTATGAAAGATCTAGGGCATACCTAGGGATCACCACAACGATAATCATACAAGCATTGCAATGAATCAAGGAAAAATCATGTTTTTATCTATTAAATAGGTCAACTTGCATCAACTCTAGCAAATCAATCAATTTATTTTCACAAATTAATAAACTTTACTAACAATCTTAATTAGGTTATCAAACTTGCGTTTCAAAATCCTAATTACTATCCAATTCACAATTCAATCTTTCAATTCAATTGCAAAAAAAGAATTTCCCCAATTTTCATTGAGTACTTAAGCACATAAGATAGATAAAACCAATCAATTAATCAATTCATAGCAAAATTGCAAGCATAACTATCGTTGGGATCACCCCAACCCTAGAAAAGGCGACTACTCACGCATAAACATGGTAGACATTGCAAAATTCATGAAATAAATAAAAATCAGAAATTCAAATTGCATAAAAACCTGAGAATAATGTCAACAAAGCGTCACAAAAGCCTCACAAAACGTTCTCCAACTTTCGCTGAAGAAATCGCTTCAAAAAGCTCTCAATTCCGCTCACAAACGCTCTCTAAACGTGTGCTGAGAATTCTAAAAGTGTGCTGAAAAGTGGTGGGAGGGAGAGGAAGATCCTCCAAACCCTAATAATCCTATTTATACTTAATAGCCCATAAACTAAATTAGGAAATAACAAATATATGAATTTTATCTAAAGTCTATCTAAGGAAAAGGGTAAAAATAATTAAATCCGGGAAAATCAGGTCCGCTGGAGCCCATACCGATGCGCCAGACCTCGGTACCGACCCCCCTTAGGGTCGGTATGAGTCACTGTAAGCTTATCTCGCCGCACACTTCCAGATTGAGCCTCGGTACCGACCCAGGTGGGGTCGGTATGACGGTGTTCATCTCGGATTTCTCTGACGGATGGTGTCGACTCGGTATGGCTTGTTTCAGCTCGGTTTGGCTCACTAAAATGTCCGTATCTCCTTCGTTATAACTCCGATTGCTTCCGTTCTTTTTCCTATGAGCTCTAAATTCTCTTCCGCATCTTTTCTCTCTTAAAAATTTCTTCAAAAACAGCTTCCAAAATTCTGTAAAACACACAAAAGCTAGTGAAGACATCTATTTCTCATGAAATATGAAAACTTATGCAAAAGACAATAAACCCAATGCAAATCTTATGAAAATGACTCAAATTAATGACAAAACACATGGAAAAATATGACTAAAAACCATCACATCATTCAGCAGCTTAAGAATAGTTGTTTAAGGTTAGTCTTTCTTCAAGGGTCGCAATTGCGTTTTAATTTTCAATTAGTTCATCAGACGTTGTTCCATGAAATTGTGACAAGCAAGGAGATGGAAATGTGGTTTAAAGTTGATGGTCTGGTTGCTCTTTTTCTTTACTTGAGTTTCATGTTATAACTGGTCTTCCAGTTATTGAACACGATCCTTCTCCTCTCAATGTTGTTACCGTTAAACAGTTTTTTTGGCAAGCAGAGGGTATATTATGTTGTATACATAATATGTTTGAAGTTGAACCTAAAGAATCTCCCAAAAAATTAGTCATGACTAAGCTTTTGATTATTGGGAAGGTGTTGTTATTTAAACGGTCGGATCTTGTGATCGAGCTTGGATCATATATATATATATATAGCGCTTGCATGTGATGCTGAAAATTTTGAACAGTTTCATTGGGGATGCGAAAGTTATCGTGTCTTGTTTAAATGTTTGAGAAGGGTTTGTTCCGTTAAGAAGGGTGGCAAAGCCAGGGATGTATGAGTTGTTTGGATATCCTATAGCATTCTAAGTGAGTTTTATTTTTTAACTTCCTTTTGGGATTTTAGTAACTAATTTTATTTGTCAGTTGTTGCTGACAATCAGCTTGTGTTGTGTGTATATAAAACATGTTTGGATTTTGGAAATTTTTCCTTCTATTGCTGAAAAACTGGGGTGTAGTTTTAAATATGTTCCCAATGATCCATTCTCTTTACATTGGGCGTGTAATGACAAAAGTAGTTACGAACAAGTAGTGGCAATATTCAGTGGGAAAGTGATGAGCTTGTTATTTTCACCCTTTATTGTATGTTAGCATGATTTTTTGTGATGATCATTTGTCAGCATTTTGTTATTTTCATTTTATTTTCAGTATTCTTTGTATTTTCTAAACATGTCCCTGCTTATTCAAAGTATGGAGAATTTTCAAGGAAAGTTGGAATGGATTTTGTAAAGGAAGTTGCTGATGAATTTTTTGGCTGTTTGATCGAACCTGTTTTTTCCCAAACTTGGGAAGGCCCTCATTACAATGTGAAGAGTGTTAGGCAGTGATGTTGAGGAGTGGAGCGTCTGCTGGTGTGGATTCTGAACGTGTTTCTACTTCTCCTGCCACTGATTATGATGATTTTGAAGTCCCTCATTATAGTTCTATTGGTGTGATCTAGTAGGAAATCAAAGGCAGAAGATGGGAAAAAGAGGCAGAAGAGTAAGCCACTTTCGGGTTCCATTTTGAGGAGGGGATTCTCTAAAAGGGCAGAGGCTACTATTAAGAAAATTAGGGATGGTTATAATAATGCTGACAAAAAGGAGGGCGTTGACAAAGGGTGTAATGTAGCTAACAAAAGGGATAAGGGAGCTAACACCGAATAGATTCCTAAATGGGCGAAGGACTTGTGTTTGAAATGGTAGAATAGGTTTGAGATGCTTATAAGTAAGATTGTAATGTTAGAATAAGAGATTATTGATCTCAAGGAAAAACTCAGTGGAGTTGGTGATGATTCTAGTGCGAATGAGGAGTTAAAAATGGTGGGGGCGGTTGAAGAGGCTAGTATTAATGTCAAGGGAAAAACTGATATTGGTAATGAGGTTTTGTGAGGATGCTGACATACATGAGTCTGAGTCTTCACTTGATTTTGACAGTCCTCCAGGGGGTGCTGTCATTATTAATGGAGCTACTGAAATGTATTGGGGGGGGGTTGGGATTTGATCCTGATGGAGGGGGCCTCGATATCATACATGCTGAAAATGGAGCTTGACAATTTTAGTATTTGTGTCAAAACATTTGTCAAATTATTAATTAGTAATGTATTGTTGATTTCCAATACGACAAATATCATAATGTCTATGTTGATATTTGTCGTATTGGAAATCAACTATCTATCATTGTTGTTTAGCTTCGGTAAGTAAGCTTATAAGCTGGCATTTGTTTCTTTGTTTGTTGGTTATCTTTCATGCATGCTCGAAATCAGGTATCTATTAAGTGTTGTCAGCTATTTGGTAGCGATTGTCAGCTTCTATTTGACAATGTATTGTGTTTGTCAGCATATGTTTTCAATCTTCATTAGCGCAAATACATGTATGCAACTGTTTATGTTTGTCATACCTTTTTATTGCGAAATGTCTTCGATGTGAATGTTTGTGTTAGCTTACCTTTTTATGGCAAATACGCATATATTGTGACATTTGATTTCATATATTTTCAAATAAATATGATGAGGGAATCGAGTATATATAAAAATGCCGGTCTATACGGTTATACATACATATATATTTGTTGAGAAGTGACTTTAGTCTGGAAGTATGTGTTGATTACCTGATTATGCTAACAAGAGAATTTATTTAGTCAATGTGTGATGATATTGTGATGTCTAAAGATTTAATTCAAAAATATGATGATATAGTTTATTTTAAACATGATTATATATATGTGGATAAATATGTTGACAAACTGATTTGAAAGAAAATATGTGATGATTATGGTGAGACGAATATATTATGATGACAAAATATATATAATCGAAATTGGGTGCGAAATTCTTAGGGTAAATGAGGAAGCTGACATTCGCGGCGGGGGAGATAGGAGATTGCTGAGCAGGATGAGGGCGTTGAGAGGACACGGACATGTGTTAGGGGATGACCGGTGGACAATTAGTTAATAATTTTCGGATGGTGGATATTTAATTAATTAAGTCTTATTATATGACCAATTAGTTTTTTTTTATCCCAATAAGATATTTTAAGGTTTAATTTAGTGGATGTCCAAAAAAATGGACATAATTAAGTAAATGTCCACTTTTTTAAACAATTAGGTAAATGTCCATATTTGACATTTTTACCCTTCCTTTCCATCCCTTACCCTCCCCTTCCCCCTTTGATTCATACCCTCCCCTTCCCCCTTTGACTATTTTTAATTTTGACATTGACTAGTCAACATTGACCAATTAAGTCAATGCCTAGATTTGATGACAATTATTTTTGGTGACATCTGTTTCTGATAATTTTTTTTGGTGACATTTTTTTTTCTGGTGACAATTGGAGTAAATTTTTTCTGGTGACAATTGATTTTTTTTATTGGTGACAGATTTCGGTCAAGGCCTATATTTTATGACAATTTTTTTGTGACAGCTGCATATATTTTTCCGATGACAGTCGTTTGTGACAATTATTTTGGTGACAACTGACTTTTTTGGTAACATTTAACAGAATTTTTTTTCTGGTACTAGTGAACACTGTCACCAACCTATTGTCATCAATTACAGAATATATATTGTCATCACCGACAGAACATTATCACCAACTTTTTGTCACCTACTATAAAATATTGTCACCACCAATTTTCACTAACTACATACTATCACCAACAAGTTTGACTAGTTTCTCTCACCTAAAATTGTCACCAAAATAGTGTCACTGACATATTTTCACCAACTGCAAAATATTGTCACCAAACTAAAATGTGTGTATAGTATTAATGACATCACATTTGTCACAAAATATTAACTCATTTTTGTCACCAAATAAAATTTGAAAAGTTTGACTAGTTTCTCTCACTTAAAATTGTCACCAAAATAGTTTCACCAACCAATTTTCACCAACTACAAAATATTGTCACCAAAATAAAATCTGTGTACAGTAGTAATGTCATCACTGTTGTCACCTAATATTAACTCATTTTTGTCACCAAATTAATTTTTAAAAGTTTGACTAGTTTCTCTCACCGAAATTGTCACGAAAATATTATTTCAATACACATTTGTCACCACGAACATGTAACCACAATAAATTGTCACCATGCTAAGATATTGTCACCAACCCATTTTGTCAAAATTTAATCATCAACTTTACTTGTAATTGCATATCATATCCACAAAAAATTGAAACGAGGGGAGCACAGACTGAATCGAATCAATCAATTTCCCGAATTTTACCACGCACCGAATCGAATTAAGTAACTCCCTAAATTGTGTCACTTTTGTCACCAAACCGATCACAAATTAATCATCTTCCTGGATTTTCCCACAAATCGAATTGAAGCAAATCAAAGCTTTTGAAGAAATTGAAAAACATGACCAATCACTAGGCTACAATCATACAAATCAACCTCTTTGGTCGCAATTACAGATTCATATCAACATACTAATTTCAGAAATTCTTCGAAGAGATGAATCTAGATGGGTAAAAATGAAGGTCTACTAGCAAAGCTTAATCAATAGAGATTGAAAGGCAAGATTATGGAGAGAGTGAAAACCTTGGTCTTTTAGCTTGGACAAAGCTGCTTCGAAGCACTAGTCAATTGCCCAAACAAAAGCCTGAATTCAAAGCTCTCACTTTGAATTTTGATTCTGTTGCGTTTCGAGATGATCGAATCGATGCGGTCTGAGAGGAGGAAGTAGGTGAACCAGCCAGAGAGAAACGGCGGAAAGAAACCGAGCAAAATCGTATGGCTTCCATTGATACGAGTGTCGACTCTGAGAGGAGACGACGGTTAATAACACGAGTGAGGATGAAGATGTTCGGGCACGTCAAGGGTGAGGATGAAGATGGTTTACGCAAGCTCCAAAGACAGGTTCCAGAGAGAGGTCGACGAGATTCAAGTCGAGTTGCAGGCTAGGGGAGCAGGTCGGTGGCGGCGACAGGTTCAAGAGAGAGGTCGACGGCGGTGGCGGAGGAGCGAGGTCGGAGGTGTCGATTCTGGCGGCGAGGAGAGCGAGGTAGGAGGCGAAGGATGGAGGCGGAGGAGTAATGACGGCTAGGGCTCAGATGGGAGAAAGGGAAAGGGGTGTGGGTTAAGGGGTAAAATTAAAATAGGGGTATTTTGGGATTATGAAATTATTATGGACATTTTCTTAATTGTCAAACAAAAATGGACATTTATTTAATTACACTTTGTAAATGGATATTTCACCAAATTTTTCCATATTTTAATCTATAATAAATATAAATATACATATATAGGTCTAAATTTTTTATATATATATATATATTATAGAGAGGACTATAATTAATTTTAGATCTAAAATCAAAACCTTTCCTTAGTAGAATATTCGATCCATCAATATTCCTATCAAGAGTAGGTCCCCTTTGTACACCAAAATTGGTCCCCATTATCAATTCATCAGGCATTATGTATTGGAAGCTTTCTTTCAATCTATTGGGCCTTCCATTTATTTTGCGCTTTTACCATGCAATTGATTCAGGTTTTTTTTTCTTTTTCCAATTGACATTTTTTCCCCAAAACTCGGTTAATGGTAATTACTTGAAAATATTATCAAAATAATCCTACTTGATTAATATATTTTGCCTAATGGTAATGCCTACTTAATTATATGCCTCATATTGCTGACATTAATTACAAGTCAAACGGATATTATTGAAGATAAGGTCGGTTGTTTGCTTTAATATTTTTATTACTTTATTTTTTCATTTTTCATTTTTTTTCATATAATAAAAAAATACAGTAGATAATTGCAATAGGACAATATCATTTCTTGGTTTTCGTGGGCCAACTTGAAACACTATTGTTTAAAATATTCATACATTAAGGTTTTATCTTCTTACAATATGCCATAATAATGGTGGTTGGTTCCGTGTTGTCTGCTTTTGGAGGAAGATTTTCATTTAGGATAAGGTGGTATGGGGAAAAAATAATTTAACTAAGACATGTGTGTGGGTTATTTTACATCAATTTGATATGTGACATTTATTTTCATTTGAACAAATAAAACCCATTATAAAGTGATTTTTTTTTCTCAAAATATTCACCCAAAAATAAATATTTACCGAAATATTAACACTTTTAAACCATTTATAAAAATATTCATTTTTGTCAGACAAAATCAGAAAAACGCGGTTTAGGGCCGCGTTTTATGCCCAAAATCCTGAATTTGAAACCTTTAAAATGTGAATGAAAAAACGTGATTGAAAACCCGACCAGATCAGAGAGAAACGCAGGTTCAAATCGTGTTTCTTTCCTTTTCCCATTAATTAGAAAAACAAATGAGGCCGCGTTTTACCTTTTGATTTTTTTAAATAAAAAATAAGCATCGCTATCGTGTGGGCATTAGGCAGCCACTGTGCACCACCACCATCGCCGCGCTCGAGACAGACGGAATTAGGGACCACCATCGTCGGCAGCGTCTGTGCACCACGGCCACCACCTTCGCTGACACCCGAATTGGATCTGGAATCCGGCAAATCGATATTTTGATCAACGATTGAAGGATTTGGAAGGTGTCAAAGGCCAGGGCTGGATTAATCGGTGGCCCCTTCTTCCGTCTGAAGCCGGTCTCAGGTGGCGGCGACGGTGGCGGCTATGGCCCTTTCTCTCCGATCTCTCGGATTTCCCTCACTGGTTCCACAACTCCCTCCTCCAGACCCTCCTCCGTACCCTCCACTCTTGCCTTTCCTCCTCTTCTCCCTCCAGCCTCCTCCAAGCTCCTCCTCCAGAGCGACCTGGACATCGCCTCATCCTCCCTCTCCAACCTCGACCTCCTCCTCTGATCCGATGTCCTCTCCCACTCCTCCGCCATCGTCCTCTCCCACCCAGCCCCCAACTCCGACTTCGACGATATCTCCTTCTTCATCCGCGATCTCTTCACCAGGCTTCAGATTGACGGCGATTGGAGAAGTCGATGGGAAGGAGCTCCTGGCTCCGGGCTATTAGTGGTGGACGAGCCTCCTGACTCTGGCTCCCCGCCTTGAGCGGCGCCTCCCCATCTCCTCCGTTTCCCTTCTTTTCTATTTTTTTTTAATAATAACGTAAAACACAGCTTGATGTCGCGTTTTACTTAATAATTTGTTTTTTTTTAATTTCGAAATACAAAACGATAAACACGCGGTTTTAAATCGCGTTTTATCCCAAATGTATTATAAAACGCGATTTCAAACCGCGTTTCTATAACATTTTAAAATTTGGCCAAATTTTTGCGAGGGGAGATATCACTTCCGAATAAAAAGCGAACTCAGTCCGCGTGTCTCTGAAAATCCTGCAACTTTTGATTATTTGTGTAAATACTTTGATTTTGTGAATTTATATGTAAATGTTTATTTTTTCTTGAATATTTCAAAAAAAAAAAATCTTATAAAGTTAGGTTAATTGTTAAATAGAAAGTATGTGTATAGTTGTTTTTTATGTGACATTAAAATTTATAAATTCAAATTTTAGGAAATTTCATTTCTTTAAAGATTAATAAATTTAGTTTAAATTATTGTTTATAAAGTATTTTCATTAAAAAATTCTTTTATATGTACTCCCTAAAAATATTTGTTAACGAGTGTTTTAATTTCCTTTGATTTATTGGCAAGATGTTGTTGTTGTTATTATCATTACTATTATTAAAGAAAAACTCTTATGTTTATTTATTTATTAGTTTTTAAAAAATGAATATATTTATTATACTTACCTTGTCTTCACTTATTGTAAAAAAAAATCTATCATATTTCTTCACTAATTATTATGCAAAAAGTGAACAATTTTTCTTCTTTAAAAAGAGTGTTTTAATTGTTAATTGATTTAAGTGCAAGAACAAGAATTTTATAAAATTAATAGGGAACTAATCTCTTTTCCAATTTTTTTTATTGGTAAATGTACTTTAAAGATTTTGTTTTTGTTAGTTATAATCTTTTTTTTTGTAATGACAGATTTGTCCATGATTTTATTGTAGCAAATCTCTTATTAATTCTCATTCAATTAACACTCATTCAATTCCATTGTCGCTCGTTTCATTCCACGCTTCTTCAATTAATTGACGCTCATCTTATTTTTTTTGCGATTTGCGTTAATTTAGGTTACAAGTACCGAGGTACATACTTAACACGCGATCAGTTAAGGATGAAATTAAATATCAAATATGTACGCAATTAAGCTAATTAGTACTCCCTCCGATCTAAAAAGATTGTCGTTTGACTTTTTAACATGTATTTTGAGGAGCTAAAAACTATATAAAATAGGAATAATTTGGTGAAATATCCATTTAGGATTGTTAATCAAGTAAATGTCCACATTCATCTAACAATTAAGTTAATGTCCATAATTTTGTTATAATACCAAGACTACCCCTATATTAATTAACAATTTTTCTTTAAAAAAAACCCTTCCTTTCTCCATCTTTTTCCCGTGCGTTGCTGCCTCTCTCAATCTCGTCGTCTCCTGTTCCTCTCTCTCGCCATCGCCATCGCCATCTCCAACCTCCGGTGTCCATCATCGCTCAACCGCCGTTGCCGCACCTGAGGTATGCTCTTCTCTCTCACCGCTCCCCGTCCCTCTCAATCTTCTTTACCCCGTCACCTTTCATTGTTCCTCTCAATCTCCCCGTCCCTCTCGCTCAAGCATTGTTGGTCGGACTGAGGTTAGTTTGTCCTTGTCTCGCCTTTTTCTGTCCCTCTCAATCTCCCTTACCTCTTCTCCGCTCTCCGTGTCCTCTCAATCTCTACTTAATTTCGATTCCCTTTCTCCTTTTCCCTAAATTCGACCCACTAAATCAATTTTTCGGAAACCCCCTTGAAATTATGTGATGCTTTTTGTGAAATTGCAATGTCATTGTTTGCAATTAGAGCAATTTTTGGTTTTGTTGTTAATTAGAGCATTTTACTTCTATATTTCAGTATTTGTTTGGTAAATATGGGATTTTGCCATCATGATTGGTGTTTGGGCTTCTTGGAACCGGTGACAATTGGAGGTAATGGCTGAAGGTGACGGGAGAGGTGTAGATTGCCGCTTAAAGAATAAACAATCAACTGCAGCTTCAAGTTCATCAGTTTCTCAAGGAATTGGATTTGGATGAGGTGAACCAGATCTTGGTGTTGAATTGGTGTTGAATATTTTGATAGAATTGTTTGGGAATTAGATACAATTGAACATTTTGATTAGCTTAATTTTTTTTGCTAAATTTGTGATAATAAGTTTTGGAAATACGAGTTGGTGACAATATCTTGGTGATAAATACGGGTTGGTGACAATGTCTTGGTGATAATCAATTTTTTTTATTGGCGACACTATCTTTGTGATATTTAGTATGGTGACAGTATCTTGTTGATATTTATTATGGTGACAATATCTCCGTTATGTTATTGGTGACACTATCTTGGTGATATTTAGTATGGTGATGACAATTTTTTTGTGATTACATGGTCTTGGTGACAAATATTTGTTGAAATAATATTTTGATGACACTAGGTTGATGGCACTATTTTATTGTTCATGACAACAGATTACTAAAGTAGGTTGGTGACAATAGGAGGTGGTTATAATGTTCTCTGTTTATCGATAATAGATTGGTGAGAATGTTTATTTTTAGTTGGTGACAATTGGTTTGTGACAATGTTTGGTGATAGTTTTCACTTGTTGGTGAAAATAATTTGATGACAGTGTTTCATAGTTGCTGACAATAGGTTGATGGCAAATGGAATTTATGTTGTTATTTTTAGATTGGTGACAATTGGTAGAGTTATATATTCTGTTTTGGTGACAAATGGAATTTATATCTCATTTAGCTATATGTAATTTTCATTATCCTTCTTTTCAATTGTAGTGGAAGTTGTGGTATGTATACCATCAAATATATCGAGAGTCTTGCATTTCATGGTGGTATTGAAGTTATTTCAGACAAGTATATGAATGCGTATAGAGAGAGAGGATGACTATAGAGGGTCTTGCTATTTTGGATGTTAAGTATGAATGTCTCAACTGTTCCCCTTTGTTTTGATATTTTTGCAAGTTGATGTAGTCTGATAATTAAGTATTACAAAATTAAACTTTACATCAAATTTCATCTACTTAGGGTTATTATTGTAACAAAAATGCGTTAATATTAGATGACAAATGTGATGTCATTATAGTATTGTACATCAAATTATTCGTTTGCTCAAGTTTAGCCCCTCTAGAGTTTATGCTCCCCTAGTTCTAGGGTTTCAGTTTCGTAATAAAAATGTGTTAATATTAGATGACAAATCTGATAACATTGGTATTGTACACACATTTTAGGGTTTAGTCTTTAGGGTTTAGGGCCAAGGCCCTAAACCTTAAATCCTGTACATCAAATTTTCGTCTGCTCAAGTTTAGCCCCTCTTGGGTCTATGATCCCCTTGTTCTAGGGTTTCAGTTTTGTAACAAAAATGTGTTAATATTAGATGACAAATGTGATAACATTAGCATTGTAAACATTTTAGTTTGATGAAAGTGCTTTGTAGTTGGTGACAATTGGTTGGTGACACTGTTTTGTCGTTGGTGACAATTAATTTCTAAAAATAGATGGTTGACACTAGATATATTGGTGACAAAGTTTTGTAATTGGTGACAGTAGATTATTGACCAAAGCTTGATGAAAATAGGTTGGTTACACTATTTTATTGTTGGTGTCAATAGATTACTGAAAAGAGGTTGGTGACAATGTTTTTTATAAATTGGTGACAATATGGTTGATTAAACAATATGAAAACAGTGTTCTGTAGTTGGTGACAATGTCTTGGTGATGTATAATGTTATGGTGATAATTTTTTTAAGGCTACAATATCATGGTGACAATATATTGTCATCAACCTCGTCATTAATAGTTGTCACCAACAATTGTCATCATGAAAATCATCTATTAGCAGAAAAACCTCATTTGTCACCGAGGAAAAGTGTTATTGGCAACTGTCACTGGAAGAAAATCAATTGTCACCCAATTTTTTTTTGTCACCAACAATTATCACAAGAAAAAAAAATCAATTGTCACTAGAAAAGATTTTCCCCTAACTGTCATCGGGAAAAATAAAATGTCACAAAAAATCAATTGTCACCAAAATAATTGTCACAATTAACTGTCACCAGAAAAATATACTCAACTGTCACCAAAAATTTGTCACCAAATGCAGGCGTTGACTGGAATGGTCAATGTTGACTAGTCAATGTTAAAATTAAAAATGGTCAAAGGGGGAGGAGGAAAGGTTAGAGATGGGGAAGGTGGGGTATTTTTGGAAAAAATGGACATTTACTTAATTATGTAAAAAAGTGGACATTTATTTAATTTTGACATGAAAAATGGATATTTACCAAATTTAACCTATAAAATATCCACTTTTTTTAAATTATTTTTTTACAACTTAATATTTGTTGGTAATAAGTATTAGATTATAAAAAAATAATAATAAAAAAGTTAATATATTATATAGTTTTTAACTCCTTAAAATACGTGTTAAAAAGTCAAACGACATCCTTTTTGAATCGGAGGTAGTATACGAATTGGGTTGCAGCAATTTCAAATTCATTTGGACTTGGATTTGGTCGTTTTAAGATGCATGGTGTATCAGTTATAGTGTACTCCCTCCGATCCACAAAGGATGTCGTTTGACTTTTTAACATGTATTTTAATGAGCTAAAAACTATATAATATATTAACTTTTTTATTATTATTTTATAATCTAATACTTATTACCATCAAATATTAAGTTGTAAAAAAATAATTTAAAAAAAGTTGATATTTTATATAGTTTTTACCTCCATAAAATACGTGTTAAAAAATCAAACGACATTCTTTGTGGATCGGAGGCTGTATGTTTTATTTTTTGGATTAAAAAATCATAAATATGATTTTTAATGAACTTGATTCTAACTAAATAAAAAAGGGGCCATTTAAAGTTTTAATTATACTTAGAAAAGGAGAATTATTTTTATTCAAGGTATGAATTTGATTCTATAAAAATATTAAATTAAATAGGTAGTACCAATTACATGCCAACAAATAGAAATGCATGTATAAGATTTTTTAGGGTTACATAAGCTTGAAAGATAAATAAAAATGAAAGATTATAACAAAAACCATGAATAGGCAGATGATAAACATACAATATTTAAAATACCATTCGAACATATACTTTAACAGCATAGGTTAAACCTTTCAATTTAGAAAAGACTCCCCATAGATTCACTTGTTTAGCAAGTTTTTAACTATTTGAATAGGGTTTGTCAATGTGTCTTTATGAAAATCATCTTTCCAATTTAGCTTCTTAACTTATGTCATTATTATATGATACAGTATATGTTATATGTTAGGCAAACTTTAAAATTAATATGGTTAAAAAATCATAAATATTGTAGATTACAAATTGACCAGATTTAAAAGATTTTCTATTGTAAGTTTGATGTGTATAGAAATATTAAAATAGGATGGGGTAAAATAAAATCAAATCGGTTTGATATACGACATGTGAGTTGAGAAAAAAAAAAGGATTTGGATATGAATGGGTTTGATAAGTAAAAAAGTTAAAATTGAGATAAATATTTGTTTGTTATAATATTATTATATTAAGGATGGATAAACACTAGTAAACCCTAGTTTCCTATGTAAACTACTATATAAAGGGTTCTGAAGATCCCCAATAATACATCAGTTTTTCCTCTTTTCTCTGCGCCTCTCTTCTCTATTCTATCTATTATCATACGTTATCAGTACGAGCCTCTATCCAATGAATCCCTAAGCCCCACCATCGATCTCCCAACCCCCAACTCTGAATTGACCGTACCACTGTCATTGGACAAATTCGATCAAATCCCAATCGGTGAATCGCCAGCCTCATCCTCATAAGCCATCAACTCCACCGCCCTTCTCCTCCGGCATCCCAACCTCGTTTTAGCGCCCACCGTGGGGCCCACTCGAGCCGTGCCAGAGTTGCGGTGCGTCCCCTGCCACTCATCGGCGACGAATACAGGGACCCGCAACCCAGATCCAGCGGCATCACCATCTCTCGGGGGCGAGATTCGATCGATGGAGACGCCGACGCCTCCGAGCCTGCCAGTGGGAGAGGGTTGTGATGTCCACATATACGCTAGCACCGAGGAACCCTAATTCCTTGAAGCGAGCCCAGACCCGGCGTCGGAGTATGGAGCCTCATCAATCACGCCTTGGCCAGCGCCTCCTCATAACCTTTCACCCCCATCGTCGGCGCAAGGAGTTCGACTACTCCACTCGTCCGTCCCCGACTCTGATTGAATCGCCGACCATAATCTCACAGGGCTACAAACCGTCGATCACAATCGCCGACCACAATCGCACGAGGTTGAACCTCGGCCTAGTCGGAACAAGGATTGACCGTCGATCACCGCCTCCAGGAATTCAGAAACGAAGAAGAAAGGTTTGAGTTTTTGCAGACTTCTTATTAATTACGAAACCGGCCTGAAATTTTTAAAAATTATAGATTGGACCTATATTTTATATAATTACAGAAAGCGGCCTAAAACTTTCAGGGATGCATATTTTGCCCTTGTGAAGTATTCACATATTCTGAAGATGATGTGTGACCCCCGAAGTGGTTGAATCAATCGAATTTGTAGTATCCTCTGTAGCGGATGAAGTAATCTCAAACCCTGAAATGCGGAATCTCAATCCCTGAAGCCATTGGATGCGGAATCTCAATCCCTGAAGCGATTGGATGCGGAATCTCAATCCCTGAAGCGATTGGATGCGGAATCTCAATCCCTGAAGCGATTGGATGCGGAATCTCAATCCCTGAAGCGATTGGATGCGGAATCTCAATCCCTGAAGCGATTGGATGCGGAATCTCAATCCCTGAAGCGATTGGATGCGGAATCTCAATCCCTGAAGCGATTGGATGCGGAATCTCAATCCCTGAAGCGATTGGATGCGGAATCTCAATCCCTGAAGCGATTGGATGCGGAATCTCAATCCCTGAAGCGATTGGATCAATCGGTCGTATCCCTTGAAGTGGATGTTATTTTATTATATCCCTGAAGTGATAAACGATCGAATTTCATCCCTGAAGTGATGAATTATTTATTTATTTATTTTATTTTTATGTTTTTTTTAAATTATAGATGAATTATCTCCTGAAGTAGATAAAATTGTTAAATTTATATATCATCTCCCAAAGTAGATGAATGATAAATTGATCTCGTCCCCAAAGAGAAGATCAAGCCGATAAATCTCATCCCCGCAGAGATGATCACGCAGATAAATTTCATCCATGTAGTGATGAAATTATATTTATTATTTATGTTTATTTATTTTATATGCATGTTATTTAATTTAATTTATTTAAATTATATTTGTTCATTCCTGATCTCCCGAAGTAGATGAACGGAACATCTCCTGAAGTAGATGTGAACGATTGAAAATCATCCCCGTAGTGATGATTTTTTTTATTTTCAATTTTATTATTCATTTCAATTTGTATTTTATTTTCTTGTCTTCAGAAGTAGACAAACATTATCTCCCGAAGTAGATATAAATTGTTAAATTTGCATATCCCAAAAGTGATAGTTTATCTCCTGAAGTAGATAAAGTAAACACAATTTATGTATCACATCTCTTGAAGAAGATGAAATTCTTATTTATCTCCTGAAGAAGATAAATATTTTAGCTTATATATCATGATAAAATTTATCTCCCGTAGTAGATAAAATTTTAAAATTCATAATCGTCCCTGGACCGATGATTTTTATAGCTAAACAAGCAAATTATGGTTTCTCCACCAGTCTCTAGAAGTAGACGAACATGTATTTGCAGATGTTCATTTTTTGTCACCAGAAGTTGACAATATGCCAATTTGATTTATTTTATTTATTTATTTATAATTTTATTAATTATATCAATTGTGTATTTATTTATCATTATCTCTCAAAATAAATAAACTCATTCCTTGAAGAGGATGAACACATTATGCTCATAATTAAATCGTTCCTGCAGTAATGATAATAATATCGTGAAGAGATATATGAAAAGGAAATTCATAAAATGTCTCTCTCTCATCAATACAAATTTGTCCCCGAAGTGACAATATTCATTTCCTGAAGTAAATGAATGATGAGAGATATATTGTATATCCTCATAAAGATTATTTAAAATCATACCCAGAAGTGTATGAGTTTTATTTTAAAGTTGCACATTTACAAGTTATCTTCTCCCTGAAGTGAGTAATAATCGATCATACCATTTCTTGAAGAATATGGACAATGTTTATATGACAACTGACTATATTTTTGAATTGCAACTTATCATCTTTTGGAGTATATGATCGAAATATACATAATAGAGACTAATTGTCACTCGAAGTTGACAAATGAATCATTTTATGAATAAAATCATTTCTTGAAGAAAATGATAAATTGACAAGTTTTTCTCATGGCTCCACCTGAAGTGGACAAATACAATTTTTTTTTTTATTCATTGCTTTATATTGAATAAAATTATTATGATTTTACTTATTGTAATTCAAATCTCAAAGTGTTTCCCGAAGAAACAACTTATCATGAGTGTCTAATATATGAAGTTCTGATTGGCAAATGAACATTTGGGAGAAAGGTTTACCACAGTCCCGTAGACTGTGAAGGTTTTCAACACCAACCTAAGAGCCTGAAGACTCTACTGGTGGATTTTTATTAAACTCCAGAAGAGTGAATGATTCTTATAAACTCCAGAAGAGTATATGATTCTAATCTTATCATTTGTACTCCTGAAGAAGTACATGGAATGTGGGTTTTATTATATTCAGAACTATTTTTGTTTGGTTGATACAACCAATAAAAGTAACCACATAATACGATCTGGGTAAAAAGGCCACTTCCTGACTATCCTCTAAGCATTGCCTGAAGCATGCCCCTCCGGTAGAGGGTGTCAAAGAGGTTATGGTTAAGCGCTTGACCAAAGTTATTGTTGTGGCTTATAGCTAGGTCTATTATACGGTTATTTCTAAATGTCTTGGAGAACATTATAAATGACTCATATCTGAAGTATGACATCAACGAAAGTTCTGACAATACCCATTCAGTGGCATCTAAATTAAATAAATGGATCACCATATACAAAGTTCAATGGTTGAATATTATGGTTTATAAGTGTCAAACAAATTTGAAAACCCGAAGTTTTCTCAAACAATCATGAATGGAAAATCAGGATAAATACCATATAGCTCAAGAAGAGCATTGATCTTGTTACCTGAAGTAACAATGACACATATGTATGAATTGACATGGTATTAAACACCAATATCTCATATGACTAACCAGAAGCAAGTCTTACATAATTGAGAATGTATATATATGGTTTATTTGACACTTATTTACCCCATTGAAACTTATCACTAACCAGAAGTTAGTTAATGATAAAATGTTTTTCTTTGTGGCATTCGGTCATTCATGTGAAACGATGATGGGCGGGATCATTGACATTCACATACACACCCACTAAAAGGGACCAGAAGATCCTAGGACTCGAAGATCCTCTATAAGGGTGACCGAACATATATGGTCTATCATCTTAGCAAATCAATAACAAGACCATCTAAATTCAAAGTAAATGCAAAGTCTCTAATGTCTCTTTGAATGGATTCAATGAGAAAACTACGGAACACTATCATATAGACCAGTGTAATTCCAAGATTACAGATGCCTCAATACTTTGGTCATATGAAACATAAGGTAGAGAATGTTATCAAAAACATTGTTGAGCATAAGGTAGCTCACGACGACCTAGAAGAGTCGTTGGTCAAATGGGTCAATGCATGTTTGCATTTCGAATTTGACACAATAATATCTCCCTAATTATCTCCAGAAGAGAGCATATTATTCAAAGGTCTTGAATGAGCAACACATGTTCCGAGACGTACCTCCTCCAAATGAACTACAATGAGACCACAAAGAAGTTAGATGATACATGGGGTTTGAGTCCCTATTGTTATCAAATACCTAGAGCTTTATAATGGTGATCAAATGCTCGGTATTTAGGGGGAGAGGAAATGCGACAATTAAGAAAGAGATTGCACGGAAGCAACTTCTCTATCATTTCATATCCGCGGATAAATACAAGTGAACCAGAAGTTCAATAAATGAAATGATTATAAGGTTTAGCAAATATGCAATTGAAAGCATTTACTAAAGGCAAAGAAAGTGACAAAGTCACATATACTAGCTCATTTGGAAGTTCCAGAAGTAACTCCAACTCAATGAATATCAAGTGGTTCTCAAGTACACCAGAAGTGTTGGAGATCACTAGGCTCTTGGTATACGATTCCCCAGAAGTGGAAAGAGCCTGTGAGAATATGATGATCATCAGGAAAATAATGGGTTCTTTAAGCATGTCGACATCGAAATGATAGTAAAGAGATAAAAAAAGGAAAATCATGCAAGAATGGGTTCTTTAAGCATGATAGCATTGGACCTGAAGTTCCAACACCGGAAAGTGTAACATCATTTGGTTTTAAGTGGGTGTTCATACAAAATAAAATATAAAGCCAACTTGATTGTACAAAAGCCAACCAATTAAAGGGTATATGGAGAATGTATTCACTAGAAGTGAATATAATTTTGGATCTAACTGTAAATGACGGACGTATTACTTGCATACGCATATAAATGAAAAAGATTGATTGAAAATGCTTGAAGCATTAATATCAAAGTCCCGCCATATGCAATTGGTTAAAGATCCTTATAAGAGTACCAAAAGTACCTATAATTGTGAAAATGGTGACATTGCATTAGGTCCGGAAGTACAATACAATGTTGTACTCTTTTCCTTGATCTTGGTTTTTATCCCATTGGGTTTTTCCAAGTTAAGGTTTTTAACGAGGCAACTTATGCACCATTTAATACAACAGATCCCCCTGATCAACAATGAAAAGCACACTAGGTCCTGAAGTACCTTATGCTTGTGCATTCAAAGCAGCTCAACACCAATACATGGAAGTCAAGCGCATCAAGTCAATCATGAAGAAATTCCAGGTCAATGACAATGTTGAGATTCGACAATAAGCTCATGAAGACAGCGCCATCAAGAAGAATGAGAAGACTTCGAGAAGGATGTTGACTTCAGGGGGAGTATACATGCACTGCACTCTTTTTCCCTTCGATCAGGTTTTGTCCCACTGGGTTTTCCTGACAAGGTTTTTAACGAGGCAGATCACCAAAGCATATCAAATGTCATATGTATTTGTTCTCTGGATCCTAGTTTTGTCCCATTTGGTTTTCTAGGCGAGATTTGTAATGAGGTAGTATTTAAGGATGTTTATCCAAGGGGGAGTGTTATAATATTATTATATTAAGGATGGATAAACACTAGTAAACCCTAGTTCATTAATAAGTGATGGAGAATAGGTTCAAAGTTCGAATATAGTGTTTGCAGGGTTATGTTTCATGTCAAGAGCCAAGATGTTCAAAGTTCAAATCATGTTGATATGGAGTGTTTTTTTTTGTGAGAGTGTCAACCAATATATAATACTAAAACAGAGGCGTGGAAATCCTATGTGGCGGGTTCTGGTGCGATTCGCTTACGTGTCATACTCTGGTGCAATCTGGCCCGAATCTTTGAGACGTCGATTAATGATGATCCAATATATTTAAGCCACGTCATACGATTACATCATATATTTATACACGTGTCATCTTATGTGTCTATTTTAATTGAAGATTAACAGAGGCGTGGAAATCCTATGTGGCGAGTTCTGGTGCGATTCGCTTACGTGTCGTACTCTGGTGCAATCTGACCCGAATCTTTGACACGTCGATTAATGATGATCCAATATATTTAAGCCACGTCATACGATTACATCATATATTTATACACGTGTCATCTTATGTGTCTATTTTAATTGAAGATTAAATTTAATTTTTAATATAAATGTTCAACATCATATCTTAAGTGGTTACAAAACCTATCATTTTTAATATAAATATTCAAATTCATATCTTAGTTATTTACAAAATCTATCATTTTAATATAAATATTTATACAATTTAAGATAGTATAGAGATAATATACTTGAATAAGATTTATATTGAGATTCTTTATCTTAATACGAACTTGGAATGTATTCGTTAATGGAATTAGAGACAATTTTTCTATTTCACGTTAATATGGATAGCTATAACATATATTATAGGCAAATCTAATAAAATAAATTAATATATTTATAGTGAGATTCTTTATCACGTTAGTATACCAAAAACATATATGGATTTTAATTGAATTGAGCTATAACATTCTAATAAATATTTATTCAATATATATATATATATATAATATATATATATATATATATATATATATATATATATATAAGGTTTATAATATTTTTTCATTAAATAAACTTAATATATACTAAATGAAACCATATCTTTATATATATATATATATATATATATATATATATATATATATATATATATATATATATATGTATTATGAACAATAGCTTAGAATAATATTTTTATTATTATCAATCTATTTTAAATTTATAGTTAATATTATAGGCAATTTATATACGGTTTTTACATATAAATATTTTAAATAATCAATTTCAACCTTTATAACTTATTAAAATAAATTATGAACAATAGCTTAGAATAATATTTTTATTATTATCAATCCATTTTAAATTTATAGTGAATATTATAGGCAGTTTATCTATGGTTTTCACATATAAATATTTTAAATAATCAATTTCAACCTTTATGATTTAATACAATAAAGTTGAAACATGACTTGTATAATTAAATAATATATTAGTATAAATGTATTTAATTAATCTAGAAATGATTACTATGATTTATGTAATTCAATTTAATTATATAACAATGGAAGTGAATTTCTAAGAAAATTATTTATTAACAAACCGCGAAGATCGCGGGTAGTAATACTAGTTTTTTAAATTGGTCATACAATACCTGATTTAGATGTAGAGTGGTTGAACCAAATCGAATAAGATTAAGATAAAAAAAATCCATAAATTTAAATAAGGTGAGATGGATATGCAAATATAGCAAACAAACTTTCAAATTTACAACATTTCAACTTTCAAGAATTATTATAATAGTATTACTATTTCTAGGGTTATGCATTTTTTCCTTTAATGCATTTATTTTACATATATGCTGGATTTGATGTCTATTTCCAATTTTGCCCTTAGATACTTCTAATTGCTACTATATAAAACCTAGTTAAAAACCCTAAATCAAATCGATGTCACTTCCAACTTCAATTCACAGTTCACAGAGCCGAAAATGCGTCATCCTGACCACACCATCAAGTTGCCTCGTTAGCTTCACCCTTCACTACTTCCGATGCCACAAGATGAAGAAAGGGAAAAAAAGGCTCAAATTTTAGGGTTTTGAATTAAGCAAATCCTAAACTATTTAAATTCAAATTTTGATTTAAAAATATTCCATATAATTTTTTTTATCTCCAAAATACAAGTAAACCAAATAAAAACATATAGTTATACAAAACATAATACTTTATTTACTTATTAATATTGCATAAATTCAAATAAGGTGATGTATATTTTTTTATACAAGGCGATGATTTGGGGATGGTCAATCGCGGTTGAACCATCACCCAAGAGCGTCCAGACGGACAACATCTACAATCTCGGTAGGAGTACAATCAACGACAAACTACAAAGAATAGCCAATATGCGCCACTCTATCGGTCACTTGGTTCCCCTCTCGAAATGTATGGGCGAAGATGACACTATCGAACCCTCGACAACAACCGAGAACATCCGACACCATCAGCTCTAACTCTCATGGACACCACCAAATCCCCTTGAGGACACTCATCAACATCAAGGAGTCGCCCTCACCTCGAGCCTAGAAAAATTCCTTTTCGCAGCTTTTAGAAGTTCAAACTGAAGACCTAAGCACTCCGCTTGAGCGGCGGACACCCTTCCAAGTTCCAAGGGCTCGAGCACCACTAGAGAGAACACCCCCCTAGACAATCACGGATAACGAATCCTGCAACCGTAGAATCCAAGCCATCCTTTGCTCCGTCAAAATTTAGTTGGATCAGACCGAAAATGGAATTTTTGTTTTTGGGTCGGACCGGAAATTTTCGGTCTAGTCTCTGATCTATAAAAAATCACAATTCCTGTTTCCGATCCAAAACCGGGACCTGACCGTAAATTTCGGTCCACTAACTGTGGATCGAAATGTGTACATATATGTATTTTAAAAAAAAGTGACCGATTGAAAAACATTATAAATTACTCCCTCCGTCCTAAAATACATGGCCTTTTAGCACTTTGCACAAGTTTTAATAAACCACTTTACTTTAAAAAAAACATCATCATTACACTTACTTTTACATAAATTTTATTATTTTTTAACACCCACTACACATTTTAACCAATCAAATTATTTTAAAAAGTCAACAGCACACAAACCAATACAAATCATTATAACTTCCTACCTAGAAAACATAAAAGACCATCTAGTGTTGGACAAAATTTTACCTCTAAAAACCCATATATTGTTGGACGGAGGGAGTATTATTTTTCATTCAAGTATTAGTAAGATTTATTCAATTAAGTCTATTTTCACATTTAATAAATCACTTAAAAAAACATTATAATTTTTTTTTCTTTAATCCATTTAATTATTTTTAATCCATTTGATTTCAAACCTATCCATTTAGTCAAACCGGTTAGTGGACCGGAAAACACAGGACCGTATAACATTTTCGGTCCGATCCACGGTCTAAAGTTTTCAAAATTCCAATCCATTGGGCTTGGATCGGACCAGAATTTCCAATTTGGACCGGTCCATTGTAGACCGGTTGTGCAACCCTACTATAAACTTAGTTAAAATCCCTAAATTAAACCGTGTCACTTCTAACTTATGTTTACAGAGGTGAGAGCGTGTCATCCTTATCACTTCATCAAGTTACCTTCTTTGGTTTCACCCCTCGCCGCCGCCACGTAATAGAGAAAGAAAAAAGAGAGCGCCTGGATTCTAGGGTTTTGAATCGAACAACTCCTAAACTATTTAAATTTTAAAATGTGATTTTAAATTATTCTATTTTCTTTTTATCTCCAAAATACAAATAAAGCAATAATATACCAAGCAAATTGCTATTATTATTACATATAATTGTAAATAAATAA
Organism: Persicaria maculosa; assembly: GCA_963922045.1. NCBI lineage: Eukaryota > Viridiplantae > Streptophyta > Magnoliopsida > Caryophyllales > Polygonaceae > Persicaria > Persicaria maculosa. The sequence goes on from OY998252.1 coordinate 13,090,894, forward strand.
TACTAAACCCTTAAAAAAAAGTGTAGCAAAATCCCACATTTTTCCACAATAAAAATGAAAGAAAAAGTAGTCAAATGGATAACAGTCTCTTAAGAGATAACAAAAGTAGACCCCTAAAATTGCCCTTTATAATCACCCATCCACATCTCTCTCAAAGGCGTCTGTTTCTTCCCATTTCTCCCCCTTTACGTCTCCATCGCTCTATCTGAGGGTTCCGATCTCTCGCCGGAGGTGTGGTTGCGCCTTTACATGTCCGCAAGCCATCGCCTCCGCTCCCCCTTCCATTCCAAGCGTAAGAGATTCAGACTCCTTCGTGTCCAAATCTCCTCCTCTTCTTCTTCTTCTTCTTTTTTGTTTTTTCGATTTCTCCTCGCCGGCGACGAATTCGATCATCGCTGTTGAGGAACGGATTTCCCTTGTAAGAAGTTGAATTCATGTCGATGCTTCTAGAATCCGCGGTCGCCGGATCCTCTGCCGATCTGGACGGAGTTTTAACCCCGCCGGTGGATCGGAAGGGCCTCGGTGGCCGTGGGGAGGAGAGGGGGGCACTCTCTGGTATTAGTGGTGTGAGATTTAAGCTTTCTGGATCGGACGATGCTTCGTCGGATAGCTCGTCGATTGGCGCTCCTGACGATAGCGACGGAGATGAGACTGGCTCCGGCGGCGATGATGACGAGGTTCAGAGCACTCTCTCTCTGAATGACCTGGAACAGTCTCTTCCGGGCAAGTGAGTCGTTTCTCTCTCTCTCAATTTTTTGATTTGTACTATAAAGTTGAAATTGAAGCGATAAGCGATCTGCTAATTATCATCGTTTGATTTGCTTGTGGCTTATGAATCAATCAATTGGCTTTTGTGGTGTGTTATTTTGGATTTTGAATTTGATTTTGACTTTGATTGCTGGTACTACTAAATTTTGTCTACCAAATGTTAAACCTAATTTGAACTGTAAACAAATTGTTTGTGTTAATTGAACGTTCAGGAAGGGGCTTTCAACCTACTATGCAGGACGCTCCAAATCTTATGGGAATTTGGCCGATGTAAAGAGTGCAAATGACATGGAGAAGCCTGACAATCCGTTCAACAAGCGGAGGAGGAACTTCCTGGCTTATAAACTCTCATCCTGGTCTACTTCTTCGGCTTCGTCTTCACCTTCGAAAAGGAGGATGGGCACCAACGACAGCAGATCGTCTTTCTACGGCCATGGAAATCCAATCTCCATGCCCCTTCTTCCTGTCCATGAACAAGACTATGAGGATGACGATTATGTTGACGACGACGATGACAATGATGACATGGATGACAATGGTGGCGCTAAGGCCGGTTTCAAGAGGAGTGATCTGCATTTGGGGCTCAACGGAGGAAGTCGTTTTTGTATATAGAGCAGTGATGGCGATCATTGATGCGTCATTGTAGTTGGGTGTGCTCTAGCTAGAATTTCTAAGCTTAGTGATCTTTCTTGTTCATCAGGAGAAGTTTATGGGTGAAGAACAATCTCAAGCTCAAATCTTTACTTGTTTGGCCATGTTAGTAAAATATTAAGATGATGTCAGTTGTGGAAATGCATAGGATTCCTGAACTTGTGTTCTATCACATTTGCAATGTTTTACCTTGCAAGTAGGGATGTCTCTGAAGCGAAGTGGGTCATCACTGGTTTCGACCAAAAAAGAGGTAAGAGCCAAGATTCAAGTATTTGCGAAAACGAGCTGTGCATGATGTTTGTGTAAGAACCAAGGATGGTAGTAGCTGTGCACTGATTTCCCTTGGATTGCACATTTGATGCACTTTTCAACTGCAAGCTGCAAGCATTGATTGATTTTTCCTGTAGGGTTTGTGGGTTTTCTGGTTCTATCATTCCCTCTCAAACGACGTCAGTCAGACGATGCCTCACTGTCCGATGTGTCCTCTAATGCCACGACAGTGCAGCGGCTCTGTTGGATCGCTCGCTTTTGATGGGACGAGCGACGATGAAGCCTATAATTTCAAACGAATGTCCTATGGATCTCTGTGTTTTTGCTGTCATAGCACTGGTGTGGACCAAGGGTAAAGATTAGGGTGTACTGTGTACAAGTTCTCAATCTAAAAGCTTTGTTTTGTGCTGTGGAATGAATGCAGATGAAACACGAGGCATCTGCACTACTGCACGTTGCTTATGAGGACAAGGAAACCAGCCATCATGTTCATACAGTAAATGCCACTCACCTACCACAACATAAACTAATGCTCAAAGTTCATACAGTAACATCAACCTATCAAAAAAGAAGCCATATTACATACATATACACACAAACTGACAAAGGAAGATTCAAACACACCATATAATTACTGTAATGGAATCCAATTTAATCCTATCTATTTTATATATATATATATATATATATATATATATATATATATATATATATATATATATATATATATATATATATATATATATATATGACAGATTGCAAGTTCTTTTTTTTTGGATCTTCGTCCTTGGCATTATCTCCCTAATCTTATGTGAACAGCAAACAAAAAAAAGTGTGTATGGTTAATGTCATCATATAATTAGATATACACACATAAAAGTTTAATCAACCGAACATGGCATAATATCAAACATAGAAGGGATGAGTAATCGCACAACATTGTTATGAATCGGTAAAAATATATACGATGGGTGTAACCAAGTTACAAAAACACGCAGACCAAACCAAGGGTCCGGTGAAAAAATACAAAAAGTGTACCTCACAAACCCAACCATCTCCTATACATCCAAAAAAACCCTATACCTCTCCTACTATCGGTCAGCTCATCAACCTCCTAACCCATCGTTTATCCATCAATGCCTTGCACCTACATTTGATGGAAATCGGATTTTGACGTGTTTGAATTACGCCTTTCGTGCACTCACTTGCACTGCATTCTTCCCCCTAAAGATCTTTCTATTGCGAGCCCTCCAAGTCATATACACAAATGCACACAACACAATCAACTTCCCTTGGAATATTGCACCTTTCCGGACCCCTTGCGGTTCTTGCTCAAACCATCGCATCTACTTCCTAAGATTAGGGACACAGACATCAACGCCTAGCTAGCATGAGCTAGCCCCACACAATGTTCTGTATGTCCTTGATCACACAACATTGTTGACGACAACTTAAAAACACTCCCAATGACACCACATTTATAGTCACAAATCACACATTCGGTTCATATACTCAAAAGAGCACATGAAATAAAATTGTTAGATTCAAAATAACCTTGAATCGAGTAGAAATATGTATTCAACTTGAGTCAATTCGGAGTTGGATTTCAAATCTTCAATGATTGGATGGATTTGGGCCTGTCATAAGAAAATGTAATTGGGCTTTTAACACATGGGAAGTTACTGGGCCGGCCCATTATTTTGTTAGATAGGACGATTTGGGCCTGAAAACCCGAAGAAACAGAAAATCCTGCACCGAGGATGAAAATGGCGGCACTAGCATCTCCATCCGCAACCACCTACTACTGCGCTTGGAGCCGCAACCTCAGGGCCGCTGCATTCGCCGCCGGGAAGTACTCTTATCATCCACGCTCCCGTGGTAGACCTGCCTTTGTCAACGTGGGTGTGTGCTGCGATCGTCGCCAGAAAAGGATGAGCACGGCATCTGCGGCGAGCGAGGAGAAGGAGAACCCCCCGGCGACGGAGGGCAGAGATGGCGGCGACACGGTGGTTCAGTACGTGGTGCTGAGGAGGGACTTGATCGATAGTTGGCCGCTGGGGAGCGTCGTGACGCAGGGCTGCCACGCCTCCGTCGCTGCCATTTGGTCGCACAAGGACGATCCTCTTACTCTCGAGTATTGTAGTCCTTCCAATCTCGATTCTATGCACAAGGTTCGTGATTTCTTATCTTCTTGCGATAGCGATTTTTCTTCGCATTTCTCGAATTCGTCCTCTGATTATCCCCAAATTGTAGCTGTTAGTCGTCAATTATCATGATCCTGATTTCCCTATGTTAAAATTCTGAATCTAGGGATTGGAATTGAAGCATTTTGTTGCAAATTGTGTTTTTGCTACTGTTGATTGTGATCGATTAATTAAACTAGGTTTTGAAGGACGAGGTGATGGTTATTTTAGGGATTTGCATTTTGTTTCCTTGTCTGTTAACTCCAATGCTATGCAACATCTGATGAAATTAGAGATGAAAGATCAGTATTTACATCAGTATTTACTTGAATCTCGACATCATCCATCAAAGCTTCTCGAAATTTCCTATTATCTGCTTGTATGAGCCTTACAAAATGAACTGCTGTTTATAATGTGTTACTGAATCCATTAGATGACATTTGTTTCTAGCTTAGCTTTGTATGTTCAAGAAAGCTTATTTTTGTTTGAGGCGATTATGTTTCTTGGTATATATGTGAGCGAATTATTCAGCATTAAAAACAAGTTAATCGTGTAATGTACATGTACTTAGCTTAATGCGTATGCTGATGTAGTCTATAAAGAGCCAGAGCTGAGATTTGTTAAACTTTCAGCATATTTTTGGTGAACAAACAGGAAGTTTAAATAGCCTAGCTTCTGTCCCCTTCAATCTCTACTTGAATGTCATATTCTTCCTTCTCGTTCATGTGATTGTCGTCATTGGTTCTATCTGATGTGTCTTCAACTTTATGGTAGATTCTAGTTGATAAACATTGAGAAAATATTGATGGAAGTGATGATTTAGGAGAGAGAGTTGGAATCAGTATATCTCGTCAAAATGTGTGCATTGGCATTTCTTCAAATGTTGTAAAAACTATGGTTTCATGTGGACGGACTAATGACAAAACTTATATTTTTCTATTGGTTTCTGCAGGTTACCCTTCAGGTTAAGGGTGAACCCCAGATATTGAATTTGTCTGAAAAGCTCAAAGCTGGAGGAATAGATCACAAGTTGTGGGTAGAGCAGCCTGAAAACATTCCTACGTGCCTCGCCACAAAGCCATATCCCAAATCTGTAGTCTCTTCATACTTCAAGAAACTCCAACTCTGTAAGTGAGAATTGTTACAAAACAGGACATGGAATTTGAATCATTTCTAATTGGTCCATCATTGTCTTCAAACATACATTTATATCCTTTTCCTCTGCAAACAACATGTGGTCTTATTGTTGGTATCCCCGAGTCGTATTTGACATAAGGCATTTTCTGTACAAGAAGGCCATATTTGTTACTAGCTTTATCTAGCTTGTGACTTATAACCTCTGGATATGCATTTGTCTAGCAGCTTATAAGGTTCATCAACTTGCAATGAGAACATTTATCACGAGCTATGCACAGTTATACATTTTGATTAGATGGTGCTGGTGCTGGTGCTGGTGCGGGATGCTGAAATGCCAAGTGCAAGTATTAAGGTGTGTACCAAGGAAAGCAACATCCATGGAGTTGATGTACTTGTCACCATAGATTGTAGTGAAGTCTTGGACAAAATCTTCACACATTCCATTGCACTGTTTCATTTTGTTTGCCTTCCATTTTGACACAATCACCAACTGCAATGCGCCTGGAATGCCTAAATCCAACATGCGCGTAGTTGCAGACTTGCAGTACATGATTCCAATGGAGCCAATACCCAAGATCACCAACAGCGCCCACTCGTTCTCATGAGTACGTTGATTGTTGAATGATACACAGGGACCCGGACCTCCATATGTGAAGAAATAAACTACTCATTCGACCAAATATAGCCTTAATGTGCAGCTCAGCAAGAAACTCTTGGGTGGCAAAGTAAACAGTTTAAACCACGATTTATAAGCCCAAAAAACAGTACTTACCAGCATGACTTTAATCATTTTACCATATCAGATTATTAGTAACCTTGTCAGCAACCCTAAGAAAATCACGCATCAACTTAACATGGCCGTTGAAATTTGGCAATGAACAACTACCTCAACTATGAAAATCGATACAATTTCATCTACAAGGAATATATGGCACAGGGATTAAATTCAATGATATGCTACAGTGTGGTTTATCTTTCCAACGATCCAAAAATCACATCCGTGTCCAAAAAATCGGCTGCGAATTCTTCATCATTCTTACCCAACATCTCTTTTAGACTACAGTCAATGTTTCTACTACCGATCACCATGTATCTTGGCTTTATTTTTTTCTCCAAGGAGTAACTGAAATACCTGGGATAATCGACTACTTCCTTCACTGGCTTGTTCATCATGTTGACCAGATAATCTAACTTGGGTCTCAGCACTTTATCAACGCTATAGCCTAGTATCGGCGAGAATTTGCTGATCATCATTGTTACATCTCTCCTTGATAGTCCCTTGCTCAACAGATAGTTTACTCTGCCACACACACACACACACAATAGCAATGAGTATTTCCTCTAGACCTTGGAAGACGTGCATGAACAAAGAAAAGGAAAATTCACGGTTAGATGTGTTTGTGAGTCTGATATGTTCTGTTCATACCATCCCTTTGTACTTGTTCATCTAGACGTGAAGGGTCTTGTTTAAGCTACAGTTCATACCAAAGCACTAACGAATATAAATGGTGATAAAGGGCCCGGCCTTGCACCCAAAACACAAGAAAGAAAGGGGCTGACCTTGAATCCAAGGTCTCGTTAATGTCAGAAACGAAGAACTCTGGGTACTGTTTGATTACTCGGGGAATACTTCTCTTTGATATGCCCACACTTGATAAAAACTCGGTTTTCTTCAAAAGAGTCTTTTCAATGTTGGCACCAAATATTTCAGGGCATCGTACCAAGATCTTTCGGGTACCTTCTTTGTCAAATCCAAAATCTTGTAAAAATGAAACAACCTGGAAGAAGCAATTGAGCTTCATGTACTCAGCATACGAAATTAAGTTACAAACTCTACACTGAATATTAGATAGCAAAGAATCCTCCTCTCAGACAAAACATGGAAAAAGTTGAATCAAGTAAAAGGGGAGGAGAAACTAAAACATACAGATAACAATGAACAGTTGTGTAAATTAAGCAGATGATTACAATGCAGAGGTAGAAATAAAATAATGGTCAATTGAAAATTTATAATAATGGCATCATGCATCGGTAGCCAATTTTAAAGTATGACATGATACCTTTTGAAAATCCTGCGGTTTTCGTAGCAAAAGCTGAGGACTACTGGCAATTATCTTACCCAACTCGATGGGTTTCAGCCCCAACACATTCAATTCCTCCATCATTGGCTTGAACATAATGCTTGTACACCCCAGCAGTAAAGGATAAGTCCTAATGGCTTGAGTGACGCTAACTCTTGGTACCTATTCAAAACATCATTTGTATCATAAGATCTCACAATGGATAGAAGACTACAATCAAGTTTCAGGCACAAACCTACTACATACATCATTTCAAAAAAATGGACACTAAATTTGCATATTTTGATGAGAAAATTACTATAATATACAAATCCAATACTTTGATGTTCTTAGTGTCAAGTAAATTAGGCACCCTTAACAAAACACTACGATGCAATGCCTCTATCAGTATTCATACCATCTATAATACAATGGCAAAGACAAATGGAAGAAGAAAAAAAGGGTGGGTCTTTGAGCAGGCAAACAACTCTTCTTTTAAGGGGACTTCTGTTGAATCGACTTTTTACAATGCTACAGATACGAGATAAATCAAGGATTCAAGATAGCAAGACCAACTATAGCCTATAGGTATATGAAAGAAAGGAGATGTGATCTTATCTGATCATTACGGTAAATAAATAGTAATATTCAAGTTTTGTGACAGCGAACTGACTAGACTTCAAGTCAACAGTTAAGATCCTTAATGCAAACACATCTTACTCAAGTGTAAAACCCAGATAATATAAGATTCAAAAGGTATTTTAACTGTACTCTTTGTAGTCATTCACAAACACCAATAATCCACTCACTTTTAATCATAAGGTAATGAGTATAAGCTCTCCATTTTCCTACATAGCTAAAATCTCAAGGTAAAGACAATGCTTTTCTCTTTCTGTTCTCTCTCTAGTTAGGAATATATTACAAGGATTTTTTCTCTGCATGTAAGGTGCATATCTAAATCATCAAGATTCTTTTACTTGTAGATCTTCACTAATTGGTTAGAGGACGATACGCCATGATATTTCTATTGATGGAGATTGTATTATGATTTTGCAGAAGATAAGAAGTATTACAAGCCGTAACTTGAAAGTTGAATATTATTTTATTTTAAAAATCCTACCAGGAATGATTATTATTTCAAAAAAATTAAGGTTTTCGAATTATTAGTTTTCCTTTCCCACAAAAGGAGAGGAGCCAAGATGGATCATGTAAAGTATTCATACCTTTTGCCCTTCCAAAAAAGAAAAAATTGCTCTAAAGTTCTTTTGGATGCTTCTGGAGATAATCCAAGGATACTTGTAAACCATTTTACCAAACTGTTTTTCCATAATGCCAACCTGGAAAATTAAAAGAATCAAGTAAGAGAATCACAAACAATGTAATACTCCGTATCATAGTTACATTATGTTTTTATCACTCCTTGAGAAAGATGGGGGTGGATTTTAAAGGAGAGAGTAATGAATTTATCTTTGGCACTCTGGCATAAGTAACTAAATTGTATAGGTGTAACCAAAGCTGAGGATGCAATATCAACGCAAGTAAGCAACATGATTGTTAAGGCAGAATTATCTTCTATAGTTATCAAAAGTCGTATTACATTAATTAAAAATACATGTTACATTCTTAACTTTTCATCAGACAATGAAAGCTTCTTCTACTCGAACCAAATAAGATTAACAAAATAAATTATACTATTATGCTAGTGGATTGTGGCATAAAAGGAAATTAACAAAGGTAATTAGAACCCAGCAAAGGACTAAACTTCATCATCTAGAGAAACTGATGGTGACAAAATACCTTGTGAAAGGCTTGTATTGAGGGTTTAATATCTTTCTCAATGTCAAGGAAAATAATAGGAGGATATAACAGGAGCACTCGGCCCATACACTGCTCTGGAATGCCAAGATTTTCCAGAAATTCAACCATTCTTGTTGTGCGTGGTTGAATAGAAGACAGAAGAAGACGTGGAAATGATTGAATCAAAAGCCTGAATGAAGTGTCTTTAAAGCCCAGCATATCTAAGCCCCCACGTCTTGCTTCAATCTGTAACAAGAAAGGAGCTTCAAGTAAATATTTAGTGTTTATTCAATAAATGGATGCAGAAAAATGATACGTGACTCATGTGATAGCTTGCAACAGAAAGTAGCAAATTGTAAAAAGCTAACCTTTTCAAAAAAAGATAGAGTGCGTTGTAAATCATCATCGATGGGAATGGAGAGATACAACATCATTTGACAGGCATGCTTGCCAACAATAAGCGATTGAGCTTCGTCAAGGAAAGGAAAAAAGACATCCTTGGCATATTTAACCTTTGAAATAAGTGAGGGGAGAGAATGGGAAGAGAGAAGCCCAGAAAGATGAATAGCAGAAGATAGAGTGAAACCAATGCTTTCCAAGAAAGGGATCTTCCCATTGTCACCTTTGTCTAATGAGATACATTTGACTTTCTGGTTAAAAGCGAGTGAAACAACAGACTCAGGTTTTTGCTGCTCTTGGAGTTCCAGAATGTGCTGTCGATCTTTGAACCATGAATTCCAAAGAGAGAAATCATCCAATTCCCTAACAGTGTCAATCAGCATTTGGCAATAATGAGGACAGTTGGAAGCAATTTGTAAAGCTTCCTCTTTGGTCAAACCTGATTCCTGTAGAATCTCGGAAACGACAGCACGAGCTGTTGTTATTGTTTTTTCTGAATCATTGCTTTCATCTTCTCCTTCTGCTCTTATTGTTAAATCGTGAGGACTACATCGGCTGATGGACAACGGGCGATGAGAGGCATAAACATTTCTAAGATTGGGATTAGGAGAAGAAGAAGAATGGCATAATAGAGACAACTGTCGTTGACGAGTAGGATTATGATTAGAAATCGGGATAGGAAGATGAAGATGATTCCTGAAAACAAGAGAACCTCCACACCCGTATTCATATTCAGTATGTTTTGGTGATGATGCCTTTGTAATTAGAGTGCCTACTTCAACTGTGAGAGTTGACCCCATTCTTCCAACCTTTTCCAGCACAGCAGCTTTTATAATGCATAAAAGCACTCTAATTTTGCAATTAGTTTTGCTCTCCTCTCCAAAACTCTAACCTACTCTCTAATTTGCTTTTGCTTGCAAATTGTCCTCTTTTAGTGGCCATTCAAAGCTTGCACTTGCAGGGCACCTGAGGAGAAAGTAGAGCATATCTGATGTAAAACATAGGTCTGCCGAGAACTCTAACATTGGTAAAATGATGCAGAATAGAGAAAACAAACTCGACAACTTGTGCATCTAAAGTCAACATTACCATAATAAGTTCATAGAATCATAAGGTCTTACAATGTCATTAGAATTATCAATCATGATTTTCATCAAACATGTGGAAGGCCTATAACCTTGACAGCATGTGTGAAGAGTTGAAGACTGCAATGAATGCAGTAATCTGGTCTTCGAACACGGTAATACAGAGGAAGACCAAAACACAGTCGCCGAGCAAAAAATGGTCCAAACGCAAATATCACAGATTTCAGACGTGCTGGTTTTCAGCGCATTATTCCAAGTTTTTGTTCAAGCGAACACGTAACAGCACGAGAAATTACAAATTATACAAAGGCGAAATGAAAAAGAGTTAGAGAGCGATTGAGGAGTAGAAGAGATAATGAAACTTACCTGAAACTTAAACTGGAGGCCACAGTCTCCAATTTCACACATTCGTCTTCACTTCGCAGACACCGAACCTCCAAAGTCGCAACCGCGAGTTTCTTTTTGTGGAGAACGTTGAAGGCTCCAGTCGATAGGGTGAGTGCTTAAGAAATGAAGGTTGGAAGATTTGGGAAATTTCGAGAGAGATTTAAAAGAAAGCACTTTTAGGGGCGGAAATTTGAGAAATCTATTGATTGCAGAAGAGTGGAAAAACTGAAGAAAACAGAACGACGGAGAGAAAGGTGGAGAACGGCGACAAGACCGGCGGCGCGGATGAGAGAGTCGGTCGGAGAGGAAGAGAGCGTAGGTTGAGCCAAGAATCCCAGTTTCCAGTCGCAGAGTCCAGACCGCCAAGTCGAATAGAGGGGACGATATTTTTACACTATAGGTTTCATATTTTTCTGATCCTTTTCGGGTAATTACACAAAACTAGGGGTGTTATGTGAGACAAGCTACTCGTGATCGGCTCGGGTTCGGCTCGTATAAAACTCGACTCGAGCTCGTTCATTTTCTAAACAAGCCGAGTATGAGCACATTTTTAAGCTCGTTCCAAAGCTCGGCTCGTTCGAATTAAACTCGAATAGCTCGAATTTTATGAAATTTCTAAAATTTTCTTAAAGTTATTGTATAATGAGCAAGTAGAATTGCCTAAAGTTTGAAAAAAGCCCGGCTCGATCTCGCTCATTTCTTAAACGAGCCGAATATGAGCACATTTTTAAGCTCGAGTCAAAATTTAGGCTCGGCTCGAGCTCGTTCATATTCTAAATGAACTAAATATGAACAAGTAATACTCGGCTCGTTCGACTCGAATAACAGCCCTACAGAAAACCACCCTAAAATTATATGGTTTTAATAGACCCCCCTAAAAAGCTATCAATTTAGGCTGCGTTTGCATTACCAGCATTATAAAGACATTATGTCTTATGGAAGTTTATTTTTGGAAATGTCTTAAATGATCAATAAATGCTTTATTTTTCCATCTCCCCCAAATTCCCTTCCCTCTTCACCTAGGCACCGTCTCTTCGACTGCTCTCCGGTGAAATCGTTATTGCCCCGAGCCCCCGAGCACCAATCGCCATTTCCACCTTCTCCTCTCTCTTACCTTCCTTTATTTGCGGATTATATCTAGATTCGCACACTGCCAAATGCTCAAATCCGCCATTGCTCACCATCGAATCCACAACTAGAACCCGGATCTATAATGATTTCAACATCTAATCGAACAAACAGTTGCAAAAAACGCAGATCTAGCAACCCAAAATTTCATATTTATCATCATCTCTCATTTGCCCCCTCTCTTTCACCCAAATATGCCACCACAGTCACCTAAAGCGAAATCCACCAAGACACAAAATCAAACAGAAACCCAATTTCGCACAATCAACAACAAAATTAGAGGCATGTTGATCAAGAACAATAAATGATGGCTTTATTTTGGGTTCGTTGGGGATGATAAGAAAGCTAGGGAGTTTGGGGGCCAATGTCTGGGAATGTCTCGGTGGCGAGTTGGAAGTTGTAGTTGGGTTGTGCGCTGCAGAGATGAATTGAATAAGGAGGCGAAGGTAGCAGGGAGGGGAGGTTGAGGGTAGAGATCAGATAGGAGATGGAAGACTTAGGCGATAGGTAGCGTAGAAGATGGCGGTGGCATCGACGCTGAGAATGGCAACAACAACGATGTTAGGCATGGTGGAAGGGAGTCGACGTTTGAAATTGCATTATCTATTTTGTAAAGGCAAACACTCTTCATAAACAGTCTCATTTATAAAACATAAAACATGCTTGATAAATCATAAGTGTGTAATCCAAACGAAGCCTTAAACCCATGACCCGATTGATCCGAAAGCCGATCTCACAGGGACCCGAATCAAACCGAACCCAACCCGAATGATAGGTAAGCATGTAACAACCCAAAATTAATTATGAAAATTAGGCAAAAAAAAAATTAGGGAATTCAAACAATTATCATGAAGTTTGCGTGCTTTTCAAGATGATATATCATGCCAAACAAACCAATATGGGTTAGCTTCATCATACAAACTAGTATCGGTACCCGCGCGGTTGCGCGTTTTGTTAATAAATTATATTTTATTATGTTAATTTGTTTGAAATATTAGATAGAAGATTTATATAGATTTGTCAAATTCATCATATTTCTATATTTTAAATATATTATTTGAATAATAAAATCTTATTAGATACCATATAATACAACTTTAATTCAGAAAATTCCACGTATGCAAAAATAATCCCGTTTAATCCAGAAAATTCCGTGGCCGCGGAGTCGCTTCAGCGGTCTCTGTTTTAGTATTTTATTATAGTGTTAAATAATTAAAATAAAAACTAAAAGATTTATTCTACCAATCTATTAGGGTTTTATCATGGTAGAGGATAAAGTAAACTGGACTGTAGGATTTAATTATATTATTAAGTCTCAAAACTCATTGACACCTACTAAGCGTGTGTTTGGTAGTGTATTCAGTTGGAGGTTTTGGGGGTGCAGAGGGTGTGAGGAAAAAAAAGCTCTCAAACTGCTTGTTTGAAAGCATCTTTATCATGAGGTGTGGGAGGTTAAGTTGGAGCTTAAATTTCATGAAATTGAAACCTTGGGAGGGGTAGCTTCCGGAGTTGCAGGTTTTTTTTAGGGGTTTTGTTCCAATTTGCCCTTACCCTCACCACCCAAGAAGACAGTCGTTCGATTTTGATTTCAATCTTCGACTTCAATATGAGAGGATTTCCCATTCATTCGATTTCGACTGCAAGCTCCACCTCTAGACCGATCGGATTCCTCTTATATTTTCAAATCTGAGAGGATTTGCATAATCATTGAAAAATTACAGATTTGTGGTGGATTTCCAAGGGTAATGGCTTCTTTGAAAAAGAAGGGCTGCTACTGCTATAGATTTGGTGAGGGCGCCGATCGACTGGAAGGAAGGGGCGGAGGGGATGGTGAGGGCGGGCGGATTATTAGGGTTGATGGTTTGAAATTGGGGACCGCGGTGGCGGCGGAGAAGGAACCATTTGAGGGAGGAGGAGGGGAAGGGAGAGGATGGGAGGCGGAGGTGAAGGGGAAAAGTCGGCGGCGGCGATGGAGGTTGATGATGAAGGTTTTTCCTACGGCGGTGGTCTGAAATTGCGTTCTTCAGGTCTTCAATTGAATGTAAAAGAGGAGGAGGGTGGGTAGGGGAGGGATAAATAATTAAGGGTATTTTAGTCATTTTCCTCGTAAATATATCTCATACACCTCATACCAACCAAACACCAATCAACTTTTTTACAAGGTTATTTTAAAAAAAAATCATCACCTCCCACACCTCCATAATACACAAAATAAACTTCACCTCCTAAAAAATACCCAACCCCTAAAAAACCTCCCATTTGCCAAACACGCGCTAATTTACCTCGTATATTATCAAAAATCAGTCGTATGAAATGAAGGTAACAAAAACCCCGTTGTTTTATACACTCACCCAACCCGGCCACATCCTCCTAGGTTGGCGCGCAGCCTGCCTGCAGCTTGCTTTTCAGATTGTTCAGATCATATAGGGAGTAGTAGTAAGTTAGCAGTATTTTTTTTAGTTTTGTATTGGTCAACTTTTTGCCATATCAATGATAGGGATAGGCGCTGCGCTACAGAGCGGATTTGCCCAGCCGAGGCATTTGCTTTTGGAAAAGTCTACACTTACACTAAGGGCGTGTTTGGGTGTAGGATTTAAGGGGTTTGAGGGATGGCAAATATGCCTCGGTTTTCCCGCCGCGTCATTTGGATGTATGGGTTTGTTGGGTTTGATGGGTGGGAAATGGGGAGTTTGGGGGATGGAAGTGGATGGGGAATGGCACCTCCTCCACCAAGGTTTGGTGGATGGGGATTCCATTTTCCCCCATTTTGCCCCTCTCCCTCCATATCCCTCGCTTCCCCCCATACGGGGAACATCGTCTCAATGACGGAGCTCGCCAAGCTCATCCACCGCCACCTCCTCCTCCACCACCCACAGCGCCGCCTCTCCCTCACCCTCATGTACGACACCGACCCCTTGGAGCCCCCGTCGGCGATGCACTCCGTCGCATCTCCGCCGCCGGGACAAAGATACTCACCGTCATGCTCGACATGTTCTGCAGCACTGCGCACCCGGTCGCGGCGGAGCAAGGGATCCTCGTGTACTACTTCATAACCTCTGGCGCCGCTGCCATCGCCGTGCTCCTCTACATGCCGACCATCGAACGGAGGTTCGAAGGCTAATTGGTGCCGATTTGGTGCCGACCACTTCTTTCCCTGTGCTAATTTTGTGCTAATTGGTGCCGATTTGGTCAGAGGGGGTTGGGGCCGCCGGAGGCGGAGGCAGCAGCGGGGGCGCGTCGGGGTTGGGGCCAAAAATACTCAAGAAGAAGAAGGGTAGGAAGATGGGGACGATTTGGTCTTTTCACGTGGATAAGTGGGGGTAATTTGGTCTTTGCCTGTCACTCCATCCACCAAAAAATCAAAATACAACCAAACACAAAACCCAAAAATTTGGGTGTTGAGTTTTCATCTTTTACATCCCAAAAATCCATCCCCATCTACCACATCCCCTAAAATCCAACAAATCCCCCAAAATCCATCCCGTTCCCAAACACGCCGTAAGTGTAAAACTCATTCTTTACACTACCAATTGAATGACAAGATTCCCACTTAAAAAAATATTAAAAATAAAAATAAATTTAAATGGGATGGATAGAATCAAGAAAGATAAAAAAAATTAAAATTAGATAGAAAAAAAAAATCAAATTGTCAGAGAAGATGCAGAGACTTTGTTTTCCCATTTCTGTCTTCCCCATCGTCCTCTCCATTGTTGATCATGTTCCTCCCCTGTAAGGCCTAATGCTCAAAAGTCATAAATGGGAGCGTTCGGAAGCCGGAGAGGTTGAGGAGGCGCGTGCCGCCTCTCGTATCCACGAACAACTCCGGCAGGCACTTGAGCGTCTCCACGAATGACGGCCTGCGAGGTGCGCCGGATCGACGTGCAGGGCTGCGAGTCTGCGGGTCCAGGCGCCAGCACTTGAGCGTCACCACGAATGTCGGCCTGCGGGGTGCGCCGGATCGACGTGCTGGGCTGCGAGTCTGCGGGTGCGCCACCACGAATTGCGGCCTCCGAGTGCGCCACCACGAATTGCATCCTCCGAGTACGGGTGCGCTAGCACTTGAGCGCCACCACGAATTGTGTCCTCCGGGTGCTCCACCACGAATTGCGCCCTTCCCATCTTCGCCAATTGCCATTCAATTTAGGGTTTATTGAATTTGGGTTCCCTTTCAATTTAGGGTGTATTGAATTTGGGTTGCCATTCAATTTAAGAGTAGTTTGAATTAGGGCAATTTTGACAAGATTTGTCCTATAGGGAGAAGTCTGGATGAAATCAAAATAAATCATCAATGGCCACAGCCAGTGAGAAGGGAAGAAGAAGCATAGTTGAACCAGTTTAATTTCAACGGGAGGAAGAGGGAGAGTTTCTTGGAGTCTGCACATTAAAGGTGATAGATTTTTATTGGGGCATGCAGCATATTTGCTTTTTTTTAATTGTTTTTAATTTTTGAAAACCACTGTGTTTAATTGTGCAGGAATTTATTGCCAGCTGTTTACTTTCTATTTGTGGTGTAAAAATTTTAGTTTACATGGGCTCGTTTGTTTAGATAACTAAGTAATGGAAAGGTAAGGTATTAAATTTTAGACATAAAATGTATATGATCATCATTTTTTGTGAGCTTGGAGGAGAGGATGAGGGGGATTATTAGCCCATCCTAGAGGTATTAGTTACCCTCCTTCAAATTAGGGAATAGAAAGGTAACACATTTGTACTCCCTCCGATCCAAAAAGATTGTCGTTTGACTTTTTCACACGTATTTTAAGGAGCTAAAAACTATATAAAATATCAACTTTTTTTAAATTATTTTTTACAACTTAATATCTGTTGGTAATAAGTATTAGATTATAAAAAAATAATAATAAAAAATTTAATATATTATATAGTTTTTAGCTCCTTAAAATACGTGTTAAAAAGTCAAACGACATCCTTTTTGGATCGGAGGTAGTATAAAAAATGAGAAAAGAAGGGGAATGATTAGAATAGTGATCAATGTATCCTAACTTAAATATGGACTACATTCATAAGGATAATCATTACTTTTCCCCACCAAAAAACAAACGGGGTAAGTGTAAACGTATCACCCTCTTTTGCCTTTTGCATTTGCATTTCCATGTATGTCTTCACAAATTCTACCTACATCCCACTCCCACTACTTCATCTCACAAACACAAAAGTGGTGAATTCCATTTTTGTCCTTTTATCATTTTTCATCTGTTCCGTTTTTAATCTCTATACTTTATAATTAATATTTTTATTTTTAAATAGTCCCAATCTTTCATTTTGTTTTTAGACTTAGTTAATAACTACAATACTTTTAAATGTTCCAAAATAATCTATCAATTGGTTTGCAACTATTGAATACAGTCAAAACTTTACATCTTGAAGCGGCAAATCTTGATTTGCAACTATTGAAAGTTGTTGAACCGGCTAATGATATCGAAGGTTTCGTGTTTGGTGATGACTCGTAGATTAGACTATATATAGGAAATATAATATTTTATCTTAAACTATTAATTAATTATCTATTTAATATAAAAATAAATTCAAATTACGATGAGTTGAATTGGGAAAATATAATCTCCAACGTACCGACATGCAATTTGACTTGCTTTCAAGTATAGGTATATGAACAGCCTACCTATTAGGCTATTAGGACTTTGGATCGTTTTTTTTATATATATTATTATATTTGATTAGTTAGATTAGATATGTTGTCAACCATAACTATATTACGTGTAATATATATTTATTTCATTAAAAATAAGGTTATATTGGATAGATGATGTATCTAGAAAGATAAGTTTTTTACTTAACTATATTGGTTTATTAATTGATGTGGCCCAGAAATATAATACCGCTTTAATCCAGAAAATGCCACACATGCAAAAATAATCCCGTTTAATCCAGAAAATTCTGTGGCCGCGAGGTCGCGCCAGTGGCCTCTGTTTTAGTATTTTATATAGATTGATTTGATAATTAATCCTCTAACAATTCAACATTGCATAAGATCAAATCGATCACGAAGATATATCATGCCAAACAAAACAATGTGTTAGGTTGATCACAGAGATTGAATTGATAATTAATTATCCTCTAACAATTCAACATTGTATAAGATCAAATCATCATCTTCATCAATTTTCACCCAACTCCAAACTTCCCCAACAAAATTTTCACTTGAGCAATAAAAAGATTAGGCAGCCATGGAGTACTTTTTCCTCCCTTGCAATCCTCCTCTCCTTGGCAACTTCGGCACACAACCTTAGCCTCGATCTTTACCACCGGAGCCACCGTAACATTTCTCGACATTGGAGAGGCACCCCGCAAGAAGAAGAACCGATCAGCATCCCCTACGAAAACCAACAGTGGTTGAAGTCCCGTTTAGTGATGGGGGTAGGAACCCATAACTTCGGCATGTTTGTCGAATGTAGGGAAGTCATGGCAGCTCCGGGCATATTTGGCATGCCGTATGCGGCCATGTATCAACTCATTTCAAAATTCAGAACATGTCGATTCTCTTTCTGCATACCCATCGATAAGAACAAGGCCGGGTATGTGAGGTTCGGGAATGCCTCTGAGCTCCTAGGGAGTCCGGTGAAGTTGGTCCCAAGCCAGTTCTACTTGTTGGGCCTCACTCGCATATCCTTCAATGGTAGGGCATTGGGACGTGATTCCTGGGAGGGGTACGATATGATGGTCGATACCGGAACTCCGGTGTCAATGATCAATGAGGATATACTCGATGCGATCAAGGAGGAGCTGGAGGACTTGTTTGATGAGTCGAGTATCAGCTCAAAGGCATATCCTGTGTATTGGGATAGTGTGTCAACATTCGATGAGGAGGTCACCAAAATGACTACAACTCTACATTTTGGCCACCTCTATTTTATGCTTTCACAGCCCCAAATTTGGCAGCAAACAGAGGAAGTGAGCGGTGATATTGTTGTGCCGCTCTACTGCCTCAATATGTTTAGGCATGTGCCCACGTCCTTAGACCGGAAGAGAGACCAGAAGAGGTCCCTTTTGGGAACATTTCAAATGACAAACAAGAACATAGGATTCAACCCCCATTCTTGAACGAGGCCAACATTGTAGATAGGGTCCGTTGAGTGCTGAGCTTCCTCTTATTTGTTGCTCTATCATATGTTCTCTTATCAAGTTTTTTTAATCAAGTTGTTACATTATATTAGACTATTAGTTGATGAGTTGCTTCTTATGTTATATTACCTCCGTCTCGAACTATGTAGGTCGTTTCACTTTTTAATATACATGTTTTATAAAAAGTTAAAAAATAATACTCCAATATGTTAGTTAAACTAGTGTGAATTTTTGGTTAAATTTTTTATTTTACAATCTTATAATAAGTAATTTTGAGAGTGGAGTGGTAGGGATATGTTAAAAAAAAGGTACAAATGAATTTAGTATAATATATAGAGATGATGAACTAATAAAAACAGAATTAATTGTTCATTAGAAAAGCTAAAGGAAACTCTAAACTCCATCTACTTAAAGTCGGTAGGATCAGTTAGTTGGTCTTCAAAATGGGGGAGATCGTGTTAGTATATATACTTCCTCAATTGGGAGAGCTTGTAAGGTGGTTGGTGGCAGTGACTAAGATCTTCTAACAACTGAGGTGTTGATAATAATTCATATCTCAAAATATGTTGGATAAATGGGACAATTGAAATGGGCCTAGGTGGTAGCAAAATGGATCAACCCATAAATGGAAGTGTGTAGCCTTGTAATCATAAATCTGGTAAAAGTGTTATAGAACACTCATGAATGTTAGCACTTAGCTGGCTAGAGAATTAATTACTAATTAGGGACTAGGTGGCCTTATAAATAGGCCATAAGAGCATGAACACTCGTAGACCTTGAGAGCCTTAACATCCGGACTCTTAACTTACTTTTTCTTTGTCACATCAGCTTAAGAGCCCCATTTCAGCTTTTAATTATTTGCACTTCCATTCGTGAGCCCGGACCCGAGCCCTTAACTTACTTTTTACTATTTACCCTTTTCAATTATTTAATCATTATTATTATATATTATATTATATTATATTATATTTTTATTATTTATTATATATTATTAGTACTAGTATTGGTATTGGTATTAGTATTAGTATTAGTATTATATTATTATTATTACTACTACTACGACTGCAATGTGAAATGGAGAAAAAATAAACAAAGCACAACATTGATCTTGAAACAAGGGTTACACACTTACACGATACAACGATAATAAAAATAAAACCGAAAATGCAATAAAACAAATATTTCTGAAAATGCAAATGAAACGAAAATGCAATAAGATCGAGGAGGGTAGTAGAAATTCTGGTTGGGATCCATCTTAGAGAAGGAGAGAAGATGGTAGAAGTGAATGTGTAAAGAGTGGTAGAGAGTGTGGGCTTATTTATAGGCGAAATAAGTGGAAAAATTGTTTGTTTATATGGTAAAATAATAGTATATAGGTATTATTGATATTAATTTTTTTTAAAAAAAACATATGCAAAATGAGTGTCCATAGGTAGAGAAAATTATTTCACACTTGAAAATAAATTTTTTATTTTTTTTATTTACAAAAAGGAGACTAAAAACATTTCAAATAATTTAATTAACTGTGCTGACACGTGGCGCCTTGTGATTGGCCCACGTGTCAGCTGCTTGGCACACCAACGTTGCAAGTGGGCTATTGTTCACTTTGGCATTTAATGTCTGCTTTGATTACTGCGTATGGGACCAATTCAACCAAGCCCCTATTTACTGGACTTCTTCCGAGTCCCTTACGCTTTCCTCTTTTTTTTTAAATAAATTTGCTTAGCCGTCCAATTTTATGGACCTTAAGGCTCACCAATGCTGATGCCCCAAGTGTAAGTAAGGAGTGAAGAGTGACATGAGTTTATAAGTGAATTCTCAAAAGGAAAGTATGAGTGAGTTAGTCAAGAGTGGCGAGTGTTGATGACTGAGAGCCTTGTATTATGGGAAGAGTTGTACAAAATATGTTTGTACATTAATAACAAGTACTCGTTTGTAAAGAGAGCTTATCCATCTGAGTCACACGTGATCGAGTGTTAGCTATCCGTTTTTCCCCAACACGAGGGAAGCTTTTTGACACTTTTTTGCCACTGTTTTTTTATTCATATATACTTTATATCTCATTGTAAATGGAAGAGCAATGAAAAAATATTTTTTTAGTCTATTAGCTCAAATGGAAGAGCAGTGTATTTTTTACACATCGATGTGGGTTCAAATCCCACGTAGGCTAAAAATAATTTCTTTAGTGATTAACTATTTAAATTTACTCTATATTCTTGGTGTTAAACGGAATAGGAACATTTTTTATGGAGGACCATCCCAAGCACCACCCGATGCACCTCATTTCGGAGATGGACATGTCACTAGGTTTTGACTTCCGAGCTAAGAAGATAAGAGAGGAACTTAAGACCTTCATCATCCATCATATGAAGTTGGTGCTACCAAAGGAGCCCGAGGGTGACATCATCGCATTGCTTGAAACCGCACCATTCTCGGGCTTGACTAAGGGTGATTCAGCTACCACTCATACTTAGCTTTTCATTTGCTTGTCTTGTTTGGGACTTTGTGTTTTGGGCTTTTGTTTGGGTTTAGTAGGACTTGTTGAGACTTTGTGTTTTTGGACCCTTGCTTTTGGGCTGATTTTCTCTCCTATTTAAGGCTTGTAAACTCTCATTTGAAGACACTTTTGAACCTTGTTTATGAAAATCTAGTTGGTTTCACTCTCCAAAGGTGAGAGTTTCATGTCTTGTGTGCATGTGTGTTGCATTTAGTTCGATTGTA
This sequence comes from Persicaria maculosa, assembly GCA_963922045.1. Lineage (NCBI taxonomy): Eukaryota > Viridiplantae > Streptophyta > Magnoliopsida > Caryophyllales > Polygonaceae > Persicaria > Persicaria maculosa. Next base: position 13,112,578 of record OY998252.1, read on the forward strand.
CTTGGTTTTATCAATTTCCTGAAGATTGATGATTCCGAGATGAGTACGAACCTCCTCCTTATGCTTCCATGGCCAGCCATGGTTGTGTAAGGTTGTATATGGTTGGTTTTGGTGTCATTCAAGTTGGTTCTTGGTGTATTGTCCCAATGGGTCTTCTTATTGTTCATCAAGGTTGATTCCTCCTATCTTTCCCTTTCATTTCCCTTTATTTTGTTATGCTTTCCCTTTCACTTGGTTGAGCCTTGCTCCCAAGGTTTAATTAACCTCCCTTTGCTGCGTTTTCTTGTCTTACTTGTGCCACTTCTTTGTGTTATTGTGAGTTCGAGTCCACAACGTCAAGAAAGTCGGGAAAACAGCGGCTAACCCCGCATCAATTTTTATGTCAAATTCCTTGCCACACTAAAGGATTCGTGATGTAGGAACTAAACCTTGCAAGGTAATAACTCAATAGTGCAATTTTCACCAATTGATTTTATTAGCAAATCAAGCACATTAGTTGATCTTGTAGTGGTTCACTCATGCTTCTCTCATGATAAAAAATTTATTTCCATTATCTCTCAGTATATATACGACATTATATATACGTATTGAAGTGGGTTAATCTATTTTGTGTATGTTGGACAAAAATGCGCAAATAATTGCACAACACATTTTATTTGATTTTTAATATTTGAGTTCGACCCCTTTTGGTTATCCTCTTGATTCGAAGTCGTATCGATACCAAGATTTGAGTGGTTTTGGTGATTTGGGTTGCACCCGTATTTTAGCGGGTTGCCTACGTATCTCTTGAAAGAGAACCAAGGCTCACGTAGTTCAAAGTGTTTTGGATTTTGTGTTTGGTTTGATTTGGATTTGGTTTCTTTTTCTTGTATGCATCATAGGATGAGGTTCAAGCCCACCTTCTACGAAGGGTAGCTCGAACAACATTCCACCCGAGTAACCTGAGCCCACCTTCTCGGAAGGGTAACTCAAGTAACTCGTCTATCATTTGCATAGAAAACGATTTGATTTTAATGTGGAGTTTAATTTGGAATTTGATTTGTTTTGACTTGAAGGTCAATTTAGGGGTTGTGATTGAACTCGTTTGTGAGTTTCCTACGTACCCTTTTGGAAGGGATCAAATCACACGTAGTTCTTGAAAATGACAAATTTGAATTTGGTATTTGAGTTTTTGAAGTTTTGGTCGTGACCGAACTCGACGAGCGGAAGCTTTGTATCGAGTCGGATGAGACACTTTGGATTTGATGGAAATTTGATATTTGGGATGACTTAGAGTCGAAAAGTGATTTTGAGAAGATTTGATTGAAAGTTTGGATGTGACTAGACTCGGTGAGAACTTGATTTACACCGAGTTTCCTACGTATCTACTAGTTTGGTGGAATCAAGTCACCGTAGTTCGGAACAAAGATGAATTTTGTATTTAGGTTTGATCATAAGATCATTTGAGATGGCTGATTGAACTCGACGAACAGAAGCTTTGTATCGAGTCAACATGGACAATTTGAATTTATTTTTGGCGATTGAACTCGATGAGCCTTGGCTTTGTATCGAGTGTCCTACGTATCTCTTAGAAGATAATCAAATCACCCGTAGTTCTAAAACGAACCAATTTAATTTGTTTGGTTTTAACCTCATATTCATTTAGAAGTGAATTTAGAGCCGGACGACTGTACCTGATATATTTTTGAGATTTAATATCGGGCTACCTGCGTAACCGATTTTACAGTGTCAAGTCTTTACGTAGTTCTAAACGAACCGATTTGATATTTTTGGATTGAAGATTGTACTCGACGAGCATAAGCTTTGTGTCAAGCTACCTACGTACCCGTTAGGACGGGATCAAATCATCCGTAGTTCTTTTTTAGAACAAATTTGATTTTTTGGTTTGACGATTGAACTAGACGAACTTTAGCTTTATGTCCGGTGACCTACGTATCCGATCACTCGGAATCAAATCAGGCGTAGTTCTGTTAAAAGAACCAAGTTTATATTTTGGTGAAACTTGATTTGAGATTTTGACTCCGTTTTTATCTATTAGGAGCCGATTTGAAATTGACTCACTCGAATTAATTGACAAAGAATATTTGACGAGTTTAATTTTACATTTTTTTTATCAAACTCGAATTCTTAATTCGTGTCTATTATAATTCTTATATTTTAGTGGGTTAATTTTGCAATTAAGCAAAAAAAATTCCAAATGTGGAAAATATGCGTGAGCAAGCATATGCAATTATCCATTCACATTGCTCCCTGCTTTCATTCTACAAGGCCGAGCCTTTTTTTTTGTTTTAAAAAAAATCCAACCCAATGCACAAGAACACATGTCGTCTCATGCAAAACTGATGCCTAAACATCACCGCTAGATAAGTCGGGTAAATCGAAGAAGTAATCTTGGACTACCCGAGTATGTCCTCTTTCACGATCTCTATCAATGTTAACTTGATATGGTCTTCGAGTTGAACTATAACTGGGCGTTGGATTTATTTTGGCTAGTAGTTGAACTATAACTTGACATGGCTAGTAGCCGAGATGACGTTCAAATCTGGTGGGTTGTGGTCAGCATCTTCAAAAACCGGTGGGAGAGGCCGGATTAAATCAATGATTTGACGTAATGCTCAACCTCCCAACAAAGAAGATGAACTGTGGGCAAAGATATTAACCACTTTAATTAAAGCCATATATGAAATATTTGAAATTTTATGGGCTGATTGACTTTAGTGTAGTTGCAATTTAGTGTCGGTAAATGAGTTTGAGCCTGAGGAAAGGCCAAGGTGAGAAGAATGAATGATACGGGGTTAGCCGTGTGATGGTCCGATCTTCGACAACAAGCAAGAAACTTAAAGAAACAAACAAGACTCGATCAAGAACTCAAGAAACGCAGCAAGAAACTAGAAGACGCAAGAAATCGATCAAGATGATCAAGATCCTTCAAGACTCGATGAATAATAAAGAAAGAAACAACGCAGCAATGAAAGGTAAAAGAAAGACTCGAAATTGACACTTGCAAAGACCGATAAGGACTGAGTCGATCTATATAGAACAAGATAGAGACCCCAGGCTTCCGTAGAAGGTAGGAACCAATACCAATGACTATATAACCCGCCTCTGCAACCCTACACAACCAAGCGGACAACTTGGAGGCACAAGGAGGGGGCTTGTGGATACTAGGATCACCAAGTCTTGCGAAGTTGATGAACACAAAGCAAACCAAGCTAAAACAAACCAATTCGATGATCAACGAGCACAGCTCTAGTTGGATCAACAAGACACTCCATGTGTTTCACACAATTTGAGAGATCTAAATTTTATTCATTATGTTCCTATTGAATTACAATGTAGGAATTGAAATATATAGACTACTCTAAGGCCTGATGGGCCGGCTTTCCTAAGTAAAGAAGATAAACTAACATCTAATTAAAACACCTAAATAACATAAGTAAATAAGGTCTTAAAATAACAACTGAAAATAGCCCAATTTCGGCCCAATAAGATCCATTCCCGTCAAAACAGAAATAGACTTGCAAAGATGGTGATTTTCGGCCAAGCTCTAGATCTAATCTGGAAAAACCTTCAACAGCAAAGTTGTAGATCTCTTCGTCCTCGTTCCAACAAGGTATGGCACGTCTCAATCCGATTAATATTGAATCCGTACGACCCATTTTACAGAGACGTCGAAAAGCTGTCAAAAACGTCATTTGAACGAGAGTCTAAAACGTCATTTGCACCTTTGGATCTTCTCCCATGGCGGAGCCTTCTTCTTCCTCTTGAGAATGACCTCATCCGAAGGTGTCTTGGATGGTCCCGCATCAATCTCCCTTTCTTGAAAAGGATTCGTCCTCGAATCCAAGGCCGCATATGATTTCGCAAAGACTTCCACACGAGCTCCTGGATCGAAAACCTTATGCCCATGGAAACTCATCTGAAGACTGATTGTTTTAGGGATTGACCACTCCTCGATGGATATTGTCTCAGCTTCGTCAACTTGTAGGCCATTAGAGCCCTCTAGCGTAATATGCACTTTAGATTGGTTATTCATCTCTAAGTTTCCATCCAATGCTAGCAAGTTTTCATCCTTATTCAAGGCTGAATTTTCAATTAATTCAAGGCTAGCAATAGTAGAATAATTTTTTCCATCAATGATCATATTAGAAACTTTGCCTTTTTCTAAGCATGTAGTATGACAAAAATCTTTTCTTTGATTATTATCACAAGGTGCATGTTGAACATTTAAATCAATCAAAAAATCATCATGCTTATATTCAATGCAATCATTATCATCACAGGCAAGTAAATTAAGAACTTTATCATTTTCAAAATGCTCTACATTTTCAGCAATAAAAGAAGCACCTATGCTAGAAGAAACATGATGTTGAATAGCATTATTAGGAGGAATAGGATGAGTTTCTTCCCTTTCAGTAGATGACACTTTAAATCCAGGGATAACTTGATAACCTAGGGCCGCCAATCGTTTATTCGTCCTCTCCAAGTCCTCATTTATCTTAGCCATGTTTATCTTAGCCATGTTTGCATTCAACTTAGCCATGTTCTCCATGAAGGTATTGCACCAATCATTACCCTGGTTATTAGACATTGTGACAAAGAGAAAAGAAACAAGGAACTATGTTAAGATTAGTTAAAATATAAACAACTCACAATTGTGTTTCGCTCACACTCCCTCTCTGATTGATATGTCACGCTTGCTTGGACAATCCGCTTTGGGCAAATCAACAACCAAGCAAAAGAACTTAATAATCAAAAGTATGCAATTCAGGAGAATGAACAATAACACAACAAAGAGTACTCAACAAGGGCTGTAGTACTCGACAAAAGCAAAGAGGTGCTCGACAGTAGCAATAGGACACTCAAAGTACTCGATCAAGGTGAGAAGAGTACTCGATCAGGCCTTAGAGTAGTCTATATATTGATGCGGGACCATCCAAGAGACCTTCGGATGAGGTCATTCTCAAGAGGAAGAAGAAGGCTCCGCCATGGGAGAAGATCCAAATGTGCAAATGACGTTTTAGACTCTCGTTCAAATGACGTTTTTGACAGCTTTTCGACGTCTCTGTAAAATGGGTCGTACGGTTTCAATATTAATCGGATTGAGGCGTGCCATACCTTGTTGGAACGAGGACGAAGAGATCTACAACTTTGCTGTTGAAGGTTTTTCCAGATTCGATCTAGAGCTTGGCCGAAAATCACCATCTTTGCAAGTCTGTTTCTGTTTTGACGGGAATGGATCTTATTGGGCCGAAATTGGGCTATTTTCAGTTGTTATTTTAAGACCTTATTTACTTATGTTATTTAGGTGTTTTAATTAGATGTTAGTTTATCTTCTTTACTTAGGAAAGCCGGCCCATCAGGCCTTAGAGTAGTCTATATATTTCAATTCCTACACTGTAATTCAATAGGAACATAATGAATAGAATTTAGATCTCTCAAATTGTGTGAAACACATGGAGTGTCTTGTTGATCCAACTAGAGCTGTGCTCGTTGATCATCGAATTGGTTTGTTTTAGCTTGGTTTGCTTTGTGTTCATCAACTTCGCAAGACTTGGTGATCCTAGTATCCACAAGCCCCCTCCTTGTGCCTCCAAGTTGTCCGCTTGGTTGTGTAGGGTTGCAGAGGCGGGTTATATAGTCATTGGTATTGGTTCCTACCTTCTACGGAAGCCTGGGGTCTCTATCTTGTTCTATATAGATCGACTCAGTCCTTATCGGTCTTTGCAAGTGTCAATTTCGAGTCTTTCTTTTACCTTTCATTGCTGCGTTGTTTCTTTCTTTATTATTCATCGAGTCTTGAAGGATCTTGATCATCTTGATCGATTTCTTGCGTCTTCTTTATAGTTTCTTGCTGCGTTTCTTGAGTTCTTGATCGAGTCTTGTTTGTTTCTTTAAGTTTCTTGCTTGTTGTCGAAGATCGGACCATCACACGGCTAACCCCGTATCAATGAAGCAAGGAGGAGGATGACTGGATAAAGGGAGTCTCCTTGACGAAGACGTCTTTTTGGTTTAAACAAATCAGTCGATCCATTATTGATAATAACTGAAAAGGGCATTGTCTCCAAACACTCCTTAATTCACGATTTTTTTTTTGAATGAAAATCAAATCTTTCCATAATACAAGTAATGAAACTCCATTCCACCCAATTGTAAGGTCATTTTCTGTGTGTTAGGTCATGCACACCCGAGAACACTTCTGCTCTTCCCTTAACTGATCACTTTTCCCTACCACATCAAGATAAGAACACCCCTTTACCTTTTCAGTACGCAATTCCGCCCACATCCGTGCATCTCACTTCCGAGCCCTTCACCCACTTTTTAATCATTTTGATTTTTAATAAATATTTCATAATAATAATTACAACAACAACAACAACAATAATAATCATCCTGAAATTCTCAGTATCTCAGGATGCTGGGGGGTCGTGCTGCCGCTTATATTTTTACTAGACTTAGCTTTGTTATCGCTAAGGGAGTGGGTGCCCAGATAGTATCTCGGTTGCCTACTAATTTCTTGTAAATCTGTTCTTTTTATAATAATAATAATAATAATAATAAATAATAATAATAATAATAATAATAATAATAATAATAATAATAATAATAATAATAATAATAATAAATATTATTATATCTCGTACAGTGTGCCAGTGTGAATTTTAAACCATGGTATTTTCAAATTATATCTCGTGCAGTGTGAAAATAAATAACTTTTATCAAGACCATCGTAACTTAGGATGTGCAAAAACCAATATAATAGTAGTAACTATTAAACAATAGCTAATAGCACGAGGGATGTCATTAACAAAGCGATAAGATTACATGAAAAAAAAAACATAAGGAAAGTACTTCAAGCAAACGAACTTAGCTTACAACAAAGTAAACAACATAAGCAATTACTAAACTTCAATTGTAATCAACCCCGTGAAAAGCTTCAGTAATACTTGTGAGTCTTACTCAACCAGACATAAACTCCTTCATAAGTGCATCTCTAAGCCACTCCTCTTGTGGTGATAGTGGATCAGTAAGCTTCATTAAGTCTTGAAGAATGTCAAACTTTCTTTTCTTTTCCATTGCAAGTTCTTTGTCCTTCTTTTCACGCCTTTCACGCTTCTTTTGATGTCTCTTTTCAGCTTCTTCTTTCTTAAACCGACGAGAGTCTCTCAAAATATCCATCTCTTTTTCCTTCATCTTCAGCTCACGCTCTCTAAGGGTAATAAAATTACCAAACAATTGGGTACACGACGTGTAGCTTTCCTCATTCAGTTCGTTACTCAGAGTAGCAACTCTCTTCACAACCCTCTTGGTTGCCTTAACGCCTGGAGGAAGACACATGAACCATCGACCCCACCCTCACTGGCAGGAGTACTGGGGTGGATCCTGAAGTGTATGATCCTGATGCATCAATCTTCGTCCTTTTGGAACTCGCTTCCTCTGGCTTTTGAACTGATATTTGCCCCTTATGCTCATTTCGAAGAATACGTCATGCGTGTCCATTCTTGAATGATGCATGCTTCTCGTGGTCCTCGCTATAGAGGATACGAGCATTGTTCATCACATCGTCTGCTGACTGCCCGCTAGCTCTAGCTCTTGAGGCTTGGCTGAAATTACCTGCAAATTTACTAACATCAGCACTTACTCGTTGAAAGTGTGCCCTATATTTTTTCGCATCACGTGGAGCCATCCCCTCCCTCCTATCTATATCTATATATACTCTTAATTTAGAAGAGTTTAGGATGATGTGTCAAGTTTAGAGGAATTTTAAGAGTCTCGACCAATCATTATTTTTGCCATTTTTCTTTGATTTTCTTTAATTCTAAATTTTTTTTCTTCTTTTTCCTTTAATTCTTTTTTTTTCTTTAATTTTACTAACTATCTATATATCTATATCTATATAAACTCTTAATTTAGAAGAGTTTAGGATGATGTGTCAAGCTTAGAGGAATTTTAGGAGTCTCGACCAATTATTATTTTTGCCATTTTTCTTTGATTTTCTTTAATTCTAAATTTTTTTTCTTCTTTTTCCTTTAATTCTCTTTTTTCTTTAATTTTACTAACTATAAACTCTTAATTTAGAAGAGTTTAGGATGATGTGTCAAGTTTAGAGGAATTTTAGGAGTCTCGACCAATCATTATTTTTGCCATTTTTCTTTGATTTTCTTTAATTCTAAATTTTTTTTCCTTCTTTTTCCTTTAATTCTCTTTTTTCTTTAATTTTACTAACTATTGGGCTTAATTCAAAATATTGATCTTAGCCTAAATTATAATTTTAGTAGTTTTTTTTCTCTAAAAAAATAATCTATATAAACTCTTAATTCAGAAGAGTTTAGGATGATGTGTCAAGCTTAGAAGAATTTTAGGAGTCTCGACCAATCATTATTTTTGCCATTTTTCTTTGGTTTTCTTTAATTCTAAATTTTTTTCTTCTTTTTCCTTTAATTCTCTTTTTTCTTTAATTTTACTAACTATTGGGCTTAATTCAAAATATTGATCTTAGCCTAAATTATAATTTTAGTAGTTTTTTTTCACTAAAAAAATAATTGGATTAATTCAAAACATAAAATTAATAATAAGAAAATATAAAATTAATATTAGTAATCTACATCTATATCTATATATACTACTTTAATCGTTTTTCAACTCATGAGTTTAATTCAAAATATTTAATTATCTAAACTTTTACAATTATGTTATAATATTAATTTAATATATTAGCAAGATTTTATTTATAAAAAATCGCGCCATGACGCGTGGATCATACTAGTTGTTGTAATATGTTGCTATTCTTGCCCAAAACTTTTCAAGTGACTGGTTATTTCCTTGGAGGGCATCCTTGCTAGTGTTCAACCATGCACTCAAGAGTAGCTCATCTTCCAGCTCAGCTCGGACAATTGCCTTCGTCCAACACGTTCCAGTGATGGCTCCTCATCGACATCTTCTTCTTGCACATCATCTTGTGTGCTGTAAGGCGAAATGCTCTCTTGTGTAGCCCGTATTATAGGCGATTCGGTTGCATTTGAGATAAGATGTATAGTTTGGGTGGGATAACCCTCAAGGAGATGCATTGTATTGGTATAATACGGATGAGGATGAAATTGATGTGGACGGCCCTGAGGAGGGTGATTTGGGGTGGGATAGTTTGGGTCAGGATGACTAGAAATAGAATTTTGTTGAGAGTATTGAGATAACATATCATAAAAGCTTTAAGGAAAGTTGAACGACGGTTGATTCGGATCCGTTACGAAGAGGAGGGCGGAATTTGTTCTTTGAATACAAGTAAAACTAAATGGAAGGGATGTATTGGAAACTGATGGATACATCTATTTATAGCCTATTTTTTTTCATTATCAATAATCACACTTAGATTATATGAATAATTTCATTTAGTTATTAATATATAATTTTATCCTTTTTTTTACTCAAACATGTGCGAAATGGGTGTTTATTGATAGTTAAAATTAAACTATATTCAAATATATATTTTATTTGAAAAAAAATTAAACAATTACAAAATTAGTTAACAAATTACAAAGTTCATTGTTAATCAAAAAAATTAAGTTTGCCTTTGTAGAGCCTACAATTCCAAAAAAAAATAAAATTAAACAATGGCCTCTTTTCAATTGTAGCCTACAATTCCAAATTCTACAGAGTCACGTGTCTTGCTTCCATGCAATTGAATGGTGTGCTGGTGCGCTTCAACGCAAATATAATGCCGCTTCTGCAAGATTACATTTACCCGGCTCTATGACATAATCCCTTATTTTATTTTATTTTTCAGTCCAGCTGTACTCTAAGAACACAACTTGCCGCTCGGGTGTGCATGCCCTTAGTTTTATTGTAACTCATCATTTATCTCTCAACTTTATCTTAAAAGAATGAAAAATTTCATGTGAAATTAAGATATTATTTTGAATGACATTGTTTTACGTAAACGCAAATGGATAAGTTTCTCTATGACATTTTTCAATCTTTCATTTTATATCTTTAAAAATAATTTTATATATTGTAAAACATAAGTTAATTGACCTGTAATGATTTATCAATCTTATCACATTTTACAATGAGTGTGATGAAATTGTGGTTAATTTATCGAATGCAAAGAAAGTTTTCACCGGTAGAGATGGCAATGTGGCGTGTTTGGGGTGGGGGTATCCTCTCCGTGTTAGGATTAGGATATATAGGGTGAGTGTTGTAATTAGTATAAATTGGGGGAATTGTGGTATAAATACTCATATGTTGTAGGTACGGGTGATCGATGAAATGAATTACACATCTTCCTCCTACCTTCTTCTTCTTCTTCTTCCTATCTCTCTCTGAAATCTCCCTTCCCCTTCCCTCTCTTTCTCCAAATTCACCATAGAAGGCCCTCGCCTTCCCTATCCAACCTTCGGTCATAACAAATTGGTATCAGAGCAATCGAATCCACGACCTTTGCTTCCATTTTTTTTGAATTTTTTGTGACCTAAAAATCACGGTTTGGAAACCTTGTGAAAAACGACGACAATAGTGGTCAGTTCAAGCTTGGAATCGATGAAGAAACACCTTCTAGAGGCCGAATTTCATCTTCGAAAGCTTCAACAATTGTCAGCATCAAATCCAGAAAACTCGATCGATTCGGCCAATCCCGAGAAACTACAGACAAGGCTCGGTAAATTCCAATCGAAGACGGATTATCGATCAAGGCTAGGTAATAATTGTTCAATTCAAAGTGTGTTGGGAGCACCTCCGGAAGAGCGACGGTTAAAGGCCTTTCAAGAACTAAGGGTTGGGACTGAAATGCCTTAGAATCTCAGTGAACAGCAATCAGCGATAACTCCTTCTTCGGGATACTGGGTACGACGTACGAGAATTGAAGAGAACCTTCGCAAGATGAAGCCGTTGGTTCAAGAAATGCAGAAAGTGTCCTATGAGAGTGAAGTTCGGGCAGCGACGAAAGAGACTGAAGAGTTCGAGTTGCGTTCTGAAGGCGTCCTTGGTGAGGAAACAAATCTTGCTTGGGTCGAGGAGATCGCAACGCCGATCAAAACTGTGAGCCTAGAAATGGATTCGAACCGACAATCTGTCGATGACTCTGAACAGTAGACGATTGAACCTTCGCAATCTCCTTGGTCCTTGGATCTTGGAGAAATACGAAAGTTGGAAGAGATGGAAGCTAAAGACCATCGAAACATCGACAAAATCAGAATCAACAAAGGATGTGTAGAGGATCTTAAAGGAATTCAAATTCAATCCGACTCATCAAAGGTAAATTCCTCCCCTCTAAAAGATGTGGTTGTTGAAGTTGCTTCCAGGAAAACAACTGAATTTGTGATTGCATCGATTGTTTTAATCAATCCCGGGTTGTCTGGCGTTAGGGTGAACACAATTGAACTTTCTGAAAACCCAGCTGCCTGCAAAGTGTTTGTAGAAATGACTATGCAGGTTGGATCACCGTTTGCAAGTGCGGCAGCTATAGCTAAGGTTGGGCAATTGGTTTTTGACCCTGGAATTTATGAAATTTGTACCGGGCTAAGGAATTTTTTGCATAATCATTTTCATACTGATTTGAAGCAAGGAACAATTATGTCCACGGTTGAAATCGAGGGGTTTTCTGTACAACAATTCAAGGTGGTTGATAGTATAGTTCTTGCTCATAATTTTGAAAAAAAAATAGGGAGTTCCTTGATGCAGTTTGTGATGAAGTCAGATGACGAATGGTTGTGCCTTATGATAGAGGGAAAACAGGAGAGGCCTTATGTGCTGATTTTTTGATGGTTTTACTGGATTATGGCATTGAAGTGGCTACCGTAAAAATAAAAATATTCGATCCATGTGACATCGATCCATTGCTGGTGAAAACTTGAGGGCGATTTCATGCTCATTCAACTTGTTTTTTTTGGTCTAATCGAGGTATATATCGATTTTAGACATTATTTTGAGTATTGATTTCGGTGGAATCCATGGTTGTTCATCTCAGTCAGTTGATGGCAATGTTGTGTCAAAGCAAGGCATCCTATTTTTTAGGAGAAGGGTGTGTGCTCACACAAGAAAAGTACGTGTTCTTGCCATATGTTGGGTTGAGAAGATGCTACTGTTATGAGGCCTTAATGAAGTGAGTTTTTTTTACCAGTGTTGGAAGAGCCTACTAAAGTGCAGTGTGTATTGTGTTGAACAACAGTTTAAAGACTTCATCCTGCACACCTAGGTGTATAGCAGCAAAGGGGGTTGTTGCACTAAGGTTCTAAGGGATTTACAAAGTAGCACTTAAACGTGGCTATGGAGAGCTAGCATTTCAGTTCAAGTGCTGAAGCAAGTTGAATGCACCAGTTAGGTGTACTACTGCTAGTTGTTAGTGTGGGCTGCTAGAACACATTGCTAAAGAGATGCACATGATGAGAAAGTATTAATGACATCAGCATGGGGAGGCTAGAAGCAATGTACAATATCACCATACTATTGTCATAGAGCAATAAGAAAGTTTCTAGACAATGTTTGTTAGTGTCTTTTCTATTGTAATTGTATATTAGTCTAGTTATTAGCACATTTTACATCCTAAGCATTAAGGTCAATGCTTTTATAAGGGGTGGGTAATGTTAGGATTAGGATATATAGGGTGAGTGTTGTAATTAGTATAAATTGGGGGAATTGTGGTATAAATACCCATATGTTGTAGGTACGGGTGATCGATGAAATGAATTACACATCTTCCTCCTACCTTCTTCTTCTTCCTATCTCTCTCTGAAATCTCCCTTCCCCTTCTCTCTCTTTCTCCAAATTCACCATAGAAGGCCCTCGCCTTCCCTATCCGACCTTCGGTCATAACACTCCGTCCCCGTCCCCCATTAGGGGGCTATAAATCGCCTCTGTCCCCGCTTAATTTTCTCCGTTTGCATTCCTCGTGGTTTTTCCCGTTTAAAACTCATGATTTCCTCCCATTTAATAGAAAACTACAAGATATTACATATAATATCCCATAGATGTAAATTATAAGATAAAAATTTACAAGTGAAAGAAACATAATATAAATTTATGTAAGATTGAAACAAAAATAGGGATTTTGTATTCCTCATCGATGATTCCCGTGGGGTTCCCCAACGGAGCGGGATTACTTTTTTTTTTATCCTTAATGGAGCGGGATTACTATCCCCGTTCTCTTTCCGTCATGCGCGGAAATTACTTTAGCCTCATCTCCGTGACTCCGTCCCTACGATGAAGATTTCCCGCGGGGATTTGTAGTCTTGGCCCCATTGCCATACCTATTCACCGCAGTGTGATATGGATGAAATAATTTAAAATTTACGCGAATGGACGATTAGCAGATTAGGTAAGGTTTCCCGCCGTTCAAAAACATTTCAAAAGCGTCAATTCGAAGAGCTAGGGTTTCAAACAGTAATCGCTTCGAGTTCGACTGATTCAACTCCCCGATTCCACAACCGGTGATGCAGGAAGATGACGATTTCGAAACTCCATGTCCGTTCTCTGCCTCAATTCGCCGATTACCCAAGGCGAAGACCATCAGAAATTGCAAGAACTCACCCCCTCCGAAGAGATCCAAGTCGCTGCAATGTAGCAAGGAAAACGTTCCACCCCTCATTCGCAAAGGTGAATCCACTTCGACATTTCATCAATCAGCCGCCTGCCAGCCAATCGACATCGTAGTTGATCCTAATCCACCCTTTTCCTGTTCAATCGAGTCCCAGTTGTATTCATTGTCCAAGGAAGAGCATATGCTTAGAGGTGATGATGCGGATGAGGCAGAGATGCCGTCGTTACCACCCGCCACCCGATCTGAGCTCTCCGAACAAAGTAATGAAAACGTTTACTCGCTCGATTGCGAGGAAGAATCCGATTGGGCGTTTCATCGAACAGTTGGTGGCCAACCCCTCAACGTCTCAATTGATCCCGAAATGCCCCATTCTTACTCGATCGAGTCTCGTCGGTTTTCATCGTCGATGGAACAGAAAGTGTTTACAGATGAAGTTGCGGATGAGGCAGAGATACCAGTGTTACCTCCTGTTAACCGATCTGAGCCCTCTGAAGGAAGTGATGAATATGTTTCCCTGCTCGATTGTGAGGATGAATCCGATTGGGCATTTCATCGAACGGTTGGTGACCAACCCCATAACATTCCAACTGACCCTGAAAAGCCCCATTCTTATTCGATTGAGTCTCGGCTATTGGCATCTGCGAGGGAGCAGCAAGGGTTTGCAGATGAAGTTGCGGATGAGGCAGATGGGGAGTTTGAATCTAACTCCCAGCTTGATCTTCTGATAAGGTTGTGCTCAGATGCAAACGAAAATGGTTTCCACAGCTGCAGGTTGGCGGTGCCAATGGCCGTGGAGTGCCCTGTTTGCAGCCTTGATATCTCAGATCTGAACGAAGAAGCTCGGCAACTTCATACCAATGCGTGCCTAGATAAGTGCGACAACCCAGAGGTTCTGAATCTTTACTTTCACTCTCCACATTTGCTAACAATTTATCAGTTATCACATTGTATCAATTATTTGATTAGTTCTATGTATGGAATTGGAAGCTTGATAATTGAATGTCAAGTCAAAATTAGGGTTCCATAATTCCTTCTATCGAGAATGATACCAGGAGAGTAGTATTTCTAAATAAATGATAGTAGTGTTTAGTGAAAATGATCCTTTCTTTTGATTAATCACATTTCAAACCTATTATCCTCAATTATCTGACAATGGTAATTTTTTTCAAGCAGATTTCTGAAAATGATAATAGAACACCACAAAGTTTCCCCGAAATTCATAGAGCAGTCTCAGTTGAATCTACCCGGCAAGTTGCTGAGTGGCTACGAAGTTTGGGGTTAGACAAATACGAGGAAGCTTTTGCTCGAGAAGAGATTGATTGGGAAATCTTAAAATGGATGACCGAAGAGGTATTTCCTTGTCGAATCTTATCAATACTTTAGATATTCTGTCAAATGTTCAACTGGTTTCACTGGGAGTTGAACATATGACAGTAACTGTAGTGTTACTTATGCATATTTACTCTTTCATGGTGGTGATCACTCTTGCAGGATCTAATCAGTATAGGTGTTACTGCACTTGGTCCTCGGAAAAAGATCGTGCAGGCTCTTAATGAACTAAGAAAAGGGGGAGTTCAACCCATTTCAACAGATACAGAAACGGATAATTCCACTGTTGGGAATACTAAGAAATTAGCTGCAAGCCGATTGATCACAGACTATTTTTTAGGTCCTGGTGGTAATAAGAAAACGAGTGTGACACCTCCAGGGGTTTTGGGAGTGACAGCAAAAGACCAATCACATCCAAACAAAAGGCGGTTAGTCAACACAAGGCCGGCATCTAGCAGAAAACATAGGGATGTACCAGTGTGGTGTATCATTTCAGGAACTCCATTCCGAGTGGTAATTACCTGTGTTTTCTTCTTTCTGTCTACTACAGCCGTTTTGGTTAATTCATTCTGAAAACATGTGAATCATGCATTTTATCATTTCCTCTATCCTGGTCATTATCATGCAACCTTCCATGGTTTGCTAAGTCAACTCATTTTCACAATTCCAAGATGTATCTAATCATCTATTGGTGAAGAACCTATTAATAGTTGTTGCAATGCTCTTTTTGTAACGTTCTTGTTTCTGAGTGACTAATAAACTACTTATTAATAATCTTTTGATAAATGATACTGATGTATAAAATACTGATTCTAATTGTAATTCCTGTAACCAAAGCATGATTTTGGCACTGAATGGCATATTTGAGCTGTTTGAGGTGGTTATGTGGTTGTGGTGGACTGGTGGTGGTCCTGGTGGATGGTACATTGCAAATGGTCATGGACTTGTTGAGTCATTGTTATTGTGGATGTTAGGCTTGGTGATAGGGGTTCAAAGTGCTAGATGGTGGAATTAGTTTGAGGGCTCCAGTTTTGATTGAGGGGCAGAGTTAAGGAATAGGTGGCCAGGTGGGGTGTGCGAAGGGGTGCTCAAACCAGAAATAGAGAGGGGAGAGAAAAATGGTATGGGCCAATCAAGGTCTTTCTTATTTTAATTGCTAACAAATCTTTGTGATGCTTGAACATTGGCGACTTTCAATTGTTGCTTTGATAATCACGTGTTCAAAAGAATGTGATTATCAGAGCAATATTATTACTCTTTCCTTTAGAATGATCATATGCTTGACAGTTTGCTCTCTTACATTTGTTTTTGTTATCATTTCAAATGTGGTTGGTTTTGGGATGCATTAATGTGCTTCGAAAAGGTGACAGCCTATTAGCAAGCACTGCCACTTTTTGTATTATAATATTCTGCATCCTTAATGTTTGAGTTGATTGAAGAGTGCCTCATTCCTATGATGTGTTTTAATGATAACATTTTGATATACTACACTGTCCAGTGATTGAATTGTTTTTCTCCACAAAATTTCACCCATCTTCCTTTAGAAGGCTCCATGAATCTTGAGTTCATTATAAGGTTTATTGTGAGCAGTATCTTTTCCTTGATTGGTTTTACTTTCCTGCAGGATGCTTTCAAGTACCTCAGAAGAGATTGTACTCACTGGTTTCTTACCCATTTCCACACAGACCGTAAGTTCAACCCCTCAGCTCAACATTGAGCTTCATTTTTGAGTTAGTTAACACTTTAACATTGTTTGAACTGAAACACTATAATTTTGCTTTAAAGTTGGAAAAAGAATCTCGGGTGGTTTGTTCATCTGCAAGATACAAGGCATCTATCCCATTTACTGGAGTTCTGATGCTGTCCCAACTTAAAAATTGCTTCCTAAATTGGTTTGCAAAGTGGGAAATAAAGAAGAAAATGATGTTGGCATAGGTGACACTTGGCTGTTTAGTGAAGGAACCTTGACATTAACTGCAGGAGAAGATAATTATCTTCCGCCTTCTCTTAGGTGTATATTGCTTTCCTTTAATCCTTTCCACATGCACAGTAACAAGTATGAAGTTAGACTCTTCGAATCCTGTTTTGCTCTTCTCAAATCTTAGTAGTTTGGTTCACTCACTATTAGGTTTTGGCTCATCTTCTAACGTTCTTCAATTACTATAGTTTCCACAGCCAGTTCATATTCTCGATGATTGAAAAATGTGTCTAGAGCATCTAATAATGACATAACTTGAAAAGCAATGCTTGTCTTGTGGGAACCATCATTAGATTTCCCTGTGTAAACTTCTTGAAAACATAATTTTCACTTGACAGATTACCAAGGTCTAACAAGGTCCTTCTCTCATGGAAAAATTTACTGCTCGATGATTACTGCAAGGCTTGTACATATGAAGATTGGCATCCCTTGGGATATATTAGAAGTTTTGCCTTTGAACCAGAGAGTAAATATTGATGGAGTTCATGTGACCTGCTTTGATGCAAATCACTGCCCTGGATCTGTTATCATACTCTTTGAACCACCTAATGGTAAGGTGTGGTTCAAAACCTAGTTCTATGATTTCATTATGGGCGTTTTACATTTTATCTTTTTGCCATTTCTTATACAAGTTTTTGGTGCTTGTTGCACTTTAGGCTGTTTTGCACACGGGCGATTTCCGGTTCTGTGAAGAAATGGCAAGCTTAACAGCATTGGCAGCATGCCCAATTCATACTCTTATCCTTGACACTACATACTGCAATCCCCAAGTACGTCATCCACTCATCCCTTTATGGATTCTGTGTCTGTTTTTGGTAATCAGTAAATAATATTAAGTCAATATAAGAGATTACAAAGGAGCTATGCCGAGTACATAGCAAGAGGTGAAGACCATAAAATTGGGTATGCACCCACTATCCAAGAGAAGGCCCAACAAACCCATCAAAATCCCCCACAACAACCATCCAATGAGGGAAAAACAAAAGGACTAACGCCAAATCCTAATAAACCTGAGCCAACGTCGATTAACCAACCTATGGGGTTTACACTGAATCCATATTCGGTCTTTACAAGCATTAATTATAGTAATAGAGCAATGGTCGCAGACCATTTAACCTTGCTAAAATAGCAAGATTGCAGGCTTTCCAAGTGAAATAGATCATAGAGCAAAAGGCAAGTAATTTACATTGAGAAATGATTGAATCATGGCTGGAATTGGCAGTGAACCAGTTGAGCCATCCTCTCACTGATTCTTCCCTATGTGAGATCTTGATCCATGTGAGGACAACATCAATGACCTGGTCTCTTGGATGAACCCTGGGTTCATATATTTGACACCCTGGTGTACCTTTGTTTATCCTCAAGGCTGCCTTGTCTGAAATTAGATCCTTTGTGGAGACGGGACTCTCTCATTTCTCAAAAACCATTTGACACCCTATCGATCTTTGATGCAGTGTGCATCCGATTTTGTGAGTGCAGTATGCATTCCACTCCATTTAGTTTTTGAAATAATATGTTTGTTAACAGCATCTACAGATGGAGAGATCCTAGAATGTTTAAGATTTAAAATAAAGGATAACAAATAAGGGAAAGGACTAGTTAGAAGGATGTAAGAGGGAGATTGAATTTAGGGATTAGGAAACACATTCCACAAAAAGTAAAGAGAAGGTAGCATTTTACTATAATCTGAATTCACAATAGGTTCTCAGCACTTGCATGTGCATGGAATTTGAAACCTATGGGTGAAGTAACTTCTTGATATGAAACTATGCTGAGATATTCTCAGAATACTGAATTTTAGAATCAACCTGTTTATGTACCTCAATATGTACATAATTTCTGAAGATGGCTTTGAGCAAGTCTGATTTATGAGGATCAAAATAGTTTGACATTTTTATGGTATTTGCCTAAGTGTTCAGGGTGTGCTCTTAGAATAGCTCTAACAATAGTGCACTTGCAGTATGACTTCCCAAAGCAGGAGGCAATCATACAATTTGTTATTGAGGCTATCCAAGCTGAATCCTTCCATCCGAAAACTCTCTTTCTGATTGGCAGTTACACAATTGGTATGTTAAACCACAGTTCTTTTTAGCCTTCTCTTTCTCTGCTTGCTTATTCGGGGCTTCTCTCATAGGCAGCTTTACATGCATTGGCAGGGAAAGAGAGATTATTCTTGGAGGTCGCACGTGTTCTACATAAGAAAATCTATGTCACGGCAGCAAAGCTACGGATACTCGAGTGCTTGGAGCTTCCTAAGGAAGATAAGCAATGGCTTACTACAAATGAGTATGAGAGCCATATTCATGTCGTACCTCTGTGGGCACTTGCAAGCTTCAAACGGTTGAAGCAGTTATCACACCAATATACTGTGAGTTATCAAAAGTTTACATTTTTTTTTATATTGAGCAGATGCCATTGGTTGAAATTATTCTTGGGAAGCCTGCTTGCTTTCAGTGAGTCAGTTTCTTTGGAGTGATTGCTTATAAGGGGTTTATAATCTTCTCATGCCAAACGAACATGGAGTTCTCTTCTCTTTTTGGGAAAAAAAATCATGTTTTTGGCAGATGGACTTTTCTTAAGGTTTATTGCAGCTATAAGCCTATCTTTTGTGTATAGTGCTAATGAAGTATTGATGGTCATGTTGCTTGGCAGAATCGGTTTAGTCTAATAGTTGCATTCTCACCCACTGGCTGGTCATTCGGTAAGGGCAAAAAGTCTACAGGGAGAAGGTGGCAACAGGGTACTATTATAAGGTAACATGTGTGTTCATATTTGAAGATAGCTGCATTATAAATGGCAACCCTGTAGCAAAGTTTTATTAAGCTTTTGTTAACTCTAGTGAAAGCTTATCAGCCTTAGACTGTCACGAAAACTTTGTTCTAGCTGACAAATATGCTGTAAAAACTTGTTTCCGTGACAGGCTAAAAACACATATTTTAAAAAGTAGTATGGAATAACAGTAAACAAATAAATATCCTTTGATTGGGGTGTTTTAAGCATTTGATGCTTCTGTTTTGAGCGTTTTTATTTACTGAAAAGGGGTTTGGGTGCTGAATTGCCAATGAAGTATGTATAATGAGTAAAAAAAATGCAATTTTGCTTAAAGAGTTTGGTGCAAGATGGGATATAAACTATACAAAGCGTTGTTGTGTAATTTATCCAGAAAAATATGTACATCAATGATCTTTCCTGAAGTCTTAATTAGGTTTATTGTCAGCAGAAGAGAACTGTTAGACGGCTCTGTAAGGCTATATCAGTTTGAGAGAGAAATTGTGACATTCTCCAAAGTGGAATGATTCACTTCCATCCAAATGCAACATCCCCATTCCACATAGGCAACTCATTTACATCTCTACCAAAACCCAGGGACCAGATGGTGGGGTCTTTTAGGAGGAGGATTTCATGTTTTTTTTAATAAAATTGTTCACCCTTTCTGCATAGCCATATACTGTTATATTTCCGGTGTAAGCTATAGTTATATACTGTTATTTTCAACAGATAATTGGCATTTCCAGTGGCTTAAAACTGTAACTCTGAAGCTCTATGTATTTGTTTTTGATGCTCTGAATGTGTGCAGATATGAAGTCCCATACAGTGAGCATAGCAGCTTTACAGAGCTGAAGCAATGCGTCAATTTGATAAGGCCAGTTGAGATAATACCAAGCGTTAACAACAGGGGTGAGGAATCCTCAAATGCTATGGTTTCCCAGTTACTCTCTTGATTGATTAAACCCCTACAAAAACCCCTTTCTTATTTATATACTCTGTAAAAAATAAGATTCACAAAACCCTAATCCTGGAAGCCAGCATGATTTGGGGGAGGTTTGTCTGAATTTTCAATTGGGGAAGGTCATGGTCTTTGTGACCTACGTCGGCTGTATGTTAATGTTGTTTAGTAGATTCTATTTTCGTTCATAGATTTAATTTGCACTGCTTTTTGAGTGTTGAATTTGATTTTGAATATATTGGAGTAATCAAAGTCTAAGTGTGTATAGCGTAGCACGTTGACTTTAGTTGTCTTTTTATGAAGACTTTTCATTGCTTTGAAAGCTGCATTTCATCCGTTGGGACTTGTCATTTTTATACTTCCTTTGAATATTTTGGAATAATCATTACATCCGTTGGACCCGATCGGAAAACAGGAAAAAAGTTACTTTCTCACTTAATTATTGAAAATTTTAAGATATGGTTGAGTAACACAAGTAATTGACGTTGATAAATGTTACTCTGAATAAGTTGTTTTTAAGCGGTTTTTTAAATTATATTTTTGGGGTATAGTCATAGATTAAAAAATTAGCCTAATACATGACAATACTTCCTTGTTCACAAAGACCTGTCCTTAAGTCTATCTTGCAATATCATTGATGGGAAACTGATGTAAGATGTGTTCGGCTGCTTCCCTTATTGCGTCTTTGGTCTTGAAATTACTCTACTTCACTAACCACTCTGTTACCGGATCACCATTTACCAAGTGATGCACGTGTCCAAAATAGCTTTGGACCTAACAATGACCTCTCCCAAGTTAGTGCCAATCTTTCTTTTCATTCGCAAGACATGGAATACGAGATGGATGCAAGACTCCTTCAGCAACCTGAGCTTGTATGCAACTTTTCGAAATCCAATCCTCTCGAGGACTTGATATGGCCTGTAAAATTTCGCATATAGCAATCAATATTTGTCTATACGGTTGTCATTTGAGGTATACCCAATCTCTCACAGTAGAGTCTCTCTCTATATGTTTGCGATTTGTGAACTGTTTCATCCTTGTGCGTATTGTAGCCCATCTTTTAGCACTACAAAAAATCCATTCCTATTGAACTCTATGCTCTAGTTGGAATAGGAAGCAGTTGCAATAAGGAGTATTGAGCTATTGACTTCGACCCAACTTTATAGGTAGATAGATGAATAGATATCCCAGAGGGGTCGTGTGCACACGTGCGCTCTTGCGCTAATAGCCTAGCACATAAGCCTAGCGGGTTTCCATCCTAAAACCAATTGGCATTAGGTGGGGTAGCCCACTAGTTTATATACTAAGACTTCTTTGTTCATGTAATCAATGTGTGACTCTTTTTAGTCTCTTCACATTTCATTCTCTCAATAGAGACCCATATTTAATTCTTTATCTAGACAATTCTATCACGTTTTCGACTCTTATACTTCATTAAATTGGACACCAAATATTTACAATTAAGCCTAAAAACATGAAACAAGTTAAATAACCCTTTTTACAACCTCCCCATTTTTAAGCTTCAGCAACAAAATCCTAGGTCCTAGCCATAACAAATGCTTTCCCTGATAAATAGACACAGTCCTAATTAAATCATACAATCTTGTAACATGCAAGTCATAAATAATACCTCAACCAAAACAAACAAGTATATACAAACAAACTTCTTTGACAAAGTACTCCTAGACATAACAATACAAGTAACGAGATAAACAAGTAAAACAACAAGATAAACAAGTATATATGAAAACAAACCTCTTTAACTTTAACACAAACCATGCAATTAAGTAAGAAAATAAGCAACTCGTCAATACATGTTACATCAGTTACAATTAATATTTATATTTAATAAAGATGACCCAAAAGAATATTGAAAAAAAAAAAAAAAAACCAAAAAAGTTGAAGATAAGCATTCCCTTAATGTTGAATTGTGATTCTGATTTTGGAACTCCATGTTTGAAAACTCAGTTTTTGAGTGAATACAAACACTATCATGTGTTCATTCTCTTCAAGTTAGCTAGTCCACACAAATTGTTGTACACTGGGAAAACCTTTTCCTTGACTTTGGCTGTTTTTGGTTGTCTAGATCTCTTGATTTTTATTTTTTTTTAAAAAAATTCGGATTAAATGCTTTCCCTGATAATTGCAATAAAAGTTTGTAAATATTACTTGTCAAATGGAAAGCTTTCTCCGTCTCTCAAGCAGAAAAATCGGTTCTAATTAAGATAAATTTAAACCCCAAAACAAACTATCTAATCAAACTTTTCTTCTTCCAAAGGGTTATATATTACTACCTCCGTTGCAAAATATAAGGGCGTTAACTATTTGGCACGTTTTTTAATGAGCTAAAAACTCAATGAAATATTAATTTTTTATTAAATTTTTTTACATAGTATTATACATATTAACAATACGTATAATACTATGTAAAAAAATTTAATAAAAATTTAATATTTCATGGAGTTTTTAGCTCATTAAAAAACGTGCCAAATCCTAAAAGCCCTTATATTTTGCAACGGAGGTAGTACTGTATTATATGTGTTAAAAGTACAAAAAATGACAACATTTTATTCTAAACCGACAATGTTTATTATATTATTTTCCTCATTTTTTTTTCTTACGCTATTTCATATATTTATTTATTTTTCTTATTTTTAAATGGGGAAAAATGATAGCATTTTATTTTAAAATAACAAATGTTTTTATCCTAAAATGTCATTATATATTAGTTGTCGTATTATATAAATTTTTACTATTAATTTAACTTGATAAAGCAATGTTGCTTTATTAACTCCAAAATCTTCAAAAACCCATTTATAATTTGTTACTGACTTACTATAACCTGATTACAACATCGATCATAAACTTTTAACCAACACTGCATGAAATTTTTTAAATCCACAATAACAACTGTGCATATACATCCCGATGATCCCACTATCATCATCTCCTAGATCTTTCAAAACCACCTTCTTAATTGATTCACTCCATGCCAAGTGTGTTTAGATTACCATCATTTTTCTTATTAATTTGTTTCCGTCACAATGGTAGTCCATTTCATAATAGAAGTTTATTTAAATATAGTTTTAATGATTGATAGAATGAATAAAAATTTGACTTCATCCAATCAAATGAACAGACTATAGAATGGACTACCATTTTCCACAGCGGGGTGTACAGAAGTTTGACCTACTCGGAAAACTTAAAAAGGGCAGCCAAAATTTTGGTGACAGTTAAAAGAGAGTAAATATTGAGAGCAAATATTACACAAAGTAAGCTCATGATGTGGAGATAGATGGCCAGGTTTTAAACTCAAAGAAGCTACAACTCGATCTTTAATTGGATGGTAAATAACCTAGCTAAGTTATTGTCTCCTTAACTGAACCCTATCTAGCTCTCCCCAAGTGTACAAGATCGATCGAGCGAGAGCCATCATCTTCGAGAGGGCGCGATCAGTGCAAGCCAGGCTGGGCAACCAAGTGTGCGTGAGCGTGAGTCGGAGGTGGTCGCCACGCGGAAGCGCTGAGCAGGCAGAGGTCCTTCCAGCCGAGCTTAAGGGTGCCGTTGTCCTCGACCAAGGTGTAGCCGTCGGAAGGGAACATCCCGAGGAGAAGGGTGGCCTGGGCGGCAGCGTTGCCAGCGAGGGAGATCCCCTTGAAGCCGGACTGGTGGAGCTTATCGCGCCAGCTGGGGAACTTGGCGTCTCCGGTCCTGGAGGGGCCTCCGACGGCCAGCACGTTGCGGATCTCCCTGGAGAGCAGCTGCTGCTCGACGGCGTGGCGCTCCTCGCTGTCCTCCCCGTAGCTGGCGCTGAGGGAGTCGAAGAGCGCCGAGTAGTAGTGGATGGCCTCCACGAACCTCCCCAGGAACGACCCTGTCCGGCTCAGGTCTTGCTCCACCACTGTCACCACTTTCGGCTCCAATCTGGATCATTCATTCAATTCATCATCCCCACATGTAATAACTTTCAGTTTAATTGCATCAAAATTGATACTAGCTAATTTTATGATTTGATGATAAATGGATAAATGAAAATTGTAAAGCAGCAATGCAAATTAAAAAAGTTAGCCAAACGAAGAAGCAGAGAAACTAAATACACAACAAATCCTGCAAGTTGGAATTGACGCACAGGGTTGAATTAGGTTAATTAATTTTTTTAGCGTGCTAATTAATTGAAAAGGTCTGCACGTTAGAATGGACATACATTTTTTATGGGGAATTTGCGGTGTATCTAACGCCCCATAAAGAAGTTGAAAATCTTCATCATTATTGCACATTATTTTGCTTAATTATCATGACTTAGGGCATGTTTGTTTGTAGAGTAAGGAATGAAAAAGATTGGAATCAAATCTTATACGTAAAAAAAAAAAAAAAAAAAAAAAAAAATTGAGCAACTCTTTTATTTGAGAGTCAAGAGGACAGTGAAAATCGTGAAATTAGGGAATACACTAAAAGGAAGACATATGGTTAGAATTCCGATTAATGAGGATATGTTATGAATACACTTAAATTATAAGGAGTGAAATTGATTTTGTATGAATTAAATTCGAAAAGGATGATAATGGATCTCAACTTAAATATAAATATAATTTAATTTCTTAATTATCTTCTTTCCTTATTATCAAAATCATTAAGAAATTCCCTAAATTTTACTACTGTGTAATCTCCAAGTTAAGGAAAACATGACATTTCAGGTTTTGACATAGTTTTTCATAACCAAACAAAAAATACACTTATATATCTCTTATACCCATAATTATTTAAGAGTATTTTTTACTCCATATTTTTTTATTAATTGAAATTTACGGAGTACTAATCATTTTAAGCATGATTTTGTAAAATAGAGTACCAAATTACCAAAAATAGTATTTTTTTAAAATTTATAATGGTAAATCACCAAAAATTTAAAATAATAGTTTAAGACACCGAAATAACATCGAATTCGAACTAACTATACACGAATACGTATAACAATAAGTTTATGTTGAAAAAATGGGTGTTTTTTTTTTGTCAGGAATTAAGCCCCCAAAAAACACTGGAATTTAAACAAAATAATGATGTAAAAAATTGAAATCCCCAAATAGCCAAGATTCCTTAACAGTGCTGTGTACTCTTGACTTTAGGGTTTGATGTGACAACCCAAACCCTATTTAAATTTCTATACGAATCCTCTCCTCTCAATTACTACCATTA
Source organism: Persicaria maculosa (assembly GCA_963922045.1). Taxonomy (NCBI): domain Eukaryota; kingdom Viridiplantae; phylum Streptophyta; class Magnoliopsida; order Caryophyllales; family Polygonaceae; genus Persicaria; species Persicaria maculosa. The sequence continues at coordinate 13,138,333 of OY998252.1, forward strand.
ACTGTATAATCCAGTTGAAAGCATGATCATACATTATTAATCTATATGGCGAATCGGCGATGGCGATTCAATCAAGATACCTACAAACACTAGAGTCTATTTAAATCTATTTTTTGTTGAGAAATTGACAACACGTACAGTGAAGAGATCGATTGGAGGAGAAGAGTGAGAGAAGTTACCTCTGCAGGAGGCGCAGCGTATTGGCATCAGAGCCCGTTACATCATACAGCGAGTGCTGCAACCAATGAACTGCAACTGCTTCCCTCTTGGTCACTCTCAGCCTCTCCAGATCCCCTAGGTTTCCGATCTTGTCCGCCACGCCGATGAACTCGAACGGCAGCCCTAGTTTATCGGCGAAGTCCGACAGCCTCTTCCCAGTCGCCTCCAGAGAGTCCATCGAGGTCCCCAGCCCCGTCAGTCTCACGAATGGGGGCCCGCCGGGCCTCGACGCCAGGATGTGGAACAGCCCCGGCCACTGGAGCCCCTGCATGATGTCCAGGTCGATGATGTGGACCCGATCCTCCCTCTCGAACGCCTCCTGGATCGCCTGGTTCGCGGTGAAGTGCGAGAACTTCACCAGCGGGCTGATCCCGTTGAACACCTGGAAGGCGGAGACGATCCTCTGCGAGTAGAGGGAGGGCATCGATGGGAGGGAAAAGGACGCGTAGATGCCGAGGCAGGAATTGACGAGCCGCGCTGACATCGCCTCCGAGAAGTAGGCGGCGACGCGCTGCGCGGAGGTGCCGAAGGGGGTGGACCGCTGCGAGATCTCGACGAGGATCGTCTTGGCCTCTGGGAGGTTGTCAGCGGAGACCGCCTCCGCGCATTGGAGGAGGAGCGTAAGGAGGTGGAGGCCTTCCTCGTCGCGGAGCTGTTGCCGGAGCTCCTCTTTCTTGTCTCGCGCGGTGGCGGCCGGCGAAGGCGCCGGGTTAGGGTTTGACTGTTCTTGATTTTCCGCCGATGCAGGCGAGGGCGGTTTGGACGGGGAGGAAATAGGCAATTTGGTACTGATATCAGATGCCTGCTTCGGCGGTTGAGTTTCTTGGTGGAGGAGGCGGCGGCGTTGGTTACTGGAGGTGGTGGCGGCAGCAGGGACGGCGTCGGAGTTAGGCCAGTTGAAGGATTGATTTTGAGAGGATGGAGAGTCGATGAGGAGGGAGTAGCTCTGGTCAAAAGAGGGGAGGTTGTAGAGCTGTTGCTGTGGCTGCGGTGGTCGATGAGGAGGAGGCATCAACTGATCAGGTCTGGAGGAAGAAGAAGCGAAGGGGAGGTCAGAGGAAGAGGAGGAGGAGAGTAAGGAGCGGAGGCGATTCTCGAGGAGGAGGGCGAGGTTGGGGTTGCAGGGGTAGATGATGTCTCTGACGTTCTGGATGAGGTGCGGGATGGAGATGGTGTTGGAGCTCTGGATTAGGTCCTTGATGATGCTGTCTATCCATGCCGAGGAAGAAGAAGAAGATGGTGCAGGTGGCAGCGGTTGTGGCGCTGGTGCTGTATTGGCAATGCTCGGAGGGTCATCGACAGGGAGGAACAAGGGGAGACCGGAGAAGCCGCAGACGGCGGGGCGGGAAGACCGGTCTGATTGCTGTTGTTGTTGCAGTTGCTGATAAGATGAAGAAGAGGGAAGGGGGAGGAGGTAGTCAGGCGGCGGTGGATCCTGCAGGGAGGATGACGAGGGTTGACCCTGGCCCTGGCCCTGGTGGAGATTCCTGTGGTGGTGGTGGTGGAGGTCGTCCATCTCGGAGGCGGTTCTCTTCCTGACCATCTTGGGAGGGGGGGAAGGGTCAGACGTGGGAGCAGAGGGGGAGTAGAAATGGTGGCTGGGGATTCCGGTGAGGGGATTGGGAAAGGAAGGAGGGAAATTGGAGGAGTCAAATAAGGGAGGGAGGATGTAATTGGAGGAATTGTGGAGGAGGAGGAGAGGGTGGGGGTGGGGGTGGGGGTGGTGAGGGGAGGAGGAGGAGGAGGTGGAAGCTGCCATAGGCATACAAACGGGGAGGTGAGGGAAGGGAATTTGGACAAAGGGAGAGGGGAGAAGAAGAAGAGGTTGGCTTTTTGGTAACAAAGACAACCGGGCTTTTACATACACTACCATACACTTCTTCTATTTTATCAATAAAGGCCCTTTTGATTGGGATTTGAAATGGGATTGGGTTTTTTTTTTATTTTATTACATAAACCCACCTTTATAATACAGTATGAAATTTTTCATGAATTTGCTTTTACATTTTCAAATTACACAAAATCCCCCCAAATTCAGTTCTTCTTTCAAATGATCACCCTCCACACTTTTTATGTCTAAAAATACTCTGTGAATTGAATCAAGTTGTCAGTTTTTCTTAGCTCTATTAGTTGACTTATGTCAAAAAAAAAAAAAAAGTTTCCATCTCCACCTCTAATTTTTTATATAAATATTGTCACTCTTCAAAATATCTACTACCTACGTTTCCTTTTAATTGACTTGAAACTTTTTCAAGTCAAGTACCTAGTTTTAGAACGATAAAAACTATATTAAATATTAATATTTTTTTAAAATAATATTATACTTATCACCAATAAGTATGAGATTATAGAGGTTTGAAGTGGAGTCGTATCTTTGAGCGTGTCACAAGTGACAATCCTTCCGAAATATATTTAATAGCAGATATTCATATAACAGCTTATAAGATTAAAAGAAAAAAATTATGTTAAACTTGTTTCACATTAGTTTCGTAGTTTAAGGGTATTTTCAACATAAAATCACTCATAAACTTATTTTTCTTTCAAATATTCAATCTTTTTTAACCGTAAAATAAATTAAAGTAATATTTAAAAAACATATATTAGTACCCTATTGTATATTACATGTCAAAAGGATTGTATTTGAAAGAAAAACAATTTACGAATGGTTTTTTTTATAATTAAAAATCGCCTTTTTTTATTAGGTAAAAGTTCGGGTGAAAGACCTACTCGATAGCATCCTTGCGGATGAGATCCTTGCGGATGAGGTCCTGAAGACCTATATTGTTATTGATGTCGAGACCTCAGGCAGAGCGACAAAGGTATGCAACCTTATCAGCCACTCTGTTGCCATCTCGGGGTATGTGAGAGAAAGACATATCTCTCACTCTCAACGAAAAGGTTTTAATGTCTGACATAAATTACATAATCATTTCGATCTCCCAAGGGCATTTGGTTTGCGTTTTAAGGTGATCTAAGATTATCATAGAATCTCCTTCAATATGCAATTTATTTATACCCAGCTGCAAAGATTGGATAATGCCTTATCTTAATGCAATGGCTTCAGCCTTTAGGGGAGTTTGTTTACCTATCTTGTCGTAACCAATATGAATAGGTCGGCATTCCCAATATCTGATAATAAAGCCAATCGAGTTGTCGTTATTTGGAAGAGTGGATCCATCAAAGTTAAGTTTGAACGTGCCCAGTTGAGGTTTTTTCCATCTAATTGTTTTTCGTTGAGTATCTTTCTTAGTGATCTGGTTAGTTCCTTTGGCGCAATTTAAATCAGTATTGATATTTTGTTCATAAATGGTGGTTTTTAGCAAGTTTTCCATGTGCATATTGGTTATTTGTTTGATGGCTTCTTGTGATGGTAGTGGTTCATGTCGAAATATAATTTGGTTTCTAACATACTATGTTGTCCACCAGGTAAAGACTAATTTTTCCTTTTCTGTTTTTGTTAATTTGTTGCCCAGAAGCGCTAGGATAGGCTTAATTTCTCTTGAGATTGTGATCATGTTGTTTACGGTTTGGCGGATATCCATTGGTAGGGTTGGCTGTATGCTATTGTACTGACATTCTATGAAGAGGTGTGTATCATCCTCAGTTGCATTGTTACACAAAATGCAAGTCGATGGGATTGAGACCCCTTTTTGAGTGAGTCGGGTTGCTGTTGGGAGTCCTTGTTGACTTAGTAATTTCCACAGGAAATTTTTGATCTTTGGGGGATATTAACATTCCAAATCCACGAGTTGTCGTCATTAACCGTTCCATTGTGAGATGTGATTAGTTTGTAGGCGCTAGCCGTTGTGAACCACCCTTCTCTGTCCGGCCACCAGTACAATCTATCATCAAATTGATTTGTTGGTAATGGAATGTCCATGATATCTTTTACAATGCTTTGTGGCAGGGTTGAACTTAGCTTTTCCACCCACCATTTCCCCCCTATAATATTTTCACTAACTGTTTCTTCTGTTTCTGTAATGGCAGGGCAGTCATCCCTGCTCGTAATTGGTGTCGTTGTTAACCAGTTGTCCCTCCAAAAATTTATCGATTGGCTATTGCCCACCGACCATATTAAACCAGTTTTGAATTTTTCGATGAGGGGCGACAGTTTTGACCATTGCCAGGATGCACCACCCTTTCTTTTGTAGTTTAGGATGTGAGAGGTTTTTAGATATTTATATTGTATTAATTTGACCCAAACATTATCTGGTTCTGTTAAAATCTTCCACATAAGCTTCATTTGAAGTGCTTCGTTCATATCCTTTGTCTTCCTAATACCTAATCCTTATTCGCTTTTGGTCTACAAATTTTATCCTAGCTTATCAAATGACGGTGTTGAAGATCTTTGTTCCAGGAAAAAAGTTCTATTAATCTTGTCAAGTTCTTTGTGTATTCGCCTTGGGATTCTTTCTTTTAAACCACTTTCCGAATTTCTAATTGATTTAATACAACATAAGTTAATAACTAAGCAAAGTTCGAGTTAGGGAGATATATAGATATATATATAACAAATTATTTTAAAATCGATCGACATTAATTGGTTTCCGGGTTGGGATTTTGTGGACGTCCTTTTCATTTGTATGTAGCCTTTCTACTATGCTTTTCCATGTCTAATAATACACTTGGTTTGACACGAGGGGCCGAATCATTTTGTGACTTTTATTCAATGAGTTTATTAGGATCCAACATTAGAGCTGGAAATCACCCGTGGATGACCGATTCACCCAATTTACCCGACCCGATTTTACGGGTGAAAACCCGAAAAATCTGGGTGATGGGTGGGTGAAATGGGTGATGGGTCGGGTGATGGGTGATAAGTTTTTCACCCATTACCCGACCCATCACCCGACCTATTACCCGATCCGCTTAACCACCCGTTAACCCACCCGATTATTTTTAAAAAAAATCTTAGTTTATAAAAAAATATAGCCTAATATAACTACATATTTTTCTTTTTTCTAATTCTATCTTCTCTATTCTCTAATTGTTTTTGTGCAAAAAAAAATCTAAAAGAATATAAACTTATTTTATTTAACCTCATATCACATCTTTTAAAAAAAAGTTATTTTATTTGTTTTGCATTTTTTATTTGTTTTGCATACACTACTAAAATGTTAATAATTTCACTCATTTCAACGACTTAGCATTTAGTGTGTTAAGACATAATTTAGCCAAATTATTTTTCCTTTTTTTAACTACGAGTTTAGCAAAGGGCTAAAATTTATCTAATTTGATTTGATATTAAACTTTTAATGCTAACTTTGTAAGATGAGGATAATGATATAATGTATGAATAAACCTTTTATACAATTAATAAGATTTCCACGTTGACGCGGTTTGTGAAATTATCAAATATGATCGATTTATAAGTATGACATATGAATCTTTTTCTTTTAATTTACTTCACTCGATTACCCACCCGACCCACCCGATTAACCCGACGGATCGGGTGATGGGTGAAATATTAGATGGACGGGTGATGGGTCGGGTGAAATTTTTTTATGACGGGTCGGGTGGAAAAATGGCTCCACTCATCCATCACCCGACCCATTTCCACCCCTATCCAACATTGATTTTAGAGTGAAAATAAAGACAAAATATAAGCATAGTGAAACCTTTATACTCTATACAATTACTTAAATTTTTGTGCTAAAAGGGTGGGTTCCAATCTTATAATCAAAAAATATATATAAACCCGACAAAGAGATTTTCACAATTAATGTATACATTAATTCTATTAAACTCCTTTAATATCAAAATACTTGATATTTTAATCTATTAAATTTGAAAAAAATAACCTATATGTTAGCTTTTTTATATTTTTAAACTATAATTACTCATACTCATTAATTGCTTTAATCACCAATTTAGGAATGTATATACACACACTAAAATATACAACCTTTTTTATTTTCATTTTACTGAGTATCTATATATTTACATCTACATAATATACTAAAACATAGACCCGGAGTACAATTTAACCCCAACCTTTTTAGCCGCATCAATTAATAATTCCTATCATTTTGCAACATCATTCAATATGGGATAAAAGTATCATATATTGTCCGATTGGTTATATTTTGATCCTCTGTGATATTTTAGGAGGATTCTTCATTGAGTGGTTTTATATATCATTAAAACATCAATATATGATTTACACGAGATTTGCTTTAATAAGGATGAATAAACCAAATGAATCTTATAATTTTATCTACACGTTTTGAAAGATTTGGTTTAGGTAAAATATATTTTTATACCCAACTAATAACATACATGTGATTTATATGAAAATCCAATTATGACAATAATAATAATAATAATAATAATAATAAGTAACTTTTAATTTAATCTTTTACATCTTACGGGATAAAATTTCATCTAATAACATTGACTACCACCAAGAAATAGATCTGTTATGTACTATATACAACGTATTAGACAAATAAGTAATAAAATAATAAAGAAAATATAAATAAAAGTATTTACTATAATAAAATATAATTATTTAATAAAACGTATAAAAAAATGGAGTAGCAAAGTTATAAATGTAAACATGGTTTGTTAAAATGGAGAGGGGGGAAGAAAAGATGCTAAAGTTGGGGAAAGGACAGAGAAGGAGAAGACAGGACAGAAGAAATGGGAAGGAGTAAATGACAGGGAAACTCCAAAAACACACTACACATTCATGTTACATTCTACACTACACTATTATAGATAATTTTGGGTAAATATAAATAATATTATTTTTAAGAAAAGAGGCAAGGATTCGAAATAATAGACAATATCAGTGTCTACTAAATTGAGAGGTTGAAAACACTAGCAAATGGACTAATCATCATGAAATGAACAGAAAAAGAAGCGTACAAAAAAGTAGCTAGGGTTAAAAGATCCGAACCAAGCAGAACATAAACACAATCATATCGGCCCAATAAGAAGTCGATGAAAACCCAGAGATGAACTGCGAATAGCGAGAACACGGGGAGACAACAAGCCGTAAGGGCGTCTCGCTGTCGGAGAGACAGTAGCAGAAACCCACAAAAGAAAAAGTGACAGTAGCATAAGTCATCTAGGATAGTGTGAACCAGGGATGTCCCCATCACACCTAGACGAGGTAGGTAAATATGAGATGAGATTCTCTATAACCTTTGGTGTATCCTTATCTGTGTAACACATAATTATATATATAAATTTATAATAAAAAATATTCAAAAAATATGTTTATGCTTTAAACAATTGTTAGTATATTTTTATAATTTTTTTTGATGAAAATACATATTTGATATATATATATTTTTATAAAATTCATATTGTAAAATAATCAATCTTTCATTTATATAAAAATGTAAAACAAATTTTTTTTATAGACATATACTAACAATTGTCCAAAGTATAAATATAATTTTTGAAATGTTTTATTATAAATTTAGGGAAATTCCGTTTGGTACCCCTGAGGTTTTCACAATTTCGCTTGGTGCCCTAAAGTTGAATTTTTTTCAAAATATTCACTAAAAAATAATTAATTACTAAAATATTCAAGCTTTTAAACTATTTAAAAAAATATTCATTTTTTGCAGAGTAATCAGAAAAACGCGGACTGAGACCGCGTTTTATTCACAAAGAGAAAAATGAGAAATTGGAGAAAAGGATGACAAAATTTTAACAAAAGAAACGCGGTCTGAGACCGCGTTTCTATTATTAATTTTATTTGGGATCAATTTTATAATTTCCCAAAAAGTTTTACAACAGAGACGCGGCTCCAATCCGCGTCTCTCTCTGTTTTTTTTTTTGGGGGGGGGGGAGTGAAAAGTTGAACAGACGAGGGTCTCGGGCCGCCGGAGGAGAAATCACCGGCAAGGAGAAGAAATCAGGTTGCCGGCGCACCTCCACCTCCTCCCTTGCCCACTCCGCCACGATCTCCGCCTCCTCCTTTGCCTTCTCCGCCAGAATCAGGTCGTCGGAGCCCTCGTCAGTGGCGGAATCTTCGAGGTCGGCAACCCCCAATCTCAGATCGAAGAGGCTTGATACCGCCCAGATTGAATGTTGCTTCCAAACGTGGCGACTAGCGAGGCTTGAAACTGCCCAGATCGAAGCTCAGCCATCTCAGATTCGAAGAGTAAGGCTCGTCTCAAATCCAAGAGGAAGCGAGGCCGACTCCGATCGAAGCCCAAATAAGATCAAAGAGAAAGCTTCGAAGAGGAGCGAGGCCGAATCAGATCCATATCGAAGAGGAAGCTTCGAAGAGAAGGAGGAGAAGGGAAGGCGCCGGGAGGGAGGAGAAGGGAGGCCGCCGGGAAGGAGGAGAAGGGAGGGCAGCCGTCGTGGACCTCTCGAGCAGGCGGAGGAAAGGAGGTTGTTGGAAAGGAGACGCCGGAGGCCGAAGGAAAGAGGAGAGGGTTGTCGGCGTCGGAGGTCGACAGCCGGTTCCTCCTCTGGTGGCGCCAGAGCTTCCTCCGTCGCTCCGCCTGTTTCGATCGGTCGCTGCAAAGAGGAGAGGGTTGTCGCCTCTTTCAATTCCCCCCCCCCCCAAAAAAAAACAGAGAGACGCGGATTGGGGCCGCGTCTCTGTTGTAAAACTTTTTGGGAAATTACAAAATTGATCCCAAATAAAATTAATAATAGAAACGCGGTCTCAGACCGCGTTTCTTTTGTTAAAATTTTGTCCTCTTTTTCTCCAATTTCACATTTTTCCCTTTGTGAATAAAACGCGGTCTCAGTCCGCGTTTTTCTGATTATTCTGCAAAAAATGAATATTTTTGTAAATAGTTTAAAATCTTGAATATTTTAGTAATTAATTATTTTTTAGTGAATATTTTGAAAAAAAATTCCCTAAAGTTTTATTTTGTCTGGATGGTACCCCTGAGTTTTGTCAAAAATCCGCCTCATGCCCAAAACTCATATTTTTACTTTTTTAAATCAATAAAATGGCTCATTTTTTTTCCTTATTTCACAAAACCTCTTTTACTTTTAACAATGAACAAAATTACCTATTATTTATCTAAATTCAAGATAAAATTGAAAAAACACCTTTATTTCTAAAATTTAACAAAATCACATATTATTTCCAAAACTTTTATCACAAAATCACCCTTCTTCCAAAAATTTTAAAACATAATCATTACGGTTTTTAAAATTATACAAAAGACATATTAGTTTCCATACTTTCAAAAAATAAAATAAAAACACTCGTTATTTTCCAAAACAATATTTAACACCTATTATTTTCCAAAATAATATTTAACCTATAATTCACTAAATTTTAACAATTGTAAATGCGGTTTATCATATGGTGGCTCAATATTTTGGTAGTATATATTTTTTTTGGGAAATTCCGTTTGGTACCTCTGAAGTTTTGACGATTCCGTTTGGTGTCCTAAGGTTTTATTTTGTCCGGATGGTACCCCTGAGTTTTGTCAAAAGTCCGCCTCATGTCCAAAACTCATATTTTCACTTTTTTAAATCAATAAAATAACTCATTATTTTTCCTTATTTCACAATACCCCCTTTATTTTTAACAATGGATAAAATTACCTACGGAGTATTATTTAACTGAATATACGGAGTATAAATAGAATGGAGAGAGGAAAGAGAGGGTATGGTAAATGGGGAAAGTGGTTGGGGGAGTTTTGGACAAATGCAAACGTAGTGTTTGACATTTAGCTTTCAAACCCCATCGGGAAGATGTCAGCTTTTTCCGGCTTCATTTTCGCTTTTTGGCCTTGTTTGACCTGCTACCCTCTCTCCCGGTCCCCTCTCTCTCTCTCTCTCTCTCTCTCACAGGTTATATTTCTTGGAGTATTTTATTTATTTTCTTGTTAATACAGTAAAAAAAGGTTCCAACTCCCAACACTCAAAGCCGTTCCAATCCCCAAGCCCAAATCTTTTCCATCACCTCAAAACTAGTTTTATTACTCCGTATTTATTTACATTTAGCGTTGTTATATGAACTGAACAGCTCGAGTTCGGTTCGGGATCGGTTCAAAAAAGCTTGACTCGAGCTCATTCACTTATTTAAACAAGCCGAGCTTGAACAAAATTTTAAACTCGGTTGAAAGCTCGGCTCGTTCGAATAAAGCTCGAATAGTTCGAATTCTATGAAATTACAAAATTTTCCTTTAAGTTAACATGTTATAACCAAGTAGAACTACTTAAAGCTCGAAAAAAGCTCGGCTCGAGCTCGTTCATTTCTTAAACAAGCCGAGCTTGAACAAAATCAAAAGCTCGTTTAAAAATTAGGCTCAGCTCGGCTCGAGCTCGTTTAACAAATGAACAAGCTTGAACATGCCAAGCTCGGCTCGTTCGCCTCGAATAACACCCCTATTTACAGTAATTGCTGGTTTTATAATCTCTACTCGCGGGGAATCATGTACTCCGTATAATTTACTCCGTAACCCTTACTGTATTACTGTAGGATTTTTTCAGATGTACTACAGTACTCCGTATGCCACTATGTAAATACTCCTTCCGTTTATGTCATTTTTCATTTTTTACAATTTTTTTAAAAATAAAAAAAAACCATATTACTCCCTTCGATTCAAAATAAGTGCCGTTTTAGACTTTTGAATTTGATCCAAAATAGATGTCGTTTTATGTTTTCTAAGCCATTTAATAGATTGATCAATGAAAATTGTTATTGGAATTAAATTGTATTTGTTGACTATTTTTTCTTTCAAATTCTTCACTTATTGGTTGAAAAAGTTGTAAGCATTTAATAAATGATAAAATTTAGAAAAAATGTATAAAACAAATGATAATTAATATTTTACTTCAAAATTGTGTCAAGAGCTAAAGCGAAACTTATTTTGAATCGGAGGGAGTGCCATTTATTTATTACACTACTTTTCGATAATTTTTTGTCGAATTTTTTAGGGAAGCTATTGGATAAGCTCTATTAACTTTTCTAAATCTTTGAAGACATGATAAGAGAAAATTTCAAATCCCTCCAATCGATCGGCATCAGTTAATAAAAAATAATATGGATGTGTTTTCCTGTGATTTTTTCGTCCAATTTTACCATTCCCTCGAGTCTGTATTATTTCCGACATATATTGAGAGGTAAGAGTAAAAATATATGCCACATGTGTTTCTGACTTACATGTGGCAAATATGGCCGAAAATTTCACCGGTAAACACATTCGTATTATTTTTGGTTAAAATACTTGCTTTTCACATTGCAAATTTGATGCAAATTCAGAGTATATTGGTTGGAGCATTATATATGTTCTATAATGCTTAGTAATTTCCTTACTTTTTTCATAATGGAATGTTAAATTGAATAGTAAAATATATGTATTTTCAAATAAAACAAATAGAGTTTTAATGGGTGATTGGTCTCGTGAAAATATATTTAATTTATAGGTGGTTTACTATAATTTATGATTTACCCGGGGTTTATGGGTGTTTATATTTAATTTACCCAAAATTAAATGCACTTTTAGCATAAACTAGTACATTATACCAAATGCACTAATTATGTCAAAATGTAGACCGGTTTTACACCGGATTGTTGTCAACTTTACCGAATCTTAGTTTTTTTTTTTTAAAAAAAAGAGACTATTGATGAGACGATCAAATGACTATTAACAAGATAATTTTTATTAAACTACAACATCGCTTCAGAGAGAGCATTAGAGCGATCCCAACAGATTCCCTATCTCGAGTTTTTGATGAATATTGGGATAGTTTTCGATCTAATAACTTACTCATTACATTCTCCCAAATAGAGAATGAGGAGAATAAATGGATATCATTCCCTAAATTTAGAGAATACTCAATACATTTTCAAATAAACTCCATAATAATGGAGGAATTGTTGGAATTTAGCAAAACAAAAAATCAAAATAGATGACTTATAATTTTCTATTTTGGAGAATATAATGAAGAAGTTTGCACATACTTTTAAAATATAATTATTTTTATTAAGTGATAAGAACTACTGTAATATATAATTTGTGAAAAATCATTTTATCAGCAATCATTTTATCATTTTATCAAACATGTAAAACTAATGTAGAAATGTGAGTGGCGTGGGTGAAAAGTTAAAAGCCTTTTTTTACACCGCAGTGCTTTTTCGGAGTTTGGACAGCAACCCGCCACAAAAGTCCATTGCATTTTGTATTTGTCTCAGCCGCTCTACTTGAGCACGTGAGTGGCACGCCTCCCTACGCATCATTCACCCCCAAAACCACAAGGGAAAAGAAAAGATGCTTTACATACAGTCATACAGATAGATACTCCTACCACTTGACAAACATACCCCTCCAAATAATCACCCACCACCTCCACCTATATATAACAAATTGGCATATAACATCAAACAATGAAAGACTCAACACATAAACCCAACCTGGCAGTAGCACAAACCACCCCCAGGTGACTGTTTCTACTAACTGATAAAACTCGATCCGATAACGGCCTGAACCAAAATTACCCAGATCAGATCCAAGTCGGATATCCGAATCCGATCTAACCTGCCAATCTGCTGCATATGAGTCATATAAAACCAATTGAGGCACATAAGTCATTGCTGCATACTGAAACTAGAAAGTTGGAACATAGCAGGGGAATGGGGATGCTATGATTGTTTTAAAGGACCACTAGAGCTTTAAAGTCCCCTTTTTTATCTGTACAATGAAGACTTTAGAGTTTCTGTGATCTCATCTTCTTTTACTAAAATTAACGAGGCACGTCCATCCTGGGATGGGGTTGACCGTTAGCACCTACTTATGTCTCTTTAAGAATCAAATATGGCATATCTGCAAGATAGGCGTGCAAGGTAAGGCATCTGCAATTACCATTGTTGGGAAGTACTAAGAGCCTATGTTAAGCAATCCTTGTTTTTGTAGCTCATATAGCAAAGCCAGTGCTGCTGCATCCAGTGAGCTTTTCTTGTCGGCTTTCTGATCGCCTGTCGCCTCCACAACGCCGACCTCCGGTATGCACAAGGATATTTTCGACTCGTATGTGTTGAAGCACATCCTCTTCTCGGACCCTTCACTGAGCTCAATAGCTGACCTGCATAAAAGAAGCCAAGTTTGCCGAAGAGGCATTTGAGCTGTTTTATCACACTAGCATAATATTTCCCCCCTACATGCTACATTTGTCAAGTTATTTCGATTTTTTTGAAATCGAATAACATAAAATTGGCAACTTATTCAACCCACCAATATGGCAACACCCCTGGTGCAAACAAAGAGACTTCTCAAACCAATTGAATAGTCGTATTGTAATCCATACTGGGGAATCCACTTCATGCTGTAAGTTACTAGCTCATTGGTAACTTATAGATTACCTTCTGCAGCATCTAGGTTTTATGCAAAACATATTTTAAAAATTGCTCTCGTCAAGTTTTAAGAGAAGGTTTAGAAACAGCTGTTTTATATATAAATAAAAAGGTGTCGTTTCACAGGATAGAAAGTCCTAAAATTAGTTGATCCTATTGTCTGAATTCCACTAGAAAGTACAAAAAATTGGCCCATTTGATATGCCAATCCCATGTAAGTTTGGTGACGCTTGAGAACAAAGGTATCACAGTAATCTTCCTTTTTTTTTCAAGGGTTTCCAGGTAAAACGGTGAGATATAGGACACTTCCAAAATCAGAAAATTAGTATGGATGATGCGATGCAAAAGATGGGACTTGGGTAAATGTCAGGCTTGCTCAACCTTCATAAAAATATTCCAATTAAGTAAATGACGGGTAAATTTCAAGGCAAGGTGACACATAAAGGCAAACGATAGATATTTCAATAGCAGACTTAACTGTTGAGAAAGCAATTTAAGAATGAAGAGTAGAAAGACCAAGTCCTAATTTCAGGGATTGCTATTTTGAAATTTCACGGACCAACCTTGACTTGTTTTCAGTAGATTGGAAGGTAGGCCTTGGCCACTGTTGTTTCCTACAAAGTTCAAACACAGTATTTCTTGGTCCACCTTTCTGCATGCCAATTGCACCAATTGCTGCAAAGGAAACAGAATTCAATATGAGAAAAGCATTTTACATTTAGTTGTTGAATTTCATCTGTTAAACTAGTATGTGATCATTTGTGAAAGCTTTGTTCAGATGAAAATTTTGTTTATAACAATTTGTAAAAAAAAAACTCAAATGATTTTGCTCAGGTCATAATATCTGGCTACAGGATACGGTCAAGTGGGTCAAGCAAAGTGGTATAACAGATTCATATTCAAAAGAATTTGTTATGCGTGTTAAGTTTGAGTGCCAGGTGGTAAAAGTAGTACAAAATGCTGCTGGTAACAAATATCATCAAACAATGGTACCTTCACAACTCAACCAATGAATATGCAAGGAATTCTGTATTGCCACCTGACCTTTCTATAAAGGCCCAATTTGGGGGTTCTTTTTTTTTTTTTCTACCTCTTTCTAAATTAGTTTACGCAGCCTATAATTTTGTAATACTATTATTCTTCAACACATCACAATCATAGGTTCATAGTTCCTTAACTATCATAATCCAAATCTCTGCAAAATTTGACCCTCATTTTTTCCCCCAAAATCTTAAATATCCTATAGTTGCTACAGTCTTTTTCATATCCTATTTACCAAAAAAATAAAGAGGTCAAACAAACTGGAATGCTTGGGTCGGATAAGAGGTCTCTTTGAATTGGTTGCCTCATAGTTATAATGCTCTACTATAGTATAGAACATAAGTGAAAATCTATCACCATTTATCACGGTTTGAAGGGCAGAGAAGAGCACACACACATACCAGGGACACCAATAGATGGTAACACGTGATTTTGCACATTGCTACTGGGGACTGGTAACCGAGAAGTCTTTGGCTTCTTGCAGGCTGTGTCTTCTGCATAATCCTTAACAACTGTTTCATTACTACCCATAACCTTCAAGCCTATGCTAGACGAATCTCCATCATGAGGTGAATCCTGTTTATTCCTCTTGGAAACACACTCGGCGTAAGAAATTCCTCTTTTCTGTGATAAATATTATAGCTTCAGTACACCAGAATATAACTGCACAAAATGCATGTCTATGTACAAGACAGTTTGTAATTGCTAATAAAATATACAGTTCATACAGCTACCTTATAAAAAAGGCGATTTATAGTCATTTATAAAATATTCTGTTTATGACTGCTGTTGACTGGATAACAAGGACAGCGAATGAATGCAACTAGGGAATACAAAAGTTCTTGATCGCATTGTATCCATGAGTTATATTGACAGCACTTAAATTTTGTATTCTCCTGCTTTCAGCAGCTGGACAACAAAATGGGATGAGTATTAACAATGTCTACTAGACTGCGACTGCCTTCTGCTGCCCCTGTAGTTATCATTTCAGTTCGTGCAGCTACTAGATTATACAATTCAAGCAGCTACTTCAGAATTAAAAAAAAAAAGGTAATTTACAGTCAATTTATAAAGTATTTCTGTTTTTTGCTGTTGATGGGATAACAAGGACAGGGAAGGAATGCAACTAGGGAAGACAAAAGATCCTGATCGCATTTTCCATTAATTATCTTGACATCACTTAAATGTTGTTTTCTCCTGGTTACAGCAGCTGGACTCATAAACTGGGATGAGCATTAACGATGTCTATTAAACTCTCTGCCTGTGCTGCCCCTGAAAGATATCCTTTCATGTTGAATTCATTAAAAAAAAAAATATATATATACTCCAGCCAAATTATTCCACATTTTCTTCTGTTTTATATTATTCCATGCATCACCTGATTAATTTTCAACATCTTGAATCATGAAAGAAACCCATATCATGAGAAGAACAAGTGCATGCCTTGTATAAGGTGTTAAAGAGAACCAACCTGCAAATCCTTCAACAGATGAGATGCAGCTTGTCCTCTAGCATGTTTTCTTGTCTTCTCAATTCCTTTCCCAGTAAGAAGTACGTCTTTGAGTTGCAACTTCAGCTCCACATGTATTATGTCTGATTTCTTGACACAATCTTCCTTAATGTAGTATCCAAGAGAATCGCACAACTCTATTAGTTCTCGTAGTGGTTGCAACTCAAGCGTATCTGGCGTTGCAATAGGTGACAAAAGTGGCTTCAAGATTTTCCACACTTCATCCAGATTGAGCCGTGTGTCAATTAGAATAGCCCCAGTGATACTCTCAATCAGGTCCCCAAGAACCTAATCCAGAAAACTAAACAATTAGACATGCCCATTTTAAAAAAGGATAACTTGGGGGAAAGGGGATCGTAGCTGAAAAAGCCAAAACTCCGATATAGATAACTAAGATATCTATGAAAGTAATGAATATAACATACCTTGGGACCCTTCTGACCCAACACTGACTTATCAGGGTTCTCCTCGTCCAAGATCACCTTCCGATACTCTTCTATTTGGGTGAGCAAGGTTTCAGAACTAATTTGAAGGTGTGGATATAGATTTTGTCTCACAGCCACTTGGGCAAAGTTTTCATTATTGACAGAAGCTGAACGCAAGTCAGTCAACTCTCCAGGATCAATATCAGAATATGTCTGATATAAATGCTTAGTAATGAGCAGATCCAGAACAGAGTCACCAAGAAACTCAAGCCTCTGCAACAAATTAACATGGTAAACAAACGCTTCAGATACATCTAAATAATAATCACTGAATACAGCATGCTATGCTTGACATTTGCACTAGCAAATAATAATCAGTTTGGATCCCATGAATTTGCTCATCAAATTTATGGATGAATCTGAGTCTGTTACTCCCCCAAAAATAATTAAAATAAAAATAAAAAGATTTGCCCAAATTATATGGATGAATCTAACCGCCAGTTATTTATTTGGCAGTTGAGATTTGCCCAAATTACCCATGAATTTAACGGACAAGGACATATTCATGGTATCCCATTCCATAGTCTGCGCCAAATAATCTGATTGTTTGAGCTACAAACTTAATACTTTGTACTTATTAGATAAATAAGGTACGAGCCACAAAAATATTTCTACCAAAAAAAATTAATCCTAGATATAAAGCAGCAAACTTCCAAATAGGGTTCTTTTTTGCCTTTTCCTTTTCAAAAAGTTGCAGCACAGGACACATGAGCTAGACTTGCACTCATTTGATACATCTACAAGTTTTGGAGTAAAATCTATTGAGATTATCAACATTGGCAGGAGAAGTATGCAACTCTCCCAGCATCATTCTCTAAGCTTATCACCCTGCAAATCTATGCAACAGTACATTGTGTGTAGACTGTACCTGATAACAATAGCCAACTGCAGATTCTTGTTCCGATGCATGAGTAATGGCCTCAAGTAGAAGTCCTTTAACAGAAAATTCATATCCGACTTTTCTTTCTAATGCTTCTATCTCATGAGATTTTGGGATGTAACAGTGAAGAGATGCTCCATTAATGGCTTTATCCAGAGAAGATAGTTCAATATCTACTTCAATTCCAAGCCATTTCATTAAATGCATTGTAGCTAACAATCCACCTCCAACATAGTAAGCCCCTATGAGAGCTTCAACACAGTCGGAAATTGTTTTGGAACCCAACCACCTATGACCCTTGTCACAGCTCTTCGCAACCATTACGTTTTCTTCAAATGTTATGAACCTGCTGCAATCTGATGGCACCTCACGGGTATCCAAATCATGGGAACATGGTACAGGATGGATAGAAAGCTGTCCTGGTGCAACCCAGCGACGGGGGTCAAATGCACAGTCCCGTATGTATTCCTGTCAAAGACATTAGTATCACAGATCCACAATTGACACATCAACCCAAACAGAACATCATAACTGACTGATCATAAATTTTGAAGAAGGAACAAACAATGATAAATCCGCGTTTGATAAGAGTTTCATGATATGGTTCCTGCTTGGAATTGATGCTTTTCCTCTAAGATGATTCACATTATCTGGCTACTAATTTGGGATTTTAATACACACACAAAAAAAGGGAATATAAAATAGGGATGCAATTGCATCCTATTGACACAAACTTGCCTAACAAATCAAGCAAATGAGAGAAAGCCCTTGTTAGAGTAAGAGGATGAACAATCAAAAGACCTCAGAAATGGATAAATCTCCACTGCATTCGTAGGGGAAATTCCAGAAAGAGAGAATACCTTTCTTTCTAGGAGAATCCCTAAGAAAACAAATCAAAGGCTTAAGGCACCAGCCTGAACTCAACTACGAAATTGGATAAATGACAGAATAACAAACTCCTACTATGTATGCATATGCCTTCAAGCTGCTAGTCAACATAATAATTCCCTATTTTGACGTTATTTCCCCTTCTGCCTGAATTATTCTTCCTCCTTGGCCCACCTGCAATACTTCCTCACATAAACCTTGGGTGGGTTCTAAAAATGACGGCTATTGGCTAAAACCTTTCTACAATGACTTGAAGGAGTTAGAGCGAGCACAAAATCTAGTCAAAGTCAGAAGAATCACATTTTATTTATTTATTTTCGAAATGCTAATGTAAATAATACAAATTCCAAAATAATTTCAACTCCACATACTAATCCCACATGGATAAATCCATCCAAATAACTATGAGCCATTATCTTGTAGAAATAATGAATCCAATCAAACTGGTGGTGACTTTTGAGAGACAGATAACACATTGCTGCTATCAGGTTTTATAGCCAACACATGAACTACAGACATGCACAAATACGTCATAAATTCATAATATTATTAACAATTACACTGCATTTGAGGTGGATGTACCATTACTGCACATATCCTCTATGAAACTTTCATGTTCAGTCAAACAAGCTTATTTGAGTTTTGTATAGAGAATAAATACCATTTGAAGCAATCAAGAAGATGAATTATGCAACACTAAAGTAAAAAGGGAGAAAGTACCTGTATTTTACGGCTAGTTCCCGAGTTATATAGTGTGGCATTGCAGACAGCCCTTGAGCGTTGAGAAGATAATTGCCCTTCATGTTTGTTAGGATAATTAAGAAATAGATGGCATCCAACTGCATATTTTAATACTGAATCTCCAAGCAGTTCAAGGCGCTCCATAGAAAATTTCTCACAACACCTGAGAGTTGTAAGTGCTTCTAGAATCTAGTCATTTTATGCATGTAGAAAGTTAGCTACCATTTCAATTAAAAATCAAGGTAAACAGTTATAAATAGAATAAGGCACAGTGGCAAACCAAAGTACTAGGTATCTGAGCTTCTGTCAAGTTGAATGCTATCTCTTTCCTCAGCTGGCTGGCCAACATCAAAGACTCCAAACGGTGCATCACAGATGGAAGTAAGTAAGATCCTTTTAGAACTGAGACTGGAACATCAATCTTTACTAACAGTTCAGGCGGCATGTGGACCCGACTAAATGGATTTGTAGTTTTTCCTTTGGAACTGTTAGCTGATGATTCAAGAAATGACTAGTGAGTCAAATCAAAAGCAAGACCTCAGCAAAAAATTGCAAGTGCATAACATGCAGAAACCAACGCCTGATCTAAGGCATTATATGGTGTGTGACTTGATAAAATAGGAAATTAAATAGCCACATAGCTCAAAGGATCCCTATGAAATGGTCTAAAATTCAAAATATGGACAGGAGGTAGTGATATGAGGCATTAATTGGTATGTGACTAAAATAAAGTAGGAAATTAAATAGCCACATAGGTCAAAGGATCCCCCATGAAATGGTCTAAAATTCAAAATATGGACAGGAGGTAGTGATATTCACAGATCCTGTTTGGATAGGGTCATTAAACTTTCCGTTCCCATTCATACTTTCCCTCTAGACCTACATATTTCCCCTTTCTTTTTGAATGATCTGCAAATCTCAAGTTCTTTTTTTTTTCGATCCAAAATATATAACTGATCAAAACATATACACAGGAGATACCCTAGTCAAAAGTTTGGAACTCGTCCACTCCAGCATAGAAAAAAAGGGACCAAGAGGTCAACTAGCTTATTGTCAAAACAAAAGGCTAACACCTAAAATTGTCAATTTTGAATAAAAAGAATACAAGTCACATATTTTACAAACATTTGGCTAGAAGATTTGTTGTCTTCTTAAATGAACCTTCAATTCTTCAATGATAATTTTTATTCTCATTTGAAAAGTATACTTTTGGAACTTAACATAAGATAAAGAGCTAGACTGATGAAAAAGCACCAAGTGTTGTACAAATCAAGGCATGAAAATGGATAAGCTATGGATAGCATAACTTAATAGGCAGAACATTTCATCTTTGTTCTCTTTTTTTGTAGAGTCAGAAAGTAGTCAAGTCCTAGAAATTTTTCACTCAGCATATCCTTCAGCAGAATTATCAACAAATCCTGAGTTGATATGCATCACTATTAAAATATTTAATTTTAATAGCGAATATTTAGTATTATAAATTATAATCTATGCACTTATAGTGAATATTTAGTAAATATTCATAATTTTAAATGTGATGCATATATAACAAGTTGAGATGCATATCCTCTATTCTCAATCTCAAATCTCAATTGAACTGAATAGATATGGCTATAGATATTGGCAACAATCATGAAATTCCACTATGTGCATATTCTTCCACAATACTTGAATAAAAACTCACACACATCTCTATGTACTTACATTCACTGTGAAAATCCACAAGAAGGTTAAATGGGTTATGACTTTGCTTCAAGAGCAACAAAGGCTGTTTAGGATGCAGCAGCGAGATCCCATACCTGAACAACATGAAGCAATAAATAAGCTGATGTCCGGAAAAAAGAAATGCACTTACAAGAATGATACAAAGCCAAAAAAGACCCACTTTTTATAGTAATAATCAGTGAAAGTACTATATTTGGTCTTGGCTCCACCAGAATTTCCATCAAAAGGACTATCAGCAGATGAATCAGCCACAACATCAACAATTGTATACATCCTTCCTGTGTGAACAGAGAAAGCAATAGTGTTCTTCAAGTTCTCTACATGGGATGAAGTGTTGGCCATATATAATACATCTGCTTCTGAGCAGCTTCTATTTCCAGAAGCTGAAAAGTTTTTTCTGTCACATTCTGAAAGTCCAGGACTCGACCAATAAGATCTCATAAATTCAGTGGCGGAGGAACATGAGTTAACAGCTTTCCAGTTGATGCTCCATGATTCCGGATCAACATTTGATGTTTCAAGTGGTAATAGCAGATACATGTATGAAGGGTTCCAAAGTAGCTCACTATTGTTTTGAAGAAGAAATCTTCTGTCGGCAGTTGCTTTAGATCCTTGGAATATTTTTCCATACAGGGCATTAAAGAACAGCTCGTGAAAATGCATTGCTCTTGCAATCTGGGAAAAGGTAGTGAGAAATATAACTATAACAATCCATTGATACGGAAGATGAACCAAATGAAATGATTATATACCTGATCCACATTAAAACACACTTGACCACATGAAAAGACAGAAGAAGGTACAACTTTGTTTGATAGTAAATATAGCTCAATTTTTGCACTGGCTACATCATCATCAAGCCTTGATTCAGTCAAGAGAACAAATGAGGAGAAAATCTCATCATCGATATCACAAGAGAATACGATTTTGTAAGCATGATATGTGGTGGCACAAGCTTTTCCGCCCCAAGATCCAGCCAATGACCAGATACGAGTTGTTCCATGTAGCTCCTTCCTTTTTGTTGTCCCTACAAAATCAGAAAATACAGGTTAGGGAACTGATATGGGAAGAGAATAGAGAAAAACCAGGCAAACTCAAAGAATTTCAGCAACACTTTTCTGTTAGAGATGGATTGACCTAATACACAAACAAATCAGAAGTCAGAAGCCATCGAACAACCTCAACTGCTTCAGTGTATATCGAAACCTTCATACAAATTGCCAACTGGGATGTCAACTCGATAGATATGCGCAACTCCCCCAGAAAAGAATGAACAAAAGCAGGACCAAATAAGAATTCGCAAAGGCTTCAGTTCAGTGTGTTTAACCCACAGTTGTGCTGCTCTTAAAAAGTGGGGTTTGGCCTGAATAAAAACTCATCTAGAACTTGACAAATCTCATGAATTGAATTTTAGGCATCAATATGTAGCCTAAAGAACGATGCACATAATTCTTGGCTATGCACATATATTGAGAACTATACTTAGCCTAAAGAAATATGCACAGATACAGGTTACAAAAATATGAAAATCATATTGCCTAAACTTTCCTAGGTAAAGAAAAGCGGAGGGATGAAGAGCAACTACAACTAAAGAGCGTAGCTGGAAAATAATAAGGACTGACTTTTACATGAGATGATCTGTCTTGAAGGGAGATCTATAGACATGTGGAGAAACTGAAACAGATTTCTCAAGTGTTCATGATTCATTCAGGCAGAAAAAGGTAGCGAAGAAAGAGAACAGCTCAGGTTCTTTGGAAATGATATTTTGACTCGTCAGCATCATGATGCCATATAAGGGAATACTCAAGTAGTCAAGTGTCACAATAAAATCATACGGAATACAACAAACACATACCAGCACCTGCAGCTGATCCACTAGTCTGCACCACCAATTTGTGTTTTGTATGCACATCAACAGATGGGAGAAGATGATCATCAAGTGCGCCCATCTGGTGCAGCTTTTTGCATGCTTCCAGGCATACCAGATGTTTGGATGTATTAGAATTGTGGTGTGGGGGACCAACTATAGTTTGAAAAGCCGCATTTGGTGGTAAGATTAATTTACATTCATATGACAGTCCTGATTGCAAGACCTTGAAGATTGGTTTTGGACTGTAGTACCTGTGTAAAAACAAATTACAGAGTCATTGTCAACCCTTAATAAAAGTCCTCAGCCCAACTGCATAACATCATAAGTTAGTCCAAAGAAAAGGCCCATATCTAGTAAAACAACCAGGAATAAATACTAAAAAATCAGTTTTACCTATTTTCCGGCAGCTTTTTACAGTATTGATGGATAAGGCTAAGACTAGAATTTATAGTAACCGAAGCTCCTGTGTGCTCCACGGCATAAGCTTCTCCTTGCTGAGCATTAGAAGATCTTGAAAAGCAAGTATCAAGATCTTTTTTAGGAGTGTCATAAATAGACAGCTTGTTTCTAATTATCTCAAACAGCTGATCCCTCTGCTTCTTGTTATTTCTAAAATATAAAATAAGTTAAGATATCACATAGCAAAATATCTTCCACTCAAATATAAGACTGTTTTCATTTAGATTATATGAGGTTTGGGATACTTATTAATAATGGCATGGGGTATTTTACTGCTACCTAAATAAGCATTAATTAGGATATTTGGAGCTACAGAACGAAACAGGCAATTTGGTACTAGATTAACTTAGAAATTGATTTTGAAACGAGGAAAAAAAAAATTTCTTCTAGGTGTAGAAATTTTTAGTGACAACATCGAACCTTTTGTTGAATTGGTAAATAAAGAGTTATTGATTTAGAGTTACCAAAATAACCTAACGAATGTCACAGAAGTATCATTAACTCCAATACTAAATGAGATGTCTCCCAAGCAAAAATAAACTTCATATTACAAATGATAATCACAGCCTTGTAACAACAACAACAACAACAATAATAATAATAAAAATAATAATAAGAATAAGAATAATAACAATAACAATAATAACAATAACAATAAGAACAATAACAATAACAATAACAATAACAATAACAATAACAATAACAATAACAATAACAATAACAATAACAATAACAATAACAATAACAATAACAATAACAATAACAATAACAATAATAATAATAATAATAATAATAATAATAATAATAATGCATATGTAACTATATCAATTCCTTATCAATGTCTATATCTACATCTAAAATTACATCATGTATTCCTATATCAATGCTTCTTAGCCAGACATATAAGAATGAGATTAAAAGGAAGTCTCCATTACAGCCTCAAGATAATGAATAGATATAGGTCGCATGAATAACATAAGCTACATTAGGCAAGCATGGACATCCCCTCACATAAGGTTCCAAACAAAGACGATAAACACTAAAGGTTTGAGCTGAATATAATCTCTCAATCACAATAATTATAATTCAAAGTGAAGGAGATGTGACTTTAAACTTCTAATTCTTTTTTGATATGTTCAATATTTTGTCATAAACCAGAAGGCATTTTTGCTAACTAGGAACTCCAATGAATGATGTAAAACAAAGCCTAATTACTTAATGTAGCGGGATAAATGAAGTAAATCATTACAAGAGATAAACCTATGATAACTCAGGTTAGTAGACATCAATTCAAGTTTCATGCACAGTGTATGCAAATAAAGGTAAGAAGAAACAGATGTCAAACCTTTCAAGCATCATAATAAGTGGACAGTCATTCTGGCGCGCTCTTTCACAACATTTCACATAATCTTGTACAGTTTTAGGCAGGTCGAAGCATATAACACAGGAACAATTGGACAAAATAATTCCATCCTGAGCCACATCTGTTGTGAATAGAAGGTGAACCTACATAAAAGCTTGATCAACAGACCATGAAATCTATTGACAGTTTTCACATCCATGATTTAATGCAGTCTATGCAAAAGAAAATATGAGAAAATTCCATGTCCAGCATCTATTCCATTCAGTACCCAAATTTCTTTGAATTTGATGTGGCACCCCTCAATAATTGTCCAGATTCTTTCAGTATCCTATTTTATGAATTTTTATCTATAAAAAAATACATATTTAGTGTTTTTATGAACTCATATTTATCTTGGTAGTTCAGATTAATAAATTGAAGTACCAAAATAACTCTAAATATTGGTTTTTATCCTATTTAGTAAACTTGTATCTATTGCTAATGTTGCAATATAGGATGAACTTAAGTAAGAGTTTGGGGGTACTAGGACTTCTAAAACACTTCTGCCACTAAACAGAATTGATGAAATTTTAAGGGTTCGTTTGGTACAGCTGTGAGATTTCAGTTTTTCATTTTGAAGCATTTTCATTTTTCTATAATCATCAATATGATTTCAAAACTACTACAACATTAATATAAATAGTTTGGTTCTCAAAACTGCAAACTAGAAAACCGTGTTTTCAAATTTTGTTTCTAGTGTAGAAAAAATCAACCATGATGCTGGGAAAGGAATCAGAACCAAACAAGCCCTAAGGGTACGATCAGATTTTATTATAGTAAAGCCAAAAATGAAATTAATTCCATGTCATAAGAATATACATTTAATGGGCAAGCATTAACCACCTTTCCGCTTTTAGTTGATTCTAGAGTTTGGTTTTGCATCTTCGAAGTCGTGACATCAACAGATGATTTACTCTCACTCAGGTATGAGACTGTCAAATGCGATAAGCTTGCAACTTTCTGCAAAAATCTCTCAATTACTGTTGCGGCTATGGCTTTCTCAACATAGATGAGGCATACTACTTTGACATCCTTACTGCAAAAAACAGAAAAAGGAATGAGCCAAAATTGAATATAAAAAAAAAGCAAATATCCAGACTTACTTCCACTGCCTAACCCAGCTGTAAGGAAAATACCGCAATGATTCAACAACTTGCAAAAGTTTGTTGAACTTGGGTGATATGCTGTCCATATCTACTGCTTCTAAGCCATATCTAGTTCGAGGAGTCGTTTCATCGTCTACATAAATGGAAGAAAAACTAGATAATCTTTGCCATCCACAAAAGGGTGGGGGATTAACAAGAAAAAGGTATTTGTATAACAAAACATAAAATAATTGTAAAATACAGATAACAGAAAACCAATCAGACATGTAAATACGCATGGAACAGAAAAGGAAAAAAGGCTGAACCTTCATGTTTACAAGTATTTAGCCATTCCATGAATTCTCTCCAACCAAATTCAGAAAGTTATCAGACCTTATCTATTAGCCACATTAAAAAGAATAACCTAAGCCCCATGTTATTCTCCTTTTCCTCCTGCCCTTCATTCTGTGAATATACATCTAAATGTCTGTTTACAACAGGCCACCATTACTCTATAATATCCACAATATACATCCTTTTTTTAGCCCTCTATCACATTTCCAAAGGGACAAGTTACCATTAAAATAAGGATATTTTTTTATCCTTTGAGTTCCAAGTACTTGCTCTACTATGTCTGACACATTTCTGGTAACTGTAACTCGCCTTTCTTTGAAAATTTGAATTTACAGGTTGGAGAAGCAAGGAAATTGGCATTGATCCGCATTAAACATGAACAACACATGGAAATCCAAAGTCCAAACCATCAACTCCAAAGTATCTTCTAATGCTTCTAAGTTCCAACTACAACATCCCATGTTCAAGTAAATTTTTTTTTTGTTTGAGGGGGTTGACTTATCAGTGGAAGTATGGCTTCCCTTTCTGCCCAGATGTCAATTCTGGGCACAGATTAATACAAGATTATTATGAACCTTTTCTGCTGTCCCAAGTGCAAATGAGGTGGGGTATGAAGCTATCCATCTATATATTATTAAATTATTTTTCAAGGATAACCAAGTTTCATGTTACCCAAACTTGAGCAACACATTTGCAACTATACAAATCCATTGACAGCTTGAGCAACACATCCACTTGGTTCTCTCAGTCATCTTCCCTTGGGCTATCATACCAGGAAATGTCAAATATGGTGCATTTTGCCTTTCCTAGACATGATGAAATGCAAGGGAAACAGTTTAGACAAGAGAGTGTAGTAAAAAATCTTATAATCCAAATATGTAATAAGAACATTTTGGAAGTCCGTTACTTCTGTAAAAGGGCATAGAAGATTTATTCCAGATATGCCCTACGCTGAGATATATTGAACATGTATTTCTTTTGCAATGAACAGCATTCATCTAACTCCTTTAAGCAATGAAACACTTCCAATTAGGAAAGTAATTGTTTACCAAACAAAAACTAACAAAATTTCAGGATGGACCCATGCCCCATCGTATGAATAGCCTTCTAGGAAAAAGCACCCACTGAATAAATTTGTTAAAAGGTTCAAATTTCTCTAGAAAGCTGAAGGAAACTCAGAAGATACCCAGAACGGGACAGAAGATAACAATAATAAGAAAGGATGCAAGGCATAAAACAAACATTAACTAAGCTACCAAAACCAAAATAATCAATTTTTTATATTTTTTTAAAAAAGAATATAACAGCGTAGACCAACATGATTGAAAGTGGTATTTGTAGATACCTTGGAGAAAATACTCTTTCGTAGCATTCAATGCTTCATCAAGAAATGATTTACATGGTGAATAAGTCCCCATGCCTAGTCTACAATCTTCTACAAGACTGGGAAGAGTCTCCATGCAAACATTTACAGCCTATAAGAAAAATACAGCATTTGGACATTAGATTTGTGAACAGTAGGTACTGTAACATTCGCATATCTGGTTAGAATGGTGAATGGCAAACATACAGGGATAAAACACACAAAAATAGAAGCCAAAGGTTGAGTTCCCTAATGGTTCACTATTATAGTTCCAACATATTGTTTCAATCATAATTAGAATATATGTGTGCATGGATATTCAGGGAATTGGAACCCTGAAGTAAAATGGGTTCCCTTCTGGTAGTCAGAACTCAGAACAATAGTTGAACCCAGCACTAATGTAACTAAGGTAATAATGCCTTCAGCATTTTCACCCAATGCTCCACAAGAAGTTCTGTTGATGGCTACATTTTGTTGCTTTTGGCTACAGAGAAATCTCAAAGTTGCTTCTAATAACTATCTCCTCTAGACGTGCTCTGGATTTGTGCAGCTTATACAAGTATAACCTCTTTAATGAGTCAAAAGTGACTACTTATCAGCATAAAAGCTGTGAGAATTTCCATCTTCCTTTTATACTAGTGTTTTTCCCTTCAATTTGAATGTACAAAACAAAGAAACGGATGTGGAAATATCCTTTGAAAAAGCAAAGGAACTCGGCAAAGCCATTACATATTATCTATTAAGCACTATGTCATACACATCAGTCAAGCCAACGAAGCAAAAGTTCTACGATGTAAGCGCCCACCCTGATAAGTTATATGATTTACTATGGGTACCTCATAACTGCAGTGAAGGCCTAGATTATCAAGGCAATACAAAATGTCTGCATGATCACTGGATAACCGCCTCTGCAATGTTTTGAGCTTATCATTTACATCTGTACTCTCTGATGGAAATGACACTTGCCTCAATGAAGCATCATACTGTTCAGGAAAAAAAAGATAAGGAATACTTGTATGCATTTTAGTAGAAGAACTTTGGAAAACATCATCAACAGTAAACCGAGGAGACAACTTACAGTAGAGAACAATGTCTGCAACTTATCTTTCAGGCCAGGACTGAAACATTTGGCCATGTCATAAAATCTATAGGATTCTCTATGAGGGGGAACTTCTCCAACTTCAATTTTGCCAACCACGCCATGGAGCTACAAATTAAAAAAAAACTCGCATAAAAGATCAAAATTAAGACTGAAATCCTCAAACTTTGCACAACTGCACATAAAAAAAACCATAATCTAAACACACCTGTGAATCCTGTAGTGTTTGAGTGCGATCAGTCTCGGACAGTTGCTGCTTATTCATCTCCTCGAAGCTCCGCTTATGCCTTCCGTTTCCACAACTGTCCTGAGTCTCAGTGTCAGTCATGGCTTTAGAAATGCAACTGCAAGCCGATAAACCCTAGAAAAGGCGAAGGGAAAGCGAGGGAACTGGTTTCCTGCTCGATTCTAGTACGATATCAATGCATGAAGCATGATGAGAATCAAAAGGGTGAAATTCGATCAGGAAAACGGGAAAAGGAGAGGAATAATTCGATCATCAAACAGGTTTGTTTGGAAGTGAGAAAAGCGTGAACTTTCGGAGAACACACAGGCCACAATGCATATCGAAACTAGCAAGCATCAGTTTCCACAAACGGAAAATGCGAAGAACGGAAAGGCATCTATTGATCGCGTAACTTTATACAGCATTTTGCATATTTAAAAAAAAAAGGGAAAAGCATTTGATACTCAATTCTTTAGTTTAAAGCAAAATGGTCATGGATAGACCAATTTAAGGGGCAAATTGCGAGATTTTTTTTTAAATTAGTCAAAAAAATAAAAATAAAAAGTTAGAAAAATGGTCAAAATTAGAAACTATTTAGGAATTTAGCCAAACTAGGGTAAAGTCGTTGTTTCAAACAACGACTTTAACCCAACTTTTAAAATTTTTTATTAAACTAACAAAGTCGTTGGTGAGAGGTGTTATAAGTAAGAGGGGTGAGAGAGTGTTATGAGTGAGAGAGGTGAGAGTTGTTGTTTGGGGTTGGGGGAGTGACTAGTTAGGGAGGGGATTTGTCAAAAAAAAGAATTAAAACGTTTGAAAAAATAAAATAAAAAGGGAGAGTTGTTGTTTGTAACAGCGACTCTCCCATGTGTTTATTTTTTTACGTTTATTTTATCTTTTTAACCTTTAATTGATAATTTTTTTATAAAAAAAATACAAAGTCGTTGTTCGAAACAGTGACTTTGTTATTTTAATAATTTTTTAAAAAAGCTGGGTTAAAGTCGCTGTTTGAAATATCGACTTTACCCTATTTTGGCTAAATCCCTAAATAGTTTCGAATCTTGGCCATTTTCCTAATATTTTTTAATTTGTTGGCTAATTAAAAAAAAATCAAATTGTGAAGATAACCTCAGCTTTGGGCTTAGTTGCAAAAAAGATAAATACTCTTATAAAGATACTTGTATGCCACTTTATTATTTATATACATTTTTAAGAAGTTAAAAATTATATAAAATAGTTTTTTATGATTTCATTCTTATTATTAATAAGTATGAAATTATTAAAAAATAATTTTTCATTCGATCGATTTTATTGGCTGTTTTAAGAGGTAAGTTTTTATCATTGGGCACTTTGGCTAGATGATCTATAGAATGCTTCGAGCTACTCATAGTGACGTTTTAAGCTTACATTGATCGTATATATCCCGATGATACGATGGGTGTAGTGCAAACAATTTAAAATTAGAAGTTCAAAGTTAAATATTTGTTCTATTTTGAATAATTATTCTACTAATTCGGCTAATTCATTATTTTATTCAATTATATTAAATAATTAATTATTTTAGTTTATTTATAATAATTAATTATTTTTTTACCAATTTTTCAAATAAATAATTATTCTATCAATTTTTTTGTCACTATTCGAATGAATTTCTTAAAATTATATTGAAACTGTTTTTATTTTCCTGTACTTTTTATGTAATTAATTAATTTTATCGAATAATAAATCATTTCATATGATTCATTCTACTAATGATTTTTTTTAAAAAAAATGTTTAAACTCCTCAATTTTACATAAAAAAGGTAAAAAAAAAATATAGGGAAATTAATGAAGAGTTTAAACATAGGATGTGTGTAAACCTTAAATTTGAAATAAATAAAAAAATTCAAATTCAAAATAAGTTAGAAAGTTTTACATGTATCTTGATATAATAGAAAAATAAAAATTAAGGTCCTAATGATTTAAAATTTTCAACCATCAATAACATATTTAAATTGTTCTTGTTCATCGACTCCTAAATTACCGATATTAGATGCATTGAGTATCTTATCATGCATATCCAAATGATCAATACTCTCATTTGTGTGATTTTCATCACATAAATTTTCATTAGGTTAATCTAATGATCAATACTCTCATTTGTGTGATTTAATAAACTATTCATTTTGTAAGCTTTTTTTTCCAGAAGAGCAAAATGGTCAATTTGGCTTTTGCTTTTGCGCTTCCCTCAGTTATGAGGAGAATAAATATGTTGAAATTAGGGCTCGACAGATAGATCTCTACGTGCTCAGGTGTACTTATTTTTCTTTTAAAGCTCATTTGGTATCCATATACGTAAATCAAATATGATATGGTTATGGATATCATTCATACTCATATTTTTTTTTTTTTGAGAACAAACGATGCATTCATTAATTAAGATCACCCAAAGCAAGTTCAATTACATCATTCATAAAACATTCCTCAAAACAGGTAAAATAACAATTTGAAGGTCTCTTCCCGGCCAAACTGTGCGCCACCTTATTCCCCTGTCTTCGAATGTAACTCCACTGGACCCCTTCAAGACCACCAGCCCCCTCCCTAATTCGGTGTAAGATAGCTCCCAGTGGCCCCCTCACGGTGCTTCCTTGGCGGAGCTTTGTTACAAGACTTAAACAATCAGACTCAAAGATGACATGGGATAGCCCCTCCTCCCTTGCTTTCGATACCGCCCATAGGACAGCCTCGCTCTCCACCAGCTCTGCCTCCTCCGATTGCTGCACCCTTTTGCACCCCATGAACCAGACGATACCCGCATCGTCTCTCGCGACACACCCTATCCCACATCCCTCCGCCTTACTCACCGCTGCGTCGCAGTTAATCTTCACCCAGCCCCCTTGAGGCTTCTTCCACTTTCGAGCATCCTCGGTCTCGCACCCGCTCTGTCGCACCTTCATCTTGTCACCTATGGACATATACTCCTTCATTCCCCGCATCGCTCTTTCCATCAGCAACGAAGGTATGCACTCCACCCCTTCAAAGAGCCTCTTGTTCCTAGAATTCCAAGCTTCCCATATTGTAGTGGCCCATTCTTCCAATAGCCCCTCCTTCTTCCTATCTAATACTGCACACAGGAACTCCCAAACGTTCCTCCGCCGCTTGCCTAGCTTCGCCACCTCTGGAGCATGTCTCCAAAAGCCCCTCGCCGCAGGGCATTGGAAGATGGCATGCATCCCCGTCTCCCGTTGCCCACACAAATCACATCTATCTTCCTGGGTAATCTGCCTTCCCATTAGATTGGCTTTACATGGGAGCACTTCCTTGCAGGCTCTCCACGCAAAGGACCGAATCCGAGGGGCGACTCTAATCTTCCACAAAGCTTTCCACACCCTAGTCCTCTCATTCCGATCTGACGTATCCGGGTCCCCTGCATACAGTTTCCTCTCCATGACCATGCGATAGGCAGACCTCACACTGAAGTTCCGGTCAGTCGAGTAAAACCATATCCTTTCATCCCTAACCTCCTGATCAATTAGTCTTATTTTTAAAATAATTTCAGCATCACACGGCAGAAACAAACCCCTGATGACATCCTCCTTCCAAATCCCCACATCCCAGTCTATTAACTCTCTAACCAGCATCCCATCCTCACCTCCTGTAGGTCTCGAAATCGGCCTGAAACTAGGCTGTCTCGGAACCCACTTATCCTCCCACACACGAATATTATTCCCATTCCCAACCGCCCAAAGCATACCTTCATCAAGGACGTCCCTACCCCTCATCAAACTCCGCCAAGTATAACTAGGATTATATCCTAGCTTTGCATCTAAGAAAGACGAGTGGGGATAATACCTGGACTTCAGCATCCTCCCAAGCAAGGATTCTGGCTCCTGAACTAGTCTCCACCCTTGCCTAGCTAGCATCGCAAGGTTGAAGCTTTCCATGTCTCTAAACCCCAAGCCTCCCATACTCTTGGGCTCACACATTCTCTTCCAGCTCATCCAATGTATTCTTTTCCTGCCATCCCCATCACCCCACAAAAAACGACACATTAATTGTTCTAACTCCCGACATACCTCCTTCGGCATAAGAAAACAGGACATGGTATAAGTTGGGATCGCTTGCACAACGGATTTAATTAAAATTTCCTTTCCCGCCCTCGAAAGATATCTCTCCTTCCATCCCTTTATTTTCTTCCAAACCCTCTCCCGGACCTGACTATATATGACCTTCTTTGACCTCCCTACCATCGTAGGTAAACCAAGATACTTCTCATGCTTGTCCACCTCTCTCACTCCTGTGGCCTGCTGAATCTCCATTCTCCTCTCTTCCGACACGTTCCTGCTGAAAGATAGCTCTGATTTTGCTATGTTCACCTGTTGCCCTGACGCTGCTCCATAGGTACGGAGGATACTAACAATCTCATCGCTCTGTTGACAGGTCGCTCTAGCAAACAAAACGCTATCATCTGCAAAGAACAAGTGCGAAATCGACGGAGCTCCCCTAGCTATGGTAATCCCTTTTAGTCGGCCCTGTCGCTCACTATTTCTAATTAATCCCGACAAGCCTTCAGCACACAGAAGGAAGAGATAAGGGGATAGTGGGTCACCCTGCCTTAACCCTCTTTGTGGCCGAAAAACCCCAGAAGGCACCCCATCCATCAGCACCGAAAACGATACCGACGAGACACACTTCATCACCAGCTCAATCCACCTCTCCGCCATTCCCATTCTCCTCATGCAAGCCCTCAAGAACCCCCACTCAACTCGATCATAAGCCTTAGCCATGTCAAGTTTCAGCGCCATGTATCCTTGCTTGCCTCCTCTCCTGGTTTTCATGTAGTGGAACACTTCAAAAGCCGCCAGCACATTATCCGTAATCAGCCTTCCCGGGACGAAAGCGCTTTGACTCTCGGACACCAATTTCCCTAGACATCTCTTCAACCTATTCGTTAAGACCTTGGAAATGATCTTGTATACAACATTGCATAAGCTAATAGGTCGAAGCTCCTTCATTCTGCATGGGTTAGTAACTTTCGGAATAAGGGTAATAAAAGTGTAATTGAGCTCCTCAGGAATCATTGCTCCCTCCAAAATTTCAATAACAAAACGGCAAACATCGGTTCCGACGATATCCCAGTTCTTTTGAAAGAAAAGCGCTGGCATACCATCCGGACCCGGGGCTTTTGTGGGATGCATGGAAAAAAGGGCAGAACGTACCTCCTCTTTAGTAAAGGGACGTAACAGCTCCTGGTTATCCTCCTCCGTCATTAAAGGCTCGATCCCTTGAGTAGCCGTTTCTGGGTCAATTGCAGTTTCAGTCCTGAATAGGTTCACAAAGTACTCCACTGCCACCCTCATTTTTCCTTCGTGTTTCCTCCACTCTCTCCCTTCTTCATCCACTAACTTCCTCACCCTATTCCTCTTCTGTCTACCACTAGCTTTTTTGTGAAAATAGCTAGTATTACGATCCCCCCACTGCAACTCATTGGCCCTAGATCTCTGGTGCCACATGATTTCCTCTCTCCG
Organism: Persicaria maculosa; assembly: GCA_963922045.1. Lineage (NCBI taxonomy): Eukaryota > Viridiplantae > Streptophyta > Magnoliopsida > Caryophyllales > Polygonaceae > Persicaria > Persicaria maculosa. The sequence continues at coordinate 13,172,472 of OY998252.1, forward strand.
CATCAATTGAAGCTCCTGTTCTTCCAAATCTCTTCTCTTACTGACCAATCTCCCATTCATGCCCCTTTCATGCATACCTTTAAGCTCCTCCCTCACTGATTGGAGCTCCTTTCTTATATTTCCAAAACTGATCTTTCCCCAATCCCGTAAATCTACCCCACATCTCCCTATCTTGTCTATCACATCTCTATCCCTTCCTTGGCTCCCCGAACAGCCCCAGCTATTTTCTATAATCACTCAACAGTTGTCATCATCCATCCACATAGCTTCAAACCTAAACGGTTTTTTGCCTTTGATCCGCTCCACCTCCTCCCTACCCGTCAAGTGAATCACCATTGCAACATGGTCGGAGCCATCCCTATGTCTATACTCAATTACGGCGTCCGGGAACGTCTCCAAGAACTCGTCGTTTCCAAACGCATGATCCAGTCTCTCCTTTATAAAATTCTCTCCTTCCCTTCCATTATCCCAAGAGAAGCGCCCCCCTATATATCTCATGTCTCTCAGACGACATTGCTCCAAAGTATCTCGGAATTCGACCATTCTCACAAAATCCGGGTCTCTTCCTCCTTCTTTATCCGCCGAACTAAGGATCAGATTATAATCTCCTGCACATACCCACGCATCATGATCTTCCTCATGAAGCCGTTTCAGCAAGCCTAGAGTGTGATGTTTGTCCTCATTCTGGGCCCAGCCGTACAAGCCTGTGAATCTCCACTTCCGGTCCTCTTCTTTCAGCTTTATTCTCGCATCCACATGATGCCTAGTATAAGAGGTGACTTCAACCTCCACTTCTGCATCCCATAACAAGCAAATCCCACCAGACCTCCCCACACTATCCACCGTAAAACATCCCTCATATCCCAGCCTCCGTCTCACATTTTCCATCTTCTTCCGATCCCCTTCCGTTTCCATTAGAAACACCACCCTCGGGGCAAGACTGCTCACCATTTCCGCGAGCTTTTGAACTGCAGAGGTCTTCCCCAACCCTCTGCAGTTATAGCTTAGTATACTCATTGCTTCCGGCAAGAGAGGACCTCGCCCTCTCCCGCCGATATAACTTGTTTTCCCAGAGCCATTGCCCGTCGTTTCTTTTCGCCTTTGTCATCCTCATCCCATCCAGTTCCTTCTCCCTCACCTCCTTGCTTTCGCTTCCTATCATAAGCTTCTCCCTCCTTTTGTTCGTTTCCCTCCAAACCTGTTTCCCCCTTTCTAGCTAATCTTTTCCACCCCCTCATACCCCCTTTCTTTTTTACCTCATCAGCCTCTCCCTCTTTATTCTTTCTTCCCTCTTTTCCACTGACTACATCGAGTTGTTCACCCTCTCCTATACTTTCTTCCACCTCCCTCTCGCTGCTAATGTTCTCCACTCTTGTGACCTCTATACTGTCTTCCTCCATAAGCATCACTTCCTTCTCCTTTGAGTAGCTTTCCTTTCCCTCACCCCCCGACTCCTCCCTAATCTTTGTGGATTTTAAACTCTCTACTACCATCCTCGCTTCTTCACTCAAACCCGCCTCCCTTTCCTCTCGTTCTTGATCGACCCTTTCCTGTTCCTCTAATATCTCGATCAGACTCCTCCTCCCCTTCGGCACTCCATCTCCCCCGCTAGCCCCCTTTCCTCTTGACCCAGATGTTGTGTTTCCCCTTATCTCCTCCCATATCCTTCTTTCCTCCTCACTCCCTTTTGCCTCCCTTATTGTCTTCAACGGAGACGCTCGAAGCCAATCGCCATACTCGTTGCTCATCTGTTTTGCATCTTCATCCTCGCAGTCAATCTCGGTATGGCCAAGATGACCACAAGCATAGCAAAAGTTAGGCAATCTTTCATACTTAATTTCTATCCACATCTTCCTTCCATCTATACTGATCATAACTCCCCACCTTAAAGCTTTTGTTAAATCCACTACCACCCGCACTCGCAAGAAACGCCCCCATATAGCCCTAGTTTCTTCATCAACCTCCTCCACCTTACCAATTTTGGAGCCTAGCAATCGCGCCATCCCCGCATTCATAGCCTTCATCGGCAAATCATAGAACCGAACCCAAAATGCAGCGCGATCGAACACCATCCGTGATGGCTGCTCTCCCCCCGGCTCCTTCAGCACTAGTAAAGCTCTATCAAAAGCCCAAGGACCGCCCTTTACCACTTTCTCTTTATCAGTCTTATCTGCAAACTGGAATTGAAATCTGTTCGAAGATATTTCATTGAATATAAAACCCTTCCTTGTCCTCCACGCACTCTTCATGGTCGCCTTCAACGCTTGAACATTGAAGGGTCTTTTTGTGAACAACGCACCAACCACCACATTCGTTCCCGGATCCTTCTCTGCTCCCCCCACTTCCGTACCCTCTACGATCTCACTTTCCTCCTCTGTCAGATGGATACCTTTCCCTTTCCCCGCCATAGTCCTAACCCTAATCAGCCTCTCGTGAACCTATTCAGAAACAAAACCGCAACTTACCCAGAGCAAAACGGTGGATCTCGCACGATAACGGCGAGGAAAACCTTGGCTCTCACGGCCCTAAACCGGAGAGGAAGCTCATATCTAGTATTTGGTAAATGGGTATATGGATATCAAAGTGATATACTCATATTTCCCCTCCTTTTGTATTTTTTTCCCCTCAATTTCATATATCCATTTTTTTGGGATAGCAAAATCAACGCTTTCTCCGCTCTCTTCCTCATCACTTCTCTATAGAGCCGCTCTATCTCTTGCTTGTGGATTTAGTGTCCACCCGCTCCAATGTCTATACTCACTTCGAGTTTGGATTTCTCAACATAATCAAGTTATGCTTTTCATTTTTTCTCAATCATTTTTTAGTTTGTTATTCTATTTGTTGAAAAAAATTCAATTGATGGAAAAAAATTCAAATCTAGGGCCAGGATTTGTTATTATTCTCTTACTCCTTTACGATTTTGTTGCCCCCCTCCTTACCCTCATGCATTAGGATTTAGGAGCAACCCTTACAACACCCACAATTAGACTTGTCAAAACACAACCCGATCCGAACGACCCGAAAAATTCCCTCATCCGAACCCGGAAATTTTGGCTCGAATTTTTTTTCGACCCGAACCCGAAAAACCCAAAATTTTCCGGGTAATCTGGGTTTCGACCCGGTGATCCGATTGATCCGGTAATTTTGACCTAATTTACCCGATTGACCCGATGACCCGGTTGATTTATAATTATATATAATTGAATTTTCTTATATATAATTAAATTTATCACAAAATTATCAAATCTTTATTTTTTTTAATTTAAAAAGGAAAAAATTGACAAACCCGAAATCGACCCGAAACCCAGGTTCAAGTCAACCCGAAAATACCCGAAACCCGTTTTACCCGAAACCCAAAGTGACCCGACCCGAATGACCTGTTTGACAGGTCTACCCACAATGCATATTTATGGGTGTCTTTAAATTAAAAAAAAATGTCAGGAAAAAGAATGAAAAAGTAAAAAGGTGGGTGATTCATTTCTTTCAAGTTTCTACTGCAAAGAACTTTCCCCTAACATTACATTTTCAAACCTGATTTTCCTTTTAAAAAAACATTAAGCCCTTGTTTGGTATTGATATCAGATATGAGACATCAGGTATGTGTATTAGATATTGATATCAGAGATATGGATATCAAATCTGATATCTAATATCTCTGTTTGGTATTGCGGGATATGGGTATCAAACCTAACCATAACCTTCATCTAGTCGAAACTCAGTGCAAATCCTCTACCCCAAAACCCTGCCCCAACTCTCCGCCCCACAAAATTATTTTACATCTAAATTAATATTAAATATATATATTTAGCTTCTACATACTTATGATAACATATTTGAAAAAAAAAATCTCAAAAAATCATCTTACAAAAATTATAATAATTCATAAGAGATAGAAAGATTTTTTAAAATTTTAAAAATATGTGAGTTTACTATATATATATTTTTTAAATATATAATTTGATTTTTAAGATATTTTTTTTCAAATATGTTATCATTTTTTTTTTGAAGCAAGGTAAAATTTAGGAAATTCACCGTCGACCGGGCCTCTTTCCTAGCGCGTCCAAACGGACGAGCACTGCAAGTTCTTGATCCTCAAAGCTATCATCGGCAGGGATGCTGTAGGCCAGACGTGCGATCTTGTCAGCCACCGCATTCGATTCCCTGAAAACATGACGAATAGCAACATGAGACATATAATATAAATTCGTTTTCGTATCTGCCATTAACAGCTCAATGTTCCAAGGACATGACCAGTCACCCAGGAGAGCTTTTATAACAACCAGACAGTCTCCTTCGATCAGAAGGTATTTAATTCCCCACAGTTTTGCCCTAGCCACACCCATGTGAAGGCCCATTGCTTCTGCAAAAACCGTTGAACTGTTGTTACATCTGCCCGACCCTGAGGCAAGTATGTTACCGCAAATGATCGCGAATAGCATAACCATAGGTTCCTTTCTCCGACTGACAATACGAGCCATCGAAATTTAACTTGTAATAACCAGCTGGTGGTCTCTCCCAAGGTTTTGTTTTATGCTGCTCGTAGCCGGTAGATTTCCGGTTTGATAATTGCGCCCTGTCTGAACCATTTCGTTTTGCGGTATACACTTTGTTAGTTTGTTTGTTACTTTCACTCCAAGTATGACTTGAAGTGTTACAGAAGAGGGCAATCTCTTGTGTTTTGACAGAAGTCACATGTCTGAACACAAGTTGGTTTCTGAAAAACCAAAGACTCCACCAAGCGAAGTCCAGAAACTCGGTCTTTTCCTTCCCAAGGTTTACAAAAATATTGTATAGAATGGTATTTGCCTTTGAGTCCGATGTTAAGCCTATATGATTCGGTCTACGGATGTTAAGGGTAGTTAGAAGTGCAATTGTCATGGGACATTCCACTAGTAGATGGAAGGTAGATTCCCTAGTGTTGGCGCAAAAACTGCAGCCAGAAGGCACCGCTATATGGGACCGCTGTAATCTGTCAGAACTCGGTAATCCATCTCGAGAGATTTTCCAAAGAAAATGTCTAATCTTGTAGGGGACGTTCAGATTCCAAAGCCAGTTACAGTCAAAATTTGAGTCTCCGTTATGAAGCGGGATGTTGGAAGTTGTTGAGCTAGTTGAGAACCACCCGTTCTTACTAGGTCCCCAAAAGAGTCTGTCATGGTAAGCATTGTCAGGAAGTTTAATCTGTGTGATGTTGTCAATGTCATCATTGCTTAATAAACCGGCAAGGTCCGTATGGAGGGCTGAGACCTTCCAATTCTTATTTGTATCAATGAATCTATTAACAGTCCAATCGATGGAGTCGTTTGTAATTGTTGTCAGCGCTAGGTCCGCTAAGGGCATCTGCTCAGTTGTCCTGCTAGAATTTAACCGAGTGGCCGTCTCCGATAGACCAACGAAGGCCCGGTTTAAATAAGTGTCTAATAGAGATTAACTTGGACCATTGCCATGAGGTGTTCCCCTTTTTAGTGTAGTTCATGATGGTGGAATTCTTATGATATTTAGCTGTAATAACTTTTACCCAGATGTTATCTGGTTCAGCAATAATTTTCCAAAGCAGCTTCATTTGTAGAGCTATGTTCATGGTTTCTGCCTTGTAGATACCAAGGCCATATGATAGAGTATCTGAACAGATTTTATCCCAGCTGATCAAGGGAGTTGACTTCGGGCCTTTATTCTAGAAGAATTGTCTGTAAACTTTGTCAAGCTTATGCAGAATAGACGCATGTAGCATAAACGCCTACATTATAAAAATAGATTGTGCACTTAAATTGGACTTTATGAGTACTTTCCTACCCTCAGCAGATAGAGAAGCCGCTTTCCATTTAGTAAGTTGTTGCTTTGCTTTTAGGACCACATTTGCAAACGTGTCGCGATTAACCCTACCATTTAACAGGGCATCCAAGATACTTCTCAAGGCAATTTGTTTGCGGAATCTCTAAGGTTGTAGCAATCGTTTGAATGGCCGAGTTAGGTGTGTTGGAAGATACTTGGAAGCTAGATTTGTGTAGATTGACCTTATGGCCGGATATCAGGCAGAACCGTTGTATGGTGCCAGTTAGTTTGTTGCACGTTGATCGAGATGTTTTCTCGAAAAGCATAATGTCATCTGCGAAGGCAAGAAAGGGAATTTTGACTCCTCCTTGCCCCAAACAGAAGCCCAGTTCCTTTGACAGAGAAGCCTGTCTATGTAGCGTCATGGCAAGCACCTCAGCCATAAGAATAAATAGGAAAGGTGAGAGTGGGTCACCCTGCCTCAGGCCCCTAGTGGGTTTGAAAGGTGTCGACGGTTCGTCATTTATGAGGACCGAGTAGTAGGACACAGTTCTGACACACTCTTGGATCCACATAATGAACTTGTTGTTAAAGCCAAACTTTTGAAGAACGGAGAAAAGGAAAGGTCATTCAACCCTATCATAAGCCAAACTTTTGATGGCCATGTAGCCGCCTCTTACTTTTGTTGTTATAAATGAATGGAAAATTTCATGGGCGATTAGGATATTATCATGTATGGATCTTCCCTTTGTAAACGCACTTTGTAAAGGATGAATCAGTTTATCAAAAACTTTGGCTAATCTAGCAGACAAAATCTTGGAGATGATTTTGTAGATTGTAGAACAGAGACTGATCGGTCTGAAATGGTTAACACAGTTTGGGTTATCTCTTTTTTGAATCAAAGTTATAAATGTATGGTTAATTTGCCGCAGCATTCTTCCAGAGGCGAAGAAGGCCTTGACAGCTTTAATGATGGACAGTCCCACAATAACCTAGTAGACCTAGTAGAAACCAGCAGGCATACCATCGGGGCCCGGAACCTTATCCGGTTTAATAGAAAACAATGCGGCCTTAATTTCAGAGTTTATAATTGGTGCCGTTAAAGCTCCATTCTCTGCTGCCGTAATTTCTGTATCTATAACATTTAGATCCTCTGTAAACGCGAGGTCATGGTTGTACGATGACTTGAAATGCTCGGAGAACTTTGAGACGAACTAGTCTCTTATCAATTTGTGGTATGTCAGTTGTAAACCTGAATCTGTTGCAAGAATTTTGATAACTTTTTTACCCTGCCTCGCTGTGGCGATACGATGAAAATAGGTTGAGTTTGTATCATTGAGTTTGTTGTGCTTCACTTTGGCCCTTTGGCTCCAATAACGTCTTTGAAAATCAAGCATTCTTTCTCTTTTATTAAGCAGTCTCTTCTGAAGCTTAAAATCGTGGTCATTTGGGTTGTTAATTAAGATCTGTTGTAGTCTGAGTAATTGCTCATCGGTTTGATAAACCTGTTTGTGAATATTATTAAAAGTCCTCTTATGCCATTTTTTCGCAAGGCCTTTAAGCAGATATGTTTTCTTGACCAATTTATAAATGTTTGAGCCCACCGGGTTCAGGCGCCAAGCTTGTTTTACAATATTTCTGAATTCAGGTTTGGTGGTCCAAGCTAATTCAAACCGAAAGGGTCGATTGGTTTTATGCGTTTGTGATTTGTGAACGTAGATCAATGGATATCGGGGCATGATCCGAAGTTGTAAAAGGGTGAATCTTGACTCGTAAACCATCGTAAGTAGCAATGATTTCGGATTGTGCCAGCAGACGGTCAAGTTTTGCGAAACTGTTATTTGGTGATCCCGTTTTCTTCTTCTGCCAAGTATAATTTCCCCCATGAGTGGGGACTTCATTAAGAAACATATCGTTTTTTTGTTTGGGTCAAGCGTCGGAAGCGATCCTGAGAAGGGATAATTCCCCCCAACTTATCATCCGGGATCGCGATTTCGTTGAGATCGCCCAAGATACAGAACGGTAGAACAAGTTGCGAAGTGTATTGCATTACAAATTCCCAGAACGGTTTTTTTATTGGTAGTCCGGTGGTGCATACACCAGGATGAAGGCCGTTGTTTGGTTGATGATGTGATCATGATAATTTATATGGATTAATTTGTGGTGAACCGAGATAAGTGTAATTTCACCTTCAGTCATCAACATGTCTCTCCACAGGAGACAGATACCACTGGAGAAACCAAATGCAGGATCAAAAGCTATGTTGTTGAAACCGCACTTTCTCCAGACATTTTCTGGCGGGAGCTTGTTTGTTTTAGTTTCAAGCAGCACCAGGACATTAATATAGTTGTTTCTACAAAAGAGTTATGTATTAGTCCAAAAATTACGTCTTCGTAAACCACGACAATTCCAAGAGCATATATTCATATAAACCCAATTTTGATCCGTAATCGTATGAAAATCGAGTCTTTTCGATTAAAGATGGGTAACATTTGCAAAATATGACATCTATCATGCATGTACTGCATATAATGAGGGGGAGTCTCAAGATGTTGAGTGTAGATCCAAAGAGCTAACAAACAATCGGTGAAATAAGTGACAACAGAAGGAAAGTTAGCAAAACAAGTCACGGACCCAAGATATTGTGTAAATGAAACAATTTGTTTTATAGTGGCCCGGTAGGGCGTAATTGATCTATCATAGCACACGGCTTGTGAGCCAATATGGTTTGAGGGATCTATTCCCAAAAGAGAAGTATAGCAGTACCCAACCGAAAGCAAGGGACCGCCGATACGAACGGCAGATAAATAAGCAGAAGTGTGTAATTTAATATCTTTGCGAGGGCTGCGAGCCCTTAACTGAAGCTTAAGGCCATGTTTTGGCGATGTGATTGTTAAGGCGAAGGAGATTGTGTCATTACCAATCTGTGTAAACAAGTCGTCACACTCCCTGCAACTAGCCACAGACAAAACCAACAGCAAAGAGTACTTGTAGAATACATGATTACCAGAACAAGCAATAAACACACGATAGAAGTTGAGGAAGCTAATGACAAACCTTAAAGACTGAGAACTTGGTAAAGAAGACAAACAATAGTAAATACAGTAGTCTATAACAATCTTTGTATAAGAGAGAGGGTTAGAATGATAGGAAATAGGGTCCTGCTTTAGAATAACTGAAAAGGAACACGCCGGTAGCATACAAAGCCCCAACATATGAGTAATCAAAATCAAGGGATAGATCACCCTTAAATGCTTTACACAAGCAAGAGTAAAACGATAACCACAATTATCGCAAACGTCAATGGTTAAATAGGCGGCAAGCCCAAAGGAAACTAGTTGCAATTGATAGTAAATCTGACAAGTAGGATGAATAACCTGTCCCGTGGTCGAAATACTGGTGAAACTGAGTCGTTTTCGCTTCCAATCCACAAGCCATCGGAAGAACTGGAACAACCCATGAAAGAAAGAGGGAGATTGAACAGAGAGAGCACCGAACAATGGAAAGAGCCATCCTTTCCACCTCCCACCTTTGCCCTTAAGTCTTCGATTAAGCCGACCATGCCGCTCACACGACCAATTTATGTGATATTGCACTACAAGATTCTGATTTGTGCAGATTTTCTCTATCTTGAAAGAGGGTTTATCCAATTTGGGGAACTTGAAGCAGGGTTTGGGAACCAAACTCCCAGGAAGGGAGAAGGAACGACTGTTCAGCCCTGAGAAGGTGGTCGTGAGACGGGGATTTGTCGGCGCCGGTAAGCACGCTAGGGTTAGGGAAGGGGGATGGCTCTGGGAGGAGGAAGAAGAAAGCGCGTGTCAGCGCGTTGATTTTGGGGGTTTCATTTTGTATCCTTTAGGGTTTGATTTCAAATATGTTATCATAAGTATGTAGAAGCTAAATATATATTTTTTAAATTTTTTTAATATTAATTTAGATGTAAAATAATTTTGTGGGGCGGGGAGTTGAGGCGGGGTTTTGGGGTAGAGGATTTGCACCGGTCAAAACCTAACCATAACCCCATGATTCCCTTTTCTCCCTCCCCGCAACACAAGTTTCTTCATCTCAATTTCTTCCTCCTCCCCACAAATCTCCCTCCCATGACAGTCCTTCGTAACCCTATCCCCTAATTTGAGGTCGGAAGAGCCGATCGAAAATCTGTGGTGGCGGCGGTGCAAGTTATGTCGGCGGCGAAGGTCGTTGTGCCTAACAATTCCTCCTGCCCTAGTCCGTATTCATTTCTCGAACCTCCAATTCTTCTCTTCAACGATGGGCTTCTTTGCTCTGTCGTTCTTCTCTCCGGCTCTTCTTTTCTCTAGGGACAAACATTAGTGGGACAATATGCGGTTCTTCTCTCTAGTAATTGGTACCCATTCCAAGGTCAACGATGTGCTTCTTTGCTTCAGTTAGGTTGCAATTCCAACTATGGTGTAGAAGAGTGAAGAAAAGAAGCAGTAGCAGTAGAACGAAGAAGAAGAAGGAGGAAGAAGAAGAAGCGATGTTTAGATAGAAGAATCCATATCTAAAATTTTTTGGGTATATGACGTGGGGGATTTTTACAAAGGGAATGTATATGGGGATATCAATTTGATATCGATACACCCGTATACCAAACAGGATATCAATACCAAACAAGGGCTAAGACACCCAAAGTGGGTGTTTGGGTTGCAGATGCTCTTAGAGCCGCTCCTCTCCATCTGAATACATAAATCTTGTTTCCTCCTCTCTACTTGAATGTAGTGGCCTGACAAACAACCCATTGTCACATTTTCGTTTCCTCTTCTCTATCTGAATGCAGTGGCATGTTAAACAAACCTTGTGCCCATGAAAATCCCTCTCAAACAACACATAAATCCCGTTTTGATTATTGTTGATTTTTTTGGTTTATTGCTTGTTTAGGTGTTGCCTTGTTTGGATTATTGGTTGATTTTTTTTCTACTTATGATTAGAAATGGACGCATTTGAGGTGGATGAATTTCATCTTGATTTGATAAGGATAAAGGCGGAAAGACAAAAAATTGTGCTAAGAACAATTGTGCACAACAAGGCTATTTTGGTTCTACACGTGCTAGGCACCCGCCTAGACTACTACCATTTGGTGTGTTTTTTTCGGCATATTTGGGAAAATTATGTTGATAGGTTGGCAAAACAATATTAGTACTTGCAAAGTCCTTATGGGAATTGTTTTTTTTTTTTGACATCTTTTGAAATCCTTATGGTTTTTATTTCCGAATTAAATGTTGTATAACATGAGAATTTACAAAAAAAATGATGTATATTGTGGATATTATAGAGTAATGGTGTGGTCTGTTGTAAACAGAAATTTAGATGTATGTTCACAGAGTGTAGGGCGGGGGGCGGGGGGGGGGGGGGGGGGGGGAAGGAGAATAAAATCCTTATGTTGATAGGTTGGCAAAACAACATTGGTAAAACAACATTGGTACTTGCAAAGTCCTTCTTATAGAAATTGTGTTTTTTTTTTTGGCATCTTTTGAAATCCTTATGGTTTTTGTTTAGAATTTAAAATCCTTGTAGGTAGATATGAATACAATAGTGATCTGATGATATGTTTAGATAAAATTGGTCCGGTTCATAATTATTTTATTTAAAAAATAATTAAACCTGGTTTATGAAAACCGACTTTTACATCATTTCACACGATTGAATTTATAAATGAGCTTAATTTACTTTAAATTAGGGTCCGTTTGGATTCCCAATGTATTTTAATTATGAAAAAGCCCCGACCTCTTAAGGCCACCTTTTTTAGTGGGGCCCGGGAATCTACCTGGTGAAGTGATCAATCTTCCCAACGGGCTTACCTGACCCGCATCGAAATAATCGACGCGGCCCAACCTGTGCCGCGGGAAGTGACCTTAGAACTATTCTGAAAGGTGATTCCCTTATCGAGTTTTTTCAAGACAATTCGGAAAATTGGTTCGTTGACATGTCGCTGTTGAATATCTTGAGAATTAATAACAACAGTCTTTTTCCTTAATAGAAATTTATACTAAGGACGAACAGGGTCTGTATCCGCGGAGTTGGTCCAGTGAACGGAGCTGATTTTACTATGAAATAGGTTCTTTTTCACGCGTACAAATTCTTCTTTTTGTTCTTCTTTCTTCCTGAGTTCACTAGGCCTGAATCCGCCTTTTCTTCTTCCCCCACTTCCGAAAAGTCCCTTTCTTTGGTGAGATTTCTCACTTTTATAGGTCCGGGGTGGTCTGGTAAGTTGTGCCACGTGGTGTTCGCCTTTCGACACGTGTTCTACTTCGTGGGTGGTGGGCATGGCCGCCACGTTCCTATTCTCTTCTATCCGCGGATGATTGTTCATGAGTCAGCTCTTGGATAATTTATCCGCGGATAACGTTATTTCCTTTTGTCTTTAATCTGGATGGTGTTCCTTATTCTGCTATTTTTATATCTTTACAGATGTTTTTCAATATTGGTTTAGTCACAGCTCCTCGGGCCGAGGTGATCCCAACCTGGGGTTGACGCGGATCGATAAAAATTCTTCAAGAAAACATCTGTAGTTTCGTTTATTAGTATAATTCTGATTTGGATGTGGTGGGCTTTTTATTTATAGATCTTTGGCCCAATTTGGGTCCATCAGGCCCATTTAGGCTCGGAAGTTCAAACGTCAGTAATTTTCTATAAGTTACTCCGTCCCGTTTCTTTTTTATCCCACACTTGTCTTCTTCTGCTTTTTCGGAGATTTTATCCTTATCTATCTTGAAGTTTTCCGGCGGCGGTTTTCTAGGTTTCCGGTGGGTTATTTGAACGTTCCGGTTGTTTCCTTCAACTTTTTGAGGTATTTCTCTTTGTTCTAAATTGTTCTTGATTTTTCCCTGTTAAGTTTTAAACTTTTGACATTTAGATCCTAAGTTTGGGTGTAAGTTTGTCCCTGAATGTGTTTTTTGGGTGAGATTTTGCTTTGTATTGGTGAAATTTCACGCGATTTTCTTCTAGTTTCTTTGGAAATGGCTAGTCTCAGCGAGGAGCACGATTTGTTAGAAGATTTTGAGAGGGATGAAGGATGGAGGAGTGGTGTCGCTTCATCCTCTCAGGTGCGTCCATCCCCAGAGGCACTTTCTTCCTCTTCTGGGAGTTCTTCTTCCAACTCTAATGATTCTTCGTCGGAGTCATCTTCTTCTACATCCGCGTCTACTCTGGATCGAGTTGGTCCTACTGGTAGTCCTATTAAGGTGAGAAGGCGCCTGAAGCATTCTGACCCTGATTACTATTCTTCACCTTACTCAGTTTCTTCTTCTTCGAAGGGATGCGCGGAAGACGAAAATCCAAGGGCTGTGGATGAATCGGGTGCTAGTTCTTCAGTGGACGCGGGGGCTTCGTCTATTTCTCATTCTTCGGATCAGGAGTCGGAGGAGGTTTGGATTCCTTATGAGCTTCCTCCAATTGGTTTAGCAGAAAGTCCGAAGGTAATCCGTTCTAAGGAGAACTTGAGCGACTTGGACACCCCAGTGTATAACTTAGGGGATTTAGATACTTGTCTTTTCTTGGGAGATTTTAAACCTCTTCCACCTCCAACCAGTCGTCCACCAGTTGTGCCTGATAGGATTCATCCGTGGAGGTCTCCTGTGAGCAAGTTGAGGGGTTGTACTACTCTTTTGAACTTAGAAGATCTTGACGCTCTTTCGCAAGTCTTCCCTTTGGCCAGCGGGTGTAGAATTATGTCTTCATGAGGAAGGGGGTGGTTGTCTGGACGCTTATGAAGATTGTTTGGTCGTATATGCAACTAGCTTATCTCAAGGCTTCCGACTTCCTCTACATCCTTTTTTCTCGAAGTTTTTGGAGGAATATAATTTGAGTCCTGCTCAGATCGTCCCTAATGGTTGGATGTTTTTTACCAGTTTTATTATGAGGTGCAAGGAGATTGGTGTTGCTCCTTCTTTGAAGTTAATATTCAGTATTTTTTCCTTAAAGAAGGGGACTCAAGATTCGAGATTTTACCAGTGCAACTCAAGTTGTAGGTACATGGAAAGGTTGTCTAGTAAGCCGAATTGGAAGTACAAGTGGTTTTTGGTCCGCGACAGATCTGGGCAAGGTTTTAACTGTCGAACGGTCCCAGGGCTTTTTTGCTCTGTGATGAAACCAAAAATTTCCAATCTTTCTCAGTTCAAGCTGTCGTTTTCTCATATTCCTAGATTTTCGTGGGATAAAATGTTATCCGCGTTTCGTCTTGAGATGGCTGGCTTGAGTATGCCTCATCCGCGACTAGGTGGCTTCTTTGTTTATTTGTTTCTTTCAGTATATAGATTTGTGTCTTTTATGTTTTGTCTTTCTTCAATGGATAACTTATCGGGAAATGTATTTTTGTGTTTAGACAAAATGGATTTGGATGCACTTTTGAAGCGGCATAAGACCAAATCTGGGAAGAAGAAGAAATCTAGTGTGGTAGCCAATGATCCTCCTGTTCCTCCCCGGGCCCTAGAAGTGGCATCGAATGTTGATGTAAGTGTTGCGGACGAGACTGGGGCTTTGGTTGAATCTTCTTCACTGGTTCCTGTACCTCGAGAGAAGCGTACTTGTCCGTCCGCGCCCGAGACTTCTAAATCGAAAAGGAGGAAGATTTCCATTGTTGTTGGGCCATCAGCTTCAGACAAAAAGAGGCTCTTTTTGGAGGGCGTAGCGACTCTTCGTGAATTTCCTATCCCAGGCTTTGATCCGATTGACTTACAAGGCCTTGCTTTTCCAGCCAAGAAGCGTTGTCTCCTAGAGCAACGATATATCAAACGATTGGATCTCGTCACTCTTTCACTTAACTTTGATCACATTATTCAGTGGGTAGGTTAAAATTCCTTTCTCGCTTTTCTTCGTCTTTTTTGACGCAGTTTATTTTCAATTTTTCTTACTTCTACTTTGATTTTTATAGTTGAGGGTAATTCAACCGGATATTGAGAGACGTATGGTACGTGGAGAGGAAGATCTTAGGAAGAAAGACGAAGAAATTAAAAAACTGAACCATCAGCTTCGAATATTGGGGAATACAGTGGGAGACCCAGTCTCAGTGGAGAAGTTTAAGAAAAGGTCAGCTGACCTTCATGAGGAGGTGCAAAACCAGAAAGAGGCCATGGCAGCTTTACAGAAAAAATATGATGATTTAAAAGTTTTTTCGAGCTCTGCCGTCTCTCGTGTCAAAGAGCTGGAAGCTACTGAAGGGGCTTCGCGGGAGCTTCTCCAAACTAAACAAGCTATCATTGATAAAATGGAAGAGGATTTCTCCATCCTTCACGAAGAACTGTCCATCACCAAACAAGATCTTGACACTATCAAGGCGCGCTCAGATCAAGACGTGGCCCTCCAATGGCTTCAGAGTCCTGAAGGTTTGAATTACCTTTCTTCTGAGTGGATCAAAACTGAGGTTGGTATCTCCTTCCTGTCTTCCGTGGTAAAAGCCTGCCTCCAGACTTCAAAAGGCTCTAGTATTTTGAAGGACAGGTGCTTTAGCTATTTTCGGAAGAGAATGGTTGCAGGGATCAATCAAAGGTTTACGCGCTCGTCAAACAACCCGAGTGTCCCTCTGGAAAAGTTTGAGCCTAGCCTGGAAAGTGTCGACTGGGGACTTTCAAAAGAGGAGATGGCCGCGGAGGATTCTTATTCTGAAAATGATGACGATGAGGATGCGGAGGAAGAAATTGAGAAGGCAGCCACCCCTTAGTAGACTTCGATCTTTGGTTTTTATGGGGAATGAAACTTTTATGGATTTTGGGAACCTGTATGTGGTTTCCTGTTTTTTGGTATATCATCGAGATACTTCTTTTGTTTTGAATATGGGTTGAAGATCTCTTTGGTTGAAACATTGGTATTAGTTGTATGTTTTGCTTGTAGTAAATATCTATATATTTATATTCCGAATTCTCCAAGTGTCGAACGGGTTGGTCCTAATGTTCGAAATCCTTCACCACTTGTCTTCATTCCTCAGGATGAATTTTTCTTTTTAAAGCCCTAATCTCCATCTTTTTTATTGCCTCCTATGTTGTGTTTAACCGATCGTGCTTTTGCAAGTTTCATGTCTCCAGGAAGCTTTAATCCTTGGGCTTTTTTTCAAAAGATTGAGAATGTGGAACAGCTTTCTCGGCTAGTGAGTTTCTTTTAATTTTACTTCAATCAGAGTTTGGGCTTTCTATATTAGGTCTTTGATTTTATTAATATGTAGGTCATGCCTCCCCAGTTTGAGGCTGAGTATGTGCCTCTTCCGCCTCGGTGGGCTTTTCTTTCAACGTATCTCGTCCGCGATTTTCCAGTGGCTGTATCTTGGAGTGAGAATGGTCTTTTTCAAATTGATAATGGTTGGGATGAGTTCCTTATGCTTCACCACCTGGGAATAGGAAGTGCCATGATGTTTTTTCATAAGGGCAACGTTTCCTTCCAAGTTTGTCCGCGTCGTGAAATCGAGGATGAACACGAGGCTACCTTGGACTCGATTTCTTCATCATGCAGTTCTAATTGAGTTATTTCCGCATCATGCTTTAGGAGTTTGTAAACCGGTTTCTTGATATAAGCTTTTTGTAAAATAAAGAAAAAAGGGAATCCGAGATTCTCCTTATTGTACCCATGTGTTTTTTAGAAATGAAAATAGAAGGAGGGATCCTTTATTATTAATAATACGAAACAGCGTACAGAAACCTTTCTCATGGGTTGGATCCCTCTAAGCTTCTTACATCATTGACGCGAAGAACCTAGTGGGAATTCAAGGATGGCCTATCTCTCCATTTTCTTCGCTGTCTGGGCTGACGACGTCGACTTCAAAGATGGAATCGCCCATGTAGGTAAAAATCAAAGCTGACCCTACATTGATTCGATTTGCTTGTGAGAAGTCGTGCCATCCTTGAGTCAACCAGAACGGGCCATCTTCATCCCTATCCACCTTCACTTCGTGTTCCTGGTTGGAGCAGGACCAGAGCCTGGCTTGAGTGTGAGCGTCTTCGTCGATTAGAACATACATGAGGGGGAGGCGAAGGGTTTGAAGTTGTTCCTCCCTCATAATGACTCTATAAAAAGCCCTAGGTTGTGGATTTGGATCCATCTTGTTTTTAGGATTGCTCATCACTTATGGATACTCAAGCATGTTTTATACTCACTTCATGAGGTTTTCCTGCCGTTGGTTTTATCGCTTTTTACCAAAAAGTAATTTTAATTTCCCTCATTGTAATTTACTTTTACTGATTTTGGGAAAAGATTCTTCTCTGGTTAACTCTATTTTCAGAAAAAGAGAGACGCGTGCCCTTGGTGGTTGAGTCACCCATTGCATGTCATGCATGCGCTTCTCTTTTTTTCCTGTTCAACTGTTCCCTTGTGATTGATAATACAAGCAAGGTGATCTTTACTGTTTTCCTCTAATTTCATCGAGATGTGGGGATCCATTATAGTTCCTCCCCTGTCATTTAGGGCAGACGGGGTTTTTGGGCCAGAACCCCGATGGGCTTTTTTCCAAGCAATCGATTACCCCGAACAGTTTTTCCAATTGGTGAGCTAACTATACTAAAAATCTTTAGAGAACTTCCTTTCGACTTATACTTTTCTTCTATTTTTTAGTTGCTTCCACTTAGGTTTGAGGAGGAGTATGCGGATGCTGTTCCTGGCCAGGTTTTACTTTCTTCTCATCTGCTGCGCAATTTCCTTGTTCGTATAGAGCGGCGTAACGGTGGTCTTCTCTACCTTGGGCGCGGATGGAAAGACTTTGTGGAGTCACATGGTTTTGAACGAGGGGTCTCCATGATTTTCACTCACATGGGTGAGGCTCGTTTCGAGGTTCGGGTGGTGGATCCATGCGGGGGAAATCATGATGATCTTACCCTCCGCGTCGCAGTTTCGAATGGATATTAAGCTGTATTTTTCTCAATGGAATAAATCTTTAAGCCTCTTTGTTATTTTAATTGTAATTTTGTTTTTTATCAAGCCTTTGATAATTTTTTCTGGAGATTTCTCAGTTATGTATGTTGATGGTGTGATTGTTTTAGTCTTTCGAGGTCTATTTGTTATGATGTTCTTCTCATGGGATTTCTGTGAAATTCAGTAATAGTGTTTACTGTTTGCCTCATGCATGGTGCCTGTGGTTTTTTGTCTCAATGATTTGACCCTTCGAATTTATTTGCCCCATATTTCTGTTTTCGACACATGTCCAGAATTGTTTGCGTGCTCTATAAAAGAGAGTATGGGGGAAAGGACTACTAGATTTGTTGTATGCTTTTATGATGCCCTCCTCTGTTGGTTCATCTTGGTCCTTTTTTGAGAGGATTAGTTTTCCTAAGCAACTTCTCCGTTTGGTTAGTTCCTTTATTGTTGAATTTTCCCTTTATTGAGTCAGTTTATCTTTTAACATCCCCTGAAATCTGTTTTTTGTTAGTCTTTGCCACTATGTTTTGAAGATAGACTTGGGCCAGATCTTCCCAGGAGTGTTCTTTTGTCAACCAGGATTCTTCGGGATTTCCCGGTGGAAGTTATACGCGGAGACTATAGGGTTCCATTTTTAAGGGGAGGCTGGAATGATTTTGCCGAGTCACACAGCGTCCACATTGGTTCCTCTTTAACCTTTATCCATAAAGGAGGAAATCGCTTTGATGTCCAGATTTTAGATGCTGTGGGGGATGAGGTAGATGCGGAGTGGGCTTCCCCGGAGTCAGAAGGTCCTCCTTCAAACGGATTTCGCTTAAGTCAGGGCAGAACTCGCCTTATCCCTGCTCGTGCTCCGCGGACATGAGCTAATGGATGCTTGTTTTCTTTTATCCTGAATTGTCAACCCTTTTGAACGTGGTGTCATGTTTTATCCTTGTTTGTTCTTTATTTTAACGATGGATTTATAGCTACGATTTCCTTTGAAAATTATAAAACTTTGGGAGTCCCAGGAGGGTTCATGAAAACCATGTCTCTTTTTTCCAGATTGCCTTCAACAGTGATCCGTCGTGGAGTTCTGATCTTGGAATGTTTGGATACGTTTTGAGATATGGCGCGGAGCCAAGTTCTAGCGTTTTAGGACTTATAATAAAATATCATCTCTGAGAATGCGGATTCGATCAGAGGCCTGACGCGGAGCCAAGCTCCAGCGTCCAAGGATTTTATAATGAAATGTCATCTCTGAGAATGCAGATTCGATCAGAGGCCTGACGCGGAGCCAAGCTCCAGCGTCCTAGGACTTACTATAAAATATCATCTCTGAGAGTGCGGATTCGATCAGAGGCCTGACGCGGAGCCAAGCTCCAGCGTCCTAGGACTTATTATAAAATATCATCTCTGAGAATGCGGATTCTATCAGAGGCCTGACGCGGAGCCAAGCTCCAGCGTCCTAGGACTTATTATAAAATATCATCTCTGAGAGTGCGGATTCGATCAGAGGCCTGACGCGGAGCCAAGCTCCAGCGTCCTAGGACTTATTATAAAATATCATCTCTGAGAATGCGGATTCTATCAGAGGCCTGACGCGGAGCCAAGCTCCAGCGTCCTAGGACTTATTATAAAATATCATCTCTGAGAATGCGGATTCGATCAGAGGCCTGGCGCGGAGCCAAGCTCCAGCGTCCTAGGACTTATTATAAAATATCATCTCTGAAAATGCGGATTCTATCAGAGGCGTGACGCGGAGCCAAGCTCCAGCGTCCTAAGTCTTACTATAAAATATCATCTCTGAGAATGCGGATTCAATCAGAGGCCTGACGCGGAGCCAAGCTCCAGCGTCCTAGGACTTATTATAAAATATCATCTCTGAGAATGCGGATTCAATCAGAGGCCTGACGCGGAGCCAAGCTCCAGCGTCCTAGGACTTACTATAAAATTCTTTAGGTGCAAGACATGATAGAAAGCGCCCTCTAACCGCTTTATTTAATTTTTGCGGGGGCGACTAAATTTTATGTTCATATAGCTACTCAGTGATTACACATAGTACTTTTTTAGATTGTCCGCGTTCCAGGTCTTGTTTAGAACGATACCTTCGGGGGTGCTGAGCTTGTACGCACCTTCTTGAACTTCTTTGATGATTACATAAGGTCCTTCCCAGTTGGGGTCTAGTTTCCCTCCAGAGGTAGCTTGGCGTAGTACCAAATCCCCCTCCTTGAGATGTCGCGGGAGAATTCGTCTATCCCGATACTTGGAAAGCCTCCTCTTGTATTCTTGCTCCTTCAGAGCTTCCGTCATCCTGCGTTCTTCTATGAGATGGAGCTTGAATTCCAATGCTTCATCGTTGGTGTCTTGGTCGTATGCCATTATTCGCGCCGAAGGAACCAATCTCTCAATTTGGATAACTGCGTCCATACCAAAGACTAAAGAAAACGGGGTTTCTTCAGTCGGAGTCTTTGCTGACGTGCGGTAGGACCAGAGTACTAAAGGTAAAAGTTCTGCCCATCGTCCTTTTGCTGTGTTGCCAAGTTTCTTTTGTATCCCATATAACAATTGTCGATTGGTTGTTTCTGCCTGCCCGTTCGTCTGTGGGTGAGCCACGGATGAGATTTTGAGATTGATGCCTAGACCGACGCAGAAATCTCTAATTGTTTCACAATCAAATTGAGGTCCATGATCCGTAATTATTGAGTCGGGTACTGCGAAACGGCAAACAATATTCTTCCATAGGAATTTCCTCACCTTCTCCGCGGTGATTAATCCCATTGCTTCGGCTTCCACCCATTTTGTGAAATAATCAACCAAGAAGCAGTGGGAAACGGACCTAGAATGTCCATTCCCCAGACAGAAAAAGGGCAAGCACCGGTTATACTCTTCAGTACCTCAGAAGGGCGGTGATTCAAGTTTCCAAACCTTTGACACGCGTCGTATTTTTGGATATAATCTTGAACATCACGCTTCATGGTTGGCCAATAATATCCTAGCCTGGTTGCTTTAGCCACAACAGCCCTCCATCCTTGGTGATGTGCACAAACTCCATCATGCAATTCTTCCACTACAAGACTTCCTTCTTTTGATGATATGCACAACAAATCTGGTAGGCAATATCCTCTCTTGTACAGCTTTCCTTCCCTGATGGTGAATCGAGAGGATTTGGCAATTATCTTCTTAGCAGTGTTTCTTTCTTCAGGTAGAATACCCTTGCCCAGATAGTCCGCGATCGGTGCCCTCCAATCCTCTATCTCAATTTCCTGTACTTGGTAGACTTCTTGAACAAGTCTTCGATTGTTCATCCTTTCGAGAATCACTTCTTTTCCTACCTCCTCAGGCATAACAGCTCCTAACCGAGCTAACGCGTCCACCTGCTGATTATCATCCCTGGGAACAGCCGTTAAGCAAAAACTTAAGAAAGCCTTTGATAATGCTCGTGCCTTTCTCTGATAATCAGGCATTAATCCAGTTCTCGCTTCATATTCCTCTGTTATTTACCGCGTCACCACTTCTGAATCAGTGTAGACTGATACCTGCCTAGCACCTTTAACCAAAGCTATCTCTAGTCCAGCGAGCAGGGCTTCGTACTCTGCCTCGTTATTTGTAGCCTGGAAGTCCAATTTATAAGCGTAATTGTACTGCCGTTCATCAGGTGCTGTTAGTGTGACCCCTGCTTCGCACCCATCTTTGTTGACTGCACCATCTACCCTGAGTGTCCACTCACTTCTTTCTGTTTGGGTATTTAATTCGAAACTTGTTTCACCAATAAAATCAGCTAAAACCTGAGCGAGAGCTGCTTTCCGCGGGGTATATTCTATTTCAAATTCTGTGAGTTCGACTGCCCACTCCATCATTCTTCCTGACAAACATGGTGAGTGGAGGATTTGACGCATCGATAAGTCCGTCATAACTCGGATAGGATGGTCCTGGAAATAAGGCCTCAACCTCCTTGCCGCGAATATTAAGCACAAAATCATTTTTTCTACTGGTTCATATCTTGTCTCAGCGTCCTGCAGCACACGACTAATGTAGTAAACTGGGAATTTTTCCTCTCGCGTCAAAACTGCACTAATGGTGACACTTTTTACTGACAGATACAGATGAAGTACTTCTTGCTTCTCAGGTTGATGAAGAGTAGGAAGTGAAGACAGAAAAATTTTCAAACTTCCAAATGCTTCCTGTAACTCGGGAGTCCATCGTATCGATCCCTTTTTCTTGAGCAGAGCAAAGAAAGGTAATGACCTATCCTCCAGGCAGGAGCAAAAACGGCTTAAATAATTTACTGCTCCATTTAAAGATTGTAACTCTTTAATCGTCCGTGGTGGTTGAAGATTCTGAATTGCTGTGACTTTTTCAGGATTCACATCAATTCCTCTATGGCTAACCATAAAACCAAGGAATTTCCCGGAATCAACCCCAAAGATACACTTTTCTGCGTTCAAGTTCAAACCTCCTCTTCGAAGAGAATCAAAAGTCTCCTGTAGACCCGCTGCGTGATCCTTTGCTCTCTCGCTTTTGACTACGATATCATCGACATAAATCGATACATTCCTGCCAATTTGATTACGAAAGATCCGGTCAACTGTTCTCTGAAATGTTGCCCCAGCATTCCTGAGTCCGAAAGGCATGACGCGATAGTAGAATATCCCCTGATTGGTGATGAAAGTTGTAGCTTTCTTGTCTTAAGGGTTCAGGTTTATTTGATTGTATCCCGAGTAAGCATCAAGAAAACTAAGGACTTTGTTACCCGCGGTTCCATCGACGAGTTCATCTATGGACGGTAATGGATAACTATCCTTTGGGCAGGATTTGTTAAGATCAGTGAAATCTATGCACATCCTCCACTTCCCATTAGATTTCTTCACTAGAACTACGTTTGAGAGCCATTCTGAGTCTTCCACTTCCTCTATGAAGCCTGCTTCTAAAAGTTTATCAGTTTCCTCTTTTGCCGCGGCAGCTTTCTCCGGAGCCATCTTTCTCTTCTTTTGTACTATGGGTTTCGATCCTGGACGAATTCTCAAGGTATGCAAAGCTATCGCGGGTGGGACACCCAGCAGATCTCGAGGACTACATGCAAAAATGTCTCTCGACTTCGCTATGATTTCTAAGACTCTAACTCTTTCTACTGTCTCCAGTGCCTGTCCCAAGTAGACCTTCTCCTCTGGGTTTGGGAAGGGTGTATACGTAATTCTTTCATCCGCGGTAGGTATTTTTACTTCTGACGGTCTAACCTCTAGTTCGGCTTGAAAGTTCAGCCGAGTCATTGTCCCCAACCACGGATTCACAATTTTCACTAATACACATCACTTCTTTATTCTTCTTGATGGAAGTTAAATAACAACTTCTTCTTTCTGGTTGTTGCCCGCGAACCTCACCAATTCCTCCTCCGGGTAAAGGGAACTTTCCCACAAAGTGGTACATTGAAACTACCATCTGGAACTTATAGAGTGAGACGCGACCCAGCAAAGCATTGTATACAGTGGGAATTTTTACCACTGTGAACACAATATTTTCCATACGTCTGTTTGGGGATGTCCCCAAAACAACTGTAAGCTCGATTGTGCCTGCTACTTGTACCTCTCCTCCTGAGAACGTGATTAGCGTTCCCGAATATGGTTTCAATGATGCTGCAGAAATTCCCATTTGAGAAAATGCCTCCCATGATAGGATGTCAACAGATGATCCAGTATCAATAAATACTCTTTTTACTGTCTTGGCGGCTATCTGCGCGTGAATGACCAGGGGGTCTGAGTGCGGCATCCTTACTTCCTCAGCGTCCTTTGGGGTAAAGGAAATATTCTCATGTTGTGCAAGAGAAATTCTTCTACTTGACGTGGATGGTGGTTGTCTTCCTTCTCTCTCGTAATTTCTTTTTTCCTGTCTACTGGACCCGGCCATGGACAAGCCCCCTGCGAGGGTGTTAATGAAGCCCTCGGGTTCTGGTATTTGGCCGGCTTCTGTTTTTTGAGCTTCTCTATGGTTGACAGATCTCTGGATTGCAGGCTGATGTGAGCCTAATTCGCCATGTTTTACACTTACTTTTATATCGATTTCTGCATACATTGCATGCATTTGGGTTAGAATAATACAGAATCTGTGTAGTATATGTTTATTTGCAATATATGGAGGTCTACACATGTTTTGGTTATATTTCGCAGAAATCGGACGCACTTTGGAGCTTAAAGGAAACTCATGAAGAAGCTAAGAATGGTGCAGCTGGAGAAAAGGCCATTTTTCGGTATTCATCATTCGGAATCAAGCTTTGATGTCTTCATGAAAGTTGTAGCCCTCGAAAAGAGCTTTCCAACGCATGGTCATATGCGTCAATCCGACAAACGAGGACTCGGGAAAGTGCGTTTCAAGAACAGAGCAGAAAGCTGAAGCCAAGTGTACTCGATATCGAGTACACCTTACTCGATATCGACCAACTTTGTCGAGCAGACCTGGTCGAGCAGAGCTGATCGAGGACACTGAGTCAGAGACAACCCGACTCCCGGAATCCTACTCGATGTCGAGGAGGCCTTGTCGAGATCGAGGAGCCATGTCCGGAGTCGACGAGCTGTGCCAAGTCGAGAAGCCGAAGACGGAGACGCCGAGCCAACCCTACTCGATCTCGAGGAGGCCTTGTCGAGATCGAGGAGCCACCCTGCGCCAGTCCGAGTCCAAGCCGAGGAGGAGTCCTCGACATCACCAGAGAGCCGTCTTCGACCACACCCCTGGTCGAGATCGAGGAGCCAGAACCACCAGATCCGAGCCATGTCGAGCAGGGCCACCCGACCAAGCCAGCCAGACGACGAATCCTACTCGATCTCGAGTAGCCCTGGTCGAGATCGACGAGCCGCGTTCGAAGCCGCGTTACGCGCTTTGAGAAATCCGTGTCGAGTTGGGAATCCTTGGAGCCGAAGGAGATCGAGATGGCCGAGATCTATCTTACATCTATCAAGTTCTATCTATGGAGACAAGATCTATCAACATGAGAAGACTTACCTATTTAGATATTATTTCCCTCTTTAGATTTAAATTCTTTATGGCATTTATTTATCTTTTAAGCTTTTTAGATAAAGATAGATATATTCTATCCTTGAATAGCAAGGATTAGAAGGCTATAAATAAAGCCCTAGGGGGCTGATTTTCATGGATTCAAGCAAAGCCGTCTTCGGGCGCAAGGAGAGAGAGAAGGAGAGAGAGAAGGAGAGAGAGAGAGAGAGAGGAGGCGAGAGAGGAGAGAGAGGAGGAACGTTTGGAAGGTTTTGTAAGTTTTAATTTATTTTATGTTAAAGTTAATTTCTTTCATCATGTTTGCTTTCTAATTTTCCATCTTCTAGGGTTGGGGTGATCCCAACATAGATATGTTTGTTTGATTTATGAATTCATGATTTTGTATGTCTTTATTATCATCTACCTATGTGCTTAATCCTTTGCGACAGTCGAGGACAATTTCTTATTTGCAATTATGAAGCGAAAGTGAATTAGTTATGAATTTGGATAGTAATTAGGCTTTGCTTGCGAAAGTTGGTTGATCCTAATTAAGAAAAGGTAGTAACACTTAGGGTTTATGCGAAAGCCTCTATATTCCTATTTGTTAATAACGAAAGTTATTTGATATAAAGCATGCATCTTTATGTGATTTATGATCTACGCATATGTTTATTGTTGTGGTGATCCCTAACCTTAGAAGTTTGCATCTTTATTTATTTTATTTCATTATTTTTATCCTACAAAGTTACCCGACACCGACCACCTCTTCTTCTATCATTCCCTTGACATCGACCAAGTCTTAGTCGACATCGACAACAACCTCCCCACCTTTTCCCGCTATTCCTGAACCCCAAAACACACTAAACCTAGAACCGCTGACTTCTCTCCTGAGGACGAACCTGACTCCACTATCCTATAGCGGGGTCTTGACTACAGATTTATTTGGTCGAGAAACCCTCTCGTCACAGGCGTATAGTTGTATCTACCTCCGCGTCCCCTTCTTCCTCTCCCTCTTCCCCGGTTATGGAAAGGGAGATCTCTTCGCTGATCTGGTTGCCTGAAAAATCGTTCCTGTGGATTATGAGATTCGTCAAACCTAGGGTTCCGATCCTCCCATCGTGACCTGTGGTCAGGTCGATTCTCCCTCTAGGTGGAGACCTCATATCATGATTTCCGTGTCGGTTCTCTCTTGGATGATAGGAACGCAGATGATCTTCCCTGTGGCGAGATCCCTGTCCTCTTTCTAAGTTCATATGCACTTCATCGCGGCGGGGATGAAAATCTATTGCTTCTGAATGATGCCTAGGTGGCTTGGCCTTTTCTTTTCTGAATTTTCCAGCCAGCTTCCCAAAGAGACCTGGATTCCCAGTATTCGCCTTAGAGCTGGACGCGGCTGCTTCTTCTGCCTCAATCTGTCTTGACACCCGCTCTCTTAAGTCATCGTAACTAGTCGGCTACTTTCGAAACAGGTATGTCTTGAAATCTCCCTCTGCTAGATTGCCCATAAGTATGATAATTGCTGATTCATGATTAAAGTTGGGGATCTGAACTACCATGCTGGTAAATCGGGTGAAGAAGTGCCCCAAGGATTCCCCAGCCCCTTGTCTAATGGAATTCAGGTCGAGCATGGTCTTCTTTCTCGATCGCGCACTTCCGAAGTGGGACGTGAAGATGTGGGACATCTGGGTAAAATTGGTCACGGACCCTTTCGGAAGGTTTGTGAACCAGGTGAGCGCGATCTTCGTTAAGGTCGAAGGGAATGTCCTGCACAACATGGCATCATTATACTCGTTTATTCCCATAGCCGTTGCAAAATGGCAAAGATGATCTTCAGGATCAGTTGTTCCATCATATTTCATGAGGTTTACATCTCTCCACCGTTTTGGTACTGTCGCGGAACAAATCTCTTGGGTAAATACTGATGGAAAATCTGCTGGTGCATTTTCGTTTCTTTTTTCTGTTGAGTCGGATTTTGTAGAAGTGGAAACATCTGTTGACCTTTCCTCGCGTCGATGTTTATTCTCTCGGTGCCAGTGATCACTCTGCCATGTCTGGCGCGGTATGTCCTGATTCTGAAAGCCGTAGTTCCAGTTGCTGGGATTATCGTATGCAGTGTTACGTCTATCAAGATTTCCATACTGCTCCTCCGGTCGATAATTCCCTTGTTGACGCGGATTCTGCCCCCACTGATCATAATAAAAGTACTGAGACTGCTCCTGCTGAAAAGGGTTAGGCTGCTCGTGCCGTGCTTCATAATACCAGAAGTTCTGCGGGATGAATCCTCCGTCCAGTCCATACTGATTGTCATAATGATGTGGAGGGGTTCCGAGGTGCTGATCTCCCATCTCACCATCTGGATTTGGTGGCGGTGTCAACGGGATATACATACTAGAGGCCTCCTGATCCTGGTGAACCCCTTGACTCATGTCCTGAGTTGGATTGTTCTGGCTATCACTCATCTTCTTGATGTCGTGAATCTGTCGCTATAAAAAAGTTTAATTTTATATATCTAAAAATTTGTATTTCTAAGTTCAGACGCGGATCCTAACTTTTCAAAGGTTTGAGGGTTTTTGTCTATTCTTATCAAAAAGGAAGCCCCTTAGTGTGAGGGGGTTCCCACAGACGGCGCCAGTGAAAAAGCCCCGACCTCTTAAGGCCACCTTTTTTAGTGGGGCCCGGGAATCTACCTGGTGAAGTGATCAATCTTCCCAACGGGCTTACCTGACCCGCATCGAAATAATCGACGCGGCTCAACCTGTGCCGCGGGAAGTGACCTTAGAACTATTCTGAAAGGTGATTCCCTTATCGAGTTTTTTCAAGACAATTCGGAAAATTGGTTCGCTGACCTGTCGCTGTTGAATATCTTGAGAATTAATAACAACAGTCTTTTTCCTTAATAGAAATTTATACTAAGGACGAACAGGGTCTGTATCCGCGGAGTTGGTCCAGTGAACGGAGCTGATTTTACTATGAAATAGGTTCTTTTTCACGCGTACAAATTCTTCTTTTTGTTCTTCTTTCTTCCTGATCGAGTTCACTAGGCCTGAATCCGCCTTTTCTTCTTCCCCCACTTCCGAAAAGTCCCTTTCTTTGGTGAGATTTCTCACTTTTATAGGTCCGGGGTGGTCTGGTAAGTTGTGCCACGTGGTGTTCGCCTTTCGACACGTGTTCTACTTCGTGGGTGGTGGGCATGGCCGCCACGTGCCTATTCTCTTCTATCCGCGGATGATTGTTCATGAGTCAGCTCTTGGATAATTTATCCGCAGATAACGTTATTTCCTTTTGTCTTTAATCTGGATGGTGTTCCTTATTCTGCTATTTTTATATCTTTACAAATGTTTTTCAATATTGGTTTAGTCAAATTATAATTAAAATTAATACATGGATAAGTAAATTATAAACATAATTGATTTGATTTTTTTATTAAAATAAAAAAAAGGAAATCAAAATTATAAACTTTACTTGTTAAAATAAATAAATAAAAAGGAAATCAAGTACGGAGACCTTTCTCCTTCCTCTAGCCCTCGCCCTTTCTCGCCGACCTCCAATTCCTGCCGCCCTTCTGCCGTTCACCGGTCACCGTCGACGCAACAGAGCCAACGACATCAACCTAACCGCCACCGCTCTCGCCTTTCTCTGTCGGGAATCGCTCCACTCTCGATTTTCACCTTCCTCCCTCACCATCGGGAACCGCTCCCTTTGCCGGAACTCTAAAGGCGACGCTCTCTCCTCCTCCAACCACCACCTCGCCGGATCCCTAAGTCGGAGCCACACCACCTCTCTCTCACGCCAGATTTCGGATCGAATTTCAGTAGATTGGGTGCTTTTTCCCCTTAATACGCCATATTTCGGATCGAATTCCACATATTGGGATGATTAGTGTTGAAGGCTAAAATATTCTCCCTGCCATGAATTTTTAGCCACAAATCAGCACCCATAACCTCTAGATCTATAAAATTCCAGTGCAAATCCACTGTTCACATAGAAAGTGGGTGAATCCATTGATGAAATCTCAAGATTCAGATCTAAAAACAAGAGGAGCGAGAGAATTGAAGCCATTGAAGAGCTCTCAATATTCATATCTAAAAACTGGGAGAGAGAATGGAAACCATTTATGGGTATTTCACTCTTTGGATTTTGATTGAAGTGTGGAAGAAAGAACCCTTTGAAGTTGGGAAGAAAGAACTCAAAATAATACTGTAAATCTGTAATACCTTTGATAATAAAATTATTATAATTCATTTTATGAATGTATCATCCAAACACCACTTATTTTTTAATTGTATTATAATCAAAATACATGTATTATAAACATAATACATGGGAATCCAAACAGACCCTTAAGCACGGTTCCTTTCGAAACCAAGTTTATTATAGTAGTTATTTATAAAATGGAAATTTCGCGTGGTAACCCTGAGGTTTTGCGTAATTCGCGTGGTAAACAAGATTTTCATATATTTCGCCTGGTAACCCTGGGGTTTCAATTTTTTTCGTCTCACGCCCGAAAGTTCTACTTTGTCCAATAATTGTGATTTTAAAGTTATGGATGGGTGAGTATTGTAATATTAATAAAGTTTGTGGTTTATTTTCACAAATACCAACCTTGAATAACAAATTTCGTCCGAAGGATTCAGGAGATGGAGAAGGGGTTTCACAGAGGGAGGAGAAGCCGTTTGCAGAGACAGGTCTGTAAAGACCGGGAAATTTTAGAAAATTAAATTATTGAAATAGTGATTTATAATCATTCCGATTTCTAAGATTTGGGAGGTTTGGAATTTCCGTCCTTGAGATATTGATTTTATTCTAAATATTTCAAAACAAGTTCCGGCATTATTTAATTGGAAATTTAAAATTTGTTATACTCTGCTTTTATATACCGAAAATTGGAAAATAATGTTCGGATTCCATTATTTCTTTCGGATTTGAAAATTTAAAATCCTTTTTTTTTATTTGGGTCGGATAAGGTCGAGAGAGCGGGTTTCGAGATATTTTATTTGGGTATTTGAAATTTGCTTTTGACCACTTTGATTCATTTTGATCCTCTCCTCCTTGTCTTCTTGCCTGCACCTATGTACACCTATACACCCCCTCTTGTTGATTTCAGAAGGCACGCCTCCCTCCTCACCTTGCTTTTCCTTATTTGTAACAAGATGTCAAATTTGACCCATGCCAACTTGCCTCCCACGCCACAATCTTCTGCAGGAGATCTCCTCCCCCCTCCTCACTTTGAATTGTTAAACTCACAAGCACACCCCCTTTATCCTCTTGTTGGAATCCAACGCCACAAACCCACAATGTTCCTCCTCTCCTTACCTTGAAGAACATTACTACAAAACCCATTTTTTTCCCTCTAAATTCACCACCTGGGCATTTCATTTCAGCACCACCATCACTTCGGCGTCGTTTTGGCCACCATAACACCATCAGTCACCTCCTGTGCCTCGGTCAGCTACCACCACCGCCGGAGCGCATCCATTCTCCCTTCCTTCTTGTCGTCGACGGAAACCACCTGAAGGTTTCCTGTCCTCCGATTTCCCGAGCACACCCACTCTTCTCCCTCCTCCATCTGCGACGAAGACCGAGCCGGAGCCACCAGCCCAGGCGCGCCCAGGTGCCCCGAGCGCAGCTTTCCCCCTATTTCCGTTTCCGATTGGGCAAGCCTCGAGCCCTCCGTTTTCCGATTCGAATCCGCGTAATAGTGAGCCTTTATGGACTTCTCTTTTATCCTAGGCCATTCCGACGCCATTCCGCCTCCGACGAGCTTGAGAAACTCACTCCGAGCAGCGCCGGTGAATCTCGAAACCTCCATCGGTAATCTCTCTCTTTCGCACCCCTCCTTACTCGCGTTTTGTAATCTTTGCTTGGGCTGGGGTCGGGATTGGAATTCGATCAGATTGGGTCGGTCTTGGGTCGGAAACCATGGTCGCCGGCAAGGCCTTCCCTTCCCCTTCCTCCCCTTTCCTTCTCGCGTTTCTTCCGTCGCTGAGCAGCGTTCTGTTCTATTGAATTGGGGAAGGAGGGTTCAGTGAACCGGTCCCCTAATTTCTTTTTCCTGAACCGGCCGGGTTGGGCTTAAGGTCCGGTTCTTTTAATCCCCTCTTATGGGAGAGTGGATCTGAGCGGGTGGGTCGGATACGGATCCGGGTCATGGGCCTTTTCTCTCTTTCTTTGGGTTGGGTGAGACCTTGTTCATCTTATTTACCAATTTAATTATTATTTAATTGTTATATAATTGTTTCATTAATAGTTATTAAATTATTCTGAAATTATTTTATATGTATATATATATATATATGTATGTTGTTTTATAAATATTATTATTTGGGAAAGGTTGTCATATGATGTTAAAACGTGATTTTGGGATTTTGAATTGATTTATTGAATTTGCTTTATAAACATAAATTGTAAGAGGATTTAAGTTGGTATTGTATTTCTAGTTAATGTATTGCTTAGTAAATCTATATATATAAACCTTAAAAGTTGTGTTCATGGGCAATTTATTGCTACTTTTAAGTCATGAAAATTTACACTATTTTTTCTTATCTATTCAATTTATATCAACATGGAATATTTGACTTAATGGTTGTGATTATGGCTGAGAACCTTTTGTCCAAGGTTCGAATCCCAATAATCACATCTTTTTTTCATTTTCCCTATTCAATGCTAAATGAAAGTTACTCCGTAATACAAAAGGGTAATCACATCTTATTTTTCATTTTCCCTATTCAATGCTAATTGAAAGTTACTCCGTAATACAAAAGGGTAATCACATCTTTTTTTTCATTTTCCCTATTCAATGCTAATTGAAGGTTAATACAAAAGGGTTTTGCCACCGATTGATATTTGGAAGAACTAAACCTCCACTCCTTTTGTTTCCTCCTATTAATTAGCATTAAGAACTCTTTCTTTCACATTGGTTTTCATTTATCCAAAATTAAGATAATTGAAAATGATTTTTTTTCAATTTAATAGGGTCCAATATTTTTCCTTCCATTAAACTTTAGAAAATCGAATTCAAAGGAAAAACATGAAAAAAAAAATCAATAACATATAACCTAAAGTTCAAAGGAAAAAAATGGAAAAAAAGCAAAATTTAAATGGAAAATACGATGAAAATAAATATTAAAAATTACTCCATAGTAATCTATAATCTACAATATTATATAAAGTTGATTTTTAAAGGATAAAATGAAAAAAAAAAGGAATATTTAAAATTAATGGAGAATAATTAAGATGAAAATAAAGTAATTATTAATTAATTTATGAAAACAAAAAAAAAAGCCTTTTGCCTTTAATTTCATTCAATGAGGGAAGAAAGTGAACGTACAAAATATTACTTTGCAATTCATATTCTCATTGGAGCATGGATGGTTTGCATTCTTACCGTCTACTCTATTATTATAGAATTAAATACCTTTTAATTTTGTTTGGTGTTTTGTATTCTCACTAGACGGATTATTGATAAATCTTTTTATTTGAGGGTAAAACAATTCTCACTATATAAACTTAAAAAGTATAGGATAGATTGGTCGATCATTGGTGGATCACCTTCAATTCTTTTAGATGATCAACTTTATTAAGTATATATGCTATTTAAGGGCTCAAACTAATTCTCTAAAACTTTGTTTTGTGTAGGCTATGAAGAAAGATTCTATGAATGCATCGAAGAGTCCAAAGTTCATCTGTACATTCTCAATTTAGAACACTCATACTACTCTCTTCTTCTCCACAACTTCGATCTATTGTTGTAATTTTTCATAGTATTTTGTATATTATTTTGCAACTTATCATAGTATTAACTTATATTGTTGCAACAATGACCACGCTTGTTGTTGTGTAGAAAACTATGGACCCAAGGAAATTGAGAAAGAACACCATATTTTAGATCTCTCCAATGAATTAAAACAAAGATGAACAAATAGAATTCGGCATGAAGAGTTTTTTTGGTGGCATGTACGTACACTTGCTCAATCCTACACTCAAATCAATTAGACTCAATGCCCGGCCCGTGGTACTTTGAAGAGATCGAGATTCAGAGCAAATAATTCACAAACTCAATAGGATGGTAGATTCATTATTTATTTTACATTTTATTTATTTATTTATTTATTTATTATTATTATTATAGTATTAATATTATTTAGTTTTATTATTTTTATAATTAAATTTTCGACATAGCTCCCCGGTGACTCTTCGTATTCTCATCGATAGAGCCTTCAATATGATTTTGTATAAGATATAACATAAGGTAATTGAGTGAAATTGTCAAATTTACTCCGTTTTGCACACCTTTGCGAAAAATGATAGTTTTTTTTTTAAGTTTTCAAAGTTTTTATTACTTTTTATATATTGACAACTTATATTATTTTGATATTTTTTTATATTAATTTTGTTCAAATCTAATATTGGTATTATTTTAAGTTATTTGTGTTAAATATACAAAGAGTGACCATTTATTTATAATTTTTTATTTCATTGTTTTAATTTGCATATTTGAGAAAACTTGCATAGAGAAGGATATATGGTCATAAGCCTATAATCACATATTTATGACATGCATGAATACGTGATTTTTTCCAATTTGGTGGATATAAATTATTTTGTATTTTTTTTTATAGAAATTTACGACATGAATGAATACGTGATTTTTTTTTCATTTTCAAAAATTTATCAAATTCTCTTTATTAATCAATATATGTTGATTGTTAACACACATTTTTCAGAGGGAATATTAATTAACATGAAATTGGATGTAATACAAACTAAGGGCCTGTTTGTTTTGATAAAAAATGGTCCAAGAAAGGAATAATACATCTCATTACCCTCCGAGCTTGTTTGTTTAGCATTGATAAAGGAATTATTACGTTTTGGGCCTTAATTGGATTACCCACTCTGTTACCCCTCAAAAATTAGCCTTTACCCAATTTTCTCTCTCCCCGACTCTCTCTCCCTCCTAACACAACAACGATGAACTCTTCTCTTTCTCGACGCCCCCGAAGCTCTCAATCTCTCAAATTCGTCACTCCAATGAAGAATTTGCAGTGGGGACAGGTACTTTCTTCTTCTTCTCTCTCGATTTGCTCGATTATTTGGTGTCTTTGTGTTAGATTTTTCTTCCAACAAAACCCTAATTCATGCAAGTTGTTGGAAATTGCCAATATAGGTAATTCCTTCACTGATAACGCTTCCGTTTTGTTATATCCCAATCAATTGATCCTCCTCCTGCAACCTCCGTTGCGAATCAGGTGATCTATCCCATTTTCGTTTAAGATCTCTTTTGCGTTTTACTTTCGATTTTTTTTTCACTTTTGCAATGGAATTTCGACTTGTTTGTAATGGAATCAATTGCAAATCAATGGATTTGATTAAAGTACATAAGGCTTTAGTGACCAAATACATCACAAACATGGGCTTCAAGGAAAAACAAGCAGTTTATCACATAGCCATAGTGAATGAAATCATTCTTAGAAAAGTACTTTGATCCTAAAGTACACTAACAATAAAATATTTCCATTTAATTAATATATTTCCATTTAATGAGCTTACCTGAGCAGCATCATGAACTCATTATAACCCAAAGCAATCACTGTGATAATCAGCCCATGAGGAATGTAGCTAATTGTTGTTTTGCTTTGCTTGGATTGTCTTTTATATGAGTGATCTGTTTTTCAATAGAGCACGTAGTTCTGATTTTTTATTATATGGTACTTTATGTTTGTGATCTTAGCTCTTTGCTGATCTTCTTCTTTTTGCTCTTTGCTAATTTTCATGTTATGTTAGCTATTACTAGAAATAGCTCGTCATAACGGATCATTGCTTTGCCCTCCTTGAACTCATTCGAATAACACTGTCATGATGTAGCAGTTCATGTCGGTGGCGTGCTCCTTGACATGAAATGCTGGGTGAAGGTTGACAAAAAGGCTTATTGGGTTAATTCTCTTGAAAGGTGAAGTGGCAGAAGCTTGTGTTGGTGGTTTTGGCTCAAGTGTTGGGATGATGAAATTTTATAGGCTTGTTGGAGGTTGTTAATTATCCTGATTTGGCTTGCCTGTTTCTTTTCCCTCTCTCCATTTTTGGCATCAATGAGTTTTTTTTTTTATCTTTTTCTAAGATGCTGTTGGGATTGTTGGATTTTGTGTGTTTGATGAAGTTGTTCAGCAGCTTCCCTAAATGGTAGAAAAGGAGTGGTTGTTTTGATGTTGGATTGCTGCTTTGTGCTTAAAGTTCACCCAAACCTCCCCCTTCTACCTTGTAGCGGTACAATGTCAGGACCTAGCAAAAACAGGCTTGCACCATCTCTAAGTGTCAGTTTCTCTGAATTCAGTAGTCGAGATTATGCTTCTTTGTTTTGAGGCTTATGAATGATTAATCTAGGATATATAAGGGGTTGCAGAACAGAATGACCCATCAAAAGGAGGGATTATGACTTATGAGAGGTCTTTGGCTGATCACGGCAAGTTACTTATCACAAATTCTGTTTCGATTGCTTTGAATTGACTAGCGACAACTGTGGATATAACTCCGAACCAATCATGCAGTGAAATATATGTTAATCTTTTATTCCATCCAGGTACTTGTTGTAAGCAAGGTTCCGACTACCTACATTCTTTGCCCGTCAAAGGATCGAGTAAGGTGGCAGAAGCTAGCTGCTTAGTTCATTGCTTGAAAGGCCAGTTGGTATTTTGATCAACGTACTGCATCTACCCGAGTTGAGTTTGGAAGAAAGTGTTTCCATCATCTCTACTGTTTCTCTGATATGGTATTTTTCTAGAATTGTTGATATCCGTCTCAGAGGCTTTAATAGCTTTTATTTTCTCATTATATATATTATATCGAAACAAAACTGAATTAGTTAATTGATGATTGATATAATTCCTTACATTGAGGTGTTCTACAACAGGTTCATATACCATTTAATTATTTGCTTATCAGATTTGTAAATTTCACTCTCTTATGTGGATTTATCCGCATCCAGCAATTTTGATCCTTTTAATTACCACAACAGGTCCAAAATATATTATTATGACTAGTAACCGTATAATTAATTGAATTGTATTGTAGTTCCATAAAACACTAAAAAAACAAGGGAAGATGATATGATTAGAACAACACATTTTAATATTATCTCTTACTGCATAATGCAAACAAGCTAAAATACACATCTGTCCATTCAGGCTATACATCCTTTTAATTACCATTCTGTTTATGGACTATACATATAATTTAAACTTTTTATAATGGAAAGCACAATAACTAATAATACTAACTAGAATATTTAATAAATAAAATTCAGGATAATTAGAGAGAAAATGGGTTAAATGGGAAAGTGCCTAAAAGTTAGGCAGTGGGACTTTATGGAAATAACTAGAAAATGTAGGAAAATGAAAATAATAAGATAAACTAATAAAATTGAATCAGTTTTTTTTTTATCACTTTATCATATCTATTTCATCTGTTTTATAAAAACTCTCTTTGGGCTTGGATGCTAATTCTAACAGATATATTCAGGAAGGACAAAATGCAAGAAGGTTTAGGAAACTATATGCAGACAAGGAAGATCTCCTTGTGCCTGATATTTTCTAGGATTTACACTAGTGCAAAAGTATTAACAATGGAGTTCTAGCTGAGTTCGGAAAAAGACCCCAAGTTTGGGGAGGTTCTGGCTGAGTTAGGTGACCACACAGAGGGTCGCTGCAGCAGTGCTCATGGGGGGTTCCATCAGGGATAGACAAAGGTGGGCTATGATTGCTTGGCATATGTGGAGGGCTAGGAACAAGCGAGTCTTTGAAGGGGTGCAGGCTCAGCCGGATGAGATCGTAAGAGAGGCTGATGACATGATGATTGATGTTGAGAAATACAGAGATGTTGTGGCAGCTTCCAGAACCGAGTCACAGCTGGATGGACCAAGAGTGAAGTGGCTCCACCCGATGGGATCGTGAAGATCAATTGCAATGCTAGCATCTCGCACATGCTCCAACCAACAATTGGAGTGGTATGTAGGAACCACCTAGGAGAGCTGGTGTTCGGAGGCCAACGTGGAATTCAGCCCATGAACAACGTCGAGATAGCTAAGGCCAACGTGGGTACTCACTGTTAAGTAGGTGTTCTACATGTCACTTGTTGTAGCTTTCTTCAATTTCTATCTTCTTTCTGTCTTTTTCGAACGTGGCTGGAACTTTCTTTTACTGTGAAATGGTGTTTATGACCGTATGGATATGTCTACTTCCAAGTGTAAAACTTATAGTTTAAATTGAACAATATATCTGATTTTATATAACCTTCTTCCTATATCTGTTCATCTTTGTTAAATGAATTTGCAATAGCTATATGAAACAATTATAAAAAAAAAAAACACACAAATGTCTTATTGATTGTCTTCTTTTGTTTCCCTAAATCAACCAAACACTTGAAAAGGTAATAAAGAAAGCAATGATTCACCTCTTGAATCAACCAAACAAAATAAAAGTTTAACCATTTCCCTTTCCTTTCCTTTCTCTTGAAATGATTTCTTTCCTTTCCTTTCCCCTCCTTCAAACAAACGAGCCCTAAATGTGCTACTACAATGGATATTAAAGAGATGAACTTATCTATTCTATGGTGGTGGCAATAACCTAAGGTCTATTATAAATAAAACAGTGTGTGAATTTATATTTCCATAGTTATTATTTAATTGTCAAGTAGGGTTTCCCGTGATCTATGATTCTCAACATTCTAAATTTTATGCATTATTTCGTTAACTATTTATACACTCAATCCAATTCAATCAGACTTACATATTTGTTACAAAAATTGTCCCGTGCGTAGCACGGGCATGCCACCCTAGTTATTTAAAAAGAGATTCTAGTTTTCGGAAATATCTCTTAAAGGATGTATTGTTTGAAAACCAAAATGCCGGAATAAATTCTATAATATGATTTTGAGTTATTGGTTTTAATGTTTAAATGTTAATGTCGGGATTCTTTGTCTTGGTTTGATGATGTTGGTTTCAAGAAGGAAGTTTGGAAATATTGCTATTATGTTTTATCAATGGTTTTGATTGGAAGAATGCTTTTGGTTGATCAAATCGGAAAGGTTTTGAAAAACGGTTTCACTATCGGTTGGTTTTGAGTATATTGAGAACTTGAGTTTCGTGCGTATGAATGTTGGACCGGTAGCTTATGGAAATGGCTTGATGATAGGTGTGTATTGCTTCTGGATTGCTTTGGACTTGCATTTGGGCCCTTGCTTGTATTATCCTGCTGTTTTGCATTTTTAGGTAAGTTCCCTAGGGGGCTTACTCAGGTTGGACATTCATGCCTGTTGTTGCATTTTATGTTAGGTGTTGCATATGCATAAAAGCATGCCATGTAGTATCCTGTTTAGGTTGCACTAATTGAATGAGCATCTGCTTACTTATTGCGTTTGAAACAGAACGGTCGTTATCTGTGATAGTCCTAGAGTCTTTGCTAGGGTCATAGGGTAGCCCAGCCTCATCGGGTACCCTGAGTCAATCGAGTCATGAACTTCCTTATATTATGAGATGCCTGCGGGCTTTATTATGGAGCGGGTTAGGCATGCGTGCCGCCCGATTATGATGGAATGCATTCACGAGCTGGCCAGTTTCCGCCCTATCGGAAGGGGGTGGAGGTAGGAGAGGGATATGCCACTTGGCATTGTCTTGGGCCCTTTACAATATTTTTACACATTATTATAACTAGGAGCATGCTAGTGTGTTTGACTTTCGTACTGCATTAGAGCATCTTTATTAGGTATAGCACATACTATGTGGCCTCAGCGAGGACTGCCGGTCCCGCATGAGTGGCTCGATCTGACTCCTTTCCCCGTTCTTTTTTTAAAGGCATTTCTGCAGATTTTGAGTGCTCGATGTCTATATGACGGGGTTCCCTTTTGGCGAATTGAAGAATCTGGCTAATATCCTAACTTAGTAAAATGGTAATTACCCACTCATAATTTGGTTTTGACCGGCTCTGCCGTGGCACTTGTATCTTTACTTTACTTCCGCTTTACTTTCGTTTGAAATGGATTCCGCGACATAGTCTTAGGACAAGTTAAGGGTACCCAACGACCCTTCGAGGTTTTTAGGGTTTGAAATCCCTCTTTCTACTAATCTTAAAATGAGTTTGAAACCTCGACCCGTACCTGGATTGCAAGATCCGAACAAGGTGTTTTATCCCTTGAAACGTAACCCGGAAATCATAATTCTGGGCCGTTACAAAGATGGTATCAGAGCTTAGGTTGTGCAATTCGAGTACGCAAGGGTCGAGTGTATGTTTTGGGAAAATGCCCATGAATTTCAAAGGATTTGAAAGGATTTTAAAAAGGGCAAAATGAACTTAAGATGCCTAACCAAAATTGGACTAAGTAATGAACTCGACTTGTAATAAAAGTGGAAAACCGACCAGACGGGGACACAAGTGGGTAGAAAGACGTTAGACCATCCCTATTGGATGTAATTGGGAATGGGTAGGCGAAATATTAGCTTGTTCTTTACAGATGGGTCTGGAAGACTCCAAGGAGGTCATTATGAGTGTCACTAACTGATTCTATGTTGAGTGCTTGCTATGCTAGATATCTAATTGGTATGTCTAACAATTAAATGTGTATTGACTGATCTGTGCAAACGGGATAGTGGGAGTACCCTTGTTTCTATGTGGTCAAACCCAGCTTGTGTGGAACAACCCCTTCCACTATGTTAACCCATTGACGGTTCTATCTAGCCTTTTCCTGGATGTCAGTGTCTTCCACGGGGAATTGGGTTGATAACCACTTTGTGTCGGGAATCATGTATGGATAGGAAGGTTGTCTGAGTGCGTATTGGAAGGTGGTTCTTGATGGCCTTTTGAGTTAAAAGTAAGGTGTCATGGGGCTCTCTTTCTTCATCCTTATGATGATCAGCGGTGTTTTCTTACCACAAAGAGTCGTACCAAAGTCCCACGGTAAAGAGGGGTGATGAGTTAGTTGGGGAAGGTCAATGGTTGCCCTTAGGGATCTCTGTCCGGTTGTAATGGTGACTCTCTCTGGATTGAATGACATGATTTTGTAATCTCCCGCATATACCTTGTAAATGATCATTAGTAAGAAGCTGCTCATGTTATGCCTTGCTTTCTGTCATAATTTTATTGTGTAAGATCATGTTGTGGTTAGTTACATTGCTCAAGTCTCGTGTTATGTCTTGCCTTCTATCATGAGTGTATGTTGTTATAGCATGTTTACTTGACTTATTGATCGTATGAATGACTGGAAGCATGGACCATATGATATGAACCTACATGATCGTTATTTCCTCCTGGATTAGGTTCATGATAGTGGGATCAACTCCTCTTTGCAGAAATGCTTGTAGATTATCGCTTTAGCATGTTGGACGACGACATGTCGGTGCTTATTATCCTTTTTGGTCTCGTTTGGTTCAGTGTGAAATTGGCATGAAGTTGCTTAGGAATTGTAAAAATTTATTTGATTGAAATTTTATTTTAAATAATTAAATAAGAGAATTCGTTTCCGTCACAACATTAGAGTCGGACATACATTTGACACCAACAACTGGTTACAAATGTTTACCATAAATTATTATATTTATGCATCTTAAATCCTTACAAGTTATAGATGATTACCATAAATTGTTGTAAATACGACTTCATTATAATTTGAGATCCCCACATTTGGATACAACAATACATGATTCATATTTCTTCTGAAAAAATTAATTGAAATGATACAAAATATCTTATTTGAACAAAAATAATACGAATAAAAACAAAGTCTTAAAATAATATAAACTATCAACATATAAATAAAAAATCATACAGAATTTAAAATCAATTAAAAATAATAAAAATTATAAACTTTTGATCTAAAATAGAACAAAATTTTACTCTTGAATCAGGATAAGATCGATTTAAAACAAAACTTTATTTATCAAAACTACTAAAAGCATACATAATCAGACATACATTATACAAACCCACCATTTATTTTTAAAACACATCAAAAACATTATTTTATTTGTCCAATTTTATTCAATATTGCCCCGAAAACCATTATTTTATTTGTTTTAATAAATAGAGATTTCTATCATATGCCCTTGGACTATAGGATAAATAAGCCATATTAGGAAAGATTTCTTATAATAGGATGTATGTACCCTAAAAAAACATTATTAAAAATGAATAACATTATTTAAATTTGAAAAATCTTTCTAAATGTATCTTCTTAACCTAAGGGTCTAAGTTAGAAAAACCGTTGTTAAATTATAGATAAAGTGGATGTCATTTCGCATTATTTCTTATGAGCCCTAATTCACGAAGGGCTTTCTTCTTTGCCAATGTTGTTAATTTTTTTTTTTTTTTGATACACGGTTAGAGTTTAGGACTTTAGGTGGTTTCAGACCCTACTGACCCACTACCTAAGGACGTCCTTTCGGATGGAAATCTGGAGCTCGGGATGAGACATCGGAGGGTCGTGGTTGAGGATCGGATGTGCCAAAAGTGCGCCACTTTATTCGCAACCAGATTAATCTCATCGAACACATGAATCGCGGGAAAATATATGGAAATCCTGAAGCAGCTTCAGAGCATCCGTCGTGATAATCTCGATTTTCTAGGGATAAATAGAAACACTATTTATAGCATTAATAACAGCTAGGCAGTCACCTTCAACCCCACTACAACAAAAATGCCTATTAGCAGGGAAAATTTTCATTGCCGAAAATTGAGTTTTTGTCGTTGAATAGATTTGGCGAGGAAATACATTTCGTCGTCCGTTCGTCGCAAAAAGCTCGTCAAGGAAAGGTTAATCGAGGGAAAAGAATTTCATCGCTAAACAGTAACTATTAGTGAATAATATTTTCCTCGTAAAAAGGCAACCTTTTTGTCGCCAATCAAGTGGACGGATTCAAAAATAGTCATTGAATTTGATTGGCGTCAAATGCAATTTCATCACTAACGTTTTTATTTTGTCGTTAATGATGACGTCAACTTCTGTCCATTTTATTAGCGAAGAAAATTTTCATCGCGAAAAGACATACACTTTGTTGTGAAAATAGGTAAATGATTCGAAAATAGTCACTGAATATATATATTTATCGATAAAAAAGATTTCCTCATTAAAATACTTATTTCCTCGTTAATGATTAAATAGTAATTTTTTTTTCTAATTATTATAGTATATACACCCGAGCTTTGAGATACTGAAATGACGAGCTGCAATCAAAGGAAACCCCGGTGAAAAACTAAAGCCTCCGTAATGAGAGCGGCCATCTCCCCATAATGCAAACCTTTGCACTATCTTTTGCTTGTTTGATTGTATTTATGGTAATCACTCCATTTGCATTTTATTTAGATGCTAGTGTTTTAAATTTCTTAATTTATTTTTATAAATTAATGAATTAAACCAAATAGTAGAATAAACAGCAGATAGCGATGGGGCACATGAAGGAAGAAGTGGTTGGTAGAATTGGTGGTACCGGAGAGAGCCAGGGAGGGAGGGAGGGTAGTTCGATGGAGACTCTGAACGTTGTCATCCTCTCACTTTGGCGTATGAGGGGGGTGGTAGGTGTGTTTCCCGCGTGTTCATGTGCCCTACCTTTTCTCCCTCATGCCTTCTTTGCTACCGGTAGGCGGTCTCTATAAAGCCATCCATTCATTACTAGATTTTGGGGCTTTTCTCATATATCTACACATAATTCACCCAATCACCACTGCATCCCACATTTCATACTCTTCAATTAAATTACTAGTACAATCTCTCTGTATATTGTACTACATTTTTTTTTGTCTTCGTTTACACATTGATATTTTGGAAAATAAAATGAGATACAATTAATTATATATAGAAATTATTTTAATTCACCTTCAATTTTATTACAAAAGATTACTTAATGAATATAATATTATTTTAGAAAAATTAATGAATAATATTTGGTGAAAAAAATCAAACGAACTATATTTTAAGACAACGAACTATATTTTAAGACAGAGGGAGTAAAATACAACATAGGTGTCTCACTAGAGATTACTTACGACACTCGATGTAACACTAAATTATTTGGGGTATAATCTTATGTAGCATTTTTTTTTTAAAAAATTATACTTGTGTTTCAAAATACTTATATTTACATTAATATAAATTTTTATTATGAAAAAATATCTTTTACAAAAATATAAAAATATAATCGATCTTTTAATATATTTTTAAAGTATATTTTTTTAAATAAAAGTTCATAAATATGTAAATATAAGTGTATAAAATACAAATATAATTTTTTATTTTTTATTTAAAATAAAATAAAATTATACCCTAATTTAATGGTGTACATCGACTGCTAATACAACATAGGTATCTTATATAGAGATTACCTGCAACACTCGATGCAACACTAAATTATACGGTGTATAATCTTATGTAGAAATTTATTTAGAAAAATTATACTTGTGTAAATATTGGAAGAATCAAATAATATTTGGGTAAGGATCATCCAGTATAAATACATCAAGACAAATCACCTACTTAACTATGAGAAAAGAGGTAATGCTTCGTGGCAATGGACGCAGTTGAGAAAGCTAATTCCTACATTAAAAAATGGGTTGGTATGGGTGGTGGGAAATAGCAAAACGATTAAGTTTTGGAAGGACGGATGGGGACCGATGCATAACTTAACACAGTATTGTGTAAACCCGTAAAATATTGATTTGGAAGAAACTGTGGACTCATATATAGAAAATGGTAAATGGC
Source organism: Persicaria maculosa (assembly GCA_963922045.1). Taxonomy (NCBI): domain Eukaryota; kingdom Viridiplantae; phylum Streptophyta; class Magnoliopsida; order Caryophyllales; family Polygonaceae; genus Persicaria; species Persicaria maculosa. Next base: position 13,215,789 of record OY998252.1, read on the forward strand.
AATTGGATAGGTTGACAAGGGTCCTGCCTGTGGAGTTCGTGTCTAGAATCTCTAATATTGCTCTCCCGATCTCGCCAATTAAAGATAGGTTATATTGGGAACAAGGAAAAAATGGTTGGTTTTCGACGTCAAGTGCGTATTAAGTTGTCACAAACTCTTCACAAAGTGCTACAGACAACAATCATTTGGATTTGGAACCAAGAAATCCCCCCTAGGTAAAGAATTTTCTATGGAAAATCTGTCAAAATGGCCTTCCAACTACCTCAAGACTATCTAGGAGGGGGGTAGCTGTCCCAGCCTCTTGCCCAATCTGTAATCACCATGAAGAAGATGAAGTCTATCTATTCTTTGAATGCAAATATAATTTTTTTCTGCAAAAATATGAGTGATAGGGTCAAAACTCTTGTCCAAAATTCTATCTGTAGAACCCGTGATATAAGACCAATCATGACAATACTATCGAATAATCTGACAACTAAAGAAAATCAATGTTTGTCAATCAATTGTTGGACAATCTGGTTGGTTCGTAATCAATTTGTCTTCATACATGAAAAACTGCCAACAGTGGAAAGTGTTAAAATTAGGGTGGAGCAATTTCAAAAAAGTTGGTCTACTGCAAACCTACATTGGCTTGAATCAAATAAAGGTGACGAATCTTATAAAACAAAAACGAGGAACAATAAGGACAAAGGTCGGGGGAAAAACTCGAAATGGAAAAAATCGCCATTGGGTTGGAGTAAACTAAAATTTGATTGATCATCCCTGGTGCAGGGAGAGAGTTCGATGGGTTTTATAATTAGGGGTTGGGAAGGGCGGCCGATTTCTGTAGGAGCACGCACGCTAGGGCAACAATCTCCTATTGTAGCAGAAGCTAGTGCTCCTAAATCAGTTAATGCGGATCCGGAAGTCACTTCGCTACCTGCCGTTAAGAGTTCGGTTGATTAGGGTAAAATTTTATCCCTTAGGAACCGTACATGCACCTTTTGATGCATACGGTTCAAAGCTCGAGTACGGTCCGTGCGCCGTTTTTCTTCTCTACCATGACGAATCAATTGATTTAATGTAGGCATCGCTCTAAAGCTGGATAAAATCCTCATTGAAGGGGATTCTCTTATTATTATTATCAATTATCTAAAAAACGGAAGGAGTTGTCCATGGAAAATTGAGATTCTCATGTCTGACATTACTTCATTACTGAAAGAGTTTAAGGAAGTATTATTCTCACATATACTTCGCACTGGTAACTGCGTGGCTGATAAGATTGCTTTTCTTGGGACACAGTACATATAACCCTAACTTACTAGGTGATCAAGGTCTGTTGGACCTCATCTGAAAGGATGCTGTCGGATAGCGCCTGACGCGCACCCGAATTCTTACCTAATAAAAAAAGACTTAAATTTACATTAATATAAATTTTATTATGAAAAATTATGTTACAAAGATATAAAAATATAATTGATCTTTTAATATATTTTTCAAACATAAATTTTTTATAATAAAATTTTATAAACATGTAAATATAATTGTATAAAATACAAATTTAATTTTTCTATTTTTGAAAAAATAAAATTATATACCCTAATTTAATGGTGTACATCGAGTGAGTGCCCTTGGTGCATTGAACTGGTTTTATCAGATATTCGTTCTATTGTTTTTGCTTTTGATTCGTTTTCTATTCGTCATATTTTCAGAGAATCCAATGTTGTTGCCGATAGGGTCGCGTACCTGGCTTACAGCATCCCTACCGACGATGATCTGCTGGCTGATCCGGTTCTGGAGGATCTCGTCCGAAAGGACGCTCTAAGATGGCGCCTTCTTCGCTATGATTGCTCTATCTTAATTACTTTCCTTTCCTTGTATTCAAAAAAAAAAAAAAAATGGTGTACATCGAGTGCTACAAGTGTCACATGAGATCTGAACAGGTATCTTGATCTATCCCTCCTCATGGTCAACTTGATCTTAAAGTCAAAGTGTATGATTTCATTTTGCAAATTAAAACCTTATTTCTATGCAAAACACGAGTTCAAAACCTCAAATCTTGTACAATTTTCAACCCATATATAAAAAAGTTTGACAAAAAATAATAAATAAATGTGTTTTTTCAAAAAATAAAGGAAAAAATTGCGGTAGTTCATGATGGACTCTCTTAAGATTTGGGACTCGTTGAAAAGCTAATTAAAAAGCACAAATACACCAAACCTCCTTCACCTACTCAGGCTACTCCTTCACCTCCTTCACCTACTCCCCTCCCACCCATCAAAACCTCCGTTATATTTTAACGCCGTTTAATCTTCTCTTCCTATCGACTCCGTAACACCTAACGGCCGCCGTTAAATCTTATTCCTTCTTCACTATAAATGGCAAATCCCCCACACTCTTCACCTCCCAACCCCAACAAACTCGCAGCCCAAACCTCCGATCACAAATTCGCTCCGCCATGGATTTGGTTCTACTCCAGAAGGGGCTTTACGGCCTCTTCTTCGCGATTACAGTTGCGATCGTCATCTCGAAGCTCCGCGGGAAGAAGTACAAGCTCCCGCCGGGGCCGATCCCGGTGCCGATCTTCGGGAATTGGCTCCAGGTCGGCGACGACCTGAACCACCGGAACCTGACGGACCTCGCGAAGAAGTACGGAGATATCTTCCTCCTCCGGATGGGGCAGAGGAACCTCGTGGTGGTGTCCTCGCCGGAGCTGGCCAAGGAGGTGCTCCACACCCAGGGAGTTGAGTTCGGATCTCGGACGAGGAACGTCGTCTTCGACATCTTCACCGGGAAGGGGCAGGACATGGTGTTCACCGTCTACGGCGAGCACTGGCGCAAGATGCGCCGGATCATGACGGTACCGTTCTTCACGAACAAGGTGGTGCAGCAGTACCGCTACGGCTGGGAGATGGAGGCCGGGAGCGTGGTGGAGGATGTGAAGAAGAATCCGGAGTCGGCGACAAAGGGGATCGTGCTGCGGAGGCGGTTGCAGATGATGATGTACAACAACATGTACCGCATCATGTTCGATCGAAGGTTCGAGAAGGAGGACGATCCGCTGTTCACCAAGCTCAAGGCTCTCAACGGGGAGAGGAGTCGCCTCGCGCAGAGCTTCGACTACAACTACGGCGATTTCATCCCCATCCTCAGGCCGTTCTTGAGCGGTTACCTCAAGATCTGCAAGGAGGTCAAGGAGAGGCGATTGAAGCTCTTCAAGGACTACTTTGTCGACGAGAGGAAGTAAGTTTAATTGATCAATTTTGCTTGCTTTTGTTGATTCAGTTTTCATTGATATTGATATGTAGAACCACCACCAATCCATCATCCACTTCAGCTAACACTGATCACTGTTTTATTAAATTCAATTAATCGGAACCACTTCACGCTCAATTTCTGGTTGTGAGGTCACTTATTACATCAGCCTTTTGACCTTAGTTTAGCTAATTTTGTTTTTATACAAAGTCATCTTTAAATTGTATAGTGATTTTCAGAAGATAAAAGTCGTTGAAATAATTTGAGATTTTGGTATTCGTAGATAGAATACATTGCCACCGAAAAGGCAAAACATAGGAGTGTTATTTCCCCAAATTTCCTCTAGGCTTTAGGTAAGCGAATAAAGGGAAAGTAGATGATTGATTCAAAATAATTATTTTAAATGAAGTTATTTTACCAACTCGATTGAAAGGGAACTAAGGACTAAAAAAATATTTAACCCGTTATTTTAAGATATAAGTTAAAAAAACGACTAAAAAAAATATGGGCTCAGGTAATTCATATCTCAATTTGATCTAGGTTAACAGTGTTGGACCAACAATTGCAGAAGTATGGGTCAACCATCTTGTAGGATTAAAAAGATTCAAGATTAGGTTAATTATATAGAGGGCCTTAAAGGAAGTTCAAATTGGACCACCCAATTATCATAATCTAATTAATAGTTACATTAACTCACCATTATTAATAGTGTAGTAAACACACCATTATAAGTGGTTAGATAGTTACAAAGATCCACAAATGTGCCAACTGCCAACTTCTTGGAATCAGATTTGGAAGCATTTTGGTTCACTTGTGTAGTTTAGGATGTAGGATGGAATGGAACCTTTTTCCTGTTTTGAACTTCAATTTCAAAGCTGAGATCATCATCCTTTTGGTGCTCCTGATTACTACTGTCTATGAATTAGATCACAATCTGAATTTGGTTTGATTTTGGACATTATCTCTGTTGCGAATTACAGGAAACTCGGAAGCAGCAAGCCAGCAAGCAACAACGAGTTGAAATGCGCCATTGACCACATCTTGGAGGCACAACAAAAGGGCGAAATCAACGAAGACAACGTTCTTTACATCGTCGAGAACATCAACGTTGCCGGTTAGTTTCTCTTGATTCCCCTGCACACCACTCATTTTACATCAGATGATAATTTGTGCAATTAATATCTTACAAATTGTTTGTTTTAGCTATTAAATGGTGACAATTCATTTCCCTATCCGTTGTAGTTGGAAAACTGCATTTACTTTGTTTAATTGGCTTTGGTAGCGTGTTCACTTCAAAGCCACACATAGGAAAAAACACGTTTGTTGCTTAACTTTCTTCAAGGTTCTAGGTGTGGTTGGTGGGTTAGAAAATTGCTGACAAAGAAATTGAATTCCCCTGCAGCCATTGAGACTACATTGTGGTCCATCGAGTGGGGTATCGCAGAGCTGGTGAACCACCCGGAGATCCAGAAGAAGCTGAGGGACGAGCTCGACTCGATCCTGGGCAAGGGAGTGCAGGTAACCGAGCCAGACCTCCCGAACCTCCCCTACCTGCAAGCAGTGGTGAAGGAAACCCTGAGGCTCCGGATGGCGATCCCGCTCCTAGTGCCGCACATGAACCTCCACGACGCCAAGCTCGCTGGCTACGACATCCCGGCGGAGAGCAAGATCCTGGTGAACGCCTGGTGGCTGGCCAACAACCCGGCACAGTGGAAGAAGCCGGAGGAGTTCAGGCCGGAGAGGTTCTTCGAGGAGGAGGCGAAGGTGGAGGCCAACGGCAACGACTTCAGGTACCTGCCGTTCGGCGTAGGGAGGAGAAGCTGCCCAGGGATCATCCTGGCGCTGCCGATCCTGGGGATCACCATCGGCCGCCTCGTGCAGAACTTCGAGATGACGCCGCCGCCAGGGGAGAGCAAGCTTGATACCTCCGAGAAAGGAGGGCAGTTCAGCTTGCACATTTTGAAGCACTCCACCATTGTTATGAAGCCCAGGAATTAAAGGGGTATTTTTGGATTGAACTATCTATCTCTTTAATGTCCCCATGGTCGATCTCTTCTAAGGTTTGATTTGTTTTGATTTCCATACCATTGTTAATGATATCATCGATCAATGGGAAGAGTTACAATGGTTTCATGGAAATTTACAATAGTTTGGTTTGGTCACCAAGCTTACTCCAACAATCATCACGGTCTGTCTTTTTTTTTTTTTTTTATATTGGGCAAAAAGGGGGCAGAAGTCCCGGCAGGGACGCCACCCTAATCATCCTTTCGGATGATGTTACAGAAGTCCCTATTGAAAGGGATATTGGACATAGTACAAGTATCCATAGACTTAGCTAAATAATCGGCAGCTGTATTTGCTTCTCTAAAGCAATGTCTAAATTCCATAAATTCAAAGCTCGCCATCATGTTCCTGATGAATTCCACTTCCCGATAAATTTCCCATCTTGTTCTCGAGCTATCATTAATGCTCCTGATCACTTCTAGGCAATCTCCTTCAATTACAAGTCTCCTTAGGCCTTTTGCTATTGCTAGCTTGACACCTGCACAAAACGCAGCAGCTTCTGTTTGAATGGCAGATCTACATGAAATCTGCTTTTGAAAAATATCCAGAACCCTTCCTCCACTATCCCTAAGTATCCCACCCACTTGGCAGAGGCCAGTGGGTTTAGTCGAACCATCTACATTAATTTTGTAGGTGGTTCCAAGCGGCCTTTTCCAACCAACATTTCTATTTTTCTTCCCCCGAGTACCATCCTTTCCTTTGCCCTGGTTCATGGCCATCTGACATTCTCTAAACTGGATACAAGCCTTCATAGCCACCTGTGTCGGCGCATCAGGGGTTTTGTTCTTGAAAATCAAGTTATTTCTAGTTTCCCAGATAATTTGCCAGATGTGGGTAAGATGTTCAAAATTGCCATGATCCGGATTGGAGTTGATGAAATCTTGAATTGATGTTTGACCATTTGGGGTAGCCCTAAGCGGCATGCCTAGCATTTGTTCATAAATCGAGATCACCCTTCTAGTAAAGGAGCAATTTAAGAAAAGATGTGAGTCGTCTTCAGTATTGTCATTACAAAGAACACATTCCGATGGGACTCTGATGAAATATCTATTAAGTCTTTCCTTGGTAGCCAGAGCATCTTGCTGAATTTTCCAAATCAAATTCTTCAGTCGTGGGGGAATGTTAAGCTTCCAGCACCACTCAGCACCCACTGAATTAGACGCATAGTTATGGAATAAGTTCCTGCAGGAGGAGGTGGTGAACTTGCCATCCGGGTTCAAACTCCAAATCAATTTGTCCTTAGGGCTCCATGATGGTATAATGATCCTCTTAATCTGGGTGACAATAGATGTTGGGAATAACATTTCCAGTTTTCCAGTATCCCATTCCTTATGTTCGGTAATTAGGTGGCTAAGAAGAAGATTTGGGTCATGGTGAGCTTGCCATTGTTCCAAGGTCACATTGGGCAGCCACAGGTCTTTCCAAACCTTAATATTTCGGCCATTACCAACAATCCATAGTAAACCCTTTTTGAATTGATGTCTAAGTTGAAGTAGTCTACCAAACTGCCAAGACGGGTGAAGAGGATTAGCTTCAAAAATTTCTTCATTGTGCAAATATTTTTCCCTAATAACCTTGACCCAAATGTTCTCCGGGGATGTGATTATCTTCCATAACAACTTCATCTGGAGGCTGATGTTAACATCCTCGGCAAGTCTGAGACCAAGACCTCCTTGATCTTTCGGTTGGCAAATCCTTTCCCAGCTAATAAGAGGATTGTAGCGTTCAGATTCTAGCTTGTTCCAAAAGAAATTTTTATGGATCTTATCCATCTGATGCAGCACCCCTTTTGGGAGTAAGAAGTTTTGCATAAGGTAATTCATTTTGGAGCAAAGATTGGCCTGAATAAGAGTGGTTCGCCCCGCCTGTGATAAAGAGGATGCTTTCCATTTCGACAGCTGTTTTTTAAGGCTCTGAGTTGCTTCTTCGAACATACAGTTCTTAACTCTTCCCCTGAGAATGGGAATACCCAGGTATTTTTCAAGGTTTCTAGCGATTGGGATATTCATAGCCTGCGCAAGCGAAGAAGCTAGGGTAGAGGAAACATTTTCGGATACCTGTAGGGAGCTTTTGCTGTAGTTGATAGAGAGGCCAGAAAGGTTAGAGAAGTTATTTAGGATATTCTTGATGGTGTGAATGCACTTATGAGAGGCCGGAGCAAATATGATAGTATCGTCAGCAAAGGTTAGAAAAGGGATTGGAGTGCCATTCTTGGTGAGTTTCACTCCGACCAGTCCATCATCCAGGTTTGCTTCAACTTGTAACTCTCTAGCAAGGTTTTCCATTACTAAAATGAAGATGTAGGGAGCCAGGGGGTCTCCTTGTCGGATGCCCCTTTGGGGCTTGAACTGTTCCGAAGGGCGGTTATTGACAAGAACTGAGAAAGTTGTTGTGGTCAAGCAGGTCATAACCCATTTTATCCATCTACGGTCAAACCCGAATTTAACCAAGGTTGCTTGAATGTAATCCCATCTGATCTTGTCGTAGGCTTTCTCCATATCTAGCTTGAGGGCCATCGATCCTTTTTTACCCTTCTGTTTGTGAAAAGTGTGAAAGATCTCGTGGGCAATTAGAGTATTATCTTGGATCGAGCGGCCTTCTACAAAAGCGCCTTGGAAAGGGTTAATCAGTGTTGAAAGTATCGGTTTTAGCCTGTTAGCAATCAATTTGGTAATGATTTTATAAACAGTATTGCATAGGCTTATAGGTCTAAAATGGTTGATATTAGTGGGATTGTCAGTTTTTGGGATTAAAGCTATAAAGGTTTGATTTATTTCAGCAAGAAGTGTACCAGAGTGGAAGAAGGCCTTAACAGCCCTACATAAGCTCTGGCCAACGATGTGCCAGTACTTGGAGTAGAATTCCGGGGGATAGCCGTCTGGGCCTGGTGTCTTGTCCTCTGCCATGCTGAAAACCGTGGACTTGATCTCACTGTTAGACGGGGGTCTGGTGAGAGTGTTGTTTTCTTGGACTGAGATCTGAGGGGAAATAAACTTGATAGCTTCGTCAGTAACTATATTGGTGGGTGGTAGAACAAATCTCTCCCTCAATTCATTAGAGATGTGGAGGGAGATGTCGTTACTATCAGTGACAGTTACATTATCCTTGGTGACAAAGGCAGAAGTATGATTCTTAAATTTCTTAACCTTAACAAGAGTTTGGTAATACCTGGTATTCTTGTCGCCCAGTTGAATATGCTTTGACTTAGCCTTTTGCTTCCAGAATTTGTAATTGAAGTCCAGGAGAGCCCAACGTTTTTGTTCCAATCTTGATAATCTCATATTGTCTCTGGCTGACAATAATCCCCATGGAAGCTTAGCTTGAAGATCTTGGATTTTGAGGTTAACTTCATTAATTTGTTTAGCAACATTGTTGTGCTGGGAAGCACACCACACCTTGGTGTTTTTCTTGAGTAGCTTTTGTTTCTGCATAAACTTGTAAGCAAAGGAGCCAGTGAACTTATTCTGCCAAACCCTCTTGACCATCTGTTCATAAAAAGGATTAGAGGTCCAAGCCATCTCGAATCTGAAGGGTGTGCCTTTCGTCATATTTTTTGTACCAATTTGGAGAGTGATCGGGCAATGATCTGAGGATGAGAAGGAATGGTGCTGGACACGGATATTAGAAAACCTGGAGATAATATCATGGTGAGCAAGCACACGATCCAAACGTTCATAAATATTATTGTAGGAGTGGGGGTGTTTTCTCCAGGTGAAAGGTGAACCTATAAATGGTACCGTATGGAGATTAAGAGCAGCCTTTAGGTCCTTTAACCTTCTGAACCTTGCCAGAGAAGGAGAGGATCCCCCCCGTTTTTCAGATGAATCCTCTAAATCATTTAAATCACCCATGATGAGAACAGGTAGAACATATGAATTGACAATGTCAGAGATGTCATGCCAGAAAGCAGCTTTCTCTTGTTCAACCGAAGGAGCATAGACAAAAAGAATGGCAAAGTCAAATTGTTCAAGAGAAAGTTTAAGCAGACAGAATCTTTGTCCCTGAATTAAGACTTTGTGGTTAGATAAAACAATACTATTTTTCAATAAGATCCACAAACCACCCTTGGAGCCAATGGAACTAATGAAGGACAACTTATGAAAACCAGTAGCAAGGACCTGATTGTCGGAAGGAGGAGAGGTTGTTTTGGTTTCAGACAGCGCTAGAATATCAAGGTTATGATCTTTTCTCAATTGAGTAATCTCTGGCCAGATAAGGGGTCGTTTAGAGCCCCTAATGTTCCAATAACCAACCCTAATCATAATAAGGAAGATTAGTCATGCTACATGACTTACTGAGGCCAACCGAATTATGGAAGGTAGGGTGATAGGAAGGAGCTATTTTGTGGGTTTCCTGTGAGGGATTCAGCCTTTGCAAGAGGTAGCAAAAGTCCAGCATTTTCAGAGTCACCAAGATAGGATAAAACAAATGAAGATTAAAGTTTAATTTAGGATTACCTCGGCTGTATCTCATGTCTGTAATCCAGGTGATCCACAGCTGGTGATATTGGTTTATCAATCGTCTTTGGTATATGTAATCTGCATCTACTGATATCAATATTTGTTTGATAGGTATTGTTGTTCATAGAGTTTTTGGTAAAGGTTTTATTTTTGCATCCCTCCACACCATTGCAAAGCAAGCAAATGGAGGATAGCAAGAGATTTATGAGAAAGGGCAGCCAGAAACACTTACCTTGTTGGCTAAGTAGGAGAAGCGTTTTACAGTTGGTGTAGCTGCTGACGCCACTGACTCTGAGCATCCCATGCCCATTTCTAGGTGTGGGGCTGCATTTTGCGATGAATAAGCATACCTGAATACATAAGAATTGTATTGGGGAATATCTAGTCCAGTTTAGGGAGAGATTTAGGAGAATGAAAACGGCTATCATGCAACAGATAAGCATAATTCTATAAGTACCAGTGGCAATGTAATTGCTAAATCCATGTTCTAGAGAAGTAGCCTTCATATTCATATCAAATTTAAAACCATAGTTCCCAACAGCATATTGAAAATTGGGGAACCAGAGGGCAAACATACAACCATGGAAGTTAGAGAAACAAGCATAATTGAACAAAGGACTAAAACAGCAAATATTAGGACTAGCCAGCAGGGGGTAAAAGGTGGGATAACACCTATTGTTATTTAAGAGTGACTGTCCAAAACGAGCGACAGTCATGCCCCGAGTCCTTTGGAACCGCATCATCAATTCTTCTTCTTTTTCGGCTTCTTGTTAGCCGGAGATGAGGCCTCATCTTGGTCCTCTTCTTCTTTGCGTTTGCTTTGTTCTATGGCATTGAACATGTCCACCTCCTCAGGAGACCTAATGACGATTCCTCCCATTCTTTTCACCACTGAGTTGTCAGAGCGGAGGGACAGATGCGAGCCTTCAGATTCAACCCCCGTGTCGATCATTTTTCCTTTAGCTTGGGCTTTCAGAAACGCTTCATAATCAGCCTCCGACAGGTAGTTGGCTGGGTTGGCAGCAGCAGGGGGCGCCGAGGCCATCAAGGTGTGGAGAATGGATGGGGCAATCACAAATGGTGGAGTGCTTGAATCACTGGCTAACTTAGCAACGTTGGCATTGTTGAGAGCAATGAGGTGGTTGATGAGGTCGTTAGGGGTAACTTGAGGGAGATTCGGAACAGGGGGACATCTTGGGAGGGAGTTGACAGGCGCTGAGGTGGGTAGGAGGCCAAAGTCGCCTTGTCGGGGAAGCATGGATTGGGAGATAATTGGGTCAAGTTCAGCTTGAGTGAAGGGAGTCAGGGTGCTGGGCAGATTAAAGAGTTTAGGGTCATGCCTGCTATGGTTGAGAGACGGGGGAAGGGCCAATAGATCAACACTGGGGTTCTCCTCCAAAACCAAATTGAATTTGCGAGGTCGTGGTGCATTCAGAGGGCAGTCGTCATACACATGGTCGAGACCTCCACAGCAACCACAGCCGTCAGAGAAGTCCTCGTACCAAATGCGCAGCTTAATGGCTTCGTTCTCATTCTTGCGAATGTGAACACAGGTAACCAGCTTGTTCAGGAGAGACACATTGATGCACGCACGAGCAAATCGGAGTTTGTTGCGTATGTTTGAAACCTGATCAATTCTGATCAGCGTTCCCACCCCTCCAGACGCAAGGATGAAAGTTATTGCCTCGGCAGTATAGAATTGGTGGGGAAGCCCGGGGATCCTAATCCAGACATCAGCATGTGTAGTATCTTCATCCATGGGGTTGAAGGAATCCGACCACGGGTAAATAGCCATTAGAGAGCCTTGGACGTGGTAAGGTCTGTTGCTCCAGACAACTGCTCGGTCCTCTCGGTTAGCAAACCGAAAGATGAACCAATCATTTCCGATTGTGTCCACCCCCCAGCTGCCTTTGAGAGCCTTCCATTCAATCTTCATCTTGCCTGCAACTTGTTTGAGGTCCACCGGATTTTGGACAAACCGGCCAACCAAACTGAATTCGGAGAGCTTGTTATGCAAGTCCTTTACACCAGGGACAGTGTAAGGATCCATGATCTGGCTAGCAAAAAGATGGTTAGCGTCCATGGGGGGCGCCGAGTTCAGAGGGGTGGCATGAAGGGGAATCTGCTCAGTGGAATGAGAGGCCTGGCCATGGGTATCAAGAGCAAGTGAGAGGGTAGGTTCAGTAGTGATTTCAGAGGTGGCTACAGCAATGATTTGGGAAGGAATAGGCATGGTTTCCAGGGGGATACCATTCCTAGCATTGTTGATTAGCGCATCAACATACGATTGCTGAGCATCCATGATGAAAGACAGAATAAGCAGTGGAAAGTAGAAGGATGAGAGCTGAATGAGGAGTGGAGAAGATTGAGCACTATCCCCAGTATTTATAAACTCCAATCTATGACAGCAAGTGAACTCAGAGAAGATCGATCGGATGAAATCTTTGGGAAACTCCATTAAGCAATTGAGATTTTTGAAGTAGGAAATAGGGGTAATCATACCTTTGTATAGATTTAGCCAGTAGGAAGTCTTGGGAACCAAAAGAATTCCGGCTAGATACATTCCCTTTGTTGCTGATTTCTTGCTGTAGAGGATAAAATCTTCGCTTTTCGCTTTGGTATCTCCGAAATTTCCGATTGCCAAGGTGAAGAGATCCAGTTGATGAGATTTCCCCATATCCACCGTTAGCAGTTGGCCAGTAATTGTTGCTGATTTGTAATAATGCCTGCATAAACTAGGATTAGGCCCATCATTAGTGACAAGTTTAGAGTAAAAAGTAATCTTTTTGGAAAATTGTTTGAGCAGTAAATGTTTTAAAGGTTGAAGGTTGGGTGCCCAGAAATACAAAACTCGAAGAGTTTCATATGAATGGGACTTGAAAGCGGCATTTAATCCTTGGTGTTGATTAAAGCCGAGTGTGATTTTGGGACTGTATCCAGCCAGTAAACCGGTGTACACAGCACCATCCACACACCATCTGTTAATGTTAGGGGTTATTCGAGAGCCCAGGTTGTTGTTGAGAGTTTGATTTGTGATGAAAGCTAAAAACTTGTATATAACATTAAAGTAAAAATTGGAAGCAGGGAAAAGATTGCATCTGGTTATAGCACTTGGATTATCAGGAAGGGGAGGAAGTGGAGAGGAATCCAATCTGGGAGAAGATTGCCAAAGGCAATCAACCCCAGATCGAATCAAGCAAGCAAAGATCCAACCTAGAGACAGTGACGGAGGAACCTAGGCAACCCAGAAGAGAGTCAAAAAAGATTATCAAAGATACTACATCCTTGAATAGGTAAATAAAGAGCGGCCATTCCGTTCATAAATAAGTGACGTTTGACTTTTTGACACGTTTTTAAGTAGTTAAAAACTATATAAAATATTAAAAAATTAATTGATTTTTTTAATAATTTTATACACATTAGTTATAAGTTTAAAATTATTTTAAAAAATTAATAAAAAAAGTTAATATTTATATAGTTTTTACCTTCTTAAAAAACGTGTCGAAAAGTCAAACGACACTTATTAATGAATAGAGAGAGTAAGTGTGAAATTATTTTAAAAATGTATTAAAAAGTTTAATATTTTAATTATACTCTTCGTCTCAAAATTTAGGTCGTTTTAGTTCTTTATTTTTGTATCAAAATAGATGTCATTTTAGGTTTTCTAGGTAGGGGATAGTAATGATTTGTATTTATTTGTGTGTTTTTAATTTTTTTTTTTTAAGATTTTGATTAATTAAAAAAATAGTATAATGGGTATTAAAAAAATAAAATTTATAAAAAAAATAGTGAAATGATGATGTTGATGGATGATTGAGTGTTTTCTTAAAACTTGTGTAAAATCCTAAAATGACTCAAATTTTAAGACGGATGGAGTATTGTTTAAATTAACACCTAAAAAAATGTACGTAAATAGTAAAACATTAAATTTTAATTAACTGATGGAGGGAGTAGGGTTTTGTATTCGGGAGACAACAAATTAACGAGACGAAATATGTGCCTAATTGGTGTCACTGATCTTTCACTTAAGAAATCTTAGAGCAGCCACAACGGGCGTTCTCTAATTCATTTGTAAGAAATTTAATAGTATTTTAATTTATCTGTACAAAAAATGGTTAAAGAACGACGTGACAAGTTTATTAGTAAGGAATGACTAAACACGGAGGAAAAGAGGGGGTGGGGACCACTACTGCACATCTCTGAAAAAAGGAGAAGGGGTGTGTTGTGGGAAAACGCGGCGTTTTGATTTCTTAGCCAACAAAAGTGTGAGTTTCATTGAAACTCCAGTCAAAAAATAAAAGCAAATAGCCAGGTGGATTTTATTATTTTCATTTAATTGATGTGGATGGATAATGAATAAAAAATAAGGAACCATGATGAGTTTTAGGAATGTGGTTATAAAAGTATAATGAGTTTCTTAAATAAAATAATAATAAAAAAAGATAGAAAGTGGAGTTAAGGAACCATTATGGGTTCGAGGGATGCGGATGCTCTTATAAATGTTTAATTATTAATCGTTTTTCCCCCAAATTCTATCAATGCTCACTTTCTTTATATAAAAAATATAGGTAAATATTGAAGTTGATTGAAACACATATACACTCTAATTAAACACCTACTTATATAATAAAAAAAGGAGCGAAAATGAGCAACTCCATTCAATTTAGAGCACCCACGTTGGGGTGTTTAAAGAAGAAAAATAAGGAACTTAACAATAAAATAATAAAGGAGAGAGATGTATTATTAAGGAATGATGTGATAAATTTGCTACTAAAAAACCCTTAAAAACCAAAGAAAGAAAGAAGGTTGGAGGCATATGTGAGAGGATAGGAAAGAGAAAGAGAGGGGTTTTGGATACGGGGTGGAGCTATTTTTAATTTTATATTATTTAGTTTATAATAAAATGGATTGTAGGGATGTGAGTACAAAATTAAATTAGGTTTATTAAGAAGAGAGAAAAATAAAAAGAAGAGTTAAGAAACTGAATTGGGTTCCATAGGTGCGGATGCTCTTAGCAATCTTTCCTAACAGAACGCATAAAAAGGATAATTTTGTGTTTTGAAAGTGGTAGAATAAAATAATAGTGGATCGGTAAACAAATAATGAAAGGGGGTTTGGTGAGTTAAGCGGCTAGTTATTCACTTATTTGTAGTGGGAGAGTTGGTGATATGGCGCCGATCGACCTGTGGCATACCCGCAGCCACCAACGGGTTGCTGGTTGGTGGGTTCGGTGGGCTGTGGGCACGTGACTTTTCTTACCATCATCCTTTTAATTTTAATATTTTTTAAAAAATATATTTTTTTATAAGGAAAAAAAAAATCAAGGTCAGACAAAACTGAACCTCGAAGGGCCGACAAGTCGGCAGACGGAAAACCGTCTAAACAAACAGAAAATACAAAGATGGTGCAGATACAAGCAACAACACTCTACCAAGGCGAAACAAAATACAATCAGACCGAAAAGGGATGAGGACATAGACGAAGGACAAAGCCAAGCTCTCCTCGGAAGCACCACCGCAGGCCAGCAGCACATCAGGATACACATGTGGGCAGTGAAGACGAACCTCCAAGGAAACAGACTTCCGGAAAAAGGAGACGCCTCGATACACACTGCCACGGCTCCAGCCTGTCCCGACTCCGACTGCGAGAACCCCATCTCACAGAAAGAAAGACCAATCACGCCAACACGCAGAGCCACACGTCGCCTGAATCGAACGCACCAGAGATCCAATCGGGGAGAACAACCCGACTGGAATTTATTTATTAAAGTTAAATATTATTATTATCTCTAATAATAAATTTGAATATAGTTATATAAAGATGAATATAGTTATATAGAGAACGGGCCAAGCCCAGGCTTGGCAGGCCCAAAGAAGGAAAGAACCCTGAACAATCAGACGAACGGAAAGATCAGCGTTAAGATGAGCAATCGGAGCCAGAGGTAGAACATCCTGGAGCAAAGCCCCAAGGGAGGCATCCGAAATCGCCGACATGGGGCAAGGGCAGGGATCCGACGAGAGGGCAAAACCCAGCAAGCAAACGACACAAGGGGCGAGTAGAGGCGGAGAAACTGAAACAGACCCGAGGTGCAGGCGACTCCAACCAAACCCACACCCAATCGAGCGGAACGACAAGGGGGTGAGGAAGGAGGGAACAAGAATGGAGGGGAAGAGGATCCCAATTCGATAGTAATCTCGAAAAGATTTTTAGCAGATGAAGGTAAACGAATTGGGGCAAGGCAAGAGGGACGAAACCCAGAGACCGAGAACCCCAATTGGTTATCGAGATAGGGGATAGAAGAGGAGAGCATGCTCGAACCAGGCCGAGAACCACCAATAGAGCCAAGGCGAACTCAGATCGACGGCGAAACGAGCCAAGGACGCTGACCATGAATAGACATAGAGCAAAACCGGATGGGTTGGGGCTCCCGAAGGAGGGTTGAGGCTCCCGAAGGAGGATTTCCCACTTTCAGCGGAGATTTTCGACCACCATATAGGTGGTTGTTTGGGGCGCCAGGGGAGTACCCCGATGGAGTTTTTACTTCTCAAAATGAGAGCTTTTTTCCCGTCTTCCTTTTTTTAAAATATGTTTTTTCATGAAAAAATTATACAAATATATAAAATTAGTTATTTGTAACATAAATATATTTTTTTTAATTTTTTTATCATATACTCCCTCCGTTTCCTTTTAAGTGACTTTTTCAAGTCATGCACGTAGTTTTAGAACGATAAAAACTATATTAAATATTAATAATTTTATAATATTTTTTAATAATATGATACTTATCACCAATA
Source organism: Persicaria maculosa (assembly GCA_963922045.1). NCBI lineage: Eukaryota > Viridiplantae > Streptophyta > Magnoliopsida > Caryophyllales > Polygonaceae > Persicaria > Persicaria maculosa. The sequence continues at coordinate 13,232,341 of OY998252.1, forward strand.
AGTATGAGATTATCGAAAAAAATATTTTAAAAAATTATTATTTTATATAGTTTTTCCTACCTTAAAAAACGTGCATGAATAGTAAAACGTCAATTAAAAGTAAACGGAGGGAGTATATATTTAACAAAAATAATTTTATGTCACACATAGGGGTGTCCAATGGGTTGTAGAGGATTTTCACTCATCACACTACTCCAATTGAAAATCAAACTCAGATCGATCCACCCGTCTCAACGTACTCCAATTGAAATTAGGAAATTATAAAAACTCAACTAGGTATATAACAAATCATAGTTTATGGTACGTTCAGTGTTTAGGTTAAGCTCCGAGTCAGCTACTTGTAATCAGTGGCGGAGTCAGAAAATTTTGTTCCGTTCAAGTTATTGTGTCATAAGCAACTCAATTTTTTTTTTAATGCATGAGAGCACGCTACTCTTTCCGTGCTTATAGTGAGTGCTCTACCAAACAAGCACGCTTAAAAAATAACCGTGTTCTGAGTATTTAAGTATGGTTTTATATAAAGTGTTCTTAAAATTGGTGTAGAGTCGGATAGGAAGCGTGTGGTTTGAGCACGTACATTTTTATACGTAAGTGTGCTTACTTTAAGCACGCTTACGTATAAACTTGAAATGGATAGGAGCTTCAGATTCCTGGTGTAATACACGAGCTAGCACTTATGATATTATGAGGAATAGATATGGAGATAGTGTGTCGCCTTGTCTAAGTCCCCTTTGTGGTGAAAAAATGTCAGTTGGCTCATTATTAACTAGAACTGAATAGCTGACTGTGGTAATATATTCCTTTATCCATCCAGTAAACTTTGGTGAGAAATGGCACCAGAATCCTCTTCCTTGCGTTTGCAGATGACTTAGTCATTTTTGCATCAGCCACAAAAATCGCATGTGACCAGATTAATAAAATACTATCCGAATATTATATACTATTAGGGCAGAAAGTAAACAGGCATAAATCGCACTTCCAAACAACAACAAACATGACAGCCGAACAAAAAACTTTAATTCAGAATGAGTTGGAAATCAATTACGCAACCAATTTAGGCCCTTACCTTGGATGCCCCATTATATGTGTTAAAGTAATAAAGGATACCTTCTCAGCTCTTCTAGACACAACAAAAACCCAGCTCACTAAGTGGAAAGCTAACTATCTATCACAAGTTGGTCGTTGTACGTTAATTAAGTCCACGCTAGCGGCTAAACCTTTACACCTCATGCAATGTTTTCTTCTACCTAGACAAACACATATAGAACTAGACAGAATAAATCAAAATTTCCTATGGAATAAAGGCCCGACCCATAAACCACTTATCAGTTGGTTTGAAGTATGTAAAGAGAAATCCCATGGTGGCCTTGGCCTTAGAAACTCTAAGGATATGAATAAAGCGCTACAATTAAAATTCATATGGAAAATCCTAGCAGAACCAGAAAATCCATGGGTTACCTTTTAATCAAGGACAAATACCTAAAAAACCAAAATATATTACAATACCAGAAAAAAGGGAATGCATCGTGGCAATGGAACCAGTTAACTAAATTAATCCCCTTATTTAAACAAGGATTACGGTGGTCAGTGGGCGATGGGAAACACATGAAGTTCTGGACTGATCACTGGATTGGCCAAGCACCACTTATAAACATGATAAATGACCTCACGATAATTGACATACACACTACAGTAGCAGACTTTATAACACAAGATAAAAATTGGAACTCTGGAAAACTATTATCCATGCTTCAAAACATATTACCCAAGGAAACATTAGACACAATAATATTATCCCCAATACCCAAGAATATTCACATGGACAGACTATATTGGAAATGGAGTAGAAACGGTTGGTTCAGCAAGAGCTCCACTATAAATATGATAAACAACTCGAAAATGCATCAAAAGTCTGATTTGACATGGATATGGAAAATTGAAGCACCCTCGACTAACATTGATGCGATTTGTCTTCTATACCTACATGATGTGATCATAGTCTTCAATGAGCTCGAATCTTTTATCTTACAAAGCTATGTTGCCGGGGGCGAACATCAACCCTCGTTTGAGAAAACAGCATGGCGACACCATGGTATTTTGGCTCTTTCGGGCTGAAAAAAATTCCGATTGAATCCAATGAGCACTTTTTGGAAAGCTATTTTAAATGGCTACAACTTCCATGAAGAACACTTCTCCTAAATCAGCTTTGAAGATGCTCGAATTCGACAATCTTTCTCGCAGCTCAAATCTGGACATTTTTCATGCTTTTATTTATATCAAAAAATAATCCCACATCGTTTAGAGATGTTTGAGGCTTCTATTTTAATCCTATATATTGTTTGTAAAACCTTCATTTTAAATCAAGTCAAATTTAGTTGAGTTAAAGCTTAAGCCACTAATAGCTTCCTATGATTCCGGGTTAAGGATCGAGTTCTTGGTGAGAGGCTAAGAGCGAACCCTTTGGTGAGAGGCTGAGGGTGTCACCCTAGTGAGAGGCGAAGGTGTCAAAGGGTCGAGGTCCTCGAAGTGCGATTCCGAGATCGAGTGTAGGGGATTCAAGGGTGAGAGGCTTGCGAATCTTGCTCCACATATCCTTTTTTCTGTTTCCAAAAATCCCAAAAATTATCCCCACAAAAAGAGTGTTCGAAAGCTCGAGCCTTGGTCAATCCGGTTCGCGGTTCTCGTCAAGTGGTATCAGAGCTAATCGACTCGAGTCCATCAAGCTTTCGATAGTTGAGTTGTTTCTTCCTAGTCAAAATGTTCAAGAAGACAAGTTTCAAGCCTTTGTCCGAAGAGTACATCCGATGAGCCATTCGAGCCTATGATGATGGGTATCTTCATTGGAGCGACATGGATGGGGCTACATATGATGTTTTTGATCAAGAGCTTCGAAGGAGATATCGAAAGAGAAGGGCTCGAGAGGATGAGGGTTGGCGTAAGAAGAAGGTTGAACCACTTTGGAAAGAGATCCGCAAGCTCACAAAAGACTCAATGCAACAAGTACGGGAAATGCGAAAAGTCGTCAACACACTGGGGTCGACGCTATCGAAGCCCAAAACAGCCCCACCCTCTTCAAAGATGACATCCTCTACGGACATGGGCAAGACACTTGAGATTAAAGAAGGCAAGTCCGATGATGTTCCTATTGAGATTGCGAAGGCCAACCCTAAACTTAAGAAAGATGAAGAAATCATCCAAGTTCCCAATGTTGCGCTTTCCATGAAGGAGAAACGAATGCCAACCGACATGCCTAGGTTTCTGAATTCCATGTCAAGTAAGTTCTTAGATTCGACTTCTTTCATTCCGTCTTGCTTGCCTTTCACGATTCAAGAAGAAGAAGGGATTCAAGATCCTATCAAGGAAGAAGAAAAATGTCCGAAGGAGTCGCTTGTTTTCATCACGGATTCGAGGACGAATCCTTTTCAAGGGGAGGAGGATGATTGGATCCTAGTCGTCAATGAGCTCGAATCTTTTATCTTACAAACCTATGTTGCCGGGGCCGAACATCAACCCTCGTTTGAGAAAACAGCATGGAGACACCATGGTATTTTGGCTCTTTCGGGCATCGTAAAATTCCGATTGAATCCAATGAACACTTGTTGGAAAGCTATTTTAAGTGGCTACAACTTCCATGAAGAACAATTCTCCTAAATCAGCTTTGAAGACGCTCGAATTCGACAATCTTTCTCGCAGCTCAAATCTGGACATTTTTCATGCTTTTATTTCTATCAAAAAAAAATCCCACATCGTTTAGAGATGTTTGGGGCTTCTATTTTAATCCTATATATGGTTTGTAAAACCTTCATTTTAAATCAAATCAAGTTTAGTTGAGTTAAAGGTTAAGCCACTAATAGCTTCCTATGATTCCGGGTTAAGGATCGAGTTCTTGGTGAGAGGCTAAGAGCGAACCCTTTAGTGAGAGGCTGAGGGTGACACCCTAGTGAGAGGCGAAGGTGTCAAAGGGTCGAGGTCCTCGGAGTGCGATTCCGAGAGGATTGAGATCGAGTGTAAGGGATTCAAGGGTGAGAGGCTTGCAAATCTTGCTCCACATATCATTTTTTCTGTTTCCAAAAATCCCAAAAATTAGCCCCACAAAAAGAGTGTTCGAAAGCTCGAGCCTTGGTCGATCCGGTCCTCGGGTCTCGTCACTACGAGCATGATTCTTTTGCGAAAGTTGAAGGTGATCCCTTTTTGTGTTATTGAAGCGAAAGTGATCTTAATACGAGTTGGATTAATTATGTGAAAAAAGGGTTAGTAACAATTAGGGTTTATGCGAAAGCCTCTATATTCCTATTTGTTAATAACGAAAGTTATTTGATGAAAAGTATGGTCTTTTATGCCTTTATGTGTTACTTTACATGGTTATCGTTGTGGTGTTGAAACCCTGATCTTGGAAGTATTTTAGTTTATTGATTTATTTCACCAATTTTGTGTTTGCTTTCGTTTTATGCAATTTAAAGTCTCGATCTTTAGTTTCTGTTTTTACTCAAAATCGACTAAACTTGGTCGACGTCAAGGACTGTTGGTCGACGTCGAGGAAGCCTGGTCGAGATCGACTACTCTGTTTTGGTTTTCGCTTTCTGCTTGTTTCTGTTGTCTGTTTTACTCGATAGTGTGGTCGACGTCGAGGACATCTGGTCGACGTTGAGTATGCTTCTGGTCGAATTCGCATTGTTTCTGGAACTGAAAAGGCGGGCGCTGGCATGCTTCCTTTTGGATACGATACTGACTACCTTCTACAACAACGGGAGGAAGTCTTGTATTTATTTGCTGAGACAGGGAGTCAGTTTGCTTTATATTTTATTTATATTTCATACTTGACCATCCTCCTGCAACAACAATGTCAGAGGGTTTGAATCATTATACGTGGCGACGTCAGTAAAGAGGTGCTTGGCCAGCGAGCTGCTTGATCTTGCTTGTAGGATGAGATGACATGGGGATTTTACTCGTTTAATATAGGTGGCATGCTTGCAAGTATTAGATTTCTGACCGCGATCTTATGTGCGGTTTAATTAGAGGAGCCCTTTGATTATGGTTCGTAACGAAGGGCTCGCGAATGGAACCATACTTGGTGTGTCTTTTGCGTTGGGTGAATTTTATGTGATGTCATGTCTCTATTAATTAAGGGAGCTATTTTCTAGGGCAACGTCACTAAGTTTTTCCTTTGATGACAATAGTAGTTACACTGTTTTTATGGTGAAGACATCACTAATAACATTTTTATATTCATCTCTTAATGTATCGTAGGGCTTTCCATTGGTGAGAATAGTGGTTACATTTTTTTTATGATGGTGACAACTATATTTGAACTTTGTCATGACTTATATTGAACACTACATGTTCTTTTGATTAGTACTAACCCTTATAAGGTTTTTTTATCCCCTTATCCTAGGGTTTTCGTCTAGTGACAACAGTGACTTCACACTGTTTTTATGGTGATGAACTAGGGTTGTGCAGAAAAATACGACACGGTTGACACGATACGAAACCGCAACAAAACGATACGAAAAAACACGAAACGATATAGATACGACACGATTATGACACAAAACGGTAAAACACGACAATAATCGTGTCGTGTTCGGATTGGCATTTTTCCCTTATCGGGTATCCGACACGAGACGATAAGTTTTTTCTTTAAATATTAACAATCTGGAATAATAGAAATATAATAACTGCCGTATGAAATCATAAAACGCCGCTAGCCCAGTTGGTTTGGGCGTGGCCGCTTTCGTGTGGACGTAACAGTGAAGTCTAGAGTTCGAATTCCAGAACTCTAACCTTTTTTATTTTTTTTCCTTCCGTTTTTTAATTATTTTTTTAAATATTAAGTGGGAGCTGTCTAGGGTTTAATCTCCTTCACCCTAACTCGCCGTTGCCGCTTACTCTTCTTCTTCAATCTTTATTCTTCTCAACGGCCGTTGCTCTCAACCTCTACACTCGTCGGCTCGCCGCCATCCAGCCCACGGTTCGCCAGTTGCTCTCAGTTAGCCCACATCGTCGTCGCCGCCGCTGCCTATCGCCTGTCAAATCCTCTCGTAGAGTCGTAGTCTCTCTTGCTTCAGATCTACATCCGACACTTGCCTCTTCTTCTTTAATCATCTCTTCAATCTTCTTCTTCTTCAATCAGTTGCTCTCAGCCTTCAGACTCGCCGCCCAGCCAGCCCACGGCTCGCCGATTTCTCTCAGCCAGTCAACATCACCGTCGTCTGTCGAGTCCCCTCTCGTAGTCTCTTAATTGCTTCAGATCTACATCCGGCGCTTCAGGTCGTCGTCGACCTCGCTCTACGCTCCCTTCAGATCTGGTAAGTTGTTTCAAGGCTCTAGTTGCTCGTCTGATCGTTGTTGTTTTTCAATCAATGGTTCGATTATGAGTAACGTATTAGAGATTGTGGCCTGTGGGATTGGAAAATTGATCGATGTTGTTTTTCAATTTGTATTGTAGTCTGTAGAAGCACGGAGCCAGTTGCAATTTAAAAAAAAATGTTTTATACAAATATCGTGTCGTGTCGTGTTATACGGGTATCCGACACGAAACCGTGTCGTGTTATCGTGTCGGATACCCGGTAGTTATCGTGTCGTGTTCGGATCGGCACTTTTCCCCTTATCGGTTTCGTGTTTTTACCGTGTCGTGTCGTGTCGGATACCCGGTTATGCACAGCCCTATGATGAACCACTAATAACACTTTAGAAGTGATTGAATATGTTGATGAAAAGTTGTCAAAAAAAAAAGTTGTCACTACATGTTTCTTTGTTAGCTTTAGCCCCTCTAGCGTTTGTGCTTTTCTTGTCCTAGGTTTTTTTGACAGCATTGTTTACACTTTTTTTTTTATGGTGGTGACACCAGTAATAACACGGGAAGAATTTGAGAATGGGAATGGGTAGGTAACAATCAAAGAAGATTTTGATCTCATCCCGCCGCTTATCTCTGCAAATTTGAGACTACAATTTCATAATAAAAAAAACTAGAAAAAATCCTAATCCATAAGAGGAGGATCTGGATTCGGCGAACAGACAGCTTTATCCTTCGAGTTTCTTCTCCCTCGTTCTCCAATTTGTGACGGTTCTCAATAAGGTGGGTTTAATAATCGAGACTGGATCTTTTTTTTTTCTCACCCTTTTCCTCTCTAAATAACTCGTTTCTGAATTAGGTTTAGGGTTTTTGGATGAGATTTATTGTCAGAGGTGGAGGAATTGAGGTATGGAGATCGATGGCGATGGTGAAGACGATGGTGACAGGGAAAAAGATCCAAAGATTGTTGAGTGCGTAATCCCGATCAACGAAGATAGGCGAAGATGGGAGCAAAAAACTGGCGACGATGGAGATTTGCGCAAACTTGGCATTAGGGGTGTTATTCGAGCCGAACGTGTAACACCCGGTCCCACATCGGATATCATAAAGATGTTGGGAGTGATTTATAAGTGATTCAAGCCCTTCCCATGTCACAAGAGCTCTTCCTTTTCAGGCTCCAAGTGAGGACAACGGACCTGAGAGGGCTAGGTGGCATGGGTTGGCGCCTCTTAAGACCCCGGGTCTTACAGATGATATCAGAGCCGACTCTGGGCTCGGAGGTGCGCCGACAGTATGCTCGGGTACGCTCCTCCCGGAGAGCAGTCCCTTGGGCCTGACGGGGTCGTCAGTGCTTTAAGTCAAGCTTAAAGGAAATTTTAGAAAGCTCGGATAGCTCGAATTTATAGAAAGCTTGACTTGTTCGATTTAGGCCCGGAGAGCAGTCCCTTGGGCCTGATGGGGTCGTCAGTGCTTTTAGAAATTCCATAAAATTCGAGCTATTCGAGCCTAAATCGAACAAGTCAAGCTTTCAACGGAGTTTAAAATTCTGTTCAAGCTCGACTTGTTTAGATAAGTGAACGAGCTCGAGTCGACCTTTTTCGAGCCAATCCCAAGCCGAGCTCGAGTCATTTAGTTCATATAACAGCCCCTACTGGCATGAGCACATTAGTACTGGTGTTCAGTGAGGCGAGGATTGAAAGATAGCATGCTAGCTCTCAGATCCTCAAACCATTCGTTGTAATCCTCAAGATCCACCCTTTGCTCGATCTTGTTAAATTCTGTTACAATTTCAGTTTCACGCCGATCCCCGAATCTCAGACACAGGTCATCACAAAATTCAGTCCATCTAACTCTCGGTTTTGTCATTGCATACCCCTGTAACAAAATATTTGCCTTAACATTGAGGTGCATCGCTGCAATCTCAACCTTCTGAGCCTCCGGAATTGCAAAAATTCCAAAGAACTTTTACGTTTCCTAATCCAATTTTGAGGTCTTTTCCCATCAAAACAAGGAAAATAAATCTATGGACATCTATTACCTCGAATGCCGTCGAATGGTACTCCCATCTGATTGCAATCTTGCTGCCTTCCCTGTTGACTTGGGTGACCATGGAACGCTCTATGAGGTGGCCCCATTCCTATTACTGATGGCCTGTCACCACCTGCAAATGAAGACTCCGGATCTTTCTGCAATCGCCGATCATCACGATTACTTGAACCAGTATTAGTGTAGTAATCGCGATTACTTCTCTTTCCGCCTGGATCTTGCTCTTCTGGTGGCACTTCTTTCTGTGGCGGGTTACGAACGAAATATGCAAGTTCTCCAAAAGGCGGTCCGTTTCCAAGCGCAATTCATACATTTCCTTAGCCTAATCCATCAAATGCTTCTTGAATTATGCCAATTCCCGCGCATGATCCTCACGATGCCTTTGCGAATCCGCTACAAATTGCACTATCGAATTTTCAATTGCCTTCAAATCTTCCCTAACCGACTTCAATTCCTCTCTGAATTCTTGAATTTTCAGTTCCGTCGATTTCGATCTCGTTCCTTCTACCATGGTTGCGAAGTGCTGCGTTGTCGAGAAAAGCGCTCTGATACCAAATTGTTATGACCCGTGCTCCAGCTCTGGATTGAGCTAGTGATGATGACGATGGTTGTACAGGAAAAGAATAGAGGAAGAGGGGATGAGAGATAGACAGAAGAGGTGAGATGTGAGAATAGAGAGACAAAGGTAGGAGGAAAGTTCAGTTGATTAATCGATGCCCAATTCAGTTACATATCCCCCTATTTATACATCTCCTATGCAAGGGCATAACAATTCTACCCAATTCATCTCTTTCTCTACTGCATCTCATCATTTCTCGTTGTTAACGGATATATGAACGCCGAGTTGAGACCACGACGACTCGTGAATGGACGTCAACGGTTTGTGGTAACTTGGGGCCAGCGATAATTGTTGGTAGGTGTCATCAGTTGGTGTTGATTTACAAAAGTAGTTTTTGTAAACCCTTCAATTCATTTCAATTGGAGTCAATTCAGTGAATAGGTAAGCATCTGGCTGTTTGAAAATTCTTTGATTTTCGAATTGAATGTGCAAAAGTAGTTTTTGTTGGTAGGTGTCATCAGTTGGTCTCGATGTGCAAGTGATTTTGGTTTTGCAGGGAATATAATTAATTTAGGGTTACAAGGTTTTAGTGTCTTTAAAATTCCCAAGTAATAAGGTTTATGAGTTGTTTCGAATTGCGATTTTCAAGTGAATCGTTGTCTGGTTTTCTATTTGTTAGGAAAGAAGGATTTTATATTTTTGCAAGTGACTCAGAAGTGTTGTGTAACTGGACATTGGTTGGTTGATTTCTATATTGCTCAATAATTCATTACTCGAATGAATTTATCTGATGAATTTTTCTTTTTTTTTTTGCTTATGCAATTGAATTTAACATCCAGTGAGTGGGAACGTATTTTGGGGAAGATGAAAAGATGAAAATAAAGAACTAGAAGCTAATCATCTCTCTTCTATAGTTTTCAAATAAGCCCTTGGGAGAAGAAGACAAGGGCAGTGTCGACTGTCGTGTCGTTCCTTGTTGGAGTGATGCTTTTTCTCTTTTTCCTTGTCCCTTTTCGTCAAACCATGTTTGACAACGGGGGTAGGTTGATGGGGATGGAATTTCGGGGTGGACCGGGTGAAATTTTGAATCCAGTTTAATCCCGTTCGTGTTTGGTTGTGAGTTAAAATTTATAAGATGGAAGTCACTGAAAAAGATATATTTGCCCCCACTCATTGACATGAAAGGACAAAAATGTCCCTCCCACATACCCTCAATTCAAACCCATCTTCCTCCCATCATTTCATCCGATTGGAAGAGCTCTGTCAGCAGCGAGAGGAGGATGAGAACGGTGGCGCGGATTCAGTGATTGATGGAGTGAACCCAGATCCGGTGGAGCAGCCACCTGGGGAGAGCGAACCTGCATCATGGAATGAACCCAGATTTGGCGATTGATGGAATTGATGTCGATGACGGTGTTGGTGGGTTGGGTGATGATCCGGTGGAGCAGCCACCCATGGTAAGCGACCAACACCCCAGTCTCGACGGCACCAGCAGGTCTAGCACCCAATCCTGAACTTCCTTCTCCATCGATCAATCTTAACTTCTTTTTTAGGGCTTTGATTTAATTAGAAATTAAACGCGATGAGAGTGAAGATTTCAGAGGCCGATACGAGAGAAATTAACAGACCGTCGAAATGGCGGTGTATTGCCTTTGGTCAATTGGAGAGGTAGTGCGGAGGGGCAAATCTGGGCACCCCACATTCCCATCCAGTCCATCCCTCTTCGATCAGGTGCGTGTTGCACCCCCTCTCATCCCCTTCTTCCCATCCTCCTCCACCCCCCGCATCCCCTTGCCAAACACGCGGGCGCGGAACCCGAAAACCCATCCCCATCCCCGGCACCCCCTCGCACCCTCTGCCAAACACGGCCAAAGTCTCTGATCAACCCTTAGCCTTCCTTGTTACTTCTTGTGTTTAGATACAAATTTTAGTTTATGCTACTTGGGATTCTGATCAAATTAAAATTGCTTGCAAGTTTTAATTCTATAAATTTGTTTATTCTGATGGTTGTGCTATGTTAAAATTTGATTAAATTTAGATTGGTTATGCATCTTATAATGCCTGAAGGCCCTAACCATTGATCCAAATCTTCAATCTTTCTTTTGAGTATCCTTACTGATTGATTCAAACATAGAATTGTTAGAATTGGTAACTCGGTGGTAGTATTGTATGGTTGCCCACTAATTTCTACACCATGTAAAATTTGTTCAGGTGTTGAAAATCTAGATGAACCTGTAGCTTTTGTGATGCAAAGAATAAGAGTCGGAAATGATCAAAGCCATCTACAAATTCTGTTGAGTTGACAACTTGCCTTTTCTTTTCCTCACCTATTCCACTTCTGTAGGTTTGAATTAATCAGTTACTCTGAAACAAATGTTTCCTTGAATGCAATATGACGATGATGAAGGCGATAAAGTTATACTCACATCTGATGGTGATCTTCTTGCAGTAGTAGCACACCAGAATTTGTAGATGATTCAAGGTCGACGATTTTATAGGGAACACCTATGAGCGTCGGAGTTTGTCACCAATCCATAGAGGCTCAAGCCGCAGTAGGAGAAGACCGAGGAGGATCGTTTGTCGACTTGACCCTGACTGTTCGATTTTTATTCATAATAAGGTTTGTGAGATCTTTCACTTACTTCTTCTTTGTCTTCTTCCCCTTTCTTTTGAACGTTTAGGGCTAATCAACTTCTCCTGATTTGGCCTCGAATTCTAGGGTTTTTCAATTTGTGTTCAATCCTGTTTGATTTGAGGGGGGGGGGGGGGAATTCAGCCATCGATTCGCACTTTTCATGTCATAGCTCGTTTAATTCATTGCTGGATATATAGAGATGTGTTAGGTTTTTCTGTACTAGAATCTAGATTTGTGGTTTGAAAAGTTTTTTTAGTGTTATCTGAAATATTAGGAAAAAAATGACTCAGTAACTCCCCTCTTGATCTCTAGGATGTTTGCTCATTTTGTCTTGTCCATGCTTAGTCTGTTTATTTAGTTACTAATATTTATTAGAATCATATATATTGATCAAGTTGTGATACTCTTCCATACAACATGTGTCATCCTATGTGGATTACGTTTAATTGACAAAACTCTGATTTCTTTTACATTTTTGCATTGTGCAGCCAATGCTTTATTATAACTTGGTCATTTAACACATTCTCTTTAGAAATGGAGAAACTATACCTAACAAATTCTGCTATTGCTTTATTTCATCAAGTGGATTAGTTGATGATACAAGAGAGTTTCTTTCCCTACAAACCTTTCTTTAAGACAGGCCGATAAGAGAGATAGAGAGATTTATTAGTCTTTGTTCTTAATCAAGCTAGCAATTGAACTTTGAAGATTGAAATAAGGTGAAATTGGGAGAGAGAGAGAGAGTTGATGAATAATTCTGTTGGATTTCATCAACTGTCCGAATTAGTTACACAGTGAGGCAAAGCTCACAATTTATACCCACACTCTAACAAACTCCTATCACCACTGCCTTACACGTGTCCTTTATAAGCCTATTTGCAAAGATCACACCCTAAAACTCTTTATTGCACAATATACCCTTGTACACCCCCTTCAAGCTGATGTGTGGAAAATATTTCAAACACCAAGCTTGCCCAGAAATCTTGTCAAAGTATCTACTGAGGTGAGCTTTGTAAGCAGATCTGCTAATTGCCATTTGGTAGGAACATAAGCAGCAACTATGGTTTTGTCTTGCACCAAATCTCTAATAAAATGGCAATCTACCTCTATGTGCTTTGTTCTTTCATGGAAGACAGGGTTTTGAGCTATGTACAATGCTGCTTGGTTGTCACAAAACAAGGAGACTGAGGCATTTTGAGAGCATTGAAGATCACACAGTAACCACCTCAACCATTTCAATTCTGCACAAGCAAGAACCATAGCTCTATATTCTGCTTCTGCAGAGGATCTGGACACCACCTGCTGCTTCTTGGCCTTCCATGATACTAAAGATCCACCTAGCAATGCACAAAAACCAGTTGTGGATCTTCTAGTGAAAGGACAGCTTGCCCAATCAGAGTCACTAAACACCCTTAGCTTCAAATCTGATTCAGATGACAAAAGAATCCCTTGGCCTGGTGATCCTTTAAGATACCTAAGCACACAAATAGCAGCCTTCATATGAGCATCAGTTGGCTTGGACATAAACTGACTGAGCAACTGAACTGTGAAGCTGAGATCTGGCCTTGTAATGGTCAAACAGATCAGCTTTCCAATGAGTTTTCTGTAGTCATTTGGCCTGTCCAACTGATCATGCACATTTAGGTAGTGTTAATATAGGCATTTAGATGTGTTTAGGTAGGGTAAACTGCATAAGTTAGAGTAGTTTTCATGTTTTCATTATATTTCAATTAGAGTCGGAATCTACGAGATTTGTGCATAATTTCAGGTGATTGTAAAGAGGTGAAGCTAAGATCGAGCCAATGTTGGAAGATTGGACGAGAATATAAGAGCACGAGAAGCCGAGGAGATGAGCTAAACATGTAAAGGATTGGAGCTGTCCAGGTTGGCGACGCTGCACTAAAACAAGTCGTTTGAAGGCTGTATTTATCGGATCGGGGCGTACTTGTACTTGTTGGAAAGAGGATTCGAAGACCTACAACTTTTGTGTTTACGACTTTTCCAAATTCAGCCCTGAAAATAGCGAAATCTGGACATGAAGTTGGCTGTTGAACAGGAACTCGGGTGGAGCAAGACAAACTCGGCCGAGTTGTGATATGGCGAGCCCGAGTTTTATTGTGCATTCAAGAAAAAGCTGTTACATTATTCAATTCACAGAGAATGTAATTTTTCTTTCTATGATTTTAATTAATTAGAAGGACATGAAACGTTGGTGTTAGTGGAGAACAAAGAGAGTTCTTGTTTTAGTTCAAAAAGGGAACCACGATCGAACAGAATTGGCTACAACCATGGTAGAACCCTTTTGTGATTTCTTTTCAACCATAAACCACTAAACCTCTTTGCTTGGGAAAATTAATCGAAGCGTCGGGTTTATCATTTCATTGCGAGATTTCTCTATCTTAATACTCCTCTTTGAATATTATCAATTCTTTGCGTTGAATGTTAAGGGTTTTCGTGAATTTCCATTAGCCTGATCAACTGATGTCTTTTCATGATAATCTATAGCTAGATATAGGTAATTTCTGGTTGAGTTATCTATATTCTTGAGTAGCAAAGTATGAATCTCTGAAACTGGTTGATTTAGGGATTTGTATAAAGAATTGATTTGCAATTGATGCAATAACTGGTTGTGCGTGTCAATTGTCTTTGTTGATTTCCTTTAAACTTAATCGATTATTGAATTGAATCTTGATAGTTTCAAGATTGTTTGATAATTAGGGGTTTCAGGGTCTGGTTGTCCTGTTAACTAATTTCGATAAGGAATTGGATTCAAAAGACCTAGTCTTTCCACAACAAAGTGTTCAAGAGGAAGTTATCTATTCGATTTCGATGATCAATGAACAAACCTGATTGCTGAGATTGGTTGACCTAAGCTATTTGTCTCATATTTGTTAAATCAATTTGTTTAGTTTGCTTCCTTTTGCTTTTTACTTAGTTAGTCTGAATCATCATAATCCCTCCTCTTTGTTTCTTTAGTTCTTATTTAGCACACTTGACTTGCATACAAATCATTGACTCTCTGTGGGTTCGACCCGTACTTACCAAACTACATTAGTTAGGTTAGTCGGATTTATTTGATAGGATTTAAGGCGACTGAAAATCCTTTGTCAAATTTGACATCAGTTGACAAAATCCCTAAATCAGAGTCACTAAACACCCTTAGCTTCAAATCTGATTCAGATGACAAAAGAATCCCTTGGCCTGGTGATCCTTTAAGATACCTAAGCACACAAATAGCAGCCTTCATATGAGCATCAGTTGGCTTGGACATAAACTGACTGAGCAACTGAACTGTGAAGCTGAGATCTGGCCTTGTAATGGTCAAACAGATCAGCTTTCCAATGAGTTTTCTGTAGTCATTTGGCCTGTCCAACCCTACCCCAACATCAGTTGAGAGTTTGACATTAGGATCCAATGGCAATTTTAGAGGTTTACACTCCTGAAGATTAGCCTCTTTCAACAAATCTAGCACATACTTTCTTTGAGAAAGAAAAATGCCTTTAGATGATCTTAATACTTCAATACCCAGAAAATATTTCAGATCACCTAAATCCTTCATGTGGAAGTTGTTGCTGAGCATGTCCTTTACCTTAGACAAAGCTGACACATCACTGCTCACCACAATCATATCATCTACATACACCAGTATAGCAGTGAACACTCCCTTAGTTCTTTTTAAGAACAAAGTGTAATCTGCCTTGGATTGTCTAAAAGCCATTTCCCAGCAGTGTGGAGGATAGCTTTGCAAACCATTAACGTGGTGCTTGCTTAAGTCCATATAGGCTTTTGATCAGCCTGCACACCTTTGATGAGACCACTGTGTCACTCACAGCTTCCCCCTCCCCCTCGCCAGTGTACCCTTGTGGAAATCTCATATACACCTCCTCATGTAGATCTCCATGTAGAAAGGCATTGGAAACATCCATTTGCCCAATATGCCATCTTCTTGCAGCAGCCACAACTAACAAAGTTTTAACAGTTGTCATTTTGGCAACAGGAGCAAAGGTTTCATCAAAATCCACTCCTTTCTTTTGCCTATAACCTTGTATGACCAATCTAGCTTTGAACTTATCAATTGAACCATCAGCTAGAAACTTAGTCTTATAAATCCATTTACATCCAATAGCTCTTTTTCCCTTTGGCAAATCTATCACCACCCAAGTCTTATTCTTCTCTAATGCCCGAAGTTCTAGATTCATTGCATCACACCATTTAGGATCGAAAATGGCTTGGGAAAAATATTTTGGGTAAGAAACTGAGTTTAATGTAAGAATGAACTGTTGGTTTTGAGGATTCAAATGATCATATGAACAAATGAACTCAAAGGATAGGCAGTTACCTTTTGGGAATCAGCTTGAGCAGTGGCAGTCACATAGTCAGTCAACCAAGAAGGAGATTTGGTGTTTCTGGTGGACTTCCTCACAACTGGAGGCTGTGCAGGAACAACTGGATTTGTGTTTGACATAGGAGCTGTGTTTGGAGTTGTGTTTGGAGTTGTGGTTGGAGCTGTGTTTGGAGCTGTGTTTGGAGCTGTGTTTGGATCAGTGATACATATTTCATCAGACCAAGGCATTGTTGAGGGAAAAAACAAGGGAGAGGTAGTAACTTGTTGTTTAAACTCAAGTTTATAAGGGAAAATGTGTTCAAAGAATTTGACATCTCTAGACACAAGCCAAGACTGTGACATTAAATTGTACAATCTGTATCCCTTTTGTGTAGAAGGATATCCCAAAAAAACACATGGAGCCCGCGTTGGTTGGAACTTATCATGATCTCTAGATGAAGTATATGCAAAAGCAAGACATCCAAACACTTTGAGGTGATTGTATGTAGGAGGCTTATTGAACAGCATTTCAAAATGAGTTTTGTTGGCCAAGACAGGTGTAGGAAGTCTGTTAATCAGATACACTGCTGTCAACACACACTCTCCCCAGAAATGCAAAGGTAAATGGGCCTGAAAACTTAGAGCCCTTACTATCTCCAAAATGTGTCTATGCTTTCTCTCAACCACCCCATGTTGTTGTGGTCTATCAACACATGAGGTTTGATGCACAATGCCTTGATCATGATAAAACTGCTTGCATTCATTGCTGAGAAATTCCAGTGCATTATCAGACCTTATAGTTCTGATTTTGAATTTGAATTGAGTAAGGACAAGTTGGTATAAACGTTTGATCATAGTATATGACTGAGCTTTAGATTGTAACATAAAGATCCAAGTAGCTCTACTGAATTCATCCACAATTGTTAAGAAAAATCTACAATTGTGGGTAGTTGGAACACGATATGGTCCCCATATATCCAAGTGAATCAACTCAAAAATACCAGTGGATCTAGTCTCACTGAAAGAGAAGAGAGATTTGGTTAGTTTGGACAGAGGACATACAGGACACATAATAGAATCATCTTTTATTGATGGCACACAAGATACATGTTTGAGTTTGACTATTGGGACATGACCCAATCTCATATGCCAAAGATGAAAGTCATTAGGCAACATAAAATTGCTAGAAGTCAAAGAGTAAGGTTTACATGGTTGAACACAAGAAGCTATGGCTTTCTTGAGGTACACAGAATCAATGGAATTGAGACTCTTGTTCACCAGATAGTAGAGACCACCACGCTCTTTACCAATCCCCAAAAGCTTTCTGCTGGCACAGTCCTGTATAAGACAGAAACCAGGGTAAAAGGTCACAAAACACTGATTTTGTTTGACCAGTTTTGAGATGGACATTAGCCTAAATTGAAAGGATGGGACAAGCAACACTTTATTCATTTGAAGGTTGTTTTTTAGAGTAAGATCTCCATGATGGGTAATTTTGGATGTATGACCATTTGGAAGGTGAATATTTGAGGTTGTTGGGTGCAATTTTGGATCCTAAATGTCATGAATCACTGGAGTCATATGATCGGTTTCTCCAGTATCCATAATCCAATCTTCTGACATAGAATGAGTATTGAAACAGATAGCATTACCTGCAAAATCACCATCTAAGTCATCCTCCCCATCATCATCAGCACCACTGTTAGGCAGCTTCCTCAGTAGCTCTTCAAACTATTGCTGAGTAAGGAAAACATTGCCAGTAGCTTCATCTTTTGTCATTGCCTGAGCAGCTGTTTTGTTTCCTTTAGCCACACTTTGCTTCCTTTCATCTGACCCTTTCTTGATCTTCTTCTCAGTGCTAGCAGCTCCTTGCTTTTGTGGAAACGTTTTGGACTTTGAATGTCAGCTTGGGTATCCAATGACAGCCCAACATTTTTTTTTGGGATGCCATTTGTTTCCACAAATCTTGCACTTCTCCTCTGATTTGCTGTACATAGCAGATCTATCTCCAGAAGTATCAAGCACTTCTCTTTGAGATTCTTCTTGCTGAATCATCGAGCAAGCTTCCTCGACACTTGGTAATAACGACATCAACAATACCTGACTTCGTTGAGCGCCAAACGACTCATCTAGGCCATTCAAGAACTGAAACAGCCTTTTCTCCTGCTTTAGTTGATCGATTTTTCTCAGATATTCAACACCATCTGCCAATGCCTCAATCAATTGTGGCAAGCTATCCATGGCATCCAGTTCTTCCCACAGAGCCTTCATTTTCGTGTAATACTCATTGATCGTAATTCCAGTTTGTCTCATCGAGTAAATTTCCCTATTGATCTTATACTTTCTTGATCCATTACTCGATGAAAAACGTTTTTCCAATTGAATCCACATTTCTCTAGCCGATTGAACATACAGCACCGATTTTGCAATTGAATCTGAAACTGAATTCATAATCCAAGCTATTACCAGATTGTTGCAGGTGTCCCATTGATCTGCTTTCTGTGGATCATCCGAAGCTCTGATCACAGTGCCTGTCACGAATCCAAGCTTTCGTTTGGTTGACATATTGATCTCCATGCTTCTTCTCCAAGATATGTAGTTCCCGGCACCCGCCAGCTTTTCCGACACCACAATCGTCGTCGGACCATCAGATGGATGTAGGAACAAGGGGCTCTGCATCTCTGCGTAGGAAGAGAACCTCCGATCCGCCGCCATGCTTCTCCGATCAATTCCACCGGTTATGCTCTGATACCATGAAGATTGAAATAAGGTGAAATTGGGAGAGAGAGCTGATGAATAATTCTGTTGAATTTCATCAACTGTCCGAATTAGTTACACAGTGAGGCAAAGCTCACAATTTTTACCCACACTCTAACAAACTCCTATCATCACTGCCTTACACGTGTCCTTTATAAGCCTATTTACAAAGATCACACCCTAAAACTCTTTATTGCACAATACATATTAATAATCATGCTCGCACACATATGCCACATATCATCATAACATCATCTTACTTAGTATATCATGCTCAAGTCAGGTATTCATATCACACATCACACATATCATATCATAATATAGCATAGAACAACATATCATAATCACCCAATAAGTTAGTCAAATCAAAATAATCCCAAGTTAATTTAAATTCGTTTTCCAAAACAACCTTCTAAAACATCTTTGTTCCAAAACCAAGGAAACCTTACATTGTTAGCCAAATCCATAACTCATTTTAACCCGACACGTTTAAAGCATTTTCCAAAACTCTTTTTAAGTAGTCAAAACGACTTTCCGGCCCTTGAAAACGCCTCTTAAATATCTTTTGAAAACCCAAGTTTTATCCGACAAATCATGTATTTCAAACCCATTTAAAACACTTTTTAAATCATAGCACAAAACTCAACCCAAAACTAGATAACCAATAACCCAAATCAACTAAGGGTCATTTCGCCGCGGCGAAACTTGCGTCTTAGCTCTAGGAGGAGCTTTGGGCTGCTGGAATCTCAGGGCAAAAGGAAGAAGGAGGAGTGGTGAAAGGATAAGATTTTGGAGCCTTGAGAGAGAGGGTTTGCATTTGCTTTTGTGGTATTTTAGAATGAGGCACAATTCAGATTTTTATGGGTCAAAAGAGGGTTTGGAGTTGCTGTATTCGGATGGGCTAAGAGGGGTAGTGAAGGTTGTTTTGTCTTCATTGTCATATAAGGAGGTTGCAAGGATGGATTGAGGAAAAACAACTTGTGGGTGTTTCTCCTCTTTGGAAAATGAGGAAAGTGTTAAGACAATACAAACACGTCAACCACACATTCACAAAACCAACCCATGAAAAGAAGAGCATTAGGTGAAAAAAGATCAGTGGTGGGACACTTCAAAATCAATTTCGATGGCTTCAGACTCCATTCATTCATTCAAGGATCATGATATCTGATTGTTTCCTTTGTTGCAAAGATTCCCTTTAGATGACGGAAGCTTTAGCACTCCGATCCAACCTAACGGTAGCGCATGACCTCGGTTTCCAACACATCGACATCGAAGATGACAATCTTATGTACCATCATCAGCTCCATATCTAACACGTGAATGATTCCTTGGGAAAACATCGTGCAACTGAATGGTCTTCACGCACTCATGCTTTCCACGAGATTAATATCCTAACAAAGTAACATATATAAGACACTATGAACCACGATGCTAATGCAATTGGATCGTAACTCGTAAGTCATTTGAGTTTGACGTCACCCCTATTATAAAGGGGGAAAAGTTTTTTCCCAGTTTGATCCCCGGATGACCACTATTTATTTACAAATTCAAGGGAAAAGGGTTTTCCCGGGCCGGACCGGGTCTAAGCACACGCAATCAGGCAAAGGGCTCAGGCAGTCAGACCAGCAAAGCCGGCGAGGCGACGCTAGCATCCAAAATCAGGGCGGTTAATCAAATTACGGCGAGCTTCACCTTGCTCTCTTCTTCTGTGTCTGTTCATGGCTTCACTCCCGCTCGTCACCTCGCCAAGGTGAGGAACGCCTATCATCTCCTACTTTATCCGGCTCTATCACTCATAGTAGGAGTCCGTCTAAGTACTGTTCTTGCTTTGTGACCCATCTCCTGTGTCCAATCGATGAAATTTTAATTTATTAAAATTTGCCAAATAACGTGATCGTTGTCTTCGGAGAGTGCATAAATCACGCGGTTTCGTTGACAGTCTGTACTGATTCTCTCACGGAGGAGTCACAATTGCATTACTACTGGTGTGATATGCGTCGCTGGATTTCTGTTGCCAGTGCAAAGTTATAACTGCTAAGGTAGCAGATGAATGTTCTTTTATTGGCTGATTCGAAATTGATCTAGACCTACTAGGCTACTACTAGTGTTGTAGTATTGTTCTTTCTTTGTGAATCGTGATTGATCTGCTTTGCATAAAATGCATAGTCGATGAAATTTCCTTTATTGTTCATCAGATTAGGTGATTGTTGTCGTCAGAGTGGATAAATCATGTGGTTTCGTTGTCCATATGGTGTGATACGAGCCTCTGGATTTCTGTTGCTGGTGCAAAGTTATAAAAATTGAACTGCTTTGCAGATATGTATGAATGCTCTTGCTGGATGATTCTCTATCGAAATTGTACCCGATGAGTTATTTACACATTTAATGATGGGCTTCTCTTTGTTTTTGTTAGGAGGCAGATGCCTTCTCTTTGTATTTGTGATTTTTATTGCTTTGGTTACTGTGGCATGCTATGTACTCTTCTACTATGGCAAAGCATGCTGGTTAGGTGGAAATGGTTTTACTTTTACCAATGAGTAACTGTAATCGCTTAAAGAAGTAATACACACGGTAAGATGATAGTAATATTTGCGAGCTTAATTTGTTTTTAATGTGTCGTTTCGTACACCATATGAAACCTTTGAGATATTTTTTGGGAGTTTCATGAGGGCATACAATGGAATGTGGATTCAGGCTTTATGAAATTGTATGGCTAGTGTATAATGTACAAACTTGAGTTTTGAATTCCTGAATGAGTGGAAACTGTGGAATTATAATCTGGGTATACGTTTTGTACTATGTTACTTTGCTTTACTGTCCTGCGGGTTTAACCTAATATGCATTTAATACCATCAATGCA
Source organism: Persicaria maculosa (assembly GCA_963922045.1). Classification (NCBI taxonomy): domain Eukaryota; kingdom Viridiplantae; phylum Streptophyta; class Magnoliopsida; order Caryophyllales; family Polygonaceae; genus Persicaria; species Persicaria maculosa. The sequence goes on from OY998252.1 coordinate 13,253,814, forward strand.
GGTGAATCTTTTATAAAAAATATAGAGAAGGTTATGTGTTTCTCTATTTAGTTAATTTAGCCATTTATGTTTAACTTATAGTTTTATACCCCAAATGAGTGATTTGCACATCCACATGTCTAATCTGTTATTCCCGTCCAAATCATTGTAATAATTTGGGGATGCCAGTAGGATAAAGATGGGCAGCTGCTGGAGGTGGTGGCTGTTGGTGATGACAATGATGATTGTTACTAGTACAACCATTGGCATTGATACATCATCCAACTTCAGTTTAGATGAAACTCCCTTGTCTCGAATTGCTTTTGGCTCATGCTCTAATCAAAGCCATCCGCAGGTATCTTTCTCTTTCCATAATCACATGCACAAGTTAATCCTGGTTAGTGCATCAAAATTGTCAGTACTATAAAGCTTGCATGTACTACAAATTGTTAATATTTGTAATTGCCTCATGTTAGACCATTTGATGCTTGTTTTTATTATGGAGTCAATTCTTTTAGTACACTGTCCCATTAATTTGTTCCTGCTTCCTTTTTTCCCTTTGCTCTTGATAGCTTTACTAGTAACTAAAATATCTACATTTTTCAGAAGAGAAACCCTCAACCATGATTTGCTACAAACTTTATTGCTTTTAAGGGTTCTAAACCTGAAATACACGCAGATCATTTGGGATGCTATAAACAACTTCAATCCTCAGCTATTTATTTGGCTTGGTGATAACATTTATGGAGATATTAGGCGTCCTTTCAAAATATTTGGGAAACAAAGGACATTTGGTCCCTGGAAGAATGCTCCGAGGTTTGTCCCTGCATCTGAGTCTGATGTGCAATCTAGGTATGAGAGAGCCAAGACTAATCCTGGCTATTCCAAACTTCGCAAAAGTTCCAAGGTTTCTTCCTTTACTCCTTTTGATCCCTTGATTTCCATTTCGCCATAGATGTAGTTGTAGACGTTCATGTGGTTTATTTTCCAATAGGTTATTGGAACATGGGATGACCATGATTATGGATTGAATGATGCTGGAAAAGAATTTGCTGGCAAGGTCACCAATCAGAGGCTTTTGCTGGACTTCTTGGATGAACCCTTGGACAGTCCCAGGTCAGTTAGCATTTGCTATGGCTCTCCAAGTAATAACCATAACTACAGTGATACATAATGCATATGAGAAAGGGTAGGCAATACCATTTTGTTTGATGGTTAACTTATTTTTGAGCTTTATTTTTAGCTTCACTCTGTTAGTAGGGTTTGCTGGTTTTATTTTTCGTTGAAATACTTAAGTTATAATATTAGTAGTACATTCTGTGTATCTCTGTGACCTGATCTTCCTCGAGTCAGTTCTGTGTGAGAATGTTTGGAACTATGGTGCAACTCAATAAGTATTAACCTTATAAATTCTTTTTTGTATAGGCGCAAACAGGAGGGAGTTTATACTTCATATATACTTGGTCCTGATGGTAGGCAGATTAAGGTATAATCAGTCATTATTTTTTTGTTCTTTGGTTCTTTTCTCCCATTCACATCAAACTTGCTACAAGAGGATGTGTTGGGTTAGTATGGATTCGTTTGGAGCGATACCTTATCAACGCAAATAAGTACCTTTTCAACAAATAAGCAGTCATTGCTATCATGTTCAAATTCATTGTCAATAAAATTCATCACTAATGAAATATGCCACATTACATGTGTACTCTCATAGTCTCATGTTCAGAACATAGGAAAAAATTCTTCAAATGAGGGAATACTTGAATAATTTTTCCAATCCAACTTTTCTATGTGACTAGTGGCCTCTAATTTATCATCATGATATAGGTGGACATCATTGACGCTAATTAACGAGTGAAGATCATTTATATATTTTAATATTACGTCTTCATCTCAGTTATTTTTTATATTCATGGACTTGAAAAATGAAGCATTGCAAGGGTCCGAATCGAGTGAGCTTAATAGGAGGCTGGAAGGAAGATAGCCATAATGGAAGTTCCTTAATCTGTACCATCTCTGTTACTTGGAAATGGCAATAACATAGGTGTGACTGAGGAAGAAATTATCCCCTTAAATATAGTAAACAAAAAATAACAAAATGGGGATGTAATTTGTATTTGTATGTCATATTAAACGACTAGTTAAAGTGTGAAAATAAGGCACCGACAACTTATGACACATATTGTAACTACTAGCTACGAGAACGAGAAATGAACATATATTATATGCCCCTCAGTTGTTCTTCTCATTTCCCTGTGCATCCTTTATATTTCAAACCAATTTTATTAGGTACTTTCATGTCGAACTGGTTTAATTAGGAAGTTTCTAGTAATAGTCCTCTCATTTTTTGTGGAATTTCGACATGGGAAATGCTATTACTCTATTCTTTGAATAAGATAGGTTAGCATGATGGCTGGGAGAAGATAGGAGGGAAAGATAGAGATGATGGCTGTGATGGGGTTTTGGTCGTAAGGTTTTTTTTCTTTGATCAAGGTGATGTTTGGTTGTTCAGCAAGGTTTCGATTGCAGATTAGTTTGTAAAGTTTACACCCGGACAATATTCACTGTGTTGAAGGGTTTACTTTGTTTCTTTGTATCTATCCTAGCATATTTTTGAGAAATAATGGTTCCCAATTCTTCTGGTACTATCAGGTTATTCTGTTAGACACTAGATATCACAGAGATCCTATGGGAACCGATGGAAGTATCTTGGGGAGTTCACAATGGATGTGGTTGGAGAAAGAGTTACATGGTCCTCCTACAGTACTAACCATAATTGGGTCCTCCGTTCAGGTACAGTTCAAAATTTTTGGCAGTCATAAAGTGATCCGTTGTATGTTACCTTATAGTGTGCATTTTACTTAATACAAATAATTGATTTCCATCCGATAATTATCAATGAATATGTGACTTGCTTGTCAGCTGATTGTTTCTCGTGATTATACGAGTTACACCTTTAAAAAATTCATATTTTGCTTGATTATAACCAGCTTCATCCTTTGTTATGCACAAAATGGTGCCTGTACCTGCAATCAGGGAAAGGGGCCGGTCTAAGAACATTCCTCACTGCATTTGCCTTAACAGGGGAAGGGAAGCTTCAAGGCTCCTTTGTGATCTTTAATTTTGAAACTCAAAATACTTGATATCCCAATACCAACTAAAACTATTGAAACCTGTCACTGGACCAAAAGTGAAAAGAACAGTCTTATCTTATAAAAGTTCTAAATGTGCAAGTGTGTTGACAAATCTCATTTGTTATCCTCACCTTAATTTTTTTGGCCCAAGCAAGTCTCTAAATGTAATGACTGTCATATTAATGCATCTAAACTGTCAAATTATGTTGTGTTTTTTTTATTAGTCAAGTTTTTATTTATTCTAATGTTGAGTGTATATGGGACACTCTACACACAAGAGGTGCCATTCGGAAAATGATGCCCTTTTATTCACTCACGTATTCAATATTAGATCTGATAAAGATGAGAGAACTTGACAAAAGGACCTCTGCAACAAATTTGATCTTAGGGACTTCAAATGAACAACCATTAATTTAGGGACTCATTGCGACGATGAAAATGGGTTAGGGCACCAAATGAAGTTCACTAACTTTGTGTTGTTGCTTTTTACCATTTTTTACGGAGACCAAATTCTGATAAAATGAAAGCTAATGGTGTGATCTCGTTTCTGTAACACAATTTTTAGAAAGTTGCCTTTGAGATTGGGTAAACTCCACAAAATCACCCTGATTCAGATTAAGTTTGAACAGAAGCTGAGAAGCATCCTTCTTCAACAAAATTATATTCAACCATCCATTATCTAGGTTTTCTTAACAAAGCAACAGTAATACCTATTTTACCCTAATTAAAACTTGTTGTATAAAATGTATTCTCCTTGTTAATGCCTATTTAATGTTTATATTTGGCTGTTTTTATACCAGGCATTTGAGATGAGTATAGCTCCCATATCAATTTTTGAAGCATTTTCACTAAATTCTTTTTTTTTGGACACATAGTTGAATTCGATTTTCTGTCTTACTCTTTTCATCTCTGGTTTTTTTGGAAATGTCCTCTCGATAGGAATGCATAAATCTTGACCCCCCATATCCCACTTTAATTGGGATTATGCTGGGTTGATAAGTTAGTGAGTAATATTCTTGCGAGTGAGGAGTATATATTTGGCATTTTATATGTTTTTGTCCCCAGTGATTGAAGGTAAAATGTGCATGGATGTTGAATTGCTAACAAAACATGGAAGTGGCAGTCAAATGGAATTTCGCTAATAATGGGTGGTTTTGTACAAAAATGGCCTAAACTAAGGGTGGTTTTGTGTAGTTTACCCTTCAGCTTAATTACAGTTTGGTTCTTAGGTTTATGCATGCAAAAATAAGTTTAAATTAAAGCACTATCTACAGTCTGATAAGTGTTGTTGTGGATGACAATAAGATAGTTGGATCAAATATATTTTTCCCAGGATTTGTGGGACACTCATGTGCGACTTCCATTTTTAATTTTGATTTAAAAAGAAAAAACAATGTTGAAGGGGGGTTTTAGGGACATATAATAATATAGCTTCTGTATCACCTGTTTTTATTTGATCTTGAATTGTCAATTAGTAGTTCCATGCCAGACCACACATATTGCTCTAGTGTCTGCCTTCCACTAGTTCCTAAGCAAAAATAGACTTAGTGTGTTTTTGGCAAACACACGTTTGCCTTATTAGGCATCTGTATCGACACACCGTTACTGTATTAGTGAAGCTTCCCTGTTAGGTCTTATCAACTACCATGTAAGCACCATTTACATTGTAACCATGTTTGTGAAACACACCCTTACAACAACTTGTCCATTTCATAGAATAGCTCCACTCTTACTCAGAAGTATGGTTAATGACCAGGTTCTATCAAACCTTTCAGCAACAACTAGTCCACTATTTCAAATGGAGGGTTGGGGACGTTTTCCAAAGGAGAGGATACGCCTGTTTAAGTTAATACAAGATAGCAAGGTACAACTTCTTTCTTTTGAAGATAACATTTACTATGCCTTAAGCAATAATTTGCCAAAGTCTAAAAAATCTTGTATCTGTATGCTATGTATCTTTTTTCCATGTTTTCTAGAGAGATGGGGTTATTTTCATAAGTGGAGATGTCCATTTCGGAGAAATTGCTCGATATGACTGTGCGGCTGGATATCCACTCTACGACTTCACTTCAAGTGGGCTTACCCAATCCGTTGAGGGAGTAGTTCCTCGGCCGTTTCATTACATTGTGAGATTCATGGCATGGCTGACTCCAACGACTCTTCGATTAATGGCTTCAAATTGCAGATATAAATCATGCACATACGGTATCATTTTCCTGATGCAACTTGTTTGATTTATCGAATAATTTAATCTCTGTATGATGATAATCAGGTTACTTGTGCAGGACGTCCTAATTTTGGTGCCATTGAGATAGACTGGGATAGCAAACCGATCACTGTAAAAGCTGAACTGAGAGATACGAATGATTCACCTGTCATCAGTGTCAATATATCTGTGTCTGATCTGCATGCTGGGACTGTTAAACTGCCAACTACTAACTCTGGGGGCTTTCTAAGACATTGCACTCTTGAAGTTGATCGGCCTTGGATTGTGAGGCACCAATTGGCCATCGTTTTCTTCTGTTTGTTGGCTGGTAGGTTTATGCTTTTGTCCTTTATATTTATGCCGGGCTGTTCAAAACAACTTTATATTTTTTTTGAAAGTCCCAAAGTTTTTAAAGAAATGAATGTGTTAAGAATCGCTGCCATATTTATTAATTTGCATATTCTGTTTGCTGACGCAACTCCTTTCAGTTGCTTCCCTGCAAATTTATTCTGTATACTATGGTTGCTGATACAATTCCCTTGAACTAATTTTGCAGTTTCTACTCTGGTGTTCCTCGGACTAGTCTATGCAGTAGTTCGGTTATGTTGCAAATATACATGCAAGTTAAAGCACGATTGACATATATGTTTATATGGCTTGAGGGACAGAAACTTCTACTAGATGATTCAATAACATTATAAGATTTGGTGTTTTTCCACCTGATGACATGGGAAAAGGCTGATCGAGGATTAGTTCATCTCAGTTCATCCGCAATAGGAGGCTACGCTGGAGTACTGACCATGGTTGGTGCATATTAGCAGATCATTTTGGGGAATTACTGCTTTTAGGGGTTAGCTCTCTGTCTTATTCTCTTGAGTAATTCCCTTTTTCCTTCATGACCCTCGTTTATATGATGACTGATTCACATGTTTGTAATCAGTTAGATCAGTCATTGAGTAATTGAGAAGAGATCCATGCTCTCTTTGTTAGCTTTCTTCGTTTCATCTTCCACCTAGCAATGTTTTCTCTGTTCCTAAGGAGGTGGCTGAACTGAGAATAGCAATGTTTTCGTCACTACTCTCGCAAGTCTCTCCCCCTGCTCTTCGGTCCATTTATATTACTATAAGTTCAGGCACGAAAACGCAACCATTAATGCCTTTTCTCTGAAGAGCTAAATAAAAGGAGCTTGAATTTCTTATTTTCTTCTATTCAACTACATTTGTATTAATCGTTTTAGTTGGGAATAGAAAGAAAATTGCATTGGCTGGTGCGATGGGGAAAAGACAGCATCTCCTCCTTTCCAAGACAACAACTAGGCTTTTTAGCAGAAGTCACTTTCCATCCATGAGGATGAAATATTTGGTCCATTTATAATGTGAATTTTGTAATTCCCTGATATGGAAAATGCCTTTTGGAACTTCTAAAACATAGTTTAATTTACATTTCTTTTCATCGTGCGTAAATTTGGAAAGAAGAAAGAAGCTGCTGAATTCATCTACAAAATGGTGAAATTGGTCAATTTCATTCCCACTGAAGACTTGCCAAAAATTCAGGTATCATCTTTCTTGGCATCCAGAAGCCATTGATTTCAAGTAAACAAACCGTGAAGCACTCATCAAGAAGACGGTGCTTTGCATGAAGATACGTTCACAAATGGCTCATGCAGCACCAGCAAGTATATATAGACTCCTCCATTTACTGTGGATTTTGCTGCCTTTGTTGCTGAAAATTAGGAAGGTTGTGTTGCGCATTTTGATGTGACACCATGTTGGGTTGTAGGCTTTGTGTGTTTTGGGGCATGCTGCCAAATGCTCCTTGAGAAGCATACTGTTGTGTCTGCTGTTGCTGTATGGGCATCACATTGCCAGGATTCGCTACTCCCACGTTGAACACTATTACAAGGAAAAAGTGTCAAAGAAACCCTTTAGTTCATCCATAGATGTGCAGTGCATAACACATCCATTCTACATAACAAGAAGACAGCATTAAGGTGGAGCAACAAAGATAAAGGATAAGATAAGATTTTCAATGGAGATGTTCATACTCTGATCATTCAGGATTTGAGAAGGATGCGTCCTTTGAGCATTTCCAGGTATCCCAAACTAAGAACATCAAAAAATGAGTGAAGCAGTTCCAAAACAAAGTACCACAACAAAAGTAAAGATTAGTATATCAATCCCCCCAAACCCCCCGGTCTAGTTTTTGCACACTCATATTACAAATTAACACAGGAGATTGTAATGACAGCTTGCTTTGCCTTTTCAAACCTTTCAAGAACTTTACTCCCGATCCAATCCTGTTTCATATTTACTTGTCACAGTTCATCATTAAAACGACTTGACCATATCTCAACCCAAAATCAAGCTAACCTGCATTCTTGGCACAAATGGCTGCGATGACATTGTGGCTGACATGTTTGTGATCTGTAATGGGACATCATAAATGAGAAATCCGAGTTTAATCTTCAAAGAGATTTATGAATTCTTCATGGTATTTTCTCATATCTATACATATCCACGTCATTATATCTTATGAAAAAAGTAACTGGCATATTTTCAATATGTTGATATTGAAGGACATCTGACTATCTGAGGTATTCACTACCTATTTACAGTAGATTTGGACAGAACTCAGAAGGCTTCGCATCATTTCCCAAAAAGAAAAGAAAAGAAAAGAAGAGATAGTAGAAAGCAAATAATATTCACACACAAAAAAAGGGATTTATCCGGATAGAATAGCTGAAGAAGTTATCAAGCTTAACAATTAAGACATTAGACGGGTGAACAGAAGGGAGGGGAAAAAAAAAGATAAGGTTGAAAATTTTATCTTACCATTGAAGTATTAGGAACACTCTGGGCAGCATTAAACAATGCACTATTGGCAGGTGCAGAGAATTGGCCCATATGACGATTCAGCTGAGTTCCTTGACTAAGTTGGTTTTGACCAATACCATGCTGTATATGCCCAGCAGGCAGCTGTCTTCCTTGGAATTGCTGACTTGTTAAGGGTTGAGAAAATTGCATTTGTGAACCTTGTAACTACAGTCAAAATAAAATCCAATCACATAAGCACCACTTGCAAACTATTAAGAAATACATGTCATGAAGAAGAACCAAAAAAAAAAAAAACCAAGCCAGTGATGTAATAGTGTATAGTTTCCACACATAAGTTCTCTACTCTAAAAACTTATGACAGTAGTTTAACAACATTGTCAAGTTGCCATCGAGAGAATGAGGGCCATAAATGCAATCAGCTACATTCGTCTCAATCCTAGAAAGTATCATTGTTCGCCTAAAACATTAGATCTTTTTTTTATATAAAAACAGGGTAGATGATGTTGACAATGAACGTTAAGAAAATAGAGGAAAAAGGTGACTCGGGTAATTGCACCATGACTTTTAAGTCTAACTTGTCTTTGGTCCAAAAGGGTAGATGATATTGACAGTGAACGCTAAGAAAATCCTCGTAAGTAGAGGAAAACCTCAGTTGGTCATAAACAAAAGATGGTTTTATATGATACATAGATAAAGAACTCCAAATGTAAGTACACGAAAGGAAAGGTAAAGTGAAGAGGAGATACTGATTGAAACTTCTGCTGTGCCTGGGCCTGTAAATCATTCAGCTGGTTCTGTGTTCAAAGATATAGAATCAGAAGCCTGATATTCTGATAATATTAAAAACAGGGACAACTTCACTAAAAACTTCCCACTAAAGGAGCAACCTGATTAGCAAGATGCTGCATGAGTTTCTGTCTTTGTTGCTGCTGTTGCTGTTGTAGCTGCTGATGCTGTTGTTGAGTCTGTTGCTGAGGAGATGGTGCATTCATCATGTTTGTACCGGATCTAGGTGAATTTCCGTATGGGAGAGGGGATGGATTATCAAAAGGCATAGCTGCTTGGCTGCCCCCCGAAGGCGAAGGTGCTGATCTTCCAATATACTGTGGTCCAAAACCATGCATTACAACAATGCCAAGTGCATTAAATTCTAATTTCAGCTGTCAGTACTGACCATAGATCAACAATCAGCAATTCAAGAAAAGCAAGAATATATTGGGTTCTCCATATTGAAAGTGAAGTAGATCGACTATTTTCAAGATTTTCCTGAGAAACTGTAAGCTGGAAGGCGAAAGAGTGCTGAGTTTCTGTCTCGAAAGGTTTATAGCAAAGGCATCATTATGTACATGTAATTTTTATTCTAATAACCATGCAAGAATCAGTAAACAGGCAATTTCTACAAGCATGTTTGGCTTGTATTAAAAATGAAGGTAAGAGCATTTTCTATAAAGATTGCATATATGCAATGACTCTTATGCTACAGTCATAAAAACTATACGAGCTGGCTAGAAATGCATTATGCTTGTAGTACACGAGCTCCCTCTAGTCTCTAGTGTAGCTTCTTGAAAGCCAACGCATCACTATTCTACTCATCTTTAATGTGATTCACTTCCCAAAGCAAAAAATATACAAGAAAATTGTACCTTACATGTTTCACACAAACATCATAATGATGAATCAAATTAAAATTAATTAAATGTACAGATTTCCCTAGTCAAGATATGTGAATCTTGATGGTTCATACGTATATTTTCACATGTTTTTTTATGGTCATGTGCACATTACAAGAGACACCAAGAGCTTTAAACAGGAAACATAGACAACTTTCAAAAAAAGGGTGGCATCTATGACAAGAGAGAAGGGTCAAAAAACATGATCGAGGAATCTTAGGATGTAGGATTAAATGGATCCATTTTCCAGCTAGTCAAAGAACACATCAATTAGGTAAGAAATAACAAAGGAGGAAAAATGCATATAGCCAAAACCATAAAATGCATCCCAATAGTGCTGATAGTCGACAAATTTATCAAGATTGTCTGACCTGCAATGGAGTGCCCTGATTACTTATGTTGCCTGATGACATGGGGGGAGTGTTCTTCATGTACATCCCTGCAAAAGGAAGTATCTATGATTATATCACATAAATAAGTTAAACAGACTATTTCTGCTTGACCATCGAGACATATGTTACCAGATGCATCATTGAATGTTTGGGTTTGGCCCCCCTCAGCATTGAGAACGTCAACCAGATGCATTGGAAGGGCAGTCGTGAGCTGTTTCTGGTCTGCGGGAAGTCGCAATCCTGCACCAATAAAGATATAAAAAGATCAGATGATAACGGAGGTCACAAGTTGTGTCAGTTCGGAAATCATATAGAGAAGCTTATGGGAAATTCTGACTAGCAAAGCATCTGTATTCTGAAGGTCAAGAGCATGTACTTATCAAATGTAGTAGATAAGGACGAACAATGTTGAAGGACAAACAACTTGCCACAAAAGCAAGAAACTCTGAATATGGTAAATGGATCAAAAGCGAGCTACGGAAGTGTAATACCATCCCCATGATTCACAGCACTTCGTAGTAGATTTTCCTGCTCTTGAATTTTAGCAGCAAAAGTCTTGTCCATAGTTGGAAGTGTGATCATCCTTTGGCGTGTATCCAGACCATAGGCTTTGCGAGTTTCAGCTAGGACTTTCTCAGCACTTTCGCAGGCTGCCGCAATTTGATCAATTCTGGCCTATTGAGATTAAAGGTTGCTGTTATTACTACTTGATCAAAATACATGAATTTTTTTTTATTGAAGAGAATCTCAGACACCTTTAACTTGTCAATTTGCAAGGGAATTGGCAAATTTTGCATCCCAAGTAGCAACTGCTCCCTCTTAGAACCATCATTTGTCTCCATCTCAGGTAGAAGCTTCGATGACAGCATGACCGGAAGTACTACAAGCACAATCCAAATGTATCAGAAACCGAACATTAACATGTTATAGTCGAGGTCAGCAGCTTACCAGTAGCATTTTCAGCATTGACATTCTTAGGAAGAACCACAAAAGCCTTGGATGCCTTCTTGACATCTTCAACGATGTTGAAGAGCTCGAGATTCACCATAGAGAACTGACCAAGTACGTCTTGCCTGGTGAATTCAATCATGATAAAACAGAAATTAACAGTTCAATGATATTCAAAACCCTAAAAAAATCTATACCAAAGGAAACGCAGGGGGGAAGAGAAGGGAACCATTTGGGAGAAGCGTTGGAGCGAGACATGGCGTCGAAGTCTTCGAGGATGCGAGAGATGGCTTTGTAGAGACTGATGGCTCTGGTCTTGATGGATTGAAGGTTGAGCTGCTGCTGCAATCCTTCGTTAAGCTTCTCAACTACCTTTGCCGGAGGCGGTTGTTGTTGCTGAGATTGATCTCCCATACCCATGGGGTTCGCCATAGGGTTTGAACCTGCCAGACCTCCCATTCCCATCGCTCCGTCCATTGAATCCCTTCGTGGCTGTTTAAGTGCTTCTCCAACACGGAGAGATTCCTCTGAATCTGAGATGTCCTCAAATTCAGTCGCCAATCGCCGCGCAGCGGAAGAACACTGATGGAACAAAATAGAAGAAGACCGGTCCCGCCGGACCCGGTTCGCTTGGGTTTTTTATGCGGGCCTATTTGGTCGGGTCGGTCTCGGTCAGTGGCTTTTAGATAGGGGTGGAAATTACCCGTGGGTGACCGATTCACCCGACCCAAATAACCGGGTAAAAATCCGGAAAAAAAATCGGGTGACGATGAGTGATGGGTGATAGGTTTTCACCCATTACCCGGCTCATTATCTGACTCATCACCCGAACCGCTAAATCACCCACTAGTTCACCCACTAGTTTACCCGTTTATTGTAAAATACTTATAAATAAGTACATAAATAAATAAATAATAGTTTGAAAATAAATAAATATTGTATATTACATACCCTTGGGTTTGGCAAATAAGTATCACCCTCCTGTTCGGTATTTCCCTTCTTTTGGACAAGGGATTTTTTTTTGATACGGTAAAATTTCGGCTGGTAACAACCTAGCCGATAGATCTTTTCGTATGAGATCAAGAAAATCTGAATTTGTAGTCAATGCAACCCCGCCAACGAAGCTTTTGGACAAGGGAATGCTTCCTTGTAGCTCCACCGGTTTATTTTGACTTATGATTTAAAGCTTTAATTAGATTTTCACTTTTCGGTAGCTTCGTATGGATTTCCATTTGTAGTTCATTTGGCTTATGACTTATGTTATTTTGGTTATGTAATCTTATTTTGGCTTTAATGTATGGTCTTGCTCGATGTGATCTTATTTTGGTTTCAACCGGTCAACGTGTTTTGCTTCACCCGATTACTCACCCGACCCATCCGATCACCCGATGGATCGGGTGATGGGTGAAACATTTCATGGGCGGGTGATAGGTAGGGCGAGATTTTTTTGAGACGGGTCGGGTGAAAAAATAGCCATACTCATCCATCACCCGATCCATTCTCATCCCTACTTTCATATGGGTTGCTCCATTTAATACGGAGTAGATATCTTATTTTCCTTTCATTTTATATTTGTCGTGTATGATTATGTTGTGTTTCATCTTCAAATATTTTCTTTGAGTCTTTCCATTTTCCCGATTGTTTGTATAGTTTTCCATGTTCCAAATGGATGTTGCATCCAATTTTTTTTTTAAAAAAATCGATTGTCGTAGTTAGTTTTTCTTTTTAGATATTGTTCAATCTACTAAATATCTAGCATACAATTGTCTTGACCGTTTTGTAACCATGTATTTTGAATTAAAATAAACGGGATTTTTTTTTTTATAAGATAAAAGACAATCGGGAAAAAAAACCCTATTTTGGGGTCGGGGAACACCGTCGCCGCTCGCCGCCATTCAATTACGCCGGTTGATTCATCTGGTAAGTGGTAACCTCCTCCGGGAGCCCATACATCTCCTTCGGGAGCCCACACGTCTCCTCCGGGAGTCCCACCTTTTTCCGCCACCACCCCCTATCTCCGACGTCCGCCGTCGCTTACCCCCTTCCCCTCCTCAATCATCGCTTTGTGCGAGGGGCTCCAACTACGGCTTAAGCCGCTCGTCTCCGGCTTCGGCACACCGGTCGCCTCCCACCGCCCCTGTGGCGCCGCCGCCACCATCTTTGCGGTGCACTTGGGGGTTGTCTGCTACAACAATTTCTTATACCAAGTTTACTGTCATACAATAAATCCGGGTTGCTCCCGGTTTGTTTTAATTTCTAGTTAAACCGGTTTGTCCCGGTTCAAATGGGTGGATTCCCATTTTACTAAACCCGTTTAGGTCAATTGTATAAAAGCCATATGGCTTCTCTTTCTGCAGACTAAGCAAAATACAATGAATTTCCTCTCAATTTCTATCTGAATTTCTCTACTTCGTTACTCTTGTTCTTCTTCTTCAATCCTCTAAATCCCAATTCAGAATTCCTGTTACAACTGGTATAAGAGCGACCTTCAATCCAAGGATGACTGAGACTCGAAATCATTCACTTCAGGAGCTTAATCGACATGTCGAAGAGGTGCGAGTCTCTCAGACGCGACAGATCGAGGAGACTGCTAGACAATTCAAGGAGGTGAAGCTTGAGTTGAGGCAAGAATTGAGGCAATCAAGTACTAGAATGGAGCAATCGAACTCGAAGCTCGAGCAGGACCTTGCTGAAATGAAGAGAATCATGGCGTCACTGGCAAGTAGCCTCAATCCCTCAGCTCCGCCCTTCCCGGCAACGTCAATGGGTGGTGCGGCCACGCCGCCACTGCATCGACCCTCGATGGTTACAGATCCGCCAGGATTCACTCGATCCATGTCCGATCTGATGGGGTCTGCGAGAATGGGTTCGATCGGAGTCGATCCGACAGGCTTCGCTCGATCTGTGCCCGATCTGACGGGGTCTGCGAGAATGGGTTCAATCGGAGCCGATCCGACGGGATTCGCTCGATCTGTGCCTGATTTGACCGGATCTGCGAGATTGAACTTCGGCGGAGCAAATCGATCTCTAACGTCGGGGGTGTCAGGCGCTCAGTTTGTCCAGGCAGGTCAGTTCTTACCCGGAGGTCTTGCTGCGCGTCTGTCCAAGGTAACCTTTCCGAAATTTGACGGGTTGATGGTCCGGGAGTGGCTCAATAGCTGCGAGCAGTTCTTCCTACTGGATAGCACCACCCCTGAGATGAAGGTGCGCCTAGCCTCTCTACATCTAGAAGGGAAAGCCCTGCTATGGCACCACACCTATATCAGAAACAGGTATGACCGATTCGGCGATTCCCGACTTGGCCTGAATATGTTGCTGATATTTCTGCGAGATTTGCTCGATTGTATGATGATCCGCTATCTGAGCTGGTGAATCTGAAACAATCTGAGTCTGTCATTGAATTCTTGGACAAATTTGAGTGTGCTCTGACTCGATTGAATCTGCCTAATGACCATGCCCTAAGCATCTTCTTAGCAAATCTCTACCCCCATTTACAGACACATGTTAGACAATTTAAACCTCAATCCCTTTTTGAGGCTGCCCAGTTAGCTAGCCTCTATGAGTCCACTCTGCAGCTCACCCCTCCATAAACCTCCAAATCCTACCCCAAGCATAATACCTTCTCTAAACCAAATCAAAGCCATGATCCACTATTACCTACCCCTGCACAAAATTACCCGAACACTAGTAATCCGAGTGCAGGTCAAGGGAAGACGGCAAGGACATACTCTGTGAAGGAGATGGAAGAACGAAAGAGAAAGGGGTTGTGTATGTAATGTGATGAGAAGTACACTCCGGGGCATCATCTAAAGCATCGAAAGGCTCAGCTGTATATCATTGATTGTGATGGTGCAGATTTGGATGAGGTAAATGAGCAGAAATCCCCATGGCTGAATGGGTACAGCTTTGATATTTTGCCTAAGTGCCCTCAAGTCTCTCTAAATGCTTTGAATGGTGATGCTGATTTCAATTGTATGAGGGTCAAAGGAGCAGTGAATGGGACAGAAATTGCCATTCTCATTGATCCAGGCAGCACCCTCAATTTCATTGATGGGAAGACTGCAGAGCTGTTGAAGTGCAACTTAGAGCCGACATTGCCCTTGGTGGTTTATGTTGCTGGAGGTAGCAAGATGGCTTCCCTCTCCGTGTGCAGGAACTTCTCATGGTCTATGCAAGGGAACGAATATTCCGATGAGGTGAGAACTTTAGCATTAGATGGTATTGGTCTTGTGCTTGGCATCCCATGGCTGATAAGTATGGGTCGTATCATATGGGACTTCACCAACATGACTATGGAGTTCCAAGTTGACGGGAAAATTCGAGTGCTCCAAGGAACAAGCAATCAAGGCTGCAGGAAGATCAAAGAGAAGAGCTTCAAGGGTGCCGATCCAAACCCTCAATCTGCACTGTCAAAGAAGTGTGAAGCTGAATGTGACTTAGAGACTTGAGGACAAGTCTCTGCTGAAGGAGGGAGTATTGCTACAACAATTTCTTATACCAAGTTTACTGTCATACAATAAATCCGGGTTGCTCCCGGTTTGTTTTAATTTCCAGTTAAACCGGTTTGTCCCGGTTCAAATGGGTGGATTCCCATTTTACTAAACCCGTTTAGGTCAATTGTATAAAAGCCATATGGCTTCTCTTTCTGCAGACTAAGCAAAATACAATGAATTTCCTCTCAATTTCTATCTGAATTTCTCTACTTCGTTACTCTTGTTCTTCTTCTTCAATCCTCTAAATCCCAATTCAGAATTCCTGTTACATTGTCGCATCCGGATTCCCCTGATTATCAATCGGTTTTTTATCTTCACCCAAAACTCCATTTGATTTGGGGGTTTTCACCTATGTGTGATCTCTTCCCCCAAATCCCATTTTGATCTGCCTTATTGGCCTCCCCTCCTCGGCGTCTTCCTGGTGGTTCGCCGGTGGTTCATCCATGGTCGGTTTGGCCTCCCCGGTTCCACCGCTGCCGCCTCCAGCTGTTGTCCTCTCTCCCCTTCTCGGCGTCCTTTCACCCTGGGTATGGTGGATCTGGCTTCTCCGGCGCCGCCTCGATGCGTCCGTCATCCTCTCTCGCGGTCTGGTCCCCCCTCTGGTTGCTCTCGTCGCTTCAATCGGGGCTGCGTTAGTGGCTGGCACGCTGCAATCCCTAGCTCTTTTCCTCTTTCGGGCTCTGGCTTTCTTTGGCCATCGGGCTTGCCTTGGGCCCGAAGGTGGCCCGAGCTTGTTGGATTGCCTATTGTCGGGCTGTGCTTTGGGCCCAAGGTTATGCCTTGGGCCCGGGGCAACTCGATTTGATTGTTAAAAAATAAATATAATAAAATAAAGTAAAAAATAAAATAACTCGTGTAAATAAATTCCGGAATTTTCTTGCGCTCTTCGTCCTCTCGCGATCGTGCTTCAATTTCTCGGGTTGGTTGGAGTTCTGTCTTTTGGATCCGTGGTTAGTTTCGGTTGAGGAGCAGTTCTGCGGCCCTGGTTGATCGAAGTGATCGTGTTGGTGGTGTTCGTGGTCTCCGAAGATCCTTCATCTAGGTGGAGGGAACGCCGTGTGATTCACACTTCCCCAGGTGTCGTCTTTGCCCTACGTGGATTTCTGCTTTCCGTCTTTCCGGCGGCGAGACATCGTGTCAGCTATGCTGTCCCATGCGCTCGCTATCCACTTCTCCATGCCGGATCTCCCTCTTCTCGCTGCTGTGTCCGCTGGTGAGCTTAGGGTCTGGGGTTTTCCGGGTTTATTTTATGTAGTCTTTTGTAGTTTTGTTGTATTAGGTAACTGTATTCTGTTTCCATCTTGTATTTTCTTTTGCTATGTTGTATGATTAGACGGCTTGCCGTCTGCCGACTTTGTCGGCCTCTCGAGGTCCGGGCCTGTCCGGTCTCGAATTATTTCCTAATAAAAAAAAAGTATAGCCTTTTTTTGTCTTCATTTTAATTTAATTTTATTTTCTATGTTCGAAATGAAGTTTGAAAACAAAGTTATATAAATAATTTAGTCTATCGTTGCTACTCGCTATTGGGGATTGAAAAGAAAACCATTAGAGAACTAAGGTCCCGTTTGGTATAAAATCCATATAAGGTAAACGAAATAAAAATAAATTTTATATGAAAAAATATATTATAGATGAGTTTTGTGAGTCTCAATTAAAGAAGAACGTTCATTTTTGCATGAAAAATAAGGTAAAATGAGTGATGATTAGAAGAGTATATGAGATATGATTACCCCTTGTTCAAATGAGTGATTGAAAAGAAGAAAACAAAACAAATTTTGTATGAAAAATTGAGAGAGGTGTAATATTATAATTTATAACAATGTATCTTAAATTACGAATGAGGTTGTCTATTGATAATATGTTATTTGTCAATTGACAAGATATAATATATTACACGTTAGTTTTGCAATAACATATGGGCCAATTCAATATTTTTGAGAATTTTGGACTAATTTCATAATTAACCCAAATATTCTTAATCTTCTTCGTAGTTTTGCAATAACATAGAAGTCGACGCTGGTGACGAAAATCTTATCGGCTTCCTCGGTGATCTCGTTCACGATGAAAGCAAGTAAGGGATGCAGTGGCAAGTGGATTAACTCATGTTATAGTCGATCGGCGATTGCAAGCGGCGGTTAGAGTCGAATAGCGGTTGCAAGCTGCAGTTGCTAGCGATGGTTGTGAGCGATGTTTGCTGACAGTCATTCTCCACAAGGACTCCTTCACTAGAAGTGTCAAGTGACCAAAGCCACCATTGTCGGTTTACAGATGCATATCTCCCACTACCGTGTATATTTTGATTTGGATTTTTTGTAATTTTCAAAACATAATTATTTTATAAAATATGAAAATATTCAAATGCAATTGTTTAAAATATATCTTGCTAATGGATAAAATGGGTGTTGCTAATAGACTTTATTAGGATAGATGATAGTTACACCTAATTAGTGAAAAGAAAAAGAGACTCGCACGAAAGAAACTGCACAGTACTTAAGGGGTGGTTTTATGTAATACACAGGAGGAAGAAGACGACCAAAACAATGGCTGTCCGGCTCTCCATACCACAGCTTTCAAGCTTTCAGATTGAGTTTCAGAATCCACGCGTGAGCTACGCAGCTCCACCATCTCTGTTTCTGAATCACTTTCTCAGTTCTCGTCCCAGGCCCAACCACCGTCTCCGTATCTGCCGCAACTCCACCTCCGATCAACAATCTCCTCAGCAGCAAACTGGAATTCGAGTTTATAATGAGATTGAGAGGTTGTTTTTTCTTTCTTTTTTTCTTTTAGGATATGATTATATTCCTTTCCAAATCATTTTGCTTGTTTGATCAATCATGGGCTTCTCACCTAAACTGTATTTTTTCCTCCCTCTGATGTTATCTGCTACACAAATTAGGTCTCATTTTTAGGGTTTCATATTGAAATTGGATTTGGAATGAACTGAAATTGGATCAGGCCGCGCGTTTGTGATCAGGAAAATGATTGGCTCTTATTTTACCCTATTGCAGACTACTTACTGATGCTGCCAAGCAATCCCAAGGTGCTTGGCCTGGATCAAACAACTGGACTCAAATTGAGGTTCCATTTCTCTTTTATATTTGTATTATTGGAGCTGTTTAGTTGATTCAAACAATGGCTGTCCAATTATTGGGTTGGGTCCAATGATGAGTATTTTTTACTGGTGTAATAAACTTGCTTGATTCATAAATTGTCCAAACTTGAAGGCCAATCAATACAAAGGCTATACCAGTCTACCTATAGGCAAACAGCTAATAGACTCAAGGCAATGTGATATTTTTTCCTAAAGAAATCTTGGTAATCTTTGGAAAGAGATGCTGCAACTTAAAACTAATCAATTCTATCATAATGAAAGATCTTTGTGCCTCTTGTTTGGCTTTGCACCTAGTTGACAGAGCTCTGGTTGCTTTTTTTGAGGCAAAACTTGTTTCTTTACTGCCAAAGGCTACACTACCTACCCAACCTGATTGCCCATGGGTGACAGTTTTATTAAAGTATCGTCATGTTTCCAAATTATTATTTTCAGGTATTGCAGATATTTGGCTTCAACTCACCACGTCACGGAATATTAGAATAATGACTGTTGTTTTCAGGATGTGGCAATTTTCTTGTTTTCCCCCCTTCATACAGTTTCTTATATTCTTCTATAATGTCCAAATTGTTATGGTGGATATTCTCTTCTTCCACTACGTCAGGGAGCTTGGGTTTTGGAACCGAAGCATATGAAGCCAAGCTCAATTGTGCATTTTATTGGTGGCATATTTGTGGGAGCTGCTCCACAACTGACTTACCGTTTGTTTCTTGAACGCCTTTGTGAAAAGTGAGATGCTTTTCTTTTCAAGTTCATTGTATCAAGAAAACAAAGGGCACTTCACTGATCTATACTCACTCTCGTAAACTTATTATATAGCCTGGTATACAGCATATGAAGGAACTAGGTTATCTAGGACATAGAATGCTACTTAGTAACTTTTAGTATTCCACAAATCAACTATTTCCTGATGGGAACGGGATCAAGGTTGGTGACTATCAGTTGTTCTAGCTTCTTAAGAGAAAAGTTTTTGGGTTTCACTCGTGACTTCAAGTTGATTTATAAACATCAGAAATTCAGGTCCTTAAAGCTGTACCCAATCGCAAAAATATTTACTTGGCTTATTTTATCATCAACAAAAATGCAGTAAGTTTGCTAGATTTGAAGTCTTTAGTATTGCTAAGTAAGAACTGATGTTTCCTACTTCATTATTAGCTTTTCATGGAATGAAAAAAAAAGGTGATATTTAAGCATGAGGGGCCTCATGGCTGTGTACAATAGTGCTTCTCCGGACCCCATTTGTCTAGGAGCCTTTTGCTACTAGTAAGTTTTGGCCTTGGTTAGGAAGATGCACATTGATTACATAGAATATGTTGTGGTCTTTATGATTTTATATAAAAATAACCGTGCTGGTGTAGCATCCCTTGCGTTTAAACCATTGTTTGTATATTAAGTTTTTTTGCTCAAAAAATTTGTCACTGATGTTTTCTGCAGGGAGAAATTTTAAGGTTTAACATAAAGCTAACTTATTTCCTCTTCCTTCTTCTGATTTATTTTAATGAAAAGAAAGGTGTCTGTATATATCAGCTAGTGGTGGTTCTATCGAGATCAATCATGCCTTTAAACATCTAGCATAAGAAGCTTACCAAGATTCAGGACATGACAACAGTTTTTGATAACGTAGAGGTATTTTGGTGATTGCCACTCCATATGCTAGT
Source organism: Persicaria maculosa (assembly GCA_963922045.1). Lineage (NCBI taxonomy): Eukaryota > Viridiplantae > Streptophyta > Magnoliopsida > Caryophyllales > Polygonaceae > Persicaria > Persicaria maculosa. Next base: position 13,274,237 of record OY998252.1, read on the forward strand.
GGATTCGATCATTTCCTTATTGCTGATGAAGCGCAGTTCAAATTTGATAGATGTCTTCGGTGTCTACAAGAAGTAATGATTCTTGTAATAAAGCTTTCTGTTTTCTCTATGCTCTTCCTGTATGGTGTGTGATCATCTGATTCATATTTCACCCCACTGGTTATGTTGTAGGCAGCAGACCTTCCAACTTTTGGCATCGGGCATTCGCTAGGCTCAGTTATCCACCTTTTGATTGGTATCAGGATCTTCATTCATTTGTTTATGATTGTCCTAGCTACTTTTAAGGCTTTTAGTGTTTTATTCTTAGCTTTTACAGTTCATCTTTATACTTGTACTTTGTAGCTTCTCTCATAAATTTCCTAGGTATTCTCTCTTTATATTTTGTAACCTTTCTCAATGAGTAATAGATCTGATTTTTCTCTTCTCTGTCTCTCTCTTTTCTCATCTCCAATTCTCTCGTGAGATTAGACAATGTGTAGGAGATCTTATAATTTTTTTGCTTTTCCTCAAGATTCTCCCAAGATTTGTTGTTTCCAAATCTAACATGGATTTTAGAGATCCATATTACAGCTGCTAATTGAATGGTTCTTCTGCTCAGGATCACGATATGCTGTACAGCGAAATGGAAATGTATTGATGTCATTTAACAATAAGGTGGTTAACTTTTTGCATAATTCTCTTATAACATGGCATTCATATAGAAGGTAGTTGTATTTAGGAATATCTCTGTTTCTAGGACTTTTCACCTCAGGGCATGCTTGGTAAATAGGTTCAAAAAGTAAAAAAAGGGGATAAAGTCACATAGAAAATTCTACAAGGATGAAAGAAAGTGAGAAAATTGAGAATGAGCGCAAAACTGTATTGCTCAATATTATTCAATATCCGGACACTGGGCCCTTTTTAAAGATGAAATAGGAATTTAGTGGAATAAAAATCCTAATCTAAATAGAGCTCTTAAATCTTAATGAAATAAAAAAAAAAAAAAGTGTAGATTTTAGGCAAATTTTATGTCTTGGATTAGAACCTTGGATCTAGGAGTGATCAGAGTTGAAACAAGTCCTAATAGGGACAGTACTGGCAGCAGTAAGACTTCAAAATTTTCACTTTCATTTTAAAAATACTATCAAGGTGAACTGCATAATTGGTTCATTTCCATTTGAAGTCCCTTGTTTTGTCCCATTATTAAGACAAATGGGTGTTGTCTTGTTACAGGAAGCAAGTGTAGCTATTCCATTGTTTTCACCTGTTCTTGTACCAGTTGCTCAGAGCATTGGACCACTTCTTGCACAGATAGCTTCATCCCCAACAGTGCGTTTCGGGGTGAGAAATTATCTTTCTGATTTTGCTAGACTTTTTGGTATTCCTGTATATGTATTCCACTTGTAATATATTCCCAGCGTCACCCACGGAAAAGAAGGAAGGTTTGAAGGAAAAGTTTTAACAAGGAGATGTAGTTATAAGCCATCATGTATTCCCCTTTCTTTATTATTATCTTTGAAATTGATTGAGAATTTTATGGTGCCAAGTATGGTATGACACTAGACTTTTGGAATTACCTGTCCTTGAAAGAAACGGAGCCATTCATGCTTCATTTGCATCATTTTGTGAATGAACAAACATCTCTGTGATCTAGGACTTGGTTAAACTATAATCCCTTGTTGACATAAGTTTTTTCTCATGATTTATGAGTATAATCATTTCTCTTTCTTTTTTTCCTTTGAAATTACTAGAATCTTGTGGATATAATAAGTTTTCCAATCATGCAGGCAGAGATGACATTGAAGCAATTAGAAAACCTTAGCCCATCTGTCATGAAGCAAGTTCTTCCTCTAGTGGAGCAACTTCCTCCCTTGTATATGGACTTGGTTCAAGGAAGAGAGGACTTCAGCCCTAAACCTGAAGAAACTCGAAAACTTGTACGTCAATTTGCAACCACTATTTTCTTACTCATTACACACACCATTTGAAGATTAAATTCTTGCTAGTTAAATAATTTAGTGGAGCCCTTGCCCCTCTGTGATGACTTTTATGTGAATTGTTTGTCCTCTGCTTTGGCTGAAGAAATTTCATTCCAGAGTTCATTGTCGAATGGTATCACTAGCATATTATTTCATAGCTTCTTAGTCGAATGGTATATAGCCTTTTAGAAAGGAGAGGAAGTTCCTCGTGAACTTGTTTGGTTGCTATTTCATTGCATAGACGGCGGATTCTGAGTAACCAATCATATGCCAATGAAATGTTTAAAAAGTCTTTTTTATGGTTATGGTATAGATAGTACTAGTTAATTTCTGAAACAATGAGGGTCTCTTTACTTGCTAATGGAAGTGGCAGCATATCTCTATACTTACATGATACCATTGAGTATGTTCCTTTTGTTCCCAGGGTGTTTTAATTGGTTGGTGTACCCTTTCAGGTTAAGTCATACTATGGAATTACAAGAAACCTTTTAATAAAGTTCAAAGATGATACAATAGATGAGACTCCAACACTTGCTCAGGTTCTCACTATAGATTCTGCGGTAAGCTCAATGTTGGATATCTCAATCAGGACATTGCCCGGGGATCATGGGTTGCCATTGCAGCAGGTGAATCTGGTTTTTAAAATTTCGATATTCCGCCTCTCATTTATATAGAAAAATTATAAGAAAAGTTCACATAGAGGTATTTTCTTGGCCTAGTTCACATAAAGTCTGAATCCACTGCTTTTCTGAGCTTTCGAAATGTTCTTTGCAGGCGCTTCCAGATGTCCCACCTGGAATGGCAGATGCAGTTAACCGCGGAGGTGAGTTTTTCGCAAACATGTCAGCGGGAACACCTTGGGAGACGGTTGCTAAAGATGTAGGTGCAGTACTGGGTGTAGATTCAAAGATTCTCCGCACTGAAGTCTCCAAGGACTTGAATCAGCTTGTTGATGAAATATCAGGCTGGATGGCTTCCAACACCGGTCCAAAGCTTTTACGACCATGATGCGTGACACAAACTTGTCGGGGTCACAACAGATTTGAAATATACAAGGAAGATCAGTTAGGTTATGCATCTCATATATTGACATATAAGGAAGAGGAAGAAGATGGTTGAATGCTTCTTGGGCGAGGGTATAAAACCCTAAGCTAGGGTGCATGTAAAGTGTAAACTATACGGGTTAAAAAAAAAATCATGTGCGCACACGATTTAATGTGAAATAGCTTCTATACCTTTTATTTCAAAGTTCGTATTAATATTGATTAATGGTGGATAATTTACATTAATTTTGGTCATTTTTCCTTTAAAATATAAATATAGTTTAATTTTTTTTTATTGTATACTTATAACATAACCAAATTTGTGTCATCCTTGAGATAACATGGGGTGCTGTAGAGGATCTCCTCTCCTCATAATGACTTTCTTCAATGGCTAGGAAAAAAGGATAAATTAATGGGAAAGTTGTGGCCTGTCTGTTAGTAGTCGAGCTCCAATTTCCATCAAAATGAAAATTAATTAGACTCAACCGGGAAGGCTGTTGATGATCTTGAAGCGATCAGACAGTAAATTTGTCTGTAATTTTGCACTATAACCGCTTTAGAACTTCTTGCAAGAATTTATAATGGCATGAATGAAATAAACCGAAGAGGGAAACCAACTGAAAAGGCATATTACATTATATACCATATTCCCACTTCAAGATATTATGCAAAGATCCGATCTATGTGGAAGAGATTGTTCAAACAGATAAGTCCAAAACCAAATCTTTAGATTAATCACACTTCTTTATTTCTTCCAACTACTTAAAAGAAGTAAACACTGGCAACAACTCCGAGCGGCCTCATCATGTCTGCTTCACTTAGTTCAAGGGGAAACAGAAACACCTCAAATGATAATGGGAGAGCCAACAGGGCTAGAAAGAGTAAGAAACACATCTCACTTCTCAACATGAATACCAAAATTGCCAAGTTTCAAAAGGTGAGAAGTTAACCTTGAGGGGTTCCGGTAGGTATTGCACCAGTTAGTCCGCGCTTTCCGGAGGCTGGGATGCTGAAGGAGCGCTTCCTCATCTTCGTAGGTGAGTGCTTGCTATTATTGTTCTTCTCTGGAAGGAGGTTAGGTGGGTTCGTCATTGTATCACTTTTGGTTCTGGTAAACATCTCACGTCTCTCGGTTTTCCTAATGGTATGGATCTTAGGGGTTGTTAAGCTCCTCGCAGCTGGATATACTCCATGGTAATCATCATCATCATCTGACAGGTAGCCCTTGTCTTGCATGTCCAGCATGACAAGGTCATCGTACTCTTCGTCTGACCTGCCTGACTCTTCATCGACAGAGCCTCCATCCATCTGTTCCACAAAATCAGAATGAAGGTAAGGAATCTTACAGAGTTGAGTTAAAACAAAGTTTTGCTGTTGGAACAGTTTCTAATAACTTGATGCTGTTAATTAATTTAAACTAACTTGACAGGATTATGTGACCAGAGTCCAGACCCTTCAATCTATTTATGTTTGTTCAAAGGTTTTGAGATACTAATAACTAAGATACCTTTAACCCGCAAAAGGATTAAGGCTATGTATGGCAAATCGGCTAGTTTTTCGAAGCTTTTGATTTTGATATTATATAGTTTTAAATGACATATATATAAGATTTTAGTTTAATTAGCTTTTGGAATTGGAGCTTTTCATCTGCTACTCACTCATCCAAGCTTTTTTGAAGCTTTTGGTTTTCTATTCACAAGTTTCCATCGGCTACCTAACCGCTAGTTTACCAAACATCATATTAGTTTATTAACATATATTTAACATAAATAATCTACCAGATTCAGCTACCCTTTTACCAAACACAATCTAAATTGGAGAATCTCTACCAAAAATTGGTTATTCAAGTTATTGAGGATGATAAGAAAAAAACACTTGCATTAAGCGAAAGGCTTCAGCCCTTGGGCATCAATGTCTTACTAACCTATTTTGATCTCAAAAACATAGGCGCGCTTCTGTAGATATTTCATTTCAGATACTTAAAATGTAGGCATCATTAAATAACTTAATAGTAAGTTCCTAGAGAGATTTGAAAGCTCCAGTTCAAAATCTTCCCCCAACAAAAGAAGTAAACACTCTTCTGCCAACAGTTTCTCATAATTAGTGTAACACATCGAAGAGTCTTAAGGTTTTCTTACGTTAATCTATTTACAGAAAATAAAAATCTTTGATAAAAGTCATATCCCTTAATAATTTTATATGGAAGAATATCATTTATAAATGCCTTAACTAATTACCTCATCACGAGTGCGTCTTTCACCATCACTGCAATCCTCATCACTGTCCAAATGAGGTGGGTCATCTACTTCTTCATCACTGCCAGAAACCAAATAATCCTCCTTGTGCTGTAGTGGGGTAAATATGCATTAGAATAGGATAAGATAAAAACCAGAAATGCAATCTTGAGAAGCAAAGACGTATTTTTCAACAATTGGCTCGATAAGTGAAACCAGAACATTGTGCAAAACAGAGCACTGCTTCTTAAGGATCCGCCAAAGATACGAAATTACGGTTTCAGAAATCTCATCCAAAATGAACAGCATTATGTACCAGGACTGTACTCTTTTTCAGAGTAAAATGTACCATTACTGTTATTCTGGATGCATTGATATAGCATTACTAACTCATTTGACTGTTTTAAGGGTAATTTATCATGGAATAGTTTTAGAAAACTATTTCAATATTTAAGTTCAGTCAAAACACGATCGAAATTTGTTTTAATAAACTCCATACAGTTCATAAGGTGTCCTCCTTTTTAAAGAAAAGGAACATGATGTTCATAATTTTGTAGACAATGGAAGAGAAAATAGCTGCACTGGAAGAGAAATTGTTTGAGTATGTCCAGTTTGATACGGTTTCATCAATCAAATTAATCCCTCTTTACTTAGATCCCCAACATTCAAGGGCATCACAATCACTAGCCAACTTTCTCTTGTGTCTTTCTTATTTCGTGGTTCGATATTTTGGTGTAATTAAGGGACTTGAAACTTTCTGAGTAAACTAGTCTAAATACCCAAACCAAAAAGCTCCACCTCTTTACACCCCAAAATATACATCAGGTATCATCTATTCTATCTTTTGGTGTGCATCTGAATGAAAGGCAAATTTCATACAAGCTACCTTTTTTGGTCTTTTGGCTAAAGATTGAGATATTGAATGTAATAATTGAAAATTTTAAAAGGTAAGAAATCTGCAGTTTCAGGTTTTAACATAGTTGTAATGGACACTTTACCTCTTTTGAAGGTCCATCTGAAATCCGAGGAGAGCTGCAGCAAGAAGAGTAATATTTACTACCATTGTCAGTGCCAGTCCAATCAGCCCTAGAATCGTCAAAACTGCTTGCACGGCTTGTTCCTCCAGTGTCACTAGGCCAAGCACTCATACCAAAGTAACCAAACTGAAGATTAATAGGTTCTGCCTTGTCAATTTGCAGATGCCCATAAGTTGGTGTACCTATCCCATTATCAGCACCAAGTCCCATAATAGGCTTCCCATTGCTATCTACAGGCCAAGCCTTTGCAACAGAACCATCTGTGTTGAGAAGGGCCATCAGATGTCTTGATGACCCTTGCCTCTGAATCAACTGGAACATTCCCTTGGAACTTAATGAGTTAGCAGTACACTGGTTTCTGTACTCCTCATAAACAGCAGAGACCGTGTTTGTGGTAAGATCATAAAGTTGGTCGCCTGCCTCACGCCTTCTTAGACAGCTGAAGAGGGTGGCATGGATAGCAGCGACACTTTTATCAACGTTAGTGTTATTTATCTTGGGAACAAGATGTTTGTCAGCTCGGTTACATAAATATTCTTGAATTGTCCTAATGTTTCGAATGTACTTCACATATTTGTTTCTTGCAGGATCTAGGGTCATGTATTTAGCACGCACAGCAAACCGTTCCAAATGCTTATCTTCATTTGTGATATATATCATGAAAGGAATAATTGAAGGATGTCTTTTCATGAGCCCCATCTGAGAAACAAATACATCATCAAATTAAACGAGAAAAATTCAATATTAGAGAAGCAATAATAAATAACCTGAAAAGTAGAAAAGCTTCATTACTAGAAGACATCAAGAACAAAGGAAATTAAGCCAATTCACTCACTACAAAGTTAAGACTCAAGTGGACTCCTTCAACGATGACTGATTCTTTCCGATCTTCCCATGCAGTAATTAGGCGGTCCAGACTATCAATTACCATTTCACTCTGGGCCTTAAACCCCTCAACTGCCATCTGTTTGGCACTTATCAGTTCTGTGGCACTAGAACTCACTTCCGGTGATTTTATACCAGATTTTCCACCAGGAACACCATCAACTATATTATCCCTAGAAACTGAAGGAGGTATTCCATCCCTCTTTTTAGCTTTCCTCTTAGCCTTTGCCTCTGCAACAGCTACAGGGTCCAGGTACTCCCCTGCATGGTAAGTTGAAGCCCAAAGCAAAGGATTCTGCTTCTCATCCACAAAACTCCGCATCATGTGACGAATAGAATCAGTGGAAATCACGGTTGTGATCCCCAGTCGGCTGCCCTACAAGACAAAAAGGAGTTTGGCTTCTTATTAAATGATTCATGCATGAATGCAGATAAGATGATGAAAGCAAATAACCAGATGATTAGTCTCTGACGACATACATGATACTGATGATGTTCAACTACAAAATCAGAAAAGTAAAAAAGAAAAAGTAAAAAGAAGAGCAGAACCCTGGTCATTTTAAGGTGGCGAGGTCTTACTTGCCTAAGGTAGTCAAAGGCAAGGGCCTTGTTCAGGCACTTTATAGGGTAAAGTAATCCAAAATTCGTAGCCTTACAATTACAAGAGACACTTGTGTGCATTTCATATCCAAAACAAATGAAGATACCATGAAGTGGAATGTTCTCCATGTAAGTCCTCTTCAGGTTTAGAATTTAAGGAAGTATTGAAGGTTTGACAGATAAACTACTTCCAAACTAAAATTCCTCTGCGCATTTAGTAGAGGAATTTTTCCGAGTTATTTTATGACAAACCCCTTCACCTCACCCATGTGCCCCAAGCATTTCAACATATTGAACATATACACATCAAAACCTAAAGAAACTATAACCCTCTCTTTAACCTTGTAACACATCTTTAATACATACCCGGCCCCTCTACCACAGGTGAAAAGGCCTCCAATCCTTCTTTAAGCATGTACTCTACTATTTTTTTTTATATATATATTTCTGAATGAGACGATAAGGTTCAAATGATACAGCACTAATAAGTATGAAATTATATAAAATAAATAAATAAGTTAAAATTTGACATAGTTTTTATCCTCCTTAAAGAGCGTGTTGAATAGTGTTAAAGTCGGTTGGGCCCGGTGGGGTCAAGACAAGTTGAAGGGAGGACGTGTGTGCGGGCCCACATACGGGAGACTCGAACAACACATAAACCCGAACGGGGTTCCATCTCAAAACCAATTGGCAATGAGAGGAGTAGCCCTTCAACCTTATATGTTGTTCAAGTATTCTCTATATAACCGATGTGGGACAACCACTAATCTGAAGCCCAGACCGCAACTAGCCGAACCCGGCTCTGATACCATGTTAAAGTCGGTTGGGCCCGGTGGGGTCAAGACAAGCGGAAGGGAGGTCGTGTGTGCGGGCCCACATACGGGAGACTCGAACAACACAAACCCAAACGGGGTTCCATCTCAAAACCAATTGGCAATGAGAGGGGCAACCCTTCAACCTTATATGTTGTTCAAGTATTCTCTATCTAACCGATGTGGGACAACCACACTCCAACAAATAGTAAACATCAACTATTTTTATACAGGAGTATTAAACTGTTATATTTCATATGCTTCATTGAATAGTTGGTAGCTAATCAACTTAAGCTTTCATCAATAGTGTGTAGGGGCTTCTTTCTATAATAAAATTTAAGTATGTCCTAATTCAAAGCTTTTTGCACATAACTATATTAACAGAAATGATACAGAACTTTCAAGCTAATCTAACCACAGGGTTCAATAAAATTTCAAATCAATCAATGTGTTGAAATGTTCAAGAATTGTCTAATTGTTAATATATCTGAGACAAACTTCTCTTGTTCTCAACTGGTAAAGCTTCAAGTTTTCTATTATGCTAGATTTTTAACCAAGCAAACGGGAGTCTATTTAGGTCAAACCTTAAAATAAAAAAGAAAACAGATTACATTTCAGGTTCCATTAGTTTATTTCTTTGTTTGATGTTTTAGAATTTCTTATTTATTCTTCATTGATTTTTAAGTTTATTTTTAGAAATGTAAGCCTTGGAGTAAAAATAGGATATTATTCCTAGATTTATTTGATCAGAAAAGTGACTTAGCTAGGATACAGGACAGGATAGCACCTGCAATCAAATGCGAACTCAGAATTCAATGTCATAGTCTGTTCAGATAGTTATCCTCAATCCTGTTTCGAATTACTAATAAAAGGTTTTAAACATAACAGCAAGTAAATAATAAAGGAAAATTTTTATGGTAATTGCACACATTTATTCATTTAGTAGATATATGAAAGAGAAAGTGTTGCCAAAAGTATAATAAGATAGAATCAATCATATATGGTGACTTCTAGATACACTACAAATTTTCAAGGTCAAAATTAATACCAGCAGAGAAGATAAAGTAGATTTCCCACAGCCACTAGTGCCACATAACAGCACAGTAACAGATTCCTTCCTTTCCCGTATTCTGGAATACAAAAACAGTGGAACACATTAACAAGTACAATTAACTAAAGATAACCTTTTGATATGTGTAACAAATATGGAAGGAATACATAGAAGGACCAAGACACTAATGAGGAAAAAAATCATAAAATGCAGAATCCAGCAAGGGATTCCCATGACATTTAGAGCCAATGCTTCATTATTAACAAGCACAGAAGAAAAAACCTAAACTTAATCATTGTGACATAAAGGGGAGCCAACAGAACCTTAATAAAAGCATGCCTCGTGCATGGCAATATCCTATAGTGTCCATTGTTCTTTTCATCAACAAAAATTTGTAGGTAACAATTCTTTGATAAGTGCATATCTTACTATCACATTGTTTGTCAAATTGTACTTAAAACAACATAGAATGTACAAGGAGATGTACACGTTACTCAATGGTGGTCACGGGGGCATATAAGACGGGTTTCAAGGACACTAACACCTTCCCTTGTTATTCACATTAACACAGATGAAGCAATATTGAGCCCTAAACTGTGTTAGGTTAGTAGAAGTAGTAGTATCAAGGGGTCTTTTAGGACATGGTCAGGTAAACAGGCATGAGGTGAGTTGGGCAGTGGAAGAGGCAGATGGTAACTGGTGTGCTTTGGACTCTAAAGTAGCAAAATGATTGGACTATAGCTGGAATGTAGCTTCTGGAGGACTTCCTTTGGTTTGGTTTAGCATGGGAGAAATGCCCGTACTATAACACACAACATTAGAAATTATAACAGTATTTTCAACATATATTTACAACAAACCATAAAGACTCTGTAATCCAAAGAGCTACTCAACAATATAAAAGTGTTTAAACTATAATTTTAGTGCTACATATGGCAGTAAATGCCAATATGCAATAGCAAAAATGCATGATTAATAAACAATATAGAAAAAGGAAAAGAAAGAATCATCATACCTGCATGCCAAGACCAAATCTGCCCTCTGATTGGGACTCATGTATTTGTATTCAGCAAGAGCATCACACACAACATCTAAGAACTTCTCTCGTTTAATAACCACAGTTTTACGCTTTTTATACAGCTCATATGGCACACCATCACTTCTCTCAGCCTTTTCTGATGTCTGGTCTATCTTGGCTTTACCCAAGCAAACATCATCTCGTGCTTTACAACTTCCAGGTAGTGGCTGTTCCAATCTGAACATATCCATCCTGGAAGTAACATCGTCGGTGTTTTTGCTTCTTATCATTTCAAAAACCCTTTTGCTGATCTGAATTCAAGTAGGCATACCATACAATATATATTGTAAGAAAGAACTCACAAAGTAACAACTAATAAAACACTGACAAGGAAAAGTAGATGCAAGGAAATCCCTTGCCAATTTGACCATCCTAGCACCACATTTTGAATGACGATGATTCAGCACTCTATTACATGGTTTAGTTAGTTACGCCAAAATACCAACTAGAAGCAATATCCATAGTATAAAAAATAACAACTGAAAAACACAGGCACACAAATTGACTACAAACTCTATTAAACACTTATGTGATAACAAAGTGATGATGAAATGAAATCTGGAGCTACAGGAAGATATGAAGAAAGAACACAGACAAACAAGAGGCATGCAGGATTTTAAGTTTAATTAGATCGGGGAAAAAAATTCAAAATTGTTTTGGTATCATCACTCAGATTTGTGCTTCTGATCAGATCATCAAACAATTAACCTTCTATTGTCAAAGACTCATGCAAATGGCCGAATACATTATAATACAGCTCAAACTTCCTCCATAGATGACAGATAATGAATTTAATAACAAATTTACCGAAGCGATTAATTTTAAAAAAAAAAAACACAGTTGGATCTAGATGAAAAGAAAGGGAGGCAGAAAGAAAGACCTTAAAAGCATGGCGAGGTTTACATCCCATGAACTGGAGAGTGCTCTGGAGAACAGGACGAGTGTATCTAAACGAGTCCTTGACATCTTTCGCCTTCTCTCCACCTTGATTGTCATCATCATCATCCACGACTACTAGGTAGAGCACCTTCGCCGGTTCAGCCATTTCTGAACCAAATTGAAAAGATCAGGAACCAGCATTCAGAACAGCCAACGAAAAGGCGTGATTCATCATCAGCGTGCAAATACTCTCGCAATGAAGAAAACACGGAATTCACCGAAGACTCGGACAAAAAAAAAAGGAACAAATAAATGGAAATGGAGCAATGTGCGGAGGAATCGGGAAAGAAGGGGAGAAAGTAGAGACCTGGAGGAAAGGAAAGGTGGAATTGGGAGAGGAAAATGGGGGGAATTAGGGTTTAGGAAGAAAGTGGAGGAGCAAATGGGATGGGGAGGTGAGTTTGTCCCGGTCTCTGAGACTCCATTTTTGAGAAGGTGGGAAGACGATTTCTGGAGTAGCCATTGGTTTGGCCCCTTCACCGAAGTGCGCGCATCATATTCACCAGAGAGGCCTCCACCCTCCACGGGGTCGGGGTATGGACTTCAACTCTCTCTCCTTCCTTTCGGTTCGTCGACGCGACGTGTGAGTAGGGATTCGGGATGAATTTCATTTTATAAATTTTATTTATTTTGATACCAGGAAAATAATTCGATTCTCTCTAGACACGTTTAGATAATCCGTCTTTTTTTTTTAAGAAGATAATGGTATTTAGTCATTCTTTTTTTTTTACTTTTTTTCCATAAAAGGCAATCGTGTTCTATTAAATCCTCATCTAAGAGCGTGCTTGTAGATGAGAGTATTGATCTCTGTATGAGAAGTCACCATAAGAGATTCGATCTCCAACCATATTTCCTTGTAGATGTGAGAACACAAGACCTCCTCCAAGGATTGAAGAACAAGAAGGGAGTTTGAAACCAGCACTTTAATATCTCATGGACTTTTTCAAACTCTCTTGATGTAGCGATCAATGTTAGGCAATCTCCCTCTGCTTCGAGTCCTTTAATTCTCAGTTATTTCGCATCTGTCAACCCAAATTGAAGTATAAAGGCCTCTGTTTGAAGCGCTGATGAGATTCCACACTTCCATGTGTCACAAGCTATAATATTCTCGCTCTCATCACATAGCACAAACCTACCGCTACAACACTAAACAGAAATTTAGCTTTATAAAAAATGAGTTTCACACAACCTTCCCTGGGCTTCCTTCACCTAATAGTTCTCGGCCAAAATACCAAATTGGTATTTAAAAACTGGTAATGTTTGACATTTAGGTATTTAAAAAAACTCCGGTGCCAAATTGATATTTAAAACTGCATCGATGGATAAATTGATATTTTTTCTGGTCGGAATTTCGATTTTCATGCGCGTGACTCCTACGCGTACACTGAATCCCTTTTGTTTAGCTTAGACCGATTTAATTATAATATTATACAAACAAAAATTTGTTCAATATTTTTTTTTAAAAAAAACGATTCAATAGGAATTTAGATCTTTTATTTGGAGAAAGAAACCGGTCCACTTGATGAGTTGTGTCGGGTGATGGTGACGGATGCACAAAAAGCCCGAGGAACCTTTGTCGAAAGCTCTGATACCACTTGATGAGACCCGAGGACCGGGATGGACCAAGGCTCGAGCTTTCGAACACTCTTTTTGTGGGGCTAATTTTTGTGGTTTGTGGAAACTAAAAAGAAGGGAAATGTGGAGCAAGATTCGCAGTCCTCGCACCCTTTAATCCCCTACACTCTATCTCAATCCTCTCGGAATCGCACTCCTTAGATCTCGACCCTTTTACACATTCGTCTCTCACTAGGGTGTCATCATCAGCCTCTCACCAAGGTTCGCTCTTAGCCTCTCACCATGAACTCGATCTTTAACCCATAATCATAGGAAGCTATTAGTGGCTTAACCTTTAACTCAACTCAACTTGACTTGATTTAAAATGCAGTTCTTATAAGCAATATATATGCTGAAAATATATCCCCCAAGCATCTCTAATCGATGTGAGATTTATTTTGATAGAAATAAAAGTATGAAAAAAGTCTAGATTTGAGATGCTAGAAAGAAGGTCAAATTCGAGCATCTTCAAAGCTGATTTAGGAGAAGTGTCCATCGTGGAAGTTGTAGCCACTTAAAATAGCTGTCCAACAAGTACTTCTCGGCTTCAATCGGAATTTTACGCAGTCGAAAAGATACAAAATACTACGACGTCGCCACGCAGTTTTCTCAAACGAGGCTTGATTTTCGGCTCCAACAATGAAGCTTTGTAAGATAAAGGAGTCGAGCTTATTGACGATTAGAATCACATCATCCTCCTCCCCTTGAAAATGATTCATCCTCTAATCCGTGATGGAGATAAGATACTTCTTCGGACGTGCTCCTTCTTCCTTTATCGGATCTTGAATCCCCTCTTCTTCTTGAATCGTGAAAGGAAGTAAGAAGGAATGAAAGGGGTCGCATCCAACCACTTACTCGACATGGAATTCAAAAATCTAGGCATGTTGGTTGGCATTCGTTTCTCCTTCATAGAAAGCGCAACCTTGGGAACTTGGATGATTTCCTCATCTTTCTTAAGCTCGGGGTTAACTAGGGCTGTTATCTGAGCCAAACAGCTCGAGCTCGGCTCGGGCTCGGCTCGGAAAAGCTCGAGCTCGGCTCGTTCGTAGAGGTAAAACAAGCCGAGTTTGAACAGTTTTTTAAGCTCGAACCGAGCCCGAGCCGAGCCCAAAAGCTCGTTATGTCTTAATTTACAAAATTACCCCTAGGGTAATATAAGGCATCAGGTATGAGGATTGGGTATTAGGTCTTCGTCTCCGCCGACTGTGCATCTCACTTCGCTTCTCACTCGTTCTCCTGCTTGGCTGCTTCGTTCAATCGTTTCTCCCTCTTTCTCCAGGTTCGTCTTCCTCTCTCTCACCTGGCTCTTTCTCCCTCTTTCTCCAGGTTCGTCTTCCTCTCTCTCACCGCGTCTCGCTTCGCTTCTCCCTCTTTCTCCAGGTCCGTCTTCCTCCTCGCAGATCTGAGAAGGGGCCAAGGGTTGCTGGCTTGTCCTCAACCCTCACCTGGCTTTTACGCAAACAATGCACACAGATCTCTCTCTCGAGTCTCGATTAGGTATGGAACTTTCACTCTCTCTTTCTCCCAGATCTCTCTCTCGAGTCTCGGCTAAAGAATCTAGCCTCACTCTCGCAGATCTAAGAAGGGCCGCCTAGCTTTCTTAGCCCTCTTCGTTGCTTCCATCCAACCGAATCTCAAGTTTTCCACAGGAGAAGCGGAATCTCAAGTTTGCAGGTTTGCCTCTTTATGCAAAAACTAATCGATATTGTCATTGTTTTGCATAGCTTCATCCGTGCGAGTTATCAAATGATTTGTGATGTCTGAAATCAATAAATCGCATATGATTTTAACAATACCAAAAAATTGCTGCTATGACGAATTTGAATAAAAATGGGAATGAGTACTTTGAGAGATTTCATGGTCATCCCTAATTTCAATATTTAATTTCTGGCTAACTTTTGGCGCAAATGGAGCAGTTGAACGGTTGAAATCAATCTGCTTAACCTGTCTGTGTATTGTAAGAAGCAAATTCATTAATAAAATCATCTTTAATTTCAGGTCTATCAAGGAAACAATCGTTTATAGAAAGCAATACAACTGTTGTGTTAGTAAAGTAGGCAACCTGATCGAATTGATTAGAAAAATATGATTCATTTTTGTTACTTAGTATCCATTTGAATCATCTCATCGTCTGATCCACAAATGCAAAGTACTCGTCACTAACTCCACATTTCACCTCTTCAGCCGCTTGTATAAATACCCAGTGAGATGGCCAATTCCATGAATTGTGTGCTTACTGCAGCTGTCTTTCTCCTTGTAGAGATACATGAAATTTAAAGGAAATAATCAAACTGAATGATGGAGATCAATAATTCACATCAAAGATTTGTCACTCTCATGAAGTTGCCACTAGATACTTGTCTTGTTGTCATGTTTTCAGTACTCAGACCTCCTTTGTTGTTGCATCCAGCATTTTGTTTGTTGCATTGGTTACATTTTTGTGTGTTTTAGTAGGTAGATAAATTGTCCATGTATGCTAATTCCAATTCCATGTGCATATATGCAGGAGCTGATTTTTTAAGCCTAAACTTCGTGGAGTACATTGACAAGGATCCTCCTTTTGAGTTATTAGTGTTTTATTTCGAATTTATTCGGTTTCATGTATTTTTGAACTTTTGGTTATAACGTAAAAAAAATCTGTATTTTAAAATTATGTGTTGTACTTTTATTATAGCACAAAATTGCTTTTATTATGTTGTGTTATTAGTATTGCATAAGTTGTCTTGGTAAACAAACAACTGAAATGAGCTGAACGAACAGAAACGAGCCAAACGAACAGCTCAAACGAGCCGAACGAACGAGCTTGGACAACGAGCTCGAACGAGCCTAAGCTTGTTCGTTCAGTTCGACCGAGCTTATCAAGCCGAGCTCGAGCATGTCTTTGGGCTCGCGAGCCGAGCTTGAGCATAAAAAAAAGCTTGTATAAAATTTAGGCTCGAGCTCGGCTCGGCTCGTTTCACCATCGAGCCAAGCTTGAACATGTCAAGTTCGGCTCGTTCGGCTCGTACATCACCCCTAGGGTTAACCTTCGCAATCTCAATTGGGACATCCTTGGACTTTCCTTCTTTAATCTCAAGTGTCACGCCCATGGCCATAGAGGACATCGTCGTTGAAGTGGGAGGCAGTTTTGTTATGGGTTTCGATAGCGTCGATCCCAATGAGATGACGGGTTTTTGAATTTCTTGTACTTGTTGCATTGAGTCTTCCGCGAGCTTGCGGATCTCTTGCCAAGGTGGTTCAACCTTATTCTTACACCAAGCCTCATCCTCTTGAGCCCTTCTCTTACGATATATCCTCCGGAGCTTTTGATCAAACTACATCATATGTAGCAACATCCATGTCACTCCAATGAAGATACCCATCATCATAGGTTGGAATATCCCATCGGATGTACTCTTCGGACAAAGGCTTGAAACTCGTTTTCTTGAGCGTACATTTTTACTAAGAAGAAACAACTCAGTTATCGAAAGCTCGATGGACTCGAGTCGATTAGCTCTGATACCAATTGATGAGATCGAGGACCGGGAACGACCAAGACTCGAGTTTTCAAACACTCTATTTGTGGGGCTAATTTTTGTGGTTTATAGAAACTGGAAAAAAGGATATGTGAAGCAAGATTCACAGGCCTCTCACTCTTGAATCCCCTACACTCGATCTCAATCCTCTCGGAATCGCACTATTTGGATCTTGACCCTTTGACACTTTTGCCTCTCATTAGGGTTTCACCCTCGGTCTCCCACCAAAAGGTTTGCTCTTAGCCTCTCACCAAGAACTCGATCCTTAACCCGGAATCATAGGAAGCTATTAGTGACTTAACCTTTAACTCAATTCAGCTTGACTTGATTTAAAATGAAGTTCTTAGAAGCAATATATAGGCTGAAAATATAGCCCCCAAGCATCTCTAATCGATGTGGGATTTATTTTGATAGAAATAAAAGCATGAAAAAAGTCTAGATTTGAGCTTCTAGAAAGAACGTCAAATTCAAGCATCTTCGAGGCTGATTTAGGAGAAGTGTCCATCGTAGAAGTTGTAGTCACTTAAAATAGCTTTCCAACAAGTGTTTATCGGCTTCAATCGGAATTTTATGCACCCCAAAAGATACAAAGTTGAAGATTAACAAAGTCGACGCCAAGACAAAGGAGGGAAGAACAAAGTCCCTCAAAGGACTTACGTGAAGTTTTCCAACAAGTCACTTAAAATAGCTTGCGATCATGTTTTTCTCCTTGGCAATACCCACAACAGTGACGGCTAAAACTCCATCAAACAACATTTCACACTCATTGAATTTTTTTCTTAGTCATACAAATCCCCACATAACATGGATTAGACAGGTAGAAAAAAATTTCACAAAAATGCCTGCATCATTGTATGAGATGCTTGCATAAATTTGAGGGTGTCCTTACATGAAGTTTCACCTTTTCCCCCTTTCCCATTTTGACCCTTTAAAAATGATCACCAATGGCAGGATTATAACAACACGTCATTATCAAAGCTTCATTCAATAGATTGAGTAACTCATCCTTTGGTGATAAACTAGTTCACGGGTCTGATCCGTTGGGTCAACAGGTTCAACCCGACGGGTCACGAGTTAGGATAGCTTGACCCTAACCCGGATCCGTGGACATGGTAGGTCAGCGTGTCGAATTGACCTGTCGAGTTATTGGTCGACATATTTAAAAAAATAATTTTTTTATAAAAAAATTATACCAAAATGATTTCGAGAAAAATTTAAGTTGAAATGGAATAGAAAACAGGGGAAGATATATATCTTCATTTCAATTCATTTCTTCACCAATTTTCGATATGGTATATAAAACGTATGAAGATATATATCTTCATTCCACTTCATTCTATCACCATATATATTTTCGATGTGGGATAGCGTGAGAAGATATATATATTCATTCCACTTTATCCATGGGATAAAAATTTTGGAGAAAGAAAAATGTGTGGGAAGATAGATATATTTTGGGATAATTAGGTGAATATACCTTTTTAAATTTTTTTATGAGTAATTATACTCATGGAGTTTTTTTTTTGCTAATTGTACCTTTTTTGTTATTAATGACTGATTTGTTCATAGAGATAGAAAAAAAATTAAGATATTAACTTGCTTGAATCACGTATATTGTAATTGTCAATC
Source organism: Persicaria maculosa (assembly GCA_963922045.1). Taxonomy (NCBI): domain Eukaryota; kingdom Viridiplantae; phylum Streptophyta; class Magnoliopsida; order Caryophyllales; family Polygonaceae; genus Persicaria; species Persicaria maculosa. The sequence continues at coordinate 13,292,632 of OY998252.1, forward strand.
TTCATCTTCCCAAATCGATTAAAATGAATTGCCCAATACATCAGCTTCTTCCCATACCTTATTTTAGGATAATGAATGTTGTTGTTTCAAGTAATCAAAATATAGGGTTCAAGAATAATAAGGTTTCAAGAAATAATGGTTACAATAAGGGTAAATTGCAACTAATATCCCAACCTTTAGAGATAGTTGCTTTTAATACCCTAACCTTGTAAAATTTCACAAAATATCCTAACATATGTCATTAGTTGCACTTAACACCCTGGATGAGATTCTTAAATTTAAAAAATTACACACATCATACAAAAAATCACCTATATTCATAAAATGTTTTCAGTAAACTCCTAATATATTTTAAAATTTGAAACTAAAAAAATCTCTTATAATTCAAGCCCACCCAACCTACCATCCAAAAATAATTATAACAGGTATTTAAAATCTACTCCTTTAAAAATATAATATAATTATTTTAGCATTTACTCATTTAATATTTTTAATATAATTAATCAAAATAATTCATTATTTATATTAAACATAATACTTTTACAAAAATAAAATAATGTAGATTTTAATAAAAATGGTATGAGATATGATAACCATTTGCAATAAATAGTTACATAATAAAGAGATATTAAAAATAATATGGTAAAATTAATAATTTTTAATATCTCTTTATTATATAATTATTTATTGCAAATGGTTATCATCTCTTTTACCATTTATTTTTTTAAATCTACTTTATTTTATTTTTGTAAAACTATTATGTTAAACATTTCTTATAGAATCATTTTTATAATACCATAGAATTGATGTGTGATACATTATAAGATGTTATGTATTAGTTTTAGTATATACAACATAATATTAATAAAAAAGACAGTATATATCGTATCAAATAATATATAGGGAATATATAGATGTACAAATCGGCATGTATCGAGACAGATTTATATAAATTTAGATTTTAATTATAATATATGTTTTTTAGATAAATAATTAATTATTTTGATTGATTATATTAAAATTTTAAATGGGTAGATGCTAAAGTAATTATATTATATTTTAAAGGAGTATATTTTATATATTTATTATAATTATTTTTGGATGGTGGGTCGGGTGGGGTTAACTTGTAAGAGATTTATTTAATTCTCATTTTTTTGAAAATGTATTAGGGGTTCATTTAAAATATTTTATGAATATGGGTGATTTTTTGTAATTTTTGTTTGATGTGGGTAATTTTTAAATTTAACAAACTCATTTAGGGTGATAATTGCAACTAATGGTATAGTTTAGGATATTTTGTGAAATTTTACAAGGTTAGGGTATTGAAAGCAACTATCCCTACATGTTGGGATATTAGTTGCAATTTACCCTTACAATAATTAGGTTTCTTGTAGGATAAATTAGGTCTCAAGAATGTTATTTCAAGTAAGCAAAATATGGTTTAAGAATAATAAGGTTTCAAGAAATAATTGTTACAATAATTAGGTTTCTTGTATGGTAAATTTGGTCTCAAGAATATTGTTTCAACTTTCAAGAATAATAAGACTTCAAAAATTAATGGTTACAATAATTAGGTTTCTTGTAGGATAAATAAATTAACTCTCAACAATGTTGTTTCAAATAAGCAAAATCGGGTTACAAAATAATAAAGATTTCAAGAAATAATGGTTATAATAATTAGGTTTCTTGTAGGATAAATTAGGTGTCAAGAATGTTGTTTCAAGTACGTAAAATATGATTAAAAATAATAAGGTTTTAAAAATAAGAGTTACCGAACTTGGAGGGATGCCAATAAAAAACTAATTACGATAAATGCATTGTGAACCAAAATAACTTACAAGTTACAATAGGTTACAATTACTACAACCGATGCCCAATTTCATATGCTGCCTACTTGGCAATCTACAACCGATGCCCTACAAAGTTCTAGCAATCATGGTTCGATGGTATATATTGGATCTTCATCCCAAAAGAAGCCCTTGTTGAGGCCTAATCTGTCACCCTCCAACAACGCATCAAACATCAAAACATATCTTTGAATGATAGGGGTTCTCCAAATGTTGGACCCATCAGAAGTTTAGAAGCTCGTACCCTCATCGAAAGAGGAGACCCAAGAAGAAAAAACGAGCTTTTGATTTCTTTTTTGTTTATAATCTAAACAATCTTATACTCACCCAAAAAAATCTAAACAATTTTATCTATATCCATTTTTTTTAAATTTAAAAAGATAAAAATTATACTTCAAGGGTATTTAGGTATAATCCACCTTCAAAAGGTATAATTACCAAATAGATAAATTTAAGGGTATAATTACCCAAAAAAACCTGAAAAAGGTATAGTCTATCAAATTTCACTATATTTTTATTACACTTCATTCTTTCACCACATTTTCAATGTGGTATAGAAACTGTGGGGAAAGAAAATGTGGGAAGATAAATATATCTTTATTCCCATCATTCATTAACCACATTTTCGATGTGGGGTAGAAATTGTAGGAATATATAGGGCCTATCGTCTGTCTGTTTGGTTTCATGAGTCTCCACATATACTCATGAAACGCCGACCTCTTGTAACCCTAATATGTTTTTCATCTCCTCTAATACAAAACTGGTTCTCTGCCCGTGGACGTAGGTAACACACCGTTGCCGAACCGTATAAATCTCTTTCTCTTTCTTCGCTTTTATCATTTTTATTATAACACATATCTTATTTTTCATTAAAAAAACAACATTATCCTGATAATGCATGATTTATATAGGCATTTTTTTGTAGTTCTTAAGTCATTTAGGTTGCATTTAGTCATGATTTTAGCATAAAGTGCATTCATTGTCTCTCAAGTGGAATAAGTCGGAATCTACGCTTTTTCCGTGATAATTTGCAGAAAATAGATCCGAGCATCGAATGGTGGCCGGAGGAATCATGGATCTAAGGAGAGTTAGGACAAGCCATGAAAGACCCAAGACAAGCCGAGGAACAACGGAGTACGGAATCAAGGTTTAAGAGCTGAAACGACAGCGAGCCGCGAAAGCTGTCCGTGTGGCGAGCTAAACTTAAAACGCAATTTCCCGTGGCCTCGGATGTCCGATTGACTATTATGACCATGCATTGGAAAGCTCTTAACGAGCTCTATAGGACATCATAAAGTTTACATGAGTCGCTGCGGCAAAATAAGGGATTCACGGCTGCGAAAGTATCGGCGCCCACCGATCCTTAGCACCCGCGGAAGCTCCTCAGCGCCCGCCGATACCCTATCGCCGCCCGCCGATCACAATTTTCACAAGATTTTACCGAGGATTCTGCCGGCCGACCCATTAGGTTTTGCTTCTACCTTAAGTTGTCTGACTTCTATGGTTTTAACACTATAAATAGGGCTCTCTTCTCATTCTTTCAACACAATTCACACATTCATTCCCCTGTCTTTCTTTTAGGTTCCGCCTTCCTTGCGGAGCGGAAACCCTCGGTTTTCTCTTTTCTTTTATGTTTTGCATGAAGATAACCATGCTAGGCTAATCTTTCACTCATTTACTTGTTAAGACATTGGTTTGGTTATCAATATATTCAGGTTCTTTCTATCTGATTATCTCGTTTCCTTTATACTTATATGGTTATTATGTTGTTACTTTGTCTTGATTGATCACCTAGACGACCGAGTTGCATTTAGCCTCCTATTTCTCAATTCTTTCAGTTTGATGGGCTAAGACTTTTTAAAAAGTCCACCAACACCTAGGCCCACCTAAGATCCGCTCAGCGCTTTCTAAAACACCGTAGTATATACGCATCCCTCTCTAAGTTCACACAAAATCCCACCAAAAATAGTTGACACGTACACATAAAGCAAAAATGGTTGACACGTACATAAAGGTTAATTTGATTTAGTCAAACACATTATTCATTTGACTTTAGGGCATACATTGGTAGTAGGCCAAGTGTGGTTTCCTAAAACATACAGTAAACTAAAAGCAGACAAATTTACACTTTCCGAGCTAATGGCCCATATATATGTTTCTTCTCTTCACTAGCTAGCTAGCCAGCCATTTTTTCCCCTTAATTCTAAGTACCTTCCGCTATCTATACCCCAAATCCTGTACGTCAATTCCGACATGTAAGATTAAAGTGAATTAATTAATTTTTTAAAAGTGATAATTAATCAAAAAAGTTTGAACGTTGAAATGAACGTGCATTTTTAATGGTAAATTTACGGTGTATCTAAAAACACTCATTCTCAGTTCTCACCCTCAAATGCCTTGTTGTAATTAGGTAGGAGTATTTTGAAATTAGGGGGTGTCATTTATTTTGAATGGCTAAAAATTGATACCAATTAAGCCCAAAAGTGTGTGGGTGTTGTTGGTGGCCTCCAATATACACATAATAGAGGGGCCAGCTGGACATATGGATGATAGAGCCAATCAGACCAATTCATTATACATCTTGAGGCTTGAATATTAATGAGTTCCTATGGTAAGCTTTTACCTTATGAGTTTTGGATTATGATGTATGTATGAAAATATTCCTATCAGAAATTGGTTTTAAATGATACTACTTCACTCAGCTTAATTATGTATTGGACTACTAGCGTACGTATACACGAGTTCCACCGACTTTAGCAATTATATTCTTTTTTTTTTATCAAAGGAAATCGATTAATAAATAATTAAATTGAGATGCTATATATATTAATTAACATCGTCGATAACGAGATAATACATCAAATTCGTTCGTAAAACTTCAAAACATTCATTTTTTTATTAGGAAAAAATTCAGGTGAAAATCTACCCAAGAGCATCCAACTGGATGAGATCCCAAAGATCTGAGTTTGATGTAACGTTACTCCCCACGGCAGAGTGACCAAGGTGTGCAACCTTGTCAGCCACTCTGTTGCCAGCTCGAGGAATATGAGAAAAGACCACCTTTCTCATGCATCTTAGCATGGATTGTATGTCCAACATGATTAATTCTATTTCCCAAGGGCATTTTGTTTTGTGCTGCAGATAATCAATAATGATTTTTGAGTCTCCTTCAATTATAATATCTTGTATCCGGAGTTTGTTGACTTCGCCAACCCCAGCCTAAGAGCGAGTGCCTCAACCAAAAGAGGGGAAGTGGTCCCAAGTTTTGTAGTTGTTATCTGAATAGGAGTTCCTCGCCAGTCCCTTATAATGACGCCCGCACTGCTGTCACCGGACAGTAGTGAAGAGCCATCAAAGTTCAATTTTAATTCGTTATATGGAGGTTTTTTCCATTTTTTCCTTATGGATTTTCGATTTGGTCGTTTGGATGAGCTGATGTTCCTTTGGTGTGCCTGCCAGTCTGTATCAATCGAATTATTCTTAAATGAACACGCCTTCCGCCAAGATTCAATTTGCTGATCAATAAAACACTCAATGTTTTTTGAGGTCGTGGGCGGCTGGTTTCGAAAGGTGACCCCATTCCGAAAATACCAAATGGCCCACCAACTCGTAACAATATTTTGGATTTTATCCTTTGTTAGTTTCTTGATCCAAGCCAGAACCAAAACCATGTCCCGACTGCTCCGAATAATTTGTTGCAATTCATGCCGTTCAACATTAGATAGGAATCTGGTAGTTAGATCTGGATAGCACTCCACTAGGATATATAGGTCATCTTCATTTATGATCATTACAGATCTGACAAGTCAAGGGCACAGGGACACCCCCACCCGCCAGCCTGACCTTAGTAGGCAGGCCAGAGAGGCTTATTTTCCAAAGAAAATTTTTGATTTTGGGGGGTACATTCAACTTCCAAATCCAATAAAATCCATCATTGTTGTTATGTATCTCATTTGTTAACATCTTATATGCTGATGAGGTAGTAAACCAACCTTTCTTATCTGGCCACCAGTATAACCTGTCTTCCATGGCGGTTACAGGTAGAGGAACAAAACAAATTTCCCCCACCGAGTCGGATGGGAGACAGGTGTTTAGTTTTTCCAACCACCAATGACCCCCGATTATGTAGTCACAGACTTTCTCATCTTTGTTAAAGACGGTTGGGCATTTATCCCGACTACATAGCGGATTTTGTGTTAGCCAGTTGTCCGTCCAAAAGTTTACATATTTTCCATTTCCAACTGACCATATAAGGCCTTTTTTAAATTGATCCAATAGACTCGACACCTTAGACCATTGCCAGGATGCCGATCAAGTCCGCTTGTAATGTAATAGATGCGAGTTTCTTAGGTATTTGTTGTTGATGACTTGTACCCAGGTATTTTCAGGTTCAGCAATGACCTTCCATAGTAGTTTGAGCTGTAGAGACTCATTCATTTCTTTTGTTTTCCGAATACCTAATCCCCCTTCCTTTTTTTGCTTACAGCTTTTGTTCCACCCGATGAGCGGCTTATGTTGGGCATCTTTATTCCAGAAAAAAGTTCGATTTAGCTTGTCCAATTCCTTGTGCATGGTTGCTGGTAACATAAAATTTTGCATTGTGTATAGTGATTTAGAGGAGAGGTTAGCACTAATTAGAATAGCGCGACCCTGTTGAGATAATGAATCAGCCCTCCATCTAGCAAGTTGATCCTTTGATTTGCTGATGATGTCTTCAAATGTATCAGCATTTACTTTACCATTAATAATGACTTCAAAACATTCATGATTTATATGTGAATGAGTCACCATTGATTGACGACACTTATGAGCTCGCCAAATATTCGCTACATTAACTCACAAAGGCTCCTATAAGAAATTAATCACCTAGAAAGAAATAAACAAAAACCTTACTTAATTTTGAACCATGACAACTTTTTTTTCCCTTTCGTTCAACACTTTGACATCTCTATTCTCTAAGTGTCGAAATCTGTGAGATTACGTGTCGGATTTATTTTTGTTTTTGTGTATTATAAAATCGAAATCTACCTTTTTGATAGAAAAATTCAAACCATGCCATTATGTAGTAGCTTGTCCTCCCCTTTATATTTTGTATTGTATTTCCATTGTTAAATCGATGTATAGCCCGACGGTATAGGAAGACCTACTACCCCGACAAGGGCGCGCAAATGTAATGTTCTTCTATAACAAGATAAAGGTATAACGGTTCTGACAAAAAAAAAAAGAGGATGTTTATTGGTGAGTCGAACTCTTACCACATAAGAAAATAGTTAAAAAAAATTAAAAATAAAAGCTAAGCCCAAACTAAAATTCTCTTATATAAGAGCCTCTAAAAGGGTTCATATCACGAATTTCAATAACACATATTTTAAAAATTATTTTTGAACTTTTTCACTTGTTAAAAAAATATTTTTTTGAGTTCAAACTTGGTAGCTTCATTCCATTTCTTTCAAAATACCAATTAGCATCATATAGGAGAACGCTTCAACCAAAAAAGAAGCCTTGATTCAAAGATAATAAAAATTTAACCAAAAAAAGAAATCATTTGAAAATATTCACATAACATTGATACCGTACCAAAGGCAATAAACATCAACAATAACCATACTAAAACTCCGCCCACACAACAAAAGCAAAGGCAGAAATGAAAGAAGAAACTAATGAATTAAGAACCAAACAAAAACATATCACACTATAAAAGTTCTACTCAAAGTGTAGTACTAGATTTCCTTCTTGAAAAACATAATATATATAATCTACAAGAAATCACTCAAGTCCAAGCTCCCCATAGGAATATCAAAGCTCAAAGGATCCAAATTCGGGCTCGACAAAGGCGTCGAAACGCCCGAAGAATTGAACCCCAACAGGCCCGGATGGTCATTGTTTGAGCAGCTGATCAACTGCTCTAGGCTTGAATTCATAGCCACCATTTGATGATGAGGAAGGTTATCAACCGCCCCGGAAACAGTATTCCTCGAAGGCGAGGACGAGTTCTCGGGGGTCGTTTGGCCGCTCACGTTCGTCGAGCTCACTCCAAACTGGCCTTGGCTCGAACCCAACGCCTGCTGCGGCTGCACCTCGGCCTGGAACTGGCCTCCTTGAAACTCCGCGAACGGGTTTTGGGTTTGGTTTTGTTGGAGAGCCATTAGCTGAGAGACTAAGAGGTGGTTGTTGGCTTCGGTGGCGACCGATGAGGACGCAATGCTGCCGAGGAGTCTTAGCAGTTCCGGGTTGAGTAGGGCTTGGAGGCCCAATAGCTGGCTTGAGAGGCTCAGCTGAGCGTTTAGGTTGGTGTAGCTTCCTAGAGGCGTCGATGACGACCCCATCACCGATGATAGGCACTCGAGGATATCGAGGCGAGGGCTATGGGTCACGGGATCGACCCCCATCCGAAGGAGCCTCTTTCGGATGTGGGTGTTCCAGTAGTTCTTCACCTCGTTATCCGTCCTCCCTGGCAAACGGGCAGCTATGGCGGACCACCTAATCATCAAGAAAAAAGATAAAAATTACACCACAAGCTAGATAACAAAATTAGCCCTCAATTTGTCACCTAACAATTGCTTATATAATTCACTCAAAAGTCAAGATTATATGGAGTATGTTGGTTATTGTGAATTTCGAGGTGAACGAAGATCGAACAAGTATTCATATTATCGTCATAATTAATTGTTTCATACAACAAAAACAAAGATATGTATTCGACAAATGAATTGAAGCTTACTTGTTGCCCAAGATGCTGTGGAGTTGGATGATAGTTTCTTCTTCTTCGAAAGAGAATCGGCCTCTCTTGATATCAGGCCTCAAGTAGTTAGTCCAACGAAGGCGGCAACTCTTGCCACATCTCTTAAGGCCTGCAAAGCGAGACATATATAATATACATGATCATCATAACTGAAACATGAAATAATGAAATAAGGATATGTAGATCGAAAACTAAGCAAAATTACCGGCATTCTTAGGAAGGGCACGCCAGTTTCCGGGGCCATGAAGCTGAATGTAATCGACAAGGAGCTGGTCTTCTTCGGGAGTCCATGGGCCTTTCTTCAGGCCGTTCTTGTCACAGCACGGTGATCTTCCCATCTCGTTGGATAGATCGATTGATCGATGATCGAGTTAGTCAAGTATGAGCTGAAACAATTGCTATGCTACTTTGTATATATATTTGTGTTGTTTTAAGCTTTGCTTGATTGCTTGCTGGTGATGTTGTCTTGTTTAGGTTTTAGATGGTGAGATTGCATTGCTTTATATAGAGGATTTAGGAAAGAGAGGGTTTGAAGGAAAAAGTCAAATAGATTTGTTGCCGCCCTTTTGTTTACTTCTTTTCATTTCCTATTTGTCATTGTCTTATTAGTTTTTCTTGTTAATGATTTTGACTTTGGGTAATTTATTTTCCCATTTCTATGATTTTATGTGGGAAATGGATAATAATTTTACTATAGGTAGCAATGGTTTTGACTTTATATCTGTCTTTCTGACAACTGTAATGTCAAAACCTTAACCGGCATTTTTTTCTTCTAGTAACTATATATGCCCTACACAAGACTTTTTTCTAATCTATATTAAATTATCACTAGCTGTATATTTTTTCAAGTAAACTTAAAATTTAAATTAAAGTTAATCTGAAATTTTTTTTTTTTTTTTTATAATGTAAATCTGCTGTTTATTCCTAAGAATTGATGAATTGCAGCTGTTCAAAATTCTCAAAATTAGGAACTAAAATGACAGTACTAAAATTAGGAACTAAAAATGATAGTACTATATATTAGACGACAATTTCAAACATATGTAGTTGTACACACTCTCTATCTATCTATCTATCTATTTATCTATCTACACATATATCCTTTCAATTCTTTTTTTAAATAAATTTGGTATTAATACCCGTTTAACTAATTAATTAATTATTTTATTTTTAATTAGTGGAGTTGTCTGATTATTTTTGGATATAATAGGTAAATTGGTATAATAGTTTTAATGATAATTAAATTAAAAGATTTATTTTAAATGAGACCATGTTGCCACATAAATTTATTATTATGGATAAAAAATGTAAGAATATGAGATATATTATTTTATCCATTAATTATTACCACCTCTACAATTTTTGATATATTATCTAAAATTTATGCTAATTATAAAACTATATAAAATATCAAATAATTTATTTGGAGACTGAAGAAAATAGTATAAACTGTTATAATATTAGTGATATAATACACTACTACTAATTATAGGTGATGTTACACCTCTTCATATCCCACACCATTATTTCTATTCCATAACACCCACATGGTGGAAAACCAAAGGTCCATATTGATGGTCATCTTATCTTGTAACCTTCCCCATCTATGCCTATATAAGGCCTTGTAGTTCTCATTGTGATACACACCAATACAATACAATCTCTCCTCTCTACATATTTCTTGTCTTATTTTATCACGTTATCAGCACGATTGCTCGGTAAGGTTTCACCGACATTGCGCATGCCGTACCCATGTACTCATATGCCTGCAGTTTGTTTTCTTATATTGTCTTCAGTTTGTTTTCTTAATCTCTCACGGCACTAATCATACAGTTTTATTAATTTTAATTCCCACCCATATATAGTCTCGGCCACTGTATTTTTTTTGTTTCTTATATATTCATGTGCCTGCAATTTGATTTTGGTGTTAACCGGTATTGAAATTTGATTAATAGCAATGATTAAGTGATATGCATGAGTAATTAGTAATATGTGATCGTATATATCACTTTTGATTTTGCATGCAATTATGTTAATTTGCTCATGTGCAGAAGGTCAAATATATCTCACCTTTTGTTTAGCCGATTAAATTTGTATAACATGATCTTGTTTAATTTGTTTAGTTCCTTTATATTGTCCCATGCCGTATATGATGATCCATATAATGTTGTTGTTTTTGTTATATCTCTTGAAGAGATTAACTAGTATTGAGTTATCCCCCGAAGAGGATATACTATATATATTGTCCTTGAAGAGACAAAATATGTATCATCCCCCGAAGTGGATATACATGTAATATTAAGCATCCTCGTAGAGATGATCGATTACCTCCCCTGAAGTGGACGGTTGATAGAAATTATAATTTGTTTCAATGATGATTAATCCCTAGAAATGGATGGTTCATCTTGTTATTATCTCCTGAAGTAGATAATCATGGTGTTGATTTCATTTTATATGTTTTTTTATAGAAATGTCAAACCTTTCACGGTTGGAGTTCACCGCCCTTGATGTTTCCGGAAGAAACTATCTCACATGGGTGCAGGATGCGGAACTCCACTTGATTAGCCAGAATTTGGGAGAGACTATCATACCAGGCAATAGTGCATCCAAGCAGGATTGTGCTAAGGCGATGATCATGCTGCGTCATCACCTTCACGAGAGCCTGAAAGCTCAATACTTGACCGTGAAGAGTCCCTCAGAGCTCTGGACAAGTCTCAAAGAGCGTTATGAGCACCAAAAGACCGTTCTCTTGCCTCGTGCGAGGTATGAGTGGATGCACTTGAGGTTGCAAGATTTCAAGAAGGTCTTGGACTACAACTCTGAAATACATCGCATTGCATCTAAGCTGAAATTATGTGGAGAGAACATACAAGATGCGGATATGTTGGAGAAAACATTCTCAACTTTCCATGCATCAAACCTTGTGCTCCAGCAGCAGTACAGGGAACGTGGGTTCAAAACATTTTCTGAACTCATCTCAAGCTTGCTTTTAGCGGAAGAGAACAATCAGTTGCTTATGAACAACCATGAGAAACGACCCACAGGTTCCGCACCACTTCCTGATAACAATCAAGGCACGCCTGAAGCGAATGCTACATCCTCCCGAAGAGGACGTGGACGTGGTGGCCGTGGTCGCGGTCACGGTCGTGGACGTGGTCGTGGATATGACCAAGGTCGTAATCCCACATGGGTAAACCCCGATATCCAGAAGAATAACGGGAACAAGTCCAAGAAACAGCTTGACAAACCTGCCCCGAAGGCGGAAAGCCTTTGCCATAGATGCGGAGCACCTGGCCATTGGGTCCGTACTTGTCGTACGTCACCCCACCTTGTGAAATTATATCAAGATTTTGCGAAATCCAAGGGTAAAGGTGTTGTCACTAATTTTGTCGAAGGAGAGGGCCCTGACGACTCTTTCTTTGCCGGACTTGAGGATGCATATCTTGAGGCATCTGATTTCCTTCCACGAGATGGAAATGACAAGATCTCACCCATGCTTGAGAAAGATCTCCCAAAATGATGCCGCCGATCTCCCGAATGATCGCACCACCCTCTTTGATTAAATCTTGAACTATTTGGCTATTTTCATATTTTCAATTTCGCATCCTATCTTTACCTAAAGTTTGCTTGCTTGCTATTTCCCTTTTTTTTTCAATGTAGTGGACTTATTTCCATTTTAAATTAAGTTTTGAGCAACATCGGTTTTATTTATATATATTTTATTTATTTATATAGAATGGATCACCCAAGTGGAAAGTTCAATGGTGGGGAGCTTTGTCTCATAGATAGTGCCACGACTCATACTATTTTGAAAAACCCGAAGTTTTTCATGAACCTGCAAATGGTGAAGACCAGTGTCAATACCATATCTGGAACAAGTAATCTTATAGAAGGTTCCGGAAGAGCCTCTATCTTGTTACCCGAAGGAACAAGAATATATGTCAAAGATGCTTTGTATTCCAGTAACTCACAACGGAATTTGTTGAGTTTCAAAGATATAAGATTCAATGGTTATCACATGGAAACCATGAATGAGAATGATACGGAATATCTATTCCTCACATCTTTTAAGACGGGCCAGAAGCAAGTCTTGGAAAAGATGAGAACATTAACACCTGGTTTATATGGCACAGTTATATACCCCATTGAGAGTTACAATGTCACAAACCAGAAGTTAGTTGACAATGCAAAATTTTCTTTGTGGCATGATAGACTCGGTCACCCAGGTGATACAATGATGCGCAGGATCATTGAAAGTTCACACGGACACCCGATAAAGGACCTGAAGTTCCTATCAAGGGGTGACTTGACATGTACGGCTTGTTCTCTTGGCAAATTAATAACAAGGCCGTCAGTGACAAAGGTCAACGCAGAATCTCCTATGTTCCTTGATCGGATTCAAGGTGACATATGCGGACCGATTACACCGCCATGTGGACCATTTAGATATTTTATGGTGTTGATAGATGCTTCAACACGATGGTCACATGTAAGCCTGCTATCAACACGGAATGTTGCATTTGCAAGGCTCCTAGCCCAGATTATCAAGTTAAGGGCTCATTTTCCTGATTATTCGATTAAAAGAATCAGGTTAGACAATGCGGGAGAATTTACATCGAAGTCTTTTAATGACTATTGTCAATCAATTGGTATTGTGGTTGAGCACCCGGTGGCCCATGTCCATACCCAAAACGGCCTTGCAGAGTCGTTAATCAAGCGGTTACAGATAATAGCTAGACCGATGTTAATGAGGGCTAGATTACCTTCATCGGCTTGGGGCCATGCAATTTTGCATGCTGCATCTTTGATTCGTCTTAGACCGACCGCTAATAATAAGTTCTCCCCATTACAGCTTGTCTCCGGAAGAGAACCCGATATTTCATATTTGAAAATTTTCGGATGTGCGGTGTATGTCCCTATTCCTCCCCCTCAACGGACTAAAATGGGACCACAAAGAAGGTTGGGAATATACATGGGGTTTGAGTCCCCATCAATTATAAAATACCTAGAGCCTATGACTGGTGATCTATTTACAGCTCGGTATTTAGATTGTCACTTTGATGAAGCAAAATTTCCAACTCTAGGGGGAGAAGATAAGGAGATAATTAAGAAAGAGATTTCGTGGAATTCCACTCCTCTATCATTTCTAGATCCAAGAACAAATGAAAGTGAACTTGAAGTTCAAAGGATCATACATTTGCAAAGTGTTGCAAATAGATTACCAGATGCGTTTACAGATGCCAAGAAGGTGACGATGTCACATATACCAGCTGAAAATGCACCAGCTCGATTGGAGATTCCTGTAGAAACTCCAAACCAACAAATAGCTAGTGATTCTCAAGCACGCCGGAAGCGTGGGAGACCATTAGGCTCTAAGGATACAATTCCCCGGAAGAGGAAAGAGACAATAACAACACATAAAGGTGTTGATATTCCTATCACTAACATCCATGAAGATATAATCCCAGAAGAGATATTACCTAAAGACCCTGAAAGCAAAGAAAAGGATGTCGAGGATAATTTTGAGATGTCAATTAACTATGCAACTACCGGTTTGGGGTGGCATCGAAATGACATAGTCCTAGATGACATATTTGCTTATACGGTGGCAATAGAAGTCATGGATGAAGATGACAATGATCCTCAAACAATGATGGAATGTCAAAATCGAAATGATTGGGAGAGTTGGAAAGGTGCAATCAAAGTAGAGCTGGATTCACTAAACAAACGCGGTGTTTTTGGACCAGTAGCTCCAACACCAAAAGGCGTTAAACCAGTCGGCTTTAAATGGGTGTTTGTACGAAAACGCAATGAGCGTAATGAAGTAGTAAGATATAAAGCCAGACTCGTTGCACAAGGCTTTTCACAAAAGCCAGGAGTGGATTATATAGAAACGTATTCACCTGTAGTGGATGCAACAACACTTAGATTCCTAGTTGGTTTGGCGGTTGTTGAACAACTTCAAATGCAACTTATGGATGTAGTAACTGCTTACCTTTATGGATCATTAGATACAGATATATACATGAAAATCCCCGAAGGATTAGAAATGCCTGAAGCATTAAGATCAAAACCTCGTCACATGTACTCCATCAAGTTAAAGAGGTCCTTATATGGGTTGAAGCAATCAGGTCGCATGTGGTATAACCGCCTTAGTGAATTCCTACTAAGACATGGTTTTGTAAATAACCAAGTAAGCCCTTGCGTCTTTATAAAGAGGACAAAGTCGGGTTATGTAATTATAGCAGTTTATGTTGATGACCTAAATATTATTGGGACTCCTGAAGAGATTCAACAAACGGCTAATTACATGAAAAAGGAATTTGAAATGAAAGATCTTGGAACAACCAAGTATTGCCTCGGCCTGCAGTTCGAGCATACAAGAAATGGAATTTTCATCCATCAATCAACTTATGTTGAAAAGGTCCTAAAACGCTTCAACATGGACAAAGCATATCCATTAAGTACACCTATGGTTGTACGATCACTTGATGTAGACAAGGACCCTTTTCGTCCTCGACTAAACAACGAAGAGATATTAGGTCCTGAAGTACCATATCTCAGTGCAGTTGGTGCACTAATGTATCTTGCTACAAATACCCGACCAGATATAGCTTTTGCAGTTAATCTGCTAGCAAGATATAGTTCAATGCCAACAAAAAGACATTGGATTGGTGTCAAGCACATTCTACGTTATTTACGTGGAACAAGTGATATGGGGTTATATTTTGAAAGATCTAAAGGAGTACATGATGCAAAATTGGTTGGCTATTCTGATGCAGGTTATTTGTCAGATCCTCACAAGGCCATCTCGCAAACGGGGTACTTATTCATGTATGGTGGAACTGCCATTTCTTGGCGTTCAACAAAGCAGTCTCTTGTAGCTACATTATCAAATCATGCAGAGCTTATCGCATTGTATGAGACAGGAAGAGAAAGTGTGTGGCTCAGATCACTCATCCAATATGTCCAGGAATCTTGCGGGTTGAAGTCCATTGTAAAACACCCGACAGTGTTGTATGAAGATAATGCAGCTTGCATCGTCCAAATCAAGGAAGGTTACATTAAAGGTGACAAGACCAAGCATATATCGCCGAAATTATTCTCCACCCATGAACTCCAGGTTGAAGGCAAAGTTGATGTCCAGAAGATTGCATCAAGTGAAAATCTGGCAGATTTGTTCACTAAAGCATTGCCTACAAGGGTATTTAAGCAACTGGTACACAATATGGGAATGCGATGCTTGAAGGACGTGTGCAAAGTTGAGGGGAGTAGTTTGCTCTAGTATTGTACTCTTTTTCCCTTGATCTTGGTTTTTATCCCAATGGGTTTTTCCAGACAAGGTTTTTAACGAGGCAATACGCAAACTATGTACGAGGTGCACATCAAGGGGGAGTGTTATAATATTAGTGATATAATACACTACTACTAATTATAGGTGATGTTACACCTCTTCATATCCCACACCATTATTTCTATTCCATAACACCCACATGGTGGAAAACCAAAGGTCCATATTGATGGTCATCTTATCTTGTAACCTTCCCCATCTATGCCTATATAAGGCCTTGTAGTTCTCATTGTGATACACACCAATACAATACAATCTCTCCTCTCTACATATTTCTTGTCTTATTTTATCATAAACTTTTTTATTTTGGCTTTATTCATCAATTAATGCAAACTCCGTGTTGGACAATATAAAATGAAAATATAGTACTCCGTATTGAATATTAAATGAAAATATTTCGAGACTGAAGAAAATAGTATATAAACTTTTTTTATTTTGGCTTTATTCATTAATTAATGCAAACTCCGTGTTGGACAATATAAGGTACAATTCTTAACTATTAATTGAAAGGGATAATGTAGCTTCATCTAATAATTGCGCCATATAATGACCTTCCCTCCAAAGGGGAAAACGCAAATCAATTTTCTTAAAGTTTAAGAAATATATCTACACATACAAGGGAGGAAGTGTTCTTCCACATTGAGGAAAAATGAAGAAAAAATATTGTATATAAAGTAAGGTAAATTGATATGGGTGGGATATATGATCCAATGTAAACATCTCTTTATCGTGTAAATAGTGAATAAAATTTAAGGGTAGGATGAAGAAGATAAGAAAAAAATTAAATATCAAAATTTTTCGTATTTTTACATCATGATTATTCGTATATAACTTGTGCTAATAATCATTTTGAAACAAATGAATACTTTTTATATGAAAAAACAATTAATTACATATGAATAATTACATTAATAATTGAAATGGAATATGTTTTATATGCATTATCTATTATGCACACACCTACCATTTGAATTTTGAAAAAGGAGTGGCTGCTTTGAGAAATTCACTCTCAAGAAGAACCTGTATTTTGTTTCCACAAGCAACAATATGGAAACAATATATATAATTTGGAATCATGTAATAAGGACTTTTGGAAGAGCTACTTGGCTAGAAAATTTTACTTTTGAAATCACCTTATTACACAAGCAACAATATATATAATGAAGTAATGTAATAATTATACATATTAAATATAAAGAAACCCTTTTCCATAGCTTGTTTATAAATTAAATTATATTGTATAAAATATATAATTATAAATGAGGAAGAGTTTGTTTTACCGTTTGGTTTATAATATTACTACTATTAGTTTGATATCACTAACTATTAGCTAACTCTTATAATGATAGATACAGTATTAACTTGGTAATTAGTCATCTAATATAATAAACTGAAGATGAAGTCTCCTTTGGTGTAATATGTCTGTCTTCTAATGCAATTTGACCCGAGTTTTTTAACACGTTAATTAATGATCCGCATAATATACTAAAACCGAGACATAAAGTCTCATCTGGTGCAATTTATCTGTGTGTTGTTTTCTGGTGTAATTTGATCGTTCTAAATTCTTAAAAAACATGTAAATTCTAAAAAGATCTATATTTGTTAAACGGAGATAGTAACTACTACTCCATACTACACAAGGTGTATAAAAGATTGATATACTATTTTTCTTACGGTTAATTGGATTTAAATGAAATTTTATCAAGTAGACTTATGTATTAAATTTTTGTCAATATGTCCTCGTATTGATAGGTGCTACTTTATAGTAGTAATATTCTTATTTTAAAAATAAAATAAAAGCACAAAATAAATTTTCTTTGGGAGATGTCCAACTCCACAAAAAATGGTCAAAAAGCTGAAAAACAAATGAAAAGGAAGGGATAATTAGTCAATCATTGGGGTTGTTTTATAATTTATACCCTAAAAATTTCCAATTTATTGTCGACCTCAAATAGAGTTGCTAGCTGGAGTATGTAATTCATCACATTTTTCAGGTTCATCCTATCCTGCATTGATTTGGTAGATCTGTGTGGTGATGCTACACCATTTAACTAGACTTCATTGCATTGAATCAATTTGAATTGTGTCCACATTTTTTCCCTACATTAATAATTCATTAATTCCAACGTTTTACTCTACCTTAAACGTAAATAATAATAATAATAATAATAATAATAATAATAATAATAATAGTAATAATAATAATAATAATAATAATAATAATTTTAT
The DNA here is from genome assembly GCA_963922045.1 of Persicaria maculosa. NCBI lineage: Eukaryota > Viridiplantae > Streptophyta > Magnoliopsida > Caryophyllales > Polygonaceae > Persicaria > Persicaria maculosa. Next base: position 13,310,801 of record OY998252.1, read on the forward strand.
TTGAAATTTGATAATGTGCGTACCATTACTATTCTTATTTTATATCTTTAGAGTACACAATAGAAATTTTAAAATATTCGAATAAATTATTAAAATCAATATTATGTGAAATTTGATCACTGAAAGGAAAAAATCAATTTTTTTTCCATTGGAAATAAAATTCAAATACTAACCCTAATGAAATAAGATTCAAAATGAGAATAAAATATTAAAATTTAAAACTCATTTAGCTTTTGATTATAATTTAAAAAAAAAATTGAATAACTACCAAGGATAATATATAAGTGTATACATATAGAAAAATTTTAATATAGTAAAATTTAATGGAGTTTAATTCCACTAAATCTGAACTCAACACTTAACCAAAATTGGTGATTTAGCAAGTGATGATGTCATATGATGCAATATATGATCAAGGAGTACAGGGAGGCACCTGCCAGACAAAACCTTGATTAAAATTTGAACTAACGCAAGTGTTGGGTTTTTCGTGGCGACAAGTGTCCCTCCTACCTTTAACCAACCAATATTTTTGTTTAAATTCTTCAAAATTTCCATATTAGTTCACTCCAAGGAAAAAGAAAAATATAAATAATGCTCGCTCTCCTGGTGTGGTGTGCTACATTATTGATTATTACAATTAATAATTAATTAATGTTGTTAATTAATTGCGTGAAACAATAAATTAAAGCTTTGCTTATTTGGATGTGGGAAGAGGGAAAGGAAATTCAAAGTCAGTGAAAGTCAGGTGTTGCTCTTCATCAACCCTTCATCTAACTATACACAAGATTGAATTTTGAGGACCTGTTTCAAAATGTCAATTGCTTAATCCACAAATTATTATTTAAATTATATATATAAATATTAGTTAAGTGTCAACAACAAAGATTTGTTTGATGGTCAAAGCACGTATCTTGTGAATATACACCACGGAAATAATTAATATTAATATATATAGTAAAAGCGAAGAGCATATATATTATATTCTTTAATCTTATTGCTTACATTTTAACACGTATCATACTTTGTACAACGTTTAGTTCGAATGTATATATTAATTTATTGTGCTGTTAAAAGGTCAAATTTACATTTGTCAACGTACAAATTAATGTATGAATATACCTTTACACGATCTATCAGAAATATATAATCTATATATATATGTGAAAAATTAACTATTTCCTATCGTTTGAGAATTGAGATTCACCGTTCACATTAGACAAGCTGAGTTTAAAATAAATCAGTACTTCAGTTGATAATGACATGTATATATTCATAAATGTTATAATATTATTATATTGAGATGGATAAACACTAGAAACCCTATTCTATAATTCAACAATGATTCAAAAATTCATTCTTTGATTTTCATTGATGTTCTGTTGGGATTACAAGGTAGAATATATACACACAGGCTTCCTTGGAGAGGAGGAAACAATTTGTCATTTTGTGAGTAGCTACAGTACAGCTGTATGACACAAATCAAAGGGGCTCACGTAGTGGGCTGATCCTTGATGATGGGCTGATCTGCTTGAGCAATAGAAGGCCGATGGCTAGTACTCCCCGGCGCTCTCAACGACGTAAGACAGAGGTGAGAGCGGATGAGTTGAAATGGAGCTGAAGCAAGCGGTTTGGTGAGTAGATCAGCGAGCTGGTCCTTGGATGAAATGAAAGCAACACAAAGGGATTTGTTGGCTACACGCTCACGGACAAAATGATAGTCCATCGAAAGGTGTTTGATGCGATGGTGTAGCACCGGATTAACCGCCAAGTAGGTTGCGCCAATGTTATCACACCACAAGGTAGGAGCCTTGGTCAGAGGGATCTGAATTGAAGCCAGGACAGACTGAATCCACAAGATTTCACAGGTAGCGAGGGCAAGAGCCCTGTATTCCGCTTCAGTAGATGAACGAGCCACTGTGTGTTGTTTCTTGGAAATCCAAGAGATTAGATTCGAGCCATGATAGACACAGTAGGCGCTTATGGATCGACGGTCAGCTCGATCACTTCCCCAATCTGCATCTGAGAAGGCGGAAAGCTGATTGCAGGGAGTCGAGGACAAATGGAATTGTAAGTCTCTGGTGTGATTTAAGTACCGCAAGATCCGTTTTACAGCTTGCCAATGAATCAGTCGAGGATTATGCATGAATTGAGAAACCTTGTTGACAGCAAAAGCTATGTCTGGCCTTGTGAAGTTGAGGTAGTGGAGACTACCAACCACACTGCGAAAAATATGGGGATCAGGAGCAGGGGCCGACTCTTGCATTGGATCGAAACTTGTCGCCATTGGCGTTGAAATAGGCTTCGACTGGCGCATCCCCGTTGACTTGAGAATGTCATCAATATGCCTTGATTGAGAGAGATAAAAACCTGACAAATCTCGATTGATTTCAATCCCCAAAAAGAACTTTGCAGGACCTAAGTCTTTTACAGGAAACACCTTAGACAGAGCAGCAATCAAATTAGCAGATAGGGCAGGGTTAGACGCAATAATCAATAGATCATCAACGTATACCAAAATGAAGACGCATTGATTTCCTTGGCGATAGGAGAAAAGAGATGAGTCTGCTGGAGAAGCAGAGAAGCCCATAGACACAAGGGTGTCACTGAGCCTAGCAAACCAGGCACGAGGGGCCTGTTTGAGTCCATATAAAGAGCGATTTAGCTTGCAAACATGAGAGGGAAAGGAAGAATTTGTGAAACCTGGAGGTTGAGCGATGTACACGTCTTCTGTCAGGGATCCATGTAAGAAGGCATTCTGGATATCTAATTGGTGTGTCGTCCAGCGGTACATAGCAGCAAGGGAGAGAAGAAGACGGATTGTTGATGGCTTGGCAACAGGGGAGAAGGTCTCTGTGAAATCGACCCCTGGCATTTGGTGAAAACCCTTGGCAACTAACCTTGCTTTCCGACGTTCGATGGATCCATCAAATCGCCTCTTGGTTTTAAATACCCACTTGACCCCTAGAACATTGAGATTTGGGGAGGAGGGAACCAAAGTCCAAGTATTGGTATCTAAGAGAGCTTGAAACTCAATTGCCATCGCTTTCCGCCATTCGACATGTTTAGATGCCTCTGTAAAACATGTGGGTTCTTCGGGTATAACAATGGTGCTTGAGCAAGAAGGCCATGGGATTGTGCCATCAGTCCTGACAAGAGGACGAAGGGAGTTTGTCTTAGACCTGGTGGCCATGGGATGTACGGGTGGAGGCTGTGGCGACTGGACAATGGGCGAAGAAGGCGGCTCTGAAGGTGGGGACGTCGGCGACGGCTCTGAAGATGGGGAGGGAGGGCCAGAGGGATGATATTCGGATTGGGCATGGGAAAATAAAGGGAGATGGGTTGTGGGGGATCGGGCCGAGACAAAATTGGGTCCAGGAGATGGATTGGGCATTTGTGGGCTGAAAGGGAAAAGGTCTTCATGAAACATGACATCACGTGAGGTATAAAGTTTGTGGGAGGCCCAATCAAAACATAGATAACCCTTATGGTGTGGGCTATATCCGAGAAAAACAGTAGGAGTAGATCTAAAGGAAAGTTTATGTTTATTATAGGGTCGTAAGTTCGGGAAGCAAAGGCATCCAAAGGTTTTGAGGAATTTATAATCCGGTGGGTTTTGGAAGAGGACGGAGTATGGAGATTCAAGGTTAAGGATGGGTGTGGGAAGCCGATTTTGGACATAGACAGCGGCTTGAAAAGCATAGCACCAAAATGATATAGGTAGAGAGGCATGTTTAAGTAGGGTCAATCCCATGTCAACGATCCGACGATGGCGAGATTCAACGCTCCCGTTTTGTTGATGGGCGGGCACGATAGGCGATGGTTAATGCCAAGGGTTCGGAATAAAGGGGTGAGAGGTTTAAACTCGGTTCCGTTGTCCGTTTGAATAGAGATTATATTTTGGCTAAAGAAATTGGTGACCAACTTAATGAAATGAGTCACAATAGGTGTAACTTGTGTTTTAGATTCAAAAGGAAAAATCCAAATGAATTTGGAAAAATCATCTACAATAGACAAAAAGTATTTGTTTCCATTGATTGAAGGATGATGGGCTGGGCCCCAAACATCCATAAACAGCAACTGCAATACATGGGTTGAGCGAGTTGGGCTCGCTTTGTGGGGAAGACAGTGGGCTTTAGCCCAAGAACAAGAAACACAAGATTGACCTAAATTATTTGTGGATCCGAGTAAGGAAAACCGGGTCAAAACAAAACGGACAACGTCTTTTGCACAGTGACCTAGACGGCTGTGCCAGAGAGAGGAAGAAGAAGGTAAGACAGAGGCGGTGGAGGTGAAAGCTGCGGACGGTGAAGAAGGTGCTGAAGACGACGAACCATGCCAGACATATAAACCATTCTCAACGGGACCCCTGAGCAGAAGTCGATGGGTCGCGGAATCCTTCACATAAAAACAATCACCATGAAATGTGAAATAGACATTGTTATCCAGGCATAAGCGATTGACAGAAAGAAGATTACGATGTAGAGAAGAAGAGTAAATTAATTGATTCAAAAGAAGAGGACGAGATGAGGAGGGAAGAATAGAAGAACCGTGACTGTGGATTGGAATCGTGGAGCCATCGCCAAGAGAAATCGAATCCGTTCCTTCATATGGTAAACGATCAAATCGAAGATTAGAGACGTCTGGAGTATAGTGGTGAGTGGCGGCGGTGTCTGGGTACCAAGGAGAGGTGGTGTAGTTCGCCTGAAAATTGCGGGGAGGTGGCGCCTGGATTGCTTGATCAAATCTGCTCCAACACCTCAGAGCAGAGTGCCCCCGCTTATCACAAATCTGACAAATCGGTCTAGTGTCCGGGGCGCCATTGAAGTTCTGGTAAGAACCTCGCCCTCGACCGGAGCGTCCTCCCCGATCATCCCGTCCCCGACCCCTTCCAGTGTCACTGCGACCTCCACGAGAGAACCCTCGGCCACGATTAGCAGTAAAGTTGAGTTCTGGGTTGGGATCTGTGTTTGTGGTGGTTGTGTTTAGGGACGGTGGTGTTGGTAGAAGGGGAGTTGTTTGGCGAGCAATACGAGCCTCTTGCATCAAGAGAAAAGAGAGAACTTGGGGAGGTTCAGGGGTGATGGGTTGAGTGGAGAGGGTTGTGACCATAGACTCGTAATCGGTTCCAAGCCCGGCTAAAAGATAAGTGATAAATTCAGCGTTTGTAAGGGGCTGACCTGCGGCTTGAATTTGATGAACAAGCGTTTGAGCCCGGTTGAAATAATCAGTGACAGTCTCGTCACCTTTCTTGAGGCTTGCCAACTGGAGGCGTATTTGAACTATTTGAGCGTTGGATCTGGCCGCATACAAGGAGTGAAGACGATCCCATACATCCTTAGAGGTCTCGCAGTCGAGAATGTGAGACATAACAGACTCTGTCAAGGAGGAAGAGAGGATAGCAAGAACAAGTTGATCCTTTGCTGTCCACTTGTCGATGGCCTGAGAATCAGCAACAGACGGAGGTGGAATCGAACCATCGACATAGCCAAGAAGCTGTTGAGAGCGTAGATACGGAGTAATTTGACGCCGCCAAAGGGGAAAATTGGTGGTGGAGAGCTTGATTGTGTTTAGGGTTGAGAAATTTGGAAGAGAAGAGATAGGAGGGGTTGTGTTTGAGGATAGAATAGTATTCTGTAGGTGTTGTGTTAGTGCAGTGAGGAGATCGGCGTTTTCCGCCATTGGAGGAGCAAGAACGACGTTTGTCTTATATCTGCTCTGATACCATTCTATAATTCAACAATGATTCAAAAATTCATTCTTTGATTTTCATTGATGTTCTGTTGGGATTACAAGGTAGAATATATACACACAGGCTTCCTTGGAGAGGAGGAAACAATTTGTCATTTTGTGAGTAGCTACAGTACAGCTGTATGGCACAAATCAAAGGGGCTCACGTAGTGAGCTGATCCTTGATGATGGGCTGATCTGCTTGAGCAATAGAAGGCCGATGGCTAGTACCCTAGTTCTCGTGTAAACTCCTATATAATGGATCCGTTGGAATCCTAATGAGAACATTAATTCCCCCTCTCTTCTCTCTACATCTCTTATCTTATCTTTGATTTATCACACGTATATAATGTATATATATATGGTTTATTTGGCACTCATTTATCCCATTGAAACTTATCACTAACCAGAAGTTAGTTAATGATAAAATGTTTTTCTTTGTGGAATTCGGTTATTCATGTGAAACGATGATGGGCGGGATCATTGACATTCACATACACACCCACTAAAAGGGACCAGAAGATCCTAGGACCCGAAGATCCTCTATAAGGGTAACCGAACATATATGGTCTGTCATCTTGGCAAATCAACAACATGACCATCTAAATTCAAAGTAAATGCAAAGTCTCTAATGTCTCTTGAGTGGATTCAATGAGAAAACTACGGAACATTATCACATAGACCAGTGTAATTCCAATATCATAGATGCCTTAACACTTTGGTCATATGAAACATAAGGTAGAGAATGTTATCAACCACATTGTTGAGCATACGGTAGCTCACGGCGACCCAGAAGAGTCGTTGGTCAAATGGGCCCATGCATGTTTGCATTTCGAATTTGACACAATAACATCTCCCTAATTATCTCCAGAAGAGAGCATGTCATTCAAAGGTTTTGAATAAACAGCATATGTTCCGAGATGTACCTCCTCCAAATGAACTACAATGAGACCACAAAGAAGTTGGATGATACATGGGGTTTGAGTCCCTATTGTTATCAAATACCTAGAGCTTTATAATGGTGATCAAATGCTCGGTATTTAGGGGGAGAGGAAATGAGACAATTAAGAAAGAGATTGCATGGAAGCAACTTCTATATCATTTCATATCCGCGGATAAATACAAGTGAACCAGAAGTTCAATAAATGAAATGATTATAAGGTTTAGCAAATATGTCATCAAAAGCATTTACTATAAGCCAAGAAAGTGATAAAGTCCCATATACTAGCTCATTTGAAAGTTCCAGAAGTAACTCCAACTCAATGAATATCAAGTGGTTCTCAAGTACACCAGAAGTGTTGGAGATCACTAGGCTTTTGGTATACGATTCCTCAGAAGTGGAAAGAGCCTATGAGAATATGATGATCATCAAATAAACAAATGGATGTCAACAACGAAATGATAGTAAAGAGCTAGAAAAAGGAAATTCATGCAAGAATGGGTTCTTTAAGCATGATGGCATTGGATCTGTAGTTCCAACACCGGAAAGTGTAACATCATTTGGTTTTAAGTGGGTGTTCATACAAAATGAAATATAAAGCCAAGTTGATTGCACAAATACCTATCAAAGGTTATATGGAGAATGTATTCACCAGAAGTGAATATAATTTTGGATCTAAATGTAAATGACGGACGTGTTACTTGCATACGCATATAAATGAAAAAGATCGATTGAAAATGCCTGAAGCATTAATATATATCAAAGTCCCGTCACATGCAATTGGTTAAAGATCCTTATAAGAGTACCCGAAGTACCTATAATTGTGAAAATGGTGGCATTGCATTAGGTCCCGAAGTACCATACAATGTTGTACTCTTTTCCTTGATCTTGGTTTTTATCCCATTGGGTTTTTCCAAGTTAAGGTTTTTAACGAGGCAACTTATGCACCATTTAATACAACAGATCCCCCTGATCAACAATGAAAAGCACACTAGGTCCTGAAGCACCTTATGCTTGTGCATCCAAAGCAGCTCAACACCAATACATGAAAGTCAAGCGCATCAAGTCAATCATGAAGACACTTCAGCTCAAAGATAATGCTGAGATTCAACCATAAGCTCATGAAGACATTGCCATTAAGAAGAATGAGAAGACTTCGAGAAGGATGTTGAATTCAAGGGGAGTATATATGCACTGCACTCTTTTTCCCTTCGATCAGGTTTTGTCCCACTGGGTTTTCCTGACAAGGTTTTTAACGAGGCAGATCACCAAAGCGTATCAAATGTCATATGTATTTGTTCTCTGGATTCTAGTTTTGTCCCATTGGGTTTTCTAGGCAAGATATGTAATTTTGTAATATTTAGGGATGTTTATCCAAGGGGGAGTGTTATAATATTATTATATTGAGATGGATAAACACTAGAAACCCTAGTTCCCGTGTAAACTCCTATATAATGGGTCCGTTGGAACCCTAATGAGAACATCAATTCCTCCTCTCTTCTCTCTACATCTCTTCTCTTATCTTTGATTTATCACAATAAATAATTTTTAAATAATTTTTTATTTATCAATGTATAAAGTTATTTTAAAAAGTTAATAATTTTTTAATAGTTTTTTTTTCACTCAAAATGTGTTTATAAATAATAAAATAATATATTTGATTTAACGAATGAAGTATTTTCTAATAAAAATGATTGCAATTAACTAGCAAAGACAAAAGGGATGATGATCCATAGTCTATTTTTTTTTAATCAACTTACTATACGTACGGTTCGATTTCGTCAGTCGTATGGTGTCATTGATCACCGACTTTTCGGTGTTGGCAAATATTTTTTCCCTTAAAAAAGCTTGTTGACACCGACTTCTCGTGTTGGTAAAATATATGTCGATTTTGCCAACATGAGAAGTTGATGTGGGCAAACTTTTTTCAGGTAAAAAAGCTCTGCGATATCGATCGGAAGTTGGTGACTGGTCGTGCAATTGACGAAAATTTAACATTACCAATAACATGACCCTTGATTAAAGGGTCCGAACCTTAATATTCGATATTATTTAATTTGTGGATCATCTCCAATATATTCTTTTTTTTAAAAAAAAAAGGGCTATAATTAGTGTAATTTTTTTATATTGTTAATTTATAGATAATCTTCATATCTAGATCTTACTTCTTTTCCTTGTTAAAAAAATTACATGAGAAGAGTGGGAGTCCATAAGTTTAAAAGAATGTAAAGAGAGTGATGGTAAGGCCATCAAGAAGGTGGTTTTGCTTCATATATTAGCATCACTATGGTCTGCATTATTACATGTCCCATATCTAGCATGATAAGAAAAATGGTCATGCAGAATGTTCATAACAGGATTATCGCTAGAAGAAGAAGCTCTTTGATCCAATAATTGCCTTGCAAGTTTATCTCAACATACACATATATCCTTACCAAAATTTCACAATTGCAAGCTTATCTCAGCCTCAACATACATTTATAACATTATATGCATAAAACAAGAAATGAAAAATAAAAAAAATTACATCACTAACTTGTAAACACCCTCTATGAGAATATAAGGCTCAAATGTTGTTCTGTTGCTCAACAAAGCAACATTTCAAACCTCATTTCCAGCTCATTCCATATGCATTTCTTGCTCATTTCTTATTTTGTCTTCTTCTGTATTAAGACTTTCTTGTCCTTTGTGAGCTAGCATGTGACTAGCACATGTGATCGAGCTTACCCTACTATATAAATGTTTTGCTGCACTCCCTTCCCAATGAGTAGGGTTTCGGGGATCTGTAGCCACTGCAATGAAGGCTAAGAAATCAATTTTGATCATTTCTAATTGCTGATGAAACAGTAGATATTTTTGGCTTGTTTTTCCTTTGAATCTGCCTCTATTCTGCTTGTTTTATGTTGATTTACATCACATTTTCACATGATATCAGAGCTTGAGGCTCTTTTCCTGAATTTTGCTTAGTAATCTATCCATATTTCCGTGTTTATGTTCACTACTGCCGGTGGCTCAGGAACAGGAGGCAGAAATATTGAAGACATGACTTCACAAGGTAATCTTGAAGATCCTCTATTTTTATCAAATTCTGATCACCCTGGTGCTCAATTGGTTGCAGTTCCATTTTATGGTAGCAACTACATGACTTGGAGTAGAGGGGTCATGTTGGCACTTGGTGCTAAGTGTAAACTTGGGTTTATAAATGGCCCTTGTGTGACCTGCTGTTAGAAAAATGGATAAGAGCCGACTATATGGTGCGCTACTGGTTGTTGAATTCTATGTCTAAGAATGTAGCCGAGGGCTTCATGTTTGTTGATTCATCTAAAAATCTATGGAAGTTATTGAGAGGTTTGGTCAATCAAATGCTACTCTTATTTTTCAGATTAAGAAAAGGCTTGGGAACGTTGTGCAGGGTAATATGAATATTGCTGATTTGTGTAATGTATTTAAACGGGACTAGGATGAGTTACAAGTGCTAGAGAGTATCCCAGAGTGCTTGTGTGGAGCTATAACCAATTGCACTTGTGACTTGAAGAAGAAGTTTACTGAGATAGAGTCTAGAAATAGGCTTATGCAGTTCTTAGTCAGCCTGAATGATGGGTATGATACAGCAAGGAACTCTATATTAGCCACTGATCCTCTCCCTACAATCAACAAAGCATATTATATCTTGCAACAGGTGGAGCGAGGCAATGAAGCTTCAAATGGCACATCTGGTTCACAGGGAATTAGTGTTGATTCTAGTGCTATGGTAGCAAGTGGGTTTGGTGGTCGTGGGGGAGGATCCTACCAGTACAGACCATCCAGTAGTGCAAGTAAACCTCCTACAGGGAGTTCTGGTGGTGTTAAGAAGGATTGGAATGATTGGCAAGAAATGAAGAGGATAAAAGCCAATTCTAAATGCTCACATTGCAACATGAAGGGTCATTTAGCAGAGCAGTGCTTTAAACTTCATGGTATTCCAGATTGGTTCAAAGAGTTGAAAGAGAATGAGAGAAATGGGAATACTGGGAGCAGATCAGCATATATTGCAGGGACAATGGGTAATCAGATGCAAGGCAGTCCCCTAGATAATGATACTGGTGATGGAAATGTTGATTCTGCAATGGTCAATGTTGTGTATCAGGAAGTGCTCAAGAGAATGAAGGCCAGAAACCAAGCTGAGAGCAGCAATGGCTCTTTTGCTAACTTTGCAGGTATGATCTCTCCTAAAATTGCTAATAGTGTGTTGAAAGAAGCTTTACCTGAAGAGTGGATTGTTGACACTGGAGCAACATACCACATGTTAGCAGAATCTCAAGTCTTATTCAATAAGAAGAGATTGTCTAAGCCTGTACATATAGGATTGCCAGATGGATCCATCAAAACTGTCAATGAGATGGGAATGTTACAGTTGACAAATAATGTTGTCTTAAGTGATGTATTGCGTGTCCCTGATTTTAAACACAGATTGTTGTCCATTGGAAGAATTCTTGATGACACTGACTTGATAGCTATATTTACTCGGGCTCATTGTTATTTCCAAGACCCTGGATCTAAAAAGATCTTGCTTTCAAGAGTCAGAAAGCATGGCCTATACAAAGTATACTCAGAGTTACCAAGCACCAGTGAAAATAGACAAAGAGTGTTGAATTTGGAGACTGTTCATGCTAGGTTGGGACATAGCTCTCTTTCTAAGTTAAAACATTTAAGAATGTTCAGTTTTTCTGATATGGATGAATTCCATTGTGAATCATGTTCCTTGTCTAAGCACCATAGACTTCCTTTTCAAAGGAGTCTAAACATTGCAAGTAAACCTTTTGAGTTAATGCATATGGATCTTTGGGGTCCTTATAAATCTGTTACATACAATGGATATTCTTATTACCTCACTATACTTGATGATTGTACAAGGGTCACGTGGACCTTTCTTTTGAAAAACAAGTTGCATATACTACAAAACATTACAGATTTCTTGGCATATGTGGGGAATCAGTTCAGTTGTTCAATTAAGGCAGTTAGAACAAACAATGAGATTGAGTTTGTACAAAGACAGTGCATGGAATTGTTTGCCTCAAAGGGCATTATTCATCAGAAATTTGTTCCTTACACTCCACAACAAAATGGTAGAGTGGAGAGGAAACACAGACACTTGGTAGAAACTGCCAGGTGCTTGAGAATTCATGCAGGATTACCCATAAGATTTTGGGGAGACTGCTTACTTGCTGCCACACATCTTATTAACAAGATGCCCACATATATCTTGAATTGTCTGTTACCTCATGAGAAGTTGTTCAACAAACCACCTCTTTATGATGATCTGAGAGTTATAGGTTGCCTATGCTATGCTCTTGTGTCTCACAGTGACAGAGATAGGTTAAATCCAAAGGCAAGGAGATGTGTTCTATTAGGATATCCCTTTGGCCAAAAGGGATACAAATTGTGGGATCTTCATTCCAGAATGGTGTTTGTTAGTAGAGATGTTGTGTTTAAAGAGAATATATTTCCCTTCAAAGAGACTATACTCATGATTTAGAAAATTGTTAAGAGATTGAAGCCTGTCATTTGTCTCTTGTCAATCCAGCATTAGGAGATGATTTGGTTGTTCAACAACCTTTGAATACCCTTGCAGTTACTCCTCCTGCTTTTGAAGAGCCAATGAGTGCAGAATCTAGAGTCTCTTCCATACCTTCTCAAGTAACAGATTCAATACCTTCTGGTAGTGTTGGTCAAATGACTCATGAGATATTGCAGGATATGGCATAATTCCCTCCTTTAAGGAGGTCTACTAGAGAACATGTGCCACCAAGGAGATTACATGATTATGTTTGTAGAATTGACCGGCAAATGAATTCTATCTCACAGTCATTCCTAGCTGAATGTCTAGGAGATGAGATCCATGATTACTCTGATGTTATGAAATCCTTTGCTTTTATGGCAGCATAACCTAAACATTACACCTAGATACAAGCTGCTCAAAATCCAAAATGGTTGGAGGCCATGGATGTTGAAATATATAGGCTTTGGAAAGGAATGACACTTGGGAGCTGACAGACATTCCTTATGGTAAGAAAGCAATTGGCAGTAAGCGGGTCTATAAGATAAAGTATAGACCTGATGGCAGTGTTGAAAGATATAAAGCTAGATTGGTAGCTAAAGGGTACAACCAGATAAAGGGAAAGGACTACAAACATACCTTCTTTCTAGTTGCTAAATTTGCTACTGTAAGAATCTTGATTGCTACAACAACTATCAAAACCTGGTCTTTGCATCAATTGGATGAGAATAATGCCTTTCTTCATGGAAGGTTGGAAGAAGAAGTTTATATGGTACCTCCAGAAGGGTATCCAGTTGAGAAACCTGGTCAAGTTTGCAGGCTCAAAAGGTCTCTTTATGGATTGAAACAGGGTTCAAGGCAATAGAACTCTGAATTAAGTATATTCTTACTGAGCCTAGGATTCATACAGTCATGTGAAGATTACTCTGTGTTTATCAAACATGTCCCTTTTGGTATTGTGGTAGCACTTGTATATGTTGATGACCTGTTGTTGACAGGTGATGATGAATCTGTGATCAAAGATACTAAGAATGCACTACATAAAGCTTTTACCATCAATGATCTTGGCAAGGCAAGATACTTTCTTGGTTTGGAAATCCTTCATGATAAGGAAGGTACATTACTGTATGAGAGAAAATATATTCTTAACATCATTGAGGATTGCAAGATGATGGACTGTAAGCCAGCAATATTTCCCCTACCAAGGGGATTGAAGTTGTCAACTGATTCAGGAGATATTATTTCCGATCCTGAAAAATATAGGAGACTCATTGGGAGGCTTCTTTTCTTAAATCTGTCTAGGCCAGATATATCATATGCATTTCAGTTCCTAATTAGTCAATTTATGATTAAGCCTCGTCACCCACACTATGATGCAGCAATTCATGTTGTTAGATACTTGAGAGGCACCTTATATGTGGGATTGCATTATCCAAATGACTCTGCAATGACATTGTCTGCCTTCTGTGATGCTGATTGGGGCACCTGCCAGTTCATTGCCAAGTCTCTCACAGGGTATTGTGTTTTTCTTGGTAGATCACTCGTGTCTTGGAAGAGAAAGAAACAAAGTTACTGTGTCTAAGTCATCTGCTGAAGCAGAGTACAGAAGCATGTCAACCTTTGCTAGTGAACTTGTTTGGGTAGAGGGTGTGTTGTAAAGGCTCAAGATATCTGTGCCATTGCCTATTACATTATACTGTGACAACAAATCTGCCATTCATATTGCTAAAAACCCAGTATTTCATGAGAGGACAAAGCACCTCAAGATTGATTGTCATTATGTGAGGGAGAAGTTGCAAGAAGGCTTCATTCTTCCTCAACATGTTCTAACTGGTGTGCAACTGGCTGATGTGCTCACTAAACCTCTTGGTGAACGACAACACATATTTCTTTCTTCCAAGTTGGGTCTTGTTGGCTTCACCCCAAGCCCAACTTGAAGGGGGGATATGAGAATATAAGGCTCAAATGTTGTTTTGTTGCTCAGAAAAGCAACATTTCAACCTCATTTCCATCTCATTTCATATGCATTTCTTGCTCATTTCTTATTTGTCTTCTTCTGTATTAAGATTTTCTTGTCCTTTGTGAGCTAGCATGTGACTAGCACATGTGATCAAGCTTACCTTACTATATAAATGTTTTGCTGCACTCCCTTCCTAATGAGTAGGGTTTTGGGGATGTGTAGCCGCTGCAATGAAGGCTAAGAAAGCCATTTTGATCATTTATGATATTGCTGATGAAACAATAGCTATTTTTGGTTTGTTTTTCCTTTGAATCTGCCTCTATTCTGCTTGTTTTATGTTGATTTACATCACATTTTCACACCCTCAATACCAAATTTAATTTCTTCAATAACAACAATTTTGTTGTAAATTTAGCTAGCAATATTGTGAACGGAAATAGATATGAAAATGTGAAAGAGAAGAAGAAGAAGAAGAAGAAGAAACCCAGTTCTCATGGGGTGCGTACATGGATGACAAAGGTTTTTTTTAAAAAAATTACAACATTACTAACCTGTACACACCCTCAATACCAATAATTTCTTTAATAACAGCAATTTTGTTGTAAATTTAGCTAGAAATAAATTGTGAATTGAAATAGATCGATATATGAAAATGTGAAAGATATGAAGAAGAAGAAGCCCAGTTCTCATGGGGTGCGTACATGAATGACAAAGGTTTTAAAAAGTAAAACCTTAAATGAATGTGACAAGTAACAGTAATTAAAACGGTAGTGATAGCTAGCATTTAGATGGTACTAATAATGCATATTTAGCCTAGCTAGTTTAGTTGCATATATCATCAATTCTAGTTAGGATTTGCATCATGGCGAGAGAGTCGGATTTTCGGTTGTTTTATGGTGATTTTAGGACTTCAAGAATCCGACGGGGAAGAGCCTAAAAGATGTTGAAGCTGCATAGCAATCTAGATCTCCAAGAGCCAAGGAAGGACAGACCAAGGACAGACCAAGTTGAAGAATCAAGAAGACGAGTACAAAGGATTTGTCGTGATCGTGGGAGAGGAAGGCATGACTGAGTGTCGCAACCACGACAACCTAGCTGCAACCACGGCAAGAGGAGAATGTAGACGATTTGTCGTGGTCGCGGAGACCATATGTTCCAGGATTGCAGGTTAGGGCAATCGTTGAACACATTTTGGGATCCGTCTTTTAATTAGTTTTAGGTTATCTTTTATCTTCTAAGGTCGATTTCAGTATTATATAAGAATGTTAGTTAGGATTTTTAGAGAACTCCTTATGCACTTTGAGAATATTGAGAGCACTTTGTCTACTATGAGCAACTAATTAGACTCTTCATTTCGCCTGAAATTTGAAAATTTGAATTTCTGAATCTTGTTCTTATTCCTAATTGAATGTTTCGACTTCTTTATTCTTATTTCTTTTAGTGTGTTTTATTCTCTCTTGTCTGACCAACTAGTTAAAATTAATTCATTCAATCGCTAGGGTTTTGCAGATTCCTTGTAGTGAACCTTAACCCAAGTGGAAAACATATCCCTTTAGGACTTGTTGGACTAATTGGATTTATAGGAAGTTGAATGTATGTGAAACATTGACTTGTATATATGTTTGGTGTTGCATATATACCTTGGTTAATCTCTAGTCTTAATTAATGCTATTACTAATTAGGTGAAATCCTACCGTCTTTGTTAGGGTTGCTTGAGAATAAGGGTTACTAGGACTCGTATGACTAGTACATAAGACCGAGACAAGGACATTCATATATAGGAAAAGAAAAGAACATGAGGAAACTGCAAGGATCGAATTCACCAGATAAAGTGGATAATTGTGGGTGGAACTATTTCTCTAAATTGCATTACAAAATTTCTCTTTTACATTGCTTGTTACTATTCCGCTTTGATCAAAGGCGGGCCTTTAATTGCACTCATAAAAAAAAACCATGTTTACTAACTTGAAATTGAACTATACTTGAATTTAGAAAATTTCTACGTGGGATCGATCTCTTATTTATACATTAGTTTATTTTGATAGGAACAATGACGGTTTTCCTCCTTTTGGCTAGTTGGAAAAGTCACTTCAATCGACGGACATACTATTTAATTTTTCGGTTTAAATGTGACAGTTCCACTTTTTCCTCATCCGACGAACATATATAAAGGCGGCCCATTTCCACTTTTAATTCAGGCTACAAGCGCACCTATGCTCGTCGATCTCTTAAGTTAACTTTAGGCGATAAACTTTGTTCATTCCCTCTTTCACCTCCGGTGACAAATAGATACATGTTTGTCTCTTGAGTTACCCTCAAGCGACGAACATCATGTATGTTGAGATCGTTGCCCCAATCAAGGTCTTCAATGGTCTATTAATTGTACTTTCAATTCTTTTCGAGATGCGGAATCATCACTCACACTCTTATCGAGCCAGATATTGTCTTCCCATGTATGTCCTGAATGTCTCTCAAGCGACGATCATGGAGATTAATTCATCGCTTCAAAGCAACCTATGGATGGATAGGCTTTGGAGTACGTTATCAGAGCGACGAACTTGACTAATTAAGTTTAATTTGTTTAATGCATGTAATAAATCGAGATGACGAGTGAAAATTTTAAGTTCGTCGATCGTCTGGATCGATGTAAATCGGGTGATGATATTTTCACCGCTAATTTTTACTATTTCCACCGCTAATCACTGCATAGGTTTGTGGTGGCTTTAATGACAGTCAACGATCCCACCGCAATACTTTACGGCGGGTCGAGGAGTATACATGCTCAAAACCGTCGCCATAACCCACCGTATAGGTATCCGGTGGGTTTGAGCTGTCGCCATAATGCTCATGATCTGAATTCCAGTCGCCGACATTCATTAGTTTCGAATGAAGAATCCTCTTCTACCTGAGTAGTCTTTTTATTGCTCTCCAGAATGATATAAGCATCTTCCAGTGCGCGATCGTACGATATATCGATCCGGAGAACTTACTTTCCCATATCATACATGCAAACATCAAAAAGAAAACCAAACAAAGACACTTCACTTAGCGTTCAGTGAGTGCTCAGGGGATTGCATGTAGCCATAATTCAAATGGATAATCACTTGAACCACGGGCTTTAGTATACATAGTCACTTTTTTTTTCACATACACCGGGAAGAGCATCCCCCAAAAAAAGATCTATGCGGTGGGTTATGGCGACGGTTTTGGATAATTTCTACAAACGGTTTTCAATTGCCCAAAAAATCATCGCATGTATACGGTCACATAACTCACCGCATAGGTATGCGGTGGGTTCGTATACGGTCAACGGATCCACCGCATGTATATGCGGTGGGTCTGGGAAAAAGTACGTGGATTAAGACCACTGCATACCTATGCGGTGATTAGCGGTGGAAATAGTAAAAATTAGCGGTGAAAATATCCGTCCCGATGTAAATCTGATATAACTAGTTAGTACGTGGTAGAAAGAATATTTATGGAAAAGTGATGGTTAATATTTAATTAATTAAGTCAAGTATAGCAATCAGATTAATTACGGAGAGATTATGCTCTCCCGACCAACTTCAAACATTATAATATACAGTATTAAACAAATGAATTAAATAGAAACGAAAGGTAACAAAATTTAATTAATTAGTTATAAACATATGGGAATAATCCCCTTTGAGACAGATTGGATGATTTAGTACGCAGCACGTATAAGCAGTTGACTTGCTTATATCACACACGTACTAAAACTATCACTACGCGCCTCCGATCCCTCTGTGCAATCTGTCCACTGTTTCCCAACAAACTCTCCATCAAATGTATAATATAATTGGAAATTAAAAAGTAGTTATATTATGGTTTTGACTTGCATCTTCTTCGCGATCGATCATTATTTATTAATAGGCTGTGTGGATCGGAGAACGTCGATAGAGCTAGAGACACAAGTGATCACTTGCAAGCTCTACTCATCCTACCTATTTACTATTTAGTACTCCCTCCGTATCAAAATACTTATGGTTTTAGTTTGGACACGTTTTTTAAAAACGATAAAAATTATATAAAATATCAATGATTTTATTAATTTACAAAAATAAATTTCATACTTAATATAATTATCTATAAAATTATGAAAAAATTTAATATTTTATAAATTTTTTCGCTTTTTAAAAAGCGTGCCAAAAAGTAAAAGGACTAGTATTTTGACATTTGCACACGAATTAAGGAAATTATAAATTTATTACAATTATACTCCTTATTAATTATCCACAACTCTCATCAACCAATAAAATTTGAGAAAAAATAAAAAAGTAACAATTCTCTTCCTCCAATACCTAGAAAACTTAAAAGGACTTATATTTCCAAATAAAAATTTAAGTCTAAAAGGACTTATATTTATGAACGAAGGGAGTATATAATATACATGCAGTCATGCATGTATATGTATGCATGGAAATGGAGCGTACATATATAGGTGAACTGACGTAGGTTTAAAGGGAGACGTGGCAAAACGTATATATAGAGCAGCTCCTGTTACGTACCTAATTTTTAAAAAAGAAAAGAAAAGGTGGATGCATGGAATAGGGGTATAGGTGAATAGTAGAAGTAGAGGATATATTACGTAGGATTAATGGGTTTGTTGTCGTTTAATTAGTACTATAACGATAATACACTTACACGTGGATGTTATTTTTGATTTGTAGGTGGGATACTCGGATACGATCGACTTCATCATCTTCCATACATATTTATGTGTTTTGTATTTGTTTGCATTTGGGTTGACGTTTTGTAATTAGACTAACTCTAATGATTGAGTGTAAATGTCTAAATTTGTATTTTTTAGATATTTTTGAGCTTCGTTGGTTATTTTTGGGGTGTGCAAATGTGCACATTTGAGCATTTATAATGTGCAAATTTGAGTACATCATATCTCCCATGTGCAAAAACCTTTTCAAAAAGCAAGACAATTTTATTGGTGTATTTTTTATGATTTTTGTTTTTTTTTTATTTTAAATTAATTGTATTTGAATGGTGTGTAAAAAATACACATTTGACAATTGAAGCAAAATACCAAAAAGTAAGGTGCATTTTACACATCTTGTGCAAATGTGTGCATTATAGGTAAAACCATTGTGGATAGTCTTAGTCGATATGGATAATGGATCCATTTGGATTGGATAATTTAACCCCCTTCCTTACCTTTTACTTTAAGGGTCAGTTTAGTAACACGTAGTTGATGAGATGACTGAAGCTAATAGGGTAATTGAAGCTGATAGATTACGTGTGTTAAATATATCGTTAAATTAGAGTGTTTATAAGCTAATAAAGAGTTTGATAACCCGGCTGATAGAGTAACTGATACAAACTAGCTGATAAGATAAGAGAAAATGAATAGAGTTCTGAAAATTTTGAGATGAGTAACCGTTAAAAATTCAATTTTAAAAGCTAATTAAATTAAAATCTTATATTTAAAACTATAAAATATTAAAATTAAAAGCTGCGAAAAGCTACCTACATTGCCAAGCAGACCCTAAATGAAAATTGCAAGCTTTTAGCAGCAAAATTTCAACCACGTTGCGTAAATAATCTTTTTTTTTTATATATATTGGCATTTGGATTGTTGTAAACTCTCAATAATACTTAAAATCAAAGTCTTAATAAACCTTGATAATTAGTATGTCAATGCTTCATTCACAAGGTAAGCTAATAAAGTGTAAGGGATGTAGAAGTTCAATCAATTTTTTTTTGATGTAAAATTCAATTAATACTAATAAGTACTCCCTCCGTTCAACAAAACTTGACGTTTTACTATTCATGTACGCTTTTTTAGGAGTTAAAAACTATATAAAATATCGACTTTTTAAATAATTTTTTTAAACAATTTCGTAGTTATTATTAATAAGTACAAACTTGTTAAAAAATTTTTATAAAAAAATGAATATTTTATATAGTTTTTATCATTCTAAAAAAGCGTGCGTGAATAGTAAACGACAAGTTTTGTTGAACGGAGGGAGTATGAAATTATATTAAAAAAAAACACAAAAAATTCATATATTATCGAAAAAGGTAGGATTTTACTAGATTAAATATTTCGTGATTGGTAGTAATAAAAATGAAACTTATCTACTGATCGATAAGGTTTCTTGCCACGTTTCTAATTGTTTGACGAAAAGGGATTAAAAGACCCTTTCTAATACATTTCGGATATGGATTGGCAATTAAAAAAAACTGCAAGTTACTGACCTAGCTATAAACTTTCTTTCTTTTTTTTTTCCCTAAAATGAAGATAAGAATTCGATGGGTCAGTCAGATCTTGTTTGATAAATTAAGAGGTCCAACGAACGGTAGACAAATCAGTTGTCAGAAACAACAACAAAGATAATACAAACAAAACATGACCCAATACTAAACCGGCCAATGTGAAAGTTGAGGAAGACCTAGTGATAGACTGCGAATGCCGAGAACACGGGATAGTTGTAAAACCAACTTAATGTCTCGACGCCGAAAAATAAACCCATCAAAGAAAAGAGATGTCTCGCGGAGAAGTAAGACGTTTGACTGTAAACTCTAATTTTAGAATTAGTTGTCTAATTGTCTTACTTTCTCTTTTTCGATAGAAAATATATAATACTTGAAATGTTTTTGAAGATCATTTTGAGTGGCTGGGTTCTTCACTGTGTGAACTGGCTAATCTCTCGGGTCGGATGTTCGGATCTGGGTGTCGAAGGCAGTGTCTTCGAGCTGATCTCGGTGCCAGCAACATGACAATGAGGAGAATCGAATTCGGAAAAGAAACATGTGTTCTTTGCCAACAACCTAAGGCAATCGATTCGGGACAAATATTCAAGGAGAAAAACCGATTTATCGACCAATGTACGTACCCTCCGGTGCACATTTCCATAGAAGCTAGATTTAAGCTAGCAACTGCTAAAACGGAAACTCGAGAAACGAAAACACTTTGGTCGAATTTCGACTACAAGATCGAACAGGGAAGTACTTGACGAGGCTCACCAGCCTTTCCCAATAAGCCATAACCAATCAAGTGTCACCCCTGCAAATATACCTCCTAGTAGAAACACTACCAGAATGTTCCCCAACGCGTTTTGCTCGGGACCCTGCAGGCGACAAAGAAAGCAAAACCAACAATGAAACCAAAGGGTTCATTTGACGCAATGTGTTGATTGCTGATAAGGGGCTTATAACGCATTTGTGTTCGATTTAAGCAATGTATGATTTGATTTACAAACCTTGTATCCCTTTGGAGCTGAAGTGAGGACGCAGACGGTGAGAAAGCCATTGCTCAGACCCAGAAAGGATGTGAGCAGTATCATCCATCCTTGGTTGCCATATTTAGCGGTGAAGTAGAAGCATGGAATCAGCAAGAAACGCGACAAGACTGCAATCATCAACCCTCTGCGTGATTCAATCTTTGCAGATTTTATCAATGGAATGCATCTTCCAATGAGATCCCACACGTTATACATTGCTATCAGAACCAGCGCGTACCTGCAGGGTCAAATCTGCAATTAAGTCATCGTATGCCATTCATACGAATCATACCATACAGTGAAGGCAATTTACCATGAACCTAAGCTGTGGGAACCGGTATCTTCTGACAAGAACCCAGGGAATATTGATAGCGTCAACACAAATATCAGAAATAGGTCGATTGCATAATCTACATTCTGATATAGCAACTCTTTGTTACTCAGTCTCTCCATTTCTTCAACGTCCCCTGCAGCCTAAAAATTGTGGATTGTCCATCAGTTGCATAACATTAAACATTATAATGTATCAAATATCATGGTTTTAGGGAGGAATGTGTACCGTTTTCGTGATGCCACCGGCAGCAAGGTCAGCTGAAACTGTTTTCGCCCCCTCTGAAGCAGCCTTTGAGCGGTAGTACTTCACAATAGGCAGCTTTGGGAATATGAATGCATAGAGGCCAAAGCAGAGAAGCTCAAAAAGTGAAGATATGGCAAAGAACAACACTGCAGAGAGGATAGGAATCATAGGATTAAATTACTTTCTTAAAGATATTAATTTACGCTATAGAAAAGAACAGGGTAAAAGATTTCCTGGGTAGATAAACAAGATCAACCACTTGACTATTCAACAATGTTTATATTCGGCTTGTGGGGAAAAAGTGGAAGAAAATCATATAATTAACTGTGAAACAATCATATCAGCAAACAGGTAGTATAAAAACAACTGTCATGTGAACATATCCAGTAGCAGAAATGTTAGCCCCATTGTAGCGAACCAGATCATCTGCCCCAAAACCTGTCCCAGTAAACGCAAAGTAACACTACTTTCTAGTTTTGGTATCTTCAAAACAGCATAAGGAATTGTTACTTTACATGATTGGGGGAAGATGATTTGAACTCTCATCGTATTGCGACTATCTAATAAGCAATGAAGCATTCTTCTGCATAAGTATCAACAGAGATGTTGCTGTAAGTGGCCATCTCTCAAGATAATTGCATCAAGATAATCACCCAGAAGATAGTGTTTCATGACCGAGAGATTAAAGTTATGAACATAAGATAAGATTTTATAAATTCCTTAGGATGGGATAAGGATTGAAAATTTCACATCTTTCAGAATAAAAGAAAAGATTTTACGCATTCCATGTTAAGCTATAATAAAAAGAAACAACACATAGAAAGCATTTTGCTCTAGGCAGCCAGATATTTTTCATAGCAGAGTGGACTTACGAGCTCCTTTGCGTAGACCGTTCTTTGAGTTTTCAAATGCTGCTTTTGTAACCAGCCTTAAAGCCGAAGTTAGAGCTCCGGATGCAGCCAAACCAGCAAGAAATGACTACAAAACATGGGTCGATTGCTAAACAGAGAGACCTTGATTTGAGAACTACGCAGCATTGATCAGAAAGAGCAAAGAGATGCCTACTTGCATAAGCATGGGATGCATGAAGGATAAATCCCCAATCATCCCACCTTGAACATGAGCATCTGCAACTCCGAAAGCACCACTGACTGCACATATTCCAATATAAGTTCCGAGTCCTCCTTTGCCAGCTGTTGCTATATCTAACTGTGATA
This sequence comes from Persicaria maculosa, assembly GCA_963922045.1. Taxonomy (NCBI): domain Eukaryota; kingdom Viridiplantae; phylum Streptophyta; class Magnoliopsida; order Caryophyllales; family Polygonaceae; genus Persicaria; species Persicaria maculosa. The sequence goes on from OY998252.1 coordinate 13,334,014, forward strand.
TAATAGCAAGAAGTTGTAGATCATGGAAGATTGTAAGTTTAACGTAAGTTAAATCCTAGCACAACTCTATATAAATTGTGAATTTGAACACTTACCACCAGAACAAAAAAGGAGCTAATGAAGTACAGAAAATATCCAGCTAGGTTTCGAAGCCTAGTATTGACCTTTGATTCATTGTATGCCAATGCTGAAAGAGTCAAAAGTGCAAATGGCTGATACACCAGTGTAAGAACTCTTGCAGGATGATATTTCTGCAAAATTACAACCAATTTAGAAGGTAATGTCACTCTACACAAGACCAACTATAATGTTTATAACCAAGAAATAAAAGCACTATGAAGAAATGACAGTTTAGTAAGAAATAAAACACAAAAATGAAAGTCTTTGACCTGACTGTTTCCAATCAAGCAAACCCAACATGCAGTTTATATCTACTTTTTATTGCTCAAGTTTACATGCCAAAAGCCCATCTGTGTATATGTTTCCTTCATGCGCATAAATGTGAAGAATAATTAACATTTGTTTGTTGTATGAAAGATAATCCCCACCAAGAGATTTGAATGAACAAAGTAATCAAAAGCCCTTAAAGGGGAGCAAATGAGTAGTTGAAGATCAATTTACCGGAAACAAGTATGCGTAGTAGTCTCCTATGGTCAGCATGCTATTCCATGCAAACAAGCACCCACTTCCAAGAATCCAACAGACTAGTATGGCAGTATACTTCCCCTGGCAACCACAACCAAGGGCAAACATGTTACTCCCCATGATCACAAATCAGAATGTCTTCATTTTAGCTTTTGATGCCTTATAAAGCAACTTTTTATACCTTATTTAAGGATTAATAATAAATTTGGAATACAAATCTAAAATGACAAACATGTTAGATTAAAATTTACAACTTAAATGACAAACACTTCTGATAGGAGGTAGTATCAATTAACCATCATTCATATCTTCCTAAAAAAGAGCAGCTAATCCAACTTACCTCAGGCCTACTGGGAATCTCTTCCCCATTAGAAGCAGCCATTCTTTATCAAGATCAAGCACCTCCACAACTCGAAATTCCAGCTACAAGCTACAGCCTACAGCAACATTTTGAAGCCTACATATATGTGAATTTTTTTTTCAGCAACGGATGTAAACTGAAATTTGGATGACGCATGCACATGAAGTCATGAACTGAATGATCATATGTGTGGTTATGTTTGGAATTCAAACTTCACTTACTGAACTATTAAGCCACTCAATGCAAAACCCAATTAAAGTGCACTCCCAAATAGATAAGACAAGAAAGAACAATGAAGTGAAAATCACACTATAAAATAACCCAAAGGAGAGTAAAAAAATAACAAAAAAACTTTTAGTTTTTCACAGAGGCATCAGAACAAACAGGTTGTGTGCACAATTAAAAAACGGCATGCAATTTAGGATTCCCCGGAACCCGAATGTTCGTCAATCAATTAATTCAACAAGAGACGCGATTAACTAGAATACGAAGCTTAAAAAATGGCTAATCCAGCTATGAAAGATTGAAAGATAACAAAGAATTTCTCTGATAGTAACAAGCATTTCACACACCCAAAAGAGAGATGGAAGAAAACAAGTACCAAGAATGAAAATTAAAGCGAATATTTCCATTTTTTGTTTTTTCATCATACTGTGTTGGCATTAAATGGTGGGCGAAAAAAAAGTCAAATGCCCAGAATCCCAGATAACCATCTGTTCACCGGTACGTCATCGGTCCACCGCTGCGTCGGAAGCGGCATCGGCTCACGAAAATCCGGATAATACTGGCACGAATGAATTGGGATTTGGATCCCATTTTTGCACCTGACATCACATTCATTGGACTAATGAGATGAGTAGAACAGGGTGGACCTGGCTAATCCCCAAATTTGCCTAGGGAAGTACAAAGTTAACTTCTTCTTTTGTTTATATAGTGACTATTTACCCGCACGACGCCGTCTCACCAGGCGCAAGGTGCCGATCTCCGCTGCCGGTGTCGATGCGGATACGTCTAGGGCTGTTCATCGGATCAAAACCGATCCTAACCTGGCCAAATCGAATTGAACGGAAAATCGAAATTTTAAAAAACGTAATTCGAAAATCGAACCGAAACTAATAGGTTTGGTTCGGTTTTCAACCGATTGGTTCGGCTATACCGATTTTATTTGAGCATTTTCAATCGGTTTTGAGGTGAGCTACCAATAGGGGAAAAAAAATTGTGTACACTTGTACAACACACAGAAAGTGCATGCTAACTAAGCAAGTAAGTTGAGCATGCTAACTGTGTGAGACGGAGACGATAGACTGGGAGAGGAGAATTAGGAGATCTAACCTCAGTCAACCTAAGCGTAAATTAAAACATTAAAAAAATCGGTTTTCCCCCGGTTTAACCGAACCGAGTCCATACCGAACCTAAAATCGAAAATGAAAATCGAAACTGATAGCATATATTATATTTATGTAAATATTGTATTGACTTAACTTCCGTTACAAGACTATGTACCCTATATATATTTGAGAATGAATACAAGGCAATTAACCCTAAGGGGGATTATCCAATCTAACATGGCATCAGCCTAAACCCTAGCGTCGTCGGCCTCCTACTCCTACCGCCGCTCTCCACCGATCCTCCCCATTTCCTTTCCGTTGTTATCCCTCTCACCACTCATCCCCTCTTCATCATGGGTGATCAATCTCCCAAAAACAATGACCAGGTCGGGCTCATCCTCCGACCTCTTTAAGCCCTTCTTCCATTCGGCCTTGGTTATCTCCAACATCAAAAACCTAATTCCGCTTACCCTGGATCTCTCCAACACCAAGTACGCATCATGGGAGGAACTTTTCAAGGTCGCCGCTCGTGCTCATCGAGTCCTGGATCACATCGATCCTATCGTCCTGCGTTCGGATGAAATTGATGACACTATTTGGGATCAACTTGATGCCATTATTCTTCAATAGATCTATGCCACCATCTCTCAGGATCTCTTGCTCACCATCTTGCAACTGGGTGCGAGTTCTCAACAAGCGTGGAATCGAATTGAGGCCATCTTCCATGACAACAAAGCCTCTCGCGTCGTTTATCTTCCGAACGAGTTCGCAAGGTGCCGCCTTGAATCCTTTCCATCGGTCTCCGCATACTGTCAACACATCAAGGATCTCTCTGATCAACTTGCTAATGTGGATGCCAAGGTTTCCGATTGTTAGCTTGTCATCCAATTGATCGTGGGTCTCCCAAGCGAGTATGACACCGTCGCAATTCAAGTTGCATCCAACACAACAAGCCCCTCTCGGACATCGCTGACGCTCGCTCGATGGTGCTACTGTAGGAAACCCGTCGCTCAAAACGAGATGCCATCGTCGCCGAGCACAGAGTGTTGGTGGTTGCCTCCTCGTCGTCCAATCCGGATCCAACAAAGAAGCCGACGTCGAATCCACCATCAGAAAACGTAGGACGCGGCAAAGATGGGAGCCGCGGGCGCGACCCTGGACCTGTATCTTTCCAGCGGACTCCGTTTGACTGGATGCAGATCCCTGGCCCTAACCACCACCAGCAGTAGTGGTCCGGCAACTCCGTTACAAGACTCTGCAGAAGTCGACAATCTCCAACAGGCCCTCCAACGGTCCTCCATTTTCGTCTGCCAAAGTCGGCAACCTCGCAGGTCCTCCAACATCCCTCCAATACGTACCCCTCCAACTTGACAGTTTTGTGACTTTTGTCGGCTTCAGAAGTCGATGTTAGTATATCGTTTATCGACACCAAAAGCTGATAATCTCACCATACATTTGGCAAAGTCGAACGTGTGAATAGTTTTGGCGCTATAAAACTTAGGGAGAATAGTAGAAATTAGAAAGAAAAAAAAAGTTTTTCAAAAGTTGATCCTATCTTGAAAATTTACAAAAGTAAAATCCCCTTGCAAATCAGCAAAAAAAAAAGGCGATTGATTACTTGCAATACCTGGTCTACACTTGGGAGCAAAGAATACGAGTTGAGGTTACAGTTGCAGGGGCAATAATACCCATCAAGTCATGGTCACCATACAATGCATATTGGGAAAGGGAAGGAAAAGTCGAACGGGAAAGGTGAAAAGGAAAGGGAAAGAGAACAAAGAAAGGGGACAAGAAAGACAAAGAGAATGGAGGGAGAAAGACGAAAATGACGCCGACGACAACACTAATTCTTGTTGCTAAATGACAAGTATGAGGTGTGTTCTTGCATCTTTAGGCTGAAATTGCTATTGATTCTCCTATCTTACTTGTTGACTTGGTTGTGTTATCAGGTCGTGTTGTGTTTTGGGTGTTTTGTTTACTTTCTTGTAGGGTATAGGGGCCTTTAGTGGGTGGCTCACGGATGCGAAAGGCCGCTACTTCTTCTTCATCTAGATCTATTGATGTTGTGTAATTCGCTAATTCTGATCAAAAGACGAATTTTGAAGCCCATCTGAAGAGGAAGCATGTGGAATGTGTTGGTACCACGACACTTCTATGCATGCCCTAGACCTCCAAGATGAGATTCTATGCCTCATAGAGACTATCGAAGCCGACACTCAACTGCTTAGCATGCAATATCTCTCTTATCCAATGCTGACTTTTGAATTGTTCAACTCGTTCAAGATGAATTATGACCGAATCTTCACTAAGATCACCATCACTTTCTGGTTGGGAAATAAGGAGCACACTATCAACACAAAAAGGTTGAATGAATTCCTTTGATTCCCAACTGGTTGTGGAGCTAGATCATATGGTCACGACTGAGAATCTCAAGGATTTTAAGTTCCAACTCATCGTCAGCTCCAATTATAGTATGACATCGTCCATCCGACCTTCTGCGTTATCTAGTGTATCCTCGGGAACACACTTTAAACATAGAATGAGTGTACTAAAATCAGTGTTCTAAAATCAATAGACGAATCCTAGGCGGTAAGACTCCGCCTAGCATCTAGGCGGAGCCTATGTACGATTTTTAGAACAATGACTAAAATACGACAAGAAAAGTCGAATTGCCTTTGGTAGTGCATTGTCCACGAGTGCCCTATCGATTTGGCCGCCAAGTTTGCCACCAAGTTAGCCAGACTTGCTCACCCTCCTAAAGGATCAATCCACATTGGAGGCCTCATAACCATGATTACAACTGCATATGCAACATCGACCTCTCTCGATATTCCCCTTCAACACATATATTTAACTTATCTAAAAAGTTGTTGGAGGATTCAAGACAATGATGATTCTTATGCTCTGAATATCTAAGTAAACAGGGAAGTACAAACCCTTTCATGAGGGCTTAGTCAGCACAAAGGACCTCGTCCACTGATACCATTCATGGGTGGGACGTCCCACTCCCTAGCTTGAAGGTGACCCATATCCATATAGCGATGATGAGGAGGAGGAAAGGGACGAGGAGATGACTGATGCTTTACCTGAAGCTCCTCCTATGGGTGGTTCATGCCATCATGAGCAGGATGGTCTCTCTTCGGATGAGTAGATCTCCACCATCCGTTAGGTTATGAAATATTTACATACTCACGTCGATTACCATTTTTTTTTATGTTTTTGGACGAATGGACTTTTAGGATCACCGCTAAAAGTGGATTTAGATTTATTACTATTTGACCGGTCATCTATACTATCATGAGACCCCTTTCTCGCCACCACTACCACCTCAATAGGACTTTTGTGAGTATCTCTCTTTCTTTTGTTTATTTCTACATTGGGAGCAATGTAGGACTTAATTATAGAGTGGGGTGTACTTGCATTTACATTGCATGCATATTTTAGTTCATTTTTTTTGTTATTTATTTTTCATTTTTCGTTATTTTTGGTTTAATTTTGCCTAGCTAGCGTGTTGGGTAACCCCCCGCTTTTAAAGAATTCACAATGATATGGACTTAATTATAGAGTGAGGTGTACTTGCATTTACATTGCATGCATATTTTAGTTCATTTTTTTGTTTTTTATTTTTTATTTTTCGTTATTTTTGGTTTAATTTTGCCTAGCTAGCGTGTTGGATAACCCCCCGCTTTTAAAGAATTCACAATGATATGGTGATAATCTAGGAAGTTCAAAGTTGTTGATGATTTGTGTTGAGCTTAGTTTGCAATGCAACAATAATGAATTTTTTAGTTTGTGAGTCATTTTTTGAATCATGCATAATCAGCTTCCTAGGCAAACATCATGGAAGGAGTCTAAAAGGACATAATTTTAGTTCTCTTCTACTATAGTGAGTGTCCCTCGCATGATAATTTAATCTCTGGAACTTGCATTATAATCTAGCCTCTAGGTTGAAGCTATTTTGTGAACATACATAACTTTAATGTGATAGAGGGATAATGTTTGTCTCTGAGCCTAATTTACCTTTTGTTGCCTAACCTTATACCAATCCTATGTTTGACAGCCCCTTGAGCCATTGCCTATCTTTTGGAGCTTCGTACGTATAACATCTCAAGCCTTATTATTGAGCCTAATACCCATCCAGGAAGTAAAATCATGAGCAATGATGGTTTGTGAAGTGTGATAGTTATTGATAAATTGGATGTTGAGTATGGACGGTAAAAAGAAGAGATATTTTGATGTTGTTGCGTTGCTTGTCGATGAAAGTGATGAGAAAAATACAAGAGAAAAGAAATTGGAAAATAAAAAAATGACATGGCAATTTATTATGTGATGATTTGACAAACAATAATGTGAAACATGTATTTTCGTCGGTCATGTGGTCTAGTCTGCGTAGGTGGTTGAAAAACTCATCGAAAAAGACTTGCGTATTATTTTTTATTAATAGGGTGATAATTTGTATATGAAATCATCAATTCTAAAGTTTGTATTATTTTTGGTTGAGGATTGATACTTTATATAATTCATAATCACGCTAGTTTTGGTTTGTGTTTTGACTCTTCGGTTCCATCTCTCCACTTATGGTCGAAACTTTGACGCTCTACTCGGACATTGTGGCAGCTAAAGAATTGGGTTTCAACGTATTGAGGTGGAGGGTGACAATTTCTTAGGGCATGTTTGTATGAATTAGTGGGAGCCAATAATTAGTAATTGAAAGAAAGGATTTCCGTTGTAATGTTTGGTAAGCCAAAAATTGGTAATTGGAATGATTACTAGTGATCCAACCATCCCCATTTTGAAGTTCATCTGCAGTTTCCCTCGCCTTCCCTCTTTCTTGTCCAACCCTTGCCCTCCCTCTCTCTCGCCCTCACCCCCCTCCTGCTTGCCTGCCCAGCCCTAGTCGTCGTCATCCTCTTAGTTAAGGCTCCTCTGTCTCACCCTTCCTCTGGTTGTCGCCCAGCTCGACCACCATCGCCCTCCTCCCTCCTCTCTCACCACCGCCCAACCCTCTCACCTTATTTTGTTAAAAAATTGTATATATATATATATATATATATATATATATATATATATATATATATATATATATATATATATATAATAAATTTATGAATTTGATAGATTGAATTTGTGTCTTTTATGATTAATTTGAGAAATTGAACCTGTGTCCTTTTGAATTTGTGTATTTTTAGGTTGAATTTGTGAATTTCTGATTTCAACATTATACTAAACAACATGTTTTGGAAATGACTTATTCCGATTTCCATTCCGACTCCGATTTCAATACTCATGCCAAACGGGGCCTTAACGTTTTACCTTGTATCAATTTTTTTAATAAAAAAATAAATAAATCTACGGAGAAACTAAATACCTTTTTAGATAATGAAATTAGCCCGCAGCAAAACGATATGCTAACGGCACCAGTCACAAACAATGAAATCAAATGTGCCCTTTTCTCTATCAAAACTGACAAAGCGCCCGACCCTGATGGAATGCCAGCTGGTTTCTACCAAACTTACTGGAATATTGTTGGACCCTCGGTTACAAAAGCGATTAAGGCTTTTTTCTCTAGTGGGAAAATGCTACGACAAGTCAACCACACGTTTATAACACTTATGCAGAAGCGGGACAATCCCCGGACAGTTCATCACTTCCGGCCAATCAGCCTATGCTCTACAGTTTATAAGATTATTTCAAAAATCCTAACTGCTAGACTATCCAAACTTTTTGACACTCTTATTCATCCACTACAGAGTGCTTTTACAAAGGGAAGGTCCATTCAGGACAACATTCTTATCGCTCATGAAATATTCCACTCTTTCATGCTTTCCAAGGCAAAAGAAGGATACATGGATGTTAAACTAGATATGGAAAAAGCGTATGACAGGGTTCAATGGCCCTTCCTCTTCGCGGTTCTCACACGGTTCGGTTTTTCAAACAAGTTTATCCTTTGGATCAAGGAATGTGTGCAAACAGTCTCGTACTTAGTGCTCGTGAACGACGAGCCTTCCACTCCTTTCATTCCCTCCAGGGGACTGAGACAGGGGGATCCTTTATCTCCCTTCCTTTTCATTCTCACAGCAGAAGTTTTAGCCAGAACGCTTGACCGAAACACGACAATAAAAAAAGACACAGGGTTCACAGTGGGTCAAAGAGGAGTTAAGATTCCTTTTTTAGCCTTCGCAGACGACATCATGTTGTTTGGTAAAGCAAATCACGACACTTGCACTAATCTGTCGAACATCATCCAACGATTCTGCTACATATCGGGACAAAAAGTAAACCTCCATAAATCGAGCGTTCAAGTCTCTCCTAATACTTCACAGACAGCCATCCACACTGTAACAACAGCTTTGGGTATTCCCCAATCAAACAACTTGGAAAAATATCTCGGTCGCCATATCATAAATGGTAGGGTTAATCCAGATACTTTCGCATATATCATTGTAAAAACTAAACAGCAATTGTCAAAGTGGAAAGTTTCCTCTCTCTCGGCTGAAGGCAGGAAAGTTCTAATCATATCCAAATTAAGTGCCCAACCCCTTTATATTATGCAAGCTTTTATGCTGCCTTCGTCGATTCTGCATGAGTTAGACAAAATTTACAGACAGTTCTTTTGGAACAAACATGAGAAGTACACACCGCTAATCAGTTTGGATAAAATCTGCACGGACACCCTGTCGGGGGGTCTAGGAATACACAAAGCTGAGACGATGAACGTCGCACTGCAGATGAAACTGCTGTGGAAAATCATAGCTCAACCAGATAATATCTGGGTTCGACTGAGTACGGCTAAATATCTAAAAAATCAAACACTACTCAAGTATGTTGAAAAAGGGAACACAACCTAGCAATGGGCAAAACTTATGAATATCAGAACTGAGTTCAAGATGGGCCTCAACTAGTCTATCGGAAATGGGCAATCGGTTAGCTTATGGGAGGACAACTGAGCGCTAAATACCCCCTAATAAAGGCGGCTATCCGACAACCGGAAGACCAAGATCTGACCTGGAAGGTTGATCGTTTCATAAACTCCGCCAGGAGGTGGGATGTTGGAAAACTTCATACCGAACTACACGGTTTGCTGGACCAAGCTACCATAGCGAAAATTGTATCCACTCATTTACCACAACATCAGTTTCAAGACCGTATATTTTGGGGACAAAGCAGAAACGGTTGGTTCTCCACCTCTTCGGCCACAAAACTCGGCAATCATCTCACTGGCGACCCTCAGTTTGGCTGTCAGTGGATTTGGAAGTTAGACATTCCATACAAAATTCGGCATTTTATTTGGAAAATTGCAAGGGATGGGCTACCAACTTTTGATAGACTGCAACGGTCACATGTGTCGGTCCCATCAGGATGTCGTTTCTGTAACTCTTCACAGGAGTTTACCGCTCATTTGCTACTCGATTGCGCATTGACTGGGAGTGTAATTTCGGCAGCAGGCATCAAACGTCCAAAACCTCCGAACGGATATACTAATATTAAGCCTAATATACTACTTAATGATATCTACTCAAAACTGGGGAAAGCAGAGTTCGCCAGGTTAGCGACAGCTTGGTGGGCCATCTGGTATTTTCGCAATCAGCTGGCATTCCAACACATAAATACTATATCTGCACAATCTATTGTGTTATTTTACCAAACGAATTCAACAACTTGGAAGACTAGGTCGACCTCACTAGAGGACAATAAGATTATTTCGTTGCCACCTACGAAGGGCTACAACGGAAACCGAAAGGTCTCTCTATCTTCGACTACAGCTCGGTCTGAAGGGTGGACTAAGCCACCAAACGGCCACTGCAAACTAAACTTCGATGGTTCTTTCCTACCTACACAATCAGGTGCTTACGGTTTCGTTATACGAGACCACAATGGCAAGGTGATATCAATTGGCTCTGTCCTTTGCTTTAACAAACCAGCAGTGTTTTGCGAGGCTTTGAGCCTGCATATGGGTGTGGTTAGGGCCCTCCAGCTAGGTCTCGATAATTTACTTATCGAAGGCGATTGCTTAGTCGTTATAAAAACTCTACTCGGGGATTGGCACCCACCGTGGATTATTGAAATGTTGATGGCTGATACTACGGCATTTCTCCGCTCTTTCACTAATGTTGTTATTCGTCATATTTTCAGGGGTTCGAACGTTGTGGCAGACAGGATTGCACATCTGGCTTATAGCTCCCCTGCCGATGATAGCTTCAGCACTGATCCAAAACTCCGTGTTCTCGTCCGTTCGGACGCGCTAGGACAGAAGCCGGGCCGCCAACGTCTTTTCTAAGTCTTATCCTGCTTCAAAAAAAAAAAAAAAAAACCTTTTTAGAAGGACGATTTACGGTATCTAACAACATACGTAGTAGTATCTAACAGCAAACCCTTGTCCTGAATCCTGATCTCTCTCAAGCGAAGCCCAGAGAGACCCTTGTCTGTCGCGTTCTTCTGGCTTTCGCTTGTTCTCTGTAAGTTGTTCTTCTCCCTCTCCTTAGATCTTTGCTTTTTAATTGTTCTTCGTTTTCTTCTCGCCCCGCCGATCATCGATCTCGTTCTCGCTTTCCGAACCATTTCGATTCCACGTTGCCGGAACGGAAAACTATAGGGTATACCACGAATCCAACTTCAGTGGTTAAGCGGCCTACGCTGTGTACAGATCAATCTCAGTCTCTTTTGATTTCTGTTGGATCAACTTCAGTGGTGTCCTGAGTTTGAATTTTAGCATCTCTGAACCAATTCGTTCTTCTAATTTTCGATTTATATACAACTTTGCCTCAATTTCAGAAATTGCCTTTATCATCTCCCGATGAAACAGCTATTTTACAAGGTTCATCCTTTTTAGATAGGGAATTCAAATCTGCCCCACTTTCTTCAGCTTGGATGCCATGTTATCTTGCTTATTCTCCTTTTCCTATCCAATTATTAGTACTTGGGATTTCAAAATCCCTGCTGCTTAGGAGGATTTTCAATACACATTGGCATGGGTTACATATTAAAACAGTGGATTTTGTGCATCGTGGATAGGAGTATGAACAACATAATAACTACTGCACATGTTCTGTTTGGTCTGATTCTAATGAGCTATAAAGTTTATGCCTTTCTGCCTCTTCAGTAATAAGTTCTCCAAAACACAACACGTACTGACTCCAAGGAGTTGTAATTTCTAAATAACTAGACAAATCTGACTGTTTTGAGAAATCTAAGCTTCTAATGCAATGAAATACACAAAATTCCTGCTCACATCTTCTCTTGCTGTTAATCTGAAATAGCGAGACGAATCTGACTGTTTTGAGGTTGAGGGTTAGGGAATTGTGAAGCCAATTGTTGTGTGTTGAGAAAGGAATTATACTGCATTTGTTTCTTTCAGTGTTATATACTCCTTACTGTACAAAGTGCTGATATTGCATAAGAGTCTTTTGGATTCCTGAAACCATCTTTCTCATTTTGTTGGTCTTTCTCCAATCTGGTATTAATTATGTGATTTGCTGCCCTTTGGCCCTTAGGCTTTATATTTTGGCTTTCGGCTATATGCAGCGTTTTGAAGATTTTATTGAAAGTACTCAACAAAGTAATAATGGATGCTTCTCTCCCTCTCTCATGGTGGGATTTTGTCTTTGTCTTCCTTCGCCCTCTCCTCGCAGTCTTCTTTGTTCTCTCTATTCTTTCATTGGGTATTCTCTCTAACTTATCTTCTTCCTATTATCAAAATTATTGCTTTTGTTTCTTGTTTTAATTGAATTTCACCTCATATACAGGATGGTTTTTGGCATGGAAATTGATCCTGGTCCATGTTCCTCTAGTTCAAGAGATCTTCGGACTCCGCAAAAAGGAGAAGAAGCCAAAACCCCCAACTCATCGCCGCTTCTCTCATATTTACAATTCCTTAGACGCTCGAAATCAAGCTTCTCAGTGGTAGATAATCTTCTTCTGTTTTTTTTTTCTTGAATTGATATTCAATTGATTTCTTGACTTTTCGATCTGTGTGTGCTATCAGTATCAAAATCCCCACTTTTCCTATATAATGAAAGCCATGGTGTAATTAATGAGTGAGTCTGTCATGTCTTGCTAATTTGGTTAGCTGAATTTTTAAGTTCTAGGTGTTGGGATACAAAGTACTTTTAACATTTCTCGTGACATTGAGCTTTATATTATCTTGCTAAATTCTCAGTCGTTCAATCTTATGCCTATTATAGCTGCAGCTTGAGATGTTAACTTGCCCTTGTATGCACAGAAACAGCTCCCTGATTGTGATGCCTGGATTAGAGACAATGTGTTGCCGAATCCCAGTGTGCCTTTCTAGGATTCTTTAGATGATGTAAGATTATGCTCCATAGACATTAGATTGTATTGTTCATCATGGAGCTATATTTGGGTTCTTAGCAAATGGGGTTGCATTTTTAAAATGAACCCATTAATCAAGGTGAAACACAAATGCTGCTGGAGTGTTCACGATGGGAGTTGATGGAGAATTGATGTCAAACTGTGTGATTGTAAATGCAATATTGTATCCTCCTTGTGTACATATCTTATTCATTTTAATGGCATAGAAGTTGTATTCTTTTTGCAACTGTGATAACAATTGTCCCCAATGTCATTCTAGAATTCCATTGATTTTTTTGCATTTTATTTTCTACTGTGCAAAATAAGTTTGGAACACAAATCATTTGTGTAGTAAGTAGTACATATGTTAGTTGCATGAATATTATCTGGCTCAATAGTGAAGAAGAAGAAGAAGAACGAATTATCTCGAGTGCCATTACTATCCTTTTTATGGGGCAAAGCTCAACCATATACAAACATCTACGAAGACCAACTGAGCTGAATCATTAACACAACAGGAAAGAAGACCCTCAAATTGTGTTTTGTATGCACATCAATGCAGAGGGTTCGCATACACCGCCTGACAAAATAACAGACGGGCAACATGCAGTGCATGTTTGGTGCTTTAACTCATCAAGTCGCCTTAAGGCTCTTGTTATGACAAAATAATTTCATTGATGTGTCTTTGTAAAGTCCTTTCTCAACTGCACTCGGTTTGCTACAAAGCATTGTGCAAGAAGCAGCAAACATATATGCAGCTCAACCCAACATTTGGAGCCACACAATTAATTTCAAATAAATTTCACAATCAGAACAAAAGATACAAGGAAATTTAATTTGCATAATTCCATAAGCACTAGGAAGATTCATGGTGCCTACAACTTGGGCGCACTAAAAAGGCCTTTGGACAACCAAAAGGCTTAAACATAAAGGATAAAAGCTCATCTACCTCAATGTAGACTTGCCTCCTTTGATAAAATCAGCACCTCAGTACACTTTATCTTTTTCACATCAGTATCCCACAACTTCTGCTTTGCTTGTCTTGCATCTACTTGTTTGACAAAAGGGTCTTGCAGTCTGGGTATTGGCTTCAGTTGATGTGCATTGGACCACTCCTCTTGCTACGTTTTTGCCTTTGTTTGTTTGATCTCGTGTATTGACATTATGTATGTCTGCCATTTATTGGCCTCTCGATCAATCATACAATGATTTATCTGGTATTTCGAATTCTTACCTTAAAATATTTATATCAGCTTGATATAGGATAAAGGATCTATCCTATCTTTGTGCCATACACAGCAGGGATTACTGACCTTACTTGTTTTTTGCCTTTTTTGCTTCACGAAATGTAGTGGGATCCATGGGTAATTGTTGGCTCCTGGGGTGGGAAAATAACATATTGAACTGCTGGCCACAGCTCTGCTTATAAGCTTCAGACACACATTCAGCAGTTTCAGAAATCTCTTTCCCCATATCATGAAGTTTCCCTTCCATATACTCCTTGTGCTGTGAAACAACATCAATCAGTGCAGCAAGTTCATAGGCACACATTTGGATTTCATCTTTACTTTGTTTCTCTGTTTCCTGTAACTTCAGCTTAGCAGCCTTCACAAAAAGGAAATCGACAAGGGAAGACATTAGTAATCAATTTCATCAATTACCAGCCACGTTTCAAAATAGTCAAACCTTTGGCCTTGAAAACTTAAAATATCAACCACCAAATAAGCCTTCCTTGGGAAAGGAGATCCCTTGGCAGGTATTTACCATCAAAACTTCTTTTGCTTCTCTCTCCTCAATATTTAGGTTATGAGTCTCAGCCTCAACAGCCTTGCACATGTCGTCAGCTTCAGTTGCACATATTGATTCATAGTTCTGCATTTCCTTCTTCAAATAAATCAACTGTGCTTCTGTCTGAAATGTTAACAATCCCGAGACAGTCAGTTTAGCCTCATATTAACAAACTAGACAAATGATATAGTTTCATAGCCCCGAAATACACAATATGTATTGCATATTGAGAAATAAATATATTCATATCATATAAAGGAATGGTAAATCATCTTTGGCTGGTCATCTAATGATCCTCGTCAAGCAAAAAAAAATAAAAATAGTTTGTTTGCTCAATTAGAGGAGTTTTGACATTCAGCACAAGATTGGAAAAAGATCATGCATGAATGCATCAAAGCAAAGAGTTTTGACCTTTCGAAAGATAGTCATAGAGAAAATGAATGTGAAATGTATTACAACAGGGTCATACCAACAACAAAATGCTTTGCGTGAGCAGCCAAAAATTAGTCGTGTATATTATCTACTCAGAAAGATGATGCAACATGCAAAACCAGATGAACTCACTTCATCAATAGTGCATCGAAGTTCTGAAATGTGTTTCTTCTTTGCTTCAACTTTTTTATTCATCTCAATAGCATGCTGCTGTAGCACAACCAACTCTTCAGAGTTATCCATGGAGTTTTTCTTTATCTCATCACCTAAAGACTTGATAGTTGGTTTGATTGTTGACTTAGAGTCAATCCCCAATAGTTCAACCACAGTAGAACCTTTGGCATTCAACACATACTGCAAATCACTGCCAAGCTTCAGCCTAGGAAACACATCAAGCAAAACACACATAGCAGATGAGTAATAGAACCTGGTCAAAATTGAGAGTTCATTGATTCTTTCAATCTGAATTCCTCACAGGTCCAAGCCTAGATTGCATCACCACATGGAAAAGCAAAAGCCACTAATTCACGCAAACTTAATTGCAATAATTGATTGGTCTCTCCTTTACAAAATGTGTATCCAGTCTAATAATCTCCTCATATGGTTTAAGACTTTAAGATGCAAGTAAAGATAGAGCAAGCATTCATCGATTGATCTCTAAAGACCAAGCTTCAAATCATGGTTAACATATATTTCAGCACATAGAATCTACATTACCAGAGGGCAGAGGCTTATCATGGTAAACAAGGACTGATATTGGCACACTCCATATATAAAGAATTTTCAAGCAAACACCAGATCTCGGTAAAAGCAGATTAGAAAGACAATACCTTCTAAGAAGCTGGTTGCTTTCAATGGAGAGTGCCTCCAACTCCTTCAATTGATGGCTGATCTTCTCATCAAGATTCCAAGATTTCTCCTCCCACTCCGTTCTCACTGATTCAGCCTCCCTAATATCCCTCTCCACAGACTGCATCTCCTTCCTCATCCTGTCAGCGCCCCAAAAGTCAATCTTCTGAGTCTCAACCGTCTTCTTCAGCTCCTCACTCTCCTTACATAACCTCTCCTTCTCCTCCAAAGCCGATGTGAACTCCTTCTCTTTGTCATCCAATGACTTCTCCATACCCTCCACCCCATCCTCCAACTTCGCGATGAAATCCAAAAACTTCTGCTGGTCCTTCTCCAAGAGCTGCCTCTCCTCCTCCAGAGCCTCCAACGGCGACGGTCCTGACCTCAAACGCTGCAGCTTCCCCTCCAACTCGGCAATCTCCCTCTCCAAAGAATCTACCGTCTTCATCATTCCATTCTTCGACCTCTCCATCTTCGCATCAAATTCCGACCTCATTGCATCCACTGCGTCGTCTTCCCCGGACATGAAGTGCTCGTAGCTACTAAGAGCGAGAGCGGTCACAGGATCGAGATCCGTGTACAAGCTCGAATTCTCCTCCGAATCCGGCGCCGGAGAGAGGTGGTCCTTATAATCTGCGACCTGAACAAGCCAGTGGATGACCGCAAGGACGTGAGGAAAGGCGTGAGGAGTCCCCGGAGCTTTGAGAGCGGATCGATTGAGCTTGTGCGGGCAATTAAGCTGCTTGAGGATAAGATGAATATCATCCTCGACCTTGGTGGAGTTGAATTCGAGGCGGGAGAGGATGAATTTTAGGGTTTCGGAGATGTCGCGGTTGGAGGGGAGGGGTTTCAATGAGAGGGAGAAGGGGAAATTGTGGGAGGAAAGGTAGGCGTTAACGCGGCGTACGGCGGCATGCTTGAAGGCGGCATCGGTGATGCTAGGTTGGCGACCGGCGCAGGCGCCGCCTTGGCCAAAACTGGCGGTGGATGGGCGGTTGCTGGCGTAGCTGGCGTCGGAATCGCGAGGACCGCCCCTCATTTTCTCAAAATCTCTCTCTCTCTCTCTCACTCCACTGAATTTGTTTTCCCGCCCGGGTTGTAAATTCAGCTTCAGACTTCGAAATTTGAACACAACCTCTTTTAGATGGGCTTCAAAGGTATCGGCCCAACTTTCCATTGGCCCAACTCCTCTCGACCACATATTCTCCATTTTGGAGATTTTGAAAATTTTGGAGAATTTTAAAACATTCTATGACCTACCAGATTCCTCAACTCATTTCCAAAATGGAAAAGCATCCGTTTATCTAAATCTGCCGTATTCTCCAAAAGTAAATCATTCTTCAAATTTTAGAAATGAAAAACTTGTTGGAGTTAAAACAAAAATAATTTAAAAAATTTGTATTTAAGTTGTTAGAGCAAGCCCAACAGCTTCTCTAAAATAGAGAAAATTGGAGATTTTAGAGAAAAAGACCATTTTTTCACCCCAACAGTTTCTCTAAACCCATCTCTAAAATAGATAAATGGATTAAGAGAGGGAAAAAATCTCTAAATTTAGAGGAAGATAAGTTGATCTCTATAATTTAATGTTCACTTGTCCCTATACAAAATTTAATGATACAACCCCACATTTTCACCCATAGTATAAAAAAATATATAATTTCATACTTAATTACTAGTAATAAAAATATAATTATTTTTAAAAATTAATTAAAAAAATTGATATGATTTGATATAATATATAACTTATGTTAAATCAATATAGATAGAACAAAACATCATAATTCTATGTTAGCTTTTATAAATAAAATAGCACAACTAATTTCATCCAATTTAATGCTATAAATTAAATTCACATTTAAAAATTAGTCTATAAAATTTTCACTTCAAAAAATATCCACTTGAACTCATAACTCATATTGGAATGATTTTATTTTTATAAATTATAAATTAAGCCTTATTAGTTAGTTAATTTAATTAATTAATCATATATGATCAATCACCAATCTAATTTATAACAAAATATATATTAACTAATTGAAAATAATAAGATTAAGTTTGAATAATATTTTATCCAATTTTATGATAACTTTTATAGTAACAATCTAAATTTAATATTAATACCATTTAAAAAATAAATATCAAAGTTAACAGTAGATTTTGTTTTAAACAAATATCACGTGAGAATATAATAATAATAAAAAAAATTAATATGCCGTGCAAGAGAATGGGTAACATATAATAGTTCACCAACAAATGTGAGGCTAAATGTTAGAATTGAGTTTAAATTAAGTTTTTAGAAATGTAGAATTAAATATCTTTAATAAATGCATTTATTTATTATAGTTTTTAATAAATGTAAAAATCTATAAAATAGAAAAGTTGTTGGAGTCAGAGTGAATTTTTTTTAGAGATTTTGATATTTTAATCTCTATTTTAGAGATTTTTTACCAAAGCTGTTGGGCTTGCTCTTAGAGATGGTCTTACGGAATCAAATTATGAAATCAAATGGAGGAAAATGAAATAAATTTTGTAAGGAAAATGAGGAAAGGTTAATAATGGTTAGAATATTGATCAATAAATCTTAAATTAAAAATTGACTAGATTGGAAAGATTAATATCACCTTTCCTTAGCTAAAAGCCTAAAAACAAACTAGGGGTTAGTGTTTAATATATTTATTATGTAAAACCTTTGGAAGGGAAATGTGTCTTGTTATTTTGGGTTGTAGAGACCATATATGTTATACAAGATGAATTCACAAATGCTGCAATGCATGTACTCGATCGATCGAGGAGATTTTATGGTACATCCAGATCCCAGAACAAGAAGAAAACAGTATTTGGATGATGTTTGTGCATCTTCCAGGAACAATTTACACAGACAACTCTATCAAACATAGGCTGTTGTATTTGAAGAGATGCAGAGGTAAGCAAAATGCAATGCAGCAGCTTGAACTATATATGAAGAACACGTGCAGGATTTTGCGCAAGGACGAAGCTCTTAAGACCACCATGGAGCCTCCCCGGTTCTGAAATCTTCTTCAACCCATGGAACGAACACCACCTTCCCGTCATCCACATCGCAGTGAGCCAATGCCAACGACTGTTTACCAACACCACCAGAGTATCAAACACATGTAACTATGTGCTACTGAAGCAGTTGATAAGCAGCTAATTGAGTTATGTTAAAGAGACTTACAAGGGGAGCAGGGCCGCGCACGACTCTGCCTTGGTTGTTGTATTGGGATCCATGGCAAGGGCAGATGAACTTGTTCTCAGCAGAGTTAAACGGTACGACACACCCAAGGTGGGTGCACACTGCATTGATTCCGTAAGTTGCTAGTGTCCCGTCACTCTCCACCACTAAGTACGTCGGATCTCCCTGAAGTTTCACATACAGTTTATAGAATCATGATACAATTCATTGTCAAGGTTAACAAATCTGTGGCAGGGTATAATACCTTGAGCCCTTGAGAAAGGGTTCTGTCGCCGGGTTTATGGGTCTTGAGCCATTCTGCAGCAATGATGTCGTTTCCTTGTGCATCTTTCGCTAGTAGGCCACCCGAGCCACCTCCGCTACTGCACTTGGTCTAGAGTTTTGTGAGTATTTATGAAAACTGCTTTAAACTAACTACTATAGTTTTCAGGATATACAAAGTCACCAAATCTAATTTGCATCATACATACATTACCCCATAAACCCCCTTTGAAGAGTAGTTCATTGTTCATATCATCTAATGCAAAATCATCATTGATCACAGGCTTAATTCTTAGAGATTGAATCAAGGGCTCATATATAATATACTGATATCGATACCAAACTACCCTACGTATTTTAGGGTGACAAATAAAACAAGCATTTGATTTGATGAGAGGTAAAGAAGGGAAGGGAGAAGAAGAGAAAAGATACCCAGGAGGGGCGAAGAAGGCGCCGTATGGAACAAGCATGCCGGCGGAGGGGAGGGAAATGGCGCCGAGGAGGAGGAGGTTCATCAGCTTTCTCTTCTCCATGTCCGGCACCCTGTCCGCCGGTATGCTCGTCGCCTGGCACATCACCTTCCTCATCTTCTTACTGTCGTTGCTCTTCCTCCCCGGCGCCGCCCTCCTTGCCGCCACAACCACCGACGACCCCGCCATCCCGCTCTTGCTCGAACATATCTGCTTAATTATACCAACAATCAATCAATTCACTCACAATTGATGAATCCGCGTAAGATGAAAGGTTGGGTATGTACCTGAGAAGGGGTTGCTGCTGGGCAGATGGTGGAGGAAGCCATTTTTGGGCGCTGAGAAAGAGGGGTGTGGATCAGATGAGATTGGGAATGCAATTAAAACAGTAATAATAGGAAATGGGGATGAGAAGGATCGAGCAGATAAGGCAAGTAGGGGCGTGTGGCGTTGGTTGTATGAGATAAGTGTTCCACTAGTAACTGTAAGGAGGAGTTGAGCGAAGCTGCCATTTTCAGCCACACGTTTGCTTCCATCCCTGTCACACACTATCAGTGATCAATCGGACCGGATTTTGCCTTCCGCCGGTTCTGCTGGCCCGGGTTTACATCTCCTTTTCCTTTTTTTTAAAAAAAAAAATGACTAAAATAATACTACAAACTATCACCGTTGAAACAAAAATAATATGAACATTCAAAACAACAAATTTATACACAAACTATAACATATTGAACTAAAATTAATAAAATTGCCAAAATTTGATAACAAAAAATTAACGGATTTTTCGCAAAGTAACCCTGAACTTAATTTAGGTGGTAAATAAGAGTTTTAAATTTTTCGCTGGATAACCCTGTAGTTTCGAAACTTTTTTCCTCGTGCCCAAAACTTGTGTTTTGATGGAAAAATGCGAGTTTCAACTTTGAAAGGGTTATGGCGGCAAAGGCTGTGGACCTGGCGGCGGCGGATCACAACACTTTAAAGTTGACGAAGGTGGTGACAATTCCTAACATGTGAGTTTTGCAAATCGATTCGAAGTACGTCGATTAGATCTAATTTCGTACTGAAATTTCCCTTTTATATGTTTAAATTGATTAAGATTAACCAATAGGTATGAAATCGGGGCCAAATGTTGCTTGAATGTTTCGAATTTAAAATTTTAGGGTTTAGAGTTTGGATTCCTATTTAGAAAGTTCTGATCCAAGTCGACATGTGCTAATTGATTTGGATATGCTTGTCGTTAGTTTAGCTACAACAAGTAACTACTTGATCTCTTTCATCATCAATTTGGCTACATGAAGTACTACAAATCTAAAATAGTTGTCATGAATATTGGCTCTGTAAGAGGCAAAAAAAATAAAATAAAAAATTGCCATGTGTTATAATATTATTATATTATGATGGATAAACACTAGAAACCCTAATTTCCGTGTAAACTCCTATATAAAGGGTCCCTTGGAACCCCAATAAACATCATCAATTCCTCCTCCCTTCTCTCTACCTCTCTTCTCTATTCTTACGGTTTATCACACGTTATCAGCACGAGGTTTGCTCTTTGCATTGATACGGTACGTGCGTCCTCCCTAGTGTTATGATTCATCCGATTTGCTAATCGTCTTTGTTAAATATAATTTATATACTCATATCATGAACCGGAATTAACTTCTATTATACGGAGTACGTTATATGTGTAAAAGTATAATCTTTACTCTTTCTGTGTGCTTATTTTAATTCCTAGTTCTTATGATTCAATTTAACATTAGAAATTCATTCGAGCGTCAATTAATTTTGCCATAATATATAGTACTTGATTAGCATGTGGTTTATATATATACACGTATGGGTATATTGTTTACCCTCATAGATTTGTTCTTGTCCTACCGTTTGTTTCGCTCATTGTTAACACGGCACATAAAATTAACCTTTGCCTTCAATATTTTCGGTATAAACATCTACTAGTGTAGATATATATTTTCGTTCATAATTAACCCAGAACTTTCAATTAATGTTCATAATGTTTCTTGTGCCTTCAATATTTTCGGGGCACACCCGATCTGCAAATTCTCCGACACGATCGAACCCGCGGAGCGCCTCGGCGAATACTGAGGAGCGCCTCGTTGTTATTGGGTTTGAAGCCGTCCACCTTTATCGCTAGTCCGAAGTGATCGAGGAAGCAGAGCCCCGACGCCGCCGCTCTCTGTAAATCCAAAACGAGGAAGAAGGTTAATTTTTTAATAATTACAAAACCGGCCCAAAAATTTCTTAAAATCACAGATCGGACAGTACATTTTATATATTTACAGAAAACGGCCTAAAACTTATAGGGTTTTCTTATTTTGCCCCATGAAGTATATAAACACATCCCGAAGATTGTGAACCCCTGAAGTGGTAAATTTTATCCCTTGAAGTGGATATAAAATACATAACAAGGATCTATCCCCTGAAGCGGATAAATCAATCAATGTGATTAATAAATCTCATCCCGGCAGAGATGATCGAGCTGATAAATTTCATCCCCGTAGTGATGAAATTATATTTATTATTTATGTTTATATTCTTTTATTTAATTTGTTTAAATTATATCTTTTTTTTTTCCTCATCTCCCGAAGTAGATGAAACCAATGAATGGTTGAATATCATCCCCGTAGCGATGAAGCGATAAATCTCATCCCTGAAGCGATGAAGCAATAAATCTCATCCCCGAAGCGGTGAAGCGACGAATCTCATCCCTGAAGTGATGAACGATTATCTTTTTATTTTATTTGTTTTATTTTATGTATTTTCTTATATACACTTTTTACTATTCTTTGTCTCCCGAAGTAGACAAACATTATCTCCTGAAGTAGATAAAAAATTGTTAAATTTATATATCATCTCCAGAAGTGGATGAACGAAATCATTTCCCGAAGTAGATAAACGGACCATCTCCTGAAGTAGATGTGAACGATTGAAAATCATCCCCGTAGTGATGAATTTTTTTATTTTCAGTTTTATTATTCATTTCAAATTTGTATTTTTTTTTTGTCTCCAGAAGTAGACAAACGTTATCTCCCGAAATAGATATAAATTGATAAATTTGCATATCATGTTTATCTCCTGAAGTAGATAAAGTAAACACAATTTATGTATCACATCTCTTGAAGAAGATGAAATTCTTATTTATCTCCTGAAGAAGATAAATATTTTAGCTTATATATGATGATAAAATTTATCTCCCGTAGTAGATAAAACTTTAAAATTCATAATCCTCCCTGACCGATGATTTTTATAGCTAAACAAGCAAATTATGGTTTCTCCACCAGTCTCCAGAAGTAGACGAACATGTATTTGCATATGTTCATTTTCTTGTCACCAGAAGTTGACAATATGCCAATTTGATTTTATTTATTTATGATTTTATTAATTATATGAATTGACTATTTATTTATCATTATCTCTTGAAATATATAAAGGCATCCCCTGAAGTGGATGAACACATAATCATAAATCGTTCATGTAGTAACGACAATCATCTCCTGAAGAGTTGTATATCAAAAGGAAATTCATAAAATGTCTCTCTCTCATCAATACAAATTTGTCCTTGAAGTGACAATATTCATTTCCTGAAGTAAATGAATGATAAGAGATATATTGTATATTCTCATAAAGATTACTTAAAATCATACCCAGAAGTGTATGAGTTTTATTTTAAAGTTGCACAAATACCCAGAAGTGTAGAAATTAAAGTGAATGTATACAAGTTGTCTTCTCCCTGAAGTGAGTAATAATCGATCATACAATTTCTTGAAGAATATGGACAATGTTTATATGACAACTTACTATATTTTTTGAATTGCAACTTATCATTTTTTTGGAGTATATGATCAAAATATACATAATAGAGACTAATTGTCACTCGAAGTTGACGAATGAATCATTTTTATGAATAAAAATCATTTCTTTAAGAAAATGATAAATTGACAAAAAAAAAAATTCTCATGGCTCCACCAAATACAATTTTATTTTATTTATTTATCTATTTGTTTTTTTATCCATTTCTTTATATTGAATAAAATTACGTTTCGGCTATATAACGTCCTTAGGGACGTGCAAGTGGGGTGAGAGCCACCCAAAGCGGGACGTGCTTGCACCATCACCTTCTGCGGGGAGGAGGAGCCGTATATGCCCGATAGGTGCCTCCGGCAGTTCGGACGGGTCCAGGGGATCCCGCAGGCCGTCATCGCGCCGGTTCAGGTCTGCCGCGACACGACCCTGAAGAACTCGAAGTACATCGCCGTGTTCGCCCCGGGCCACAACAGGTGGCAGTACCTGCAGGACGAGGGTCGCTTCTACAGGCTGGCCGATCACAGGCGCACCAGCGAGGATTGCCAGGCCGGTGTCACTGCAGATTACTTGCGCGCCTTGGTACGCGTCGCAGAGCCGGCCGTACGTGCTGCCGACCACACCACCGCATCCCGACTCGTCGGCGCCCGTCCACCCGATCGGCATGGACCCATGGGTGGACCTCCCTCAGCCTCCCGTCATCCGTCCGGCGCTGTTAGCCCGCTTTCGTGAGGTCGAGGGCTATTTGAGGGCCCTAGCGGACGACCCTCGCATTGACCAGCTAGTGGACGAGCTGACGGAGATTTTGGATCATGCTGTACGTCATCCACCTGGTCAGTGATGTACTTTTGCAGTTTGTATGTTGATATTATAGATTTATATTTCGGATTTTGTATCTATCTCTATATTTCTATTAGACTCTTGTCATTTCTTCAGAGTCATATTGAACGTAAACATCAAAAACGAAAACGTTAATATGATAAGGTTGCCCGATAACGAAAACGAAAACGTTAATATGATAAGGTTGCCCGATACCTTCAAGATTGGCTAGGGTTTAAGGGTTTTGGCTAGGGTTTAAGGGTTTTGGGTAGGGTTTTAGGGTAAGGAAACTGCACGTCCCTAAGGACGTGCAGTTTCCTTACCCTAAACCCTAACCCTACTCAAACCCTAAAACCCTAGCCAAACCCTAAACCCTAGCACGTCCTTAAAGACGTGCTAGGGTTCTGCTTACAATTAACGCAACAGTGCCTATTTGAAGCGATGGAGGACAGCTTGATTCCGCACTCCAAAACAAAGTCCGACTTCTTACAATTGAAGCGAAGGAGGACATCTAGAATCGTTATGGCCGAGCCGCAAAGCAATCCTCGTCTCCAAGTATCTCAGGTACGCACAGGTTTCGTAGAGTCAACATATTTCGTATTCGTTCCGTTTTGTTCATATTTTCAATTATATGAATACAGTTTAGAGACTTTACGTCTGAGTTCTCGGACCCAAGGGTTTGGAATGACCGTGACGAAATGGTTACGCATTTCAAGGACTAGGGTCGGAGACACTGCATGATTTTAGTAATCAAGCGGTCTTGGACGGGGGCGTCGAATCGTCCAGGCAGGGTTCTCCTTGCTTGCGAGCAGTTTGGGGAGTATCGACCACGCGGGAGGAAGCTCCGGAGCACACAGTCGAAGATAAGTGGTTGTCCATTATCTCTACACGGACACGAAGCTCCGTCGGGTCAGTGGTGCATGACGGTAACCCATGGTGTTCATAACCACGGGCTTTCCACGAGCTTGAAGGGTCACGCCATCGCCGGACAGATGACAGAGGGGGAAAAGAAGATGGCGAGGTGGATGAAGAAAGTTGGCACTCCTCCAAAATCCATTGGGTACGGATTGAGGCAGTTGGATGATACGAGCGTCACGTCAAGGAAGAGCCTTACCAACACGCTCGCCACGATGGTCGCCGAAGAAAGAGGTAGTCGGACGATGACCCAGGATACCTTGCACCATCTGCGGGAAAGAAGGTACTACTACGACTTCAGAAGACACCCGGATGACGACAACGTCTTGAGCGACCTCTTCCTCGCGCATCCCGACGGGATACGCCTTCTCCGAAGGTTCCATTACGTCATCATAATGGACAACACATACAAAACAAATGCGTAAGTTACTTAATTACGATTACATTATTGCACATATAGCCAATTATAAAGTATTTTATATGTAACATATTTACACCTGCAGATATGGGATTCCTTTGTGCGAGGTGGTCGGGTTCACACCCTCAGGCAATACTTACTACATCGCCTATGCCTTCATGTCGCAAGAGAACGAAGAGACATACGCCTGGGTGTTGCGACTGCTTCAGATCTTGCTTGGGAGCGTTCAGCCTCAAGCTATCATGACTGATCGAGAGCTAGGTCTCTTGGCGGCGCTGAATGTTGTCTTCCCTGACGTCCAGCATCTCCTTTGTTGGTTACACGTGACGAGAAGATGTGAGGAAGCAACTCTAAAGATCACGAAGAATTTAAACCACGCTGGCATCTTTAAGGGCAACTGTTGGGGGCTGTTCGAATCGAGGTCGGAGGAATCATTCAACCGACGTCGTCGGGCGCTACGAGCTGCATGGCACCCATTCCCAGGTGTGGTGGCGTATTTGGAGTCGGTTTGGCTTCCATACAGCAGGAGCATTGTTCGGTGCTACGTAGATAATGTCTTCCATCTCGGCACCCGTACGACAAACATGTACAACCTTACTTCATATCTCCCATTACAATATGATATAATATCGAATATTTAGTGGTATGCACTTCAATGTGTACAGAGTTGAGGGTCAGCACAAGGTTCTGAAGGAGGCACTTCACTCATCGACTGGTGACTTCCGCATCGTGATCGATGCAATCCATAGAGTCAATGATTGTCAACTGCATGAGCTGCAAACTGCTTTGGAGATCGACCGCTTCAAATGGCCAACAACGGCGTATAAAGTCAACCTTTTCGATGAGGTAAAGACTTTAATCTCCAAAAAGTGCTTCGATTATCTGTACAAGATGTGGCAGGACGTCGTGAACCAAAAGGTTCCTCCGGTATGCACGGACCGACATTGGAGGGTTTGTTACGGGATCCCTTGTGTCCATGAGATTCAGGCATACGTCAACTCCGGTACTCCGATACCCGCCGAGGACATCCACCCGTTCTGGATGGATTTGACATGGACTGACCTCGACGACACCCCACTGCCGTATGAGCTGTCATCTTCATACACGGCTTCCAACGATGTATGCGAGGATGAGCTGCACCCACCCTCATCAGCAAGCGTCCGAAGGAAGGGGAGGCCTCGGGGGTCGAGGAATGCCTGCCGCACCAACCCGTTGCCATACGAGGAGGTAAGGGAAAGGTTTGAGAGAGAAGAAGCGCGTGCTGCTCGAAATGCTGCTCGACCTCGTCCACAAGCGACCTCAGCTCGACGTGGACGTGATGATGTGTTCGGAGGGTTCAACTGGGGTCGAAACAACGTTGATCCCTTCATGTTCGGTCATATTGAGACGGTGAGGGACACTGTTGGAGATGGTCATTGTGGCTACCGTACTTTGGCGGCTTTGACATCACCGATCGGCGAGACTGAGAGAGAAGAAGCGCGTGCTGCTCGAAATGCTGCTCGACCTCGTCCACAAGCGACCTCAGCTCGACGTGGACGTGATGATGTGTTCGGAGGGTTCAACTGGGGTCGAAACAACGTTGATCCCTTCATGTTCGGTCATATTGAGACGGTGAGGGACACTGTTGGAGATGGTCATTGTGGCTACCGTGCTTTGGCGGCTTTGACATCACCGATCGGCGAGACTGCTTTCCCGGAACTCAAAACGTTACTATGCAATCACTTGGAGGATCACGCCGATCTGTACGTCGGTTGTTATACGGGAGAGTACCCATTTCAGCAGTTCGTCGACTACCAGAGATGGGCCGGAGCCACACATGGTGATAGGAGACGGTGGATAGAGCTACCCATCATGGGTTTAATATTTGCGACGGTATATCAGATTCCTCTCGTCGTCCTAGCTTGGCATCATCCGTTCACATGTCTCCCCATGATCTCGCCGACATCTGCTAACAACCCTCCCCAATCAGCAACTCTTGGTGTAGCCTGCATCGGAAACCAAGAACATTTTGCCGCGGTACGACTTCAAACGTCTTTTTTATTACATATTCATGCTTTTCATACATATGTCAATACTCTAACTCTAAATTTTTGTTCTCATAGATCTGGTTGCGTCCTAATGCTCCTCTTCCGCCGCCTCCACTAGAATGGGTCGAACATCATCATCCGAGCGTCGAAGGATGGGATGCTCCGTTTCAAGCTCAGATTGAGAGATTTAGAGCCTTGCGTGCCGAGTGCGGCCGTCCTTTACTATTTTCCTAGATTGTATTCCACAACTTTATTAAACTTATGAATGTAAACTTTTTCTCCGTTCCTTGTAACGTTATTCGCATATTATCCGAATGAAAACCTTAACAATTCTTGTGTTCTGTTTAATTTGACCCTAAATCCTTCAAATCCACTAGCTAAACACTTCAATTTTATCATTAACATTACAAAACTGTCGGAAAACCTAAACCCTAACCCTAACCCTAAACCCTAAACCCTAAACGCAAAACCCTAACTAGGGTTTGCACGTCCTTAAGGACGTGCTTGCACGTTGTTAAGGACGTGCAAGACTTAAATAGTGGACGTGCACAGTCCCAGACTTGCACGTCTTTAAGAACGTGCAAGCACGTCCTTAAGGACGTGCAAATCCTTAATCCGGATTTGCGGTGTATATAGTGACACTGACACCCTAAAATTATTATGATTTTACTTATTGTATTCAAAGCTCAAAGTGTTTCTCGAAGAAACAACTTATCATGAGTGTCTAATACGAGGTTTTGTTTGACAAATGAACATTTGAGAGAAAGGTTGACCACAATCCCGTAGATCGTAAAGTTTTCAACACAAACCTAAGAGCCTGAAGACTCTGCTGGTGGATTTTTATTAAACTCTAGAAGAGTGAATGATTCTTATAAACTCTAGAAGAGCATATGATTCTAATCTTATTATTTGTACTCTTGAAGAAGTACATGGAATGTGGGTTTTTATCAAGTTCAGAACGATTATTATTCGGTTGGTACAACCAATAGAAGTAACCACATAACACAATCCGGTTAACAATGCCACTTCCTGACATTCCTCTAAGCATAGCCTGAAGCATGCCCCTCGCCGGTAGAGGGTACGAAAGAGGTTAAGGTTAAGCGCGCAACCAATGTTATTGTTGTGGCTTATACCTAGGTAGCTGTTATACGGTTAATTCTAAATGTCTGGAAGAACATTATAAATGACTTATACCTGAAGTATGAAACCAACGAAAGTTCTGACAATACCCATTCATGACATCTAAATTAAATGGATCACCATATACAAGGTTCAATGGTTGAATATTATGGTTTTATAAGTGTCAAACAAATTTTGAAAACCTGAAGTTTTCTCAAACAACCTTGAATGGAAAACCAAGATGAATATCATATAGCTCCAAAAGAGCATTGATCTTGTTACCTGCAGTAACAATGACACATATGTATGAATTGACATGGTATTGAACACCAATATCTCATATGACTAGCCAGAAGCAAGTCTTACAGAGTGAGAATGTATATATATGGTTTATTTGACACTCATTTATCCCATTGAAACTTATAACTAACTAGAAGTTAGTTAATGATAAAATGTTTTTCTTTGTGGCATTCGGTCATTCATGTGAAACGATGATGGGCGGGATCATTGACATTCACATACACACCCACTAAAAGGGACCAGAAGATCCTAGGACCCGAAGATCCTCAATAAGGGTGACCGAACATATATGGTCTGTTTTCTTGGCAAATCAACAACATGACCATCTAAAATTCAAAGCAAATGCAAAGTATCCAATGTCCCTTGAATGGATTCAATGAGACACCTACGGAACACTACCATATAGACCAATATAATTCCAATATTACAGATGCCTCAACACTTTGGTCATATGAAACATAAGGTAGAGAATGTTATGAAAAACATTGTTGAGTATACGGTAGCTCACGACGACCCATTAGAGTCGTTGGTCAAATGGGCCCATGCATGTTTGCATTTCGAATTTGACACAATAACATCTCCCTAATTATCTCCAGAAGAGAGCATGTCATTCAAAGGTTTTGAATAAGTAGCATATGTTCCGAGATGTACCTCCTCCAAATGAACTACAATGAGACCACAAAGAAGTTGGATGATACATGGGGTTTGAGTCCATATTGATATCAAATACCTAGAGCTTTATAATGGTGATCAAATGCTCGGTATTTAGGGGGAGAGGAAATGAGACAATTAAGAAAGAGATTGCACGGAAGCAACTTCTCTATCATTTCATATACGCGGATAAATACAAGTGAACCAGAAGTTCAATAAATGAAATGATTGTAAGGTTTGGCAAATATGCCACTGAAAGCATTTACTAAAGGCCAAGAAAGTGATAAAGTCACATATACTAGCTCATTTGGAAGTTCTAGAAGTAACTCCAACTCAATGAATATCAAGTGATTCTTAAGTACACCAAAAGTGTTGGAGATCACTAGGCTCTTGGTATGCGATTCCCCAGAAGTGGAAAGAGTCTATAAGAATATGATGATCATCAAATAAATAATGGATGTCGACATCGAAATCATAGTAAAAGAGCTAGAAAGAAACAAGTCATGCAAAGATGGATTCTTTAAGCATGATGACATTGGACCTGTAGTTCCAACACCGAAAAGTGCAACATCAATTGGTTTTAAGTGGGTGTTCATACACAATAAAATATAAAGCCATGTTGATTGCACAAATACCTATCAAAGGTTATATGGAGAATGTATTCACCAGAAGTGAATATAATTTTGGATCTAAATGTAAATGACGGACATGTTACTTGGATACGCATATAAATGAAAAAGATCGATTGAAAATG
The DNA here is from genome assembly GCA_963922045.1 of Persicaria maculosa. Lineage (NCBI taxonomy): Eukaryota > Viridiplantae > Streptophyta > Magnoliopsida > Caryophyllales > Polygonaceae > Persicaria > Persicaria maculosa. The sequence continues at coordinate 13,364,492 of OY998252.1, forward strand.
CCTGAAGCATTAATATCAAAGTCCCGTCACATGCAATTGGTTCAAGATCCTTATAAGAGTACCTGAAGTACCTATAATTGTGAAAATGGTGACATTGTATTAGGTCTCGAAGTACCGTACAATGTTGTACTCTTTTCCTTGATCTTGGTTTTTATCCCATTGGGTTTTTTCCAAGTTAAGGTTTTTAACGAGACAACTTATGCACCATTTAATACAGTAGATCCCCGTGATCAAATGGCACACTAGGTCCTGAAGTACCTTATGCTTGTGCATTCAAAGCAGCTCAACACCAATACATGGAAGTCAAGCGCATCAAGTCAATCATGAAGAAATTCCAGGTCAAGGACAATGTTGAGATTCGACAATAAGCTCATGAAGACAACGCCATCAAGAAGAATGAGAAGACTTCGAGAAGGATGTTGAATTCAGGGGGAGTATACACACACTGCACTCTTTTTCCCTTCGATCAGGTTTTGTCCCACTGGGTTTTTCTGACAAGGTTTTTAACGAGGCAGATCACCAAAGCGTATCAAATGTCATATGTATTTGTTCTCTGGATCCTAGTTTTGTCCCATTGGGTTTTCTAGGCGATATTTGTAATGAGGATGTATTTAGGGATGTTTATCCAAGGGGGAGTGTTATAATATTATTATATTAGGATGGATAAACACTAGAAACCCTAGTTCCCGTGTAAACTCCTATATAAAGGGTCCCTTGGAACCCCAATAAACATCATCAATTCCTCCTCCCTTCTCTCTACCTCTCTTCTCTATTCTTACGGTTTATCACATTATGAATATTTTTGAATCATATGAAATTATGAATTCTAAATCATCAATCTCGAAATGCGTTATTTATCCACGTCTAAAAAACCATATGAATTCTACATTCTAAATTGTTGTCATGATTAAATGGTGGGTTAGTTGAGATTAATTTGGACATTCTTGCTCATACATGTGAATCAGCTCATCAATTGCTTCAATCGTGTGATACTTATGATTTCCTTTGACATGGTTACTATGCAAGTATGCAACTCAAATGTGCATTTTTCATAGGGTTTTCAAATTAGTATTTCCAGCCTTGAATTCTGATCTGGGTATAGAAATTTTTTTAAAAGTTTTGTAGCATGCACTGAATCTGAGGGATCTGATTCTTTTTTTTTTTCATGCAGAGATTTGTTCCCCGTTATCTTAGTTGCAATCTTGGTTTTGTACAGTGAAGATATTATATTAGGATATTGAGATTGGTAGAAGTTGTTCACATATCGTTACTTTTATGAGTTATAATCTATTAATCCATAATCTGGTATAAGTTCCTTGAGATGTAAGCTCTATGCTGCTTACCATCACCTCAAAACGAGTGACAAAGTGTGATAATGCATAGTTTAACATGCATACTAGTAGTTTTATAGTTTTAGCTTAGTTTAGATAATACAATTATACTATAGCGGAGTCTTGATTATAAATTGTTGGGGGAAAGTCCAGTCTTGATTATAAATTGTGTGGGGGAAAGTCTTGTTGGACCCGACCAGAAAGCCCAACATATAAGCCAGACTGGGGCACAATTCCAAAACCAATTAACATTAAGTGGATTAGCCCATCCACTTATATGTTAGATTCAGAATCCTCCCACTTCCGATATGGGATTCACAAGTGTCCCAATAAATCCCCCTTTCACTTACGAATCCATCACAAGTCTACCCCGATTGGAATTGAGAACCCCACGCAACGGGTTCGACTAACCCGTCACCGTATACAGATGTGGAGTCCATCTTAATCTTCAGTGCAAACGGCCCACTTCGAACCCAGCTCTGATACTAGTTTGTTGGGAAAACGTGTCTCAACATAAATTCATTTGATTGATCAGAAAACCCTTTCAACAACAACTAAATTATTTATTCGGAATTTTCGCCAAATACCCCTGAGGTTAAGGCTAATTCGCGTGGTGTACAAAAGTTTGACATATTTCGCTAGGTGCCCCTGAGGTTTTCATTTTTTTCGCCAAATACCCCTGAGGTTTATATTTTTTCGCCAAATGCCCCTCTGTCGAATTTGTTAACTTTTTTTATTGAAAAATAGTACAATTCCTCCAACATGGCGCATATTTTTAATAAAAATAAAATTTTCTAAGTATAAAAAATTACTATGATAAATTTAAATAAGATATTATCAAACGTTAACATAAAATACAAAAAAATAGATTTGATAATTAAGTAAAAAATAATTAAAATATTTATGAAAAATGTGTAAAAATTACACGAGTTTAAGATTTAAGTAAAATATGTTGATTGGGTTAAAATCTAAAGTAAATGTGTTTATAACACCTAATAAAAAATGCTTATTAATTAATATTTACATATAACTAGATTGATTAAAGAAACGTGTATAAGTTTCATTAGTTTGATTTTTTTTCAAGATTCAGTAGATTGGGAGGAAATTGTGAAATTAAAATGATTATGTCATCTAAGCAAAAATATTTCTCATTTAACAATTAGAATAGATAAACCTCATTGGTTAAAAAAATGTTTAAAAAATTTGTTATTTGAAAATTTATGTAGATTAGGTTGATTGTGTGAAATTCCAAAAATTAAGATTATTATATAAAAAATAGTTTTCATTATACACACACAAAAAGAGAGATTAATTGCTTTGGAAAAAAAAAAGAATTCATATATTTGGAACTATGTATTTTAAAAAAAAAAACGTTTTGAATTAATCTCATTGTTTAAATAAATAGCATGAAATGATATTGTGTAATTAATACATAATGAAATAATACTATATAGTTAATTTTAACTTTATCAAAAAAAAGTTTTGAATTAATTCCATTGTCAAATAATACCTTACAAAAATAACAATGAAATAATATTTGTCAAATAATTCTTTCCCTTTCCCTATCAACTTTCCCAATCCGATCTTGGGACATAGCATCGATACTCCATTTTATTTGAATAAAAAAATGTTGAAAGGAGCAAGTATCGGGGTATTGGGATACTAGAATTAGCATCTCGGGTAGTATCGATGGTAATAAATGCATTGATGGGATACTAGAATCAGCCTTTAACTTTTTTTTCTTTTTTCCAAAAGAGACATTAAAACTCTGTATTTTGGGCTAAAGGAAGTTGCAACACATAGTTTTGGGCTACAAAAGTCTGACGCAGCTAAAGATGGAGGGTCACGTGTCGCACGCTGGTTGGCTGTAGCAGAGGGGCACAGATGGTGGACAAGTGTATGTCTGAGATGTAAGCTCTGATTTAGGTAAATCTTTTAGTTCATTTGTGATGGTGTTTAAAATTGTTCCATGATGCCTATCATCTCTATTCAAATGTGGTGCATGCAGATAAGTTTTATAAGGGCAATTTGCAGACACCTCCAAATTGAATCTCTTCATTAAGATTTGATTTTTAATTAACTAGGATTTGATACCAAATTAGATCATTGGTTTTATCACACAGTTCTAATTAGGTAAATGAATAATTAAAAACAATAATATAAATTTTAAGAATATGTATGCAAGTTACAAAAAGATAGACCTACAGTATCCCTGCCGGTTGGGGGCCATGTGACGGTAATTCTGCCCTCTACACAGAAGCGATGGCCCTTTGACAGGGAATCATTGGGGCTAGAGACTTGGAACTGGATAATCTCCTTATCGAAGGCGACAACCTGCGGGTTGTTAATGTGCTACTGGGGGTCTGGGCTTGTCAGTGGAGCATTGAGCTGATTCAATCGGATACTAGGTCTATTTTAAATTCCTTGTCTAATATTGTCATTCATCATATTTTCAGGGAAGCTAATACTGTGGCTGATATGATTGCACGCCTAGCTTACAATATCTCTGTCGGCGGAAGTTTAGAGAATGATCAAGAACTGCAAGTTCTCGTCCATAAGGACGCTCTAGGATGAGTAACGGCTTGTCGCCGTTTTACTCGCTTTCCTGTTTCCAAAAAAAAAGAAAAAAAGAAAAATAGATAGACCTACAATTTATAGTTTTTTTGCTTTCTAAAGAAAATTTTAGAAATTAATAAAAGATAAGTGAGTTCAGAGTGAATATTTGAGAAATAGTTTCTTACTATAATATTTCGATTACTATTTTTTTATATTTTGAAAAATAACTCTATTATTTCATTGGTTAGTAATTAATGATAATATTTGCCAAGAACAAAAAGAAAATCAAATGGTTAGCCCCACAACTATAGTTCAAGAGTCGGAATCAAAATGGAATGGCGACATATGGGTTTGTTATTCAAGACTTGTCGGCAAATCCAATGTCTTACGTACGGATGGAGTAGGTGTAATAACAATTTTGTCATCTATGCGGAGGTTTAGCAATTAGCACTCCATCAAGGGGTATTAATTGGTATTAATAGTCTCCTGGTCGAAGGAAATAATTAATTTGACCATGATTAATGCTCTCTTAGATCATCTCCAACCGCTTCTCTAAAAATTTCTAAAATAGAAAACAAAATAACAAAATCTCTAAAAAAATTACACCACGACTCAAACAGATTCTCTATTATACAAATTCCTACATTTATTATACACTATAATAGATGCATAAATTCATAATTTAATAAATAAAATTCCAATAACTTCATTAAATCAATAGGCAACAATCAATAAACAAAGGGTTAATTTGGTATGTGTCCATTTGATGCCCAAAATTTAAGTCATAGGACAAAAATGGTAAAATATTAGGTCGGTGTCCACAATTTCCAACTTTGCTCCTACCTTTATTTCTTCCTCTTCCCCAAATTAAAACAGATCTGAAAAAAAATGGAGCCGGAAATCTCGATCCTCCTCGCTGCACACAATCTCCCGCCTCCCGCCTCCTATGCTTGTGGAAATTCACCACCAGAGTATGGCGGCGGCTGTTGCCCCAGTCGCCGGCGACGCCGCCTCCGCCGCTAGCGATTCAGGACGCTGGAGGAAGGAGCACGAGGTCAGTGGCTGCCATGGATGCGAAGGACCAGCAACAGAAGCACCATTAGCGGCAACGGCATCAGTGGGGGGCCTGTTCCCGAGTGCTCTCCCTCTCGGCCTCTCCTCCGGAATCCGCCGCGATCAATCCCAGGCTCTCCTCCTCTGCTCCTCCGACATCCGCCTCTTTGAAGATACAACTTTTTCCCTCAATTTCACCGTCATTCCCCCTCAATTTCGATTTCTGAAATTGATTTCAAACGATTTCAATTTCTGAGTTTCTACTCATCTGTAAGCTCGATTTTGCCTAAAATTGCTCGATCTAGAGTAATGGAAAAGGTTGCCTAAACCGATTTGATGTAATAATAGATGGTTAGACCCTTGAATTGTTTTGTTTAGGTGGAAACATGTCAAACTGGGTGTAACCTGTAGCAAGATTGAAGATCTCCATTTATGGTATAGTTGATCCAGCAAAGAAAAAGAAAGCGAAATTGTACTGTAGAAGAGGTAGCAGTACCTAGCTAGAGTCTAGGATTTGGAGATAACGCCTCCCGATCCTTGATCAAAGAGTTACATAAGCAACTAGGAGCTGAACTGTATTCAAATTCAATAAAAGGATTTGGGCTCAACTATACCATAAATCAAACTTAGCTTTCATAAAAAAAAAACAAGCTTAGCTGCTGCGTGATGCCAGCTAGTGTGAAATGGAAGTGACATATCATGTATTATCTTGATGCATTCAATGTAATACTTTCTAATTTATAGTTTTCTATATTTTTTTTATAGTAGTGTCATCACAGTAATATTTTTTTAAAAAAAATGTACTATTATTGCCACCACTATAAATATAAAGTCATAGATACTGTCACCACTATAAAAACATGGTTATAAACACTGTAATCAAAGGGAAATCATATGATAAGGGAAGCACAAACTCTATAGGGCTAATGAGATATGAAAGAGTTGATAACTTGATAATTCTCCTTTAATATATGAATGGGTAAGAGGGTTATAGACGTTGTAATCAAAATAAACACAGGGCCATAAACACTGTAATCAAAAGAAAAAACAATGTCATATTCATTGTCACTACTATGAAAAAAGGGTCATAGACACTGTAATCAAAAGAAAAACATATAGACGTTGTAACCAAAATAAAAATAGGGTCATAGACACTATCACCACTATGAAAAAAGGGTCAAAGACACTGTAATCAAAGGAAAACCTTACGACAAGAGAGGCACAAACCCTATAGGGGCTAATGAGAAGCCAAAATACATGTGATGACAATTCTCCTCTAATAAATGAATGGGTAAGGGGATTATAGACGTTGTAATCAAAATAAAAACAGGGTCATAGACACTGTCACCACTATAAAAACGTGGTCATAGACACTGTAATCAAAGGGAAATCATATGATAAGGGAGGCACAAACCCTATAGGGGCTAATGAGAAGCCAAAATAAATATGTTGACGGTTCTTCTCTAATATATGAATGAGTAAGAGGGTCATAAACGTTGTAAGCAAAATAAAAATAGGATCATAGACACTGTAACCAAAGGAAAACCCTAGGACGAGTGAAGTATAAACCTTATAGGGGCTAATTAGAAACCAAAATACATGTGGTGACAGTTCTCCTATAACATATGAATGGTTAAGAGGGTCATAGATGATGTGAGCAAAATAAAAATAGAATCATAGACACTGTAACCACTATAAAAACAGGGTCATAGACACTGTAATAAAAAGGAAAACCCTATAGACGCTGTAACCAAAATAAAAACAGCTTTATAGACATTGTCTGTACTATGAAAAAAGGTTCATAGACACTGTAATCAAAGGAAAACCCTAGGAAAAGGGAAGCACAAACCCTATAGGGGCTAATGAGAAGCCAAAATACATGTGGTGACCGTTCTTATCTAATTTCTAATTTCTAGTTTTTTAGATTTTTTTAAAGTAGTGTCACCACAATAAAAAAAAGGAAGAATAGCAAAAAATACCCAAAATTCATAGGACATTTGCAAATATGCCTTGTTTTTACTTTATTGCAAAAATGCCTAATTTTATTGCAAAAATGCCTAATAAAATTGCAAAAGTGCCCAAAAGAAAATAAATATGTGAAATAAATAAAAAACAAAAAACCCGGATTTTCCTATTTTGTAAAATAAAAACGAAAAAAGAAAAATAAAAAAGAAAAAAAGAAAAACAAAAAGACCGAAAAAATAAAACAAATAAAAATGAAAAACAAAAACAAAAAGAAAAAAAAAGCTGTAAATGGGAAAAGATAAAAAAACAAAAAAAAAACTAGAAAATCTCTTGTTCCTTCTCCCCAGCACGTTTCCCCCGAACGAGCGAACAAGATGAAGCTCCTCCTCCGTCGGCGTTGAAGATCTCCTCTCAGACCGAACCTCCTCCGCCGGTAGCTTCTCACTGGAGTCGGCTCTTCAGTCTCTCCATCAGCACTCCACCATTCCCCCAACAGTTTCGCCCCAAAGCATCGAGCACCACCGTTCTGCCGCCGAAGCTAGCAAAAACACCGGCGAGGAGATCGAAATTGTCGCCATCGGTCATCATCAGGTCGAGTGTTGTCCCTCGAAGCCCTCTGTCGTCGAATTCGAGAAACCCTAGGTATGTTACTTGATTCCTCCATTCTCTTGTTTATGTCCGATTTCTACCAAAATTGGCTTACATATTCTAGGGTTTGATCGGTTTGCCTCTAAACTGTATGATGCCTCGTCGTTGTGTCTAATGTGAATTTGTGTAAATGTATATAATTCATGCACAGGTGTACTGGTCTTTTGTTTGAATGCCTAGTATCAGTTCCTGCAATCACTTTAATTTTTTTTTAAGAATGCGATCAGGTTGGTACATGGTGAGATTTGAATTTTGCTGGGTTTGTGGAGAGCGATTAAGCTAATTAGTGAATGTTTCTACTTAAGGTGTGTTCTGATATGTGAAAATTTTCCTTTGCTTGTGCGTGTTAGCTTAAGGTGCAGTTTGGCCTTGCTTTACACTGATTAGAGTTTTTGTTGACCATTTGTGAAACGATAGTTAAAGAGCATATTGGAGGGAAGCTAGAGACTACTTCCAAGGTTGAATTGATTATGGTTTTGGGGATAATGCACTTGAGTTTAATCTCTAGAAGGTCTTCCATGAACCCTATAAATGGGTTTCTTCTAGTTCTAGTTATTGCTTCAAACCTCTTTCACATCATGGCATCACCGGTTGTATTGTATACCCTTAGCATATATATGAGCATGACTGAATCTACATAGGCAATGTTTATGTAAGCTTCTCTCTTGTTAGTTTTCCTCCCTATTATAGTGAAAGTGGACGGGAAAGGATGAAGGGAGCTGCATTAGTACGTCAAAAGAATGGTTAATTGAATATTATCCAAACTATCATAATCTTTTAGATGCTAGTGCTCTTTTACTTGATTAAACTAACTTGCTAGTGCTCTTTTACTCACTTGTAAATTGTGCTTATTAAAAACTCATCTAAAGGTCATGCCCATTGTAAAGTTGCTTTGTAGGCTAGAATGCTAGATTCATTTGACCTAATATTCTTATACTTTATCCATTTAATCTTTTTACTTATTGATATTTTTTAATCCTATGATATTGTAAATGTGTGATGTACTGAAGTGAAGGATTGTTTCCTTAATTGAAGGCAAATTATGCAGAATGTAGTTGTTTTTTTCTCGTATTTGAGATCCTAGTTTGAACCTTTTTGAAGATCCAAAGACGTCCAACTTGAGGGTTTGCAGACTATGTATGAATTAGATCTCTTATCAGTCAAAAATACCTGGTTTTGCTTGCTCTGAAAATGCTTGATTTCCATTTGTCTCTGGTTGGTTACTTTCTAAACATATGTTGCTTACTGAGCATCATGAAAGACCTTATAAGGTGAAGAGCCATTCAGGGTAACTCGCGTCCCCGGTTTGAAATCTAATAAGTGAGGGTAAGAGATTCAATTTCACTACTTATATCGGTTAATATCCCTTTTGTGTATGCATAACGTTGTGTAGTATGTATTTGGCAGGGGTGATTGCGGGGTATATACGCTCAAGTACATTGAAGTCTTGAGCACTGGGAGGTCTAACTTGGAGGCAATAATGGGCAAGTATATTGATGGATACCGCAACTCTTTCGCGCAAAGTGTGTGGGATGGAAAATGGGAGCCCATGTGATAGTGTATGTTAGAAAGTAGTAAAGTTTGACGGGTTATGGTTTTTGACGGGTATATGTCTGTATCCTGCTAGGAACTCGACTCGTATTATATTATGCTAGGCTGAAAACCTTAGGCTTAATATTTGTGGGTTTAGTATTTTGGAGTTTGAATTTTGGATTATGCTAGGCTGACAACTCCTACTATGGTAGCTGCTATCATCATTGTCCCTTTTCTTTGTAGGCTCTGACTCATGTTATGACTAATATGTGATCTGATGATGTTTTGTTATTGTGGCATTGACTACGCTGCAGTGAATATTGAAGTTGAGAAAATTCATATCATGTGCTTTATTTCCTATTCCTGCTGTCAGCAAATCATATTTCAGTTTAGTGCATGAGTTATTGGCTCTCTAAGCCAATAGCAGACAGGTCCAAGTTCTCTCACTTTATTGGCAACACATTTTCATTGTTGCTATATGATATGTGAATTTGACATTGAGATCCAAATTGTTTTTGTAACTAACTGCTGTTCTTCAATTCCTCTCTCAACACACACATGCATAACACAAAACACACACACAACTGTGCGGTTGGAGATTAAGGTCCAAATTGTGTTTGACTAGAACACACATACAACATTACAGAAAAATTAAAATACTATGACAAGGTACTAATATCAACATGACAAGATGGAAAAAAAAAATATCTTGACATGATGCTACTAAAATACAGACAGGAAATTTTCATAAACATGTCAGGATACATAACAAAATGAAGCCAACTTCAATCAAGCAATTGTCGTAGCTGTGAAGTGCACCCGGAATCCTGATGTTTTGTTCGGTAAGGACCTTATTCACCACTGGTTTTAACACTTGACTGGAACACACCTCTCATATGACAGGAAAATTAAAATACTATGACAAGGTATTCTTATCAACATGACAGGAAAACCCCATAAAAATCTTGACATGATGCTACTAAAATACTTACAGGAAATTTTCATAACTATGTCATGATACGTAACAAAATGGAGCCAACTTCAATCAAGCAATTGTTGTAGCCGCGAACTCGGAATCCTGGTCTTTTGTTCGGCTGGGACATCATTCACCATCGGTTTTGCAAATACAATCCGACAGGAAAAAGTAAATACTTTGACAGGATAATTTTAACCACATGACAGGATGAAAAAACAAATTTTGATAGGATGTTACTTAAATACTGGCAGGACATATTTTTAAACATGTCAGGATACATAAATCTTGAGTGGTAAAGGGAGTCCCACGAGTCGTGGAACTTATCAGAATGTGAACAAATAGTGAGAATAGACCTTCACGACTCGTTAAGGATCTACCACGAGTCGTGGGATTTATCAGCAGCTCACAAAACAGCAAGAACAACTTTTCACGACTTGTTAAGGTATCCCTCGAGTCGTGGAACGTGACTTGAGCTCCATAGAGTGATTCAATTGATATGCTTGCACCAAGAACCATCTCTTCTGTTTGTCTGTCCATCCCCGTCTATGAATCATGGTCTTTTGATCGGTCGGGATATCATTCACCTTTTTTTAGCACTTGACAGGATATCACCTATAACGTGACGGGGAAATTTTTTTACATCGACAGGGTACTCTTATCTACATGACAGGATGACAAAACAATTATTGACAGGATGGTACTTACATATTGACAAGATATTCGTTTCACATGTCAGGATACACCAACATGTTTTCGCAACCAAAATTTCCGGGTTTTTTTCCAATTTCTCAAAATATTTTTTCTTTTTCCGAAATTCTATTTTTTGAAAAAAAAACTCCGAATTTATGGTTTTTTTTTCCGAATTTATTTTTTAATTTCCAGAAAATCTGTTTTTTCCCTTTTCCAGAAATCTTATTAATTCTATAAAAAAAAATTCCGAAAATCTTTTTTTTTTTAATTTCTGAAAATCTGGGTTTTTTTTCCAATTTCTCAAAATGTTTTTTGTATTTCTGAAATTCTGTTTTTTGAAAAAAAATCCGAATTTATGTTTTTTTCCATTTTCCATAATTCTTTTTTTTTTTAGATTTCAAAATCATATTTTTTGTATTTTCCAAAAATATTTGTTTTTTTAATATCCGAAAATCATAATTCTTAATTTTTAATTTCAGAAAATACTAATTATATATATTTATTTTAATTTAAAAAATGCTTAAACACACAATACTTTTTATTGCAAATATGCCTAAATAGACATCCCTTGCAATTTGGTAGAACTAGGGGTACTTTTGTAACCCTTTTTTCTGGATAGGGTATATCCGCAAATTCGCCATAAAAAAAATAAAAATGTAATTACTATTGTAACCACTATAAAAAAATAAAGTCATAGATACTGTCACCACTATAAAAACATGGTCATAGACACTGTAATCAAAGGGAAATCATATGATAAGTGAAGCACAAACACTATAGGGGCTAATGAGAAGCCAAAATAAATGTGGTGACAGTTTTCCTCTAATAAATGAATGGGTAAGAGGGTCATAGACACTGTAGTCAAAATAAAAAGTGTCATAGCCACTGTCACCACTATAAAAATAAAGTCATAGACACTGTAATCAAAAGGAAAACTCTATAGACGCTTTAACCAAAATAAAAACAGGGGTATAGACATTGTTACCACTATGAAAAAAGGGTCATAGACACTGTAATCAAAGGAAAACCCTAGGACAAGTGAAGCACAAACCCTATAGGGCTAATGAGAAGCATATATTCATGTGGTGACAATTTTCCTTTAATATATGAATGGGTACGATGGACATAGACGCTGTAAGCAAAATAAAAATAGGGTCATAGACACTGTCACCACTATAAAAACAAAGTCATAGACATTGTAATCAAAAGGAAAACCCTATAAACGTTGTAACCAAAATAAAAACAGCTTTATAGACACTGCCACCACTATGAAAAAAGGTTCATAGACACTGTAATCAAAGGAAAACCATAGGAAAAGGGAAGCACAAACCCTAAAAGGGCTAATGAGAAACCAAAAGAACATGTGATGTACAGTATGATTTAGGGTTTAGGGTTAAGTCTTTAGGGTTTAGGGCCAAGGCCCTAAACCCTAATCCTAAACCCTAAAATGTTTAATACAGTACATCGTTAAGAGATGATTGCTGTCACCAAATGGAAAACCCTAGGACAAGGTAAGCACAAACCCTAAAGGAGCTAATGAGAAGCCAAAAGACATTAGGTGGACGGTTCTCCTTCAATATATGAATGGGTAAGAGAGTCATAGACTCTGTCACCACTATGAAAACAGGATAATAGACACTGTCACCACTATAAAAACCGGGTCATAGACACTGTCACCACTATGAAAAAAAGGTCATAAACACTATAATCAAAAGAAAACCGTATAGACGTTGTAACCAAAATAAAAAAACGGGTTATAGACACTGTCACCACTATGAAAAAAGGGTCATAGACACTATAATCAAAGGAAAACCCTATAGACGATGTAATCAAAATAAAAATAGGGTCATAGACACTGTCACAAGTAAAAACACATGGTTATAGACACTGTAATCAAACACCATTTTACATAAAAAGGCCATCAATGACCTATTTGGAGCACTCAATCATACTTGATGAAATAAAAACGCTGCTTGTAATATTAAATTTGAAATTGTTATTTAAGTTGAATAATCAACCCATTTAGTTCCATAAAAAAACCCCCATTTAGTTCAGAGGAGAGAAGCACCAAATGACCCCTGTACATCTTCAATTTCAAACTAATTCCGATTCCCCTCTTTTTTATCTGTTCATCTTCAATTCAGGCCATGGAGGATGTCCTGCTGGCGGCCGGCGTCGCATTGAAGGTGGCCTTCAACTGCCCTCTCATTATGACCACCACATTCGACATCTCCCTGCCCCTCATCCGCCGCCTTCCCTGCCTTCCCGCCGGCCTTCTCCCCACCGGATTCCGCGTTGGAAGAGGATTCCGGGAAGGATGAGAGCTTCCAGTATGAGCAGACCGTGTCAACTCGCGTCGTCGCCTCGTTCGCAACTCTCCGGCGAGGGCTTCGGTGGCGGCCATGGAGACTTGGATCAACTTGCTACCGAGCTAGAGGAGAAAATCCTCAATTTATCAGATCCATTAAGAGTCCACATATTCGTTTACTCCAATTCGAACCACAAACCTCAATTTCTCAGATCTTCATGAAATTAACGAGGACTCGCAGAGATGCAGGGGCGAGGAGGCGGGCTGCTGGACTCGATTCGGGCGTTCGGATGCGGAAGCAGTGGCGGGGAGAGATTTCTGGAGCTTGAGGGCGAATATGATGATGGCGATGCCGGAAACGGCGGCCATGGCTGCTTGTGGAGATCTGAGGAAGAAAAGCCGAATGGGCGCTTGTGGGAGACGGGATTATAAGGGCAGGGGTAAAGGTGGTATTATGAAATGTTTTTGGACATTTACTAGCGAAGGCAAAACTTTGGGACATTTACTAATTGGCCCAAGGGCCTTTGGCCTGTGGGCCAAATTATTTCATAAACAAATAGGCAGGCATTAAAAGGGGTGAACACATTAAATTTTACAGATTCTAACCATTCCTCTAAATTTAGAGATTTTTCCCCTCTCTCCATCAATTTCTCTATTTTAGAGATGGGTTTAGAGATGCTGTTGGAGAGAAAAAATGATTTTTTTCTCTAAAATCTCCAATTTTCTCTATTTTAGAGAAGCTGTTGGCTTGCTCTAAGCCCAACGGCTTCTCTAAAAATTCTCTATTATGGAGAGAAAAATATCAAAATCTCTATAATTTTTATACTCTAACCCCAACAGCTTCTCTATTTTACATATTTATACATTTATTATACACTATAATAAATGCATAAATTCGTAATTTAATAAATAAAATTTCAATAAATTAATTAAATCAATATGTAATAACCAATGAATAAATGGGTAGACATGGGAAGGAGTGAATGCATTTAATTTTACAGATTTTAAGTCTTCCTCTAAATTTAGAGATTTTTTTTCTCTTTCATCCCATTTCTCTATTTTTAGAGATGGTTTTACAAAAGCTGTTGGGGTTAAAAAATCTATATTTCCTCTAAAATTGCCTATTTTATCTATTTTACATAAGCTGTTGAGGATGCTCTTAGAGAACAGAAACTACCCGTGGACGATTAAGTTGCTACAATCAGATACGGCGTTAATTTTATCTACTTTCACTAATGTTGTTGTTCATCATATTTTCATAAAAGCGAATGTTATTGTTGATAGGACTGCGCATCTGATCTACAGTATTCCTACCGACAGATATTTGGAGGATGATGCAAAACTTCAAATTTACATCCAAAGAACATTATTGTTAGGCGACGGAGGCCCTGTTCTTAATTTATTTTCTAGCTTAAAAAAAAAAGAGTTTTAAGAGACGATAATTGACATGAAATGGGTGATTTGCGGCTAGTAAGGACAACTACAGTTCAAATCTTGAAAAAAAATCTGCCGATAGTTTACTAAGCAAGTCTTTGGACGCATATGAGACGATAATTGACCCTTCTTTAAAATTTCAAGCTCTCACACAGTCACACCGGCTGACCTGAGTGACCTCTCTTAATAAAAAACGTGTAAGAGTATGATTCATCTTTTATTAGTTTTATAACTCGTATTTTATACGGTATTATATGTTGGATATAATGCCTAGAACATGTGGTTTTAAGGTGTCTCTTAAACATTTTCCATCCCACATGGAATGTTCAAGGGTATCTTAAAAGGGTTTTAAGGAGACTCTTCCGCTACCTACATTGAGAGGTAAAGGATGAGACGGAGCTTTATGGAAAAATATCTTTTCTTGAGGCCGAAGATATTACGGATAAATTTGTTAGTATTTATCCGCGAATATATATTTTTCATTGGATTTATTTTCATAAATTATCCTTTCAAACGGTTTTAGATAAGTCAAGATCTTCTGAAGATAGACTCAAATCTTCCTTTTGCTTGCGGCTTAAGGATTGATTTCACAGCTATATAAAGGGATCAAGGGCTTGGGTTTTAATATAGCGGAATACAATCGCCTCTCTCCCTCTCCTGTTTTCTCCTACCCTTTTCCCGTTCTGAGCGCCTGTTCCAGTTCCAACTTCTCTCCCTCGAGTGCACCTGTGAGAGAAGCCGGTGAAATCCTTGGGGGATGTTGCCTCGCATACGATCTGCACCACTGTCGGGGGCAAATACGTTTCTCATTCAGTGGCTCCCATACCACGCTTCACCGCAGCCCTAGCCCCTTCATAGAAACAGGTTCGGCCTACATTCACTAACGCTTTATATCTAGTTTGTTGCTTATTGCAGGTTCCAGCAGAGTCATTGTCCAACAGTGAGAAACGTATTTCCGTTGGACTACGGTCGCTAAAGAGATCGGTTACAAGAGGTTGCTACTCGATCTCTTAAGCTGGAGCCTTTGGATGGCTATAACGATGAGTGCTGAGGCGTCAAAGGATTGAACATGGTTGCTCGGAAGAGTTTTCGGGATCATGGAGCCGATCAAACAATAAGGTCCCCAAGTTTGGAAATGGATGAGTCTTCTTTAACCTCATACTCATCTTCCTCTTTCTTAATTTACTGGATTGCTGTCTGTTGATTCCAGTTTTGTTTTTCGATCTAACGTGTTCTTGTTTTTGGATTCTGATCCTTATTTCTCGAGGGTTGAAATTGATTTCGACGGATCAGAATTTTCTTGATTTCGAATTTGGAAAAGGGTCCGAGCTCTTCGTGAACAAAGTTGGATCTGAGAGATGCTCGCGCTGTAGCCAAAGGGAGCCCCTCACCTTGTGTCGTTCTCGGAGGTTCCAGCCTCGAATTTCTTGATTTGGCTGTCCTCGCCGGAGATCCATGGCAAGGAGGTGCTTGCTCGCCACCGTGCTCGTCGACGGAGCACTTGGAGGCGGCGGTGCCACCGCGCAGGGTCGTTGACGGTGGGTTGACGGAGAAGGAAGGTGGAGTTGGAATCAGACGAAGCTTTGAGCTTGCTGCCATGGCGGTGGGCCTGTTGAGATCCATCTGGACTTGCTAGGGTCTGATTGGATCTGAAATTGAAACCTAGATGTGAGCCTGAGAGTTGGGGATTTTTTCTTCGATTGGCAGAGATACCTGGGCTAGGCGGCGCTTGCTTCGTCACCTTACTCCTCGTCGGAGTAGATGGTGGTGCTAGCGTTGCCGCCCAACGTCATCGATAGCAAGGCAGACACGAACGGACCTCCAAGCTCGTTGCCATGGCGGCAGAACTTCCTTGTGGTTACTGTCGGCCTAGAGTTTGCCAAGGCTTGATCTTGAACACCATTCGTGGGTGCTGGCAGCATGAGGTGCCATCGCGGGTGGCTGTTGCCGGCAATCCTCGAATGGTGCTGGAAGGGTGGCAGCGCTGCTACCTAGGGTCCTCGACGAGTCGACGGTGAGCTCAAGGGAGACGAAGAAGATGGCCAGAGGAAGGAACTTTAAGCTCGCCGCTTTTGCGGCAGGTTGAGGACGGGTCTTGCCGGGCTAATCTTCGGGGCGAGCCAGGCTACTGGTGACCTAACCTTCGGGCCTGGTCGGGCTTTCGGGCCTCTTCTGGTCATGGCATAATGGGATGAGTTGGGCCTGTTGACTGGGCCTTAATCATTTGGGCCTAATTTTTTTTTCCTGTAATTTGTGTAATCTGTGTTGTTTGTTGTTGTTGGTTTGTTTTGACAAATTTGTTGAGCATATTTTCTCGATGGATGTATATACAGGATTCTAGCACTCCGACACCACCATGTCATCTAAAACGGAGTATATATGGAGTGGCATTGGGATGTCAAAAATGGAGAACAATTGCGTTGATGAACCAGTCAAGTTATCTCCTCGGTCTTACAACACACATGTCGACCTATTTTGTGAGTTAACTTAAGTGATCGACATGATTTTTATATCTAGTTGGTTATAAATATCTTATGCATATATCTCTTTGAATCTTGGTTGATGACATGATACTAGGACATGAGAAATTGGTAATTTTGAGAAAATTCCATAAAATGATCCTAATATCTAACTTAGATGTTGTTGATCAAATAAATGTGATATTTGCATAACTTGCTAAACATCCTTTCAGTCTGTAGTTAAGAGGACCACTAGATTGCTTGAGTTAACAAAGGTTGATCTCTCTTTTTTACATCTCTAAAAGCGAATGTGTGAAAGTTGATATATCACATTATGTAGATGATTCTTAGGGATACCAAGTTCATGTATGTATTAAGTTCAAAGATGTAGGATGACTTGTTCTTGACATATGAGGTATAAAACCAATTTGTTTATAATCAACACAACTTAAATTCAATAAAGGTATGAAATGAGATACCACATGAGAAATTCGGCAAAACCCCATGCAAGGTTTGTAAATGACTTAAGAGTCTACCTAGTGTATGTGAGAAATGTGGGGGTTAGTGTATCTAATGTGGTTATATATGCCTTTAAATAAAATGATGTTGGATCTTATATGAATGATGATTAGTCTTGTTGGTTATAAAGAGCACAATTATACCGTCTATAGATTTATGTGCTTGCATGATATATCGATGTGTGAATATCGTGATGCTGAATTTTTTGAGCATATTTTTCCTTTGAAGAAAGATCATGATAGTATTCCTACTGTTTCTGAACCTGCATCTTTGTCTTTACCTGCTTCTATCAATGTTGATGAACCTAGTGAAATTAGAAGAAGTAAAAGACGTAGAATTGAAACTAGTTATGGTCCTGATTTTGTGACTGCATTCTTAACTGAACTCCGTGATTTAAAAGCTCTAGTTTATGTTCACATGATAGAGGATGAACCTAGAACATATAAAGAAGCTATGAGTTCTGTTGATGCTAGTTTTGGAAAGATGATGTGAACAGTGAAATTGAATCTATCACAAGTAATCACACTTGGGAACTAGTTCATTTGCCTAGAGGTTATAAGGCCATTGGTTGTAAATGGATCTTTAAGAGGAAACTTAGAACAGATGGTTCTATTGAAAGATTTAAGGCAAGACTAGTAATCAAAGGATTCACACAGAAACATGGAGTAGATTATTTTGACACCTATTCTCCTGTAACCAAGATTGCGACCATTAGAACATTATTTGCATTAGCATCTAATTACAAGCTCTTAGTACATCAAATGGATGTAAAGACTGCTTTTCTGAATGGTGATCTAGATGAGGAAATATACACGGAGCAACCTCCGGGTTTTGTGGTTCCAGGTAAGGAGAATATGGTTTGTAGATTAAAGAAGTCTCTCTATGGCCTAAAGCAAGCACCTAAACAATGGTATGAGAAATTCCATAACACTGTGTTGAGTTTTGGATTTGTGGTTAGTGGATCTGATGCATGTGTTTATACCAAGATGTACAATTCTGGTTGTGTTATTGTGTGCCTATATGTTGATGATATGTTGTTATTTGGCACTAACATGCATGTGATAAATGAAACCAAAAGGTTTCTTTCCTCTCGCTTTGAAATGAAAGACTTAGGTGAAGCTGATGTGATTCTAGGTGTTAAAGTGACTAGAACTAAAAATGGCTTTGCTTTGTCTCAAACCCATTATGTAGAGAAGGTATTGAAAAAATTTAACAACTATGATGTGACGCCAGTTAGGACCCCATATGACTCTACCATAGAGTTAGTGAAGAACTCAAGTATAGGTGTTTCCCAAGAGGAATACGCTAAAGTTATTGGGAGTCTAATGTTTTTGATGAACTATACTCGGCCTGACATAGCTTATGCAGTAAGTAGACTCAGTAGATATACACATAATCCTAGCAAAGAACACTGGATTGCACTTAGAAGGTTAATGAGATACCTTAGAGGCACTCTTGATTGGGGATTACATTTTGAGGGTTTTCCCTGCGTTCTAGAAGGATATTGTGATGCAAACTGGGTAAGTGGGACTGATGAAATTTGCTCCACTAGTGGATATGTTTTTACATTGTGTGGTGCAACTGTCTCATGGAAATCTGCAAAGCAGAGTTGTATAGCCCGATTGACGATGGAGTTAGAGTTCATAGCTCTAGACCTAGCAGGGCAAGAGGCTGAGTGGCTGAAAAGTCTACTGGCAGATATACCAATGTAGGGGCATCCAGCTCCTGCGATTTCTCTACACTGTGACTCACATGCTGCCTTTGGAGTAGCAAACAACGGAGCGTATAATGGCAAGAAGAGGCATATACGCATCCGACATGAGGTTGTGAGGCAGTTGATAAGAAACGGGGTACTCTCTTTAGAGTATGTGCGGTCAGAGAGGAACATTGTGGATCCATTGACCAAAGGACTTTGCAGAAGGCTAGTCCTTGACACGTCGAGGGGAATGGGGCTAAAGCCCGTGAGATGAGGAATCTGTGGCGGAAACCATTAATTTGGTCAAACGTAAGCCATGGAAAGACTCATATGAGGTACACATCTCCCATTCCTATGGCAAGTGTATAGTGAGGTTGAGCTAACGCTCTTAATGATTCTATAGCCCAGGCATTGGGTGGTCCTTTGAGACGGACTTGATAGATCACCGAACAACAAATGAGAGGTTGAGCCTTAGAGCTCTTAATAACTTCATAACCCATTGTGGGGGTATTCTGTATTGAGACAGATATGTTAAAGTTACCTACGTGAGTGTGAGGGATTGACGACCCTCCAAGGTGAGACTTAGGGCAGTCCTCACTAGAACACTCATGAGCACCCAAGGTGTGCCAAAATTGGACGTCTTATGTGATAAGACTTAGCAGAACGTTACAGGACCCCGTTGAAGGTGTGTGTTGCTGATTTACCCCTAAGTGGAGGAATTCAAGGCCTCTGGCCATTCGCTCTATCGAAGGGATTGCCAGTTTCACTGTGTGCTAATTCAAGTCGCAAGACATCAGCATTTAAGCACTGAGCTCGACACGCTCAGAACTTGTTTTCAAAACCTCAGTTTTTAAACCCTTCTCTCGGCATTTGTGGGGGATTGTTGGATATAATGCCTAGAGTAGGTGGTTTTAAGGTGTTTCTTAAACATTCTCCATCCCACATGGAATGTTCAAGGGTATCCTAAAAGGGTTTTAAGGAGACTCTTCCGCTACCTACATTGAGAGGTAAAGGATGAGACGGAGCTTTATGGAAAAATATCTTTTCTTGAGGCCGAAGATATTACGGATAAATTTGTTAATATTTATCCGCGAATATATATTTTTCATTGGATTTATTTTCATAAATTATCCTTTCAAACGGTTTTAGATAAGTCAAGATCTTCTGAAGATAGACTCAAATCTTCCTTTTGCTTGCGGCTTAAGGATTGATTTCGCAGCTATATAAAGGGATCAAGGGCTTGGGTTTTAATTAGACCTGTCAAAACACAACCCGACCCGGTGACCCGACCCGACCGACTGAAATTTTTTGGGTCAAGACCCGGAAATTTTGACCCGGAAATTTTTTTCGACCCGAACCCGAAAACCCGGAAATTTTCCGGGTAATCTGGGTTTCGACCCGGTGACCCGATTGACCCGGTAATTTTGACCCGATTTACCCGATTGACCCGGTGACCCGGTTGACCCGGTTAATTTATAATTAAATATAATTAAAATTTTTTATATTTAATTAAAATTTATCGTAAAATTATCAAATTATGATTTTTTTAATTTAAAAAAGAAAAAATTAACAAACCCGAAATCGACCCGAACCCGCCCAAAACCTGGTCAAACCCGGGTTCTAGTCAACCCGAAAAACCCGAAACCCGTTTTACCCGGGACCCGTTTTACCCGAGACCCGGAGTGACCCGACCCGAACCCGACCGGATTGACCCGTTTGACAGGTCTAGTTTTAATACATCGGAATACAATCGCCTCTCTCACTCTCCTGTTTTTCCTACCCTTTTCCCGTTCTGAGCGCCTGTTCCAGTTCCAACTTCTCTCCCTCGAGTGCACCTGTGAGAGAAGCCGGTGAAATCCTTGGGGGACGTTGCCTCGCATACGATCTGCACCACTGTCGGGGGCAAATACGTTTCTCATTCAGTGGCTCCCATACCATGCTTCACCGCAGCCCTAGCCCCTTCACAGAAACAGGTTCGGCCTACATCCACTAACGCTTTATAGCTAGTTTGTTGCTTATTGCAGGTTCCAGCAGAGTCATTGTCCAACATTATATATATATATATATATATATATATATATATATATATATATATATATATATGAGTTGGGTTATTTTACTTAGTTTTGCCTTAAAATCGTTACTCCCTATTTTATTTTATCCAAAGATGAAAGTTAAAATAGTTTTTTTTTTTTAAATCCTTATGTGGAACTTTTCAAGCTTCATCAACTAAATTAAAATTAAGTTTGGTTCAAATTTGTAATATGGTGTGTGTGAAGCAAAGTGACTAAATTAAGGTAAGTGATATCTAATCTTATGATATAAATGTGTATGCACATATTATATGTATGATCAGAGTAACAGTCAAGGAAGAGATCGAAGTTGTGAACTGCCACAAGTACAAGAAAGCCAACCTCAAGCCTAGCCTATAGTGTTGGATCAATCTAGAGAAGCTCAAGTCGCCTGGCGGTAGCTGCCTAGTTGAAATGTAATGTTTCAACTAAGAGAGTTGTATATAAGCTCGTGAACTCTAGAAACCCTAGCTAATTCACTTGTCGGCTTTCAGCTCCTTCCGAGAGAGAGAGAGAGAGATCCAGGGGATCTCACTTCTCTTGATCCTCTTCATCAACGATCTGTTGCTTAGGTTCTACTAGATGGAGGAAAAAGACCTCTAATCCCACGTACCACCCCTACGTGCCATGAGACCTATGGTACCAAGCACTACGTTAGGTTAATATGTAGGGTCACCGACCAAGGGATGAGCCACATAGATCTTTGCCACCACTCGACCATGGCTATGATATGCATAAGTGTGGGCCTCGAGACTCTCTGTGGCTAAATAAACACTAAGTACATAAAAGTCAAGATCGAGTTCTTTGAGGGTTTATATGATCTAGATATAGTTTTAGAATGGATCCAGGCCATCACACACACACACTTTGTGCTATTGTTAGTTGCCTTCATAGGACCATCTAAATGCAACGACGACCCACTTCTATGGCGTAGCCAGGGTTTGGTGGCATTGCTTATGGACGATAAGCTACAGAGACACTTGACCCTGGTGACCAGCCATGTGGGATCTGTTGGTAAATGTCATAACCCAGATGAGGTAAGAGATCACTACGCTTTGCCATGGTCATATGATGCCTCTCGAGTTTATTGCTAAGTTCAACGACATGTACTGAAAGTTGAACATATTTGTGGCTCCCTCGACCCTCTGGACCAAATTTATCAAACTCCTATACAGAATCAACTCAAGATTCTTCCCATTAAGGATCTCAATTAGAGGTGGCAATCGAGCTGTTTGGGTCGGGTTCGGGTATAACTATTTGGGTTCAGTCATAGGTCAGGTCACGTCATATGTCGGGTATATTGTATATTCGGTCGGGTTCGGGTCAGATCGGGTAAGTTTTCGGGTTGAGTAAGTTCGGGACAAATGAATTTCGGGTTGGGTCGGGTTTGGGTTGAGTTGATTCGGGTCACATTTAGTTTTATTATAAAATGATGATTATTTTTATCTTAGTCATTGACTATTAAACATCATTTATTTAATTATATTAGGTCTCATTATATGTAATTCACAATATTTAAATGTTTAAAAATAAGAAAATTAAAGAAAGTATAAGGTGAGTCAGGTCTTGTTTAGGTCGGGTCAAGGATGAGTCGAGTATGGGTTGGGTTGAGTTCGGGTTCATTCGGGTATCGGGTCAAAATGGGACGGGATTGAGTTCATGTTCGGATTGTGTATGATACTAGATTTTCGGCTTTCGGTCAGGTTTAGGTTCAAGTGAGTCAGATCGGGTTCTCGGATTCACGGATTGGGTCAGATTTGACCAGCTCTAATCTCAATACCTTAGCGCATATAACGATATGAAGCTTTATAATCAAAAAGTGAACCAGAGGGCTTTTCAAACAAGACAAAGCAGGTATGACCCTCTAGCCCTCTTCCTACTAATGTGCGTTTTAGTGTTTCAGAGATAGGTACACAGACAAGTACTCACTCTCAAGCACCGTAGGCCTCAAAATCATGGTCGTAGGCACCTTAGGCCTCTTTATCTTCTTCTCTCCTTGTCGAGCTACACCATCCACTGACTTCTCCCTCACGAAAAAAACTCTTCTAACACTTTGCAAACTCCCGTCCCCTCGGTCGTAAGTCTTCTAGCAATCCACAACACTGGTCTTCTGAGGTGTTCCGAGTCACTTTTCCACTACCACCAAGATCAATTAAAGGCCTCCTTGAGCAAGACCAAGACCCGGTGAAACACGGTCCAACCTCCAATTCTCGAGGAAGGATCGCATAAAAGGATTCCCCTAGAATATGTCCACTCAGACCTTTAAGGTTGATAATGCATATGTTGTATTGCATTATAGGAGGTTTTACTTTTAGGGTAGTTTTAGGTTGCATAATTCATGTTTTCTAGTTATTTTTTCATATCTTATGATTTGGTGGTTGACGTTCAAAATCTACGCTTTTTATGGTTAATGATGCATATTCGTGATCCGGACTCAAAGGGTGGATCAAGAGGGCGATGTTGGAGCCCTGAAGCTACTAAGAATGGCTAAGAAGAGGAGTGATCATGCCTAAAGAAGATCTTAAACAGGCCACAAAAAGAAGTGAGTTGAATGCACAGAAGCAAAGACAAAAGCAAAGACAAGGAATCCCGTACACAAAGGATCGGTGCCCGTCGATGAGGGTTGGCGCTCGCCGATGAGGATAAGGCCGGATCCACGTAATCTTCCGAAGTTTATCCTATGAAGATTTATTTATATCTTTTAAGATTCTTTCTTATCTCATTTTGGACGGTTTTCCTAGGGTTTTTGGCCAACCTTAACTTTACAAATAACTTAGTTTCTAGGGTTTTGACACATCAATTTAGAACACAATTCATTCTACGCATCATTCGACAAAAGGCAGTTTCATTTCTAAGGTTTTGAGGTAAGTCATGAATTTCTAATCCTTTCTTTAGTTTTGCTCATATTTCAAGACATGGTTGATGAAATGTGAGGGATGATATATGTTTAATTCTATTTAAGTTTATTTCAATCTTCTTTGTTCCGATATTGCTGATGTTGTTGATTGTGTCTTAATCGGACACTAACATAGAATCACATTGCACTAGGGTTATAGCTTCATCCTTTACAGGGCCTTAAACCACAAGTAACCAGTACGTCTTGCAGGAATCTTGATGGTGTAGGAAGATTGGCAGATAGGACTTATCTCTTTTAGTGGAAGTGATAACTGGGTTGACAACTAGGTGAGAAGGTCGACTAGACGGGAAGGATAATGCCTATATGCTAAGATTTTGGGACCTGTTGCTACTCGCACCATGCCAGAGTAAGGGACTTAAAGTGGTGATCGAATAGGCGGCCTACTATAGTGTGTACACAAACTAAACCCTAGAATAACTAAGTAGAAACCAATTTAACTAGAGAAAAGCCCAAAGATCGAGAAATCAACCATTGTTCCGTATTGTGAGTGAAACTATATTTTTTTCTATTGCTTTCAAACCAATCACAATTGCTCTTGTTACTTTAGTGCTTTCATCTTTACTATTGATTTCTCTACATCTTTCCCTGTGTCTTTCTTCTCTCTCATTGTTGACAAAGAACATGCATAAGTTGCACACACTCTCTGTGGGATTGACATCTACTCTACCGCTATACTAGTTGTTGAGTTTGAGATTATCTTTGGTAGGAATCAACGACCGTTTCACGACTCATCAGGGGTCTAGCACAATTGAACACTTTTGGGGGCAAGAAGTATTTCATATCAATTGTTGATCATTATTCTAGAAAAGTGTGGAGTTATCTCCTTAAATCTAAACACGATGCTTTCAAACTTAAATGTTTATAGAGAAAAAATAATGGTCTAGAATTTTGCAATAAAGAGTTTTTTTTTATTTTGCAAAGAAAATGGTATTAAAAGGCATCTCACAGTTCTTGGTACATCTCAGTACAATGAGACAACTGAAAGAAAGAATGAACCATACTTTGTTTGAAAAAACTAGATGCATGTTAACAATGAAGCCTTCAATGTGGGATGAGACTATGATCAATGCAACTTTACCTCATTAACAGGTTCCACAGGAGATGTGGACGGGGAGGAAATTAACCCAATCTCTCGTATTTAGGCCCTATAGTTGTACAACTTATGCTGATGTAAAAGAGGGAATGCTTGAACCTAGAGCACTTAATTATGTTATGATTGGGTATGCTGAGGGTGTGAAATGATATAAAGGCTATAAAGTAATTACATATAGAAATGTGACTTTTAAAGAAACTAAATTTCGTTTTAAAGATACTATAACTATTAAATCTAGTGACTTTTTAGGCACCCCAATTGTTGCAATAAGATCCTTTGCTCACATCGATTAGTTGGGCACAAGAGTACCAGATGAAAATGATGAGTTTGACATCGGTCATCTCCCTCTGTGAAGGAAGCTATCTGGTTTTAGGGTCTCCTAAAGCAGATACTTCAAATCGAAGCAAAACTTTAAACCTGTAATTAATATGGATTCTTAAAGTGTTTTGTGCCTTTGTAAAGACCCTATGTATCATGAGAAAATACATAGATGTTAGGTTTTATTTTATTAGGGAAAAGGTTAAAGAAAAGGCTTTGGAGCTTCAGAAGATCAAAGGAGAGATGCATACATCCATATGATCGATTTTGGAACCAAGATAGTAGTCTTTTCACATGAAACTTCTTTGTTTGTTGCAATATGATTATTTGTTTGAGTTACGTACAAATAATCTTGTTGTTACAAATGAATAGTTTTGCTCTATAAAATTTCATATAAATCTCAAGTGCTTATTTTCTTGATTCTATGCTCAAAGTTTATTCACAGTTTATATTGTAAGGGGTGTTTACATTGGATCCACCCTGTAATAAAAACAAACACTAAATCTATAAAAATAAATACATTGATGACTTTTAATGATATTCTATTAATTTTCAAATCATATTGAACAATTTTTTTTAACAAGAAAAAGTTTGGAAAACATAGTTTTCATCCAAAAGCATCATTTCTATTGATATGTAAAGACACCAAAAGAACCCCATATCAAAACTTTGAACCTTAAAAGTATAACAAATAAGCTAGTGAGATAATCCTTCTATTGTTAATTGATTTTAAAATGGAACCTTAGAATGCTTATGTGGTGGGTTACTATTGCACATGACCATTGATCATGAGCCTCAATGACTTTAGTATGGTATAAGAGTGGTTAGCCAAAAGACTTGACTTTTGATTCTGGGCTAACTAAAAAGACGTGCTAGACACATGTTATCAAAGAAAAAACATCAAGGTGGGAGTTAGAGACTACCATTGACCTCTAAGGAGCATCTCCATGTAACCCTAAATGTATTAATAATGCAAATGTTAGTGAGTCTTTGTACGCTAGTGGGTCCATAAGAGTCCACCATAAATTGCGGACCCATTAGCGGTGTATCCAGTAAAAATTATCAGTGTATTTAACAACCCTTAAATTTTTAACAAACATGGTAATTGGGGTTTTATTGATTCTATTGTTAAAGAAGATGGATTTGTTTCTAAAATATTAAATACACCATAGTATGTTTAATCTCATTGATAATTTACTTGTGGTCATGTGGCTATAGTGAGTATCTTTCTATAGGCCTTAGCACTTTTGTTGCCTATTACTTCAAAGTTCTAATGATGTGGGGTAGTTAAATAGATCATGAAATGCATCTTAA
Organism: Persicaria maculosa; assembly: GCA_963922045.1. Classification (NCBI taxonomy): domain Eukaryota; kingdom Viridiplantae; phylum Streptophyta; class Magnoliopsida; order Caryophyllales; family Polygonaceae; genus Persicaria; species Persicaria maculosa. The sequence continues at coordinate 13,391,374 of OY998252.1, forward strand.
TATAGGTGGTTCCCACTTGTGCAATGGAATGGTACACTTACCCTTCTTGCCTCTAGTTTGGTTTTCGTCGGCAATCCATCTTTTGTGGTTCTCCATTCGAAAATTTTGATCTTTAAGTGGATTTCGAGCTTCCACGTTCACTTGAACTCTGATTTCGAATGAATTATGTTTTATTAATCATGTTTTTGTGTAATGAAATTCACATTTAAATACGAATTACATTATGGATTCACCCAAAAAAAGTCAAATAAAAGGAAAAAAAAATATAAAAATACATTACTTATATCTTATTGCGACTTTTTTGTGCTTTTGTGGTTCTAATAACATTAACTAGTCGATTTTGCAAAATGCTGCAAAACTTAATTAGAGATTATCATTAAAAGGGAATGAGATCTCATGAAGTTACTGAAACGACCTAAACCCAAATGATTCAGACCGAAAATAACTCGATTTGACACAAAACCGAACTTAATTATATACTTGTTTGTCTTAAAATCATAGACGTAGCCGATGTGATCCATCACAAACTGTCATATCTTGCAAATGCCGTTGAGGCCTTGACCCTCACCCGAAAATAAAACCGAATTGACCTTAATTTAATCAGCACCTCTAATTGATCCATTAATTAACTCGATAGATATTAGATAGCACATGAGGATTGAGGAGAGATAATTTGTTGTGCCTAGGAAATAGGAATGTTCCTCTCATGGGGTATCAATCATTCCTCCCTTGAACTTGAAGAGACTGTTTCTTGTTGGGATGGGAGTTGTGATTTGTGAAGAGCACAGCCACTCCCTTCGCCAATGAATCAAAACGTAGTAGGCTGTAGGCCACATTATTATGAAAACGATGGCATACTATTTATGGTCGTTATTTGTAGTTCTCCAATGGCCCGATCCAATGGGCATTGAAGGGCCACTCATTCCATGGCCTCTTCGTTTTATGCTCTAATTCGTTATGGCCCAGACTCTGGCCCATTGTGCGACTTTTGGGAGTCCATTCACATGCCACTGATGTTAATGTTGCCTGTTCCTTTGGATATTTTTTTTTTCTCATTTTTCAAACCAACCCACATTTAAAATATTCTAGTTTTTTTTTTCTTTTTTTTATCTACAGTAGAAAAAAAACGGGTGATTTTACAAAGCTCCATTAAATAGGGAAGTGGCTCCATCTTAGAAGCGTCATTAGGCTTAGTAATGAAATCTGCAGTACAGTTTGATTCTCTGTAGCATTGATGAAATTTGATAACATTGAAGTGTGTTCTGAGTTCATGAATCTCTCCAATCGTACGGAGGATCTCCCAAGGAATGGGTATTTTCCTGTTGATGGAAGAGATCACCCCAAGACTGCCCGCCCTCGACAATGAGGTCTTTGATCCCTTCCTTGATTGCCGCATACAGAAAGTTGTTGCTTCTGTTCATGGCACTGAACCCTTGGAAGTCACGTGTTGGAACATATCAATAACCCGACCATTATTATCCCTAATCAGACCTTCGACTTTGCAAAAGTCAAGAGAGATTGACTGAACCATCTACATTAAGTTTGTAGATGCCTCTGATGGCTTCCTTCATTTGGTTGTTCTAGGATTCTTTTTAATCTGTTTCTCGTCTTTATTCTGCGATTGGTATCAATCGTATAAAAATCTAATGGTCCAGTGAATCAGTTCCGTTGGAGGAAAAATCCCTTGATTTTTGAAGATTAATTGGTGTCTCATTTCCCAAATCCCACGCCAAATGAAACACAGATCTTCAAAGTGTATTTCTTTGATGTTTGTAAATTTGCAAAGAAAATTATCGGTAAGGGTTGGTTGCAAAAACACTCTGCATAGTCACACATGCAACAATGAGAGGGAACTCTATGAAAATATCTGTTTAATCTAGATTTTGTGGGCAGGGCATCTACTACTACTTTCCAGATAAAATTCTTTATTTTAGGAGGGATTTTTAATTTCCATATGCAGTTAAAGTTTCTATCATATTGTACATTTTGGTTGATGAGTTTAAGTGTTGACAATGTTGATGAGTTTAAATGTTGACTTTGTAGTGAAGGTTTCGTTGCATTTGGATCCCAAATTAGTTTGTCTTTTGTTTTCCGTTCCCACTCTGTTAAATTATACTAGTTGAGTATACCTCTACGATGCACGAGACATGTATTTTAATTTTTTTTTCCGATTTGTTAAATGTAATTCGATTTATAGAGAGTATTTGATTTGTATGCTATTTATTTTAAATTAATATTAAAAAAAATTGATTTTTTTTATCAGAAAAGTAATCAAACTTTTATCATACATGCGCGTTTCGTCCGGATTTAAGTTAAGTGACAGAATTTTATGATTTTCTCATACTTTTTTCGAACTTTTTATAGTTCTATTAAGAACCAAACATGTTTTAAATTATTTTATTTTTCATTACTTTTGAATATATTTGTACATTATTTGATACTCGTACTTTGTTATATTCTACGTACTCCCTCCGTTAAGAAATAAGTGTTGTTTGACTATTTGACACATTTTTTAAGGAGCTAAAAATTATATAAAATATAAAATTTTTAATATTTTTATATCATTTTATACTTATTAGTTATAAGTTTAAAATTGTTTTTAAAAAATAATAAAAAAGTTAATATTTTATATGGTTTTTAGCTCATCAAAAAACATGTCGAAAAGTTAAACGACACTTATTTTTTAACGGAAGGAGTAATAGTCAATCAAATGTGTGAGTGCATTTGCTTTTTTATCATTATAAATATTTTTATCATTCAAACACTTACTTTTGAACGGAGGTTATTGTTTTTTTGGTTGCTATTGAATATCAATTATTTTTTAATAACAACATATAAAAGTTAATAGTTAGTGTATGTTATAGTTATTAAAAATAATTGATATTCAAAAGCAACCAAAAAAAACAATAACATCATTTTTTAAGCATAATCAACACATTTGTATCATATTCACTCTCTTTCAGCTATATTTTTTGTTGTCAATTGAAAACCTTGTTAATATGTTTGAATGTTATTATATCTCTTTCTATTTTATTTTGCAATACAACAATTAACATTTAATATTCTATTCTAATTTATTTAATTTAAAAAAAATATTAAGATTGTACCTAATCTAAATATCCCCAAACAAATTATGTTTTTTTTAAAGATTCTATTGAGATGATTCATGATGGAAAAAGTAATGAGTTTTTAACTAAGCATCAAATCTATTTTATTGAAAAAAAAATTGAGTGCTAGATTTTTAATATTTAATAAGATTGAGGATTTTTTTTTCAAACTAATGTATAGCATGTCAAACTACTTAAAGTTCATAAAGGTTCAACTCTCAAAGCGAACAACTTGAAGGGTTCCAGATGTGGTAACTTGGAATTAAAACCTTGGCTCTGAATACCAACTAATACGTGATGATTCCGAAACATCACCAGGTCGTTCTATAGATTCGATCTTGTTCTAGTCTTCAAAAACAATAAGAATAATATGGATCGATGAATGTCTTTAATGAACAAGAACAATAAGAATGGATGCTTTGGTGGAAATTGAAGGACCCTTAGCCAAGGGTCCTAATGAGGTACAAACCAAATTAAAGCCCTAGAAATCCTAATTCTATGTATTACATAATTCTATCTATAAACTAAATAAAAATCTAATGCATACGATAAAATTAGGTAACTACTTGACAGTTAAGAAAACATAAGGATTAGAACTTCTCCAATTAATTTATTTCCTAACTGGAAATAATAATAAAACTAAAGCCTAAGTAATACTAATAGATAGATTTATGCAAATGATATACACAATTAATGAAATAATGTCTTCAATTCTAGAAGGTATTAACGTGAAGCGCCATGCTTGGTGATCATACACAGTCTATGGCTCTATGCGCATCTCATAACACACACACACTCTCAAAGTTCAGCACATAATCAAGCTTTGTAGGATATAATCTCTTAGTATAGCAAGCTTACATATGTGTATGAAATTCAAGTGTAACAAGCTTGTTATAAGGTTAGGCGGGAAAGGCATTTTAGTAATTACAGCATCTGCCTATATTGTTGTTAGACGGCAGTTAGAAGGTGACTTCTTGAACATAACAAACTCAGTAGGAGGAAGAGCAAAGAGAGGTTTTCGATTGAACCTCCATTGTTGCTCCTATCTTGTTTTCATTTCTATTCAATTTCGTTTGATCAATTGAAGGTTTCTGTTTCCAAATGGTATCAGAGCGAAGGTGAGCTTCTTCGCTGCTTCTGTGTGTGAATTTGGTTCATTGTGTTGTGCAATCGTCGATTGAATTGACAATGGCGGGAAGAGGAAATCCGAATGCGAGTCCTCATAGTCAAGGTTCAGGTGTTGGAGGAGGTAGAGGAACCTTCGTTACTCCTCCGGCACTAGGTGCTGGGAGAGGATTTGTCATGGGAACGACGATTCCCACTGGTTTTCAATTTGGGGATTTCGCGCAGAATCTCGGTAACATCCATTACAATCCGTTGTTTTTGTCGAATTCGGACCACCCTGGGATGCAACTGGTATCCACACCGTTCAATGGAACAAAGTTTGTGAGTTGGAGCCGCGGAGTTCACATGGCGTTGGGTGCCAAGGCCAAGCTCGGATTTATCACAGGGAGTGTCGTCCGACCTGCTGAGAATAGTGAAGACTTTGAGAAGTGGATCCGCGCAGATTATATGGTGAGGTGTTGGCTGGTCAATTCAATGACCAACGATGTAGCTGAATCTGTGATGTATGTGCAGTCGTCAAGAGAGCTATGGGAAGACATTAAAGAACGATTTTACGAGAAAAATGATCCACTGATCTATCAATTGAGGAGAGATCTGAGCAATTTGAAACAAGAAAATTTGTCTGTTGGGGCATACTTTGGTAAACTGAAGAAAGTATGGGATGAATTATTGCTTCTTGATGCTGTTCCAAGCTGCACATGTGGTGGTATGAATCAATGTTCTTGCTCTCTGCTTAAGCGTGTGATCGAAAGAGAAGAGAAAGCGAAAGTAATGCAGTTTCTAATGGGGCTTAATGAAGTCTATGAGCCCCTGAGAAGCAATGTTTTGTCAAAAGATCCAATGCCAGGTCTGAACAAAGCCTTCCAAATGGCTGTGCAGTTGGAAAGGTCCAAAGGAGTGACCTCTACTATACAAGGGGATGCTAATGTGCTAGCTGTTGGCCAAAGCAGCAATATGGAATATGAAGCTAATGCTGTGAATAGGTATTCACAGTCAAGGCAAGATCAGTACAAATCTGGTGATCAGGCAAAGAAAGAGTTTAAGAAACCAAAATTTGAGAGGAAATGTGATTATTGTAACAAGGATGGTCATACTAAGGACTACTGTTACAAGCTGGTGGGATACCCTGAATGGTACAAAGGGCCACGTGATGATGAGAGATCTAAACAAGGTGGAAAACTTGCTGCCTACATAGATGCTCCTCAGTATGACAGTCCACTGGATGGACAAAGTGATTCAAGGCCAGATCCTGCTATGGTGAATGCTGTCTTCAATGAGATCGTCAAGATGATGAAAGGCAAGACCAAGATAGACCAGTTTGATAGCTCAGCAAACCAGGCAGTTGTCCACTTTGCAGGTACCTTGAGTGTTTCCTTTCTCATTAGTGCTAATAAAGCTGATAAGAATAAATGGATAGTCGATTCAGGTGCTACAGATAATATTGCCTTTAATAAATCTGTGTTTATGAGTTTGAGAAATTTGCAAAGTGTTATCAATTTGGGTTTGCCTGATGGAACCAGTATTGCTGTGAGTCAATCAGGATCTGTACAAGTTACACATGATTTGTTGTTGCAAAATGTGCTGTTTGTTCCTCAGTTTAGGCATAATTTGCTTTTTGTGTCAAAGGTTTTGCATTCACAAAAGATGGAATTCCATTTTAATGAGGTATCCTATTGGCTACAGGACCTTATAACTAGGAGAGTGATTGCTCGAGGGACTGAAGAAGGAGGTCTATACATCTTGAAGTCCCAAGGACTGCTGAGCACATGCTTTGACCATGTTGGAAGCCATGAATTGAAAGGGAAAGATCAGTTTTCCCATGATTGTAATAAAGTAGTGAACCTACATACTTTACATGCCAGATTTGGACATCTCTCTAGTTCCAAAATGAAACATTTATCTGAATGTTTTGATGTTGATTTGAAGGATTTTGTTTGTGATACATGTGAATTGACAATATTTCACAAGTTACCTTTTGCTAGAAGTGAATCTGTCACTGATGGGTTATTCAAGTTGGTTCACATGGACTTATGGGGTCCCTATAGAACTCCAACCTTATGTGGAGCTAGGTACTTCCTTACTATCCTAGATGCTTTTTCTAGGACAACTTGGGTTTATCTTATACAAGATAAGATGCAGGTGCCGAGGGTGATCACCAAATTTCTGAATTTGGTTGAGACACAGTTTCAGTTGAAGGTTAAGGTTTTGAGAACAGATAATGGGACTGAATTCACACAGAAGGGTTGTTTAGAATTGTTGCTGGCTAGAGTTATTATACACCAGAGGTCAGCTCCTGGCGTTCATGAACATAATGGCAAAGTAGAAAGAAAACACAGACATTTGGTGGAGACTGCAAGGGCCATCAGGCATCATGCTGGATTTCCCATTCAATTTTTGGGAGAGTGTGTTTTGAGTGCCACACACTTGATTAACAAGATGCCATCCAGTGTCCTTCAATGGAAGTCTCCTTATGAGGTTTTGTATAAGACTCCTCCCTCCTTAGATGATCTTAAACTGTTGGTTGCCTTTGTTATTGCCTGCAACCCAATGATTATAGAGATAAACTTGGAATTATCTCTAGGAAGTGTGTTTTTCTTGGTTATCCACCTGGCCAAAAGGCTTACAGATTGTTTGATCTTCACAAGAAGAAGGTCATAGTCAGTAGACATGTGAAATTTGTTGAGCATGTCTTTCCTTTCAGACACACAAATAGTTCTGATGTCCTTCCCTCATCACCTATTTGCATGCCTTTTGCTAGCAATGATGATACTGAGATCCTTTGGAATAATGCTTCTGACGTTTCTCCTAGTTCTGAAAGCATTGAAACTCCTAGTCCTCCTGCTACCATGATCAGCAATGACTCACACAATGATGCTCTATCAGATCAATCTCCAGTTCCTGACTCTTATTTCTCAGAAGAGAGTCCATCAATTTCTGGAGCTCATGTTCCTATGGTTACTAAGAGAGTGATCCACATACCTCCAAGGTTAGATGATTATATCTGTACAAATCTTCCAACTAGAGTGCAGGGAGTTGACTCATAGTCTGAGAGCCAATCATTTGCTGTCTTCTCTGTGCAAAATTTAGCTCATCTATCTCCTGATTTCATACAGTCATTTGTCAATGTGTGTGCAACTTTTGAACCTCGTTCTTACAGACAAGCAAAGGGAACTGAGCAGTGGAAAAGTGCTATGCAAGCTGAGTTAGCAGCACTTGAGAAAAATCATACTTGGACTGTCACAAGTCTTCCTATTGGAAAAAAGGCAATTGGATCCAAATGGATATTTAAAATCAAATACAGGCCTGATGGAAGTATAGAGAGATACAAAGCCAGGTTAGTAGCTAAAGGTTACAACCAAGTCAAGGACAAAGACTACAAGCAAACATTTTCCCCAGTGGCAAAATTGGCAACAGTCAGAGTTATTCTTGCCCTTGCTGCAGTAAAGGGTTGGGTTCTGCATCAATTGGATGTAAATAATGCTTTCCTCCACGGTTTCTTAGAGGAGGAAGTATATATGCAGCCTCTTGATGGATATGAGGTCAAACCTGGACATGTATGCAAGCTCAACAGATCTCTCTATGGCCTCAAACAAGCCAGCAGGCAATGGAACTATGAATTGACCAAGTTTTTAGTCAGATTGGGATACACACAATCTAAACATGATTACTCCTTATTTGTAAAAGCAGTTGGATCTGCCTTCACAATTGCATTGGTGTATGTAGATGATATGTTGATATTGGGCAACTCAGAAGCTGAAATTACTAAAACTAAGGCTGCTCTCAATTCTGCTTTCACCATCAAAGATCTGGGGATGGCCAGGTATTTCCTTGGGATGGAGATCTCTCGTTCTTCAGGTATTTTGCTAAATTAGAGAAAATACATCCTGGATATCCTTAAAGATGCTCAAATGGAATCTTGTAAAGTGGCTGCCTTTCCTATGCAACATGGTGCAAAGTTGTCTGCTAACATTGGTGATCCTTTTGAGCATCTAGAGAGCTATAGAAGGTTAGTTGGAAGGCTCCTCTACTTAACATTAACTCGACCTGATATTGCCTATACAGTCCAGCAACTTAGCCAATTTTTGTAACATCCACTCAAGCCTCATTGGGATGCTGCCATATATCTTCTCAGATACTTGAAAGGTACATTTCATATGACATTATCATATCCAGCTATATCCACTCTCACTCTCAATGCCTATAGTGATGCTGATTGGGGGAATTGCATTGATACTGGGAGATCTCTATCCGGTTACTGCGTGTTCTTAGGCTCCTCTTTGGTATCTTGGAAGACTAAGAAATAGAAAGTAGTCTCCAAATCCTCTACTGAAAGTGAATATCGCAGCATGTCCTCTGCTGCTAGTGAATTGGTTTGGATGCAAGGGCTGCTCACTGATCTGCACATTGATGTAAAGTTGCCCATCAAACTGCATTGTGACAACAGAGCTGCTCAATGCTTGGCTTTGAACCCAGTTTTCCATGAACGAACTAAGCACGTTCGCATTGATGCTCACTTCATCAGGGAGATGGTACAGCAGGAATTCCTTCAGACTATTCATGTGTCCACTACACTTCAGCTGGCTGATGTTCTAACCAAAGCTTTAGGGGCTCATCAATACAAGTTTTTGTGCTCTAAGCTTGGACTTATGTGTCCCACCCATGTCCAGCTTGAGGGGGGTATGTAGGATATAGTCTCTTAGTATAACAAGCTTACATATGTGTATGAAATTCAAGTGTAACAAGCTTGTTATAAGGTTAGGCGGGAAGGGCATTTTAGTCATTACAGTATCTGCCTATATTGCTGTTAGATGGCAGTTAGAAGGTGACTTTTTGAACATAACAAACTCAGTAGGAGGAAGAGCAAAGAGAGGTTTTCGATTGAACCTCCATTGTTGCTCCTATCTTGTTTTCATTTCTGTTCAATTTCGTTTGATCAATTGAAGGTTTCTCTTTCCAAAAGCTTAATAAAATTTGATCCTAAAACTAATTATTAAGATATGACACCGAAACCCTTTTAAGAGTTACTACATAAAATGTTTGTATAACTAACCAGGGATCAACATCACAATGACAATATGTCAATATAATCTCATCTCATAGCTAGTGTCGTTTTATTAATTTATTGTGAAAAGATGTGAAACAATGAACTGAACACTCTTAATTTATTGTCATTAATGGCTGAAATCAAAAGGGCCCATTTTGAAAATTTATATACTATATTCGGATGGAAAATGTATGGAAACGTAGGGACGTTATTATTAGGGAAAGCAATCTGAATCATCTGTATCACTCTCCATAATACTACGTACTTCCTATACCGCAAAATTATTTTCACATTTAAAAAATAACATTAAAAAATTAAAAAAAAATTAAAAAAATTTTAAAAAAAAAAATTAAAAAAAATAAAAAAAAATAAAAAATTAAAAGAATTAAAAAAATTTAAAAGAATTAAAAAGAATTAAAAAAAATTAAAAAAGAATTAAAAAGAATTAAAAAAAATTAAAAAAAAATAAAAAAAATTAAAAAATAAAAAAAAATAAAAAAAAATAAAAAAAATTAAAAAAAATTAAAAAAAATTAAAAAAAATTAAAAAAAATTAAAAAAAATTAAAAAAAATTAAAAAAAATTAAAAAAAATTAAAAAAAATTAAAAAAAATTAAAAAAAATTAAAAAAAATTAAAAAAAATTAAAAAAAATTAAAAAAAATTAAAAAAAATTAAAAAAAATTAAAAAAAATTAAAAAAAATTAAAAAAAATTAAAAAAAATTAAAAAAAATTAAAAAAAATTAAAAAAAATTAAAAAAAATTAAAAAAAATTAAAAAAAATTAAAAAAAATTAAAAAAAATTAAAAAAAATTAAAAAAAATTAAAAAAAATTAAAAAAAATTAAAAAAAATTAAAAAAAATTAAAAAAAATTAAAAAAAATTAAAAAAAATTAAAAAAAATTAAAAAAAATTAAAAAAAATTAAAAAAAATTAAAAAAAATTAAAAAAAATTAAAATATAAAAAATATAAAAAATTAAATTCATATTTTGAATATCTATTTTTATATGTTTATATGTTTTATTTTTTAAAAATCATGTTTTAATTTTTTTATAATTATATTTTAGAAAATAATACCTTTTTAATTTTTAAAACTCTTAAAACATGATTTTTCAAAACAAAAACTTATAAGCATATTAAAATAGAGGTTTAGAATATGTGGGTGTGTATTGTAGAGGATTTGGATTGGAAGGAAAATTACTTAAAACCGTCCCTTAAATACATGCAATCTTTTGTAGAAAACCACCCCTTGAATGCTAAATGCTAAATGCTGGAGTCACAAGCAATGCTTCTCTTGACAAATACCTATGTTTGCCCTGTTATCATTAGAAGAATGAACAATGACATGTTTGAGGAGACAATAGGATAAACTAGAACTTACTTGAAAAAATGGAGGGCAAACGCATTATCACAAAGGATGGGAAATACTAAACAAAATCTAATATAATCATGAAACCAAACTATGCGATGCAAAGTTTGGTTTGAAATTATTTGTTTTTATTAGTTTGGAACTCTTGATGTGATTTGGAATGCTGACTTGTTGAAATTCACCTTTTGTATCAATATAACAATACTCCTTAATTATTTGTTGGGAAATTCCGGTTGGTGTCCCTGAGGTTTTGGCTATTCCGGATGGTGTCCCACAATTTTTCTTTTTCCGGATGGTGCCCCTGAGGTTTTCCAAAAGTTCATCTGATGCCCAAAATCAATGTTTTCACTTTTTCATAAACAAAAATGAACCTTTATTTTTTCAATATTACACAAAATCACCCTTTACTTTTAAATTGAGCATATAATTATCTATATTTTTGCCAAAAATGCAACACAAAAGTACACTCATTTTTGAAATTAAACAAAAACACCAATTATTTTAAAAAATCCAGCAAAAAACCCAATATTTTTAAAATCGCATAACATATCGATTACTTGACAAAATGTGCACATGACCGTCCATTTTTTATGAACAAAATGGTTAAGCTATAAAATGTAAGAAATCCTCCTAAAAATTATTATAATTAGTTCATTTTCTTACAATCTTTTGTATTGGTGATTAATTCATTTAATTGGATGCGCTTTCAAGCATGCAAGTTCACATAATGTTCTTATTTATTCGATCAAATAAGTTTGAAACCCAACTGCGATATCATCACAAATAAAAAACTTTATTGTAGTCATTTGAATAAAATAATTAAAGCTCATCGATCATGTGGCTAAAAATAATAATTTAATATATAGGAATTAGAATATTCTACACGAATACAATTAAATATCTATTTAATAATAAAATATTAATGACTAAGATAAAATAACTCAAGGTAAATTAGTCTTAATTATTATAAAAAATGATAGGTTTTTTTATTAAGTAAGTCTCATATACACCCCCCATAAAACATATAAAGGAGGATTTTGTAATAAGTATTATTTTAATATATGTTTTTAAAATGTTATAGCTTAATCATTTTGTTCATAAAAATGGGTGGTTATGTGCACATTTTGTCAAGTAATCAATATGTTATGCGGTTTTAAAAATATTGGATGTTTTGTGTTGATTTTTTTAAAATATGGGTGGTTTTGTTTAATTTTAAAAATGAGTGTGCTTTTGTGTTGTATTTTTGGAAAAAATATAGATAATTATGTGCAATTTAAAAGTAAAGGGTGATTTTGTGTAATATTGAAAAAATAAAGGTTCATTTTTGTCTATGAAAAAAGTGAAAAAATTGATTTTGGTCATGAGGCAAACTTTTGAAAAACCTCATGGCACCATCCGAAAAAAGGAAAATCGTAGGGCACCATTCGCAATAGTCAAAACCTCAAGGGTGCCAACCGAAATTTCCCTTATTTGTTTCACTTTTTTGCATGATTTCGTGCTCGCTTTTGCAAATATCATAATGTCATCTACAAACGAGAGCAAAAGAATTTTGGCTCCTGATTTGTTAATTTTGAAGTCTATCATTTTCTTGGATTCGATAATCACATGTTCCTTAACAATAATTCCGCACCGAAAATAAAGAGGAGTGCTGAGATCGGATCTCCTTGTCTAAAGTCTACAACTAGGAATAAATACAACCATACAGTCTAGCAATAAAAAAAGAGATAGAAATTAAACTATATACAATTTGGTTGATAGGGGTAGCATTCACCAAAGTATCCCATTATGGTTTGACTAGTCCTAAATTCAACACAACCTTGTCATCTAAGCTCATATATATGCAAACTTAATGGTACTCAACAATTTAGCCCAATTATATACCCAGTGGCGGAGCCAGAAAATTTTCGGAGGGGGGGCACGACGGTATATGTACGATATAGTTTTGGATTAAATTAACATAAAGAATTATATATAATTTGATAATAAATGATGTTATTTGAAGATAAAATCTCATCGGTTTATGATAAAAACACTATCATTTTTTCGCGCCTAAAAAGAAGAAATATAAATATATAAATGGAATACCCGGAAAAAAATAACTAAATAAGTATAGGAAATGCAATAAACATTAAGTTAAGATTATAGTTGTTATATGAGCTAAGTAGCTAGAGCTTGACTCGAGTTTTGCTCAATAAAAGCTCGGTTCGAGCATATGATGTACAAAATGAGTTGATTAGGAGCACATTTTTATGCTCGATTCAAAGCTCGGCTCTGCTTAATTAAAACTCAAATAGCACGAATTTTATGAAATTTAACCATTTTATTTGAAGTTACTATGTCATAAACAAGTAAAGTTGAATGATACTTAAAAAAACTCACTCAAGCTTGTTCATTTACTAAACAAGTCGAGTGTGAGCTCAAGTTCAAATATAGGTTTCACTCGAGCTTTACTTGTTGCTAAATGAGCTAAATATAATCAAACAATACTAGACGTGTTTGACTCGAATAACAACCATAGTTAATATATACAACTTGTTGCACTCATAACATATAAATGTATAACCAAATATAAAAATTTTAAACTTGTGTAACTTCTTATTTAATTGTCGAAATGATTAGTATAACCTCTCATTTCGAAGCTCTCGAGATGAATTATAGTATGTGAATGTTATTTTAAGTAAAATATAGAAGTATTATAGTCTACTGAAACAAAATTAAAGTGATTAATATACCTTTAATTTTTAAACATTCATAACTTTTTACTCAGATATCGGATTAAGGCGTATTATATGTCAAAACAAAGCTATCGACGAGTAGAATACTACTAGGTACTTCGTGAAATGAGAGGGGGGGCACGTGCCCCCTAGTCCCCCCCTCAGCTCCGCCCCTGTATATACCTGTGTTAGATTTAATTCATCATAAAATTCATCTTAGTTTACACTATGCTCAAGCAAACTAATACATTCACACAAGCATTTCCAAAAACACTTTGTTGACATATATGCATATGAGTAAGCAATCACCAAAAAATCAATAAGTTTCTCATTCAAATAATCATATCACTCATAATTAACATGGTTACATCTCAATCAAGACACTGAAATTCAAATTCAACACATTCTACAACTTATTCACGCCCTTACTCTTCAAAATCCTCTTGTGGTTGGATTCTACAACTTAGTCCCTCAACTCAATACAAACAAATTGAACTCGTTTAGAAATCTCCATACTCACCCAAAACAGTGTGTACTCGATCTCCCAAAACATCGTGTACTTGCCCGAACAAATATGTACTTGGCTGAACTGTTTTATGCCTCCGAGTTGGGTTGTTTGGTTTTATGAGTAATATATGGTGTACCTTGAATTGTTAGGAAGATATAAATATTTATTCACATGATATAAGGTTGAATAAAACTATATCTACATTCCTAAGATAGAAGAAGATCGAACATGTGTCCTAAAAATAACAAAAATAATAATATATACACAAATAAGAAGACAATCTTTTTGGTATGTTTTTGTTTCTTTTGTGTCTTTAATCAATTCCGACTGTATTAGACTCATATTTGACCAAATAGCTGCTAAGTAGCTTGAAACCAGCACTACAAGAAAAAATGGTTTGGGCGCCAACACTTTTCATCGCACAAAGTAGCATTTTCGTCGCACAAGAGTTTCTGTGACGAAATAAATTTAGTCATGGAGTCGTCGCCTTAGCACCGTCACCTTACCCTGCAGACGGGGCTAAGGCCTCATTTGGTATGGGTGGGCATTCAATTAAATAAATGAATTGAAATATAATGAAAAAGCTCACCCCTTACTATTTTGCTATTACTACCTAATAATGTGTATTTTAAATAGGTATTTGACAGGATGAAATGTCGTAGGTTTCACCTCGTTAAAAAAATAATAACCAAAACAAACAAACTAAGTATAGTGTGTAAGTAAGGGCGAACCCACAGAGAATCAAGTACTTCGATTACAATGTGTATTTATTAATATGCAAGTAGAGAGAAGATGTGAATGTAAATAGGCAATAAGGAATGCAAATAAATTATGAGGAATGTTTGTAAGAGCGAATAAAAGATAGAAGAGTAGTGTGATTTTGCATACAATTAGCAACATTGGTTGGTTTATTTTGATCCCTGACTCAATATATCCCTAGTTATTCTAATGCAATGAATGCAATTGATGTTATTCCGACTTTGGTTTAGATAGACTGGCATCTCTCACAGGCTTGCCAATCCCTTACACTCTATGCACTCCTCTTTTGACGGATAGATATCAACAAAGAATAGCATAAATTTCCAAAGTACTTAGAAGTTTGGCAGTATCAACCCTCCTAATCAACCAGTATGTTCCACCCCTTCAACCCTAATCTCCTATCTAGGAACCAATATTTAACCAAGTGTCATTACCCTGCACAACCAATTGATGCTTTCACGGGACCAATTACCTGTGCTTGCTACTATGGTCTAACTACGTACTCCTACGAAATCATTAAAACCTAGCATGAATGCAAATTTTAGCGAGGTGCGCAATCAAGAGAGAATATATGCAATCAACAATATGAACCCAAGGAATAACATAGAAATCAAATCTCACAATGCAACCAACCAAGTCTTGAATCATAGACAAACCACAAGAATTATAAGTATGCATAACATACCTTGAATCCCTAAACTTCAATCTTAGAGTTAATGAATTATTGAATTGTTAGATGAATGGATGAATTCCCTAAAACTACTGAAAAACAACCTAATATACAACCTGAAATCGGTGGCCAAAAACCCTAGAAACCTTATATAGAGTTTTCATAAAGATAAAATAGGACTGCTCTCGCAGATTCTGAAAACATGGAAACCGGCGGGCGCCGCTATAAACCAGCGGGAGCTGTTCTTGCTTTTCTAGACATTTAGAGCTCGTCGATAGCTTTCCAACACAAAGTTATAATAGGTAATCGGATATCCGAGTGATAATGCATATTTTAGATAGGCATTATAGGCATTTTTAGTTTAGTTAGGTTGCATTTCTTTCATACTTTGTTGCTAAATTGCATCTTGTGATTATTTTAGAAGAGTTCGGATTCTGCGCAAATTTGTATTTATTTCGCAGATTGAATCGGAACACATTTGGGAGATGCAATATCTCGAAGAGGAACACAAGAAACATGGGAAGGAACAAGGAAGGAAAGATGCAAGACAAGAGGAGAAACCCGCAAAGGAGTACAAGAAGTCACGGCAAAACAGTATGCCGCGGGCGCCGCAAGCTTGCGGCGGGCGCAGCATAGGCCGCTGCAGCGGGGAACAAAAAGCTTCAGTGTGCGGCGGGCGCAACAACCTTGCGGCGCCCGCAGCATTGGTCGACAGCAATTAAGCGCTGCGTTTTGCTTAGTGAAAAACCCTAGAACTTGTTTGTCTATTTTGTGGCCGACTTGGGATGTTTGAAAATGCCAGGTTTTATGTTATTAACACGACTTCTATTCTATTCTACGTTCTATCAGACAATTGGAGAGAGAGCGATGTTCGCCATGGGCGACTAAACTCTCTTCGTTCTACTTGCAAATTGAAGCTTTATTTGGATTGATTGTGAGTTTCTGAATCTTGTTCCTTATTTCCTATATTGAATGCTTCAACTTCTTTGTGCTTGATTGTTTATTGATTTGTTCTATCTTGTCTGGCCAACTTGTTAGATCAATTCAATTGCTAGGGTTTTGTAGATTCCTGATTGCGAACCTTAACCCAAGTAGCAAGCTTGTCCCTTTAGGGCTGATTGAACTAATTGGATGAGTAGGAAGTTGAATGTGTTGTTAAATCCTTCTTTAGGGACTGCAAATACCTTGGTTAATCTCTGAACTTAAAGCTATCAATTGGGTTAAATCCTTCTTTAGGGGCTGTTCGATTGATAAGGGTTTCTAGGACTGATTGGACTAGTAACTATATTAGGTCGGGACAAGGGCATTCATAGGAAAACTAAAAGGACAAGAGGAAGTTACAATATCAATTCAACCAAATAAAGTGGATAATTGTAGGTAGAGCGATTATCTCTAAATTGTGTTGCATCAATTTGTTTTTATTTTATTTTATTTTCTTTTCAATCTCAATCAACCAAAACCCCCATTTCTACTAATTGGTAAATACACATTGCTGAGAAATACTTGATTCTCTGTGGGATCGACCTCTTACTTACTTGCTATACTAGTTTGTAGGTTTGAGTTTTATTTTGATACGGTTTATGCGACTAAAAATCGCTCATCAAATTGGCGCCGTTGCCGGGGAAATTTATTGATTCTTGTGTGTTTTTGGTGCTGATTTTTGGTGTGGGCCACTTACATGGTCCACACTCTTGCTACTAACATATGTTGATGGTTAGGTTATTGCAGTTAGACGGAGAGAGTTTTCATCAATACTTCATCAGACTGCAGGAGTACATTAACGATGTTTATTCATGGGGATATCAAGCTAGTATAAGGGAAGTGCTTTTATGCATCTTTGATGGCATGACTGCTGAGACACGAAGTCTTGCCGAGCGCTTAAGTGATGGAAGTTTATTAGATATGGGACTCTCGGAGATGTGGGAATTTTTCTGCTACATGGATAATCAATGTGCGCAGAACGAGTCACTTTCTCTAGTATCTCAAATCGTTGAGACCTCTGTTTCACCTCTTGAAGTCATTGTGGAAAATCACATTGAGAAGATTGAGGAAGAAGACACTCCATCTAATGAGATCATCCATAGCTCCCCCATTGATGAATCCGATCTAGAGCCTACTGCTGAGGCTACAGAGCAAGTAAAGGTTGTCTCCTGCACTAGAGAGAATAATGGTGGATACGTTGATCCATTTGACTGCTACTTTGACAAGCCACCAATAGAACTGAATTGGTGGTATTATATACCCTTTGTGGGTAGTCAAGCTCCTGAATACAATAAGTCGAAACGATTCTTAAATGTATTATTATTTAGTTTCAATTTATTTGTATGTAGCGTATGCTTGTTTGTTAGTTGTGCACAAGAGTTTGACAGATTGCTGAGGGCTTTGACTATGTCTGATTAGTGTCGTAAGCTTAAGCAAAACGTCGAGCCAACGACTTGAAACAAAGGCGCTTCTCGGGAGGCAACCCGAGGTAAGTTTTTCTTTCTTTTTCCTTTTTCTTTTCCTTCACCCTGATTATATTTGTTTTACTCTTGTTGTCTTTATTGTTTCATTGAGGACAATGAAGACTATAAGTGTGGGGGAGAGGAATTCTGTATATAGATGCATATAGGAGATCATATTTCAATTTCTACATCATGTTTAATTTCTGTAATCATATTTTTTTATTAATTTTGTTTATTTTTGTAAAAATCCAAAAATCCAAAAATAGAGCATGCATTGCATACATATGTGTTATTCAAATACCCATCTGGCTTAGTTTGTCCTCTATTTTAAATTTCAAGCATGATTCATAAAAATCCCATGGAGTTCTGGATGTTTTGATTATTATCTCTATTTGATTTTTGTGGAACATGAACTAGCAAATATAATTGAGCATGTATGATTGAGCTAAGGTATGATTGATGTCCTAAAAACATGACCCTGTGAGAATGTTTGGCCTTATTTGAATTCTTTTGCTCAGTTGTGTGAATTACTCTCCTAGTGTTGCTACCTCTTGGCATTGACTGCAGTATCTATTTATGAAGACCGATGCACATGATTGATTGCTTGCGGAGTTTATGTTTATATTTTGAGTCTTTTGTTGAATTTGTGAATATTTAGTGAATAAGGTGGCAATGGTTGATGCACTGAGTAACCGGATCTACGCATGACACCCATGGGTATGATTCGCGCAAAAAGGTGTTGAAAACCATCCACTAGGAAAGAAGCTTGATTATTGAGTAACCAGGTTCATTCATGACACCCATGTTTGCAACTTGCGTCAAAAGATGTTCAAGTGGACTTCATTTTAGCAAGTTGAGGTGTTGATAGACCGGGGCCATTCATGACACCCATGTTTGCGCTTCGCGTAAGTAAAGCACCAAGACAAGAAAAAGAAAAAAAAAAGAGAAAAGAAAACAAAAGAAAAAGAAAAAAAAAGTGTTGCATTTTATTTTCTTTATTGTGTCCCGCAAGTAATGACATTTCGGTAAAGAATTGGTGATATGGTGGTCAATGTCTATGAGCTTAGTGCATGATTGGTTTGAGTTGAGAGTTGTATCTTAAAGCCTAAACACATGAGTGAAACACATACTTCTGGTGAGGTTGGATAACGTCTACTTCTAAGCTTTTGATCACTATAATACATGCTATGACGTTTGTTTGCTTGATTTATGTTTTCACCTGCTATGATGTTGCTTTTTGATAAAGTTGAAGCTTGAAGGGATTTCTTGTGGGATACATTGATTCATGTTCATTCTATCATTGCTTGAGGACAAGCAAAGGTTAAGTGTGGGGGAGTTTGATAATGCATATTTTAGATAGGCATTATAGGCATTTTTAGTTTAGTTAGGTTGCATTTCTTTCATACTTTGTTGCTAAATTGCATCTTGTGATTATTTTAGAAGAGTTCGGATTCTGCGCAAATTTGTGTTTATTTCACAGATTGAATCGGAACACATTTGGGAGATGCAATATCTCGAAGAGGAACACAAGAAACATGGGAAGGAACAAGGAAGGAAAGATGCAAGACAAGAGGAGAAACCCGCAAAGGAGTACAAGAAGTCACGGCAAAACAGTATGCCGCGGGCGCCGCAAGCTTGCGGCGGGCGCAGCATAGGCCGCTGCAGCGGGGAACAAAAAGCTTCAGTGTGCGGCGGGCGCAGCAACCTTGCGGCACCCGCAGCATTGGTCAACAGCAATTAAGCGCTACGTTTTGCTTAGTGAAAAACCCTAGAACTTGTTTGTCTATTTTGTGGCCGACTTGGGATGTTTGAAAATGCCAAGTTTTATGTTATTAACACGACTTCTATTCTATTCTACGTTCTATCAGACAATTGGAGAGAGAGCGATGTTCGCCATGGGCGACTAAACTCTCTTCGTTCTACTTGCAAATTGAAGCTTTATTTGGATTGATTGTGAGTTTCTGAATCTTGTTCCTTATTTCCTATATTGAATGCTTCAACTTCTTTGTGCTTGATTGTTTATTGATTTGTTCTATCTTGTCTGGCCAACTTGTTAGATCAATTCAATTGCTAGGGTTTTGTAGATTCCTGATTGCGAACCTTAACCCAAGTAGTAAGCTTGTCCCTTTAGGGCTGATTGAACTAATTGGATGAGTAGGAAGTTGGATGTGTTGTTAAATCCTTCTTTAGGGACTGCAAATACCTTGGTTAATCTCTGAACTTAAAGCTATCAATTGGGTTAAATCCTTCTTTAAGGACTGTTCGATTGATAAGGGTTTCTAGGACTGATTGGACTAGTAACTATATTAGGTCGGGACAAGGGCATTCATAGGAAAACTAAAAGGACAAGAGGAAGTTACAATATCAATTCAACCAAATAAAGTGGATAATTGTAGGTAGAGCGATTATCTCTAAATTGTGTTGCATCAATTTGTTTTTATTTTATTTTATTTTCTTTTCAATCTCAATCAACCAAAACCCCCATTTCTACTAATTGGTAAATACACATTGCTGAGAAATACTTGATTCTCTGTGGGATCGACCTCTTACTTACTTGCTATACTAGTTTGTAGGTTTGAGTTTTATTTTGATACGGTTTATGCGACTAAAAATCGCTCATCACCGAGGCCCTAGGAAATCGCGTTTTAAGTTCAGCTCACTGCGTAGACATCTTTTGCGACTCGCTGTCATTTCAGCTCTTGAACCTTGATTCCTTGCTCCCTTGCTCTTTAGCTTGTCCTGACTTGTCCCTTAGCTCTTCTTAGCTCCATTTTCTCCATGATTTCTCCACCTTTCAAGCTTGGATCTTATGATCAACAAATAATCACTAAAAACAGTAGATTCCAAACTTCGAATACCAAATGATCAAGAATGCAAATTAACTTATTAAACATGCAATATGGACACTCTAATGCATCTAAGACTACCTATAATGCCTATACAGAATATGCGGTATCAGTATTATAGGTTAGTTTATGTGCATTTCATTGGAATATATTCATGTTTTAGTGTTAATTTAGATTAGCGCTTGTTTTGTGGGAAAGTTCGAAATCTACGCTATTTCGATGGTTTTATGCAGATTCGTAGATCCAAGGTGAAGAACACGATGAACGAAGATAAGGGAGGATAAGGCAAGACGTGAGAGAGCTTAAGGAAGAAGTCCCGAAGAGTGTGGAACAAGATAAGGAGTAACGGATCATGAAATTGAGGCATAAGAGCAAAAACAAGAGCGAGCTGCAAAAGTTATCCGCTCGACGGGCTGAACTTGTAACACACTTTCTAGAGGCCTTGTTGCTCTAACCCGGAAGGAGTTGCTGTCCCATCCACACCCATGCACACCTTGTCGCTGTACCTTGGGACATTGCCGCTGCCTGGTGCTGGACATGCCACCCGAGCGATATTGTTGTGTCGCTGAATTCGAGTCAAACCGAAATAAAATCTATCTTCTTAGTTCGATTGTTTTAGGGTTTTGACCGACGTTAGACCTATAAATAGACATGCATGTTTCTTGAATGAAAGATCGAAAACTTTAGTTTATGTAAGTCATGAGCAACTAAACTCTTTTGGTTTTACCTACAGTTCAAGACTTGATTGGTGGAATCGTGACTTTTAATTTCTAATTATTCCTTTCGTTTCTTTCAACTTCTTTGTGCTGATTCTGTTTATGTTTGTGAGATCCTTCCACCCGAACTCCATTTGAGACATCATCGTGAGTCTTAATAGGGTTCTCCTTACTACCTCCCTACATAATCTCAATCCCCTTCTCTGTTGTAGAAATCGAGCCTTTCCTTGGGGTGATAGATTTGTCGATCAATCACCGTAAATAAAAATTAAATTCCATCTCTTCAACAAAACATGTCGTTCATTATTTATGCACATCTTTTTAGGATAATAAAAAACTATATAAAATATTCATTTTTTTTTAATTTTTTAAAAACAATTTCATACTTATTAATAGTAACTACAAAATTGATAAAAACAATTTATAAGAAAAAAAATATTATATATAGTTTTTATACTCTTAATAAAATGCGTGAATGGTAAACTACATATTTTTGTCGAACAAAGACTATTAAACATGAAAAGACAAGGATCGAGTTAATGGATTGAAGGCCGTGAGTAGACTGAATACCTCAAAACGATCAATTTATGGTTTACTCCGTATAATTCAACTCATGAACCACTACATTACATAATTTCCGGTATTTGACTTTGCTTCCTCAAACCTTTTACATGCTTTTGAGAGTGACGGATACAATCATGATGTACAAACAAATTCCAATATACATATACTATTCAATCTTACGAAAATAATGATAAGCACCTTTCCAAAGATTTCACAATTTCATATCTATTCAAATCTTACAAAAATACAATAATGATAACCACCTTTTGAAAATAATGTGGTACACACATGGACGGATCCAATCTGGAAAAAATATTTAAGAATATATGTGTTATGTGTAAAAATTGAAATGTAAAATACAAGTATTTTTAGTGGCTCAGTGGTTATTTTAAATAGAATTCAATCAACTTTGGTTCAAATCCTGTTAATTCTGAAATTTCGGCGGGGCGCGCACCATGCGCTAACCAAGCCGAGCACACAAAGCGAGTGATGTTCCATCCTAAAATCAATCGGTGTTATGTGGGGTAACCCACTGGCTTATATACAAGGCTTGAATTCATATTTTTATCAATGTGGGATGTCAATGACATCTTTCCACACTAGTCACGTACATATTTCCATTTATTTTATTTTCTCAAATTTAAGGTATTCTCTTTATATATATAAAAATTATCCATAATAAATTGTGTTCACTCCGAAAAAATTTGTAAATCCGCCCTAGGTATACACTAGTTAATTTACAAGTTGCGTTTTACAACCGGTTAGAAGCTTCTGCACGTGCTTGCAACGTACCAAAAACAAAAACACTTGTTTTCCACAATACAATATATTGTTAGATTGTATTGTGGAAAACAAGTGTTTTCTACCACGTCCCCACCCCCACAAACAAACGGCTCCAAAACACTTGAATTGTTTCCTACCATGTCCCGGCCCCATCCTATTCACTAAGACTAACTCGATCTAAATGGTGACGTGCAATATATTTTACACAATTTTAAACTATAATGGTTTTGTTTTAGAAGTGATCAAATGTGTATATTTGACATTTGAGTATGAAGTGTGTATATTTGATCACTATACCCCCTAGAGCTGGCAATTCGGATGATCCAGTCGGATTCAGGTCAATCACATTCGGATCGGATCACTGATGAGTCGGGTCAACTCGGGTAAAATTTCTGCACTGGACTTGGTTGGATCGGGTTCGGTCAAATTAGTTGATAATAACCCTATCAACGTATCTATTTATTGTTCATTTCCTTTCAATAAATTTATAAAGTGGGGGACGTGATCGTAGACAACGGTGCCGAAACTCACAAATTTGAATTTGTATATGATGTAAAAACTCACAAATCTATGCTTAAAATATGACTAAATATATTATCACAGATCTAGTATATATGTCTCTTAATAGCTAGATCAAAGTCAGAGATACAGACGTAATCGAATATAATCGGCTCTGATACTATGTGAAATTTTGAGAATCCCAGTTTGGTTGTATGAAATGAGTGTAAGTTGTATCATGTTTATTTTGTTTATAGATTATAATGTCAGGATATACCTTCTATCACATAAAAATTTAACCTATTGTGTAGAAATTCATTCTCTTATATTTCGGTATTTGATTACTGATCGCAGAATTAGAGCCTTTCTATTCCATCACATTGTGCACTTCCTAACCGAACTGAGCTCAAACAACAAAAATGATGTGTATGGGCTAGTAATCAAACTAGCTATCACTAGTAGAAAATCGGGATTTTACCCCATAGCCTATTACCCCGGATCTCGTAATTGTGGGGTATAATGGCAAAATTGAAAAGTTATCTCTATTTTTTTTATTAAAACAAATATACCCCGGATCATATAAAAAATGTCCGGGGTATATTATATTGGTATATTACTTGTATCATATTTTATACCCCGGGCGTTTTTTTCGACAAATATCCGGGGTAAAAGGTTATTCTCTTTATTTAATTTTTTTTTAAACTAAAACTGATGCTCGGTTCTTAATTTTCATTAAAAAAAATATTCCTGTAGCGCTTCCTCTCTCCTGTACGTGCGCGAGAACAGATCTCGCTTCTCCAGGGCAGCCGACCTCCATCCTCCATTACACACAGTCTCCGACCACCGAGCGTGCTCGGCCGACCTCCACCGTGCTCCGACCTCCATCATCGGCTCCCTCCGTCGCAGATTCCTCACCCGCCGAGCCTCAGCGCAAAGTGATCCCGCCGAGACCTCCATTGCTGTCGCATCTGAACCGAAGCTTCTCTTCGCTTCCATCCTCGTCGCCGGCCTCATCTGTGTGAAGGAAAACCCCCATTAACAACCTTCTCTTCCTAGGTAAACAAGAACCCCTAATTTTCAGATTTTGCAAAACCCTAATTTGTCCCTCTTCTTATTCGAATCCTATTTTGCATCTTTCAAAGCTTCAATGTAGGTCAGTTTGCTCAGATTGGGCACAAGGAATTGATTCTCATTTATGTGGTCTTGATTCTCATTTTTCTAATGTTTGCTTCTGTGCAAGTATTTTAAGACAGGAATCAGCACTGGTAAATCTGAGGTGTCTCGATTCTAGGTATTTTACAATCCTGCAGAGGCATGAAGATTTTACTGGTATCATTCATGCTTAATCTCTTCTATTATTTTTTTCTTTGCTAGGTTGGTAGAGGCATAAGTGGTTCATGTTAAAATGAGTTTCAGTTTTGTTTATGGTTTGCTGCTGGAGATTGATGAGTTTTAGGTAATTTTGATAGAAATATTTTGGAATGTTATCTACTTCATTGACTGTATTAACATATATGATTGATGATTCATTGATTCTTATATATAATTCTTATCTCCTTTACGCGACCCTGAATTTTTTAATCATTGTGTGCTTATGTTACCATGTTCTTCTACCTTGACAATTAAGAACTTTGGCTTTTAGTTTGTTGTGTGCAAGGCTAATCGCTTGACCTTGCAATGTATTGCCCTTTACCATTCATTCATTTAACACACCTCAATCATATACTTATGTTTATATTTACTGAGAAAGGTAGTGGCATCAGCTTAAGAGTACATAAGCATAATTGAAGGCTGCCTAATGATAAATTTGGAAGTAAATGGACGAGGCTTTTACTAATAAAGACAATGAAGTTATAACTTTTGGTGTCGGTATCTTGGTCTTAGCAGCTGCAATAGTCGTCTTTTAATGTTTTACAGCTGCAATAGTTGGTATCTTAATATATTTATGTTTAGCTTTGAAGTGACTATGAGATATTTTAATGTTTCTGCTTACTGCTGAAAGTTAAATTGTGTAGAACCTATCTGCAATACTTATGGATCACCCAACTATTATTTATATCTCTTTTTCCTATAATCTCTCTTCAATCTAATTGTATGAAACTCCTCTGGTTACTCTTGCTGTTGTGAATTCATACTTTGTTATTTTGGCTTGATTAGGTTAGTCAAGATTACGCCTCTTGGAAAGATTTCTGAAATTCATAGGCATGTATCATATGTTTTCTTCATATAACAGTTCTCCAAGTGTCTTTTATCCTCTCTCCTTGTTTAATTTCACCAGATTTTTAATCTCTCAGTTGTGACTTTTTATTCCTCACCTTTTTTACATGACAAGCATCTTTGTATCTTTTATTTCCTTATTCGCTGATAATGTGCCACTAAAGTTTATCAACATGTTTCCTAACTATTATGATCTGCCTGTTTTCTAATGAGCGGAATAACAACTCTTGTTTTATTTGAGAGGTCACGATTTTTGGCAGCGCCTAAGATGTTAAGGATCGACAGCAAACTAAACTAGATGATTGTAAAAAAAAAAGTGGCCTTCAAAATTTTCAAAGCTTTTCACTAATTTGCACTCTAACCATGATCAATGATTATATGTTTGCACTAAAACTAAAGTCATCCTTGTGATGTGTAAGTGTTATATTCTGCCTGAAATATGCAAATCCAGGTACTGTGGTGAAGAACCCACAAACTTCGAAGAGTGCAGGGCCGATTTGCAATGTAGGGGTTGTGTGTGATACTTTTGCTTCGAGGCATCAGGGAGGTAATTCTATGACAGCAGAAGCTGCTGAGTATCATGTTGCTGCTGCTAAGAGGGGTGTGGCATCTGCAGCTGTTGGCAAGTGACAAGAGGGTATATAATAACACCAATTCAGTTCTATTGGTGGCTTGTCAAAGTAGCAGTCAAATGGATCAACGTATTCATCAATATTATCTCCAGTGCAAAAGGTAACTTTTACTGGCTCTGTAGCCTCAGCAATAGGCTCTAGATCTGATTCATCAATGGGCGAGTTAGGGATGATCTCTTCAGATGGATTGTTTTCTATCTTCTCAGTGGGATTTTCAACAATAACCTCAAGAGGTGCAACAGAGGTCTCAACGATTTGAGATACAGGAGGAAGTGACTCATTCTGCGCACATTGATAATTCATGTAGCAGAAAAATCCCACATCTCCAAGAGTCCCATATCTAATAAACCCCCATCACTCATGTGCTCAGCAAGGCTCCGTGTCTCAACAGTCATACCATCAAAGATGCATAGAAGCACTTCCCTTGTACTAGCTTGATAACCCCATGAACAAAGATCGTTAATGTACTAGCTCCTGCAGTCTGATGAAGTATTGATGAAAACTCTCTCCATCTAACTGCAATAATCTCACCTTCAACATATGTTAGTAGCAAGCGTGCAGACCATGTATGTGGTCCACACTAAGGTTAGCGATCAAACAACACAAGAATTTAATAAGATGTCCCCAGCAACGGCGCCAAATTTGACAAGAGGAAAACCTGTCGTTGTTCTTGCCAAAGAATACTCAAACTCACAACTAGTATAGTGTGTAAGCAAGAGGTCGATCCATAGGGAAATCTATTCAATTCGAGTGCAAGTCTAATCGCTAATAGAGAATATGAGGGTTTTTGTTGTGAAAAAGATCCGTCTTTTATCAAAGCGGAAGCAAGCAAACAAAGTCAATTGGTTTTACCTATAATAACCTCAAGAGGTGCAACAGAGGTCCTTGTTTATCACTCCGATTGATGAATTCGATCCTTGTTTCAAACTCTAGTTCTTGCCTTTTCCTATCAATGTCCTTGTCCAGATCTTAGGTAAATTACTAGTCCTACGAGTCCTAGCAACCCTTATCTCTAAATAACCCTAACACGGTTAAGATTCAACCTAGAGATAGCATTAAGAGTATAAATTAACCAAGGTACACATAATATCAAGCTACGAGTCGATATTCAACATGTATTCAACTTCCTACACATCCAATTAGTCCTACGAGTCCTAAAGGGATATGATTGCCACTTGGGTTAAGGTTCGCAATGAGGAATCTACAAAACCCTAGCAATTTAATGAATTTACTCTAACTAGTTGATCAGGCCAGAGAGAATAAAACACATTCAAGCAATTACGCACAAAGAAGTTGAAACATTGGAATATGAATAAGAACTAGATTAAGAAACTCACAATTCAACAATCAAAGATCCAAATTGTAGGCGAAACCTTGAGAGTTTAGTTGCTCATGCTCAACGGCGCTCTCAACAATGGAATAAAGTGCATAAGGTCTCAGAAATAATAAACTAGAAAAGTCTTAAATAGCTTCTAACAAGTCGGCCACGACATAAACAAAAAACCCTAATTAAAGTCCAGACTGAACGGTACGTTTCTGCGCGGGCCGCGGGGCGGCTTTTACTGTTCACATTGATTTTTCCGTTTTGAGTTTGGTCTCGATGTCTACACAAAAGTTGTAGATCTCGAAGAGAGCTTTCCAACGCATGGTTGTAATAGTCAATCGGACCACCGAGGCCTCCAGAAAGTGCGAAACAAGTTCAGCTTGTCCGACGACAACTTCTGCTGACTTGTTTTTCATTTAGGCTCTCGAAATTCGACTCCGCTCCCGTGCTCTTCACTTTTCTTCCTCAACTTGAATCTTCCTTCATCCAAGAGTCTCCTCATTCCTCGTCGGATCCACATTTACCTGAAATTAACCATAAAATTGCATAGATTCCGACTCTTCCAACACCACCGGTAAACATGTAATTGTAACTAAAATATGCACTATTCACAACTAAACTATGCTAAATGTAATCTATAATGCAATACTAAACATGCTCTATCAAATTCCCCCACACTTGAACCTTTGCTTGTCCTCAAGCAATAGAAAACTCAACTCTGCAACCCCACAGAATAGCAATTCATGTATCCACCTCAATAATCTTTAAGTGCATGAAAAACTAGCAAACATAATAGATTAACAACATCATAGCACATAATTGCAGTAATCCATGAAATCAAGCAACCATATCCATTCTAGACCTCACAGGGAATATGTGTTTCACTCTCGCTCAAGTGTTTAGGGTTAAATGTTTACGCTCAAAACTCAATCTTCAAAAGCTTAGCTACAATAGTCTTGCACCAGTGTTCTAGCTCTCCACCGCTGGTGACTCTACACACAACCAAAATCATGAGGTTTTTCAATTGGGTTGTAATGGGGCCAAGGTAGAATATATAAGGTATGGAACAATTCAGGCCGTGTGGTGCTCATAATCCGGGAAATAAGGAAGCAACCAAATCACAAAACACTACTCATCAACTCATACCATATCTCTACCATGTCATACAACACCAATCTCAAGCATAAAACTATACAAACCATACTCAACTCATTCATTTATTCTTTTTTTTTCTTTTTCTCTTTTTTTTTTCATTTTTTTTCATTCATGCTATATCAAATGATTTTCCTTGACTTTTACCCCTAAGTGAATTTTATCCTCCTTAGGTCTCAAGTAATGAATGTACTAGCAAGAATCAAACATCTCATAAGTGTACCTCAAACATACAATCCACCACTAAAAACCATCATCCACAATATAAATATTCACCAATCATTCCTAATTCCCGGATGGGGTCAGGCTATCATTGGCTATGAAAAAATCTTGTGGAGCTATAAAAGAATAGGCAATGGGCTTAAATTGGCTTCAAGCAGATGATAATATGTAAGGTGGGAATAGAGTCAAATAGGACTAATAAAGGTGCCTCAATCATGTTTAAGTCATGTGCAGAAATCATAATATGCAGCCTTGAAAAAGATATCTAAATGCAAGCCAAAGAGGAAACAATTGAAGAGAGTACACTCAACAAGCAAGAGGACTAAATAAAGTGCAGTCCTGAATAGGCTAAAAATAAGTTCACCAGGTCATGTCTAGAACTTCAAGATCACTCATAATTCCAAGGTCTTATGTGCTCAATCATTAATCAATCATGCTCACCAAATAGTATAGAAAACATATATCGAAGGTTTCAACAATCCAAGCACATCATGGGGCATAAATCTCAATAGATAGATTAGAGGACAAACAACATCCATATGGGGAAATAAGACCTAATCCTAACAATGCAATAACCAAATAACTAGAATGACTAAATAAACATTGATTTTTTTTAAAGTAACATGTTGATATGCATGCAATCTAAACTAAAAACAAATATACAAGTGCAACTGAAAATAAACACGCAATCCTATTATGCCATGCAATTCTTCCCCCCACACTTAAGTCAGGCATTGTCCTCAATGACATAAAAGACAAAAAAAGATAAAAATATGAAGGAATGAAAAAAAAACTAACTTGTTCACTGCGGTGGTGGAAAGTGAGGAAAGGGAACATTTCAGTCATGTCAGAGGCCGCGGGGCGGCCTGCGAAATTTAGCTCTTCAACGCCTTTTCTCCCTGTGGTGTTAGCTCCCCACAACCGAAGAAAACCAAAACTAATCTAATAAAACAAGAGACACAGAAGAAAACAGAAAACTTACCTTGGGTTGCCTCCCAAGCAGCGCCTTTGTTTACCGTCGTTGGCTCGACAGTTTCTTTAAGCTTAAAACACTAATTAATCAGACATAGTCAAAGCCCTCAGTAACCTATCAAACTCTTGTGCACAACTACCAAACAAGCAGGCACTACATACAAATAAATTGAAACGAAATAATAAAGAATGTAAGAGTTGTTTTGACTTATCGTATGCCTGAGCTTGACTACCCACAAAGGGTATATAATAACACCAATTCAATTCTATTGGTGGCTTGTCAAAGTAGCAGTGAAATGGATCAACATATTCATCAATATTCTCTCCAGTGCAAAAGGTAACTTTTACTGGCTCTGTAGCCTCAACAATAGGCTCTAGATTTGATTCATCAATGGGCGAGCTAGGGATGATCTCGTCAGATGGATTATTTTCTATCTTCTCAGTGGGATTTTCCATAATAACCTCAAGAGGTGCAACAGAGGTCTCAACGATTTGAGACATAGGAGGAAGTGACTCATTCTGCGCACATTGATAATTCATGTAGCAGAAAAATCCAACATCTCCGAGAGTCCCATATCTAATAAACCCCCATCACTCATGTGCTCAGCAAGGCTCCGTGTCTCAACAGTCATACCATCAAAGATGCATAGAAGCACTTCCCTTGTACTAGCTTGATAACCCCATGAACAAAGATCGTTAATGTACTAGCTCCTGCAGTCTGATGAAGTATTGATGAAAACTCTCTCCATCTAACTGCAATAATCTCACCTTCAACATATGTTAGTAGCAAGCGTGCAGACCATGTATGTGGTCCACACTAAGGTTAGCGATCAAACAACACAAGAATTTAATAAGATGTCCCCGGCAACGGCGCCAAATTTGACAAGAGGAAAACCTGTCGTTGTTCTTGCCAAAGAATACTCAAACTCACAACTAGTATAGTGTGTAAGCAAGAGGTCGATCCATAGGGAAATCTATTCAATTCGAGTGCAAGTCTAATCGCTAATAGAGAATATGAGGGTTTTTGGTGTGAAAAAGATCCGCCTTTTATCAAAGCGGAAGCAAGCAAACAAAGTTAATTGGTTTTAGAATGCAGTGGAAAGAAATAGGTTCACCTACAATTTATCACTTCGATTGATGAATTCGATCCTTGTTTCAGCCTTTAGTTCTTTCCTTTTCCTATCAATGTCCTTGTCCAGATCTTAGGTAAATTACTAGTCCTACGAGTCCTAGCAACCCTTATCTCTAAATAACCCTAACACGGTTAAGACTCAACCTAGAGATAGCATTAAGAGTATGAATTAACCAAGGTACACATAATATTAAGCTACGAGTCGATAGTCAACATGTATTCAACTTCCTACACATCCAATTAGTCCTACGAGTCCTAAAGGGATATGATTGCCACTTGGGTTAAGGTTCGCTTCGAGGAATCTACAAAACCCTAGCAATTGAATGAATTTACTCTAACTAGTTGATCAGGCCAGAGAGAATAAAACACATTCAAGCAATTACGCACAAAGAAGTTGAAACATTGGAATATGAATAAGAACTAGATTAAGAAACTCACAATTCAACAATCAAAGATCCAAACTGTAGGCGAAACCTTGAGAGTTTAGTTGCTCATGCTCAACGACGCTCTCAACAATAGAAAAAAGTGCATAAGGTCTCGGAAATAATAAACTAGAAAAGTCTGAAATAGCTTTTAACAAGTCGGCCACGACATAAACAAAAAACCCTAATTA
Organism: Persicaria maculosa; assembly: GCA_963922045.1. NCBI lineage: Eukaryota > Viridiplantae > Streptophyta > Magnoliopsida > Caryophyllales > Polygonaceae > Persicaria > Persicaria maculosa. The sequence continues at coordinate 13,422,785 of OY998252.1, forward strand.
AAGTCCAGATTGAACGGCGCGTTTCTGCGCGGGCTGCGGGGCAGCCAACCCAGGTCGCGGGGCGGCTTTTACTGTTCACAGCGATTTTTCCGTTTTGAATTTGGTCTCGATGTCAACACGAAAGTTGTAGATCTCGAAGAGATCTTTCCAATGCATGGTTATAATAGTCAATCAGATCACCGAGGTCTCCAGAAAGTGCAAAACAAGTTCAGCTTGTCTGGCGACAACTTCTGCTGACTTGTTTTTCACTTAGGCTCTCGAAATTCGACTCCGCTCCCGTGCTCTTCACTTTTCTTCCTCAACTTGAATCTTCCTTCGTCCAAGAGTCTCCTCATTCCTCGTCGGATCCACATTTACCTGAAATTAACCATAAAATTGCATAGATTCCGACTCTTCCAACACCACCGGTAAACATGTAATTGTAACTAAAATATGCACTATTCACAACTAAACTATGCTAAATGTAATCTATAATGCAATACCAAACATGCTCTATCAGCAAGCATCCGAAAAGAGGTGAAATTCTTCACTCTTCAGTAGATATGCAAGCTGATTCAAGGGAGATAGCAAATGTAACTAAAAAATTAGAAAAAAGGGCTCTTAAGTGCGAGTATGACAGCAAATGTGAATGATTTTTCATTGTTGATTAGTAATTCTTTGATGCAAATATGACTTTCGTTTTTGTGCATTATTCTAGAAATGACATTCCATTTCTACTTTGTCCATCTTATTTGAACCAGCAAATTACAGTGTATTTGAACTTTGTACTTTGTATTCACTTACAATTATTCTTTATGATTTGTCATACATCCTTTTAATTTCCACTTTATTGCATACATTTTTTTTAAACCAATAAATCATCGTGCGAAGCACGATTCTCTACCTAGTATAACGAGAAACATCTGACCAAATGATACTACTATACACCCCGGATTATTTCAATTTTATACCACGGCTAAATGAAAATTACAATCCGGATTGGATATAATATATACCCCGGATATTAAATAAATATACCCCGGGCGTTTTTTTATAGAGGAAATCGGCTACAGGTATATACCCCGGATTATTTTAGTTTTATACCCCGGATAAAAAAATTTATAACCCGGATCGGACATACCTTATACCCCGGATATTAGCATAATATACCCCGGATATTACCAGAATATACCCCGGACGTTTCTTTTAGAGCACTTTTTTTTCAATTTTGGCTAGGTTTTATACCCCGGATTTTTAAAAAATATATCCGGGGTATAAAGTCGGACCATGTATTAACCCCACCCTAGTTCTACTCCGGAGCACTATATTGTCAGATCCGGGGTATATTTAAAAAACGCCCGGGGTATATTAATGGTTTTCTACTAGTGTATATAAGATTCTATAAAATGTATTTCGAAAAAGAATTTTTTTAAGAAGGCAAGATTTCAGGTGGGGTTAGACCAGGCCTGCTAAACCACCACCCAAGAGCGTTCTTGCGGGAGAACAAGAAGCTCAGGATGAGAAGCCAAGGCAAAAGCTTCCGAGGATAACCGAACTCTTGAAACCTTGTCAACTGCCTGGTTGACTTCTCTGTAGACATGAGAGCATATATTCAACGCTATCAAAGGACCACAACAACAAGACTACGTGCATCCGAAATCAACATCTCAATCTACCAGGGGCTAGTCCAGATGCTATTGAAGACATTGATCACAATCAGACTATCACCTTCAACTTAGAGTCGAGAGATCCCAAGGTACTTAGAGTCGAGAGATACCAGGGGCCAGTCCAAATGAGGGAGCTTGAGCTGCACAACTCAGCACCACAGGAGATAAGAGAACCATCATGATTTCTAATAATCCATCCTGTAGAAGCAGCACCAGGCTGGTGATATATGAGATTTGTCAAAGTTGAGTTTAAAACAAAATTTTTAATTAGTCATTAACTTCCATTAGTCATTTTTTTTTGTTGGGATTCCATTAGACATTAACTTCCAAACAAAATTTTTAATCTTTGACGGGCAATCTAACTTCTGAATAGATGGTTCTACAACTATCTCTTGCTGGTTCTGGTTGGTTATTAAGTCAAGGGCATTAGTCACATAAAACCATCCATTTCTACTTGTCTTTCAATAGAGTATATCCTCAATATAATCAATTGATAATCTAATTTGTATTATTTGCTCCACTACCTCCTTTGGGAGCGCAAGTGGAGCTCCTCCATATTTCACATTTTGTCTTGATTTAAGTATCTTTGAATTTTTTCTCTTTTGTTGATTATGTGTCCTTATTTTCCCTCCCTTTTAAAGATTCTTTGTCAACCCATCTGTCTTACCAGAATTTGATGATAGTTCTCGCATTAGCAACTTGCCAGATAAGTTCACTACAAAATTCCTCTTTAATTTCTATTAGTTTTGTCTAGGGGTGGGCACAAATCCCTCAAATCCCGATCCCGTCCCGGTCCCGTCCCGATCCCGGTGGGATTTAGGACAAAATAGTGAATCCCGTCCCGATCCCGTCCCGCAAAAATTATGCGGGACGAAACGCGGGACGATCCCGGTGGGATCCCGCAAATCCCGTCCCGTCCCGCATATTATAATAATAATAATAATAATAATAATAATAATAATAATAATAATAATAATAATAATAATAATAATAATAATAATAATAATAATAATAATAATAATAATAATAATATAATATTATAGAATAATAATAATAATATATTATTAGTATTATTATTTTGAGAAAATATTATAATTATAATTATAATCATAATCTTCCATTTATAATAATAATAATATTTGTTTATAATAATAATATTATTATTTGAGCAAATATTATTTATAATTATAATAATAATTTTCAATTTATAATAATAACTGATTATAATAATAATATTATTATTATTATTTAATATTATAATATAATTTAATAATAATATTACTTTATAATAATAATAATATTATTATTATTATTATTATATCATATTATATTTTTTTCTTGTAAAGTATAATTATTTTATAATAATAACAATAAAAATAAGTATTATTATTATTATTATTAAATTATAACGTGGCATTATTATTATTATTATTATTATTATTATTATTATACCCACTTAGAGCTACAAGAGGCAAATAGCTAAATGCGGTATTCTTCCCAACTATTAATCGATAATGAAACAGTATCTGGTGAATCTCGTCTCAATTCCTTTCTGTCCCGATCTAGTAAGATAATGTAGCCAAATATGTTTAACATTATAATTAATTATACAATCATTGTAAGAATTAATAATAGTATAATAATAATAATAATAATAATAATAATAATAATAATATTATTATTATTATTATTGAATAATATAGTTGAGAAGAATACCGTATTCAACATATTATACAAATTAATGAATTATGAAAGCATTTTTCACTTTGCAAATTTATATAATATTTTATTATTTTTATTTGCGGGACAAGGCCCGTCCCGTCCCGTCTAGACACCATCCCGTCCCGTAAAAATTTCGCGAGACGAGTCCCGTCCCGGCTCAATCCCGTCCCGTGCCCACCCCTAGTTTTATCCATTGCCATGATGCACTTTTTCTTTTCTTATAATCCCACAATGTCTCTTTAGTGATATATTTTTCTCTTATGATCGTAACCCAGATATTATGTGGTTCCGTTCAACCAAGATTTTCCTTAGTAACTTCATTAGTAATGCATTGTTCATGTCTTTTATTATACTAATTTCTAGTCAACCTAATATCTTTGATCTACCGATTTTATCCCACTCAATGAGTGGTTTATGTGATTCACATTCCTCCCGTAATTTATCTTTGTTATTAGGTTTGCTTTTATTAAAACCGATCTTCTTTGTTGGGAAAGTAAATTTCTTTTTTAAAAAATTGTGTTTTTGAGGATATAATAGCCAAGAAAAGGCAAATTAATTATATACTTAATTCTTATGTACTACTATTATTTTACTACTACGTATTAGATGGTATAAAAGCTACTTTAATTGGAGTATTGAATTATATAATTCCGAATCAAGACGCGCAATGCAAAGAACATGAAAAGATCTTTGAATTTTGACTATGAATTCCTCATCTTTAATAATACTGGTATTACCACCCCGACTTAATTACTACGTTGATCGAATCTGCTAAAGAAGCTAGTACTCGAAATTCAGAGTGGACTGACGACGTTTTTTATTTTTATTTTAATCTACTTATTTGCTTAGATCGAATATTTGTTTTAGATCGATTAATAGTTTAAGTCACTGCGATACATTTGCTGAGAAAGAGAGAGAACGAAGAAGAAAAAGTTACTGTTATTAGTCTCCCATATATATTCAGTTCCTTTTTGTTGCTCGGCGAATATATGAGAATGAGTTCGTGAATGGAATGAGTTGAATACGTGACCTACACTTTAGATTATTCGGTCTTTCTATTGTACTCAGATGTAGCACGGAAACGCCTATATAGGGCACAGTGTCGTGTCGGAAACACGGACACGACACGAAACACCTTGGAAACGCCTGGACACGGTCAAGAAACGGTCAAACTTCGGACACGTATGAAAACGCGATGGAAACGCCTTGGACACGGTTCACAAATAATGGACACGGTTTGGAATTAAAAAAAAACCCGGTTCATAATTAAAATAAAAAAGAAAAAAGCAAACCCGGCTATCAACATTTGCCCTTTTCTTCTTGAGCGTCCTTTTACACTAGCCACCGCCGAGCGCTGTTCTACACTAGCCACCGCCGTTCTTCGATCTGCACCGGCCACCGTCGATCGTCAGGCTTTTTGTACACAAACGAGTGTCGTTCATGTCAATCTTCCTTCAACTCTTCTCTCCCTATCTCACTCCCTCTCTATACCTTGATTTATTTTTAGATTTAGAGTTACTTTGATTGAGTGATGTTTGATTTCAATTTATATGAGATTTAGGTGTAGGATCTAGAAATTGATGATGGTTCAGGCTCACAAACTAATGAAGGTAGCAGAGGGGGTGTTTCTTTGAAACAGAACGTGGAGACGGAGTGGACCACTTTGGGATATGATTATGTTGATAACTTGATATAGTTGGCAGAACAGCGGGAGGGGGTAACAAGACATGATGGTGGACCACCCCCTCTCTATACTTTGATTTATTTTTAGATTTAGCAATGTTTATTTGTATATATTTTGATTTAAAATGTTATATAATTATTTATTTATATCTCATTGGTCTTAACATCTAGGTGGCTCTTATTAGTATAAATGTATACATCTTTGCAAGACCTTTAAAATGATATATATATCATATATCTTTGCCGTGTCCGTGTCCTATGTTTTTTGAAATTGCCGTTTCCCCGTGTCTTCCCGTGTCCGTGTCCTGTGTCCGTTTCCATTTCCGTGCTACATAATAGATAAAGATCCTAAATTAAAAAAAATTCCTTATAAAAAATAAATAAATGATCCTAAATCTAATTAAAAAAATCCTAAATTAATTAAAATTTTAAAAACATATATTTTTTAATTAATGTTATTATCCTATACCGTTGGGATATATATAGGATATAAACAAATATAGTAGATTATTATAGTTGTCAAAATATCAAAGCATAATTACCAGTATGTTTTATTATATTTCGTTTTGTCTCATCAACAAGCCACAAAAAGTGAAAAAAGCTCTCTTTTGAGCCTTGAGTGAAAAACCCCTCTTTGAGGGTCGGAGTACATCACCACCGCCAAACATTTGCGCCGGAAAATCAACCTCTTCGGAGGCCTTAAAACCACCCTCTTCGGAGGTCCAAAAACCACCTCTTCGGAGGCCTTAAAACCACCCTCTTCGGAGGTTCGAAAACTACCTCTTCGGAGGCCTGAACACATCATTGTGTTTAGAGTGATACCCCTTGTCGGGAGCCTATCCTTGAGACTTTGCCCTTTGTGTTTCCCCTCTGTATGAATACTCACTTTCGCATCAGAAATTCAACTACTTCTCTGCTGCGTTTTTGTGAGAAACAACCCAATGTGTCTCTAATTTGGGCATAGAAGTCCTAACCCTAGAAATCTCCTCAATCGTATCCTATAAATCGGGGTGGTTTGTCTCAAATTGGTTTGGATCTTCCGTCCTTGTTCTCCGCCTTTGTTTACATCGCCTCTGTTTGGGCGGTTTTGATCTCTCCTCGGTCACCCTCTTCGATTCGGCTTGAACTCCGGCGTATCCCCTTCCGGCGGTTCTCGTTCACCCCATCCTTCGTTGTCGATGTCGGATTGGCTGATTATGGTGTTGGGCTTTGCCTTCCTTCGCCCCTCTCGACTCCTCCTCTGTCGTCCGTCACCGCTGCCGTCCCCGCTGGGGTAGCCTTTGTCTATGTCCGGCGCCGTCAATGGCCGAACCCTCCGATGTACTGCCTGCGGCTGGGGATCGTCCCTTGCGGCCTTGCTTCATTTTTGGGTTGGTAGGGTTTCAGCTGATGCTCTTTTCTTTGGGCTCGTGTGGCCCGAAGAGAGCCCGAAAATTGTTCTTTGGGCCCAAGGTTCGTCCTTAGACCCAAAGCTACCCAAGAAAAATACTATTGTAATAATTATATAAAGGTAAAAAAAATTAAAAATTGATCAACGTGTTTTTATTTTTATATATTTATTTACGCACTCACCTAAAACACATAATTATCTAGATCCGAAAGGGTTTGACAAAACTCCCGAAAGGTTAGATAAAATCCCGAAAGAGGATGGAAAAGAATTCCGTCCCGGACCCTTAGTTTGGTTTCGGGAGTTTGCACGCATATTTTCGTCGGATGTTTAGATCTTTCCTTTTTGTCTTGTATTTGTTCCCTCTTTTGGCGTCGGGTCGCGGCTTTGGCGTGGGTGCGTTTAATTCCGAGTTGGATTGCAGTATCGGGCGTCCTATTTGATCTAGAGGATCGTGGTTGTGTTCGTGGTCTTTGAAGATCCCTCATCTAGGTGGGGCAACGTCGGTGGTCCGCACTTCCCTAGGTTTCGCCCTTTCCAGTAGCGGGTTACTGTTCTCCGCCTTCTCGGCGTCGAGACAACGTGTGAGTCGTCGCACTCTCCCGTGTTCTTGACATTCGTGGCTCGCCTTGGATCTCCCTCGACTCCTCCGCTGGCTGATGACTTTTATGGGTTCTTAGGGTTGTTTCTTTCATTGGTGTTTATTTGTGTGTTTTTTATGTTGTATGTTGTATTTGACGGTTAATCCGTCTGCCGATTCGTCGGCCTCTCGAGTTTCAGGCTTATCTGAGCTCGAATGTTTACCTAATCAAAAAAACAAAATTTGTTTTGTAAGATCACAAGATTGATGTAAAGTCCTCCTTGAGGGTTTCCATTCATTGATAAACATATATATATATATATAGGTTACAAAGGTATTGGGCATTTGGGCTCACTATACAATATAAGACCTTATGTAATTTATCAAACCCCCACAGTCAAAAGTGGAGGGTCCCGTACAGTAAGACTGGACCGTAAATCAAGGAACAATTGTCGAGGTAAACCCTTTGTGAATATATCAGCGTACTGATAGGAGGACGGGACATGTAGAACGCGGACATGTCCAATGGAAACCTTGTCCCGGACAAAGTGGAGATCGAGCTCAATGTGCTTCGTGCGTTGATGCTGGACTGGGTTGCTAGCCAGATAGACGGCGGAGACGTTGTCAGTGTAGACCAGGGTGGCCTTCTAAAGAGGGCAACAGAGCTCAAGAAGGAGACTGCGGAGCCAAGAGCACTCGGAGACAATGTTGGAAACACCTCTATACTCTGCCTCGGCGCTGGAGCGAGACACGACAGACTAACGCTTTGCTGACCATGACACTAGGGTGTCGTTGAGGAAAACACAGTATCCAGACGTGGAGCGACGTGTGTCAGGACAACCACCCCAATCCGCATCAGTGTAAGCGATGAGGTCAAGCTTAGAGGAAGGAGTGATTGTGGTGCCTAGCTCGAGGGTGCCGCTGATGTACCGAATGATCCGCTTCAAGGCTTGAAAGTGGGGTTCCCTGGGCACATGCATGAACAAGCAGATCTGCTGAACGACATAACTGATATCAGGTCTGGTGAAGGTAAGATACTGCAGTACACCAGCGAGGCTCCTGTACAACGTCGGATCATCAAACAAAGGACCAGAATGAGCACTGAGCTTTTTGGATGTATCGACACGGGTGGCGACTGGCTTACAGTTACTCATCTTGACCCGAGCAACAATTTCAGCAGCATACTTACTCTGAGAAAGGAACAGCCCAGACGCATAACGCTGAACAGCAACTCCTAAGAAGTAAGACAACAAACCCATATCGGACATGGCGAACTCAGCACTCAACTGCGAAATAATAGACGTCTGAAGAGCATCAGAAGAGGCGGTGAGAATGATGTCGTCGACATATAGTAACAGAAAGGCCATGTCTGAGCCTCTGCGATAGATAAACAGAGACGTATCCTAGCGGCTGCCAATGAAGCCCAAGCGTAGCAGATGAGAAGCAAAGCGCTGGAATCAAGCCCGCGGAGCCTATTTCAGACCATACAGAGAGCGCTTCAGGAGACACACGTGCTTGGGACGATCAGCATTAGCAAACCCCGGCGGCTGAAACATGTAGACTGTCTCATTCAGATGGCCATGCAGAAAAGCGTTCTTGACATCTAACTGATGAATGGCCCAGTTGCGCGACAACGCTGAGCTCAACACCACCCGAATAGTGGCAGGCTTGACCACGGGGCTGAAAGTCTCATCACAATCAATACCTGCTTGCTGAGATCTGCCGCTGACCACAAGACGGGCTGTGTAGCGCTCCAACGTCCCATCAGAGCGGAACTTGTGGCGGAAGAGCCACATACAGCGGATGAAGTTCGCCTCAGGAGGACGAGGGACATGATCCCAAGTACCATTCCTCGTAAGGGCCCTGTATTCGTCGAGCTTAGCCGCCTGCCAATTCTGGTCGAGGAGGGCTGTTTTGTGGGAGGTGGGGGATGGGGGAAAGATAGGTCGGGGTGGAGGCAGGGGGAATTGGGAGTCGGGAAGGACAGAAGGAGAGGCGGAGGCGGCGGGGAAGGTTGCGGGCGCTGCAAGCCCGCCGCGGGTTGATTGGCTGCGGCCGCGACATGCTGCTGCGTCCGCCGCCAATGTCAAGGGCGAGGGGTGGGTTTGGGGAATTTGATTGGCTGCGGCCGCCACAAGATGTTGCGGTCGCGGCATCCTATCGTGTGGGATAGAGGACGGGGAGGATGTAGGGTGAGGGGAGGTGGTGCGATGTGTGGTGGTCATGGAGACGATTTGACGGGGTTGGAAGACACCGGAGACGCTGCAGGTGTGTGGTCTGGTGGTAGGAGGGGGTGGTGGTGGTGTTGGCGGTGGAGAGGCAAGAGCACTGGGAGAACTCTGGGGAAGGACAAAGTATGGGAAGGAAGACTCTGACTCGGACTGGGACGTAGGAGGTGTCGGAGATGGGAGAAGAGGAGAAGAGAAGGGAAAGCGAGACTCATCAAACGTGACATGACGGGACACAATAAGCTTATGGCTCCGAACATCGAGGCAAAGGTAACCACGATGATCAGACGGATAGCCTAGGAAGACACATGGAGTGGAGCGCGAGTGAAGCTTGTGTAGGGCGGTGACTGGTTTGGGAAGCACAAGCATCCGAAGGTACGAAGGTGATCATACCTAGACAAGGTGCAATAGAGCGCCCGAGTTGGCGAGCGATGGTGTAGGGTAGTAGATGGTAGAATGTTAAGGAGATAGCATGTGGTTGATAAGGCGTGAGGCCAATAGGTAAGGGGAATAGATGCGTGAAAGAGGAGAGAACGCATCATGTTGGTTATGGTTCTAATGATTCGTTCGGCCTTGCCATTCTGTTGAGAAGTATAGGGGCAAGACAACCGACAGGAGATCCCATGTGTGGCGAACAAAGAGTGAAAGTCTTTGTTGTCAAATTCACGGTCATTGTCACATTGGAAGCATTTGATGGATGTGTGAAACTGTGTTTTGATGTAGGCATGGAATTTGGCAAAGATAGGAAACACTTGGGACTTGAAATGCAATGGGAAGACCCATAAGAAATGAGTGTAATCATCAAGAAACAGGAGGTAGTACTTGTGACCCTCCTTGCTAGGCACTGGCGAGGTCCATATGTCACTATGAATGATGTCGAAAAGAGCAAGGGTGGAGGTCAAGGACCGTTGGAACGGCAGTCGGGCATGTTTGCCTAGCTGGCAGGAAGAGCATAGACTAGAGCGTAGGTCTTTAGGACAGGTGACAAGACTCTGAGAACGGAGGACATCCAGAACGGCAGCACTGGGATGGCCCAGGCGTGCATGCCACATGCTGGACGATGATGCCGAGAGGGCGATCGGGCACGACTGACTGGACGCAGGAGGTGGTGTGACAGGGTAGAGCTCCCCGGTGCTGTTACATCTCATTCGAGTAACCCCCGTAGTAAGATCGTTCACAGAGAAACCATAGGGATCCAACGTAAGGGAAACATTATTGTCAGTAGTGAGCCGACGGACAGATATAAGATTTTTGACAATCTTTGGGGCAATGAGGACATTGTTAAGGTGTAATGGGTGGGTTGGGGTCTGTAATTTGGCATGGCCAATTCCCGAAGTAGCAAGGCGACCACCATTGCCGACGATAATAAAGTGTGCTGGACCTTTAAAGGAAATAGAAGAGAGGTTACCTGAGGAGTGCGTCATATGGGAGGTGACACCAGTGTCCATGTACGTACCACGAAGGGTCGGGGACTGTCGGCTCTGTAGAGGAGAGGGCGTGATGCAGAGCAGACAGAACATAGCCTGGATCGGACGATGTCAGATAGGTCTGAGGACCTGCATGTCGAGGGGCAGGATATCCGGAGTAAGGTTGCATTTTTTGTTTTTTTTAAGAATATTGGCCTCTTAACTTAATAAGGAACTAACTTAGGGCCAGAAACGGAATTAGGATAAACATAGGGACGTTTTTGTAATTTCTATAAAAGAAATTGAAAAACTCCAAGCGTCAATGGAGGTTCGTCCTTTGTTGGCGATTGGAAGCGGCGAAGGCGAGGGCTCCAATCGGCGGCGGCTCGGGCTGGGCTCAGCGGCGGCGACTTGGGCTGGGCTGCAAGGGCTTGACGGCGACAATCGAAGACGAGGACTCCGATGGATGTTGGCGGTGATGGCACGACGGGACTGCAGTGCTGGTCAGAGGCGGGGGAAGCGAGGGCTCGCCCTTGGCAACGGCAGTGGCCGCCTACGATTCCGGTGGAGGCGAGTGCGGTGGTGGCTCCCGATCGATTTGAGAGAGAGGAGGAGTTAGGAGAGTGAGAGAGAGATCGGCGGAGAGGGGACTACGCCAACGGCGGAAGACGAGGGGTGGGGCAGGAGGATCAAATTAGGGTTCCGTGAGGAAGAAAAGGTTGTGATACCATGTAAGATCACAAGATTGATGTAAAGTCCTCCTTGAGGGTTTCCATTCATTGATAAACATATATATAGGTTACAAAGGTATTGGGCCTTTGAGCCCACTATACAATATAAGACCTTATGTAATCTATCACGTTTTCCTTAACATTTCGATATATATTGAGAATCTATTTTTGTGGAAAGATATGAATCTATTTCGTTTTATCAAAAATGACATCTCACATTGATTAAATCATGAATCCAAGCCTTGCATATAAGTCGGTGGGCTACCCCACCTAACACCAATTGGTTTTAGGATGGAACCCCACTCGACTTGGTTAGCGCATGGTGCGCTCAGATGTGCGACCCCCCACGTCATATGACCCGCTGTGATTTAACAATTTTAAATTACAAGTCAGCTTATACTCCCCTCTGTTTACATTGCTTTGGTCCCTACTAAAGTCCGTTGGGACTCGGGATCGGGAGTCGTGTGCACACGTGCGCCCTTGCGCTAATAGTCTAGCACATAAGCCGAGCGAGGTTCCATCTTAAAACCAATTGGTATTAGGTTGGGTAGTCCACTAGCTTATAAACTCAGACTTCCTTGTTCATGTAATCAATGTGATACTCTTTTTTATTTCTTCACATTCCTTTCATTCTCAACAGTCCCAATTCGGTGGAGTTGTGGACCCATATATAGAGTTTTTTTTAAAACTCTATTGGAACTCAATCCTTGTTCTTTTAATATAGGTAAGAATTTAATATACTAAAAACATCGTTGTTTAATAAATTGAGAGAACGAAAGAACTCTAAATTAAATGAACTAACCTTCATGATACACGGGAAGAAAAAAAATTCAAACAACATGAAACAAGGCCTGGAGGCCAACGAGCAAAGCATTAACTAGGTAACTTACCGGTAGACTTGTTAAATGGATGTGAATAGTGAGAGCAGAGGATATATAGTTAAGCAAAATGTGACGCCCCATATTCGGAGAGACAGAAAATAGGAATCCACATCTGATTAGAGACGATTCCTGAAAAAGCATGGACCACACACATAATTTGGTGGTTTTCGAAGTATTGAAGTAATATGCACCAAAGGGTAAATGGTAAAAATAAGATTGAATGAAAAAATTAATCATTTCATTGGGTCACTCACTCACTCACATAAAAAAGAAAAGAAAAAAAAAAGGCCACTCACTGAGATAGAAAGAGTTGAGACTAATTAATTATACTGTATTTGATAGCTTGTACCTACAGAAATTTGAAACAAGTGTATGTGGTATTGTAAAATACAAATTAATAATTGACAATCTAGCTATATAGATAAGTATGTATGATTACATGGTACTGTATATTTAACTTATCGGCTAAACGGTTTGTCATATGATAAATATGCCAAGATGTGGCTGGTTTGAACTTTCCAAGACATCATATATCTCGGCTGGTTAATTTGAACTTTCCAAGACACCATCTCCTATAATTGGGGATGGAGTACTGTATTTTTGTTCTTGATGTAATTATTAATACTCCGTACTAATTACTGTAAGTGCCTGATCAAATAATGGGATGTCAATTAATTGAACTACATTTGCTTTGAATTTTCTACTAGCATGCACGTGATTACGTTGAATTTTATTTTTTTAACTGTAATAAAAAAATGATTTGGATAGCGTTAGGTTCGGTTGAAATATCATCGAATGACATCTTTAGGTACAACAACAAGTCCAGTATGTCCTGCTCAGAGCAGGGTCTGGGGGGTTGAATTGTACGCACCCTTGCCCCGACTAAATCGAGAGGGTGTTTCCTAATGACCCAAATAACAAGACAACAAGGAAAGATGATAACACATCTCCTTCAAACCGTATATCAAAAAAATAAAAGAAAGAAAACGATGAGACGGATGCACATAAGAAAGTAGTGTTAGAAGGGAAGGGAGGCATGATGCAATAAACGTTGCGCCCAACTAGTGTTCGTCAACTCAGATAGCACTCCTCCACTGCAACCTATCACGTGTTCTCTCCTCAGTAAGTCCCAGCGCGGCCAGGTCATGTCTAATCATCTCACACCAACTCTTCTTTGAACGCCTTCTGCCCCGACGAATGCCTTCGATAGCCAAATTGTCACATCTTCAGACCGGCGCACTTGGATCTCTCCTCTGCACATGTCCATACCATCGGAGTCTCGATTCCCGCAGCTTAGACTGAATACTAGCCACTCCCACCCTTTATGGGATAGTCTCGTTTCTGATTCTGTCGCGCAAGGACAAACCACACATCCACCTGAGCATCCTCATCTCAGCCACCACGAGTTTATGTTCCTGTGCCTTAGTTGTCGCCCAACACTCTGCCCCATTTAATAAAGTCGGTCTCACCACCACTTCGTAGAAATTACCCTTGAGCTTGAGTAGAACTTTTCTGTCACACAAGACTCCTGACGCAGCCCTCCATTTCTGCCAGCCTACTTGAATCCGATGCTTGACATCCATGTCTACACCTCCATCGCTCTGCATCACAGATCCCAGATACTTGAAACTGTCTTTCTTCGGTACAAGGTCCCCACCCATGCTGACATCCCCGTCTCCTTCTTCCTCTTCGCCTAGCCTAAACACCACGTACTCTGTCTTTGTCCGACTCATTCGGAAGCCCTTCTGCTCAAGCTTATCTCTCCATAGATCAAGCTTGCTGCTAACCCCAACTCTCGTCTCATCCACAAGAACAACATCATCCGCAAACAACATGCACCACGGGATCCCACCCTGGATACTACTCGACACCACATCCATGACAACTGTAAAGAGAAACGGGCTCAAAGCCGAGCCCTGGTGCAAAGTACTCAGGTCCCCAAAGTACTCAGGTCCCCACCGTGTGAGTGCACACTAGTCTGTGAGCCATCATACATATCCCTGACAACTCTCATGTAAGTTTCTGGAACCCCTTTAGCTCCCAAACATTCCCACAGGGGATGCACCGGAGGAGTTCAACAACTCTGTTCGCATGATGTGTTGAGCTTGCGAAAGACGTGGGAGAAATACACCGTCACAAAATTTCGGAGAAGGTGCATGCAATCAGAGATTAGAATATTATTAATCTCATAGGGGGATGCAAGACATCGCTGACGTAGTTGACAACAGTAAGTTTGTCACATTCGATCACAATTCAAGTGAACACCAATTCTCTTGCCTTCAAGATGGTGGACTTTAGAGCGATCGCCTCCACAACCAACGGTGAGATTTGCACACAATTGGAGCCTCCACACTAGATCATAGTCCTACTGTGATCCCAAAGGATAAATTATGGGTGTGTTTGGTAATGATATCTAGATATCAGATATCAGATATGAGCCCCGATATCTGATATCTAGTGTTTGGTAGGGCTAGATATCGATATTATTTTAACTGATATCGATATCTAGTGTTTGGTATGCATAATATATCACTTGATATCAAGTGATATCTGATATCTGTGTTTGGTAAGAGTCAGATATCGATATCAGTTGATATCTAGATATCAAATTTGGCCTATTTTGATATACTCATTTTTTGGGAGGTATCAAGATATCGATATCGATATCGCCCGATATCGATATCTTGATATCGATACCGATATCGATATCGATATCTTGATATCTAGATATCGTACCAAACACACCCTATATTATATAAGGTGCTTTTAAAAAAAATTAAAAAGAGTTGTTTTTTAAATCTACGGTAAATTACACATAACCACCCGTAAATTAGGTTAGTTTTCACATAACCACCCATAAAATTATAAATTACAGGAAACCACCCATAAATTATATTTGTTTTCAAAAGACCACTCATTTGTTAAATGTCCATTTGTTTCATTTGTAAAGACAAAAATGTCCACATATCTTAGTTTTTCAAAAGTAATAATTTGGGCTTTTTTAAAGTAATCTATTAGTTCAACAAAACATGTCGTTTACTATCCACATACGTTTTTCTAAGACGATAAAAACTATATAAAATATTCTTTTTTTATATATTTTTTAATAATATATAATTTGATAGTTATTGTTAATAAGTACGGAATTGTTAAAAATATTTATAAAAAATGGATATTTTATCCTCCTAAAAAACATGAGTAAATAATAAACTACATGCAATTGCAAATATCTGCTCTTCACATTGCAAATCTGATACATATATATTGATTCGAGCATTTATATATTTTCTACAATGCTTAAGTTCATTGCTTTTTTCAAGGTAAAACGTCAAAATAAATCATAAAATACATACAATAACCCTAGAGCTGGCAAAACCCAACTCGAAAACTCGACCCGAAATTGATTGTCTTGAACACCGACCCAACCCGACCCATTTTTGACCTGAAATTTGAATAATTGATAACCGAAACTCACCCAAATCCGAATGAACCGAACCCGATTCAACCGAAACCCATTAAGACTCGAACCCGTTATAACCGAAGCCCAGAAATCCCGAACTTTAAGATACATTCTAGTAAAAAATTTAAAATGAATATTGACATAATGAAAACTTGGGACAATCGAAACCCGAGATAACTGAAACCCGAGACAATCGAAATCCGATACAACCGAAATCTGAACCCGACCCAACCAGTATTAGACATTACCTGAAATTCGACTACTCGAATCCGACCCCACCTGCCCAATTGCCACCTTAGTCTTTCCTTTAAAAAAATAAGTTTGAATTAAGGGTATTTTAGTCTTTTCAAACAAAACAAATAGAGGTTTAATGGATGTGTGGTCTTTTAAAAATAATTGTAATTTATGGGTGGTTTTCTATAATTTTTAATTTTATGGGTGGTTATGTGAAAACTAGTCTAATTTAAGGGTGATTATGTGTAATTTACTCTTAAATCTATTATATAAGATGTAAGAAAAAAAACCCAAATTTTTACTTGTGTAAACTAACGCTGAGCAATTATTATATATGTATAACCTAACTCTTGCCATTATTACAAAACCACGTTAATGCCATGACATTATTTAAAGCCTATTTAACGGATTTACAATGAAAATGATCAATTATATACAAACTCTCAAAGTTTAGGGAGTTTAATGAACAAAAATAAAGTAAAATCGCCTATTTAAATATTTTTCAAAGTGTAAGTACTACAAGTATATATATTTTATCTTAGAAACAGAGGAATATAATACAGAGGGAATATTAATTACTTAATTATTCATGGTTATACTCCTTTTGCATGGCTTGATCCTAAAAGAGGTCAACGTTGGTTTCGTCATAGTGACTCATGTAAGGTGACGCCATCCGTTCATACCCAAAAGTGAAGTTTTGGTTGCTGAAGATGCTGTTGTTGTTGTTGTAAAACGATAGTTCGTCCCAAAACGGCGTCGTCCAGTAATCAACATTGATTCCGTCCAGCTCTTCGAATACAGCCTCCATGGCTCCGTCGGCCACCGCAGCCGATTCTTCAGCCATTAATTCCGCTCCAGCATTGATATCATCTTCGCATATGAAAGAGGTGAAATCGGGAAGGAAACAATCATCAGTAATCGGATATATGGGAGACGTGAAATCGGAGAATAATAGCCCATCAGCTCCGAGCGGTATTCCTCCAGTGGTAAAACTACTGGAAGAAAGGGAGACGGCGGCCGACGTCGAAGCTTGGGGTGAAAAGGGGCAGCTCTCCAGAATCTGAATGTGCTGGAGGCATTCTTCCGGCACCGACGACGTCTGATTCGATGTGGAAGAAGCACCGCCAGAGGACACCTGTTTCTGAGACCTCTCCGAGCTCTCGGATCTTGACGAACTCATCTGGCTCCTGTCTTCTAACGACGACGAATCCCGAGCCCTGGAGCGCTTCTTCAGATGCGTATGCCAGTGGTTCTTGATTTCATTGTCGGTTCTCCCCGGTAGCTTCGCAGCTATCAGGGCCCACCTGCAGAGGACTTATTTAGACTCGTGTCTATTTATGTATGTATGTAGGTATGTATGTATTTAATTTACGTGTGGGGACGAGACGTTTAATTACTTGTTCCCATGTTTTGTGTGTAGCTCCATGATTAGATCCTCCTCCTCCCTGGAGTAGTTGCCGCGCTTCACGTTGGGGCGGAGGTAGTTCATCCATCTAAGCCGGCAACTCTTCCCGCACCTCTGTAGACCTGTACTTCACCAATATTTGAAAAATCGATCAAAGACTCGGACATGAAATCAAATCAATCAATCAATCAATCCATTAGTGTGTACGTACCAGCGAATTTGGGAAGCTCCCTCCAGTTCCAGTGGCCGTATCGAGCGATATAAGCTTCTAATTTAGCGTCTTCGTCAGGGCTCCAAGCGCCCTTCTTTATACCGTTCTTATCGAACGACGGCGTTCGAACCATTTCCTCTGTTTATGTGGAGTGTTTGGCGGGGGCGGAGGGAGCTGCTTGGTATATGTAGAAAAGGGAGAGTTTGTGTGGGTTGGGGTATTTATAGATGGAAGGGAGTTTAGGAAGGGTTATTAGATATACTCCGACAGGACCACGTACGAATCACAATGGTAATTTCTTAAAATTATTCATCTTATTTACTTTTATTTATTTTAATTTTCGCATTTTTCTGCACACTCTACCCTGTCGTTACTTATGAAGTCACATCGGCTTTGAATGTAGACCAATTAGGTTCTATAGATGGACCCTTGAGTGGGGATCTTTTACCCCATTGGTACACCACAAAACACCACAAAAAGATTTTTGCTAGAAAATAATATTAAAAAAATTATAAAAATTATCCATTTTGATAATTGGTATGCAAAAATACCTAGTTTTAAAAATAATTGCATCCACATTTTAAAATTTGCAAAAATACCTACCCCATTGGTGTGCTGATTTTGTGGTTTTTTAGGGTTGAGTTTCTGTCTGGTTTGTTAAACATAGAATTAGCTTTGTCAGCTATCTGTCATGCTAATTTTGCGGGGTTTTTTTAGGGGTTAGGTGTGCTGATTTTGCTTTTTTTAGGGTTGAGTTTCTGTTTGGTTTGTTCAAAAATAGGATTAGCTTTGTCAGTTGTCTGTAATGCTGATTTAGTGGGTATTTTTAGGGGTTTGGTGTGCTGAATTTGTGATTTTTTTATGGTTGAGTTTATGTTTGGTTTGTTTAAACATAGAATTAGCTTTGTCAGCTGTCTATCATGCTGATTTTGCAGTATTTTTTGGGGGTTTGATGTGCTGATTTTGTGTTTTTTTTAGGGTTGCGTTACTTTTTAAGGTACTTGATTTATTTTTTTTTGGTTTCTACATGCTGATTTTGGGTTTTTTTAGGGTTTTGGTGTGCTGATTTTGCGGGTTTTTCAGGGGGTTTGGTGTGCTGATTTTGTGGTTTTTTTAGGTTTGAGTTTTTATTTGGTTTGTTTAAACATAGGATTAGCTTTGTCAGCTGCCTATCATGCTGATTTTGTGGGTTTTTTTAGGGGTTTGGTGTGCTGATTTTGTGGTTTTTTTAATTGTGTTTTTTTTTTGGTTTGTTTAAACATAGGATTGGCTTTATCAGTTGTATGTGATGCTGATTTTGCGGGTGTTTTAGGGGTTCGGTGTGCTGATTTTGTGGTTTTTTTAGTGTTGAGTTCGTGTTTAAGGTATTTGATTTTTTTTTTTGGTTTCTACAGGCTGATTTGGGGGGGGGGGGTTAGGGTTTTGATGTGCTGATTTTGCCGGTTTTTCAGGGGGTTTGGTGTGCTGGTTTTGTGGGTTTTTTTAGAGTTGAGTTTCTGCTTGGTTTGTTTAAACATAGGATTAGCTTTGTTAGTTTTCAGTCAGGCTGATTTTGCGGGGTTTTTTTGGGGTTTAGTTTGCTGATTTTGTGGTTTTTTTAGGGTTGAGTTTCTGTTTGTTTTGTTTAAACATAGGATTAGCTTTGTCAGCTGTCAACAATACTTATTTTGCGGGTTTTTTAGGGATTTAGTTTGCTAATTTTGTGGTTTAAACATAGGATTAGCTTTGTCAGCTTACTGTCATACTTTGTCAACTATTTGATTTTTGGGGGTTTTTAGTTGTTTGGTGTGTTGAATTAGATCGATGTCGTCAAGTTATTATTTTTCATTTTTGTTGGATTATCTAGAGGAGGTAAGGGTGCTGATTTTTTGTGTCTTGCTTGCAATATGTTGTTGGTTGGAGTTAAGGGGGCTGATTTGGCTTGCATTTGGAGGAAGTAAGGGTGCTGGTTTTTTGTATCTTGTTTGCAATATGTTGATGGTTGGAGTTAAGGATGCTGATTTGACTTGCATTTGAGGATGTAAGGGTGACGATTTTTTGCTTGTAGCCTTTGACTGCATAAGATATATATCTTGATATTAGTTTAGTTTAATCGCAAGACTGAATTGGAAGGCTTGTTTGGAATCGGACCAGGAACAGACCGGAATTTACGGTCTTGGGTCAGACTGGAAATATAACGGTCCAGTCCACGGTCCATGACCGGGATCGGACTGGAAATTCCGGTCCAAGACCGGTTGGACCGAAATGTGTGTGCATATATGTGTCTATATATGCGTATTTTTTAAAATAAAATTAAAGTGATCAAATAAAAAAATATTATAAATTATTTTTTATTCATGTATTAGTAAGTTTATAATTTAATTAAGCCTATTTTCACATTTAATAAATAACTTTAAAATATATTATAATTTATTTTTTAATTTATTTAATTATTTTTAGTCCATTACGGTCCCGGTCCGATCCACAGTCCAAGGTTTTCAAATTTTTGGTCCACCGGTCTTGGACCGGACTGGAATTTTCGGTACGATCTAATCCGATCCAGACCGGTTGTCCAGCACTATATGAGCCACTAGAAATTAATTTGATGTACTTAAATACATTTTTAAAAAAAAAAAAATCAGTCGTTGTTGCTTCCAAGTTCTAATGTGCTGAAGTTCTAATTGTTGAATGCCTCTTGTCAACATAAAAATCAGCTGCTGTTGTCAACATAAAACTTACGAATGTCATCTTACTGTCATAGTTAGAAGCAGACAACAGTACAGGGTTAACCGATAAATATTTAACTAATAAATCTTGTATGACGGATATTTAATTAATTATGACTTATTATATGTACATTTATTTTTTATCCTTGACAATATGCCCGGCACCATGCACTCTCATGCACAAATATATGAACAACAATTTTTAACATAAAATTTAACAGATAAAAATAACGTAATTCAAGGGCTAATCTATGATGAGATTATTCGAAAACACCCCTTAAAAAATATTTATAATTTTTTTTATAGAAAAACAAATAGCAGATGAAGCAGCAAAGAAAATCGGGAATGTAGTTGTCTTGAACAATTCGTTATTATTAGTATTCAATAGAAGTGAAGGCATCTTAGGGGAAAAAAAAAGGTTATGTACTACGTAGTATCGAGCCTTGACCCATGTTGCTTCTTTAAAGTGAAGACATGATAAAAAAAAAAAAAAAAAAAAAAAACAGAGAGAAGAAAATATTGAATTTATAAAAGAATTTTGTACATTCCTTTAGAATTAGCATTATAATTTACTATAAAAGGAATTTAACAATAATAGAATTATTTTAAGGAAAAACGTCAAAAAATAATTCTCCCTCTATTAATTAAAACTTGTCATTTATTAATAGGGTGATTACTAGGATGTCGAAATTTTTGGGCTTTATTAGGAAAATGTCCACCAAGTGCTCCAAATTAGCAAAATGTCCACCGCCCCCTGAACCCCTATGCCCCCCATGTGTGCCCCCTGTGCCCCTCTCCTGTTTCATCAGTTATTTTTTTTTTGTTTTTTTTTTCGCGTTGTTGAAACGGAGTTGCTGAAACTCCGGTTTCAGCACGTACATTTGGTTTCAGCAACCCCTATTTCAGGGTTTTTTTTTACCGCGTTGCTGAAACGGAGTTGCGCGCTGAAACAGGCATTCGGTTTCAGCTACCCATGTTTCAATGGTTTTTTTTTACCGCGTTGCTGAAACAGGGTTTTCAGCACATTCGGTTTCAGCAACCCTTGTTTAAACCTTGTTTTGTTGATGCTGAAACCCCGGTTTCATCAACTTTGTTGATGCTGAAATTGTTGCTAAAACCGGAGTTGTTTTTTTTCCCGCGTCACCACTTCGACACCGGAGTTGCTGAAACTGGATTGCTTTTTTTTTTCCGCGTCAGCCCTTCGACATCGGGGTTGCTAAAACCGGATTTGCTGAAATCGTGTTACGGGATATAAAATTTAGCCTATGCGGGATTCGAACCCACGTATTTGCGTATAAGCACATCGCTCTACCATTGATCTAAGAGGCTTTTAAAGGAGATTTAAAGCAAGGAACTTCAAAATTCATTGCAGTTCGTATTTCAGCAATTGCTGAAACTACAGTCCACATTTCAGCAATTGCTAAACTTGCCAATATTCAAACTGGATATAAGCTATTAGAATGTGTCTCGACATAAACAAATAGTAAATATCTAAAGATTTCATTTTTTTTAAAGCATTTCATACTTCTATACTAAAACAAACCGGATATAGATCCAAAGGAGAAATATAGGGTTAGGTGGCACCCACGGTAAAAACATATATATGTCCCACGGGATATGCAGGGAATAGAGAGCCATGTGAATCTCTATAGCAAGGGCTAGGAGAGAGTACACATATATAACTCATAATATAGCCACAAAAAGCAATTAGCTAGCTATACTGGTTTCAGCATATGGCACACGGTGAATTCATCGACGATGAGAATGTGATACTGCTTATATGACAGAATCACTAGTTTAAGAAAGGCTTTTTACCTATACTGGTTTCGATCGGAGAAATGCTTGGAGTGATGAAACCGCATCGAAATTGTACCGGAAATCATCACGAAAATAGCATTGATTGATGAAACTGTAGTTGCTCGGATTCGAATTTTGATTTAAAAGGCAGATTTGTTTTGAAGCTTACTTCTCTTAGAAGAGTTTATGGAGATCGATCTCGGCGGCGGATACTCCTCGATTTCTACTCCCGACGGCATCACTCCGAATCTCCTAAACAGAGCCTCCAAATCACACACCCTAGCGAAAGTGAAATCTACTACATACAGAATCAAAAAGAATGTGG
This sequence comes from Persicaria maculosa, assembly GCA_963922045.1. Lineage (NCBI taxonomy): Eukaryota > Viridiplantae > Streptophyta > Magnoliopsida > Caryophyllales > Polygonaceae > Persicaria > Persicaria maculosa. The sequence goes on from OY998252.1 coordinate 13,445,186, forward strand.
AAGAGGAAGAAAAAAATTAAAAAATTGAATTGGAGAGCGAACGGAGGATTGAATGTGAATTGGAGAGCGAATTGGAGAGAGGAAGCTCGAGGACAGAGGTGCAGACCTGGCCGGCTTTCCCAAGGAAACTTGCTGAAACAGCGCTTCATCGAAGATCTCAGATCTCTCTCTCTCTCTTGTTCTTTCAGATCGCTCTCTCGCTCTCTTCGATTCCAGCCGGATCTTCTTGAGGTGAGAGGCGGCAACTAAGAGGAAGATGGAGGCGGCATCCTCTTTGCCTCGGATCTTCATCGCCATTGTCTTCATCGACTCGGAGGTGACAACCAGGAGGAAGATGGAGGTGGCAACCAAGGTGAGAGGCGGCTCTGCGCTTGGTGGATTTGGGAGGACGGAGATCGCGAAGAGCGAGAACCGTTCCGGATCTCTTCGTCTTTGATGGAGGGGCACAGAAAAAAGAAGTGGCCTTTAATCTAATATCTAGAGGTCCGTGGACATTTGTTAAATTTGAGCCCAAAAAGTGGCCTGTTGGCCTAATTTTCTCTTTATTAATTATGCATAATTTTTTAGAATGATAAAAACTATATAAAATATTAACTTTTTTTACATTTGTTTTCATAAATTCATACTTAATAGTAATAGGTATGAAATTATTTAAAAAATATTAAAAATTTAATATTTTATATAGTTTTTAACACCTTAAAAAACGTGCATTAATAGTAAAACGTCAAATTTTAATTAACGGGAGGAGTACTAACTATCAACCATGAACCAATATGGATATGAGCTTTAAAAATACAAAAAATAATACGAACTATTTCAACATTGAACTAATTTTGATACAAATTAAAAAAATCCGTTCAATCGTCCTCCAAACTTTTGACGTGGCAATTGAACGTTCGAAAATTTAATAACATTGCATCACAATGTTAAGCATTCAAAGCATTTTTTTGTTTTAAAAAAATTGAAAAAAAAATTGAGTGCAAATTAGACGAGTAAATTAACCTTAGAATCTAGTTCGTAATGATAAATAGTTTTTATTTTCAAATATTATATTTATGTATTTAATAATATTGTGCCATGTCATTTGAACGTTTAGTTAACATGTCGAAAAATTGTCTTGAATTTTCCTATATCAAAATTGGTTTAATGTGAAACAATTCATATTATTTTTGGTAGTTTTTAAAAGTTCGTAATAATGTTGGTCCATGGCTGATAGTTTGTTTTTTTTTTTTTTGTCATTTTCCCTTATTTTAATTGTTCTTTACAATTAATCGAATTAACGAGAGAGTAAAATTTAGGATTCAAGGCTTTTGCTCCCATATCTGCAAAATAATACTCCATCTATCTCTTAATAATAATTTGAGTAAATTACACATAACCACCCGTAAATTATAGTACTTTTCACATAACCACCCATAAAAACCTAAATTACAATAAACCACCCATAAATTTGACTTGTTTTCATAAGACCACCCACACATTAAATCTCTATTTATTTTGTTTAAAATGACTAAAATATCCCTAATTCAAGCTTATTTGTTTGTACTTTGTAAAGGAAAGATGTTGCATGTATATAAGTGTTTGGATTCCAATGGTATTATATTTATAATGCAAAATAGACAAGGTCTTCTTTGGTAAATAAAAAATTTAAGGTACATTACGGGTGTGTTTGGATTTCCTAATTTATTAATTATATATAATGTAATAGTTTTATCCCAGTGTATCCGATTATTTGGTTAAATTACTATTTTACTTCAATTTTTATGAGATTTTTAGTTATACAACCAATTGCTCACATAAACCGAGGTAAATAATTGAATTATAATTAAATGGAATTCAAACCCACCCTAAAAACTCCAACCAATATATATCTAAATTTGATTTGCAATGTGAAGAGTCGAGACTTGCAAGAACTCCTAATAGTCTCCTCTCATTCAAATGTTGAATAAGATAGATATAAGCTCTAAAATAAAACAAGATTATTGCTTTAAAAGAAGGGTAAATTAGCTCATATCTTAAATTACAAATCTTATCATTTAAAAAAGAAGCTAAGCTTATACATATCATTTGACAAATTAGCCGAACATGAATAATTTTATTATAATTTATCCTTTTTTAAATGGGTAAAAGTAAAACCAGATTATTTAACAAATGGGAAGTCTTATGAAAATAAATCATTGCATTAATTAAATACAAATAAACTTAAACAAATCATTTCATTAAATACAAATAAGCTTGAATTAAGGATATTTTAATTTTTTAAACAAAACAAATAGAGATTTAATGGGTGGGTGGTCTTATGAAAAGATAACTAATTTATGGACGGTTTACTGTAATTTCAGTTTTTATGGGTGGTTATGTGAAAAGAACCATAATTTACGGGTGGTTATGTGTAATTTACTCTAATAATTTAAGTCATTTTAGGTATTTGCACACTTATTAAGGTGTATTAAAGTCATACATTTATTTTTTTTTTAAAAAAGTTTGAATTATTGATTGGATGATAAAATTTTAAGAATAATTATTTTTTCATTGGGAAGGAAAATTGTGCATTGAAAATTAAAATATGGTATAGTTAGTGGGATTTAAATATTTTATAATTTTAAATGACATGTATTTTGACATATACAATTAAAGTAGTTTAAAATGACTTAATTTTTGAAACGTTGAAATATAGTTAGTGGGATTAAAATATTTTATAATTTTAAAATGACTTAATTTTTGTAATCTAAGGGGGTGTGTGTGTATATATATATATAATTGGGCTTTGCTTTAGGCGATATCCCTTGGTCCTTAAATAGAATGAGCTGGGCAACATAAGGGCCGGCTCTAATCCTTATTTTTTCCACCACAAAATCACATGGTTTGTGAGAATTTGTGAGTCCAAGTCAAATTGGAGGTCGTTGTCTGGCTGATGAGATCATGTCCTTAACTATATTTACTCCTATGTGTAAACTTGTTCCTTGAATTATTGACTAAAAGAGCCGATTCCGAATAGCTTATTTGATCTGATGTAGGTTTATCGTGGTTGATGCGATCTATCGTTTGAAACTCGATCGACGTTGACTGTTTTGGCTCTCTTTTAATTTGGATGGATCTTGTACCGATTAATTTGGGATGTATATTAGTATATCACAACTTAAACTGAGCTGGAAGGAGCCTAACCTGCAATACCCTGGAGAGACAAATGTAATGCATATAAAGTCATACTCTCTCCGTTAATTAAAACTTAACGTTTTATTATTCACGCACGTTTTTTTAGGTGTTAAAAACTATATAAAATATTAAATTTTTTAATAATATTTTTAAACAATTTCATACTTATTAGTATTAATTTTGAATTCATAAAAACAAATTTTAAAAAAAGATAATATTTTATATAGTTTTTATCATTATAAAAAAGCGTGCATGGATAGTAAACGACGTGTTTTAATTAACAGAGGGAGTATATGTTACGTTATCCCGACCAAGCCTTTAATTACCGATATTGGCAAGCCCGTGCCTTGCGAGTGTGCAGATGGTTCAACCGAACAGGACCCTGAAAATTTTAGGGTCCAACCTCAATATCATTTATATTTGATATACAATATATAATAAAGGTCTTTCAAAAGATTTCAATTGTTCAATGTATATAATAAAGCTCGTGTTCAAATCCCATTACACTCCAATTTCCCCTTTCCAAGAGTCTTTTAATGCTGAGTTTTTCAAAAAAAAAAATTTAAAAGAAAAAATATTTAATTATTGTTGTTTGTTTATTTGAGTTTCAAGCATTTCACCCTTTTTAAAAAAACTCACAAACTTGGAATAAGAGCAGCTTTGCCAAGCTGTGCGGTGACCTTGCTCTTCAGACACCGGGGATCTGGCTGCGCTGGTGCAACACCAACCATCTTCGTGGTGGTCCAGTATGGGAAACTAGGCTAAGGTTTGCTGACACATGGCTTTGGAGATCCATATTAAGGGTCAAAGAGGAGATCAGAAGCGCTGTCACCACCTTAGACAGCAATCGACAACCATGCACTTGACTCGATCCTTAATGACAATGGAAGAATCTCATACTCGAAGCTCTATGATATGATGAGACCGAGGGGACATGAGGTGGACTGGGGTGGCCTGATATGGGGTGAGTTCCAATGCAAGAAATGGCCGTTTGTGACGTGGCTTGCAATGAAGAAACGCCTGCAAACAGGACACATAACTAAGCATTGGATGGGGGCTGATTTTGCTACTTGCCCGCTATACCGTGGTGCTGAGGAAACCATAGACCATCTTTGGTTTGAATATAATGCTAACCGATTGAAGTTGTCCAACAGAGGGTGCTTGAGTGGAGCGGCATCTCTTGCCGGTTTGGGACCATCTCCGAATGGCTCACATGGTTTACTATGGAACCCGAGAGGATCCGTAGTAAGCGAATATATCAATCCAAACTTCTAAGCTTTCAATCGTTAATTTATTTTACTTGGCTTGCTCATAACAACCTTGTATTTAGCTAGGAACCTTTTGATGTTACTAGTTGTGCAAATCTTATCATAGCTAGTTGTCGATCCCGATTATCCATAAAGTGGAAGTGCACTCCTGGGTAGCCGGGATCGATGGTAGTAGAGTGGTGGGAGGTGGTAGAGTGGTGGGAGTAGATATCGATTAGATGGAGAAACTAGTAGGTTTTTGAGAGTTTGGTAGGCTGAGATAGTTGAGGTATAGAGGAGATATTTTTTGGTATAGTGTTGTTCCCTTCTTACGTAAGACCCGTTTGTTTGGTCTTACACTTTTGTACATCTTGGTTTTAACACCAGAGCTATTTATTTACCATTTAAAAAAAACTCACAAAAAAATCATCATTATATAAATTAGTTCACTATTACTATTTTTAAAATTGTGATAGGAAAATACAAAATATAGAATTTACAATATTTTATGCAAAAAAATCAAAAATTAAAAAGCTACCATCTTATTCCTAAATGTTACAACATATTTTTTCTAATACATTTATATAAAATTAATTTACCAATAATATAAATCGAGCCTAATTTTTTAACACAGGGCCCCCAAAAAAATTGGCACGGCCTTGTCAATACGTTAAAGTCAGCTGGATTCGGTAGGGTCAAGATTGACAGACTGGAGGGAGGTCGTGTGCATACCCATGTACAGAACCATGTACAAAAGACATAAACAACACATAAACCTAATGGGGTGTAGAATGTATATTATTAAATAATTTATTGTCGTAATTTATAAAAAGTTGTCATAAAATACAATCTCTCTATATATAATTTAGCTAATTGATAAAAATATAAATTAAAATCATTTCATAACCATAATTACCAAAATTATTAATATATAGATAGTAAATATTTGATAGGTGTTACAATATTTTATTTATATACTGTATATATAAATTATTTTTTGATGGAAAGAATTATTTATATCAAAAGTAATAATTCGAACTCAGACATACCTAATGTTTAAGAGACCGACAGAAAAATTTAATTATTATTAGTTTAATTATCACATTCTAATTCATTATTTTTTGTGTGAGCGCGCAAAACCGGATTTTTGCTGTCTTATGTTGTTGATGAGGTGCGTTATCTAACCTTGGTAATCTATATAAACTCTTAATTTAGAAGAGTTTATGCTGAGGTGTCAACATTAGAGAGATTTTAGGGGTTCTGACCAATTATAATTTTCTTTTTTTCTCTTTAATCCTTTTTTTAATTCTTTTTTTTTCTTTTTCTTTTAATTCTCTATTTTTTCTTTAATCTTACTAACTATCTATATCTATCTATATCTATATAAACTCTTAATTTAGAAGAGTTTATGATGAGGTGTCAACATTAGAGAGATTTTAGGGATTCTGACCAATTATAATTTTCTTTTTTTCTCTTTAATCCTTTTTTTTAATTCTTTTTTTTCTTTTTCTTTTAATTCTCTATTTTTTCTTTAATCTTACTAACTATTGGGCTTAACTCAAAACATTGAATTCAATCTAATATAACTATTTGGCTTAACTCAAATTCATTTACTAACTATCTATATCTATATACTATTGGGCCTAACTAAAACATTTATCTCACATGTCCTCTCCATGTTTAAAGTTATTTGTGGAAATATTATTTACATAATATCATTTTATTATGGTACCTATATTTTCTAATATTATATTTTTTGAAAAATATTCTAATATAAATTACCCAACATTATTTGATGTTACATTTTTTTAACCAATGAGATTAATTCAAAACTTTTATCTTTCACTATTTATTAATTATTTTTCTCTTTATCTCTTTAACCCAAGTGTATTTTTTTCTATTATTTTTAACACATTTACTAATCAATGGGTTTAATTAGAAATATTAAATTAAATCTAATGTCTATGATTTATCTATACCTAAATATTATTTATAAAAAAATCGCGTCATGGCGCGGGGATCGTACTAGTTTGTATAAAAGTTAAATATTATATACGTCAGATAGATTAATATTCCTACTTGTACCTTGAACTGTTTCTGGGATTGAATTGAATTTGAGCTTTATATATACAACATGACATGTTATGCATATGTGTGCTTAATTACATATATGCATCTGCGACTTTTAAATCGAACTTTGCCTTCTTTCCTTCTATTCATCTTTTTTTTAGTACGAATTGGCTAGGATATATTTTTGGAACACATATGATTACTGTCACGATTTGAAAGATTGAATTAGACGCAATGTGTCGATAATCACAATCTCAATCTCGCATAGACATTTTCAGAGATCAGTGATGACGTTAATGACAAGTATCCACCTATACTCACATAGTCGCATATATGTATCACAAAATTATATGGTGCTTAGATATATAACAAAATAATTTTTATGAAAAATTTATCTTAATAAAATTCTAAAAATTATATTCATATTCTAAAGACCTACATTTATATGTTTATAAATTTTTATCTTGAAAAATCACGTTTACAATTTTTTTTTATATATAAAAAATAGTGTTCAGATAATGGTCTTTTAAGTTATAAACATTAAAATATAAGTGTTTAGAACATGAACGTTATTTTTTTTTAAAGATAAATAATTTTTTTAAGCAAAGTAATTTTATGGTGCATTAGTGAAGTATGAAGATGGTAGCATATATGGTGCATTAGTTGGCTAGTTGGCTCTGTCAACAGTCAAATTTTTTCCGGTTCAAAAAAAAAATGGTGCATTAGTGGAGTATAGAGGGTTTAGGTAAATATTTGGCCATGTGGCATTAATCAAATCCAAAAATCAAGAACCTAAACCTAGCAAACTAATAACATCATATATATGCTCCCATCTCCATATCAACACTAAACACTACCATCAACAACTATCATCATCACATAATCAACATCAACAACATTGTTTCTTCCTTAAACTAAGACTTTGTTTTGGATGACATAAACACATACTCCCTCCGTTCTCTTTTAATTGACTTTTTACTATTCATACATGTTTTTTAATATGATAAACTATATAAAATATTTTTTAATATTCTCTTGCTTTTGATTGCTTTGTGCTTAAGTACGGGTTTTGCTCATGGGACGAGAGTGGTAGAAGACATGACGTATTTGCATCCTCGATTTCAGACCTGGTTTTGCCAAACTGGTTTTTTCAGATAAAATTTATATTTAGTTTGATTTACACTTATTTATGTTCTTTTATGAGATTTTGATTAGTTGAAATAGAACAGGTACGAGTGCGAAAGCACAAAATCATGTTGGATTTTATTGATCGTTTTGAGGGTTTGAAACCCCCCTTTCCCTTGAATTATATCATTTAATCCTTAAGATTTCAATAGGGTTATACCTTGAAGAATATAAATAAGCAACACGTACTTAGATTGCAAGATCTGGCAGAGGGATAACTCTTTCCTCTAAATGTAACTCGGATTTTATAATCTGTGCTGTTACATCTTGGATCTGGTGCCGCTGTCGATGCTTTCACTCCATCTTTAATATGTAGATCTAGTCCGCTCGTGGCTATATCTGTGGATCTCTACCACTTCCTTAACCCTCTTAACCACAAACCTCCAAAAAGTTCTCTAGAGTATAAACTTTCATACAAAAATTATCCCAAATTTTCATCACACATTCTCAAACTTTTTCATGCAACTTTCAATTCTCTGGTTGGCAGTCTGACTCCATTACCTATATTAGGATTTCGGTTATCCGTTGTGTGTTGATGGTCCTGCCCCGAAGGATGGGATTAAGAGCGGACTTTTATCAAAAGTGATACTAATCACTTAAGCTCTAATTCTAGACGAAATCCATGCTTCTTACTCAAGCTTTTAATATCTTCTAAGAATTTTATTAAAATGAGCAATTGCCCTTGCCTTTTTTTTGTTATCATCTTTACACAAAATTTGCAAGATCATAAGTTGCAATATGTGTTTTTATATGTTTACCCTTTTCTTAACTAAAAAAAATTAATCTGACAATCTACTTCATCTATGGTCCTCCTCAGGAGGTTGACAAACCAAACTTCTTGACATGTTTACAACAACATGTCTAAAACATGGACTGCCCATGTAAAATTCTAACAAAATTAAAAGATAACTACCACCTACAAGACATACCTTTATAAAAAACAAAATTCTCAATTGGTTCCCAAATATTAGAACAAAAAACCATGCATTTACATCATCAGATCACTGTCCAATTGTGACTGAATTAGACAACTTAGAACAATAGAAAGCTCAACCTTTTAAATTTGAAAAGATGTGGTGGGAAAGAGTTACAGAAACCCGGTGAAGGAAACATGGTGACCACAATATCCAGGATCCCAAATGTTTAATCTGATCAAGAAGACGCAAAACCTAAAAAGCAAAACAAAAGAATGGAATAAAAAAAACTTTTGAAAATATCTTCAAACAATTAATTAAAAGAAATAGATGAGCAATTGATAGCATGCATTCATATAGGTGCTATAGGACTTATTTAGCATAGTTTAGGTGCACTTATTGTCCATTTTCTTATGAATTTATGCATTTTATTATTATGGTTGCGGAGGCAGAACCTACAAAAAATTGTTATTAATTGCAGGCATTGAAAAGATGAGGTGAGAGGTGCATGAAGTGTAAGAGTGGAATCACCGGAGTCGACCAAGGAAACAAGGAGAAGAGTGGAAGAATGTTGTGAACAAGTGACCCGCGCCCGCGGACTATAAGCCGCGCCCGCGGTCAACACTGAGATGTGAAAGGGTTGACTACGTTCTGAGCCGCGCCCGCGGCCTCTGCCAGCGCCGAAACTCTAAATTGCCAAACTACTTGTCTTTAGTTAGGTTATTTTGTAACTCTTTTCGACGCCTATTTAAGGGGTTTTTAGGAGAAGTTTTAGAAACCGTTTTAGTTTTTGAAGAAACCCTAGAGGAGAGCTTTTGTGCTATGGCGAACTAAACTCCTCTTTCGGTTGATTGATTAGTTTGAAGCTTTCGATTTGATATTCCGTGAGATATTCTCTACTCTATTTACTTTTGAGTAATCTTTATCTTCCATTGTCATTGCTTATGATTGAGTGTGTGTTCTATTGGATTGGCCACCTAATATTACTTGAATTCAATCTATCGCTAGATCTATAGGGACGCTAGTTGAAGAACTTAGATTGTAGTAGCAACTTGTGATCATCTAGGGCTAGTTGACTTGGTTGATTGCATGAAGATAAAGATACAATTGGTTTATTGCTAGTTGCTTTATTTCAATTGTTCCTATTGAATTTCCTTGGTGTGCATTGCTATTGTTGAATTGAATCTGGATAGTTTCTAGGTTATTCATCAATAAGGGTGTTTAGAGTCTGGTTGACATATTCACTAATTGTAGGGAAGGAATTGAAAGTTATTGTCAAGGTACAATTGATTTTCACAATAGGTTGCTCAAGAATAATAGGTTTAGGGAATTTCAAGGATCGGAATCCAAATTAAAAGTGGATACTAATTAATCAAGCGTGTTTCTCACATATTGTTATCAATCACCATCATTGCATCATTTGCTTATTTTTGTGTTACTTTGCATACTTCCAAAACCCCCCTTTCATATCATTCTCATCTTAGCATACAATTGAGCATACGAATTGCACAAGTCTCTTTGGGTTCGACCTGTACTTGCCAAGCTATACTAGTTAGGTTAGTGCAGAACTATTTGATAGGATTTAACGACTGCGAAAATATCTCTATCAGCAACTCATAACATTGCAAACAAAAAGGCAGATAAACCAAACCCGAAATGAAATTAAAAAAAATAGAATAATCCATAAGAGAGAAAGCATCCTAAACTATCATAAACAATATTGGAGCCAAAGAGCAAAAACTAAACATTTGAAACTATCAGATACTAATTTTGGGTATTTCTATCGTGTTGCATATGGCAAAAGAAATAGAAAGAGAATCAATGAAATCCTAGATCTCGAAGGCGAACCAATGATTGGAGAACATACCGTTAAAAAAAATCAGAGAAAACTTTATCAACAGATTAAAAAAAGTAGAAATCAACGAGGACATACTAGATAATTACTTAAACATGATCAATATCAAGGTTAGTGATGATGACAACAATAATCCGATAAGACCCATCATGAAACAAGAAATAAAAATGCTATGTTTAATATTGGGAAAGACAAATCACTAGAACCAGATGGAATGACAACAGATCGAATTCAACCAAAAATACTAGGATATAGTTGGATAAAGGGTCATAAGAGCAATAAAGGGTTTTTTCCACTTCGGGAGAATCTTGAAGCAAATAAATCAAACTTTCATTACACTAATTCCAAAAATAGAAAGCCCAAGAACAACTAATGATTTCCAACCATTCAGTCTTTGCACAACTATTTACAAGACAATCACAAAAATTATTACGGACAGATTAAAACCAATTATCAAGAAACTAATACATTCACTACAAGGAACATTCGTATTCGAAAGTGCGATTCAAGACAATATCCTTATAGCCCATGAAATATTTCATACTTTTAAAAATAGAAAAGGGGATGGATGACAATAAAAATAGACATGGAAAAGACTTATGATACAGTAGAATGAACTTCTTATCTAAAGTCTAGAGAAAATTTGGATTTTGCCCAAATTTCCGAAACTGGGTTGAGCAATGTATCCAAATAGTCTCCTTTTTTTTTATCCTGGTTAATGAAGGAACAACAGAACCTTTTAGTCCGAAAAGAGGTCTTAGACAAGGAGACCCATTATCACCCCTTCTCTTTATAATAGGAGCGGAAATATTAGCAAGAAAGCTACAAGAAATGAGCAAGTTTTGTCTTGGTAGGAAGTCCATTTTGACAAACTTTCCATAAGAAAATTTTAATTTGGGATATGTTTATTTTCCATAACCAGGCATTCAGGTTGTCGATCTTGTTGTTGGTAGTTTTCTATAAGTAACTACATAGAAAAATATGTTATGAAGTAGATGTGTTTGTCTAACCACTAGATTTTTTGTTAAGGGAATACTTTGGACCTCATCAGTGATATTTGACGGGAGAGTTTCGTATTTTTTCCTAATCCCACTTTCCATTTTGTAAGTATGCACTGACCTTTGTGAGATGGTTTCCTCCGACTGGTGGTTGTATACTCTCAATCAATGGTGCATTCGATGCCCATCTATCATTTCATAACCTAATTGTGTTGACATCCGCAATGTTCCAAATTAGTCATTTTTCGAAAATTCGTATTACTCTGCTAAGTTTAATCAATTGCCAAGATGCCACACCCTTGTTTTCATATTCTAGTAGATTTGTGCTTTTAAGGTATTTAGCATTAATTATTCTGGACCGCACATTATCTGGTTGTGTTAATATTTTCCATAACAATTTCATCTAGAGAGCGTAACGTCCTTTGATTTTCTCAACCTGATCCCTCCTTTGTTCTTTGGTCTACAAATCTTGTCCCAACCAATGCAATGAGTGATTTATGGTTTAAGTCTTTATTAAAAAAACATTATATTAAGTTGATCCAACTATTGGTATATTTTTGCTAGTAACACAAAGCTCTACATGGTGTAGTTAGGCTTAGCTACACGGTTTGCTCTTATATCAAGATCGTTAGTCCTTCTTGTGATAGAGAATTGGGTCGCCATTTACTTAGTTAATCATAAGATTTGCAAACAACTTCCTCAAAGGTTAACCTATTCACTAGTCCATTAACAACAGGTGGTGACGGTCGGATTGATGTGTTATTGTTCCTAGTCCCAAATGCAAATAATAATCCTAACTTAGCTAACCAATAAATTAATATAGCGGACAAGTAGGAGTCGAATCCACATGGAGAACTAGATTCATGTATCAAATGTTGATTTAAAGTAAACAAGAACTATTGAGATGCGTAAATAAAGCAAATAAGTAAAAAAAGTAATGATTGCAAAGATGCTACCAATATGACGAAAGCGTTTCACCTGCAATTCTCAACAATGGTAGGGGTTAATGATCATTGGAATTATTTCATTGTTATTCTAATTCAATGCAATGCAATTGATGATTGAGTTATTCTGACTTTGGTTTAATTAGATCGATATCCTTCATAGGCTTACCAATCCCTTACACTATATGAGATCCTAACTGGATTCTTAAAAATACAACAACACAAAATCCAAAAGTACTTAGCAAATTGGCAGTATCAAACTTCCTATGCAATTAGTTTGTCAAAAGACACAAATCCTTCAACCCTAATCGCATATAAACCAATATTTAACCAATTGTCATTACCTTGCATAGCCAATTGATGCTTTCACGGAATCAATTACCTATTTCTTGCTACCATGGATTAACTATTCGTAAGAAATCATTAATCACTAACATGAATGCAAATTCTATCATGGTGATCAATCAAGAGAGAATATAAGCAAACAAGAATGACGAGAACAAAGATAATGAAATAACTAATGAATAACAATTGAAATCAAAACCTCACTATTCATCCAGCCATGTCTTTGAATCACATGCGAAACTATGAGTTTAGCAACTCAGTCTAACAAATTGAAATTGTTTGTAAATGTGTCTATGGATAATTGTGTTCTTCTCCAAATGGTTGTAAACTATGTCTAGTATAACCTAAAGATGTAGGTTAAAACCCTAGAAAGTAAAATAATAATAAACTAATAAGATAAATCCAGACGAATTCGGGTTTTGCTGATACTACGAAACCGATGGGCGCCGGTTAAATAGTGGCGGGCGTCGCTACTCTAGCTCCGCAATTTCTTCTTTTGTCTTCGAACTTATTCTCCTTAGCTCCCTTGATGATCTTCCCTTGCCTCTTTTAAGCTCAAAACCAGCATCTTCTAATCATCTGTAGTCTCTCATCAAGTTCGGATTATAAAACTGTAGAATAAATACAAAATAGCGTAGATTCCGAACTCAAATGCCCCAAAGGATAATAATGCGAATTAACCATAAAACATGCAAGAAACATATCTAAATGCATCTAAAACTATCTATAATGCATATCTAAAATATACATTATCAATAGGACCCCAGATATTGTTCTAAAGACCTTGTGTTTGGTATATGCAGAATTCCTTGTATTTCCGAGATTCTCTGTTGGGGTACACTAGTCGTAACCTGGAAATTTGATTTATGAAAGTTCATCTATTGGCTTGAAATCTAACAATATTCTCCAATTATTTGTTTGATATGATAGTGAGCATTTGCATTTCCTTTTAAAAATATCGATATATATATATATATATATATATATATATATATTATATCAGCAATATTGCTAGGAATAGTACTCGTGAACTTCATCGTGTGTACATGGGAAACCAATATTGCTATTGTGGCTGACATCTTCACTTTGTATTTTTCTGGAAGGCACTTCCTCTCTGAGGAGAATAAGAATGGTGATCAACGTTCTTCATGATGCAACCTCTTTGTTGGGTAGAAAAGATTAGTTGGACCATTATTAATGAGGATATAAAATAAGACAACTGAAACATCTACGATTCAACAAACAAATCTTCGGTGGAAACCAAATTGGTCGTGTATAGTTTATGCGAAGTTCCAATCAACCCGATCATAGGCCTTGTCCATATCCAACTTAATGGACATCTATCCTTTATTTCCTTTTCGATTACGAAAAGATTGAAAACCTCTATAGCTAATGAGGACATTGTCCTAAATTGCTTCGTCTTATACAAAAGCTCCTTGTAGTTGGTGTATTACCGATCACCGTCATTAAATTTTCAATCGTGATTTTGGAAATTATCTTATAGATCGTTGATCATAAAGTTATTGGTCTATAGTTGCATGTCATAGTAGGATTATCACATTTTGGCAGAAGTGCAATAAAAGTATGATTTATCTATTTAGCATTTTCCCTAAAATGAAGAAACTCTTTACTGCCTTAATGACGGAGAGCCCAACTACCTTCCAATAGTTCGTAATGTTGTTGTTATGTCGTCCAGCCTCGAGAATTTGTTCCTTCTTAAGTTGAATGTGACTATTTTAATTTCGTTATTTGTAACTAGTTTGATTAGTTCTTGATTTTCTTGTGTTGTAATCGCTCACCGGAGTTATAAGATTCAAATAATGTTGTAGTATGTTTGTACTGCAACCACTGCTCTAAAAAAACCCTTCAAGACCCGTCCAGAATTTCACCTAAACCCTTGAACTTGCCCCGCAGCCAAGGCTGTCAGGGTTGTCAAAATCCGCCTAGACAGCAAAGACCCGCCATGAACTCCGTTTAGACCCCGCCTATACCTTTGACCTTACCCTACCGCCAAGTACCCGCCAAACATTTTTTATAACATTGATTGCACTTCTCTTTCTTAAAATGTTTTTAAAAATTTGGGCTAATCTCCATTTGAATGTTGTCCTCTCCAACAATTGTAGTTCCTTCGACCAAGACAATATGTTTTATCATTTTCCTATTCTTCCTCTCTATTGCCACTCTACGAAAGTAGCCCGAGTTAATATTTGACAACTTGATATGCTTTACAATTGCTATTTGGTTTCAATATCTTATAGAATATAATTGAAAGATGATATTTTTTTTATTTACCAAGGTGATTTGTTTGCTTTCATTTGGTTCCATTGATTGAGGTCATAACTGAATATCTCAACAATGAAGAAAATCTTCAATTATGATATAGATGTGCATTTTTTTTAACTACTCGTTATTTTTTCAGTGAGTAGATTATTGTAGGGGTGGGTGCGGGACGGGACTGGGGTCATCCTACGTCATGTTCCCTGTAATTTTTGTTGCATGGGATTCACAACTTTTTCTTCAATCCCTCACGGACCTTATCCGGCCCCTCGCGGGACGGGTGGAGCTCTGTCCCTCAAATAAACATTATAAAAAATATAAAATTCTTATATATTTTGCGGTTTTCAAATGTGTAATATATGTAGATGACAAGGGGAAAAGTCGTCATTTTCCTTTTCAAAGTAAATTCAAACTCACAAACAAGTATAGTAGGTATGTAAGAAGTCGATCCCACGTACAAACAAGTATTTCATGCAATGTGTATTTATCAATTAGGAGAAAAGAGGTTTTTTTATGATAAAATAAGAAATAAACTATAAACAAGTTAATGATAAATAATATTAGAGATAATAGAGAAAAAAGCGGTTCTACCTACGAATTCGCAACGTTAGTTGGTTTACTCGATCGTTTAATCTCCTTGTAGTTATTTATTCCTTTTCGATTATTCTGATATTGTTTTGAATATATTGTTATTCCTAAAGGGCCTAACAATCCATTACACTTCTACAAAACCTAAATCGAAATATTTAACATAGAAATAACCCAAGGTCCCAATATACTTAGCATATAGACAACACCAATTTCCCTAAAGAAATGATATTTAGTCAATGTTTCAACTCCTTACACATTCAAGTCTCTTTTAGAGGATCTAAAAATAATATGTTTGCTACGAAGGATTTGATCGTCTCAAGGACAAATCAAACATTTAGCACAAAAAAGTTGAAGTAACCGTTAGAATAAACTATAATTCAAATCTCATGAGTCAACCAACTAAGTCTTGAATTATAGAAAAAAACCAAAAGATTTTAGTTACTCTTAACGGTTCCAAAATATCTAACTTAGTCCTCAATGCTTCCATGATTAAAACTGAACCTAAAGGTGTCTACAAGTAGGCCTAAATGTCAGACAAACCCTAGAACAAACGTGCTAAAATGATAAGAGATTGAATAAAAAGATAGATCTTTTGGGAGATACTTTTCGGATTCGGCGTCAACACTCACGGAAGGGTGTTGTTATTTCCACGGTGACAGCGGGCACTGCGCTTCCATCGACGGGCGTCGTGATTGCAGAAAGTTGATTTCCTCGTCTTCTCGTCTTAGCTCCTACCTTGTCTTGGCTGCTTCGGGGACACTTAACCTCTTTCTCAGCTCTTCTCCAACATCTCCTTGATTCTAGCACTCTAATCTTGCTCCACCTTTCAAGCTTATATCTACAATCCTACAAAATAACCCTAAAAGTGCGTAAATTTCGAACTCGACCACCGAATGACAAAGTATACAAACTACCAATTAAACATGCAATATTTTCACCGATATGAACCTAAATCTGCATGTAATGCTTATTAATAGATTTATGATCTTTTTTATATTTTATAATTTTTCTTATATATATACATACTTGGCATATTATACATATAATTACGCACATTTTGTGTGTGATATATATATATATATATATATATATATATATATATATATATATATATATATATATATATATATATATATATATAAAGAGAGAGAGAGAGGGAGAGGATAGATCATATGTACTCATGCCTTAACGTGTATCATGTGAACACATCTTGGCCATTGATTTAGGAGAATCGGAGGGCTAAGATTATTCCGTAATATTGATTAAATAAAAATAAAAAATGACAAAAAACATAAAGAAGCCACTACCGTGCGCGTGTAAATACACTCCCAAACCTACTCATACCCCACAATCGAAAAATCTGGACATCGAAGAAAGAGAAAGCGAAGGAGGGCGATTAGGCGAAATCCAAATTCCCCGACTAGGGTTCATCGCATCCAATCGATTTGGACGCCGACGCTTGGGACTCTGGGAGTGGAAATCGGATTCGCACCACCACTGGACATCAGAACCACCAGCACCGACCGGAAAAGCATCGATGTCCCTAAATTTGAAGGCGTTTTCAATTTCAACCAAAAGGAGAGAAAGAGAAGCGGAGGCGATCTGAGGGCGGCGAAAGGGCGATCGTGCCTGAACGGGGAGACGAGCTATTAGTCCGGCTACGGCGGCGATGATTTGAAGGCGGCTGTCGGAGGCGATTGCGAAGGCGGCCTGTATCAAAAACCGATGCATCTGTATGAATCCTTCCTTGAATTGTTCTTTTTGCTTTTTTCCCATATGATGATAGGAGGGACTGTTTGCTAGATGATAAGGAAAGATAAAGAGGATCGGGGATCGGGAGAAGGTGCATCCATGGTTGATTGCGAAGGAACGGGGCACTTCCATGGTCGATTGCGAAGGAGCGGTGACTGGGCACATCCATGGCAGGAACGGCGCGACCGATTCTTCCGTCCGATTGCGAAGGCAAGACGGCGATGGCGGCTGGTGAAGGCGGGATGGATGTGGTGGCGGCCGGTGAAGGTGGATCGGAGAGGTGCGACGCAGCGGCAATTCCCCTTTGATCGGTGAAGGTGTACTGGTTGGTCATTCCATTTCTTTCTCCAAAAAAAGTCAACTCCCCTTTTCAATTTATTTTAAATGGATTGATCTTCATTTCAATTGATTTTGGGTTATTCAATTGAAGTTTTGTATGTCATGATTTGATCGAATTTATGTCATCTTTACACCGATTATTTTGATTGTGGTGGTGGTGAATTTAAAGATTTCAATGATACTGTAATTTAGGTTTATTCGTTTGTATGTATAACTTTATTCGTACGTATATAGGATAATTTGGTGGGTTCTGTTTAGGGGTGAATTTATAGATGTCAATAATCAAGGAATAATATCGAATAATCAAGTGATACTATTGAATAATAAAGCGATATCATCGAATAATACATCGATACCATCAAATAACCGATCGAT
Organism: Persicaria maculosa; assembly: GCA_963922045.1. Classification (NCBI taxonomy): domain Eukaryota; kingdom Viridiplantae; phylum Streptophyta; class Magnoliopsida; order Caryophyllales; family Polygonaceae; genus Persicaria; species Persicaria maculosa. The sequence continues at coordinate 13,463,234 of OY998252.1, forward strand.
ACCATCGAATAATCAATCGATATCATCGAATAATCAAGCGATAATCACTCATATACGAGTGAATAATCATCTATATATCACCGAATAATCATTCATAGACCATCGAATAATCAATTGTTACTATCGAATAATCCTGATATACCTTCGCACAATTCGTCGATACGATCGAATAATCCAGATATATCATCGAATAATTTAAAGAGAGTGCACTACACACGCTCCCAATCCAGCAAGTGGGCAAAAAAAAGATGTAGGCCCCACTAATTTTTAATTAAAAAAAACTAAAATTGCCTATTAATCTCATCCATCCATTTCATTCAATCAATGGCCCAGATGTGTTCACATGATACACAATAAGACTTGAGTACACTAGAACCAACCTCTCTCTCTCTCTCTCTCTCTCTCTCTCTCTCTCTCTCTCTCTCTCTCTCTCTCTCTCTCTCTCTCTATATATATATATATATATATATATATATATATATATATATATATATATATATATATATATATCATTCGTTGGTGTCAAGCGATCAAATGGCTGAGAGGTTGGATCCCGTGTAAGCAACCCGTAGTCCCGTACGGTGTAATTTGTGAGTAGATAAATTATTCGTTGGTGTCAAGCAATTATTCCGGTATACAAATGTAATTATTCGTATGTAACAAATCATTATTCATATGTATGTACATATGAATAATCAATTTGTACCTACGAATAATGTCATTGTTCACAAGTTACTTTTAATCTCAGCCATTTGATCTTCTTAATGCAACATTTCAGATTTATTCACTAATTACACGGTAGGACTTGCTTACATATGATCTATTATTGAGAGACTTGCATCATAGGCAATTAGTTAGTAAAGCCGGTTTTAGCTAGCTTAATTCACTGTGGTTTTAAATACTCTTTTGTCCTTATTCTCTTTTATTTTCTGCATCCAATAACGCCATCTGTGGGCCAATCTGTAAGGGTATAAACACCCTGATTTCTGTTATTTTGGGACAAGAGCGAGAGTTGTATTTGCAGCTTGGCTGCCAAGGGGAAAACCATAAGTAGAAATGTTTCAATCATCATCTATGATCTCCCTTATGTTTCTTTGCTAAGTTAGATACTGTTTTCTTAAGCATCTGGCTTGTGTAAAGTCATATTTGTTATCAAAATTTCTCACATGATCAAGCTTCCACACAGTCACCTTGGAGGTAATACATGCAGCTGGAGAAGCTCATCAATCGGTTTTGAATGAGGTGGAGTTTCCACCTTTGAGAAGGTCTGGAAGGCAAGTGAATAGGCCAAATAGATTTAATGACTATGTATGTAATGTTGTGAGAGAAAGACAGTCAACTGCTTTTCTTGCTAGAGTGTTGGGAAGCTTGGATCAGTATGATGCAGAGTTTGTTGTTTCATTTTCCAATATGGTCAGTATCCCAGAGTTTGGATCTTACAGGGAAGCAGCAAAGAATTCTCTTTGGCAAGAAGCTATGAGCAAAGAATTAGTTGCTCTTGAACAGAATTAAACCTGGCCTCTCACACCTTTGCCTCCTGGACATAAGCCTATAGGATGCAGATGGGTTTATAAGATCAAATATAAACCCGATGGATCAGTGGAGAGATATAAAGCTAGGCTAGTTGCAAAGGGTTATACCCAGATTGAAGGAAAAGACTATAAAGATACTTTCTCACCAGTTGCAAAGCTACCAACTCTGAGACTTGTTTTCTCTCTAGCTGCTAAGAGAGATTGGGAAGTGCGTCAACTTGACATTAATAATGCCTTTTTGCATGGAGAGTTGGAAGAGGAGGTTTTATATGACACCTCCAGAGGGATATGAAACACAACCAGGGATTGTTTGTAGACTTTAAAAGTCATTGTATGGTGTTAAGCAGGATTCAAGGCAGTGGAATACAGAGTTAACTCAATTCCTCATTAGGTTGGGTTTCAAGCAATCAAAGTATGATTACAGTTTGTTTATCAAACCTGTTAACAGGGGTCAAGTGATAGCCCTTGTGTATGTAGATGACTTACTTCTTACAAGAGATGACATGAATGTCATCAAGTCGGTGAAGAATGCCTTACATCAGGCTTATACTATCAAGGACCTTGGGCCAGCAAGGTATTTCCTTGGTCTTGAGGTTACTAGATCAGATTCTGGAATTTCTTTACATTAAAGAAAGTATATACTGGATATTATAGATGATTGTGGCATGACTGACTGTAAAGTCAGTGGTTTACCAATTATTCGTGGTCTCAAATTGTTGATCATTGAGTACTGGTGTGCCATTGAAAGAGCCAGAGCAGTATAGAAGATTAATTAGGAGACTCATGTTCTTGAATTTGACAAGGCATGATCTCTCATATGCCATCCAACATCTGAGTCAGTTTATGAGTGATATATCAAAGGGAGCCTCACATGGGAGTTGCATTGCACATTGTGAGATATCTAGTAGGGACAGTTGGAATTGGTCTTCTGCTTGCTAAGGATGCAGATTACAACATCACAGGGTACTGTGATGATGATTGGGGAGCCTGTGTTTACAATACAAGGTCATTGACAAGATTCTATGTTTTCTTTGGAAAATCGTTGATATCTTGGAAGACAAAGAAGCAAATGATTGTATCAAAGTCTTCAGCTGAATCAGAATACAGAAGTATGTCTACAACTGCTAGTGAATTGGTGTGGTTAGCAGGGCTCTCTCATGATCTGTGTGTGTCTCCAATATTGCCTATACCCCTGCGTTGTGTTAGTAAGGCAGCAATCTACATAGTTGCTAATCCTGTGTTTCATGAACGAACGAAACACATCAAAGTTGACTGTCACTTTATTATAGAGAAAGTGTTGGAAGGTTTTATCTGTACTCCTCACATCCGGACTAAACTTCAAGTTCCTGACATGATGACCAAGCCGTTGGGAAAGGAGCAATGCAAGAGTTTCTTTTCCAAGTTGGGTCTTGTGGATTTCTCCCCAAGTCCAACTTGAGGATGGGGTATTGAGAGACTTGCATCATAGGCAATTAGTTAGTTAAGTTGGTTTTAGCTAGCTTAATTCACTATGGTTTTAAATACTGGTTTGTCCTTATTCTCTTTTATTTCCTCCATCCAATAAGGCCATCTATGGGCCAATCTGTAAGGGTATAAATACCTTGATTTCTGTTATTTTGGGACAAGCTAGAGAGAGAGTCGTATTTGCAGGTTGCCTGCAAAGGGGAAAACCCTAAGTAGAAATGCTTCAATCATCATCTATGATCTCCCTTATGTTTCTTTGCTAAGTTTGATACTGTTTTTTTAAGGATCTGGCTTGTGTAAAGCCATATTTGTTATCAAAATTTCTCTTTTACATCTATCCCATTATTCATATATATATATATATATATATATATATATATATATATATATATATATATATATATATATATATATATATATATATATATATAAACACATATATATAAACACACACATATAAAATACCATCCCGTATAATTTTTGCGAGACAAAATTCCTTTTTCTCAAATCTCACCGGAATTAGAACATAACCGAGACGGGATCGGGATAGGACTGACGGGATTTGTGCACACCCCCTATATTTGCATAAATACTCATTGCCCCATGTTCTTAATGATGGATGATGCAATAATAGAGTGACGTAAGAAGGCGGGGGCCCTGGCATTCATCAAGCTGATTCATTTGCTTGACCATAGGTGTTCCGGTGACCGGCTATTTTTGGCCGGTGGAATGGAGGTGGGGTCTACTTTGGTTGACTAATTGCACGTGTAATGGTGAGTCCTTCATTTCATTCAGTCAAGCCATCGTTTAGGACCACAACTTTTGCATAGCCAATAAGCCAAATGGCATCGATCACGGATTATAATCAAAGTATATATGTTTTAAAAACGAAAAATACTTGGATTATCAAGGATAAGCTTGCCACCTAATGATTAGGCGAAACTAATTAAAATAACCCGACCTTTAAGTGTGTGTTAAAAATATATCTCAACCTTTAAAATGTAAGATAAATATCCCGACCTTTAAGGATATATTAAAAATATATCCCTACCTTTCAAATGTAAGATAAATATATCAACCTTTATAAGTGATGTTCAAATAATATATAAAATAATTCTCTACCAAAAAACACTAACATGACATACATATGTGGCAAACTAAATTAATAAAACATAAAATTTTAAAAAAATATATCAAAAATTAATAGAAGGGTTTAAGAAAACAAGTTTTTTCATTTATTATTTAAAAAAAATTCAAGACACTTTAATAATATTTCAATTTTCCATATTATTCTTCTTTGTTCAATTGTCCCATTTTTTTTACATAATTTATTTACTAAAATTCTAACTATTCTTCTTTCTATTTTAATTTTCATCAAAAATGTGAAATTAGTTAAATGGTCCATTATACGAATATGGGTGTTATCCCTCAAATATAAAAATAATCTAAATAAAATATTAAACACTTGTAAATATATCATTTTTTATATATATTTATATTTTATTAATTTATTTCTTTCCCTTGATAAAAAAAAAAGAAAAGAAAAGTGGTTTAATAAAACAAGGTTTTTAATATAGAGTTATAAGAAAATAGTGTGTATAAAATATAAAAGATGAAAGATATGTAAATCTATAATTTTTTTATATAGATTTTTTAAAGTTTTTTTATTAATTTTTTCTGTCCTATATGCATGTCCTGATAGCTTTTTTTGTACAAATTTTTTTGAGATATTATTTTAACATTACCTATAAAGGTCGAGATATTTATATTACATTTAAAAGGTTGAGATATATTTTTAACACTCCTTTAAAGGTCGGGATATTTATCTTACACTTTGAAAAGTTGGGATATATTTTTAACACACCCTTAAAGGTCGGGTTATTTTAATTAGTTTCGCCTAATGATTATACTCTTTTTTTTATATATAAAAGGCAAGATTGTCAACCGGGTTGAACCAACGTCCAAGAGCATAATGAATGATGAAAATATCAATCTCAGCAGGTGGGCACTCAAAAAGCATCGAAGAGGTGAGACCGAGGTGTGCCCGCCGGTCAGCAACTTGGTTCCCTTCCAAAAAAATGTGGGAGAAGTAGACACTAGCAAAGGATCTGCATTTCGAGGATGTCAGAAATCATCATCTCAACCTCCCACGGCGCACCTTCCAAATGCCCTTAAGGACTTAACCACATTGATCACTGTCAGACAGTCCCCTTCCACCTTCAAATGTGAGAAGCCTCTCGACACATCATCCTGAGACATAGACACTCCGCTTGTAAAGCGAAAATCACCCGTGTCCCTGAGCCCCACAAGAGAGGATATCACCCAGACAATTCCGAATCACAAACCCGCTTATACTGTTCTCTATGTTTTCCCAAAGCTTATAATTGTCTTTTATTTTTTTGTACGCTAAAGAAAGTGGAGTAAATTTAAGGCTAAATTGCACCAATATGCCAATGTATACACAACTTTGCAAAAGTAGCAGTAACATGACATAAATTGAAATGGGAAAAGTTGCATTGAAATTTTTTAAAACTTTTGTATAGGTTACATGCAACAAAAGGAGAGGAAAGAGAAAGTTAAGTACAGATGCTTAGAGGAGAGAGGGAGAGCATTTAAGGCATGAGGGGTTACATTTAACGGCAAGGTTTTTCGGCCCAAAAATATGAAGGGGAAATGATTGGGATTGTAGGGGTTAGGGGACCTATAAAAGCATTTAAATATGATGCAGAGCAATTACAAAATCACAGCTCAAGGGTTAGAGGGAAACTGGAAGGGACGCCATTGAAAGTAGATTGAAAATTACAGACAAACCAGTGATCAGTTGCATGCCAAACAATATGGAATACGTGACAACAAATTAATATTGCGTGTCGACCGAGCGCTAAACCGTGTCATCATCATACACTATATAATAACGAATATGGGTAAGTATGATTGCGGTTTTAGTTTTATGCGCCTAACTACTCCCCATCTTTTTCATATCTCCAACCGAAAGTGATAAAACCATCTTTTTCTCTTTCTTTCGCGGGAAGAAAGAGTTGGTCTTTGCTAGTCTCGTATTCGACGAGTGATTAGAACGTGGATGAGGTAAATGGGTTTTCAAAGGGGTAAATTTCAACAGATCCATGGTGATAGAGGAGACCTTGTAGTTTGGGGCGGTGATAGAGTTGGTCTTTTCCACTTGTAAAGCGAAAATCACTCGTGTCCCTGAGCCCCACAAGAGAGGATATCACCCAGACAATTCCGAATGACAAACCCGCTTATACTGTTCTCTATGTTTTCCCAAAGCTTATAATTGTCTTTTATTTTTTTGTACGCTAAAGAAAGTGGAGTAAATTTAAGGCTAAATTGCACCAATATGCCAATGTATACACAACTTTGCAAAAGTAGCAGTAACATGACATAAATTGAAATGGGAAAAGCTGCATTGAAATTTTTTAAAACTTTTGTATAGGTTACATGCAACAAAAGGAGAGGAAAGAGAAAGTTAAGTACAGATGCTCAGAGGAGAGAGGGAGAGCATTAAAGGCATGAGGGGTTGCATTTAACGGCAAGGTTTTTCGGCCTAAAAATATGAAGGGGAAATGATTGGGATTGTAGGGGTTAGGGGACCTATAAAAGCATTTACATATGATGCAGAGCAATCACAAAATCACAGCTCAAGGGTTAGAGGGAAACTGGAAGGGACGCCATTGAAAGTAGATTGAAAATTACATACAAACCAGTGATCAGTTGCATGCCAAACAATATGGAATACGTGACAACAAATTAATATTGCGTGTCGACCGAGCACTAAATCGTGTCATCATCATACACTATATAATAACGAATATGGGTAAGTATGATTGCGGTTTTAGTTTTATGCGCCTAACTACTCCCCATCTTTTTCATATCTCCAACCGAAAGTGATAAAACCATCTTTTTCTTTTTCTTTCGCGGGAAGAAAGAGTTGGTCTTTGCTAGTCTCGTATTCGACGAGTGATTAGAACGTGGATGAGGTAAATGGGTTTTCAAAGGGGTAAATTTCAACAGATCCATGGTGATAGAGGAGACCTTGTAGTTTGGGGCGGTGATAGAGTTGGTCTTTTCCGCTTGTAAAGCGAAAATCACTCGTGTGCCTGAGCCCCACGAGAGAGGATATCACCCAGACAATTCCGAATGACAAACCCGCTTATACTGTTCTCTATGTTTTCCCAAAGCTTATAATTGTCTTTTATTTTTTTGTACGCTAAAGAAAGTGGAGTAAATTTAAGGCTAAATTGCACCAATATGCCAATGTATACACAACTTTGCAAAAGTAGCAGTAACATGACATAAACTGAAATGGGAAAAGCTGCATTGAAATTTTTTAAAACTTTTGTATAGGTTACATGCAATAAAAGGAGAGGAAAGAGAAAGTTAAGTACAGATGCTTAGAGGAGAGAGGGAGAGCATTAAAGGCATAAGGGGTTGCATTTAACGGCAGGTTTTTCGGCCCAAAAATATGAAGGGGAAATGATTGGGATTGTAGGGGTTAGGGGACCTATAAAAGCATTTACATATGATGCAGAGCAATCACAAAATCACAGCTCAAGGGTTAGAGGGAAACTGGAAGGGACGCCATTGAAAGTAGATTGAAAATTACAGACAAACCAGTGATCAGTTGCATGCCAAACAATATGGAATACGTGACAACAAATTAATATTGTGTGTCGACCGAGCGCTAAACCGTGTCATCATCATACACTATATAATAACGAATATGGGTAAGTATGATTGCGGTTTTAGTTTTATGCGCCTAACTACTCCCCATCTTTTTCATATCTCCAACCGAAAGTGATAAAACCATCTTCTTCTCTTTCTTTCGCGGGAAGAAAGAGTTGGTCTTTGCCAGTCTCGTATTCGACGAGTGATTAGAATGTGGATGAGGTAAATGGGTTTTCAAAGGGGTAAATTTCAACAGATCCATGGTGATTGAGGAGACCTTGTAGTTTGGGGCGGTGAGGAGCATAAACATGGAGAAGTTGAAGGTGGACACCTATTGCTATAAGTTGGAGTCGACGTACCTTCATGAAACGAAGAAGGAGGGATGTCATCCTTTTCAGGTCGTTGATGACTTCAATTAGGATGCTTTCAAGTTTTTGAACTCCGTCGCTGGAGAACAGACTTAGCCCTTTTCTATGTAAGTTTTGTTGAAAGAAATTGGAATCCAAATTGGCCCCCTATCAATGGTGGTGGATTCATCCCCAACAAACAACTCAATTGGAGGTGATCGATCTGGCCCTCAAATGACCCAACATATAGCCACCGGTGTGGAGGGTCTGGGGATCAATGGTTCGAGTTCACCGGTTGAACTGAACACTAACGCCTAGAAAAACAAGAACCTGTCATGGATATTCTTACTATGTATGACACGGATATATACAACTGAGACTGAAACCTGGACCGCCTGCACAAAAACCATTGAACCAGACACGACAACTATTGCCCTAAACCCGTTAACCAAAGTGCTCGACAACGAACGTGGCAAGTAGTTAATATGTGTAAGTAGCGATGAGGAGGAAACTATATTTGAGGGCTTGGTAAACATGACATGGCTAAACAATTTATTTCCACGAGAAACCTTATGCATGCCATATGCTTTACAGTTACCACCATGGGAATGTCTGATAATGCATATTTTATATGGTCATTTATAGGTGGTCTTAGGTGCATTAGGTAGTCATATTGTGTGTTTAATAAGCGTATTCTTATTCTTGGTCAACTAGACTGGTCGATGTCAAGTACCTCATGGTCGAAATCAACAAGCCGATCACGAGCTGAGCAACAAGCCACTCGAGGAACACAGAAAGTACTCGATGTCGAGTACCAGTCAAGCGTCGAATCCTAGTCGAGCTCGAGTCCGAGTGCACGAGAGTAGCCAGAGTACGAATTCTACTCGACGTCGACTATTTTGGTCGATGTTGAGTACTCCTCTGAGCTAGTCCAAGTGGAATCCGAGTGAAGATGCGGATGTGTGGATTACTTGCAAGTAAAGGCATGTGGAATTCTATAAAGAGGAGTGAAGATATATCAAGTTGAAGGAAGATTTATCCACATTAGATATTTCCCAAGAGAATTTTATTTGATTTATTTCTTGTATTTACCAAGTTATATCTTAAGCTTTTCGATAGTTAGTTTTAGATATAGATAGATTATTCTTTCCTTGGATAGAGGGGATTGAATACTACAAATAAGGTCTTAGGGGCTGAGTTTTAGGAATCATTCAATAATCCAACAATTCTATTCTTCTCTCAAACAATTGAGCAAACACTAGTTAGGCAACTTTGAGATTTCTTTTGGAGCTTTGGCCGAGTAGAAGGTGGAGAGTCGAGGGACGTTTTGGCTTCGATCGGTTGTAAGTTTTTGTTCAGTTTAATGCAAGTTAGTTTCTTTACATTATTGATGTGTGTTTTGATGATGAAGAGCGAGTAGTCACCCAACTTCTAAGGTCAGAGTGAGCCCGACGATAGCCATGTAAGATAATGCATCAAATGTACAATCTTTATTGCGATTTCATCTTCTATCCCTAATTACATGATTCTTCTGCGACAGTTGAAGGTGATCCTTATTTGTGTTATTGAAGCGAAAGTGATCTTAATGCAAATTCGTATTAATTATGTGAAAATGGTTAGTAACAATTAGGGTTTATGTGAAAGCATCTATCTTCCTATTTGTTAATGACGAAAGTTATTTGATGAAAAAGCATGATCTTTTATATCTTTAGCATTATTCTTATATGGTTATCATTGTGGCGTTGATACCCTGATTCTGGAAGCTTTAAGTTTATTGAATTTAATCCATCAATTTCGTGTTTGCTTTTATTATTTTATTTTCGCAAAAGTTACGTTTTTCTGTACTGAGAGACACTCGAGATCGACTACATACTAGTCGATATCGAGCACTTTGGTCGACGTCGAGTACTGCCCTACTCGACATCGACTTCTTTTCGTCTTTTGTTGTGTAGCTGCAGGTTAGGTCGACAGTGTGGTCGATATCGAGTACTCTTCTGGTCGATTACGAGAGCGATTTGGAACGAAAAAAGGCGAGCGCTGACACGCTTCCTCGTGGATACGATCCTGAATACCCTTCCACTACAGCGGGAGGGTTTCTTGTATTTTATTTGCTTGGACAGGGAGTTGGTTTCGTTCTTTAGATTTCATATTTATTTGCATTGACTTGATTCCCTCCGCAACAAGGAGTTAGGGATTCATCAGATTCCTACGAGGAGCTTGTGATGATCGTCTTTGGTTGATGAAGAAGGTAACATGACGAATTAAATTGACGATCAAGATGAATGATACGATAAACGAAGCATCGTTTATACCCGGGTTTTATAAAGGACAAGGGGAACCCCAAAGGGCAAAAAATCGTGATTCGCCTCCTCCGTCCTCTCTATCCTCCTCCTATCAGGTGGAGAAATTCACTCCTTCCCACCCGATCTATCCCCTTTTTCCCACATCTAGCTTCCATCTTCTAACCAAACACCGCGGCTCGTTTTAAAAAAAAAAAATCCACTCCTTCCATCCCGTATAAACACACTTTTAGCTAGTTTTCCAATCCACTCAATATTATATTTTGCATAACGCCCTGATTCCACTGCTTATCACCTCCAGGCTCCAGTTCCTCCACCTGCTGGAATTGGGTGGAGTGGGTGAGGGCTCCAGTTTGGTTGATTGAGGGCACGTGTAATGTGTAATGTGTATTGTGTAATGGAAGTTCGTCTTTATGGTCAAGCCATCGTTTTGCCTTTCTTCTCGCACCATCTCCTATCCGCACTCCCAAAGGACTTCCTTTTTTGTTTGTTTGTTTGTTTTGTTTTATTATGGTTGGGTAAAAGTGATTTAAATAGGGATAGTTTATCTAAAAGTATTTTCATACTGTATTTTTTAAGAATTTCATCACATGTATATCCAAAATTATTACTCCCTTAGTTAAAAAATACAAATTCTTTTATTTTGTTACACCATTTAAAAATAATTAAATATTTTTAATAATTTTGTATTTATTAATGAAATATAAAATTATGTAAAAAATTAATTAAAAAATCCTCCTATATCTTAAAGCTGAGTATTTTGGAGGATAATTAGGCTATCCACGTGGCAGCCTAATATGTTTTTATTTTATTTTTTTCAATTTTACCCCTCCCTTTCTTAATCAACTCTTATTTTGTGCCCCTCTCTTTCTCGGACGGTGATACACATAATTCTACACCACCAATTAAAATTTGATATGTGTATTTAGAGAATTTGTTTTTAAAAAAATTCTACAACTTTCGGTCTTTCAAAAACTGTTTTTTTATGCAAAAAGAAACTGTTTTTTTAATGAAAAAAAACCGTTTTTTTTAAACCGTTTGAAATTTTGGATTGAATGAATCAAATTTCAATTGTTATTTTTACAACCATATATTAGTGAAATAAATTTTATTGATTTTTCATATAATATTCAACCATAATATATACGTAGTAGATACTTTTATTTAGCATATATTTCAAATTGTTTACATTTTATAAATGTAAATAAAATTGTAAATATATTATAATTAAGAATTTATATAACTTATATATATTGAAAATATAAGTTATTTGATATAAATTTTATTTATTTATAATTAATGAAATTAAATATATCAGCTTTGATAAAGTTGAAAAATATTCGAAAAATAAAATACAGCTAGTGATTAAGTTGAAAAATATACCTATCAAATACTAATATATTAAGGCTTTTACCGCAGTTGCACAACTAGATACAGATTACACCCACTGATGCCATCACATTCACTAGCTTTGAGATGATCAACTGGTTTTTAATTAATGAAGAAAAGTATTATTTTATTTTTTATCTAACTAATTAAACTTTGTTTATATGTATTATGATAGGGAACATTGTATAAAATAATTTATAAATCTCATACTTTACGCAAGGGTACCATACTATTCAACCCCGATGTCTGGATATAAAAAAAAATACAAAACTTCATCCGCGTGTCTATAAGAAAAGTACATATCTCTTCCAAGCCCGGTTCAAAAATTGGATTTACATGTAACATGCGGATTTAATCTCGTGTTTCTATCGGACCTGCAATTTTTTAACATTTTTGTAAATATTTTAAAATCATGAACATTTTGCTAATTTATTTAATTGTGAATATTTTAAAAAAAATCCTTCTTCTATGTGTATATAATGCAAATTAATTCTTCTATGTGTATATAATGCAAATTAATTAATAATACACCTACATTCTTAACTTAATAAAAAAAATAGAGTAGGCAAATAATAATCATAACGTACTAGAAAATTATTAAAATTATTAGTAAATTATTAAAATAGTTAGCAATATCGTTTTGTTAGTTTAAATTATTAGAAAAATTTAAATAATACGGCAATAAATAATATGATAACATCCGAAAAATATGATTAGTTTACTTAGATTAATTTAAAATCCCGTGCGTTGCGCACGGGTTATAGGCTAGTTGATATTATATAATTTAAAACTTCTTTAAAAAAATAGATTTTTTTTAACAAAGAGATTATTATACTTTTTCACCTTTTTCAAACCTCCACTAATAATCTTATATGGAGAAGTAATAATTATATATAAAGGCAGATGCGTAAAGTCAAATAATCCAAAAAAACAATATAATTTCTTAATTTAGGGTATAAAGTTATAGAACCTCTGTTTTAAGTGTATAGATTAAATATTCATATTGTAAAATATTCTTAAAATGTTAATTATTTTAGCAATTTTTAAAATAGACTTCTTAGGGTTTGAGCATTAAATACACATATTGTAAAATAATTTCTTAATTTAGGGTATAAGTTAAAAATACTATTCAAGTTTTTTTTATCAGTTTTTCTAATAAAGGTATTGTATTGAAATTAGAAAATAAAACACTTTTTCAAGAAATATTTTTTTTAAAGTTATTTAATGTGTGTCTATAAACTCATATTAGAAAATTCCATACTTTATTTTTGCTCCTCTTATAATATTTCCAGGGGTGAGTATAGAATGGGATGGGTCATCCCATGTCTCGTCCTGCATAGTTTTTACAAGATATAATCGAACGGGATTCACTTTTTTCTTTAAATCTTGCAACTTCCTTGTCCCTGTGGAACGGGAATGGTCATATCTTTCAAAATTATAAAAAATAAAAATCCTACATAGTTTCTTACTCATTCTCTCTCTCTACACACACAAATAAAAATCCTACATAGTTTCTTACTCATTCTCTCTCTCCACACACATACACACACCTAGAGCTCTAGTTTTTAAGGGTGCAATTGAAGAGCTCATCTGAATATATGATAGAGATATATATACACATACTCATTTATGTAGAAACGTATTATTGATATAAAATCCTCCTTAGGGTTTCATTCCTTATAACGTCAATATATATAGATTACAAGTGAGTAAGACTGGGCCTGAGCCAATAGGCTCATACACTATACAATATGTAAATATGTAATCTATCAAACCCCCGTAGTCGAAAGTGGAGGTTCCCGAACAGTGAGACTAGACCGAAAATCGAGTAACAATTGACGAGGTAAACCCTTGGTGAAGAGATCACCATGCTGATAGGAGGATGAGACATGAAGAACACGAACATGTCCAAGAGCAATCTTGTCCCGAACAAAGTGGAGAGATCGAGTTCAATGTGCTTGGTGCGTTGATGTTGGACCGGGTTGCTCGCGAGATAGATGGCAGAAATGTTGTCCGTGTAGACCAGAGTGGCCTTCTAAATAGGGTAGTGTAGCTCAAGCAGGAAATTGCGCAGCTAAGAGCACTCGGACACAACGTTGGCGACACCCCTGTATTCAGCCTCCGCGCTGGAGTGATACACCACAAACTGTCGCTTCGCCGACCAGGACACAAGGGTGTCATTGAGGAAGACACGGTAACCAGATGTATGACGCTGCAGGGAGACCCCCAAGAAATAAGACAACGGCCTAAGATCAGGCATGACGAACTCAGAGCTCAACTGGGCAATGATGGATGTCCGAAGTGCATCAGAGGAGGCGGTGAGAATGATGTCGTCGACATAAAGTAACAGAAAAGTCATGTTTGTGCCTCTGCGATAGATAAAGAGAGATGAATCGGAGCGACTGCCAACGAAACTCAAGCGGAGCAAAGAAATGCAAACCGCTGGTGACCCTCGCCCTTGGAACGGCGCCCCTAGATGGTCTGATACCATGTAGAAACGTATAATTGATATAAAATCCTCATTAGGGTTTCATTCCTCATAACGTCAATATATATAGATTACAAGTGAGTAAGATTGGGCATGATCCAATAGGCCCATACACTATACAATATGTAAATATGTACTCTGTCAATTTCAAAATGGGACGTGGTTTAGTGGATATGCAATTCTCGTGTTGTGAAATGTGATCGGGATGAGATTTTTTTTCCCTTCAAATTTCAATAAAATCAAGATAAAACTGAAATAAAATCGAAATTTGCTGGATTTGTGTACGCCCCTTAATATTCCCTACACATAATTTGTTCTTCTTTTTAATGGGTCTGTTCAAAAGCTGTTCAAAATTGAAACATTGAACCCGGTGTACATATTTCGTAGTCAAAATTGTTTTTCAGTGCGAGTAATTAATCAATTACTGTACTATTTTTGTTCAAGATGATTGACCACTTTTGATACGTTTGATCGGTTGAATGCAATCAGTTAATTTTGCTGACGAAAAATTCATCAACTAATATAACAAGTAAATAATGAGTTGATTCTACAAAGAATCTGGTATATTTCGAACCGAAATAATAGAAGATGGGGTTTTGGGTTGTGAGAATAATAAACTTAACGGTTGTTGGCCTTGTAGATATGTCATAGGCTTAGGTGTACAATTGAGCACATGTGACAGAGCCCATTTGAGGGGCGTGTGCAGGGGCGGCCACAGGTTTCGACCCACGCGTCTTGGGGTTTAGAAAAAAAAATGAAAAAATATTTATATATATGGTAGTGTTGTAATTAGTAAAACTATGATGAATATAGCATCAATTAGTCTACTTTGCTTAGTTGGTTGATGAGAAGGAAGGAAAGTAACCTTAGACTCAAAGGTTGGAGGTTCAATTCCCACTTGTCTTCCTTTTTTTAAAAAAAATTCACCTCTCTAAAAATACCCTTTTTAAAAACCCCATAAAATTTGGTGAAATTAGCCTCCTTTTTTTAAAAAAAAAAATTGCCTCCCTCAAAAAAACTTTTTTATTCTTTGTTCAACTTGCACCTACTCTCTATGTTTCTACCCCTTATTTAATTATGTTCCCAATTCTCGAGCTCCCTATTATATACAAATTATCTAGCTATAAACTAATTAAACCCCATTCGAAGGAAAGTTGGAGTGGCAAGTATTGTTGACAAACTGCGAGAAGTCAGATTGCGTTGGTTCGGGCATGTGCAAAGAAGACCTAGATCGGCCCCGGTTCGAAGGTGCGAGACTTTGGATCTTGGAGCCTTTCGTAGGGGGAGAGGCAGACCGAAGATGAGCTGGATGGGGGCTATTCGACAGGACCTCAATTTACTGCAGCTTTCAGAGGATATGGCATTAGATAGAGACTACTGGAGGAGAAGCATACGGGTGGCTGACGTTTAGTGATGCGGGAGTGGTGTTGTGTGTGTTTGTATTGCTTTTGCCTTGATGTTTTTTTGCTTTTGCCTTGATGTTGTTTTGCGCTCATGCTTTACTAGGGTTCTTGTTGCATTTCGTTATGGGTCTTTCGGAAACACTCTCTCGGGCTCCCCGGGGTAAGAGTGCGTACATCCCGACCCCCCAGACCCTGCTTAATTGCGGATACACTGGGTTTTTGTTGTTGTTGTTGTTGTTGTAAACTAATTAAACCCCATAAAATTGGTGAAATTATGATTTGATTATGAGAATAAATTTTGTGAAATTTTCATTAGAGTTTGTGATTTTGAGAATAAATTTTGTTTTTTAATTATTGTGTATGTGATTTTGAGAATGAAATTTATGAATTGAATTTGGGGTTTGTGAATTGAATTTGTGAAGCTTTATGCAATATTTGTATTTTCTTAACCTATATATTCAAATCACAATTTCTATCATGTCTTTGGAAACCAAAAGATATTATAAAGTTGATGAGTTTACAATCCTAGCTAATATGCAAAAGCCTTAAATTTAGCATGATTGAATTTCGATAAATTTACACTTCTAAATATGACAAATGCCTGAATTTCCAATGAATGACGAGAAACAACTATCGTACCAACAAAACAAGTGTAAGCAAATGTAAGTCTACTTTTCTATAATCCACTGTTAAGTTGAAAGTCGTAGCTTAGGTAAATGAGTTTATTTAAGGTCAATATCTCAATACACATTAAAAAATTTTGCCCCACCTTTCGGAGGATCCTGCAGCCGCCACTGGGCGTGTGTTGGAATGAAGTTGTCCCTGCACATCGAAAATATTGAGAAGGCTTGCATATCATATGAGATTGATAAACTACTCCTCTCATTTTCAATTGATTTTGAAACGAAATCTCATTGGACTTTTGTGATGTTTGTGTCCCCCATACATTGCCCCCCTCCCCCCTCCAACACGACCTTTCTCCCGTGTATTTGAATCCCCATCGACCGAGCAGACTTTAACAAACAATAAAAATTCTCTCCATGTAACTGCAATAACCTCACCTTCAACATTAGTTCCTTGCACGAGTTTTATGAATAATGAGATAGGTTCATAACATAGTTGGCTATATCCAATTATAACTAGTAACCACACAAGAAAAAGAAATAAAACTTATATTTCCTATCAAAATAAATTCAAATTAACCAACTAGTATATAGCAAGCAAGTAATGAGTCGACTTCACAAAGAATTTAGCCTATTTCAAAGTGAATTATATTTACTAATAAAGGGGGAGTTTTTGAGTGATGAGAATAATAACTTAATTGCAAACAAATTAAAGAGAGAATAACAATGAAGACAATAGTTTCAAATTAAATGTCCACTTTAGTTGGGTAGGTTGATCATCAATTCATAGTTCTAGTTATGTTCTCATCATATGAATGTTGTTGTCCCCGATCGATCTTAATTGTGTAAATTACTAGCCCTGCATATCCTAGCAATTCTTGCTAGATAGATAACTCTAACATGGTCAAGGTTTAACTTAAAGTAGCATTAAGATTAATGATTGAACAATTAAGATACATGCAACAACCAGCTATGAGTCAGTACTTGCTACTAGAATAAGAGCACCTACGAGGAATCTGCAAAATCCGAAAAAGGCATGGTGGATTGTTCAAGCCTTGATGAGTGGTGGCGGTGGTGTTAGTGACCGTGGTGGCAGTAATGCTATGCACACAATGGCAGTGTTGGCGGCAGTGTGGGGGCTAGGGATGGCGGTTGGTGGTAGTGGTGCATGGGTCGGTGGCGGTGGTGCTGTGCACACTAACAGTACGTGGCCATGGTTGCGGAGGTGTGGAGGTTGGTGAGGCGGTGTTGGGTGGTGGTGGTGTGAGGGTTGGTGGCCTGATGGCGGGTGGTGTGGTGGTCCCAGGTTGTGATAGTGTGGGCAAGGAGTTGACTCCGACGACACCGGTCACCAATGGGTGGATCCAAAACAACCATGAATCGTCTAAGGTAACATATTTCAATTACAAAATTTAGAATTAACCCCCCGTTTGTTTTTTTGTAGGGAAAAATAATTGATAACTCCCTCCCTTGATGAAAATCGGAATAGATGTTTCAAAGGCTTTGACAGGATATTTGTGTCAAAGGCCTTGGAGCATTAACAGTTGATGAAATACAAAACCTATCTTAATTATTCGTATATTATTTTATCTTATTATATACTTCCGTTATATTATATATATATGTATGCCTAACCATTTCAGGAAGTATATTCGAGATTATATCCTTCCTTATACATATTGAGGAGATCAGTTCAAAATAGATCATGGCGTTCGAAGTGTCCATATATAGAAGATTGAAGATCAAACTGATTCGAAGGAGCCGTTGGAGATCTGGTGGTGAAGATCCTCACGCTCCATGCTCTTTTATAAAGGAAAGGAAGGAGAAGACAGAACATAGAAGTGCTACACGAGTTTCATTCATTCAAGCGATCTGTCTTCCAAGTGTCTCTCTGCTAAGCGCTCAAGAGTTTGTTGTTTATTTCAAAGCCTTTGAGAGTCACTGTGAGCTTATAGGATATATTTATTTAAAGTGTTACTCGAGAGTTTATAACTCGGGAAGTTGCACTAGGCTATTGATTTGCGAGAGTTAGAGGATTGTACTAGATAGCTGAGAGAGGTGGGGCTCTTCTAGATTGGTCTAGGACTCCAAGGGAACGTGAGTTGACTAGATTGCAATTGTATAGGAGAGAGGCTTCTCGGTGAGCTATTAGGATCCTAAGCTAAGCAATCAATAAAGCCTTTGAATCCTAGGGTTGTGGAAGAACCCTAGGCGGGGACGTAGGCCAAGTTGTGCTGAACCTCGTAAACAATTACTCGTGTTCTTTACTTATTTGCTTTACCTTATTTCCGCACTTGGTTCGATTCTTTAACTTTGTGATTCAGGTTTAATCTCAAAGGTTTTGGTACAAGCTCCAAAAGTCTTGAGACTTTCTGCGAAAAACGGGCAGACTCTATTCCCCCCCTTTCTAGAGTATTTCTTATTACATTGTTTTTTACATTATCGAACCTTCAGTAATTATTACCTTTATGAACGTGGTCCATATTTAAGTTATGATACATTGATCACTATTCTAATCATTCCCCTTCTTCTCTCATTTTTCATACAAATAAGTTACCCTTCTATTCCCTAATTTGAAGGAGGGTAACTAATACCTCTAGGATGGGCTAATAATCCCCCTTATCCTCTCCTCCAAGCTCACAAAAAATGATGATCATATATATTTTATGTCTAAAATTTAATACCGTACATTTCCATTCCCTAGTTATCTAAACAAACGAGCCCAAATGTAGTTTGTTGAAATTAGTACTACGGGGTATTAGGTTGGAATTAGTTTAGGAAATTAATTTTCGGAATCAGTTTAAAATGAAATTTTGAAATAAATTTAGGGCTTGTTTGGGATGGGCATATAGATATAGGCTATGGGTATAAAAGGTCCAATATCTATATACTCTGTTTGGTATATTTGTCTAAATTAGTACTACCTCCGTTGCAAAATATAAGGGCTTTTAGTTTTTGGCACGTTTTTTAATGAGCTAAAAACTCCATAAAATATTAAATTTTTATTAAATTTTTTTACATAGTATTATACATATTAACACAGTATGTATAATACTATGTAAAAAAAATTTAATAAAAATTTAATATTTCATGGAGTTTTTAGCTCATTAAAAAACGTGTCAAATAGTAAACGCCCTTATATTTTGCAACGGAGGTAGTATATAAATATCAATCGTATATCTCCCATATACTAATTCTTGGTTATTTTCCCTTTTGGATATCTGATCAAATTGGGGGCTATAGGAAAAGATTGGGGGCTATAGCGACTGAGCACCCTTCTTCTTCTCCTCCACCTTCTTCTCTATAGATATGTTTGTCATTGCATCTCTGTTCGATTTTGTATGTTGTTCAAAATTGAGGAATAGCATTGTTGTTCAAACTTCTGCCCAAAATTGTTATTTGTTGAATAATTGTTGTTCAAAATTATGTTCCCAAAATTCTGTTCAGTAATTGCTGTCCAAAATTGTTGTTCACAAAATTCTACCCAAAATTGTTGTTCAAAATTCTGTTCATGAAATTGTTGTTCGAAATAATTCGTGAAATTGAGGTATTTGTTCAAAATTGAAGTTGTTCGAAATTTTGATGCATCTCTTCAATATTGAAGAATCCTAAAATGTATCTGTTCGATTAAAAAAATAGGGGTTCGAAAATTAGGGGTTTAGGACCATTTTTTTTTGTTGCTCTCGACTTAGGGTTTGCATCTTTTGGTTCATTTTTATTACTTTTTTTTATATCTATATACTCATTCCAAACATGAGATATAAGATATAGATATCAATTTCATATCCATACCAATACCCATAGCTTGATATCTATATCTCATACTCATAGCCGGTCTATATCCTATATATCTATATACCCTTTCCAAACGGGCCCTTAGTTTATCGGAATTAAGATTAGATCGGTACTACTCCATATTAGGTAAATGAATTTTGACGATTAGCTTGGAATTATATAATCTGAAATTAAATTTTATTTATTTCAATTAGGATTAGACCAAAATTAAATTGAGTTTATCGAAGTTAGGATTAAATAGGAATTAGTTTAGAAAATAAAATTTTGAAATTATTTTAGAATTAATAAATTTAAATGAACAAGTCTTTAGGGTTCACCACAACAATGTTTCATCTATAGACGAATTTAATTTTCATGACTGAATAAATTAAAATATTCTGAAGGTAAATTGTCAAAATTCATTATTTTTCAGCACGCGCGTGTTGTAATGAATACGTCCGGTTCAATTAATTACCACTAATTAGCTTATGTAAGTTGCAGAATTAATATAGTTCAGGTCTTTAAGATCTTAGACCCTTGCGAGAAAATTGATCAAACATTTGCTTGTTTAATTCACATAACAAATTCAAACCTAGGCTATTTACGATAGTTTATTATTCCTCGTGAAAATTAAATAGATTGCTCATAAATAATTCTCAAGTTTAATCTTAGTTTTTTAAATAAAGTTATAAATTTTATCTATTTATCCAATCTCACTGCATAGTTTTCACGTGTTAAACATCAAAAGGATTCCAATTAATAAAAATCAATCAGATTAACCACACAAGAATCATGTCAAATCAAGGACAAAATTCATTCAAGAAATCATAAGCACGTGTCTACCTCAACATCGATGGATTCACCCCCAACCCCAAAAAAAGGAATTTAGCTAGACATGATTTCAAACACAATCAAAGAAATCATAATGGAAAATTTAATAACTAGATTACACAGACTTATTTTCAAATCTGGCAATACAATTTCCTTGAAATCTCTAAAATAATCTAAAACTATGCTTGTTTCTATCTGGAATGATATAAAACCTATCTAATCTATGGTATTAATATCATTCTATGAGCTTTGATATCATCTTTTTGGCTCGACTTTGCTTATGTTTTCGGCCTAATTTGCAAAAATTCTCAATATGAAAGTTGTATCCGTTTACAATAGTTTTCCAACAAGTTATATAATGATTTGATTAAAATTTTTTGGAGTTCGAACAACTCATCTTTTTAGACATCGCTTAGTAGGAACTATCAACAAACCGTCGACTTGACAAACAAGATATTCTTAACATGTGATACCGCTATGCAAGGCCCTTCTGACGTCCGTGAACATCCTGAATTGGGCTCCAATGAACCTTATTCCTTAGTAACTTCAAATTGACTCCAAAAAAGTGACCCCGAAAAGCCCGAATATACAAGCAATACGAGTGTAGAGATCCATTATATAAACGAAACCAAAAACTAAAAAAAAAATGAGGCACGCAAAATACATATCACTTATTAACTAATCTAAATTATCTTTATGATCCCTTATTCTTTTTAAACTCTTTTATCCCTAAAATTAGTAAAAAAAATTATATTAAAAAAATACACACAAAAAAAATTCCTTGTTTTTTTTTTTTCTTTTGGGATTGGAGGGTTTAGCCACCCCGAGTCTCTGTGTCCGCGACATCGTCTTTAGTTTTCGTGGTTATAAAGAATCGTAATCCACCTGCTAACACCAACACTTAAACCCAATGTGTAGGGTTTCACCCAACCCTTATAAGCCTCTACTTCTCGGCTTGTTTTTCCATCCGACGTGATACTAAATCAGAAACACTCATCTCAATAGTTTTAATATATTGGTTCCGGATTTATTTACTTTTATTATAAAATCGATATTCGCCTTTTTAACACAAAATTTATGCCATTGTATATAGATTTTACCGTTTCTTAAGTGTTTAGTTTTAATCCATAATCAATATGTATAGGGTGTTATGTGAACATGAGTAGCTCAATCGAATTTGAATCGTACTCGTTTGATAAAAACTCGGCTCGAACTCGTTCATTTTCTAAATGAGCCGAGTTTGAGCACATTTTTAAGCTCGATCCAAAGCTCGTCTCATTCGGATTAAGCTCGAATTGCTCGAATTTTATGGAATTTATAAAATTTCCTGTAAGTTACTGTATAATGAGCAAGTAGAACTGTTTAAAGCTCGAAAAAAGCTCGGTTCGAGAGCTCGTTCATTTCCTAAACGAGCCGAGTATGAGCGCATTTTTAAGCTCGGGTTAAAATGCTCCACTGTAAAATGTACACTTGTTTTTACCGCCTCTATGCCTTGACTACGCAAGTCGTCATTCGAGCTCGGAGAGGTATCGATTAAGTGAGTCAACCTTCTGGATAATTCGAATAAGAAAAATTATCGCATTTTTTACCTCTTTCCTTTGTAGTGGAGCTTCTTGCTCTAAAAAAGAGGGAAGACTTGTAGGAGAATTTCCGGTTGGTCCAACCAAGAAAGGCATGGGGGTTTTGGGGCGTAAAAAAAAAGTGGCTTTCTTCTCTTAAGAAATTGAGAGTTTGATCGAGGACACTTCTCCCCTAGACTCAGCTCGAGTTCGTTTATATTTTAAATGAACTGAATATGAACATGCAATACTCGACTCGTTTGACTCAAATAATCTCACCTTACGTGCTTGGGATTCCAACACTATCAATCGCAAATGTTACTTTGGAAAGACATCCTTTCTCCATGAGGAGTGTTGTCAACATAAATATACAAACAAACATGGGGACGTCTTCTATTTTACAAGTTACAATTGTTATAATATTAAGTTAAAATTAATCTCTGACACGTCAAACGATCCAAGTTGACCAATCACTCTCGTGAGCATGGGCAGATTCTCTATAGGGCTAGAGGTAGCCGTTGCCTCCCCCGCCCCCCAAAAAAAATCAAAAATAAGATTTAAAATACATATTCATCTCGTCGATAGCTTCGATTTGATATATTATAAATTCAATTCCGATACCCGAGTAATTAAAAAGTTATAAATATTTCAAGACTTAAGCGATATAAATTATTTTTCACATCATTTACCAAATTAATATACTTCTATCATACTTATCATTTGTTAAACTTCGTAACTTAATACTACAATTAAACCCGAAAACTTCAAATATTGATGGTTTTTTCGAAGAAAAAAAAATTAGAATTTTATTTTTCCTCCTTAACTAACTACTTCAGGATCCGCCACATGTGGAGCCCGCACCCCTGACAGCGTAATTCGGGTAGACCACTGTTGTATTTTGAGTTATATATGGGGACCTTGATTTTTGGGAAATTAAAAATCGACATTTGATTCTGCCCAGGAGGTGGAAATTAGTTCGTTGTTTACACTTCACAGTCACTGAGTCATCCCCCCCCGGCCAAGTCTTCACGCGTCTTTTTAGGCCTTTTGTTGTATGTTCAAACAAATGAAAAGCACAACACATTCGATACATGTAAATATGGATAGTGATGGATGCATCAGATTCAGATTAACTCGTGGGCATATTAAGTTAAACAATTAAAGCTATTTCAGACTAAAATGACACTATCGCAAATTTATTCCTTAATTGTTTCTACTAGCACACCTCAGAATTCACCCATACAAATCAACACTCAAGGCCCAAGTCTGAATCCGAGACATCAGCCCACTCCAATGAGATGGTTATCCATCCACAGACAGCTCATCATCCAAGAAGAGACAAATGAGAGAATGTTCTCGAATTGTATATTTCACCCCCATTCTGTAATATATAATGGTTGTTACCCATCATTATCAATCAATGGAAAATCATAGTATTCCTCTGCCTTACCCTTTCTCTATAGAAATCATTTGATTCACTATGGTATCTGAGCCTTGACAACAAAGTTGCTTTTTTTTTCCCGTTGAAAGCCATGGCTGACGATCCTCTGGCAAACACAATTTCCCAGCTCCAGACGGCCTTGTCTCAAATCTCCATTCCTTCTCCTCTCGGTCCAACCCCTTCTTTCTCTACTCTAAACACCATTAAGCTTTCCCCTACCAATTTTCTTACTTGGCTGCGCCAGATTACCCCGTATCTCCGTTCCCAGAAACTGCTTGGCTACGCAGATGGGTCGATTCCCTGTCCTGATGCTGTCGCTGATGATCCGGCTCCGGTCGATAACTGGGTTGCAAAGGATCAACTTGTTCTTGCTATTTTGTCTGCCTCTCTGACCGAGCCTGTCATGGCTCAAGTACTCGACTACAGCACGTCTATGCAAGTGTGGGAGAGGCTTCACCAATTGTACGCCTCACGCTCCAATGCTCAGATCGTCCAAACTCGTCTTCAGTTGGCCAGTATCAAGAAGGGTGGTGATGAAACGGCCACTGCCTTCTTCAATCGCTGCAGCGGCCTGGTGCAGCAAGTTCAGGCGGCTGGGCAGTACGTAAGTGACCATGAATTTGTCACGTATCTATTTGCTGGGCTTGGGAGTGACTATGATGCCATGGTAACTACACTCTCAACCCAGCCAGTGCTTCCCAAACCCCATGAGGTACTCTCCTATCTTTTACTTCAAGAAGAGCGTATTCGTCGCAACAATTCAGGGCTCCTTCCCAACCCATCTTCTTCACCAAATATCGGTGATCAATCCACTGACAACACACCAGAGCTGCATTTCACTTCCACCAGAGGCAGAGGTGGTCGTGGAAGGGGTGATTCCACTGGCCGTGGTCGAGGAGAGTCTACCACCAGAGGAGGCAGAGGAGGTCGTGGAAGAGGAAATTACCAAACTTTCTCTGGAGCCCCTGACAACCGTCCGATTTGCCAGTTATGCGAGAAGCGAGGACATGTCGCAGCAAGGTGTTGGTAGAGATTCGATCACTCATTCCAGCCCCCACCACCCCGGAGTTTCCAGGCCAACAACACCAACACCACATGGTACCCGGACTCTGCAGCAACACACCACTACACTCCGAATTTGGCCAATTTCCGCATCGATCGTCTTCCATATGAAGGTTCAGAATCCGTGTCCTTGGGCGATGGCTCTTCCATTCCTATTTTTCACCATGGTTCCACCTTTCTTTCCTCAAACTCTCATCAATTTAAACTTTCTGATCTTCTTCATGCTCCCTCCCTAACGAAGAACCTTATCTCCGTAAATAAATTATGTCTTGAGAATGATGTATATTTTGTTTTTGACAAAACTCGATTTCTTGTGAAGGACAATCGGACGCAGGCAACTCTGGCTCAGGGCACCGTTAAGGATGGTCTCTACATCTGGCAATCTCCTCCACCATCGACTACATCGCCGCTTCTCCACACCATCACATCTTCCTTACCGCCGACGTCTCTTCTTTGGCATTACAGACTAGGTCACCCTTCTAAGAGAATAACCTCAACTGTTATCTCAGCCCACTCCCTTACTGGATCAGTTGGTTCTTACCCTTGTGTTTCATGTTCTTGGGCCAAGGCCCATGCTCTGCCTCACTTTACAAGTAGTTCTCGTTCATCAAGTCCTTTGGACCTCTTGTTTATGGATGTTTGGGATCCGGCCCATTCTCCATCTATCAATGATAATAAATTCTTTTTAGCTATTTTGGACGACTTTTCTAAATTCTTATGGATTTTTCCCCTAAAACAAAAGTCTCAAGTTACATTTGTGGTAACCACATTCATCAAATACGTTACAAACTTCTTCCATAAAAATATCATTGCCATCCAATCGGGCAATGGCACCGAATTCAAGCCTTTACAACCATTGTTCCGGGACCTTGGGATACTTCATCGTCTCACTTGTCCATACTCACATCAACAAAATGGGTCGATCGAATCCCGACACCGGAGAATTGTTGATATTGGTCTCACACTTCTCAAGCATTCTCACCTTCCTCTTCACTACTGGGACTTTGCTTTTCAAACAGGGGTATATCTCCTTAACCGCCTTCCATCTCCCATTATACACAATGAGTCCCCTTTCACCCTTCTCTTTGGGAAGTCACCGGATTACAAGGCTCTTCGAGTCTTTGGTTGCCTTTGCTTTCCGAACCTTCGCCCCTATAATCGCCATAAACTCGATTTTCGATCCACTCCCACAGTTTTCCTTGGCTACTCTCCTAATACCACTGGATACCTTTGCTATGATTGGACAAATAGGAGAATGTATACATCGAGGGATGTTTTGTTTCATGAAAGTGTGTTTCCCTTTCAAAAGGAGAAACTTCCTCCACCATATACTACGTCATCATCTGATGGGGCCTATCTCCCCATTTTGGCCCAAACACAAAGCCAATCCTACACTCTCTCAAATCAGGCCCACACACAAAGCCAACCACAAACTTCCTCAAATCAGGCCCAAACACAAAGCCCATCTCCCACTCCCCCAAATCAGACCCAATCTCCCTCTCCCATTTCACAAACTGCTTTCCCTACAGCAGCGGACCAAGACTCGCCGTCGCCTCCACCTGTGCCACAACCCCACATCTCGGTTCACCCCATGGAGACGAGATCTCGGACCAACGATCTCAAACCCTTAGTACGCACTGATGGCACCATTCCGTGGCCTCAGTGCTCCCTCACCTCAGAAGTTCCAGAAGAACCATCTTGTTTCTCAGAAGCGGTAAAATACCAAGAATGGCGTCATGCCATGGCAGTGGAATTTCAGGCCTTGTTAGACACCAAAACATGGTCTTTGGTTCCATCCACACCCTCGGCAAATGTTTTAGGGGTCAAGTGGGTTTTCAAAACCAAACGAAAGAGTGATGGATCAATTGAACGGAGGAAAGCTCGCCTTGTTGCGAAAGGGTTTCACCAAGTTTCCGGCCTCGATTACAATGAAACTTTTAGCCCTGTAGCCAAACCAAGCACAATTCGCCTTCTCTTGTCCTTGGCTGCGATGTATCGATGGTCTACGAGACAGCTAGATATCCAAAATGCGTTCTTACACTGTGCTCTAGCAGAGGAAGTCTACATCGTCCAACCTCCAGGTTTCGTGAATTCCTCCTTTCCATCTCACATTTGTCGTTTGAATCGTTCCCTTTATGGACTCAAACAGGCTCCCCGAGCCTGGTTTGCTCGACTCAGTGATTCCCTAATTAACATGGGCTTCACTGTGTCTCCCGCCGATTCCTCCCTGTTCTCATATCGCCAAGGCTCGAATCTGATTTTCATACTGGTTTACGTCGATGATTTATTGGTCATTTCCTCTAACCCAACTCTTACTACAAAGTTTGTGACTGAATTGTCCAGGACATTTCCTGTTCGTGACCTCGGTCCAGCATCATTCTTCCTAGGGATTGAAATTACTCGGGACTCCTCAGGCTTCTATCTCAGTCAGTCGAAGCACATACAGGATGTTCTTACTCGTGCTGGGATGACGACATCCAAGCCTCTCCTGACTCCAATGGCTACTACGTTTGATGCATCTGAGGATAGCTTACCTTTCCAAGATGCTACGCGCTACAGGAGCATTGTAGGGAGTCTCCAATATTTGAGCTTCACACGCCCTGATGTTGCATTTGCAGTGAACAAGGTTGCTCAATTTATGCATCAGCCCACTCAAAGTCATTGGCAAGCAGTGAAACGGATTCTCCGTTACCTGAATCACACGTCTCACTACAAGCTCCATGTGTCTTCCGATGTTAATCATCAATTATCCGCCTTCTCGGACGCTGACTGGGGTGCTGATCGTTCAGACAGGCGCTCTATAAGCGCCTACTGTATATTCCATGGCCCGAATCTCATATCATGGTGCTCGAAGAAACAGCCCACTGTGTCTCGATCATCTACCGAAGCGGAGTATCGATCCCTAGCTCTTGCTACATGTGAACTGATATGGATTCAGACAGTCTTGGCTTCTGTGGGAATTCGCCTATCACATGCCCCTATCTTGTGGTGTGATAATTTAGGTGCAAGATACCTTGCTGCGAATCCTGTTCTGCACCACAAAATTAAACATCTCTCCTTAGAATATCATTTTGTGAGAGAGAGGGTTGCCAACAAGTCGCTTCAGATTGCCTTCGTCTCCTCCAAAGATCAACTGGCAGATGTGTTAACCAAGCCCCTTCCCACACAGCAATTTCAAACTGCTCGATCCAAACTTTGTGTGCACCAGTTCGGATCGCCGGGGAGTACTAGCACACCTCAGAATTCAGCCCATACAAATCAACACTCAAGGCCCAAGTCTGAATCCGAGACATCAGCCCACTCCAATGAGATGGTTATCCATCCACAGACAGCTCATCATCCAAGAAGAGACAAATGAGAAAATGTTCTCGAATTGTATATTTCACCCCCATTCTGTAATATATAATGGTTGTTACCCATCATTATCAATCAATGGAAAATCATAGTATTCCTCTGCCTTACCCTTTCTCTATAGAAATCATTTGATTCACTAGTTTCTAGTAAGGGAATTAAGGTAATGTTTCTCTGGGATTGCTTCTACGGGATTGAGACCTCTCTTGGCTTATGATACAAAGTCAGAAAGAGCCCAACTTGTTTCAGTTTGGAGTTTCTATGGTTGTTATAAACTTATAATGAAGGTGAGAAAATAAATAAATAAATAACACACAAATTTACTGTTGTTCATCAAAATTGGTTACATCAACATGTATAGTGAAACAACTCAGTTTTGGAGAGTTTTCCTTGTTTTTCATTAACCTCTTTGGCAAAATATATATAAACAGTTACAAGATAAAGATGGAGATAAGATATTATCCAGTACTCTATCTGTTAATTAAAACATATCGTTTTAAACATTTGCACGTTTTTTAAGAAAGCAAATAAAAGCAAACAAAAATACACTTTTACTCACAATTATTATTTTACTTTTCCACTATATTGCAAACTACTACTAATAAATCTCTAATCATTACAAGGATAATTTTGAAAAGTAAACACCAAAATACCTAAGACGACATGTTTTTCTTAACGAGATTTTACTCCTAAAACGACATGTTTTAACGGAGGGAGTATGATATTATATACATAAATAACCTATAAGATCGATTTAATATTCTCCAATATATAGAGATTTTATTAAAGAGTTTCGACACTAATAGCATGTTTGGTTGAAGAGAAATCATGAGATTATATTGAATAGGAAATAACAATTTCTCTTACTTGGGTAAATAAATTAAAGAGATTTGATTAGAAATCATGAGAAAACAAACATAAAATTGGTTTTAAAAAAATGAAACTCGTCAAATTAGTGCGATTTGATGTGAAAATCAAATTTAAAGTCTCAATAGTGGATGATGATAACACTCTCACTATATGATAGAAAATAATTTTCCTATTATTTTCCTATTAAAAATCAAACATAGAAAAAATTTCATTTTTTAGATTCTCAAATTTCATATCCTCTTCTCATCATCCTTGAATTGGTAAATAAAGAGCGATCATTCCGGAGTTCGAACCGGGGACCTATGACTATTATCCACAAGTCCTTTCCGATGAGACATTCCGGAATGGTTAATTGCAAAATATGATCAATGTCTAACTAATAGGATTCGAACTCAAGACCTCTTCTCATCATCCATCTCTTCACTTTCTACCTTTTCTCTTCCTTTTCTTTCTACTCCCTGCTAATTTGCTCATTTGTCAAATAGATTGTAAGACTCACGTTCAGGAGTACAAATAAATGAAAATAAAGCACTGTAGAAACCAAAAATTAACTTGGCACGGAAGTATTGGGCCGACCCAAAATTAGGCCCAAACGTAATGGCCCAAAATGGGACCCTGTGCTAACTCACTCAAATGTGTGATTTCTCAAAGATCCTTGTTCAAGATCCTTGTTAAAGAGTAATTGGTATCTATGGTTTAGATATATTTGCCATGAGTTCATGTCGCAGAATCATTGGAGAGTTTTTTTTGGGGGGTTCAAAAATGATTAAAAAAAAATACGAATTATCAATCGTGAATCAATATGAGGTTTTCAATTAGTTTCCCAGGATTCCCTGCGTGCCTGACAGAAGAGTTGTCTCACACGGCTTCCGTTCTTTCATCGATAGTTTTAGCCTGCGTCGGTACTGCACTCCTGTAATTCGGTACTGCACTCCTGTAATAGTGGTAAGGAGCAAGGGGAGGAGTAAGGAGGTCCCGGGTTCGATCCCTGCTTCCGCCTCTTTCTTTGGATGAAAATCCAAGGTTTACCTTGCTCCCTACCACTTGGTCGAGCCGGTCGGCGCAAGCCGGTTTACCTAGTACGTGGCTCTTGCCGGCTGGGTCACGTGCTCGGGGTTTGCCACCGAAGGTGGGTTCCTCGTCATTAAAAAAAAAAAAAGCCTTGCCACCTGTTATCTCTTCCTGCTTTGGGCTTTTCTTAAAAGGATGCTATAGAGTGTATTTGGATTCGGGCTTCATTTCTAAGGGTGTTTAGGTCAGGTTAGTTATGTTTTACAGGAAATAGCACTAAATACCACTTTTTCAAAAATCTTTGCAAAAATGCCACCATTTTGGAAAAATTTGCAAGAATACCATTTTTTCCAAAAATTTGCAAAAATGCCAAGGTAAACCCTCCCCAAAACCGGCTATTCTAGGTTATTATGCCCAAAAAAAAAATTTAAATTACAGGCATTGTCAACCCTCGTTTGGGTGCCTTGGTTTGTAGTGGTGGTTCGTGGGCGTCGCCGGGGCTGTCCGGCCCGGCCCCAGGGCGAGGCCGGCGGCGGTGGAAGGCCGGCGGCCCGGCGGTGGAGGGCGTGGGCGCCGCTTGCTCTCTCGCTCTCTACTTCGTCTTCTTCGTCCCTGTTCTCTCTCACCTGCCGCTTGCTCTCTCGCTCTCAATCTCTCTCAATCTCTGTCTCTCTCGCTCTCGGAGGTGCTGGGTGTGCTCTCGGAGGGGATTGGATCCGTTTATGCAGGTTTGGGTTCGGGCTGTCAGCGGGTTCAAATCTGGTGTGAGATTGAGAGTTTTTTGAGTGGTTTCGGGGGCGATTGGCTCGAATCTTGTCCGTCTAGCTCTTATTCTGGCCGGATCTGGTGCCTCGTTGTCAGATCTGGTCGCCGTCGGGTCGGATCTGGTGCGTGGTCGCTGCTCGCCGTCAGATCTGGTTGTTCCCGGGCTTAACGTGGATCTGTGCTTCTTTCTCCTCAGATCTGGTCGGCGGCGGTGGAAGGCCGGCCATCTGTCGAAGCTCAGCAACACCGAGATCGTCTCCCTGCTCCAGTACCACGCGCTCAACACCTACAACCCTAAGGGCTCTCTGAAGACCAACAAGGACGTCCTCACAACGCTCGCCACCAACGGCGCCGGGAAATACGGCCTCAAAGTGAATCTCTCTCCCGTCGTCATCTTCAACGTCGACAGCGTGCTCCTCCCCGAGGAGCTCTTCGGCAAGTCTCCCACATCGGCACCTGCTCCAGCGCCGGAATCTCTCTCTCCGTCTCCAGCAGATGCTTCGGCCTCCGATTCTCCGACGCCGGCGGTTTCACCTCCCGCTCCAATGATCGCTGCGCCGGAGGAGTCTCCCGCTGGGGCTCCATCGTCCAAGTCAGCCGGCGGTTTCTCTCTCTCTCTCTCTCTCTCCCCCCCTCTCTCTCTCTCACTCCCTTGGGACAACCTGCAACCGGCTTAACAATTTCCCCATCCTATTTGCACCAATACCACATATGGTATTTTTGCAAATTTTCTAAAAAAGTGGTATTTTTGCAAACCCACAACAAAAAAGTGGTATTTGTGCAAATAACCCTATGTTTTATTCACCTGTCAGAGCTCTGTTGGGCTGCCTCTGTCTTCCTAGATCCATACCTATGGGCTGTTTTCATTCCTTTTGCCCAATAGAGATATATGATAACGACAGAAGAAATACCTTACACTTTAAATAATTCCACTTCTGTTTAACAAGTTTCTTTTGTTGCTGGTTGACTAAAACTCTTAAATTTGCATATATAGTCCTTTCTTTGAGAAGTTGGTACCAAAAATATCTAGGTTATTCAGCAAATGAAATACTCCGTACTAATTAGGAAGATATTTATTTTAATAAGGGTCCATCCACCTAAGTTATTTTATGTCCATCAATGTCTTGTTTGTGAAATGTTTACCTAACTAGAATTACAGGTTATACATTATTACAGTTCATTTTTGTAAATATTTAGTTTCATGCTAAGGTATACCT
The DNA here is from genome assembly GCA_963922045.1 of Persicaria maculosa. Taxonomy (NCBI): domain Eukaryota; kingdom Viridiplantae; phylum Streptophyta; class Magnoliopsida; order Caryophyllales; family Polygonaceae; genus Persicaria; species Persicaria maculosa. The sequence continues at coordinate 13,495,347 of OY998252.1, forward strand.
TATGTCAAAAATGGTACGTATTAGCATTTAGTTTATATATTTACAGACTTGTTGCACTGAAAATTACCAAGTTTGGCAATTTTCTTTTTTAGACTCAGGTGCTTCGAAGGGAAAGTCCAGTTTGAACAAGTACACTTGCTTAGCTGTTGCAAGTAAGTCATCTTTCTGATTCTTGCTCTACACACAAATTAACATTTGGACGCTATTTACTTGAAATGTACCTACTTTATTTCTACACCAACTCTAATACATTACATTTAAAACAAGGCTCTTTTATCAATTACAAACACAAGTCAATATCAACAGTTTTCAGTTGAACGATATCTCACAACCCCATTAGTTTCTATAACCATGTGCAATGTTATGACAAAAAAAATACCCGGCTAACCTTATATGCCATCTTTATGGAGTATGCAGAGAAGTGAATGAAGTGTTGACATGAGTTTTTGTAAAGGATGACTTCCGACGTTCGACCGATAATGAAGGCGATGAGCAGCTGGTCAATCAAATTTGATTCAGGGTCAAGTCGGATTTGTGGATCGGACATTGGTTTAATTGGGTCAGGTATGGTTGTCAAGTGATCAAGGGATTGGATGATACTTCATCAGTGTTATGGAAGTGGGTAATCATTGGAAATTAAAGAGATGGCTGGGGGCAATACCGTCATCTTATTCTTTTAAATTTGTTTGAGAGTTTGTTCCTTTGAAATTGAAATGGAAAGTGATGCGATACATGCAATGATGTATAAATAGAAAGAAAAAAGGGGGGGGGGGGACACTTATTTCCCTTGGGCCAACCTTTAGACAATACATGTATATAGCCCACTTCAGTTTATTTTTGGTCTCATTTTGGGCCACTACAGTGACGAATTGTATACTGTATTCCACAAATGTTAAAAGCGCATGCAGTAAACCAACTAGTATAAAAAAAGGGGGACATGGATGAAATTCAATTCACGAATCACGACGTTCACAGATCAAATGATGTGCGCACTAACCACTACATATGGTTGGGATCCCCTGTCTCATAAAACCCACTATCCTCTTCTTTTTTTTTTTATTTTTTATAAGGTAATAATTTAGATAATACATTATCAGAGAGCATTCTAACGGATGAGGTTACAAAGACCAATATTGTTATATAAATCAGTTCCCCTGACAGAGCGGCAAAGGTGTGCAACTTTATCCGTCACTCTGTTGCCAACACGGAGAATGTGGGCAAAGGAAACTTCACTCAGACAAGATAACTGAAGTTTGATGTCTGATAACAACAGTTCAATTTCTCAAGGGCATTTGCTTACATTAGTTAGGAGGTTTATAGTTATTAGAGAGTCTCCTTCAATAATTAACTGTTTCTCCAACTCCAAGTCTTAGAACCAGCGCCTCTGACAAAAAAGGGAGTGTGTTTACCAATCAATTTGTGTCTCATTCGAACAACCCACTATCCTCTTATATCCCTTCTCACATCCCTTTATTTAATTTAAAATAAAAATAATTCAAATTCAAATAATAGATTAAAAAGAAAAAGAAAATAAAATAATTAAAATTAAAATAATAGATTAAAATGAAAAAGAAAAAGAAGAGTTTAAGAGAAGGGGTAGTGGGGAGACAACCACAATTGACACAGCTGATCTTCACTGTAACCACAATGCCACCGCGAACATCTTGCGACTAAATGTGGGAAAACCAAATAACTCTTGTGATCTTCCCCAAACGCCAAGTGTAAATCGAATCGTCAATTTTCCTAGATTAAAGAACACGTAGCATGAGCCAAATGACATGTGGCATGTGCCAAGGGACACATCGGACATATGAGATAAGGTGCCCTAAAAAATTGCCTATAAATAGAGATCAAAGGTTCATAGCTCATGGTCCGTTTTTGGAGACTAGAGGCTTAGGCCAATCTCCATGGCTCTTCCAGCTTCCTGGACCAGGATTTATCTCGATTAGCGTAAGCCGACCTTTGAAAAACTGAAAATGTATCGAGAACAGATTGTACGAAAAATCAGACATCTTCATATACATCAAACAATCTCGATAAAAAAAAAAAAAAAAAATTGTCACACTAATAAACTGATGCACTCACATCTCTTTGCTACACAACCAAAATACATATATTATAAACTAAACCGTAACGTTAATGACTCATTTTTATCCAGCGAGATCATTGACTTGGAAGTTCAAACCGAACTCCATTTCACCAAGTTGTAGCCGAAATTCTCCATTTACCGACATACCAACAAATTGGCAATTAATCATTACCCCGGGGCCCGGAATACTTAATTGCACCAAATTCCTTAATCAAAACGGGGTACTGTAGTATTTGCGGAGTATCTTTCCATCTTAAAAACATGGTCTATATTGGACCCGAATTAAAATAGGGTAAATTAGCTAAAGGTACCTTTTTCGTTTTTTTTTTGGGTAAATACACTCACCAAGTTTTCGTTTTGTTAATTGTACCTTTTTTTATTTTAATGACGGATTTGCCCATGTTTTAATTGACGCTCCTAAATTCCTTTAGTGATGTATATTGTAACCGACAAATCTCGCCCTTTCCATTGACGCTCCTTCCATTGGCACTCATTCCTTCAATTGTTGAGTTTTGTGTTTTATTCTAGATTTCTATAGGGAGTTCTCCGATGATTTTAAACCTTAATATTATCAACTTGAATCTTTACTGTACCTTTAATTTCACATTAATTTCTTTTTTTTTAAGCGTCAATTTTTTTCGATCGACAATTGGGTTTGATCGTCAATTGTTTTAGATATCGGCAATTATGAGACGGTTACATAATTGGTGTTTACAATAATTCGTTAGTGTGTGACGGTTATATGAAATTACTTACAATACAAATTAACCTGATTATTATAGTAATCACTTACATGAACTTACTAATATATATAATAACAAATTTTAGGGTTGTATTAATGTGATATTGCATAATACTCCGTAATATCTTGTTACTAGGAGGAATTGGGTTTCATGAATGATATTGTAGTACTTACATGAATGTTATTGTAATATAAATCGACTTACTATAATGACATACAATATTGTATTACATGAATATTATTTTATTACTGGGTTATATGTCTTGCGGTATATTTTATATTTATTTGGGATTTTTAGATCTCCGTAATAATGACCAAGGTGAGCTTAATTGGCCAAGGTGAGATTCGATTGTAAGTTAGAAATCCATTAGGAATTAATGTAGCTTGTCAAGATGAGGGAGGGAGATTATATTGTGTGTATTTATTGTAACATATTAAAACTTTAACATGCAATTTAGTTAGTTACGATGCAAACTAGATACAATTAATTAATTAATTACAAGAATCGAAACACCACGTACAACGAATTAGTTACAATACTATGACAATATTGATTACAATTAGTACGGTTACAATAAATTAGTTACAATCTATCGGGTGTATTTATTGTAACCCTTTAAAACCTTAACAATTAGGTTAATTACGTTGCAAACTAGTTACAAGTAATTAATTACGAGAACTAAAACACATACAACGACTTAGTTACAATACTGTAACAATATTTAGTACAAGTACGTTTACAGCAAATTAGTTACAATAAGTAATCATGGGACAATAATATCGGTTACAATTATTTTAGTTACAATAAGTAAATTAGTTACAATTATTGTAGTTACTTATTGTAGTTACAATTAGTAATCATGGGACAGTAATCATGGGATAATAATATCGATTACACTAGGTTAAAGTAGTTACCGATTTGCACACCTGCATGGTACAACAAAAGTAGGTTACAATAGGTTACAGTAGTGAACGATTTGCATACCTTCATGAAATAGGTTACAATAAAAGTAGGTTATAAAAGTAATCAAATGCATTAGAAACGCAATTAGGTTACTAAAGTTAAGTTGTTTATAAATTTCCAATTCATGACTCGATCAACGCGCGACCGGTTGATGGTTATTGACAAATTTCCACTATTGCACTTAGGGTCCAAATTCCATCGATCAAAGGCTATTACGAAGTAAAATATATGTTTGCAAATTCAATTTATCTTTAATTGTAACCTACAACCTTATATATATTTAAACAAATGTTTTTAAAATCATAAACAAATCTTTTTCAAAGTAAACAATCTTATCTATATTTAAACAATATTATCTATCTCTATTTTATTTTTCTTTTTTAATTTTAAAGAGAAAAAATATTACTTTAAGGGTATTTAAGTAAAATCCACCCTAAATGGTATAATTACTAAAAAGAAAACATAAGGGTAAAAAGTGAAAAAGGTATATTTCCTCAAATTTTCACATTAAAATACTCCCATCTTTAAACAAATAATGGCGTAAAACAATGGCATTAGTCAACGGGGTCCAAACGACACCGTAAGGTCAGTGGGTGGCTGGATCCTATCCGCCCAACTTTGCGACTCCAGGTATAGCTTCGATATCTTCCCCGCCACGCGCCTCATGTTAGGCCTCTCCTCCGCGTGCTCCCTCACGCACTCCAACGCCACCCGTATCAGCCTCTCCGCCACCTCCACCGGAAACGAATCCTTCAACCTCCTATCCACCCACTTCCTCACCCCACCCTCCTCCTCCACCACCTCCCTCGCCACCTCCACCACCGATCTCCTCACGTACTCCCTCCTCCCCCTCTCGTACGTGTACCGCAATGCCTCCTCCCCCGATACCAGCTCCAGCACCACCACCCCGAACGCGTACACGTCCGCCGCCTGCGTCCCCGTCCCAGTCAATTGGAACTCCGGCGACATGTATCCCCTTGTCCCCTGGAACATCTCGCTCTTCGATCTCCTCAATTTCGGGACTCCGGTTTCGGTTTCGAATTCCGTTTCCTCGATTGCCTCGCCGCAGAGGATGGAGGTGCCGAAGTGGCAGATCCGCGCGTTCAGGGAGGGGTCGGCCACGATGATGGATCCCGACTTTATGTGGTTGTGAACGAGCTTGGCGTAGCCCCCGGTGCTGTTGTGGATGTAGTCGAGGCCGTTGGCGAGGTCTGTTGCGATCTTAATTCTGGACATCCAGGTGGAGAGGACTGTGAAGCTAGGGTTGTTAGGGTTTCGGAGGCAGTCTGCGAGGTTGACTCCGGGGACGTATTCGTATACCAGGAAGACGTAGCCGCCGGAGAGGGAGGCGCCAAGGAGCTTAATGATGGAGACGTGGTGCGACTTGCAGATGTCGGAGAGCTGGTCGCGGAGCACGGAGGGGGAGGTCGGGTGGTTGAATTTTCGCTGGAAGACGATGGCGTCCTTTCCTCGGAGGGAACACCGCCAGCAAGGGGCGGAGGAGGTGGCGGAGTAGCGCCGCGCGAGGAAGTTGTTGGTGGCGGCGCGGATCTCGGAGATGTCGTAGACGGTGGGGCTCTCAGGGAGGGATTCGCGGAGCGAGGCGAGGGAGGCGGCGCTGCTGATTGAGGCGCCGTTGCCGGAGGAGAAGGTGTTGTTAGAGTTGTAGTAGTAATTCTTGGAGGTGGAGGTGGAGTCTCCGATGTATGCGTCGGAACTATAGGAAAGTGGCTGCTGCTGCGGCGGAGGCGGCGGTGGCGACGGAAGATCGGAGGATCGGACTGTCCGGGGGGACGATGAAGGTGATTTGATGGAGGGTTTGCGGCGAGATCGAGGGGTAGGTTGGGCGGCGTTGGTAGCCATTTTGGATCTGCACATATGGGGGTGGATCGATTAGGTGGAGGGGGGAAGAAATTGAGTTAATTTGGGGATGAAATTGGGGGCGTGGGAGCTGTAATTTTGGATTTGGGAGAAAATTAATTCAACATTGGGGGTGTTGAAGGCGGTCACTGTTGGGTCGAAATTGAAGCAGGAAGAAGAAATTGGGAGAAAGAGGAGCTGGATGGAGACGATGACTTGGCATGCCCAAGCCGTGCTTGGAACGGCGATTCATTCGGCCTAACTTATTACGAGTACTCACCAAACACAAGCCCATCTGCTGCCCTCTCCCTAAACCCTCCTACGCTACTTTTTTTTTTTTTTTAATACTCCCTAATCCCCGTTGTATTACTTGAGTGATTCTAAGTATTTGCACACATATTAAATTATTAAGGAAAATCTATCTATTTTAGAACGCAAGGAGTATACAATAACATTTCCAATTATCTCGTCTAGATAGAGTTCGAGGGGTCAAGTTATACACACTATTTTCCCAACTATGACGAGAGAGTGTTTCTGAGTGGTCCAAATATAAACATGAACACATAACAAACCAAAGGGATAAGTAAAACAAACGATAAAGTGAAATCTGACCCAATCTAATCATCTCTGACATAAATGATGTTCATTCACTACATTCTATCTCTAACAAGGTTCTCATTAAGGTTCAGGAGGGCAAAATTTTGTCTCATCACTTCCCTCCAACTTTTCTTTGGTCAATTGTCATACATACGCACTGACGCTCTCAGATCCCTTCTCTACACATGATCAAACCAACGAGATCCCTCCTCTACACATGATCAAACCAACAAAACCTTAACTAATGCAGCTTATCTCAGATACTACTTATTCCTTGACGCTCTCAGATCCCTCCTCTACACATGATCAAACCAACGAAACCTTAACTAATGCAGCTTATCTCAGATACTACTTATTCCTTAAATAGGTAAATAAAGAGCGGTAATTCTGGGGTTCGAATCGGGGACATATAGGTACTACCCACAAGTCCTTTCCGGTGAGTCATTCCGGAATGGTTAGATACTACTTATTCCTACTTTAATAAATGTGTCGTGTTGAATATCCGATAAGAAAAATACTCCGATCCGAACATAAAACGTTTTTTTAATCGTATTTTAGCCTTTTGTCTTATATTCGTATTTTTTATCGTGTTGTATTTTGATGCCGATAAAAATACGTATGTCATTACTGTGTATCAATCTATTACACCAAATCACGTGTTCACACTAGAGCACAACTATCGCTATGATCCATTTTTCAACATCAAAATAGGAGTATAATCCAATTCAACTGCGCACGGGCAAAAGGGGTCCTGGGAATCGTTGAATTAATTGAAAGATTTGCTTTCATTAACCATTCATTTTTTATTTTATTTTAAAGTCAAATTTGTACTTTGGATTATTTTTCTGGTTAACTGGTAATTTGTCCCTCCTTGTTCTATTTGTGATAACGAGAAACCCACCTTTAGTGATAAACTCCGGACACGTGACCCAGTTGGAAAGAGCCATACTCCAGATAAATCGGCTTGCGCCGACCGCCTCGACTCACTGAAAAGGAGTAAGACAAACCTTGAATTTTAATCCAACGAAAGGGACGGAGGTAGGGATCAAACCCGAGACATTTGGTGTAGTAATACTTTGCAAATTGCAACTCAAAACTGGAAATTAGTATTTTAATCAGTTGGTTGAGTTTCCATTTTTTCCAATACGATCGGATAGACCTTTCCAACCTTACCAAAGTCTTATCTCTTCACTAGTACAAAGTGATATTTTTTCTTTCAGTGGACACAAAAAAAAAAGGAAAAAAAGTTGTCTTTGACAAGCCAAAGCTCAATCCTAAAGCCATTTTTATCAGCAAGGTTACTGTTGAAAATACTAGGGGATTTATTTAGGGGTGGGCACAAATCCCGTAAATCTCGGACCCGTCCCGGTCCCGTCCCGATCCCGGTGGGATTTGAAAAAAAAATAGTGAATCCCGTCCCGGTCCCGTCCCGCAAAAATTGTGCGGGACGGGGCGCGGGACGAAGATTCTTCATCCCGCAAATCCCGTCCCGTCCCGCATATATATTATATATTTTTTCATATTAATATATTATACAGTATATACATAAATACAGTATACATAAGTATATATCAATATATGCAGTGTATATCTATGCACAATGTCAATGTACATCTATGAACAGTGTGAATATATAGTGTTTGTATGTATATACACACTGTCAATGTATATATATACCGTGTATATATAATACTGAGTGTATAAACAAAATAAATATAGGGTGTGTATATATAGATATATGATAAACTATAAAATATAAAAATATTAAAAATTTATAGGTATTATGTCTTTTAAAAATTGGAAAATGTTAAAGAATTTAAAATATTTTTTTATTTGAGGGACAAGGCTCGTCCCGTCCCGGTCCCGTCCCGTCCCGTGAGGGATAGGGCCCGCGCGGGATTGAAAAAAAAAGAGAGAATCCCGTCCCGGTCCCGTCCCGCAAAAATTACGCGGGACGGGACGCGGGACGACCCCCATCCCGTCCCGTCCCGTCCCACGCCCACCCCTAGATTTATTCATATAAAATTAGAACAGTTTATTTTTCGATACTAGGCGGAGTAGTATCAATACTAGGAGATTTGCATTAAATGTTGCTCAGACAAGCTGGAATACAACGGATTGTGCTATATACACCGGGTGCAGGTTCTATATACACTACGTGGTCGGATCTAGGATCCGTTGCATCTACACATGACACCTGTCCAATCATTTTTACAAGTTTTAAAAAAAAATACACGGACGGATCTAGGATCCATCCGTTGTAAAAAAAAAATTTTTTTATAAAGGACGGATCTAGGATCCGTCCCATATAAATAAACGTCAAAAAAAAAAAAAAAAGCTGCACATGCAGCAGATTTAAAAAAAAAAAAAAAAAAGAAAAACCTAAAGGGCGGATGGGAGATCCGCCCCTGCAATTAAAGAAACAAAAGAAAAAGCTGCTTTTGCAGCTTTCTCTATCTCTCTCTTTTTTTTGTTTTTTTTTTGTTTTACATTATATAGTACGGATCCTAGATCCGTCCTATGTAATTTTTTTATATTTTTTTGTAACGGACAGATCCTAGATCCGTCAGTGTATTTTTTTAAAAATTTATAACGGACGGATCTATAATCCGTCCTCGTAGTGCATATAGCACCTGTCTCCGGTGCATATAGCCATCCCGAATACAATTTGGCTTCTTCGCTGCAGAGGGGGGCACGTGACGTTGGATGATTCGCTTGCAGGAGCCTCTGCCGGATGGAGGACACATGTATTGTGATAGATTTTGGCTGGGAAAAAATTAGTTTTACACATTAAAATGTATTTTTCGGTAAAAAAATAAAAATTACCACAACACTATATTTATTGTTATCTACATGTTGACATCAATTTTGAATATGTTTGAATATTTTTTAAAAAAAAATATCTCTCTTTGATTATAAATACACAAAATAAAATTCGAAAAATTGATGTATAATTATGGAATAAGTTGCAATAATAAACAATGCAAGATATATAATAAATAATTATTAAAAAAATATTTTTGTTTACATGTGTAAGTTTATATGAGTAGTTTTGAATAATAATAAATGAATATAATAATATAATCGATAATGGAAATAATTATTGGAGAGGGGTATATTTATAAATTGAGTTGATATGAAAAGATATATAGGTTTTGGGATACTAGGGATGCTACTGATAAAGTGGAAAAAATGAGAATATAATGCTAGGATGATGTGGCGGAGAGAGAAGAATAAAATATTAGTATTCCTAGTATCTCTTGATAAACATGGCATAATCATCTCAAAATGTTATAAAGTCCCCTAAAAAAGAAAAGTGACTTCATATTACAAGTGTCATTAATCGTAACAATAAAATTTGCAATACAAGGGTACAATTTAATTCTCTGTAGCAGTGCTGGAATTTAATACGTAGTAACATTGAAGTCTCTTCTGATTTCTTGAATATTTTCAATCGTACGGTGGATCTCCCAATGAGTAGGTGTTTTCCTTTTGATGGAAGATATCACCTCCAGGCTATATCGCCTTTGTTAATGAGGTCTTTGATCCCTTTCTTGATTGCCGCCTTTATACCTATACAAAAAGTTGTTGCTTCTGTTTGTAGCACTGGACTCTTAGAAGTCACGTGATGGGTTATATCAATAACCCGCTCATTAATATCCCTAATCAGACCTCCAATTTTTCAAAAGTTAGAGGGATTAACAATTTAACATAGCCAAGTTTGTAGATGCGCGGCTGTAACAGGCTTCCTCCATTTGGGTGTTCTATGATTCTTTTTAATTTGTTTCTCGTCTTTGTTTTTTGATTGGTGCCAATCGTATATAAATCTAATGGTCATGTGAATCATAAAGAAAAAAATCCCCCGATTATTGAAGATTAATTGGTTCAGCAACTGTCTGCCCAATATAGGTCACCACCTTTCTTCAAGACAACATCAAATATCAGCAATTGCTCAACCTCCTACAGCCCGTTTGAGACTACCCTATGTCACCCACTTAAACTTGCAAGTAATTCAGCCTATCAACAAGGCAGAGCAGCATACAACAAAGTAGAGTAACCTCCACCCGGATAAAAAACTAGAATCAAACTCCTGGTTAGACCTATAAGGGTCACAGTAGATCGCCCTCTGTCAAATGGCATAAAAATTGAACAAGCTTGAGTGTGCTGATAGAACAAAATAACACCATCAAATCAGTTGAGACCAAATTGTTCTGTCGAAACCTTGCTGATTGCCTTGCATTCATTAATCCCCGAGTCTTTGAGCTCAAAACTACCACCAGGGTCGAAAATAATCGAGAATTAGCAGCTATGATTATTCCCTGACTGGCTTGGAGAACTTCTAATCTTGGTACTTCCACTAGGCCTTTTATCAAAAACTTGGTGTGCAGTTTCCGCTTTTACCAAAGTAACGAAAACTACACCATTTTCAACTCGTTCACCCGACTTGATCTTGATCGAACAAGTCAAACCATCACCCATTTCATTCATTCCTTCTAATTCAGTTTCCACAATTACATGTAAAGGATTGGAAGTTAACTCGGAATGTTGGAATTGAATTTGAAAATCTTCCTGACAATTGATGAGGTGCCGATTCGAGTTTGTCATAAGAGACTTTGGGTGCATCTCGAGCTTTCGATCGACATTCTCTGGTAAATCTCCGATCTGGTCGGAAGACTCGATTTCTTGACTCAGTTCTTTGAATTTCTCGACGCTCATTTCTTGTTCCACAGAATCTTCGACAATCTGTGGGGACGAGGCTACTTCTTGAATTCCTTCCACAACGGCATTGCAGGGGCAACTGATTGGAGGCATGCCCATCATCTTTCGGAGTTCATTGATTGTCCTGTAAAAGCGGCGATCCCGTTCGATTCAGCGCCATTCATCCGCGATTCGTTGTCGCTCATCCCAAGGAAATCGTAGGTACCAGTCGTCAGGCACAGAACCAGAAATAAAAATTGAGGTAGGCTGAAATCGTCTTATATTACAAATAACATTTTTTAACATTTATTAATATCACATCTAATAAAAGCAACTGCAAAAAAAACGAAAAATAAGAGACAGACCTTATAAACGAATAGAGAAGAGGAAAAAAAAAGAGACAAACCTTATAAAGGAATTGAGAAGAGGAAAAAATAATGAACAGATATGTCCAAGGGGTTTGAACCCGGGTGGATTGGGAATCCCCAAATTACACAAAAGCTAACTACCAGCTCTACCACACTAACTTTGTTGTCCACTTTTCCTTCCTATTAAATATAATTTGGATTTTCGGGGTGGGCTGCACCAAAGCCCAGCCTACCCCTGGTTCCGTGCCGCCATGGCTGACCACCCACCAAAAGACCGATGCAATTTCTAGGTCATCGTGATCAAAATTTCAAGGATTTTTTTTTTTGGGAAATGGAACTGGCTCTAGATACCAATTTGTCATGTCCTTGACATGATTCATGTGAAATTGAAAGGTAGAGATTAGGGAAGGAAGAGTTTAGAGTTAGGGAAAAGGTTTAGGGAAAGAGAAAGGTAAGAGAGATAGCAAGAGTTTAGAGAAATAAGTGATTGTTTGGATTATTCATTGAATGCCCCCTCTAATATAAGATATGTGGTATTTATACTAATCCCCTTTAACCCCTATACATGACACAAATTTTCACTCTAATTAGAGGAGTGTCCTAGTTTTTGTAAAAATTAGTGGAATGTCTATCTTTTTTAACCTATTTCTTTTCTCTTTTTCTTAATTAAATTAAGCTAACCCTACTAGTTTAACTCGTTCTTTCCTCTGTTCGTGCTCAAACTCCCACTCGCCACCATCACCGGCCGCCTCTCTCACCCCCATCACCACTCTCTGTCAAGATCTGCGCTGAATTTGTATTCACTGTTCGACTTGCCGTCCTTCTCCTGTTCGACTCCGATTCCTCACCACCATCACCACAATTGCAGTCGCCTCCTCCTTCTCCTCCTTTCTCCTGTTCGACTTGCCGTCCTCTCGCTCTTCGACTCTGATTCCTCCTGTTCCTCAATCGAGATCTGCTCCGGCAACTGGTGAGTGCCTTCAATTCCTCCTGTTCTTCGAATTGTGTTCGAATTTGCTACTATTTTGCTTGGCTAATTGCATCTGCTGTTTAATTGCTGCTCTTGCTACTATTTTTTGTGTTCGAATTCCTCCTGTTTAATTGTGTTCGATTTTTCTGCTGTTTAATTCCTCCTGCTCTTGTGTTCGAATTCCTCCTGCTCTTGCTGCTATTTTTTGCTGCTATTTTTTGTGTTCGAGTGCCTTCAATTCCTCCTGTTTAATTGTGCTCGAATTTTCTGCTAATTGCATCGGTGCATTTGCTGCCAATTGCATATGCATTTTGACATGTTTAATTGTCATGGGTTGATACATATTCTAGACTCTGATGGAGTATTTGGATATCTAGAATCACAGATTTGGACTACCCTCTCCTGTCCATTTTATTTTGAAGTTTATGAAGGGTGAAGGCCTTCCTGTTTTACTAATCTTGAACTGTTTTACAGTTAGAACCAATCAATGTTTAATCTTAAGTGATATGGAGCCAATATGTGTTCCTGATTATTTTTGTGTCTAATTATTTGATGCTGGCATCTAATAATTATAATAGTTGATGCTGACATCTAAGAATTAGAACATTGCATCTGTTTGATTCCCTGCAATTTTGCATCTGTTCGATTCAAAATATGAACTATTTCAAGTACTAAACATGTAGCTGATGTAGTTGTGAAGCTTAATCTCTCTTTCTGATGCCTAATCTCTCTTTTTTCTGATTTTACTGGTGTTGCAAACATCTAGCTGTTGTTGTAAACATCTAGCTGACATCTTCTGGAAATGTTGACATCTTTTGAAATGCTGACATCTCAAATATAAGATTATTTTTGTGTAATTAAGTAGACCATTTCCAATATAAGATTATCAGCTACATATATATAAGATTCAGAAACATATGTGCTGACACGGAGTTAAAATGTGCTGACACGGAGTGAATATGTGCTGACATGTACTATTTTTGTTCAATTCAAGTAGATGTATAGGTTATTTTTTATTTCTAATTGTGTGACATGATCTCTTGTGCAAATATAACATGTTGACATGGGTTTAGTACACTAGATGAATGAGTTTTTAAATTATTAAAAATCATGTCAGCAAGCTGTGATCTATGGTCTTTTCGGATATCAAGCATCCGGTATCGGATTCTCTATTATGATACCTTTTCGGATAGGGAATCGCGCCACGGTTCAAATGTGAGTTTTTATGTTTTTTTAGGCAATAATTTTTGTTATTTTATTTTTATCGGTTAACAACTAGGGTTTGTTTCCACTTTTCCTATTTAATAACGTGTTTGTATATTTACATTGAAGTGTCTTGTGATTTCTGACTTATCTAGAGATATTAGCTAGTAGCTCTACAAAGTTTAATTGTGTGATGACATGTTTCTTTTTTATTTTTAATTGTGTGTTGACATGTTTCTTTTTTATTTCTAATTGTGTGCTGACATGGTCTCTTTTTGTGCAATTCAAGTTGATGTATATGTTTTTTTGTAAGAATGTATAAGTTCTTTTTTTATTTCTAATTGTGTGTTGACATTGTCTCTTATTGTGCAATTCAAGTAGATTTATAAGTTCTTTTTTTATTTCTAATTGTGTGCTGACATGATATCTTGTGCAAATATAACATACTCAATTCCAATGTGTAATTAACTTGATTTGACACTTGTATAAAATTTATTTACACTTGCATAGCTCTTTACTAGTCTTATTGCTGACATGATTTCTTTATTTTTCCTTGTCATTTTTCATAATATTCTTGATTGATAACTCATCTTTTTGATTTTTACACTTGCGTAGATCTTTACTAGACTTATTGCTGGGAGGAATATGATTTTTCACATTATTTGCTTAAAATTAAGAGGGAATAACAATCTTGTTGACATTCGGTGTCAGCAGTTTCAATTTGCATAACAGATTGTTATATGTGCATATCATATAGTTATATTTGCATAACAGTAACTTATATTTGCACGACATAAAATTCTTATTTTTCAACTTTTTTTTAAATTCAGATTGCTTGTTTTTTAATTGGATTTGCGACTCCAGGTTGATTTGCAACTCTCACCCATGTTCTCATCCATTTTCTCTCCTTTGTTTATCTATTTATTTGGTCGAAGACTCGAAATCGATTTACTAATTCTTGTTTATGCCAATTTTAATCCTAATGTCAAACTTGCTGACATCCGGTATCAGCAGTTTCAATTTGCATAACAGATTTTTATATTTGCATAACAGATTGTTATATGTGCATATCATAAAGTTATATTTGCACAACATAAAATTCTTGTTTTTCACTTTTTTTCTACTTGACTTCCTCTTTTTTCTTTCTTTTTTGGTTATGTGAGAACATAGCAAGGATTTGTGATATGTTTTGCTATTTATGCTATATTTATCTCATTCGCCCTATTAAGTATGAATTCCCTTGCCAGTTAAAATCTAAGTATTAGATATCAATAATCTTATATTTGCAAAACGTGAATTAATTTATGCATATTTTAATCTTATATTTGCATATCATCAATTTATATTTGCATATCATACTTTTACAATTTGCACAACATCAATTTATATGATGCAAGAAATACTGATGTAGGATGAAAGAAAATACTGATGAGACAACAAAATATAAAAATTGTTCAAATTAAAATATAAAAGTCTTCTCGTAGAGTTATATTGTTTATCTGAATGTTATGTTATAATATAATTAAAAGTCTTTTAGATCAATGGTAGAGCGATGTGCTTATGCGCAAATACGTGGGTTCGAATCCCGCATAGGCTAAAGTTTATAATAATTCTAGTAATTTACAAAATTTTCTAATAAATGTTGACATTTAGCTTAAATGTTGACATTTAGATTAAATGTTGACATTAGCCATTGATGTGCAAAAGCTTTATCTTTTACCATTTCTTTTATTAGAGGATTGTAGAAGTTTGAGCTTATCATCTCATGTAATATGATATCAATTTTGAGAATGATCTTATTTGTAAACCTTATCTTTTATTAAATGTTGACAATTGATATTTAGCTTAAATGTTGACATTTAGCCGTTAATGTGCAAAAGTTTTATCTTTTACCATTTCTTTTATTAAAGGATTTTAGAAGTTGAAGCATCTCATCTCATGTAATATGATATCAATTTTGAGAATAATCTTATTTATAAACTTTATCTTTTATTAAATGTTGAAATTTAGCTTAAATGTTGACATTTAGCCGTTGATGTGCAAAAGCTTTATCTTTTACCATTTCTTTTATTAGAGGATTGTAGAAGTTAGAGCTTATCAGCGTCAACATCTCCGATGTCGGCGTCAGTCGACATCAGCGTCAGCCAAAATGAGCGTTAGCATCTCCGATGTCGGCGTCAGCACTGGCACGAAAAATGTTAGTGGTGTTCGCAATGTTAATGGTGAAAGTGTCAGCAGTGTCAACAATATCAGTGCTTACACAAAAAAGAAGAAGCGTTGACACAAAAAAAAAGCATCTTCGACGTCGGCGTCAACAACGTCCGCAACATCGATGTAAGTGTCAGCAGCGTCAACATCTCTGATGTTGACGTCAGCAACATCAACATCAGTGTCAGCCTCTCCGATGTCAACATTAGCAGTGTCAGCATCTTCGATGCTGACGTCAGCAACGTTAGCATCAATGTCAGCATCTTCGATGTCGGCATCAACAGTGTCAACGTCAGTGCTGCTGATACGGAAAAAAGCATCTTCGACGTCGGCGTCAGCATCTCCGATGTCAGTGTCAACGGTGTCAGGATTGTCGGTGTCAACAACATCTCCGATGTCGGCGTCAGTCGACATCTTTGATGTCAGCGTCAGCAGCATCAACATCTCGAATGTCGGCGTTGACAATGTCAACGTCAGTGCTAACACGAAAAAAAGAAGCGTTGACACGAAAAAAAGCATCCCTAACGTCAGCGTCAGCAGCTTCGGCAGCATCGATGTCGGCGCCACCCGACATCTTCGATGTCAGCGTCAGCATCTCCGATGTTGACATCAGCAACATCAACGTCAGCATCTCCGATGGCAGCGTTAGTGTCAGCATCTCTGATGTCGGCGTCATAAATGTCAGCGTCAGTGCTAACACGAAAAAAGAAGCGTTGACACGAAAAAAAGCATCCCTAACATTGGCGTCAGTAGTGTCCGCAACATCGATGTTGGCGCTAGCCGACATCTCCGATGTCAGTGTCAGCATCTCCGATGTCGGCGTCAGCGCTGACACGAAAAATGTTAGTAGTGTTCGCAATGTTAATGGTGATAGTGTAAGCAGTGTCAACAATGTCAGTGTCAGCGGTGTCAGGAATGTCGGTGTCAGCAACATTGACGTTGACATTAATGCAATTTTAAAGGCCTCTTAGGTCAATCAATGGTAGAGTGATGTGCTTATGTTCAAATAATATATATTAATGCAATTTTAAAATACAAATGCATGTACATATTCTTTCCATAAGGTTCTTTAAGCTTGCATAACATAATATTATATCTGCATAACATCGGGTTATACTTCCATAATAGAAAGTGCTGACATGTAATTTTTAAAAAAAAAACGAAAAAAAAAATGGAAACGCGAGGGGGGGCTTGGAGGCACTGAGGATGGGGGGGGGGGGGCAGAGGATGGGGGGCATGGGAGATGTACACTCCACCAATTTTTTCAAATTTTTGGATACTCCTCTAATTAGAACAATTTTTTTGGACATTTTACATATTGCCCCCACAAACAAATCATATTGTTGTATAAGAATATAAGATCACCAAAAATATAATATCACCACTACTAAAAAAGCATAACAAATTTTATAATTTCCTTGAATTATATAATTTTTATCAAAATATAATATAATATATCGTCGTTCATTATAAATAAATATCATCCAAACAAAAAAAAAGGAGAAATCAAATAAAGGGTGGAGAGAAAGGACTCAAATTATATAATTTTTATCAAAATATAATGCTTAAAATCTGTGTTACTACATATTTAATGAACATAAAAATTGATTAATGAACTAATTCAAGTGAGTAAAATGAAAAATATGAAACCATCACCTAATAATTCCATCAACCCTCAAATAAATGCGGTGGGTGAGAGGATGCGAGATGAACCATTGTTTTTTCCGCCACTAAATTCTATTGGACTGTTGTTCCAAATTCCTTGGGCGTAAAAATCCATATCTGCGGAATCCACGAGGAGCAATTGACAACTTTACCCCTCCCTAATTGAACGTAGCCCGATCAATCAGGAAGGGCAAACCGGTAATAAGGCCTTAGGAAAACCATTAGCAAACGACCCACCAAAACAACAAACTACATATGAAAACAACCGGCGGGGAGCAATCACTCTCCTATAAAGCCCACCCACTCCCACCTGCAATTTAAAATATCAAACAACTTGTTTCCAATAACAAAGAGAAAAGAAACCAATTCTTGAAGGAGGGATGAGTTCGGCGAGGAGAGGAAGCAGCTGGGCGGTGGCGGCCGGGATAGCGGCGGTGGAGGCGTTGAAGGACCAGGGATTCTGTAGGTGGAACTACACCGTAAGGAGCCTGCACCACCACGCCAGGAACAGGCTCAAGTCTGTGGTTCAGGACGCCAAGAGATCGACGGCGGTGATCCCGGGAAGAGCGAGGCGGTCGGAGAAGATTAGGGAGTCGTCGGAGTCTATGAGGACTGTCATCTTTCTCAGCTCATGGGGTCCTAATAACTAGTTATGTTCTTTTATTATTACTACTTAGCTATTTTTGAGGGCCGGTAGTAGTTACCGATTTACAACTATATTATATATATGATGTGATTTGCAAGCATTGTAAACCATTATAAACCAGATATGTAAATGTTTGCCATAAACTGTCTCCTTTTCTATCAACAAAATGTAATATTGTAATCCCAAAACGAGTTGAGAAACAGCAATCATGTATTATAATAAAAGTAATTGAATTTAGTGAAAATGATTCCGAAATTGATACTAGAATATTAACACCGGCCATGGCAAGAGGGCTATATAAAATCCAATTCAAATATAGAGAAGTTGAAAAATTCTATTTGTTTTAAATTTTAATGGATATAAACTCAATAGAGATCTCCTACATCACATTATGTAACACTTGGTGCATCACTTAATTATTTTGTGTATAATTTAACATTGAAAATAAAAATAAAAATAATATTTATATTCTACACACTTATATTTACATGTTTATAAAAATTTGTCATGAAAAATTATTATTTAAAAATTATAAAAAAATATTTTTCAATATAATCAATCTTTTAATTATATGTAATTTTTTAAAATGATTTTTTATGATGAAAATTCATAAATATGTAAATATAAGTGTATGAAATATGAATATAATTTTTTTTAATTTTTTTCAACGTTAAATTATACATAAAATAATTAAGTGAAGCACCGAGTGTTACACCGTGTGATGTAGAGGATCTTCACTGATATAAACTCTAATAGATTAGAAAAAGAACGGAATCTATTATTTGATTATTTACGATAAAGGAAATTTTGTAAATAAATAAATTTTAAAAAAAATATTAAAAAATATCATAAGATCTTTATCTTTCTTAATAAAAAATTATTTTATCTTCATCCCACAATCTATTCAATGATTAAATAAAAACGAGTATGCACACTTTTTTCTTCAATAGATAACATCATAACAAACTATTCTAATTGGTAGGTTTAAACCAATATATATATATATAAGAATTGATGATATTTTTAAATAAAAATTTTTTTGAAGAGATTTTGTAATTAATGTGAATTTGAAGCAACTTAAGGCTATTTTTTATAATTAATTTGAATTTGAATGTAGCTTGAACTATTTTCTACAACCAAACAAATACTTCAGACTATTTCCTGCACTTTTTATATAGCTAATGAGCTCAACAACCCCTAAAAATTAGAGGGAATTTAGTAGAAAACACCTTTTTGAGATTGTTGTTAGGTATCTAGCCCCTTTAAAATACCAATGAGCCGTGCCTTACCCCCACAAAAAACAATTAGCCGGTTAGCCCCTATACCCTACCTCCACCTGCCTCCTCGCTCTCCCTTTCTTAACTGGAGGAAGCCAATGTATGATCGGAGAGGACGAACAGGAGATGGCCATACCGCAGAACCTCCAGCACCACCACCGACTTCGCCGAGTCCGCCGCCGCCTTATAGATTCGGATCTGAAGACGTCGAATTCAAAGGTGAGGAAGCCAAATTCTAAAGCGGAGAAACCGAAATCGAAGGCGAGGTCGCCGAATTCAGAAGCGAGGAAACCGAATTCGATGGTGAGGAAGCCGAATTCGAATGAGAGTTTGCCAAATTCTGAATCGAGGAAACCGAATTCGAATGGCGGCTGGGTTTGTAGCGAGGCTCGGTGGCGGCGGATCCGGGCTTTCGGTGGCCGGATCTGTGGTGTGAGTGGCCGGAGGGACTCGGATCTGGGGTGGCGGCGGTCGGCGAGGGCTGGCGGTGGGACTCGGGATCTGCCGTTGGTGTGGTGGCCGCCATCGCTGCAACTTTCCAACGGGGAAGAAGAAGGGCTTGTGTTGTGATTCCTAATAAACCACGAAACCGGCCCGAAATTTTTAAAAATTACAGATTGGCCCTATATTTTATATAATTACAGAAAGCGGCCTAAAACTTTCAGAGATGTATATTTTGCCCCTGTGAAGTATTCACATTTTATTGATTCCGCATTATATTACTTACATTGACGCATTTTTTTTAGTTGATGACATGTTATAATAGGTGTTTTTACGTATATAACCAATATTAATGTCGTAGCTTCAAAGACTTTGTATTTTTATATGTGCAATAAGGTGAGAATATTTTGATTCCACGTTTTAAGCTCTTATGTCATCAATTATATAAAATTGTCACCATAAATAATTGTGATTAATGAAGCGTAATAACAAATGTCATCCATGAATAAAAATTTAATGAATATGTCACCACAAGTGATTGCATCAATGAAGTGTAATCACAAATGTGTCATCAGTGAATGAAAGTATAATCGATGAAAATAAATCGATATACAATTGATTAAATTAAAAACATGTGGCATCAATCGATTTGATTAAAAAAAAATGGCATCAAATAATTACATTATAAAAATGACATCAAATACCATTTTGAAAAATTTGTATCACATTAAAGAAAAAAAATGTCATCAAAATACTACTTTGAAAAAATATCATCAAAAATATGGCATCACGGTAAAAAAAATATCATCAAAAAATTAACATAAAAAAAAGTGGCATCTGTCGTTAACAGTAAAAAAAAATGGCATCAATGATCAACGTGACATTACTGTAAACAAAAAATGTCATCAATGTTTAAAAAAAGTGACATTAAAAAAGTGTCATCCAATCATTTCATTAGAAAAGTGGCATCAAAGTGAAAATAAAATATAGTAAAATTTTGGCATCAAAACGGTATAATATGGCATCACTAAAAAAAAAAAAAAAAGTTGGCATCAAAATGGGTTGGTCAACGTTGACCGGTCAACGGTCAACGTTGACCGGTCAATGGTCAAACGGTTGACCATTGACCAACCCACCCTATTGGAAAGGGGTTTAGGGCAAAACTAATTAAATTGATTTAGGCCCTAAGTGCTCAATTAAATATTCAAAAAAGTCCAACTACCAAAATCACTCTAAAAATTATTTGTTTGTTTTTTTTTTTTTTGGTTGCAATTTTCCCTATTTTGAATTATTGACTTATTCACAATTTTTTGTGCTCCCTAACTTAAAGGCTCCAAAACCAATCCACAACTTATTGGGCTACATAGCAGCCTACTTGGTCGTCTTATTTTGGGCCTCCATGGCAATTTCTTAGACAACACATTACAATTCGGATATTTGGGCTTTTGCCGGTTAGGCAGCTCGTATTTATTTTACTTAATTGTACTTACAATTTATTGATGTTAATTAATTGCACTTGGATAGTTGTTAAACTTGGGAAAATCCCAGCAAGCTATATATCGAGGTATCTAGAATCATAAAGTGTATTCACAACATACTTTTATATAAGAGTTTTGTTTGTTGACAAGATACAATTTTTTTGAGTCCTGGGGTGTGTTTGGCAACGATAGCAGAATGGGTAGCTGAAACTGAACAGTTTTTTATGTAAAATATGTTAAATTAAGGGTGTAGTTATATACACCAAAAATCCAAAGGCTGAAAATGCACGTCCTTAAGGACGTGCAAGCCTTGTGACTAATTAACTTTAAAAAAAAAATAATTAACCCCTTTTAACCATGCACGTCCTTAAGGATGTGCATGATTTGGGGTGTATATAGCCAACACGTAAATTAAATTGTCAATAAGCTAGTACTTTGTTTGGTAACCTTAGCTGAATGGGTAACTGATAAAAGATGAGAAAATTAATAGATTTTTGTATATAAAAGGAAAAACTTCGAAAAGCTTAGGGCGGGTCATTGATGGAAATTGAATTCTAAAACGTTAATTAACGAATAGTGTTAGCTTTATTTCATTTAAAACTATATCATATTAAAATAAAAAGATCCAAAACGCTACATGGGTAGCCAAACACACCCTTAGTCTAGTTTGGAAGTTGATACATATTTTGGTGGAATTTTATTGTTTATTGGTTTTAATTGAAGTAGTTGTTTATAGCAAGACCAAATTGATGTTTGCATGCATTTATCAATCTGTAGGTGTTTACATATTATATTTCATAAATAAATGTTACCAAGGAAACACTGTACTGGTTATGAGTTGTGTAAGTGTTGGAACTTTAGAAGGGGAGACTTAGAGTTTATATAAAATAAATAAATGACATATCATGTAGACAAAGAAATAAAATTTTAATATTAATGATTTTGAAAAAAATATATCAAATATCTTATTTATATAGAAATAAAATTTAGGAAAGTAATAAAAATCGGTGATCTATTATGAATAAAACGATGACCTTTATTTTAGGAACCAAATGACATCGATTCAAAATTAGGAACTAAGATATATATTTAACATTGAGAAATTGGACCGAGTTTATACAATAGGTTGGGCAAAATTCATTGAAGAAATAACAAATGTTGGCATTCCTCTTTGACTATGGATAGATATCTCCGCCACCAAAAAGTTCATCACACGTTTCCCGTTAAGAACTAATTGTTGAACTTTAGACTATTTTATATACTACAAATAGTTCATCTTTTCTTCGAATATTCGTTCGAGGGTTGGGGACCAACCTCTTCTTTTTTCAAGCGCTTCGTTCAATCAAATTTCGCATAAATATACAAGTTGCTCTTCGCTGTTGTTTCAATCGCCATTTACACAGATCTGAGATCTTGAGCTTGATTTCGGCTTTGTTGGAGGATTTGAGCTTTGCAAATCCTTTACAACCTAGTTTCGTCTTTTGTAGGGTGTGTTTTCGCTTGTTCTAACTATTACAACTGTTTTTTTTCTATTGTAGTCTTAATGGTCTTCCGTCTGCCATGCCAACTTGTCATTCATCGGAATTCAGATTTCTAATCTCAAATTCTTCCTTAATAATAAAAAAAAAATGTATAGGTCGTAGGGGATATAGGTTTCCATTACACTTGTTCTGTTTCCTAACCTTAAATTCTTACTTAACACGTACGTACGCAATCAGGTGTTTCCTGACCATAATTTTTTTTAAAAAAAAAAAAAGAAAAAAAAACATGGCCGGGTTAGATAACATATATGTGGACATAATAAGGTTGAAGCAATCACCACAAGTAGTTTAAAGCAATCACCAGATGATCACATGTATATTAAGCAATGTCACCACAAGAGGCTTTCTCAAGGCTAGGTCCCGCTGTATAAACATGGAGCAAGTTTATACAGGACCAAATAAACAACGACAACGAATTGAAAGTCATTGATCGATAACCCTACCAGCTGGCCTATATTATATAAAAACAGAAAACATGTTAATCACACCGTATCCTTTTTTAAATCTTTACCTTTTTCTACGTACCTTAACCATATACTGTATTTAATTAATATAACAATCTATATCTAATATCTAATATCTAATATAATACTAAATCAAATGCTAAAGATGACACTTGGCGAGTTTTGCTTACAAATAGGTTGATGTGGCAACTTCTCATGAATCATGGTCCCACACTCCCACCTTTATAATTAATTATTTTTTACTAATTAAAATAATTAATTATTTATCCAAATATTTATTTGAAAGTGAATGGTTGTTGAGATCCTTCCGAACTAAAAATTTGTAAAAAACCTTTATCATGTTTTTAGTATTTATTTCTGATTTATTAATTATTTAATGACTTATTTATTTTAGGGTTGCTATTATTTAATGATTTATTGATTTATAATTCATTTACCTATTTCCAATGTAATAATTATTTGGCTATTTAATTAATTGATTGTTTGGTTGAAGTTATTTAAATGGTTAGATTTAAAATATATTATTTGGTAGAAATTGTCAAGTGTCAGAGCTACGTGTTTCAATAATATACTTTAATCTAACCAATATAACTTAAAAAAGATATAACAAGAATTCATTTTCTGTTTTAATTATATATCCACTAAAACAAACTATATCTTACGATACAAAATATTGATTGTGAATATAAAAACTCATTATAGGGGAAATCAAATACCATGTGAATGATTTCTTTTATACTATCATTTTTTCTAGAGCTAAGAGCTAATATCAAACTTTATGTCAAATTTTATTTGATTGATTTGAGAATTGATACCTATATTTATACTTTGAATTAAAAAAATATGTAAATAGTTTCCTTTAACCTAAAATATTTTGGATTTTGAAATTTCACATTTGTTGGATCTTAAACTTATACTTTCAATTCAATTGCAAAAAGAAAAGTAGAGGAAAAACCATCAAGCAAAATGGTGAGTGGAAATCGAGCTCATGGCCTATTGATAATGAAAATCTCAATCTTGATTCAAAAAAACTTTACACAATAGTGGTTGTTTGATGACACAATTTATAAGGTATTTTATTTAGAAGGTATATCATTTTAAGCATATTATAAAATCCGATAACGAAATACTACTCAAGTGTTTGTATTTATAAATACATTATAATTAAAATGCAATTAGAATCCAAACACACCCTGACTATCACGTATTTATAAGACTAATATTAATGCCTTAATTATTTTTTATGTTGTTAAAATATCATTTGAATCTAAACATATTTTTTTACATTTGTATCTTTAACAAAAATTTCGTATACATTAAAGACATATCTTAGTTTTTATTTTTTTTTAGTTGTGAAAACCTTTAGAATCAAATATTAAAATGAATCGTGTATAGGTGAATCTTTAACTGTCCTTCTTGAACCTCCTTCGTAACCATAAGTTTTTTTTTCTCACTTTTCAACTCTTTTTTATTCCATATTTATTTAAAATTATTTTAGAGGCCGGTTTACGCAAAAATTGAGGTTTCCTGTCAAAGTTTCTTTGCCAAATGGCTCAATTAAGATTGTTACAGAGGTTGGGCATATACATCTTGCATCGGGTTTGGTTTTGTATGATGTTTTCTCTATATCTGCTTTCAAGATCAATCTGTTATCTATTGGGAAAGTGATGTTTTCATTAATATATAATAATAAAGCTTCTATTTAGACATTGCAAATCATATAACATGCTCAAATAAAACTAATAAAGAGATAATATTTGATAGAGTTTTTAGCTTCTTAAAAAACATGTCAAAAAAATTGCCTATATTTTGAGACGAAAGCATTTTTTTCCCTTTTAAGTTTATTAATATAATATATCTCTTTTGTGCTCTCTATCAAAAAGCTCAGAAAATTCCATTCACTAGCGTTTGTGGAATGTGTAGTCCAACTAGCAAATTATTTAGTTCTACCTTCCAACCCATTACCACAAAGTTCTTAAAACTCCATCCTCCTAGAGTTTGTGTAATATGTAGTCGAAAACCAAATTATTTGGTCTTACCTTCCAATCCATTAACACAACAAAAAGTAATAGTAGAGTGCCACATTTTTATATCAATGCATCGAACATCTCAAATCTCAAACCCAACCCTGCTGGAAAGGTGAGACATTGACGGAAGTATTATATTTTTTTATCAAAATTTATACTCCATCTGTTAATTAAAACATGTCATTTTAGACATTTCCACATTTTTTAAGAAAGCAAATAAAAGCAAACAAAAATACACTTATACACCTAATTATTACTTTACTTTTTCACTTAATTGAAAACTACAACTAACAAATCTCTAATCATTACAAAGATAATTTTGGAAAGTGAATACCAAAATACGTAAAACGACATGTTTTTCTTAACAAAATTTTACTCCTAAAACGACATGTTTTTCTTAACGGAGGGAGTATTATTTTACTATATTGTTTTCATAATATTATAATATCTAATAAATAATGTAAATAAATTATGGTAATATCTTCTATAAAATATAATATATTTTACAAACCCCGTGCGTAACGCACGGGTACTACGCTAGTACATATACTAAAACCGATGCATTGGTGCCTGCGTGGCGGCGCGTGAGTTAATCTGCCTACGTGGCGGCGCGTGAGTGCGTCTCGCAAAGCTTTCTCCCGTCAAAAAGGAAATCTAATAAAAATAATTATTTTATTTTACCATTAACACATATAATTGGATAGATGGAATATCTTATAAAAATGTAAATATTATATAAGGAAAAATAATTAATAAAAATAATTTTTATAGTCATACTTACCAAAAATATTAATAGATAAATATTTAATATTTGATAGGTGCTATTTTATTTGTATTTAGATTATATTTTTGGTGGAAAGAATTATTTATATCAAAATCAATCATTTAATAATTGTTATTTTATATCTATCTATATTATTTTTTTAGGCCAAAATAAATAATTAAAATATTATATAGCCATATATGCAGCCACAATCCATCCTTAGATAGATATTTTAGTAAACTAATGTAATAACTATATACTACATATTTAATAAAAAAGAATATTAAAATATTTTTAAAAATCAACTATCTAATTAAATTACATGAGATTTAATTAACCATAGATTAGAAAAAAAAAACTTTTACGTAATACCTTATAAATGTGAATTTTATTTATATTTTGAGAGAACCTAATTAAAAGATATTTATATTATATATAACCTGTCGAACTAATTTTATTTATATTTATATTATTTTTTGAAGGAAAAAATAATTTATATTTAGATTTACGCATTCCCCGTACACGGGACGGGATCTACACTAGTATACGTATATTCAATTCTCGTATATTTCGCCGATGTGATTCATCGATCTGTTTCAATTATTTTTTTCTTATAAATACTCCACGTAAAACCACAATTTTACGATTTTGAAATGCTAAATTTTAAAACTGTCCAATTAATTGATGAATAATGGAGCCTTGTTTTTTTTTTTTTTAATCAAAGTAATAATTCGGGTGGACTGATCCTACACGATAGTATCCTTACGGAGTTACGGATGTAGTTTTTGAAGATCTGAATCAGTATAAATGTCGAGGCCCCTAGCAGAGCGACAAAGATGTGCAATCTTATCAGTCACTCTGTTGCCATTACGGGGCACATGAGAGAAGGAGACTTCTCTCACTCTCGACAATAATGTTTTGATGTCGGACATTACTAGTTCAATCTCCCAAGAGGATGTAGATTTTGTTTTTAAATGATTTATGATTACGAGGGAGTCCCCTTCAATATGACATTTGTTTATACACAGTGCCAGCAGTTGGATTATTCCGTGTCATAGTGCCAGAGTCTCAACCTTGGGGTCTGGTTACCCAATTATATTTGCCGTATCCAATATGGATCGTTCTGCCCTCCCAGTTACAAATGATGTAGCCAAATTAGCTGTCATTATTATCAAGTGTAGATCCATCGAAATTTAACTTAAAAGAACCAAGCGGAGGCTTTCTACATTTGTTAGCTTTATGCCATTCATTAGGCCGAGTGTGATTGATTGTGTTATTCTTTCGGGTATAGTGAAAATCATCCTCATTTTCCTGCATGGATGTTTTTTTTTTCTAGTTTTCAACATGAGTTGAAATAATGTGTTTAACAAATTCCTGGTTCGAAATGGGGTTATTTTTTAAAATTGTTTGATTTCTGATATACCATATGATCCACCAAGGCACTGCTAATTTCTCCTTTTTCAGATTTTGTAAGAGTATTTCTAATTGGTGAAAAGATTGGGGAGAAATATCTCGAGATTGAAATCATGTTTGTTATTACCGGGTTTATGCCCACACGATAGTCCTGGGAGATGGACTTTAGTGAATTGGCATTCCACAAAAACATGTGTTTCATCTTCAATTGCACAGTTACAAAGAACACAGGTTGTATGAAAAGAGACCCCCTTTTGGGAAAGACGGATAGCCGTTGGAATACCTTTCTGACCTAGTTTCCAAAGAAACTTCTTAATTTTTGGTGTTGTGCAATTTTCTTTAGGGGCCCATTAAAAATATATGTTTTATATATTTCAAAAATATAACAAAATTCGAGTTTGGCTCAATGGTATGTTTAAATCTTAACAAAATTTGGATTCCTAGACGTGTAGAGTTCAAATTTCTCTATTTGCATTTTTTTATGCTTTTATAGACCCTATATCTATTAAATTTTGCATTTTTTATGTTTTTTTTTATAGAGGGGTCTATATCCATTTACTTTAGAGACAATTATTTGTACTTTTTACCTTTTCAACACAATATTAGGCAATTTTTTATGTGACAAATAAAGCTCTATTGTTCACATATATAACTCTTTCTATTTTATTTGAGAAAAATGTATTGTTTCTATATCTTCATATATGCTTGATGTATCTAATTTACCCTTTTATTTTTGTTTATAAAAAAATTCTCCTTTTTTTTAAATTTTTTTAGTTCATATATAGGTGATGTCATAGGAGGTCACATACTTAGAACAAAAACTATATTTAGTATTGTTAGACAATTTTTTAATACTCCTCTACACAACAACTTCCGTACTTGTGGACATATTATACTGGATATATACCAAGCAAAAATAACTAGTTTTCACTACGATTATATATATATTTTAATTATTTTAATGTATACTCCCTCCGTTAAAAAATATAAGTCCTTTTAGGTTATATTTTTGTTTGAAAATATAAGTCTCTTTAGGTTTTCTAGCTATTGAGATTTGAGAATTGTTACTTTTTGCTAAAATTTTATTGATTGATGAGGGTTGTGGATAATTAATGAGGGGTATAAATGGAATAAGTTTATGATTTTCTTAATTTGTGTGCAAATGTCTAAAATGACTTATATTTTTGAACGGATGTAGTATTATTTTCTTAAATTTGAAAAATAATTCAAATATAAAAATAATATGAAATTTGTATGAAGTTATACACAATTTTTATTTTTTAATGTTTATCAAACCCTTTAGATTTTTAATTTTTAATGTTTATCAAACCCTTTAGATTTTATCAAACCCTTTAGATTTTAGGAACGAAAATAATTAAGTGTAACACCGGGTGTAACACGTAAAGTGTTACATGGGATCTCTATTGACGAAAGAGCTTTTATATATTTTACCTGATCTCCCTGAAACGAGGCATCCAAAACAAGAATTTCTACGAGAGCAACGTATGTTTTCGGAGGCTAAACGGGATGCACTGTACGTTGTGGGTAGTATCCATAGGTCCCTGGTTCGAACCATATAATAACCGCTCTTTATTTACCAATACAAGGGATGCACTGTACGTTGCGTACGTAGTATTACATAGAGACAATGCGGTCTATATATACAACAACGTACGTAAGAAGATTAATGAAAAGTAGGCAGAAACAATTAAAGGATCAGTCCATCGAAACATTTACTCGATCCTGGGAGAATTGAAATGAGTCACATAACTAAGTGTCATATTCTGCATTCATCTCCTAAACTTGTTGATTGTTCATATAACCCTCTTGGTGCTCTCATCAGCTTGAGGAGATCCTCCACAGCAACCCTCAAAGTTGCACGAAGATCAGCAAGATGCAACCTTGCAAGCCACAGTTTAATCGAGATTCCAGTCGCTAGACGATCTGCAGATTACCCGGCCAATACTTGGGATTATGATTTTCTTGCATCTCTTTCAACCCAAGACTTCAAGGTTATACTTGTTTAAATTATTTGTTAATTAATTAATTAATTAGTTAATTTCATGTATATGGTTTAATTTATTTGATAGATGGACAAGTATGAAGAGGAGAGGGAGAAGATGATAGCGGAGATTAAGCAGATGTTGGAAGATTCTTCGATGGACGCATTGAGTAGGCTGGAGCTTGTGGATGCCATTGATAGGCTTGGTTTGAAACGTCATTTTCAAGCTGAAATCAAAGCTAATGTCGATATCGTTTATGGTGACGATTCTGGCAAGGACGATGATGACCTCCACGCAGTTGCTTTGAGGTTCAGGGTTCTTCGACAACATAGATATCCCATCTCTGAGGGTATGTGGCTATCTACCTATATACTCCGTATTAATTCGACCCTTTCATAATTGTTTTTTCTTATAATTAATTGAATTGGTAACTCTCTACCCTTAATCACATACAGTATTTGAGAATTTTTTTTTTGAGAATAAATAATTTAAACTTTGTACTGAATGATGGACTAACCATTGGCTGTGAAAAAAAAAGTTATAGTAATACTTCAACGGTTAACTAATAATTAAGATTAATTTTTGGGATTATGAGAGGTTATTTTTGTAGATTAATATTTTTTTATTTTAAGGTTAAAATATATTAAAACTTAAAGCGAGATATTTCCAATGTAATTTGTAGCCAGCCGGTTCTAAGTAGAAAAAGAGGGGATTCCTCGAATCAATGAAGCACATAGGGTCACTATGGCTCGGTTCCATCGCATATTAGGGGCCATGGGCCGTGTAGATCCTATCACTTCAGTTTGAGCCAAGGCATCGGTAGTCGGACATACATCCAAAGGCCTTATTAGCATCAAACACCAACGACTATGTCGCGGATGATGATGTCCAAAAGACCTTTGTTGAGCCTAATACATTGCAAGTATAAGATCAAAGGTTGTTGGGACCTTGTAACCTTAGCTTTTGGAGATTAATATTACATGTAGAAAAAATAGAGATTATTTTTTAGAAATAATTACTGGGGTCAGAGCTGGCAATTCGGGTTATCCGGTTGGGTTTTGGTCGATCACATTCGGGTCGGGTCACTGATAAGTCGGGTCAACTCACTCAAAATTTCCGTGTCAAGCTTTGTGAGGTCGGGTCGGGTCGGATTCGATCAAAATGAAATTCAGATTGGTCGGATTTCGGTCAGAATCGGGTCGGTCTCGTTCGGGTTTCGGGTCGGTCTCATTAGGTTTCAAGTAGAAGCGGATCTACGTTTGTTTCAAACTTTTAATTGTTTGGGTTGAATTTGTTGAATCGTGTTCGTTCGGGACTTTCGGGTAATCAATTTTATTAAATTGAATATGTAATTCATGTTACCTGTGTATTTCAAAAAGTATTTTTAGTAAAATTAAATATGATTCAATATATAATCTACTCATTGGCTCGAAAGCTCCAAACCATAAGCCCGTTCTATTCATCATTAATTTTATTGAAATTTGGCAATACATTGTTATCAAAATCATACTTGATTCCCTATCTAAAAGATAATTAACGTTATTTGTGTCTTTTAAAATGTAGTTTTTAAAAAAAATTATACTACGTATATGGTTCAAGTTATAATATCCCCATTGTACTCATCTTTTATCAGTGAGAAATGAGAATTTTGAATTCAAGTCGATCATTCATAATTAATTACATGAATAAACGAGTAACTTTGATCAATGAAATTTTTATTTTGTTTAGCAATAGCATTACTATTAGTAGCTCGGTGATGGATTACAGTATTTTTTTGTAGTATAAATGTATAATAGATATATATTCAAGGATATTCGAGTCGGGTTGGGTTGGAAGTTGGGTCGGGTCTGGTTTGAGCCGGGTTTGTCTGTATTCGGGTCACTTCGGGTTTCGAGTCAACATCGGCTGGGCTCGGTTTCGGGTTTAGATTATGCATAACGCTAGATTTTCGAATTCGGTCGGATTTCGATTCGGATGAGTCGGTCAAGTTTCTCGGGTCGGGTCAGATCTTGCCATCTCTAACTGGGAGGTTTAGGTGATTGGAGATTATTTTTTAATAATATTTATGAAAAAGGCCATTATGTCATTATCTTCTCCTCTTTCTCCTCTCATTCTAATTTTTGTCACCTCTCCGTCCCACAAACTCTAATTTTGGTCATCTCACATGCCGAAAAAATTGCATAGTAAAATTATTGCACAAAAAAAAAAACATATATCTAGTTTAATCCTCTTCTTCTTTTTTCTGAGCAAAGCAGATGTTTTCGAAAAATTCAAAGACCAAGAGGGTAATATTGGTGAAGCGTTTTCAAAAGACACGAGAGGATTGTTGAGTTTATATGAAGCATCCTTTGTAGAATATACAAGCGATGATACCCTGGAGGAGATTAGAGATTTTGCAGCTCGGCATTTGAAAGAGCAACTAAACAATTTGAATTTGGATCCCAAATGGGAGAAAGTGGTAAGGCAAGCGTTGGTTCTTCCCTTGCATTGGAGATTTCCAAGGTTAAAAGCTAGATGGTCCATTGAAGCATATGAACACCTTTGGCATCCTTGTTTGATCAGACTATCTAAGTTGGATTACAATCTAGTACAATCTGGTTACAAGAAGGAGATTGCACAACTCGTAAGGTATATCCATACTATCTTAATTAATTTGCTTATTTGTCTTAATTTTGTTTCTGCGCGCGCGCTTTTACTTGTAAAACCACCAAGAATGAAACTGATAAAGATAAATGTTGCTATAAGTAGGGTTGTCAGCTGTATGCGTAAATTCGTTATAAACCTAATGGATAATTCTAGAGAAATTTATCTTAAAATCAATTGGTTATGAGAGGGATAAACCAATCGACCCAAATTTTAAATGTTGCTCAATTTATTTATTTACTACCGATGTGATAGATAATATATCCTTGGCATCCAAAAAGCGGGTGGAGATGGATCAAGTTGTGAGTGAACATAATCTTCCACCACCCGCACTACCAATCCAACTCTCCACCCACTCCGATCCATCACTTGCAAGCCCTCCATGACACTGGCACCTAACCTATGTGAGTGAGCGGGTAATGCAACTGATGACAGAATACTCAATAAGAGTGTCTACATTTATCATTTAAGAAATACTTTAAAATACAAATTAAAACCAAAACATACTATAATTTAAACAATGTTATTATCTTAGAAAATGTAAATAAAAATCAACATATGGTAACATAACAGGATTTTAAACTATACAAATAATTTAATTAGGAATTGGATATTTTTAAGGTAAAAAAAAAGTAAAATTGTAGGTTTAAGTGAGTTATATATAGGGTGGTTGTCAAATCTCGGTGGACCATATAACGTGGAGGGTCCACACGTCCAAGCGCATCATGCACACCCAAGTCGAGCATACAAGGCCAGTGGGGTTCCATTCTAAAAACAATTGGCAATAGGATGAGTGACCCACTAACTGTTGATAGTATATTCGATCACAGCCTTGCAAACAAATATATTTATAGATCGAGACCCGCTGTAGTATAGTAGGGTCCAGTTCGTCCACAAGGAGAAAGTCAGTTCCTAAGCTTCAAATAGTAAGAAATAGCATGAAGAGATGGCAAAGTAGAGATTTTGGGGGTAATAACTGCTGAATTTTGGGAATAAAAATCAATATAAATGAAATCTAGGATATACGGATCACCACAACGACAATCATGCATGCAAACACCGCAAATCACATAAAAATCAAACTTTTATTTATGAAAAAGGCTAGCTTTCGCACACCCTACCAAAGCAATCTATTAACTTTCGCAAATTTAATTGCAATAAATACCTGGAAACAATTCCAAAATAGCGTCTTGACAACTTCACAACGTGTCTCCAACTTTCGCCTAAGAACACGCCTTGTAAAGTCCTCAAATTCTCCCTAGAAAACCCTAAAACGCTTGCTGAAAAGTTGCTGAGAAATTGTTACTTCTGATGTGGGATATGATCCCTTCCGTCCAACGTCTCACTACACTAATATGATATACCATTTTCATGTTACATATGTTTCATTCTTATGCATTAAACTGATTAGGTGGTGGAAGGATATGGAATTGCCAAGAAAGTTACCATATGCAAGAGATAGGTTGTTAGAGCATTACATGTGGACTGTCGGTATAGTTGAAGATCCTGAATATCACCTCTACAGAGTAATGGAAAGTAAGATAGTCAATTTGATTACTTTGCTCGATGATACTTATGATGTTTATGGTACACTTGAAGAGCTAGAGATCTTCACCGACTTAATCAACCGGTATGCAAAACTTTTCTCTTTCAGTCAATTCATGATGTATATTTACTACAATATGTTTTTAATACTTAACCGCATTCTAGATGGGAGACTAAAGGAATCGAACGACTTCCAGAACCCATAAAGCATTGCTATCTTGCAATTTACAACACTAGCAATGAGATTTCCAATGCAATTTTCAAGGAGAAAGGTTTCCAGATTATCACATACTTGAGCAAATCGGTAACTAATTAAACCTATCTTATTCCTCTTATATAAAGAGTGATGAACTTGTTTAGATTGTCAATTTTTACTTAAATGCTGTAATTGTAGTGGGCAAGACTATGCAAGAACTACTTGCAAGAGGCAAAATGGTACAATGATGGATTCAAGCCAGATTTGAGTGAATACCTTCAACAGGCCATTGTTACTATTGGTGCACATATTATGCTCCTTGATTCCTATCTTCTTACCACACCATCAATAGCAAAGGAAGCTATAAACTATATCAATAATCTCCCGAATCTCTTACGTTATGGTGGCACTGTCATTCGACTATCAAACGACTTGGCAACTTCCTCGGTAAAATCAATCAAACTGCATATATAGCATGTGTTTTGGATTGTCGCTAATTTACATGTATGTGTATGATTGTAGGATGAATTGGCCAGAGGTGACACATGGAAAGCGCTTGAATGTTACATTAGCGAAACTGGAGCTTCTAATGAGGCTGCAAGGGAACATATCACTAGTTTGATAAGAGAAACATGGAAGAAGATGAACGAGGAATATTACTCATTATGTTCTCAATATCCAGTGACCATTGCAGAACCCTTTTTAGGTGCAAACCTTAACCTCGCACGAACATCGCAGTTTTTTTACTCCTATAGAAAAGATTGGCATGGCAAACCAGATAAAGAGATGAAAGATCATATTGAATTATTGTTGATAAATCATGTTCCTTTGTAGTCTCACCTAAGTTTGTGAATTATAAGACAACATATATTTCTTTAAATCTGTTTTATACTTTTAAAGCTTTGTATATATGTATACAAGACTACACAAGAACACTTGTGAAATTTTCATGTGGTATCAAACACAAGGTCGGCCTAGCTAGGTGCAAGGGGTGATTGCCTAGATCCTCCAACTCGGATACCTCCCCAAAAAAACATTAATAATAAATTAAAGTCCAATTAGCATTTAGATTTTATTTTTTTGGTAACATGGCCGGGGTTCCGATGTCATTGACTAAGCCCCCAAGCCAATGAAAGTTTGAACACTCACTATTACACATAATGTGTAAAGAATGAGATTTGAACACCCACTATTACGCATAATGTGTCTACGGTCCTTACTAAGTAATTTGTGAGCAAATCTGGAGCCTCAGATTAAGAAAATGATATAGCTGAGATTAAAAGTAACTTGTGATCGAACAGTGATATTATTCACAAGTACCAAGTGATTATCAATAATCATTTGTTAAATACAAATAATTACGCTTGTTTATATATACGAATAATTACATTATTATGCATGAATAATTGCTTAGTACCTACGAATAATTTCACTGCTTACAAATTACATCATAAGGGCTACATATATGGGATCCAGCCTCTATATAGTGTTATGATTGTTTGGCTCGTGAATTGGAGTTTAGTTTATATATTAATCATTTGATCAAAGCAGATATCATGAACAAATTCAAGGACAAAGAGGGTAAGATTCACAAAGATTTTACCAAGGACATAAGAGGGTTGTTGAGTTTATATGAAGCCTCCTATCTAGAGTATATATACAGCAGACGATACCCTCGCGAAGATAAGAGATTTTTCCGCCCAACATTTGAAAGATCGATTTCATAGTATGATGTGATTATAGTGGGCGAGGCTATGCAAGGACTTCTTGCAAGAAGCCAAATGGTACCATGAGGGATATAAGCCAAGTCTGAACGAATAC
Source organism: Persicaria maculosa (assembly GCA_963922045.1). NCBI lineage: Eukaryota > Viridiplantae > Streptophyta > Magnoliopsida > Caryophyllales > Polygonaceae > Persicaria > Persicaria maculosa. Next base: position 13,530,969 of record OY998252.1, read on the forward strand.
CTTCAGCGTGCCATTGTTACTACACAGGGCCTATTATGCTCCTTATCGTCTACTTTCTTACTGCGACATCCATTTCAAAGGAGGTGTTAGACAATATTGACAGTCTCCCAAACCTATTGTGTTATGGTAGCACCATCCTTCGGCTACTAAACGACTTGGTAACTTCTTCGGTAACATCAAACTATACATCTCCATTCCGCCATATGTGTATAGTCCTCAACTCCTCATATATCTAACGATATTCGTTACATGTGTGTAGGATGAACTGACCCGTGGTGACACATTAAAAGCACTTGAGTGTTACATGAATGAAAGTGGAGCTTCTGAAGAGGTTGCAAGAGACCATATAATGGGTTTGGTTATAGAAACATGGAAGAAGATGAATGAAGAATACTACTTGTTGCGTCCTCAATATCCACCTGCAATTGCAGAACCCTTCTTGGGTGCAACCCTAAACCTCGCTCGAGCATCGCATTTTATCTATTCCCTCGACAAAGATTGGCACGGCAAGCCAGATAAAAAGATGATGGATCATATCATGCTTTTGTTCATTGATCCTGTCCCTCTGTAATCTAACTTGTAATTTGTGAGCTACAAGACTATGAATGTTGTTTTGCATTTCCTGCCTCAAGTCCAAAGTTCTAAATTCGATTTTTTTTAGTAGCATAGAGTCGCTTGTGAGTGGAAAGAAATCATAAAAGTGAAATAATCTGTTACCTTGTTTGCATCCCGACACTCAAATTCGTCTGTCTTCAAAACTATGTACTGAATAATCGAATCAAAGGAGCTGCGCGAAATCATTGTATAACATGTTAGTTAACCATTGCTACAGCCTGGTCGCGAGTACTTTCATCGGGTTAAACAACAGTTTCACATATTGCTATTCGACATATGTGCACAACCCCCATTTATTTTTGCTACCTATAAGCTTCGAGTGGAAACTTGTAAAATGTCTACAAAACAAGTAAAATGTTTACATAAACTAAATAAGGTCTGAGAATAGCTTCAGCGACGAGAACTTCTGCAACTTCTAATTGCCACAAATTGCTAAGTAACAGTACTGTCATTCCAAACGTTAGCACCTCGCGCCCAATAGCTTGACTGATCCTTCATAGACTCAGATTCCCCAAATTCTTTGCAGCTTTTGACATTCCTTGACTTACACCTCTATCTTCTTGATCATCAGATGGGTTCGCTCTGTAATTTGAGCTGGCCTCTTCGTTGTCCGAAGAACCAGGTCTCTCGGTTAGAAACTGCTCCCAAAAAAGATCATTGGTCCGGACTGGTGCAGTTGCTGGCCCATGCTTGTCACTTGGGGACTCTTGTGATGAGGATAAATTGCCAGCATCATCTGTATGGTGCTTACTCAACGAAGCAGCACCATGGTCTGAAGTTCTATCGTTAGCATTAGACCTCCTCTCAGGATGCCCAAAACCTTCCTCGTTAACAGCTGGGTTTTGCCCATTGTTTGCTTGGAAGGGAGAAAACGATGCAAGGGTCAGGTTAAGCTGGCAAGAGACATTACCATCCCGTTCTGCACTTTGCACCGGTCTCTGTTGTAAGGGCTGTATGCCTGAATTCTCCTTTGTTCCAGCATTTAGGGACAAAACTGAATTCATTTGATATGTTAGAAACGCCCCTGAACTTGTCAAGTCCATTGCCTCAGCAGCGAACTGAAGGGGGAAAGGTACATCTCTCGGTTCAATGGTGGGTAATTTCCTTAGTGAACTTGCCAGATCTTCACTTGAGCTCTGTGTGCTAGTTGAAGCCAAGTTCCTGTCTGAAACAGCAGGTGACAGTTCAAGAGTCAGCGTATTCGACAAATCCTGGGGAAAGATATTCCCTGGGTCAGGTCTCGAAATGCTCTGGTTTTCCGCAAAGTTATTTTCAGCGCCTGGCTCAAAGTGACTGGCTCCTGGTAATCGCCTTTTCTTGTAGTATGCAGTGAAATCCATGGATTCAATTTTACGTGCAAGATGTTCTAGAGCTACAGGATCCTGAACGGCTTTCTCCAAGGATGTAAGCAATTTTTTCTGTCTTTCCTCCATGCTGCTTACGCGTTGCTTCAAGTCATCTAGATGTGACTTAGCTGTGGATTTCTGTTGTTGGAACCTTGCAACTTTCGCCTGTAGTTCGGCTTTCTCCTGTGAAAGCTTATCTATCTCTTCATCAAACGCTGCTCTTTCAGGATCCACTTGAGGGTTGCTGTGGCTGTGAATTGGTTTTCTTCGGTGAATGTTCTTCAGGAGATGCTTCTTGTCCTTTACAAATTCCTCGTTAGCAAATTCCCATCTCTCAGGGTCAATCTTGTGAAATCCCTGCAATAGAACCACAATAAAAATAAAAATAAAAATAAAAACTTACTCCTGTTCTACATCTCTGTCCAGCAGGCGTCTTTATCCTAAAGATTTGAACAAACTAAGGTCCCATCTCATATCTCTTAGAAACGATACGGGAACAAGGATATGTGTTTTGTAAGAGAGTACAGAATTACACTCTAATTTATCTTCTATTCCTCACTATTTTTGCATTCCATTCATCTTAAACTTACTTCCTACCATAAGAAATGCTTTGGCAATGTAGAGGGGACAAACTATAATTTAGCAGTGGTTTTGTGAAGAAAAAACATCCTTATAGTGAATGCAATACACTTTCCCAAATTTCTACCAAATGTCACCTAAAATTCTTGTTCAAAAGCATCCCCAAGCAGTGGACTGGCATCAATAAGCAGTGAACTCGAGCACACATACTAATTCTATAAGCCCATATGTGCAGACACAAGGATATCTGAATACGATTTCCAGATTTGCCGAAGACATAAGGCCTTATCAATGTTATGCAAAACTAGAAGCCATTGGGTGAAAAGGAATCCTCAATGTAAACTCCTGATTGATAGTCATAATCGCTGTTGCGAAAATGAATGGAGATGATCTAATTTCAGTCACTACTAGTGTGATTAATGGAACTAAGGAGAGGAGACACTTGGCAGAAGATATAAAATTTCAAGCAGTCCAATCGACAACCGAATACAGATGCAAATCAATCCGCCAGAATCTCAACAAAATCATAAATATGCAGCATCGATTTGAAATAGGGGGGTACTCACATAGGTATTGAGCTGGCGGATGAAGCTTGAGAAGTTGTTGTGCTTGAAGTAGGTAGGAAGCAAGAGCCTGGAGAATTCTGGAGGGTTCCACACAATGAAACTCGTCCTGGCGGGGCTCCATGATACGATGTGGTTCGTCGACGAGTCATCCACCATCTCGTACGTTTTGAGAAGGAAAGGAGCCGGGCCTCCACCTCCTCCACCGCCGCCGCCTCCTCCTCCGTCCATAGGAGCGTCTAGGGCTCAAAGATAGGATTGGAGTAGGGAGAATTGGGCGATTGTGGAGGCAAACAATCGCGGGGAACAAGCCCTAGATGAAGATGGGAGGAAGAACACCAGATTCCGGTCAAGTAGGGAGAGGGGAAGGAAAACCCAATTGGGAGAAAAAAGGGAGAGACGACTGAGAAATTCAAACTTCAAACTTTCAAAAGTCAAAATTGGATGGCCACTGGGAAAGTTTCGCTTGGTTGATGGTGTGTTTGGTAAAAGGGGGGTTCGAGTAACAGTAGTCGGAGACTCGGAGTTGAAGATGGAGATACTACAACTCTACGACTACGATGAAAGAGAGGAGTTAGGGTCCGTTTGACAATGTATGTAGCTTTTCGAAGCTTTTGGTTTTAATAATTTATAGTTTTAAATAAGTTAAATATAAGATTTTAATTTAATTAGCTTTTGAAATTGGATTTTCAACAGCTACCAACCGCAAGCTTTTCAGAATTCTATTGATTTTTCTCCTATTTGATCAGCTAGTTTGTATCAGCTACTCTATCAGCTGGGTTGCCAAACACCTTACTAGCTTATGAAAAGTCCAATTTAACATATATTTAACACAATTAATCAATCAGCTTCAGCTACCCTATCAGCTTCAGCTACCCCAACAGCTCCGTGTTACCAAACTGACCCTTAGGCTGTGTTTGACAACTAGGGGGTGAGTTAGCAAATTGTCCATATATATATATATATATATATATATATATATATATATATATATATATATATATATATATATATATATATATATATATATATATATATATAGGGAAGCTTTAAAATGTAAAAACTCCTTAACGTGTAAAATCCGCTTAACGTGTAAAATTTGGGTTTAGGGGCCGCGCGGGTCTGATTTAAAAAAACTGAACTGGATCCGTTTCATTAAAAAAAAAAGCCTGAACCGAAAAAATAAAACACGCTCCTCTCTTTGCTCGTTGATTGAAGGCGGAAGGTAGGGCGAGGGAGCGGCGATGCCGGTACAAGATCTGGATCTCTCCGTTTACCCATCGCCTCTCTGTTTCTTCGACCTCAGAATCTCCGATATCCAGATCGAAGATGCGGAAGAGCCACGAGCCATGTATCTTCTCTCTCATATGTGCTCTCCTCTTCTTTGTCGCTCCGTCGCTCTCCTTTTTCAATTTGTTCCATCTTCACTGCTGTTGGCTTGAGGATTTCGAAACAATGTCAATGAGGAAGATCGCTTCATCCTTGTCGTTCTCTGGCATCTTCAGGTACTATGTTCTGCTTTTTTTCTCACTTTGTTTTTTAGTAAGGGCGAAAGATTTTTAAGGCTTAGGGTTTTCGCTTACTTTCCATCTCTCGTTCCCAATTGAAGAGGGTTTTATGATGCTTGGGAAGGTAATTTTTGCCTCTGCTTATCTGATTGCTTGTTTATTTCTTGCTAGCACTATTTCATTGCTTGGATTTTTGCTCTGTTATTGCTTTGTTATTTATTTAGTTTAGCAAACAGTGATAATAATACTTAAATAGTGTGATGTCGTGGGATGATTCTTTGCTGTCATAAGCTGTGCTAATGATTCATGGAGTCCAATATGTCTCTGAGTGGAGATGGCACTACACTCACGTACAGGGAGCAATAATTTTGAGCTGAAGAAGTAACTTGTTGCTGTCATAGTGGGAAGTGTGGTATCATGACTCCTTGTGCTGTTTAAAGGAAAAGAGGTACAAAGGTGATGCCAACAAGCAGTGACAAGGAGAGTTTATTAATTTTTAGCATGCTTGATTGCCTTTGTGGAAGCCAATTGCCTTGTGAATATTTGTGAGTTGACATTTAGTAGTTTTAGTTTTGTGAATTTTCATGTAAGCTTTGAGGACAAAGCATCTCTAAGGGGGAGGTAATGTCATGTACATGGGTATGGGTATTAGAGTGTTAGTATAAATACCTTACTAGTTGTAATTGTAGGATCATCAATGAATCAAATGAAACCCAGTTAAAGCTTCCCTTCTCTAATTTGCGAGATCTCGAGTGAATTTTTATATCTTTCACATTGTTTTTTCTTGTTTGGATTGCCGAATTCAACATTCGGATTAATGCGCTTAAAATGTCATAGATGAATCTAAGATAGTATGGATTTCCCTTCCCTATATCCGGTCCCTATTTGAGAATTCAATTCCTATTGTAGTGGGCGCAATGCTGGTAAAGGATTTGTGTGTTTTCTCACCTTTTCTTAGTTCTGAAATGTTTTGTGATGAAGTTGTTTGAAAATCTAAGGCGATCTAGACTATTGATTTGTTTGGCTAGGTATTTCTGGCTACTTACTGTAATACTGTGCTAAATTTTGTGCTTATTGCTGCTACTGCTAGTTTTTGTTTGCTTGTTATTGCCACACATCTGTCAGTGTCCACTGGATTGCGTTCTTAATATAGTAGAGAATCTCATGTTATTACCTTTCTTGAGTATAGGGTAGTGCGGGTAACAACTTTCTAGCAAGGTTTTCAACTTCAAGTGCTGTGGCCAACAAAACATCCACTTCAGGTGGATTACTTGGCTGGATATCTGGAGGATCATCTTCTCTTCCCTCATTAGATTCCCCAATTGAAGGTGTTTCAGTGCCCCCTCCTCTTCCTGACTTTGTTGAGCCTGGTAAAACCAAGATTACAACGCTCCCTAATGGTGTCAAAATAGCTTCTGAGACATCATCTATAAGTTCCCCCCCCCCCCCCCCCTCTCTCATGCTTACATGTGATATCTCTTGGGCATAACTTCTTTATTATCATAGTATGCATCAAAACAGCTGATGATGATTCCCCCCCCCCCAACTACAGAACCCTGCAGCATCTATTGGCTTATGTGTTGATTCTGGTTCGATTTATGAGACACCTTACTCGTTTGGTGCAACGCACCTGCTTGAGCGTATGGCATTCAAGACAACAACCAACCGAAGCCATCTGCGCATAGTGCGAGAAGTGGAGGCTATCGGTGGTAGTGTGACAGCGTCAGCTTCCCGGGAGCAGATGGGTTATACTTTTGATGCCCTTAAAACCTATGTTCCTGAAATGGTAGAACTGCTTGTGGACTGTGTTAGAAATCCGGCATTCTTAGATTGGGAAGTTAATGAATCGGTAAACTTCTCTCCATACTTACTTTGGTCTGCATCCTTCTCCTTCCAGCCGTTCCATTAAGTAGTGTTAGTCCTATTTCCATGCAGCTTCTGAAGTTGAAGTCTGAGATAAGTGAGGCATCCAACAATCCTCTCGGCTTGCTCTTGGAGGCCCTTCATTCTGCTGGTTATTCAGGTGCCCTGGCGAATCCTCTATTGGCTCCAGAATCTGCTGTCCATCAGTTGAACAGCACAATTTTGGAGGAATTTATTGCTGTAAGTCAGCAACAATTTTGGAGGAACTAATGCTTTGGCACTGGGTAAGCAACTCGTGGGTTAAGATTAACTCTTTCATTTTATCAGTTTTTATTGTGTGGGATATGTTGGTTCTGATCAGATTTTGAATCTGGGATATCAATCTTTTTTTTTAAATGATAAGTTCCATTTCTTCATTGCTAAATGTGCAATTTTAGTTTGAAAAAGTGCAAGTATAAAACGGAAAAGTGCATTTTTAGAACTATTTTTCTTAGCATGTCCATATTTGGGTTAGCTTCTTACTTGTGTTAAGATCCATAAGCTCAATTAGGAATGAGCGCTTGTTGTTCAGGATGTTGGTGGTTCGACTCCACCTGGATCTATATACTCTATTTCAATGTTCAATTCAGAATATCATGTCTACTAATAATAGGCCACCCATTAGGAAGCTTAGGCAATGGAGTGGTTTAAGTTTTAATGCACATTATGATCTTACATTTGCACAATTGTATCTTACTTTTGCACAATTGTATCTTACATTTGCACAATTGTATTCTTAATCTGCACAATTGTATCTTACTTTTGCACAATTGTAGTTTAAATTTGCACAATTGTATCCTACTTTAAATTTGCACAATTGCACAATTAAAGTTGCACAAATGCACTTTACAGTTGCACAAATGCACTTCACAGTTGCACAAATGCACTCCACAGTTCCACAAATGCACTTCACAGTTGCACAAAAGGTATCGAAAACGGGAAAAAGTGCATTTACCCATAAAATTAGACATATTTACCAATTTACCCATAAATTAAACATATTTCAATTATAAATTTTTATAATTGAAATAGGCACATTTACCTATTTACCCATAATGAATTATTTGTCTCCACAAAATAAACTTATATTTGCACAATAAGATGTTATATGTGCACAAAAGCAAGTTATACTTGCACAGCAGAAAGTGTTACCACGAAAAAAAAAATTCTGGGCAAAAAAAAAAATAAAAAAAAATTAAAATGTCATCCTATGCGTCCATTTTACAGTTGCACAAATGCACTTCACAGCTGCACAAATGCACTTCACAGTTGCACAAGTGTATCTTACTTTTGCACACTTGTATTCTAAATGTGCACATTTCAATTTTATTTTTGCACTTTATGTTCTTATATTTGCACATTACAATTTTATTTTTGCACTTTACACTCTTATTCATGAGGAGAAACATAGTACTTATAAGCGATAAACATAGATAGCCTCTACGGGATTTGAACCCGCATCTTTGTGCGTAGGCACATTGCTCTTCCATTTTGAGCTAATAGGCTTATAATCGGGCATCACACATATTAATGCAATTTTAGAATACAATTGTGCAATCTGAACTATATTAAGTGCAAAAATAAGATATATTAGTGCAATTGTAGATAACATATCTATCAATATAAACTATTAGAAATGGGAAATATTAATCATCGAAGTGTAGATCTGTTAAGAACATATCAATATTCAAGTGAAGATGGAAGATTGAACAGAAAGCCATATCCATCTCCTACTAATTTTAGCATATTGACCGCAACTAAAAGAAAGAAAGAAAAGACCAAGTACAGATTATGAAGCACTAGCCAAGCTGTCTCAACACGTTTCCATCCCAAAGTCCCAAACGGTTTATTCATTAAATCATCAAGCTCTTACTCCCATACAAAGCAGTACCCACCAGACTCAACTAACTCTGAATGATTAAACGAAAAGGAAGGGAAGTTCTGAACTGGTAAATATATAGATGTGGCGGAAGCCAAAGGGTAACAAAAAGTAAGACCATACAATGGGTCTTACATAAAATGGGACATCCTCTCAAAGGTATACCACCAAACGTTGCCTTGCGACACCACCCCGTTAGCAGTTCTCAAAAGTATACCACCCCGTTAGTAGTTCATCAAGGTAAACCTTGGACCCAATATATATGTGCAAATGATAAGATAATCATTTGCAAATATATAAGCCGGCCAAAGTCAACACGAGATGAAACAAACGGGCTGGGCATTCCTCTTAAACTTCCTAATTCACTAAACTACCAGCCTAACAGTAAGCCTACTCCATAACAAAAGTATGATAGCAAATCTCCTAATTCTAAATCCCTTTACAAAAGTATGACAGCAAGACCAAAAGCTGTTCCCAAAGAACTCTCAGCCAACGACAGCACCATCACGCACACAATCCAGCTGCCAGACAACAACCACCAGAGAGCCCCGAGTCCGAGCATACTCACCCTTAAACCGGTCCAACTGTTAACAGCACCTAATATGACAGCAGAGTCGAACTATGACAGCAAACAACACCAGGCCGCTCATCTGACTATCCCTCACGTCATCAACCCTTACAAGGGCATATGCCTCGCCTCCGTCATCTGCTCGGTTGGTAGGTTTCGTCACCCGTCGAGGAGTCTTTACTCTCCTCAAGTTCGGACTCATCCATGAAGTGAGCAGCAGCCTCCTTACCCCAAAGGAAGGGAAGTTGTTCAAATGTTTTACTCATTAAATCTATAGTTTTCTCTGCAGCATTTACTTAGACTCTTAACCAACTCCTCAAAAAAGTCAAAGGTGACATCTTTCTCACCGACTTATTCGGTTAACAGTTTTGATCAGTCCCTCGATTTGAATCAAGATGTCTCATTGAATCTAAACACTTGCCCTTTTAATTTAAAAAAAATATATAAAAAATCTACATATGTGTCACCATCCGTACCAAGAGCAATGGATGATACTCTGACAGTCTGACATCCCCACACCAGGAGCTAGGAACATGTTGATGGTGATGCAGTTCCCGTTCAGATCTTCTTAATTTTATTGTAAATTTCTATAGGCTTGCTGCATGGTAAAGGAGTAATATTTAAAATATGGTGGGAAAAAAGTAATCAAACTTCATGTCATTTTTTTATGAGATAACATAGCCAATAAAAATCAAAGTCATGATCCATTGCTATTTAAGTTAGGGATCAGACATAGTCACATGTGAAGAAAATATATAATGATGCATTGATTTATCACATAATCTCGAATCATAGTGGAAGAATTAAGTGATGATAGAAAAGAAAGAGTAATAAAAAGACAAAACATTACAAAGCAACAAGTGAGCAGCAACATTACCTTATTTCTTTCAATCCCTCTTTAGCCCTAAAAATTGCCTCTTGAATGCCTCCCCTTGCAGAAAAGGCCATAATATTGTCATGTCCATCCACTAGACCTTATACCTCAATCGATTTTGTAATTCAAGACAAGTTTGATAGCATAAGTCACAAGAAAAAATCAATCCATTGGTCATATATTTCTCTCCCAATTTATCTATCATAATGCAATAATTTAGCTCTAGCATTTTGTATTAATATTGAGACTTGCTGAACTAGAAAGAAACTTGCTACTGCCGGTAGCGACTGATCAGATCAATCATTCTTATAGAGTTGTCTCTGAAAGTGAAAATCACAAAGGAGCACTAAACAACAAACTAGGAAGTGTGAACGAGCTAATTAATGATGACAGATTCACATGTACATGGATACAAGTAGCAGCTAGAATCAACCTGGAGTAAAAGGGAATTTGCGAGGAAGAAATGGACGGATCACACCTTTCTGTATCTTCCAATCAGCCGGATTCAGACTCGTCGCCTCCACTTTCAGCAATACCTCATCAGCCTTTGGGATAGGAAACGGAGCTTCAACAGGCTGATGAAACAAAGATTTGAATATTCCCACTTTAATTGCCATATACAGTATTCAATCTAACCATATACTATATGATTTGTGCATCAAACAAGGAATTCAAGCATGATTGTTTCTTGATCAGCCATTAAATCAATTCACCAAACCAGGAGGGAAAACAAGGAAAAAGAATGGGGAAAAATCGTTTCCTATTTTACACCAAACTTGTATTAATTTCCAGCTAATAAGCTTACAGAACAAAACTGAAGTTCAACACCTAATCCGATTCAACTCACAGCAGCATATGCATCTCAGATTCTCAATGTGTGAACAAACCATGACAAGCTGCATTTATGGAGTGATTGACTGAATCAAGGAGCATGGTAACTTAGTTTTAAACTTATGCCAGGAGAGGATGATAAGGAAAAAAAAACTCTAGCAAAAACAGACTCAATGAAAGCCTCATAGAAAACACACAATCAAATCATGTATTTGATGTACTGCTCTAGATGCTTAACTTCATTTACAATCAAAAACTCTAATTTTCTAGATTGATTTCTCAAATCAAAACTCAAAACAAATTCTCATATCCTATCCACAAATTCATTTTGCAACATTCGAGAGTCGAAACTAAGAAATTGAAAATCAAATAAGGAATTGAAGCAGACACATAACCGAAAGAGATTGAAATTTGTCCTACATATTCTTGTGATGATTCTGTGCATATTCTAACAAAATCAAAAGCTGTAAATTACAGGCAGAACTTCAACACTCTGCTAGAACAAATGGACAAGAGAAGGCCATGTTTTTTACCTTCAACTACTTGGGAACAAAATCAACAGCATCAATCGGCCCAGGCCCCTTGAGGGTCACATTCGCCAGCCCAGCCTCATTAGCCAAATCCGCCAGACCAAACGTCGTCAACTGTCCCGGATCGATGGTAGGAAGATACATTGGAGAGGAAGAAGACGAGGATAACTGAATTCGATTTGCTTGTTCACATGTCGTCTCCAATTTCCGAGAGAGCACAAAGGAGAGGAAAGAAGATGAGGCGACTGCTGGGCGAGAGCGAAGGGAAGAAGTGGGAGGAGGAGGGGACTGCTCGAGCCCTCCCTCCGAGCCTGGAGACCTTTCTCCTCGCGGACAGCAGAGCACGAAGCACTTGCCGCTCCGAGAACACAATCGAACTGTGAATCGAGAAGGACGAACAACAGATCGCCATCTTCAATTCAAGTAGAAATCGAGAAGGACGAACAATCAATTCAAGTAGAAATCGAGAAGGACGAACAACAGATTGCCGTTCCGATGGAGAAGCGACGAGAAGAGGAATCGGAGGCGGCGGCTAGAGCAAAGCGAGGTGATACGTGAGGAAACAGGCCCAGCGTTTCAAATAAACACTAATCCGAGTCCAGTTATGTTAATTAAGAGAATTTTACACGTTAAGCTGATTTTACACAATAAGGAGTTTTTACATTTGAAGTAAACCCTATATATATAAGGGTTATTGACAAGATTTCAAAACGATTATTGATGAGACCATTTCAACTAAATTGCACACGAGTCCTAAACACAATTGCCGTTCTTCAATCTCCATCAACAATTCACCGGTGACTTGCAATGAGCAAAAATATCATCTCCAAACATGGATCTAACAAAATCAGGATGTCCTCCTGCTCGAGACCCCCATATCTCTCGCACTACCAAACGGGCTCAAGAAACCAAAGAATTCAGCGAATTCGTCGGCGCTCCTAGGGTTGAATTGGAAAGAGGTGTGTCCGCCGCCTCCATTGAAGGACCAAGGAAAACATCTGGCGTCTGGAGGCGGAGGCAATATGAAGATGGGGATTTATGTAGTTCATTCCAAAATTTATGAAACCAAGTACGATGAACCAGACAGAAGAACTCCAAACCTAACAAGGCGAAGTTTGAGGCCAAGTCGCCAACGCCTCTTTCGAGGTTGTGAGAGAACAGAGGACGCCTCTTCCTAGATTTCATCGATCGAAACTTGTACCGCCTTCGGATGTCGTAGTGAGCAGAGAGGACAGAGGTGGATGAGGCAGAACCATGGCGGTTCTCCGACGACGAATGATCGAATGAGAACGGGGCTCCATAGGTGGTCATCCAAACACTCACACTTTCAGAAAATAAGGACTTGTCATTGCAATTTTGCGAAAAATAATCTAGTCAATAGTCATTTTGACATCTTGACTTTAGCCTCACTCATCCATAAATATTGGACATATAAGCCAACTGTCTAAATTATTGAAATAATTAGCAAAATATTCATCCTCATGTGTCCCCCTCCCAGCATGTGCCCCCTCCCCCGTGTGCCCCCCCCACCATGTTAGCATACACCGAATCTTTGCCTCTAGATCTGGCTACCATGGCTAGCGACGTCGAAGCGAGCGAGAGCGAGGGAGGAGACATGGTGAGATCGAAATGGACAGAAAACAGCAAGATCGAGAGTTGGAAATTAGATAGTTTGCTAAATATCTCAAAATCATGGACACTCTCTTAATTCGGCCAAAACTTTACGCATTCGGCGCACATTTTTTCTTTTATTAGGAGGTGGAGATACTTTTTTGGGGTGGACGAGGTGGAGATTATTTGTTGAAAATAATCCCCTGCGCGGGATATGTTTTTTTTTTATAGAACAGAGTAAAAATACGTATATAACTTTAATAAATAAAACACCAAAAATAAAAATGGGTTATTGATCCACCGTCTTCAACCACGTACTCGATTTTTTTGAGTATTTCAATGGTGCCATAAACCTATCCAATTCAATCAAATTATGCAACCTATCAAATTCAATTCGAAGGCAGTTTTGTCGCCTTCAATGGTGGTTTTGTCCCCTCTGCACCTTATCGGCAGCGATTTTGGCAACAAAGAGCGAGAAGAAGTGAGCGGGGGAGAAAGGAGAAAGAAGTCGGAGATCACGGAGAGGGAGACTGAGCTTCGAAGGGGTTTCCGTCTTTGTAGGAGGTGCGATTTCGACGAAGAAGTGCGAGATTTGCTTGGGGTTAAATCCAGATATGACACGGTTAGGGCTAATTTTAATGGGCGAATTTGGATTGTTGTGGGGGATCCGAACTGAGCGATGGAGGAGTTGAGTCCATGATTGTCTGATTTTGAATGAGGAAGATGATGAGGGAAGAAGGTAGGTGGAGGCTTAGTCTTAAATGGACGATTGAGAAGGAGTTGAGAATCTGAAACGAGGGAAGGAGGTAGGAAGAAGAAGATCAGAATAAGAGAGAGCGAGAGAGAGGTAGGAGGGAAAAAGTAAAGTGTTTGTATCATTCTCTGGATATACCTCAATTACAATATCTAAGGGTATTTATACCTTAAACCCCTAATACTAAGAACATTACATGAGTTTGTTTTTAATAGTGAAAACTTTCACACATTTCAAACAAAATTTCTCTGATATTGCATCCCCTAATTTTCCAACACACACTTGGTGTCTCCATTGTTGATGCTTTAACAAATGACAAAAAAAAATGTATGTTTTGTGTCTATGAGATTGTAAAATGGAGTTACAAGGTAATTATTAATAAGTATTAAATTGAAAAAATAAAAAAAAGAGTTGTTGTGTTATATATTTAATTTTTTTTTTTTTATGACGAGGAACCCACCTTCGGTGACAAACCCCGAGCACGTGACCCAGTCGGCAAGAGACACGTACTATGTAAACCGGCTTGTGCCAACCGTCTCGACCCAGTGGTAGGGAGTAAGGTAAACCTTGGATTTTCACCCAAGGAAATAGGCGGAAGCAGGGATCGAACCCGGGACCTCCTTACTCCTCCCCTTAATATTTAAAATTTTGAACTTTATTAAAACACACGTATGTTTGAAAGTCAAACATCTTACATTTTAGACGGGATAAACTACTTAATATTTCAATATGGAATAAGATTTAAATTTAACTTTCAAAGTTAGACTTATTGAAATTGGTTTATAATTTAGATCAATTTGAATAATGTAGCATTTTTTTAATGTTTTGTCCTCTTAGAATTTATGCACTTAAATATACGGTATGTTTTTATAATTAAAGGTTTAAAATATTATAAAAAAATACACTAAAAATCTATTTTTATTACTTTAGCTCCATTGGATTCGTATATTTAAATATATGGTATCATTTTCTCAAATTGGTTTATATATAATTTAGATCGATTAAGAGGTATAACACAGTGTGTAACACATAAAATGTCACAGAGAATTGAGAATCGGTTTTCTTAGGCTAAGAACTACAAAACTTTTTTTTTGTTTCAAATTAAGGTGGATGCTAGAAGAAGTATGAAAAGAGTTGATCTATTTTTTTTTTTTTGGTCAAATTGGAAGTATTGATCAATTCGAAAAAAAGATTTCACCATAACAACCGAAGATTTAAAAGAATGTCATGGTGAGAAACATGAACAAAATGGTATATTTTTTGTGATGACGAGGAAATCCACATTTGGTGACAAACTTCATGTACGTGACCCAGCCGATAAGAGTCACACACCAAACAAACTTATATGATAGTGAAAATTTACATCTAGTATTTTGTGTAGTGTCAAACTGAATCAAAAATACTTTGAGAAAATTCGAACATGGATAGGGAAAAACATTAGTTAATTATTTTGCAAACAACTTTCAAGAATTTTAATTAAAAAATGCAGAAACCCGAAATTGACCCGGAATCGGATCAAATCCGGAAGTCCACCCGATATCCGCTTTACTCCAAAACCTAAGCGACCCGACCCGATTAACAGATCCGGTGCGTAACCCTAGATAACTCTCTCCCGCCCTCGTCCCAAACACCCCGATAGAGTCTAGTCGCCACCACTCCCACAGTCCCACTCACCGCCTCACCTCTCTCCCTTTCTTCACCGGCGCAAGTAGCTTCCGCATCTCCTCTCGCTTCTTCACCAGGGTCGCCATCCGCCACGCCACGCCACGATCCAGCCGTCCAGGTGAGGTCGTCGTCTTACTCCTCTACTGATTTGTGAATTTGTGCACAGGGGTGTGACTTACTGAATTTGTGGTTATAGATAGGGTTGTAATTATCACAGTGAGGCATCCTTTTACCGCCTATCAGCGATTCTCTTTGTTTGGTTCTCCTCGCTGGATGCTGGTTTCCATTTTTTTTTCCTTGTTTTGAAACCAATTTGAGTTTATCATTTCAAAATTGAATACTTTTACCGGTTTTAGTTATGCTGTGTTACTGAGTTCATGAATTCTGCTGAACTGTCAAGTATCTTGTTGCTTTTCAGAACCCTAATTTCCGGTAGTTGCGTTTCTGTGAAAGAAAATGGGTATGAAGAAGAAGAACAAGGGACAGAACCTGAATGGCGCTGCTGCCACCTCTGAGAAAGATAGAAAGGATCATGATGGAAAGAGAATCATCACTGATGAGAGGTTTGCAATGGTGCATTCAGACCCAAGGTTCCAGAAGCCTCCCAAGCACAAGGGGAAGGTGGCCATTGATTCTAGGTTCAGTGCAATGTTTACTGATAAGCGATTTGCGACGTCTTCTGCTCCCGTTGATAAGAGAGGAAAGGTCAAGAAGGGCTCTTCGGAGAATGCCCTTAGTCGTTATTATCGCATGGAGGAAGAAGACGGTCTGAAGGGGAAGGAGATGAAGAAAAAGAAGAATTGTGAGGTGGAAAAGGAGGACGAGGAAGAAAGACAAAATGGAAAGGCTACAATGAAGGAAGAAGAAAGTGAAGAGAGTGATAGTGATTCAACGGATTTGGAGTCTGGTGATGAATTGGAGCCCTTGAAATCAAAGGATGGTGACATTGAGGAGGAAACATCAGAGGATGATTCTGTTGATGGTGATAATAGTGAAGAGGAGGTTGATATGGAGAGTGATGCAACGTCGTCTACCACTGATTCAGATGAGGAGGGAGATGCTGCATTAGAAGATGATGATTCAGTGGAGGTGGGTCATCTCGCTTTAAAAATGTGGGATTTGGTTATTGTTAGTCTTTTTGCATTGGCTTTAGTGATTAATTCAGTGAGTATGTTAACAGGTTGAGAATGTGCCCATCGTTGAAAAGGAAACACACAGGCTGGCTATTGTTAATATGGATTGGAGTGAAGTCAAGGTATGTTATTTTGCAGCTTCAGTTATTTTTTATTATTGGTCCAATGAGGTATTTTCTGGGTAGAAGCTTGTCGCACAATGATTTTTTTTTTTAATATTATTGAGTAGATCCAAGCTCTCATCCTTCATGTGAAATTCTGTCTCGGTAAATCCTAACAAATCGGCAAGAGCATAGAAAGTTTTTGTTGTTACAATCTTTTAAAGAGTTCCAATCTTGGTTTCATGTATCTCTTTGGGTAAATTCATGTTATATCTTGATCTTTCTGTATTTGTTCAACTGTACAAGGCTATGTTACACTTCCCTGTCACAGTTTACACATTGGTATTCTTTTGTTGGTCAGGTTTACACTTTTAGCTAATCTTATACACCATTAATTTTTTGGTTTGGCTCAGGCTACTGATTTGTTCGTCATGCTAAGCTCCTTTCTCCCAAAAGGAGGTCAAATTTTGTCTGTATCAGTCTATCCTTCAGAATTTGGGCTAAAGCGTATGGAAGAGGAAGCTGTTCATGGTCCTGCTGCCCTTTTTGAGGGCGATGAAGAAAATAAGGGCCAGGATAGTAGTGATGATGATGATGAGGTAGACAATGAGAAATTGCGTGCATATGAGAGAAGTAGGCTAAGGTAGTGCTAAAAGAAAATCTTTAGTGCATATTAAATTGCATGTTCTTGGAAGACTTATTTCTCAATGCTCTTTTTCTTTTGCATTTACCTTGTAAATCTTCCTGTCGCCTTTAATTATGTTAGAAGTGTATCGAGTAAATTATTCAAGTCAAAATGTTAGATGTCATGCCTTTTCCATTTTTCATGTACTTGAAAAGCAGGTGAATAGGTCAAACTGCATTGTAGCTAGCAAGGGATCACAGCCTAAATTATCTTCTTGAAGATGAACAAATATTGGCTTATACTTGCCTTTGTTGAGTGAAAAGAACTCATTAGTGATCATGTTTCATAGTATTGACTTTAATATTATTGTAATGTAATTTTTAACTTCTTTGTGCTCTATAGTTGTATTTGTGTTTGTGCGTCCTGTTTTTATAGCCCATATCTGCTTTAAAAGCTTAAAATATGTTTGCAGCTACTATTTATTTTGTAGAGGTCTGCAACTTCTCCAGACCTTCATTAGCAAATCTGCGATTTTCTTTTTCACCAATATTGACATTTTTAACGTGGCATTTAATTTTGTTTGAGAAAATTCACTATGGAATTGGTCATGGGATTTAATAACCTGTTTATTCCATTCAAACTACCTTCATACTGAGAAATCTTGTTCCTATATTTTCTCCTTTAGGTATTACTATGCTGTAGTGGTGTGTGATTCAGTTGCAACAGCAGATTATCTATATAAGTCATGTGACGGAGTAGAATTTGAGAGATCATCCAATGTACTTGACCTGAGGTTTATTCCTGACGATATGGAATTCAAGCACCCCCCTCGTGATCAGGCAACAGAGGTATTCTCATAACTCAGAATTTCCGTTTCTATTTCAGTATTTTAGAGGCTAAAAGGTTTTTTCTTTTTAATTATTGTTTAAGATAAAATGATTGTAATGTTTCCAACTTAGCTTAGTTTTTACTTCATTATGAAGGTTTGGCAATAATATCATCTCTAGAAATTTGAACCATTGTGCAGTTTTGAATATGATGAATGGCTTCACAAGGGTGTAAATATGTATTGTTCTGCTGTTCTGCATTCTGTGGGACCTTGTTTTGTATGTTGAATGTTAAATCAATTTATAGGAAATTGGTAATGTGGAATAAAAGCACCAAGCAGACGTTCTACAAGTTTTCTACAAAGCAAGTTTTCAAGACACTAAAACGTGGAAAGCTTGACAAGATTATGGGGATTGATGTAGTTCTGTTGTTCCTTTTTCATACAGTCAGCCCAATATGCTCTCTTACATACTGTTTGTGATCCTGCAGTGAATTGTCTCTGATCCTTTTCTTTTCTAGTTTGCTGGATTTTCATATTCTATGTTTTAAAAAATGAACTCATTTCTTTTGCATCATCGATTATTATTACTGCCACCAATCTGCTGTGTAAGTACTGGGTTTGTTGTTTCCATCTAGTTGGTTGATCTGCAAGAATGTTGAATTTGAATTTGTAAGGTGTTGAGGTAGTTATTGGTGATAAATAGTGTTTTTACCTAGTACCTACCAACAATTTTAATGCTAGTTAATAGTTATTGTTGTTTATCCTAAAGTTCTTCAATAATGTCTTTGATAGTCATGTCTCTCTACAATTTAGATTCACCTTTTGCCTTCTCTGAACAATTGAACAGGCACCAGCAGGCTACGAGGGTTTGGACTTTCTTACAAGGGCACTGCAACACAGTAATGTTAATCTTTCATGGGATGAAGATGAACCACATAGGGTTAAGACTTTGAAGCGAAAGTTCAATGCAGATCAGGTTTGTTAGGCAATATGAACATGCTGCGCTGTTTCTCATAGGTGCTCGATTGAAAATTTCTTTGATGTTTCATGTAGAGATCCATAATAGACTAATACTATGTGAGCAGACCTTAAAGGGATAGTTTCAGTCAAGATATCATATGTTTGGCTACAATTTCTAGTGATTGTTTTCATAGACTGAATGAACACGTTATCTTGTTAATCTTCAAGGATAATAACATTTTTACCAATAAAAATTCAACTCATTGTACTTGTTATTGCCTTAGTCCAAAAGAACTTCACTTCTGACTTTTGAGACTTGTTAGAGTCGCTAATCGTATATTGCTGCAAATATCATTAACTGATATGTAGATGATTTATTTATTCATTGCTTCCTTGCTGACATAAGCTTTTCTTTTATAGTTGGCGGACCTGGAATTGAAGGAGTTTTTGGCCTCTGACGATAGTGAAAGTGAGGAGGATGGTGACGATACAGAGGATCTGTCTGAAAGGAAAATCAGAAAGGGTGATAAGTACCGTGCCTTGCTCCAATCTGGTGATGGTTCAGAGGAAGAAGAAGATGAACAGCAGGATATGGAGGTTACTTTCAACTCTGGCTTAGAGGATATAAGCAAGAAGATACTTGAAAGGAAAGATGCGAAGTCAGAGACTGTGTGGGAGAAATATCTGAGGAATAGAAAAGAGAAGAAGGCTCGTAAAAATAGAAAGTATTCCTCGGACGATGAGAGTGATGATAGTAGTGATGGGGCATCAGTAGAAGAAACAAATGACTTTTTCGAGGAAGAAGAACCTCTGGCAAAGAAAACTAAGAAGGCAGATAGAGGTAAAAAGAAGAGAACTGCGAATGAGTCCATGGGAACAGAAAAAGACGATGTAGCTAGTCATGCAGAGCTTGCTTTATTGGTTGCTGATGATGATAAAGCAGAGAATAACGTACGAGGTTATAAGATAAAAGCCGACAAAGGGAAGCGGAAGAAGGGGAAAAAGGAGGTTCCAGCTGAGGATAAATTACCAACGGTTGACCTTGATGATCCTCGTTTTGCATCTCTCCTCAATAATCCTTTGTATGCTTTGGATCCGACAGATCCACGATTCCAGAGGTATGCTTCTGCCACTTTATTTATTTGGAAGCATACTTGTTTCTCTTTATGAAGAAACCACAAACATAAAAAGTGGTTAGTGGTTACCATTGTCCTGGAAATAATTGTTTGGTCTTGAAATAATGTTTTTGCAGCATATCTGTTTCCCTTTTTCATTGTTGTTGCGTTGGATTGGAGTACCAATGACAACTGGATCTGGGTTTTTTTAGCTTAATAATTAATATTGTCAGTTAGGTGCATATTCAGTAGCTTAACAATTAGCACAAGTCATCTCTCCTACTTGGGAAGTTATTGCTAAATGGATGAAGAAATGTACGTCTCCATTCTAATTCTGGTTGGAAATTAATTTGCAGGACTGTAACATATTTTCGGCAGTTGTCCAAGCAGCAACTTAAGGGACGAGAAGAACTGTTGAATGAAGAGCTGTCAGATATAAACAAGTCTGGATCTGCCTTGATCAATAAAAAAGGCAAGGTCGAAGATGAGCATTTGAAATCTGACAAATCAAACTCAAAGGACAAGCACGAGTTGTCTATGTTAGTTAAGTCAGTTAAAATGAAGGCGAAGCAGGTCCCTTTGCCAACTGATAATGGAAAGGTGGGTGGTTCAAGCAAGAAGAAAAGGAAACAGGATCATTCAACCAAGAGAAAGGTTAATACAGGATCATGATATGCTTTATTGTTGTTTGGTCTTTTGAAAAGAAATTAACAATCTTTTTTGGGTGTGATTAGCCCTAAAGTTTTGTTCCAGACAATCACTATTCCGGACAGTGACTATTAGAAATTTAGAATGAGGTCTCTATTGTTTCGCACTGAAACTGTAGCATTTGAATGAATCCCTGCTCATAAAGATAAATAGAAAAATCAGTTTTTTATAGCACAAGCACGAACCAACCTCTCTGATAAAGTTAAATGTTTAGCAGTAGCGGATTTTTGGTTGTGTAATCTGAAATGTGCAATTTCCCATGAATAGCATCTTGTGCAGCTTATAGCAGTAACCTCCATCTATCCATTGCCATGAGCGGTGTCTTGAGTCATCCACAGTTTCGGTTGCAAAATTAGTGGTGATGTTGCAAAATTTGTAGGTTGTTACCTTGTAGCACAAAGGGCAAGAGCTAGTGGCCAGTTCAAAGATGATGTCATCAACTACGCTTGTCATTTATATGTGGAGGGTAGGACAAGGATTTTTGAAATGAACATGCATGATGGTTGTTGACAAATGAACAAAAACGACTCAGTTTAGTATAAAGAAGTATGAGAAGCGAGTTTCCACACCAATGGATGACTAGCCGAAGTTCGACTTTGATGGCCATCAAAAGATACTTGTTGAGTTTTGTTATGTCCAAAAGGGATTTGGGATGATTAAGGTTGAATTAAGGAAGGTGAAAGGCAGAGGAAGAGGAAGGAGATGAGAGATAGAGTTGAGAGGTTAGACAGAGGAAGAAGAAGACGTTTAAAGAGAGAGATAGAGCATGAGAGAGTAAAGGTTTGATTATTCATTTACTTGGATAAAATCCCAATTACAATCTCCAAAGGTACTTAATTTCATGTGAAGAGTTTGAGCGATTATTTGCTAGATTCGGGGTGATAGAGTTTATAGATATTTTATGCTCTGGAGAGCAGTATCATTCGACCGTTCTGATACTAATTTGTTATGTCCCAAAGATATTTGGAATGATTAAGGTTGAATTAGGGAAGGTGAAAGGAAGAGGAAGGAGACGAGAGATAGAGTTGAGAGTTTAGACAGAGGAAGAAGAAGATGTTTAGAGAGAGAGATAGAGCATGAGAGAGTAAAGGTTTGATTATTCATTACTTGGATAAAATCCCAATTACAATCTCCAAGGGTATTTATACTCTAAACCCTTTATACCTAATATATGAGATCATAACGAGTTTATGTTACTCTGTAGGTGAAGAAGCAAAAAATGGCAGTGAAGGAACGAGATTACGAACAAATGGGTTGTTTCTTGCAAATGAAAATCTAACGGGCGGGGGCAAAGAAAATAAGGGCAAAAGCTAAGAAGCTGAAAGCAGAGGAGATGGCTCGCAAGTTTGCAATCTTTGATGATCTAATGGGTCGGGTTGGATCATTGTCTTTTGAAGAAAAGACTTTGATAAAACAACTTGCTCAAAATTTGCTCCACAAGGAGTGACTAGTGTCACGAGTGTCTCTAGTGTCATCGAACTAAATGTATTAGTGTTATGTGTTTATCATTTCCAATATGTTTCTCGTAGTTATGTTAAATTTTTGTATTTCTTCCAATCAAGTACTTGTACTTAATGTTGTCTTGCATATTTATGTAATGGATGGTTCTAAATTAATGTAATGGTTGTGTGTTCATCTCCGTAGTCATCTATTTCCCTCGTCCCAACCCCATCCATTTTCCCTCTTCCTCATATGTCCCGTTCACTTTTCCACTTCCCCATGACTTTTCATCTTCTCCATATCTCATTTACTTTTCATCTTCCACATATCTATCAACTTATTATTTTTCCCCATACCATCAACTTTCTCTCTTTTTCATACTCCATATCATTTACTTTTTCACTTTGTGTATCCATCAATTTTTCATTTTTCACTTATCATCAAGTTTCTCTCTTCCCCATACCCAATTTACTTTTCCACTTTCCCATATCTATCCACTTTTCATCTTTCCCATATCATCAACTTTCCCTCTTTCCTAACCCATCAACTTTTGAAGTAGATGATCAAATCAATCAAATTATGGACAAGTAAATAGTCCGACTATAACCAAGGAGAGGGTCCATCTCCATGCCTCATCGGCGACGATGTTACATCGAAAGGGGTCATGAGAGTGGCCATGATCGGCTATTCCACGACTACTTTGCCAAGAACCTGACGTATAATGAAGCTCTATTCTGACGCCGATTTCGAACTTCATTGATGGGGTTATCTTCGTTGATGGGGTGATAACCTTGTTTTGAGACGAGTATTTGTGCAAGCCCAACTTAGATTTTTGTTCAAATATTGATTTGGTTCCATGAATCACTTCACTTTCATTTCGTATTGTCATCACATTCAACGGTTGTTTCAATGCAAGATCGTAGTTTCTTTCCGTCAAGGCACGTTGAATTCTTCTCGCTTTAATATTTTATAATATTTTATTATTAATGAACTACGTAATGAATAATAATAATTTGCTTTTTTAAATTTAGAGGAAAAAAATCGAATTAGTGTAAAAACTAAGTTAAAGGCCCTGGATCAAGCTCATCAATGAACAAACGACAAATGAAAAAGTGGTTTGAGGCTCTTAAGTTGAAGTGGAAGATGAAAAGTAAGTTGGGCTCGGAATGGGGCTCATGGTTAAATATGCTCATAATAAGATTACATTTTGGTGGATCACAAATGGTATAAATTCCACACCAACTTTAGAACACTCAATAATCATTATCCTCGTGTATAAGTGTATTATGACAACGAAACTTTGGAAGAAAGCACGAGAAGTCATCAACTTTCACCTCCGAATTGCTTCTGGATGTCCTGAAAAGAAATGGTGGCAGATCCCCTTCTCTTTGCCTTTGGCTGAGATGAATGTTCTTTCCAACCAGTCATGTATATTACCTGCAATTCACAAAGTTTAAATGCCCATGAAAGATCAGATGACTCTTTTGAAGTTCTGTGCTAGTGTAGCCACTTCACAAGCTCAACTAATCAATAAATCTACGGCAAAACTAATTAAAATATCCCAACCTTTGGTATTTTAAAAAAAAATACCAAAAAAAATACGAACTATTAATCATGAACCAATATTGATATAAACTTTAAAAATCACTAAAAGATTTACAAACTATTTCATATTAAACCAATTTCGATACGGAAAAAATTTCACCCAATTTTTTCGTTCAATTTTTCGACGTGGCAACTTAATGTTAACAAAAAATTAATGATGTGGCACCACATATTAAATGTCCATATATAATGTTTGAAAATAAAAACTAAATTTCAAAATAGATTGGATTCTAGGGTTAATTTATTCATCAAATTTGCCCTCAAAATTTGTGTTTTTTTAATACAAAAAAAATACAGCGAACACTTAATTATGTGGCACAACGCCATTAAATTTTCAAACATTCGATTGCCCTGTCAAAAATTTGGTTGAAAAATTGGCTTGAATTTTTCTCATATCCAAATTGGTTTAATCTGAAATAGTTTGTATACCTTTTAGTGATTTTCAAAGTTCGCATTAATATTGGTTCATGACTAATAGTTCGTATTATTTTCGGTCTTTTTTTTTCATGTCACCCAATATATGGTTTCCATTGATACTGTTATGAATCATACAAATTGATGCTAACTTAACATCAACTTGGCAATACTATTATATAATGGCTACACTATTATATAATTTCTATAATATCACAAAAAAAAATCTTCAAGTAAAATGCTAGAATAGCAACTGGCGGACTGAACCAAAAAATCCATATAAACCAGGAAAAAACAGAACTTGCAGGGTAAGATTCCAAATAAACAAGATATGCATATGGAGCTTTAAAAGAGTCTAGGAGAATAAGTAGTAGCGGGTACAAAATAAATTGGAGGAAAATTTTAAAAGGTCTTTAAAGTGAGTTCAAAGATGTAACTAGAAACATCATGTGAACTAACTGATGATGTTACTATATTCCATGTTCACCGGACAGATCATTTTCAATGAATACGCCATTAAGTATTTACTGAAAATAGAACATTGTGCAAGTAACATTACTCCAGAAATTGATCATGAATACCTGGAAAGTAGCAGGGATGGTACCATCCTCTTCTCCGAACATTGACTGATAAACAGCAGCAGTTGCTAGAGCAGTGTCCTTCTTCAAAACCTGATTAAAAGCAGTAATCTTTGTAACTAATCTTCCAACATATAAGCAATACAAATAAATATAGCAGCAATCTCATTGCAGAAGCAGCTCACTTTGTTCCTATGCAGAAGGGCGTTAGTTTCACCCATTGAACGAAGGTGCTCTATCAGCTGCAAAGCTACAAAATGGACTCAAGAACTATAGAGCTGTATCATAGTGAAAATTCATTCTATATATTCAACACAGGAATATGAAGCAACTCTAAAAATGCTTACCGTGTTTAAGCATGGTTAGTTAACAATTACAATTTACCATCGAGGAAAACATAATGGAATTTTCAGCAAAGCATAGAATTTCAGCCCATGCAGCTGCATGGGCTTCAATTCTCAGAACGTACAGTCAGATTTTTATAAACAATGAGAAGGGTGGATGGACTAATGGATGTCAAGTTATACATCAGTAACAAAACCAGCATCTTAATCATGAATCCAAACTTGATACTTCTCAATTGAACAAAATGTGTTCATCTTTGATTCTTCATCCACAAACTTCACTGATATAACGTCTATGGTAAGATGTTAAAAGGGCTCAGAACGGCAACCAAGTGAGTCTATGGCAACAGAAATAATTGTACATTCTCTTCCTTGTTAATTTTGCATAGTTGGAGTTGGAGAACTGGAGCTACTTTACATAACAGTGGGAATATTTCGGTACTGAGGCCCCCTGATCTCCTTCTAATGCAAGGATTAGGAATCAACATATATTGAAGTATTTCATTATCCGTTAGACCTAAGGAGCTACCCAATGAAAAGCACATTTGAGGGGATGAAAACTCACGATCTTTGTACTTGACAGTGTACTCATCAACATCCACGCCAGGAAGATTGAACCCTGCCCTTGTCAAAAGGTTTCCTGCATCACGAACCTGGAAAATAACCACAATTAAATTGGAAGCTCATAATATGAAGAAAACTAGAGAAAAGTGGCAGAAAGATTATGTCAATAGGCATGAGATGGAGCAAAATAAATGAAGCAGTGATTATGGTTTCGAGATCGGGAACAAAAGAAAGAAGTTGAGAACTATATGGAATTATTTTCAAGCTTTAAATCTGATAGACCATATATTTTCTTGTTCAAGAGAATATCAAGCAGGAAACAGTTTTAATATAACGCTGAACAAAGTCTAAACTTCGATAATTTATTCCAGTATTGTGCCCGAACGTTTCTCTTAATTGAAGCTTCATTTATTTATTTTTATTTCTTTGATGTGATGCTGAAAGGCTATATTTAAAAGTTAAGGCAACTGACACTATTAGGCAATAATTGGCAACTAAAGAGTACACAGAAGTTGTAATGAAACAGAGACGGAAACAAACAGAAACCAAGGAATGCAGGGATATAAACTTCCAGCACAGATGTGCTAAGCATGATTGGATATGACATAAAATAAGGAACAAGCAAACAGATACAAAACGTATAGACAAATCCCAAACAAGAAGGGAATTAAATGCATCATAGCCAGCAATGACAAGGATTGACAATTATGCATGAAAATGAACGGAGGTTCAATACAAAAGTATTTTTCAAATGCATGGGGATACATAAACATTTACCCAGGGCCTGAATCATGTTCAAGTCAATAATACTTTATGGATCATTTTTCTATGCTTTAAGTTGATGCCAAATCATTGTCTTCCCATTTGTGAAGTTCAATCTAATTATTCAGAAACAATACAGATGTGAGCCCATTGACAAAGGACCGTGTAAGAAATTATGGGTCTCACATCTCAGGTCAGAACTCGGAAAGTGTTAAAAATATGTTGATCTTTAAGAAAGCATTAACAATATGTTGACCTTTAAGAAAGGCTAGAAAGCAGACAATATGTTGATCTTAAAGCATTGATAATAAGTCGATCTTTCAAAAAAGAATTCATAAAATGTTGATCTTTAAAGGGGGCTACCTGTGCCAAAGGAGAGAGGCGTGGGCTAATGCCACCCTCCCTTTCCATTTGTGCTACTGTGCATGCGATTCTCAACTCTCTATACAAAACAGAACCAATATTACCACAATTATAAATCACAACAAAGCAGTACTGACATTTGAAAAACATATAAAAAAAAGGATATAAAGAATAAATATAACTTCAATGTTTCACCACCAAGGATAGCTCCCAGAAAAAGCCCATCAGGTTTCAACGCTAGTTGACTCTGTACAAGAATGATTGAAGTATGTTACATGCATTGCCATAGATGTCTATTTCATTGCTGCAAATCATATAAAGAAAAAGCTGATGCTTGAAGAAGGCATGCCTGTATCAAAGCTCCAGGGAGATCATTTGTCCAATGTAGTCCCAAGCAGCTGATGACCAAATCTAGTGAACTTGGAGTGATCAAACAAAATGAGCAATCATAGGGATAAGGGAAATATGGTTCTAAGCATTAATGGACATCAGAGAGGCATATCAATGCATACCTTTCTTTTACTGGAAGAAACTCTTCATCACCAACCAAAAAAGAGGTCTCAATATTTCCACTGGCCATTTCTTTCTCATTTTCCATGCACAACTTTACCATATCAAAAGACGTATCCATCATCATAAGCTTTTCAATGCCACCTGATACAAGGGACAAAAAGGGTAGCAGATCAGAAGGTATGTTCAAACACGAGACCGTAATATTGAATATACAAAAAGCATCGACGAGAAAAAAAAATCATCTAAAGCAAAATAAAAAGAATAACCAAGAATGGAGAAATCAAACCTCACTAGACCCAAGTACGCCGAAAAGAAAATGAGAAGACAAAATGAAAGTTTCATTTTGTCTTCTCATTTTCATTATGAAACCTTCCCAAAATGAAACCTACATAGCGAGAATTAATAAACAGGAAGGATAACACCCCTGATTTAACCCGCCTTGCACAAAACCACCTTTTATAATCAAAATCACATTTAGGGTATGTTTGGCATTCTGTGTTGATTATTTATACGGAATTTATTGCACAAATAAAAAGGAGTTGGTAAGGAGCTTATAATATTTAAGTTGTGCTTGTAAAACTAACCCTTAACCACAAGATGTTTGAATAATCAATCACATTTAGGGTTGCAAGTTAAAATATAAATTTTTTATTTGTTAATATTTTTTAGTTCTAAACCTAGTTCAAACAGGCCCAGCTGCGCCATGCGGCTCTACATCTGGACCGGGTACTATATGACCCATTTAAGGGGTTAACCCTCCCACACAAGCGATGCCATCTTTCCGAGAATGTTAAGACTCAACTTTTATTATAGGTGATGATTTTGTGCAAAGTGGGTAAAACTTGGGGTGGTTTTGTGTAAACCTGATAAGAACAATAAAACATAAAAAAAAAGGGGGGTTGGAGAGATGTTCTTCATTCGTAGATACTAGAGACAATATTGCACTTAAGCAAACCCAAGGAAGATGTATTAAAAAATGAAGTCCACACAATATCTAGCTCATAAAAGAAAACAACATTTGATTCAAAGTTGTAATATTATTGTCTCATTCTTAATCTTAGAATAGAATCGTCAACAAAATACAAACTAACTAGTATGAAAACTCCTCAATCCTCATAACCTTCACTAACTCCTCTCCTTCACACGTAATCTATATAAGGTGCTAGAATTCATTGCCTCCAAATCGTTAAGTTATAAGGTGATAGTATTTAATCCTTCCAATCCATTCTCTTAGCTGAATTTCTCCCTCCTCATTCCAGGTGCAATCCTAATTCTACCCACTTCAACCCAAATCACTTCTATAAGTACTCCTCAAAACCCCCTTTTCTGCCTGCCTTCATTTACCCTAAAAGATGACTGAGGGTACATAATTTAGGTAAATGAAGGTTCGAGATTCCCAAAGGAGATAATTAGTTAAGAAGCTAATTTGAATGTTCTTCAATGCAGTCCAGACAACCCGATCAAAGGTCGTAGCCTTGTTCAAAGGACGGTGAAAAGTACATCTAATTTAAAGCAACCATTCAGCCGCCAGGCCAGACCACCAACAATCCCATGACACTTTCATGACTTCTACAGTCTCTTCAGACCTGGCTGAAGCCATGACTGACTTCTAGGTATTTGTTCCATCAAGACCTAAGCCACTTCAAGATTATGTCTCTTTTCTTATTTTCATGTTTATATGTTGATGTCACTTAGCATGAATTTCAAATGAATGAGGGATGAGATGATGCCAAATCTGGAAGGGTGATTCTCAGTTTGTTGAAAGTCGAAGGTATTCAATATCATAGTCACTTCACATAGTAGACCTTTCTCCTTATTATTCATGAACAGTAAGTACACATGAATCATGAGAAGCAATGCATTAAAGAAATTTAAAATATATTGGCACGGTCTATTACGAAGAAAATGAAGATTGAGGGGACTAGGTCTACTATGATGAGATTAGGATAATTACATTAATGTCATACAACCAAGTAAGAAAATTGAAAATGCCAGCTAATAGGCTAACTCTTATTATTAGCGCATTCTCCAATTTGAATTTCCAATTTCACCCTTTGTATATATAATATATTACCAAGACAGGTTGCTAATTGCAGGGGAAGAAAAAAATGAATTTATTACATATTACCTGCCTACAGCTTCTTTTTTTTATTTCCTAAATTTAAGTTATTGAAAACAAAAGAATGGAAATAGTTGCAACTCGCAGCATAAAGACAAACTGACAAACAGCCAGGAAGAGGAGGAAAGACCAAAAGATAGAGAAATGAAGCAATGATGCACAATATGAAACATTCATTTTGCTCACCATGCCCATGGAGCAGACGCCTAACAGCACTCAAACAACCACCCGAAAATAATGCTGTAGGGAATGTTCTTTTGCAGTCCTACAAAAAAGTAAATATAGTTAAAATTTGAAAGATAAACAAAACATTTCAAACCCTGCAATTGAGTCAAGAAACCATTACTATTGCATACACAGGATACAGGAAAAAAAGAAGTTTAACTTTGTAAAAATTAAGAATTGCAACAAAACAAAATGAGGAAGAGCTCATAGCAGATCATTTATTCATTGTTAAAAAAAACACATAAATAAGTTACAACACTGATCAACCTCTAATACAGAATGGTTAAACACTGATCAACTCTAATACATAATGATTAAAAGTAATGATATCTCCTACATTTACACACTTCTAAACATATAATCAATCCATGCTTCACATTTCAGGAGGATCAGAAAATTTATTTTCAGTAATCAGGATTAATTATGTATTTGATGAGAATTGCTGAAAAGGAACTTTTAGTTGATGGAATGTGATAACATATTTGACTGTAATGATAAGAGTACTGATAATGTAAACAGTACAATGCTAAACATCTCCTAAGTCCTAAGCTAGTTCTGAGATCATGACGGTGTCACTATAACCAGTATTCCAAATTCTTGCAGTAAAAAGTGGAAAGTAGACTAAGCACAACTCTACTGCATAACAAGAATATTCGACAGCGACACAGTACAAGCTCAGTAACAAAGGAAGTGTGAAACGAAATTAGAAAAGTTTCATTAGCAGACCAACGGAGTTGGAGGAAGTAATGGGACCAGCCTCATAAAGAAGAAAGTCAAGAAACCAATAATAAGATACATATAGGCCAATTAAAAAATTAGAACTTCATGTAATAGGATTTACATGGACAATCTTATTTTCTCCACACATGCCCTTAACAAAAATAAAATAAAAACAACATTCAAAGATAATAAACTTTATGGGTAAAGTACATGGAGTTTTAAAAGCCAACTATGAAACCATTTATTTGTGCATGTTAAGCTTTTTGTATATTCACTAATCCGCATTTCTTAATAGGCACCATTACTAAGCAGATAAACACCTTCCCCTCACATCAAGAATGATCTTAAAACTCCCCTGTTAATGACCTTCCCCTCAAATGATTCTTCCAATTTCAAACCACGTGATCCTTTGAACCAAGCCATGGTGGTCAAATCCTCCACTTTTATTTACCCCATTGATCCATGTACACACAACCCTCTACGATAATCTCACATGCCTCACGCAACTTAAACCTTTAATCATGAGTAAGATCATTAGCATCAATTTCCAGCTGAGATCAACACAGTATAAACAAACTATGAGTTGGCACTAGAATCTCAATACAAGGCTTCACTTTCCACTTGAGATCAACAGTATAAACAATGATCAAACTTTAAAGTTTGATCTTATAACCTCTCTCAAACCCAAAAGACAATTGCCATGCTTCTATCAAGTTCACTTTCCCCTATCAGCTTATTCCACCAATGAACAAGACAAGATCCTGAATCTGTCACAGAAAACCATCCGCTAACCTCAGGAAATGAGGATTCAGTCTTCCACTAGCTACAAGTAAAAAATAACAGCATGCAAACACTCAAATAAACTAACAGCATTTAGAAGAGAACTGAAATGTTCCACCAATAGGAAGCAAACCTTCAGTCGATCTACCATATTCTCTGCCACAGACTCAAGAAAGGAATCGCCTGGACGCATTAACCAGGCTGCTCTATCACGCTGTGCAGACAAAATAAAGTAAAATGCATGAGAGGAAATATATTTAGTGAACTACCACGATAGTACAATGTTGAATCATCAAGAAAATTTGAATGATTCCAGTTATATCAAAATGTAGTACCGACCAAAAAAAAAACACTGATCTTAGTAAGAAAGGACGGTCATGAGATGGTCAGTTTTTCAAACTAGCAAAGTAATGAGTCAAGATTAATCCAATTTGTAATCCTCTATTCAGGATTAAGCAATCGTCAATTACTGACAAATTAGGAAGAAAAAAAATAGTTCTAGCTGATTCAAACACAGTAAATGCCGATTGATAGTTAATGAAACGATTTCCTTGAGCTCCCTCCACCTCCACCTCAAACTGTCACTGCATGATTTAAACTTTACGCGAGGAAGGAAATGCAACAGAGATTGGTAAACACCACAATCAAAACTATAAACTGAATCTCAGTTCCCTACAATAAAAACTATAAACTAAAATCTCCTCAATTTCTGATCATAAAAACAGAAAAGCAGTAAAATTTATGCGAGCAAGTGATTTAGGTCGTTATGAGGTGGAGAGAATCTGAACCTGTTTGCGCTTGAGATGGCGATCGAAAATGTTGACCTTAGAAGAACCACTAGCGAATCCATCACCGGCGTCGGTAGAATACCAGTTCGCTCTAGCGCGAAACAGGGCGGGCAGTGGAGTTTTCCGCCGAAAGAAAGCAGAGAAAGCCGTCATTTGTAAATGCTCAACTCTTCACTTCCGAATTGAGGTTTCACAGTTTGATGCTCAGACGAATAAACCAAAACCAGAATAATGATGAAAGTACTGTGCACTGATTTTAGAAGCTGGAATGTATTGGGATTTTTGTTGAAAGGTTAAATTGATTTGAAGAATTGAAATAGATTTGTCATATTAGGGTTTGAATATGAATGGGGTTTTGTTGGTTAAATTGATTTGGAGAATTGAAACGGATATGTTATATTAGGGTTTGAAATTTGACGCTTGGTTTTGTTGAAATGTTGAAATTGCACAATGCATACAAGTTGCTCCACCCTTAATCACACTAGCTTGTAAATGATCTCTTCTTGGCTACTCAAAATTTGTCGAAGCAACAAACGAGGTACTCCTTGGCATTAGGCCTGGAAATAACCCGCGGGTACTCGCTCCACCTGCTTTACCCGCATTAATTTTGCGGGTGAAAACCCGCAAAAAAGTGGGTGACGGGTAGAGCGGGTGCGGGTGAAGCGGGTGATGGATGGATTATGGGTGAAGATTTTTCACCCATAACCCGCCCCATTAACCCATCCATTAACCCGCTCTGCATACCCGCCCCGTAAACCCGCATAAAACCGTAAAATTTATATATATAATGTGTGTGATTTTACTATTTTACCCTTTTCAATTTTAACTTCTACAAACCCTAATCCGTGATCAGTGATTTGCCCACCAAATTTCAATTATAATAGATATGGTCCCGGCTTGCTCTTTCACGTTATAACAAGGGATATACTGGATTAGTATATGATTAGTATAGAGATATATACCTTTTCACTTTTAAATTTCAATTAGCTCGTGATTTCATTGATTTGTCGATCAAAAATATCAATACATAAACCCACCCCCTTTGTAATTTTGAGTTAGAATTGTACTACTTGTGTTGATTTGGTTTTTTCTTTTGTTTCACCAATTGGGTACCCGCTCCACCCGCATCACCCGCGCGGGTCGGATGCGGGTGAACTTTTTTACCCGCGGGGCGGGTGATGGAGTGGCTTCATCCACTCATAACCCGCCCCATTTCCACCCCTACTTGGCATTGTCCGTGATTTTTTCCGCCCTTTAGAAAACTAAGAAATCCCACCTTAAAATTTATCTTTCAGATTAGACGGAAATAGACTAAATTAAATGGACGAAAAATTACCCATATTTTCTCATCTGACCTGATGGGTAGTGGGTGAAGTGGATATGAATGAAGCGAATATGGATGATTCGTGGGGTGGGGTGATGATCCACGTACCCATGGTGGATTGGGTGAAATGAGGGTTCATCCACCCATCGTCCGACTTATTATCATCCCTACTATTTATCCTGTCTTGTTGTGTGTAATAGGTAAGTCTATATATTAGACGGCAATCGAATGGATCGGGTCAAGTTTGTTCGGCTATTTGGATTATGACTAATTGTGGATGATTTTGTTAATATGTTGGGTTTGGTAGAATTTATTAAGTTTTATCTTCATTTTGGATTAGATTATCTTGGATTTTCGTTATTTTCAGTTTTTATTATTTCAACATTCATATTTATATTCATATTTATATTTTTAGCTAGTAAATTGCATTTGAAGTCTCAGATCTCCGCCACACTCACCACCTCCGGGCTACAGTGTTTGGTCGCTGCAAATCTACCGTCTATCGCCTTCCCCGATCGCCATAGCATCTCCACCCACGACCTCGATCGCCCTCGACCTCTCTCGCAACCTCTGGATCCGCCTCTTCGTCTCGCCGCCCTCCACCCCTCCCCGCTCCTCGTCATCGTCTACAACCACGGCGGTAACTGCGTGGTCTCGTTTATCTACGACTCCCTCTGCCATTAGAGACGATCGGATTCAAAGGAGATTTGAGGGGGGGGGGAGATGTTTTCGAAGAACAGAATTGCAGAGACAAATAAAGGGAAGGAGTTGGGAAAAATACGCTCAACTTTTCCGAAAATCAAAATAATGAGAATGACAATGATAGAAAACACACACACGAGATGTTTCTAATCTGCCGCAAAACTTTAATAGAATGATAACGTGATTACAACTCAATTACTTAACACCCACACCCAAAACTACACTCTGGAATTTTACGCAGAAAATTTTCTCAAAAGCTCCTCTTTGTTTAATGCTTTAAACTAAGCTTTTCACTCTATGCTTTTGGATTGAATTTACAAATGAAAACTTTCCCATTTATATAGGCTTGCAACAATCTAATATTGGAGGCTGGTAACAATCTCACCTCCCATTTTAGTTTTCCTATAATAGGTGATTGTTTTTCTTTCAATAATCTAATATTAGAGAATTACTATTTCTTTAACAATCTCCCACTTGAAGATTGATTTCAATCTGTCTTTACACAAATCACTATGGCCTTGTTATTCCTGCAGACCGACTGAAGTTGAACACGACTTCAATTTATCAAGTGTCACTGTCATTGTTAACATGTCTACTGGATTCTTGCTGCCTTGGATCTTCTCTAGTTTTAATATATCATCTTCCAACAAAGATCTGATGAAATGGTATCGAAGTCCAATGTGCTTGGTTCTAGAATGAAATGTTGAATTCTATGCCAAATGTATTGCACTCCGACTATCACTGTACAACACATTATTCTCTTGTACGAATCCAATCTGAGTTAACAAACTTTGAAGCCATATCATCTCCTTGTTAGCTTCAGTCACTGCTACATATTCAGCCTCTCTACACGGACACCCTATTTATCGTACCATATACATTAATGACATCGATCTCTCCATTTTTTCAATTTTCGTTTTCAGTTTAATTTGGATATGGATGCGATCTTTCTCAACCTAAAATTATAGATTGAGCCAATGATAGATATACAGTACGTATTATATACATATGGATTAATTATATAGGGACATTACGGAGTACTAGCTAGGAATAAATCCGACAATGGAAGACAACAACATGTTACATGGTGGTTGAATTTAATTATAAAAGCGATTGATGGCTAATCACATATATAAAATTTGTGGTGACTGGTGAGTGATCGAATTTTGCTGGTGGGACACCTTGGATTAATCATATCTACTGCCTCCTTTTTTTCAAAATGGGTAATCATGCATGCCTTGATCGATTCATATAAACATCCGATGTATTACATGTTGTGCCGGGAAGCAGGGGACGTCAGACAAACCCCTTTTACCACACAAGAATTGAGATGGACAAGAACTGTAAACCAGAGAGCCAAACTCAAGCAATCCAAACCAACAATCAGACACAAACAGAAGATAAAATAACAAAGCACAAAGAACACCAGATTTACGTGGAAACCCCAAAACGGGGAAAAAACCACGGGAGCCAGAAACTTCCACTATCAACAATAACAAGTGGGTACAATCTTCCCTAGACAAAGCTAGAGGCATACAACATCATCAAGCATTAACAAGCTTGGCCAAATCTCCAATTTTCATCACCCAATTGGTGGAAATCAACAAAACCCAAGAGAGAACACTAGCAAAGGGGATATGAGATTGGAGGCTCAAAACGACGATCCAACCGTACAAAATGAAGTCTATGATGAGGTGAACAA
This sequence comes from Persicaria maculosa, assembly GCA_963922045.1. Taxonomy (NCBI): domain Eukaryota; kingdom Viridiplantae; phylum Streptophyta; class Magnoliopsida; order Caryophyllales; family Polygonaceae; genus Persicaria; species Persicaria maculosa. The sequence goes on from OY998252.1 coordinate 13,566,608, forward strand.
CATACCAGAAAATCGCCCCAATCGGAGGTCGTTTGGTCGTCGATCAGGGCACTTCAAAATGGGCTGAACAAGGGCATACGGGATTCCTCTCCAAGCTCTCTCTTTTCTCCCTTTCTCACTCTTTGTTTTTCTCTCTCTTACTTTCCCAAATGGAAAGACATCCCCTTTTATAAAGGAGGTAGGGTAAAACTTCACATGGTAAAAACCATATGGTAAATAGTCCATTGGACTCTTCCCCATATAGGAGGGAAACCCAACATAGCTCCCCCTCAATCCTATATGGGGGGCTCGAGCAAGCCCGCCTTTGAGCGGCACTTGATGAGCTTCTCCTTTGACAAAGTCTTTGTCAGCATATCCGATCCGTTGTCATTTGTGTGGATCTTCATGAGCTCAAAATCTTCATCTTCTACTCTTTCTCGAAGCCAATGATACCTTCTTCGGATGTGCTTGGTTCGAGAATGGTAGGCGGCATTCTTGGCAAGGTGGATGGCACTCTGATTGTCACAATAGAGTGGGTAGCTAGCTTGCTTCACTCCCAACTCCTCCAGGAAGTCTCTCATCCATATCAGCTCCTTACCAGCTTCAACTGCAGCCATATACTCTGCTTCTGTCGTTGACAAAGCAACACACTTCTGCAGTCTCGATTGCCATGAGACTGCTCCCCCTGCGAATGTAATCAGATATCCAGATGTGGACTGGCTCGTGTCAATATCACCTGACATGTCTGCATCTGTAAACCATCAAGCATAGGTTTTCCAGGACCAAAGCACAAACACACTCTCGAAGTGCCTCTGAGATACTTGAGAATCCATTTCACTGCAGCCCAATGCTCCTTTCCAGGATTACTCATGAACCTGCTGATAACCCCAACTCCATAGGCGATGTCTGGCCTAGTGCAAACCATGGCATACATCAGACTACCAACGGCTGAAGCATAAGGCACCTTCTTCATCTCCTGTTTCTCTTTCTCACTTGTAGGACACTGATCAGAACTCAGCTTCATGTTCACTGCAAGTGGAGAACTCACGGGTTTAGCCTTGTCCATGTTGAATCTTTGCAGCACCTTCTCAATGTATCTTTCTTGTGATATCCACAACTTCTGATTCTTTCTGTCACGGGTAATCTGCATACCCAAAATCTGTCTTGCAGGGCCAAGGTCCTTCATAGCAAAGGACTTCTTCAATGCAGTCTTCAAACTAGCAATCTTGTTGGTATCCCGACCAACAATAAGCATATCATCCACATAAAGCAAGAGAATCAGAAAGTCACCTTCAGCGTAATTCTTCACAAACACGCAGTGGTCGGCATGTGTCTTGTGGAATTTGTGGTCGATCATAAAAGACTCGAACTTCTTGTACCATTGCCGAGGCGCTTGTTTCAAACCATACAAGCTCTTTTTGAGACGACAAACCATCTTCTCTTTTCCCTTGGCTTCAAAACCTTCAGGTTGCTCCATGTAGATTTCCTCTTCTAAATCACCATGAAGGAAGGCGGTTTTCACACAAGCTGCTCGACCTCTAGGTCCATGCTAGCAGCCATGCCTAGAACAACCCGGATGGATGACATCTTCACAACTGGAGAGAAAATCTCATCAAAATCTACACCCTTTTTCTGCTCAAAACCCTTCACCACAACTCTGGCTTTGAACCTGGGAGGTGTACCATCTTCTCCAGACTTCAAACGAAAAACCCATTTGTTCTTGAGAGCTTTCTTGCCTTTAGGCAATTTCACCAAGTCATAGGTGTGGTTCTCATGCAAGGAACTCATCTCATCCTGCATGGCATTGTACCACTCCTTCTGATGCACATCTGACATAGCTTCATCATAGCATTCAGGCTCTCCTGAATCAGTCAACAACACATAATCTCTGGTTGAGTATCGTGAGGAAGTCTGTCTCTCTCTGGCGGATCTTCTCAACTCAACTTCAGGTTGGATAGGGGGCTCCTCTTGTTGAGGTTGTGGAACTTCTGGTGGATCAACATCACCATCATCATGCTCATCTTCCTGCTGATTCTGAACTGAACTTCTCTGCACAACTTGAGGGAAAACGGGATCAAAGGTGACTGGAGCAGGAGAGGAAGACGACGGTCGCTGGAGCTTCCGGTCATCGATAGTCTTGTCTTCCATGAACACAACATCTCTGCTTCTGACCACTTTCTTGTCTGTAAGATCCCACAGTCTGTACCCAAATTCATCCTCTAAGTACCCTAGGAAGATGCATGGCTTTGTCTTGCTATCAAGCTTGGATCTCTGATCTCTAGCAACATGAACATATGCTAGACATCCAAAGACTCTCAAATGCTGGAAGGAAACATCTCTCCCAGTCCAAACCCTCTGTGGAACATCACCATCAAGAGGAACTGAAGGCGAGCGATTGATGAGATACACGGCAGTCAACATTGCCTCCGCCCAATAGGACTTTGGCAGCTTTGCAGTCGACAACATACTTCTGACTCTTTCTGCTATGGTTCTGTTCATCCTCTCTGCAAGCCCATTCAGTTGTGGCGTCTTCGGAACAGTTTTCTCAAGCCTGATGCCCTGACTCTTGCAATACTGCTCAAACGGACCCCTGTACTCTCCACCATTATCTGATCTGACACACTTCAACTTCAAACCAGTCTCTCGTTCAACTCTGGCTTGGAACTCCTTGAAAACTATCAGAACCTGATCTTTGCTTTTCAACACAAAAGCCCACAATTTTCTAGAATAGTCATCAATAAAAGTGACAAAATATTGTGCACCACCATGTGACTTGCAATCCATAGAGCACACATCAGTATGAACAAGATTTAATGCATGTTTTCTTTTAGATGGAGGTCGAGTATGAAATGCTACTCGATGTTGCTTTCCAGCTAGGCAATCAACACAAGGTTTGAGAGAAATACCTTGCATATCCGGGAGAATGTCCTTCTTGGCAAGCATTTGCAAACCCCGCTCGCTCATGTGTCCAAGCCGCTTGTGCCATAGCTCTCCGGCACCATCATTAATCACATTTGCTTCTTCTCTGCAAATCTTGGCTTGCATCACATACATGGTATTCTGCTTCTTTGCCCGGGCTACAATCAAGTTTCCCTTGGAGCACTTCCAAACACCGCCTTGTGCATTTTGAGCATACCCATCATCATCAAGTATCCCAGAAGATATCAAATTCAATCTGATATCAGGAACATGGCGAACATTTCTCAAAATCAAACTGCAACCAGTGGATGTCAACAAACAAACTGTGCCCATGCCAACAACATTGGACACGCCATCATTTCCCATCCTCACACGGCCAAAATCTCCACAAGTGTAAGATGAGAAGTACTCCTTGTGTGGAGTAATGTGATATGAAGCAGCTGAATCAACAATCCAAGTGCACTCACCACTTGCAAGATTCAAGGAACCTTCATCAGCCGCCACAAACAACTCCACTATTTCATCACTGATTGTAAGAGCGGCAGTGTCTTTATCTTCTTGATTTCTCGAAGTCTCTGACTTCTCAGGTTCTTTGCCTTTGTCCCTCTTGAACTTTCGGCAATACTTTTGAATGTGACCCGGCTTCTCACAATAATAGCAAATGTACTTGCTTCTAGACTTCGATCTCCCTTTGGACTTGTCTCTGTTCTGCTGCTGTCGTTGCTTACTCCTTCCTCTGTTGTTACCAGAACCTTGCGTCACATTAGCCTCTGACTGTGAGGAGACACCCATCTCCTTCCTTCTAGTCTCTTCGTTCAAAAGACTAGCTTTCACACATTCCATAGTCAGCTTGCCTTCCGGAGCGGAATTACTAAGTGACACGACAAGTGTGCCCCAACTATCCGACAATGAGGAGAGAAGTAGTAGAGCCTGCAACTCATCATCTAACGACATTTTCGCAGAAGCTAACTGATTCACAAATCCCTGAAATGTGCTCAAATGCACAACAATGCTCTCACCATCTTTGTACTCCAATTCACAAGCTTTCTCATCAATGACGCCTTGTTGAGGGCATTCTTCCTCTCATACATCCCTTCAAGCTTATACCATAACTCATAAGCATTCGTGTCATTGGCAATATGCTGGAGCACACTCACATCAACAAATTGTCTGATCGTAGCAACCGCTTTTCGATTCAGAATCTTCCATTCAACATCAACGACACCTGTTGGAATCTCTTTGTGCACAATCGGCTCATACAGATCTTTCACATACAAAAGATCTTCCATCTTTATCTTCCAATCTGAGTAGTTGCCCTAATTCAACACAATCATTCCCTGAAAACTGTTCTTTTCCTCCATCCTAAACCAAATGCTCTGATACCAGTCTGTTGTGCCAGGAAGCAGGGGACGTCAGACAAACCCCTTTTACCACACAAGAATCGAGATGGACAAGAACTGTAAACCAGAGAGCCAAACTCAAGCAATCCAAACCAACAATCAGACACAAACAGAAGATAAAATAACCAAGCACAAAGAACACCAGATTTACGTGGAAACCCCAAAACGGGGAAAAAACCACGGGAGCCAGAAACTTCCACTATCAACAATAACAAGTGGGTACAATCTTCCCTAGACAAAGCTAGAGGCATACAACATCATCAAGCATTAACAAGCTTGGCCAAATCTCCAATTTTCATCACCCAATTGGTGGAAATCAACAAAACCCAAGAGAGAACACTAGCAAAGGGGATATGAGATTGGAGGCTCAAAACGACGATCCAACCGTACAAAATGAAGTCTATGATGAGGTGAACAACATACCAGAAAATCGCCCCAATCGGAGGTCGTTTGGTCGTCGATCAGGGCACTTCAAAATGGGCTGAACAAGGGCATACGGGATTCCTCTCCAAGCTCTCTCTTTTCTCCCTTTCTCACTCTTTGTTTTTCTCTCTCTTACTTTCCCAAATGGAAAGACATCCCCTTTTATAAAGGAGGTAGGGTAAAACTTCACATGGTAAAAACCATATGGTAAATAGTCCATTGGACTCTTACCAGCTAATTTTTGGGGTTCACTTTTGGTAAATCAACGGAGCATGTATTCTATTAGTGCAGGTTGAAGCCATAATTAAACGATTCCGGAATGGCTCACTGGAAAGGACTTATGGGTAATAATCAGAGGTCCTTGATTCGAACTCTGGAATAGCCGCTCTTTATTTACCAATTAAAAAGTTGAAGCCATAATTACCAAAGAGCATACAATTTAAAATATGTATTATATTAATTAATTCATGTCAATTTTTAGAGTTGTACATGTAGAGAGCGTATCGCCTCCATTAGCCTGTTCATTGTAGTATTTACTAGGGGAACAGAGATGTACTCCGCCCGGGACATGTGTTTTGTATCAAATATTAGGGTGGAAATAAAATTGGTAAATGATGTGTAAGAAATAACAATGAGGTTGATAGTAATAAAACCAAACATCTAAGTGAGAAAAATCATTGACGATGAATAATGCACTAATCAAATATGAAATACACGATCTCTTAAAGTAGAGCTTAGTAATGTTAGTGGGTAATCTATAAGTACCCCTATAAGCCTTAACCCGAGTAGTATAACTTACCTAATGAGTTGGACCTTCTAATATCGATCAATCTATTTGGTTTTTCTTTTGCCTAATATTTCACATTGATTTCGCCCTTGAAATATATGTTTCGACAAATCAACCTTGAAATATATGTCACCCTTAATACCCTTCAGTTCTCTTGTATATGACCAAAGTGCGTAGAATCAAGTACACGTACACATGTATCAAACAATTTCATACATCAATAGCTTTGGAGAAATTCTAGCATAATTAAGTTCTTCATGAAAATAAACAATTTATCATTTATTTATGAACAGAACGTAGGCTTGTAATATTTAAAACTTAATATGTCATATTAAAAGTAAAAAAAATTAATTACTTGATATAATTTAAATGTAATGCTTGATCAATGGTATAAATGTTTAACATAATCAATTTTTAAACAACGATAAATTTATTGCACATTTTTAATATTTTTTTGCTTTATGATTAACTAATTAAATTTTAATATGAAGAGAGTATAGAAATCAATACCCATTACAATTTCAATTAACTTTCAAAAAAATTATTAATTTAAGATACTCATAAAAATATTAAATTATAAAATGATATAGACACACTTAATAATCCTTATAAGTAAAACTATAAAACAATAATAGTAGTTATAATTAGATTTTTTTTCCCTTCAAAATAAACAAATTTAAAGCTAGTCTCCTTCAGAGTTAGACCTTGCCACTCGTAAACTTGTAGCCCTATGCCTCCATTCATCATCGACTCTTAATTAACCTGCAAACGTAATGTTCAATCATGCATTATAATTTTATCAATAGAAATGTACATGTCATATAATTTTATACGTATATATAAAAACATTCAACAACAACAAAATTAAATATTAATACTTAAATCTTTCTTCTTAATCCAACGTTCTGTGATTTGGATTTTGCTACTTAAATCTTTCTATGTACTACACGCACTTTCAATAGTTATCATATTACATAAAAATATAATAATTAGCATATTACTACAAACAAAATAAAAGGGGTCGGTTGACGAAAATATAGTATACCCAACTTTATATATAACTTAGATTTTACACATTACATTGAATGAGAGAAATATCTTTTCTGTTGCAATCTTCAAACTCTTCTTCTTTATCATCTCTCATTCTCTCTAATTGATCTTGCTATCTGCTTGAATCAATTAGTCTTTATGGTATCAGAGCGTTGTGTTTGATTCCGATCTTGTTTTCTTCTTCCTTCGCGTGATTCATCCTCAAATGTGATGTCGTCGTCATCAGGGGAGAGATCCAGTGAAAGGAGCAGATATGAGAGTATCACTACGGCGGATCTGTAGAGCCCTATGTTCATACATCTTTCTGATAATTCGGGGTTGGTGTTGTCCACAATTCAGCTGGTCGGAGACAACTAGACCTGTCAAACGGGTCATTCGGGTCGGGTTCGGGTCGGGTCACTTCGAGTTTCGGGTAAAACGGGTCCCGGGTCAACGGGTTCCGGGTATTTCCGGGTTGACTAGAACTCGGGTTTGACCAGGTTTCGGGTCATTTCGGGTCGATTTCGGGTTTGTCAATTTTTTCTTTTTTAAATTAAAAAAATCATGATTTGATAATTTTTTGATAAATTTTAATTATATATAAATAAATTTAATTATATTTAATTATAAATCAACCGGGTCAATCGGGTAAATCGGGTCAAAATTACCGGGTCAATCGGTTCACCGGGTCGAAACCCAGATTACCCGAAAAATTTTCGGGTTTTCGGGTTCGGGTCGAAAAAAATTTCCGAATCAAAATTTTCGGGTCTTGATCCAAAAAATTCCAGGCGATCGGGTCGCGTTTTCGGGTCGGGTTATGTTTTGACAGGTCTAGAGACAACTATCGTCGATGGAGAAAGTCGATGATGAAGGCTCTGTCCGTCAAGAACAAGGTTTGGGTGATTGAAGGCTCTATTGCACCATATGCATGCCGACAATCAGAATTAGTGGAATTAGTGCAATGATATCGTGTTCTCGTGGATTCTCAAACCGGTGTCAAAGGAGATCTATGACTCCATTGACAAGTACGACACTGCTTTCGAGATGTGGAGAGATCTCGAAGAAAGCTATGGCCAGAAGAACGGGCAACTCATCTTTCAGATCAAGATGTAGATCTCGGCCTGTAAGCAAGGTACTTCATCTCTCACTGAGTACTTCACACAATTGAATGGTTTCTGGCAACAATTAGCTTCTGTGTCAACTCCGATTGTGTGTAAGTGTGGTCGCTGCACTTGTAATCTTCAAAAGCAGCAAGAAGATGTTGATCAAGAATCAAAATTAATGATCTTCTTGATGGGATTGAATGAAAAATTTGACAATGGGAGACGTCAAATTCTGCTCACTGTTCCATTGCCCAATGTTAGTACAGCTCACTCCTTGTTGCTTCAAGATGAGATGGGCTCCAAGGGCAAGATTCTTCCTAGTGCAGGTATCCTAGATAAAACTGGTATCATGGCTGCTGGTAATGATGATAGAAAAAAATGAAAGCCAAATGAAGGAAAAAATGGGAAGTGCAATCACTATGGAGGGAATCACAGGGTTGAGAAATGTTGGGAGGTTATTGGTTATCCAAGCTGGCATTACAAGAGAAAGGATAAACCTCAAATGCAGAGAGATTATGAGCCCAAGAAGAAGGATTTCAAGAAATCATACAAGGCCAACATGACTGAATCCGGGAGTTCTTCTTCTGATGGTGGAAGCTCCTTGAAGTCACCACAACTGTCAACTGAGCAACAACAGCTAGTGTCCACTTTTATTTCCTTCTTGGGTAACAATAGCTCAACTAGTCATGAATCTCATCTTACAGGTAACCTATGTTTAAATGCTTCTGTCAGGTCAAAATTATGGATTATGGATAGTGGGGCAACCGATCACATGGCTTATGATATCACTCTCTTTACTTCTCTTTGTCCTGTTTCTAACACATTTATAAACCTTCTTTATGGTACTATTAAGCCTATTACCCACACTAGAACCATTCAATTGTCCACAATGACCTTAACCAATGTACTCTGCATTCCCAATTTTAAATTCAGCCTTTTGTCCCCTAGCAAAGTGTACACTGAGCACAGTTGTCATGTTATCTTACAATCTGATGCTTGTTTTGTCCAGGACCGAGAAAAGAGGAAGATAATTGCATATATGGTAACCAGCTTGGTGGCCTTTACTACATGGATCCTGAAGTCACACCACCCATTTCTCAAGCTTTTTCTGTAGTCATTTCATTCAATCCTTTACCAATTTTCTTACTAAAAAACAATGTTCATATACCTAGTTCTGCTGCTTTGTGGCATCTCAGATTGGGGCATGCCCCTTATGTGAAACTCAAACACATTTCTACAATTCATGATGTCATTGATACTGATTGTAATCATGTTTGCACTCTCTGCCCTATGGCTAAACAGACAAGGAATTCTTTCAAGTGTAGTTTGTCTCATGCTAATGACATTTTCCAAGCTTTGCACTGTGATGTATGAGGTCCCTATGAGTATCAAACCATGAATGGTTACAAAATTTTCTTAACCATTGTTGATGATAGAAGTAGGGCCGTTGGGCTTTTTTTGATGAAGCACAAAGATGAAACCATCCAACACATTAAATCTTTCATTCAGATGATTGAAACACAATTTCATTCAAAGGTCAAAATTCTCAGAAGTGATCTTGGTACTGAGTTTGTTAACTCTTCTATCATCTATTTTCTTGATTCCAAAGGCATTATTCACCAAAAATCCTGCAAAGCTACACCTCAATAGAATGCAAGAGTTGAGAGAAAACACAGATATGTACTTGAGATTGCTCGTGCTCTCATGATACAATCCTCTATTCCTCTTCATTTCTAGGGTGACTGCATCCTGACAGCCACTTACATAATCAATCGTTTTCCCAATCCTCTTCTTAACAACAAGTCTCCTATTGAAATCATCGTTGGTAAACCTCCAGCTTGGAAAATGTACAACATTAAGCTTGAAAAGTGTCAGGTTAGCCGGGACATTCTATTCTATGAGCACATTTTCCCATACTCTCAACTCACAGATCAAAATATATCTCCACAAACAACACCTTTAACCACCTTCATTGATGAAAATTTTCCATTTGATTACAACCGCCCTGTTGATGATATTGATCATGAGGTTGCTTCACCTCATTCTGAGACACCTGACTCAGTATCCTCTCCACATGTTCGTGTTGATACTGCAAGTGATTTAACTGGTCATATATTGACTTTGAAAACTCATTGTCTTTGGACACATTTGACCCCATCCCCGAACCTTAACCAATAAGACTATCTTCTAGACCTCACAAAGAACCCGTGTGGATGAAGGACTATGTAGGAATGGGCTCCAGTAAGGGTACCAATGCATCTTCTTCCTCTGTTATGGTAACTCATCCCTATCCTTTAGCTTCTTTTCTTTGTTATACACGCATCTCACCTTCTTATCAAGCCTTTATAAGTCATGTGGCTCCCTATTCTGAGCCTAGGTCCATGACAGAAGCAATTAAACACCCTGCTTGGTGTGAGGCTATGCTAGTTGAGTTAGGTGCTCTTGAAAGGAATAATACTTGGATTATTGTGCCTAAACCTGATGGGCAATCTCTAGTCACATGTAAATGGTTTTTAAGCTAAAATTCAAGGCATATGGCTCATTGGAAAGGTACAAAGCTCGTTTAGTGGCTCGGGGTTTCTCTCAAATTGTAGGCCTTGACTATGGAGAGACTTCTGCACCAGTGGCTAGAATGATGTCTATCAAAACTCTCCTTGCAGTTGCTGCAACCCAACAATGGCATACTTGTCAAATGGATGTGACAAATGCTTTCTTACATGGGGATCTTGAGGAGGTAGTTTACATGACAATGCCATCTGAATATGAATTTCTCAAGAGCATAGAGGCATCTAAACTGCAAGGCTCTGATCTTTGTGCTTAGGAGGAGTGTAGGAGTGATCAGAAAGTCAGAAATCTATGCTGCAAGCTAAATAAATCTCTCTATGGGTTGAAACAAGCGCCTAGACAATGGTTTACAAAGTTTGCAGAGGTAATTCAGAAAGCAAACTTCATGCAATCTGAGTATGATTATGCTTTATTTACTAAGCATGAAGAATGAAAGATTACAGCCCTGCTGGTATACGTGGATGACATGATAATGATAGGGAATAGCAAAGAAGAGATTGAGAAACTGAAGGCACATCTTCAACTGCACTTTCAGATTAAAGAGCTGGGAGAAACTAGGTATTTCCTTGGAATTGAGATTGACAGGTCTGAGAAAGGAATCATCATGACTCAAAGGAAGTATGCTCTTGAATTGTTGAAGGAATGTGACATGGAGAATGCAAAACCCCTGAGTACTCCTTTGGATGTGCATTGTAAGCTCACTGATGAAGGTGAAGTCTTTAGCAATTCACAACAGTATAGAAGGTTGGTGGGAAAATTGATCTATTTGACAATAACCAGGCCGGACATCATCTATTCTGTGCATATTTTGAGTCAGTTTATACAACGGCCAACCATAGATCACTAGCAAGTTGCTAAACATCTGCTTAGGTACATAAATAGAGCACTTGGTCAATGAATACTGATGTCAAGCTAGCAAGTCTGATTTGAAATTGAAAGCATTTTGTGATGCTGATTGGCAAGCTTGTCTCATGACAATGAAGTCAATTACAAGGTTCTGTTTTCTACTAAGAAACTCACTCATATCTTGGAGATCCAAGAGACAATCTTTTGTAGCTATGTCTACTGCAGAGTCTGAATACAGGGCTATGGCCATGGCCTGCCGTGAGTTAAAATAGCTTGTGGGAATGTTGAGTGATCTGGGCATAGCTCAACCTCAAGCTATTGATCTATATATTATGGGATAATAGGGCGGCCATACACATATTTAGAAATCCAGTTTTCCACGAGAGAACCAAACACATCAAAGTAGATTGTCATTTCGTTCGATTAATGGTGAAATTGAAGCAAGTCAACACCAGGTACATATATATCTATAAGAGAGAAATCAGCTGATATGTTTACAAAGACTCTAATTGTTGCTCAAAGTAAGAAATTACAGGGCAAACTTGGAGTAGTAGATATGTTCTCCAACTCCAAGCTTGAGGAGCAGTGTTGAAAATAAAGAGCTGATGTCATCTGCTCCTTTCCTCTTCTTCAAGTTGTTGAGAGTTCGTTATAAACTCCAACGGATTAGGCCACTTGATTCTTGCTGTATGAAGGCTTATAAATAGTCATTTCCCCTCATTGTACGGAACTTAGATTTTACACATTACATTGAAATATTGAATGAGAGAAGTGATAGATTACATAGGTCTCATCATGTATAGTGGGCCCTAAGGCCCAATACCTTTGTAACCTATATATATGATTATCATTGAATGGAAACCCTCGAGGAAGACTTTACATCAATTCTAGAATCCTACATGGTATCACAACCTTTTCTTCCTCACGGAACCCTAATTTGATCCTCCTGCCCCACCCCTCCTCTTACCGTCGCCGGCATCGTCTCCTCGCCGCCGCTCTCTCTCTCTCCCCTCGGCTCACCGGCCCCTCACCGCTGCCGGACGGCTTCCCCCTCGCTCTCGCTCTCGAGCGGCTCTCTCACTCTCGCTGATCTTCTCTCGCTCTCCCTGGTAGGCTCTCGCTCTCGTTTCCTTCCGCAAAAATAAAAATAAAAATAAAAATAAAAATAAAAATAAATGTCGGCCCTCATCTGCTGCGGCCGCGGCATCGACCGCTGCAGCGGCCGCTTCCCGAGGCAGCGGCCACGGTGATGACATCTAATTTAGTCATATTTTAGGGTTGCATTTGCATATTAGTTTAGAACATTTTCATGCATATTTATCATATTTTATATTTATTTTATTTTATTTTGCATTTTCGGAGTCTACACCGAGTGTTTATTTATTTCAGGCATTTTGAGGCTATTATTGTGGAAATTCGAGACTTGATACGAAAGGACAAGCAGGATTGAATCGGACTCGAGAAGCCGAATGATAAAGTGTGGAAATTGCTGGAATTGGTAGTAATTTATGTGGGCTGAAATTATAATGATGTTTTGGGCTAGGTTTTAATTCTTTAATTATGTGGGTTAGTTTGTAATTTTTAGCAAAGTTTTATATATATACTCGGATTAACAGGAAGTAAAAGGGGGGCTCTTCGGCTGGACTTTGGAGACTTGGGGAACGCCGCAAGGCTTCGGCCGATCACTTTGGTTTGTTTAGGTTTTAGTTTATATTTTGCTTTTCTTACTTGTTTTCGGTATTGCACTTTAGATTGAAGGTAAAGATTTCTGGTTTGAATCTAATTTTAAGTATGTCTTTAATTTATTTCATTGCTTTCTATATTATGTTTAGATAAATTATCCGTTCTAGGGTTAGGGTGAACCCGACAATGTCGCGAATTGTTTGAGTTCGATGTTTGCTTGAACTTAGTCTGAATTCTATGAATTGATTTGATCCTAGTTTCTTAACCTAATTGATGTCAATCGATTAGAATCCTTTGTAGATTCAAGATGCTACCGCTGCGAATTGAAATTGGATAAATAGATGAAATTCATGATGTCGAAAGGAGGATTGGTTTCATCGGAACCCTAGGATTAAACTTGAGAAGTTGACAATTGTTATTGTGACATTTAAACAATTGTTGAGGACTCTTGAGGATTAATAAATTATCGTAGATTCTTAGGTGTGAATCGGTTAGGCGGAGCGAGAATGATTGGATCGAACCTTGAAAGCTAAAGTGCGGAAACAGTCAGATTTGGAAATTGGGTGATGATCTGCAATTATAATTAGGTGTTGGGTTGAATTTTAATTCTCAAATTGTGTGGGTTGAATTGTAATTTTATCAAATTTCTAATATATATACTCGTGTGAAAGAACACATTTGGGCTGCTTCTTCTTCTTTCGGACTTGGGAGCCGCACATTGGCTTCGGCCGGCGTAGTGTAGGTTTAGTTTAGGTTTTTGTTTTCGGCATTTTATCGTTTGGATCGAGGACGAAGATTTCTGGTTTGCATCTTATTTTATGCATTTCTTTAATTTATTCCACTATTGTCTATATTATGTTTAGATAAATTATCCGTTCTAGGGTTAGGGTGAACCCGATAATGTCGCGAATTGTTTGAGTTCGATGTTTGCTTGAACTTAGTCTGAATTTTATGAATTGATTTGATCCTAGTTTCTTAACCTAATTGATGTCAATCGATTAGAATCCTTTGTAGATTCAAGATGCTACCGCTGCGAATTGAAATTGGATAAATAGATGAAATTCATGATGTCGAAAGGAGGATTGATTTCATCGGAACCCTAGGATTAAACTTGAGAAGTTGACAATTGTTATTGTGACATTTAAACAATTGTTGAGGACTCTTGAGGATTAATAAATTATCGTAGATTCTTAGGTGTGAATCGGTTAGGCGGAACGCGACAGCGAAAGTTTAATTGATTTTCTCCAAAGGTCTATAAAGAGCTTAAAGGGTCTAGATTCGGTTAATTTAGACACAATTGCTACAACATGCGACAGCTGAGTAGTGATGACTTTAGATAATTTACCTTCAATTTGACAAATTAAGAAGATGAAGTTCGAGTGAATATCGGGTTGAATTCGTTGTGGCATTGTCGTGAGAATCCTTTAACCTTGGAATTACTTCTCATATATATTTTCTTCATAATCTTTGCTTGTTTTTCTTAGTTTAGTAGAAAATCAAATCCCTCTTTCTTGGCTTAGCTAATTAGTTCTAGATAACAATTGATACATATATAATCCCCGTGATCGATATCCGTATACTGCAATTGATCTCGTATTCTTGCGAGGTTGGTTCAGGCTACACTATTCTTGTGTTGGTTTAGACCACATCAAGTATTGGCGCCGTTGCCGGGGATTATTGATAGTATTGGTTGTTTCTATAAACTAGTTTGCTAAGTCTTTCTTTTGCTTTTGATTTTTTTTTTCTTTCTTTTTGTGATTTCAGGTGTGTTCTTCTAGAGATGAACAACGTTCCATATTGTGATGTTTTTTCATCGGTTGGTCATGCCACTTTGGAAAATCAATTCTCGATGTACGAGAACCATGCTCATTGCGAGTTTTGCGGGGGTTTTGGACATATGATCTCTGAATGCCCGGTGTTGTGGAACCCCACATACGAGGATGCTAATGATATATACCATAGGTGCAATTCTGATGAGTATTATGAGAGCAATCACACTCATGAAAGGGCTCCGATAGGATTTCAGTTTCGACCTCCACAACCTCCTCCCGAGCAAGGACCATATTCACACCTATCAACGGAGGAGATACTCGCTAAGATTGCGGCAATTGAAGCCCAAATTGCTCAGCTTACCAGCATGAATGCTCAAACTGTTCCAGAGAGTCTCTCGAGCCAAACAGATGTCAGTGACAGTGACAATGACGATTGCACTGTCGTAACTATTAAGATTGAGGAATATCTAGAAGAGCATATACATGAGTCTAAGGTGCATGAGATTGATGATCCTAGGGAAGAGGAATCCAGAGAAGAACCCGGATTGGTTGTTCCCCTAGTACACATGTCACTCTATTTTCTGAAGTGATGGTTCAAGAAAATGTTAAGGAACGATTCGGAGCGTTTGCTGGACTACTCTCCAAGTGGCATATAGATGACCCTCCAAAAGAAGTTCTCGTTGACATACCGCCATACACCAAATCCCAAGATGAAGTTTTTCTAGATGGTGGTAACGGTGAACACACAAAGGGACAAGATGCAAAGCAAAAGAGCACATCTTTCGGGAGCTTGAGCTTCGATGGATCCCAATTATATCGCCCCGAAAAGACTTTACTAGACGGGTGGATCGAGTCATGGACTATCCATTCGGGAAGGTTCAAACGTTTTCGGGGTCAACCTAAGGTAAGTTCTCCTCATATTTTATTTTAGTTAGAAATGTTTGCTATTATACATTTCATCTATCTCAATAAAAAAAAAATATATTTGCACGCCCGTGTGCCATAGCGCGCGCGGCCGCACGTTCTGCCTCTGTTTCCCTCGAATGTTCATTTAAAAAAAAAAAGGGTTTTTGCTCTTCCTCTCTCCCCGAAGACCCTATCGCCTACCATCCTCTCCGTCGCCTTTCCAAACCCTCACCGGTTTTCTTCCTCTCCCTCGCGCTGGTGCCTCTGGCCCCTACCTCCTCGTCGCTCCGCCACCCCTCTCCGATCTGCCACCAGCCCACCTCCATTCTCTCCTTCTCTCCTGCTATCCGCTGTCGCTCCACTCCGATCGTTCACCGCAGGAATCCTCTCAACCACCAGTCGCACCACCTCTCTCCAGCACTCGGACAGGCACCGCACAACCTCCTCGCCCACGCCCAGCAACAGCCCGCCCGGACCGGCACTGCAGAGCCCGCCTTTCTTTCTCTCTTGGTCCGACGCTGACACCCAGCACCACCTCTCTCCAGCACTCGGCGCACTCGCTCCCTGTCCGTCTCGCCTTTGCTTTTGGCCACCTGCCTCTCTTCACCTGTCCTTCCACCCGCCTCCTTAGCCACTCACGCAATCGCTGCTCGAAGGCTCCGCTTCTATTCGACATAGCTCCGACCCTATTCAATTTCGAGTTCGGTGAGGTAAGTGCAGGTATAAATCAATTCCAATTTCTGATTGTTGAATTTAAGAGATTTTATTGAATGTGATATGTGGTTTTGATAGCCTTGTGCTGCCATGTCCTTCAATCTGCTGAATTCTAAGTAATTGGTTTAGGGGTTTGGATTGTTACTTGAGCCTGAATTTTTGCATATTTTTACTCATTTGGCTCGATTGGAATGAAATAGAGAGGATGATACTTGAACTTAAATGCTGAATTTTTTTTGATGAGTTTGGATTCCATTGAAGCTTATGTTTATTTTGATGATTGTGTTCTTG
Source organism: Persicaria maculosa (assembly GCA_963922045.1). Taxonomy (NCBI): domain Eukaryota; kingdom Viridiplantae; phylum Streptophyta; class Magnoliopsida; order Caryophyllales; family Polygonaceae; genus Persicaria; species Persicaria maculosa. Next base: position 13,583,025 of record OY998252.1, read on the forward strand.
AGTTTTTGCAAGTTATGTGAGTTATTGATAAATTTAGTGACTTGCTTAAATTTCGGATTTGTGGTCACTTGGAAGTCAAATAAACACATGTGTCAGATTCATCAATTCGTCCTTTTGAATTTGGTGAGAATTTTGCTTAGAAATTTTCAAGTTTGTTTTGTATTGAATTGACTTGTGAACTTGCTAAATTTCTAAGCATGAGGTTGCTTGTGGTGGTGTTTCCGATCTGAATGTGTGATGTCTAGGTGCACTTCTAGTTCTTGCTAGTTTTGTACTCTCTGCAGTCACTTGAGTTATTTGATTGTTATCGGCATGTGACTGAGTGCGACTGCAATACTTGTTTTGATTTGATCATGTTAACATTTGAGTTGATGTAGTGTCGATCTTTATTGATTATTGGATCCTGGTTGCTATTGTGATATGGCTATACTTGTTAGGCCTGTATCTGCTGCTGTTTTTGTGCTTTGCGCAGGCTAAAAACAAAGGAGATGCAGCCGAAATTTGATCAAATATCACAGATGGTTTCAATCAATTCATCGCACTACCACCTCGGACTAGGAATGCTGAAATTTGCTCGATTGTGCCTGGTTCTTTAGTGAGTTTCCTCTTCCCTTACTCTTTCTTTTTCTCTACTTTGAGGACAAAGCAGATTTTAAGCATGGGGTGGGGGTAACTCACTTGAAATTCACATGTAGCTCATGTGTAACTCCGTTTTTGCATATAATTATTTTCATTTTTTTCTTTTTCATGTGCATTTCATGCATTTGCATTTGCATTTGCATATAGATGTTTTGAGATAAACCCTTGCTATTAAAAATTCCTTGCTCTTCTTGAGGAACTTGTTACTTCCTTGACTGAAATTGGTTGATGATATCCTCTAAGGCATGTTAAAAAGCTTGTGATGATTTGGATATTTGGGTTTATGCTATAATTCTTTCAAAACTAATCATTACTTGAGACTAGTTGAGATTGAGATTCTAAGACAAAAGTTGTGAGCTTCTGAGCCTAAGACCGACATCATGAGTCCTCTTTCTTTTGTGTGTGAATTGCTCATCTTGATTGCTTTATCTTCAAAGCTTGCGTTAGAACCTGTCAAGGTCACATGTATGACTTGTGTGCATTGCATAAACATGATTGAGGCAATTTTGTTAGCCTATTATTCCCTTCCTACCCATAGTTATATCCTTTGCTTGAAGCCCATTGAGCCTATTTGCCTATTCATTTGTAGCTCCACGAGATTATCCTTAAGTCTATTTTAGCCTTGTTTACCCATTCGGGAATTAGGATGAAATAGAATTATGGTTCATTTGATTGGAGAAGGGAGAATAATGTGCTTTGAGTGATTGATGTATTGAGTGGAGGATTTTGTGCTTCAAATGTAATTTTCTTGTGATGAAGAAATTAAAAAAAAGGAAAAAAAAAAGAAAAAAAAAGAAAAGAAAAAAAGAGAAAATGGAAAAGATGAAAAAAAAAAGTGAATAAAACTCTTCATCACTAGAGAAATATTTGTGAAAAGGGAATGGGTTTTCAAAGTTGAGAGTGTATGAGCTTATTTGATTTTGTGATGTGGTTTTTGTGAGAAATTTGGTATGTGTGTTGAGAAAAGAGTTGAATTGTGGTTGAAGTTTAGGAAGTAATTCTATTTCCCGGATTTAGCACCACAAGCCAAAGAATTTCATACCCTTCATTTCTTACCTTGACCCCATTACAATCCATGAAAAGACCTCATGATTTATGTTTTGTGCATAGTCCGAGTGATGGAGAATTAGGACGCTATTGCAAGCCTTTGGTAGATGAGTTTTCAAGATTTGAGCTCGAGCGGAATATTTAACCTTAAACACAAGAGTGAGAGCGGTCCACATGAATATGCCCTATGTGAGGTCTTGGAATTGATTTCTTGACTTGTCTCTTATATGATTTGCTTGTCCTTGTTTTGAACCCAATGTCTAGATCTACATGAGCAAATGCACAGCTTGGATAGAAATCGAAATCCTTCTTGTGAAATCTTTAAACTTGTTCTTGCTTGAGGACAAGCAAGGTTCAAGCATGGGGTGATTTGATGACATCTAATTTAGTCATATTTTAGTGTTGCATTTGCATATTAGTTTAGAACATTTTCATGCATATTTATCATATTTTATATTTATTTTATTTTATTTTGCATTTTCGGAGTTTACACCGAGTGTTTATTTATTTCAGGCATTTTGAGGCTATTATTGTGGAAATTCGAGACTTGATACGAAAGGACAAGCAGGATTGAATCGGACTCGAGAAGCCGAATGATAAAGTGTGGAAATTGCTGGAATTGGTAGTAATTTATGTGGGCTGAAATTATAATGATGTTTTGGGCTAGGTTTTAATTCTTTAATTATGTGGGTTAGTTTGTAATTTTTAGCAAAGTTTTATATATATACTCGGATTAACAGGAAATAAAAGGGGGGGCTCTTCGGTTGGACTTTGGAGACTTGGGGAACGCCGCAAGGCTTCGGCCGATCACTTTGGTTTGTTTAGGTTTTAGTTTATATTTTGCTTTTCTTACTTGTTTTCGGTATTGCACTTTAGATTGAAGGTAAAGATTTCTGGTTTGAATCTAATTTTAAGTATGTCTTTAATTTATTTCATTGCTTTCTATATTATGTTTAGATAAATTATCCGTTCTAGGGTTAGGGTGAACCCGACAATGTCGATGTTTGCTTGAACTTAGTCTGAATTTTATGAATTGATTTGATCCTAGTTTCTTAACCTAATTGATGTCAATCGATTAGAATCCTTTGTAGATTCAAGATGCTACCGCTGCGAATTGAAATTGGATAAATAGATGAAATTCATGATGTCGAAAGGAGGATTGGTTTCATCGGAACCCTAGGATTAAACTTGAGAAGTTGACAATTGTTATTGTGACATTTAAACAATTGTTGAGGACTCTTGAGGATTAATAAATTATCGTAGATTCTTAGGTGTGAATCGGTTAGGCGGAACGCGACAGCGAAAGTTTAATTGATTTTCTCCAAAGGTCTATAAAGAGCTTAAAGGGTCTAGATTCGGTTAATTTAGACACAATTGCTACAACATGCGACAGCTGAGTAGTGATGACTTTAGATAATTTACCTTCAATTTGACAAATTAAGAAGATGAAGTTCGAGTGAATATCGGGTTGAATTCGTTGTGGCATTGTCGTGAGAATCCTTTAACCTTGGAATTACTTCTCATATATATTTTCTTCTTAATCTTTGCTTGTTTTTCTTAGTTTAGTTGAAAATCAAATCCCTCTTTCTTGGCTTAGCTAATTAGTTCTAGATAACAATTGATACATATATAATCCCCGTGATCGATATCCGTATACTGCAATTGATCTCGTATTCTTGCGAGGTTGGTTCAGGCTACACTATTCTTGTGTTGGTTTAGACCACATCACACGGCACCCGGAGACTCGCGGCCCTCCTCCTTCGACCGCCGCCCCTCGATGGTCTCCGGTGCCTGGCTTCAACCCTCATTGGCTACACTCCGACTCTCCTGCCCTGCGACCTTAGGCCTATCTGACATCGTCTAATCAAGGCTATGTTCCGCCGGATGGGCATCACGCCTTCTCCTCTATGCAGCCGACATCTTCAGACTCTTTTTGGTACATGGACACTGGTGCCACCTCCCACATGACGAACTCCTCAGGTAACCTCTCATCTATTTCCTTTAAGGGCCCTGCACACTCTATTATCGTCGGAAATGGTGGTCGTCTTGCTACTTCGGGAATTGGCCATGCCAAATTACAGACCCCAACCCACCCACTACACCTCAACAATGTCCTCATTGCCCCAAAGATTGTCAAAAACCTTATCTCTGTCCGTCGGTTCACTACTGACAACAACGTTTCCCTTGCATTTGATCCCTATGGTTTCTCTGTGAACGATCTTACTACGGGGGTTACTCGCATGAGATGTAACAACACCGGGGAGCTCTACCCTGTCACACCACCTTCTCCTTCCAGTCAGTCGTGCCCGTTCGCCCTTTCGGCATCGTCGTCCAGCCTGTGGCATGCACGCCTGGGCCATCCCAGTGCTGCCGTTCTTGATGTCCTCCGTTCCCAGAGTCTTGTCACATGTCCTAAAGACCCACACTCTGGTTTATGCTCTTCCTTCCAACTAGGCAAACATGCCAGACTGCCATTCCAACGGTCTTTGACATCTACCCTTGCTCCCTTTGATATCATTCATAGTGACATTTGGACCTCTCCTGTGCCTAGCAAGGAGGGTCACAAGTACTACCTCTTGTTTCTTGATGATTACACTCATTTCTTATGGGTCTTCCCGTTGCATTTCAAGTCACAAGTGTTTCCTGTCTTTGCCAAATTCCATGCCTACATCAAAAGACAGTTTTACACATCCATCAAATGTTTTCAATGTGACAATGGCCGTGAATTTGACAACAAAGACTTTCACTCTTTCTTTGCCACAAATGGGATCTCCTATCGGTTGTCTTGCCCCTATACCTCCCAGCAGAATGGCAAGGCCGAACGAATCATCAGAACCATAACCAACATGATGCGCTCTCTCCTCTTCCACGCATCTATTCCCCTTCCCTATTGGCCTCACACCTTATCCACCACCTGTTATCTCCTAAACATTCTCCCATCTACCACCCTTCAACATCGCTCGCCAGGTCAAGCCCTCTATTGCACTTTGCCTAGGTATGATCACCTTCGTACCTTCGGGTGCTTGTGCTTCCCAAACCAGTCCTCCACCGGCCCACACAAGCTCCACCCGCGCTCCACTCCTTGTGTCTTCCTAAGCTCATTGTGTCTCGTCATGTCACCTTTGATGAGTCTCGCTTCCCCTTTGCTTCTCCTCCCCTCCCCTCTTCTACACCTCCTGTGTCTCAGTCTGAGTCAAAGTCATCTTTCCCTCACTTCCTTCTTCCCCAGAGCTCTCCTGGTGCTCCTGCCTCTCCCCCGCCATCACCACCACCTCCCCCTCCCACCAGACCACACACCTGCAGCGTCTCCGGTGTCTTCCGACCCCGTCAGATCGTCTCCATGACCACCACCCATCGTCCCGCCGTCCAAAACCTCCCATCCGACATGCCTACCCCTCCCCCGACTGTTATGCCGCGGCCACAGCCCATCAAAATACCCCACCCTGCCCAACGCCCAACCTACTGGTGGCGGCCGCAGCATCATGCCGCGGCCGCAGGCATGCAATGAGCAGCGGGCTTGCTGCGCCCGCAGCATTGCCCGCCGCCTCACAGCCCCCCATACCCCCGCGTCCGTCCCTTCCGACTCCCCATCTCCCCCTGCCTCCTCTCCGACCTCCCTTTCCCCCATACCCACCTCCCACAAAACAGCCCTCCTCGACCTGAATTGGCAGGCGGCTATGCTCGACGAATACAGGGCCCTTACAAAGAATGGTACTTGGGTTCTTGTCCCTCGCCCTCCTGCGGCAAACGTCATTTGCTGTATGTGGCTCTTTCGGCACAAGTTCCGCTCTGATGGGACGTTGGAGCGCTTCAAAGCCCGTCTTGTGGTCAACGGTAGATCTCAACAGGCAGGTATTGATTGTGATCAGACGTTCAGCCCTGTGGTCAAGCCTGCCACTATCCGAGTGGTCTTGAGTCTAGCTTTGTCGCGCAACTGGGCCATCTATCAGTTAGATGTCAAGAACGCCTTTCTACATGTTTCAGCCGCCGGGGTTTGCTGATGCTGATCGTCCAAAGCATGTCTGTCTCCTCAAGCGCTCTCTTTATGGTCTGAAACAGGCTCCGCGGGCTTGGTTCCAACGCTTTGCCTCTCATCTGCTACGTTTGGGTTTCATTGGCAGCCGTTCGGATACGTCTCTGTTTATTTATCGCAGAGGCTCAGACTTGGCATTCCTGCTACTATATGTCGACGACATCATTCTCACCGCCTCTTCTGATGCTCTTCGGACGTCCATTATTTCGCAGTTGAGTGCGGAATTCGCCATGTCTGATCTGGGTCAGTTGTCCTACTTCTTGGGAGTTGCTGTTCAGCGTCATGCGTCTGGTCTGTTTCTCTCACGGAGTAAGTATGCTGCTGAGATTGTTGCTCGGGCTAAGATGGTCAACTGTAATCCAGTCGTCACCCTTGTCGATACATCCAACAAGCTCAGTGCTCATTCTGGTCCTTTGGTTGATGATCCGACATTGTACAGGAGCCTCGCTGGCCGGTGCTCTTCAGTATCGCACTTTCACCAGGTCTGATATCAGTTACGCCGTTCAGCAGGTCTGCTTGTTCATGCATGCACCCAGGGAACCCCACTTTCAGGCTTGAAGCGGATCATTCGGTACATCAACGGCACCCTCGAGCTCGGCACCACGATCACTCCTTCCTCTAAGCTTGATCTTGTTGCTTACACTGATGCGGATTGGGGTGGTTGTCCTGACACACGTCCCTCCACGTCTGGTTACCGTGTCTTCCTCAACGACACCCTTGTGTCGTGGTCAGCCAAGTGTCAGTCTGTCGTGTCTCGCTCCAGCGCTGAGGCAGAATACAGGGGTGTTGCCAACGTTGTCTCCGAGTGCTCTTGGCTCCGCAATCTCCTGCTTGAGCTCCGTTGGCCTCTTCAGAAGGCTACTCTGGTCTACACTGACAACGTATCCGCCGTCTATCTGGCTAGCAACCCAGTCCAGCATCAACGCACGAAGCACATTGAGCTTGATCTCCACTTCGTCAGGGACAATGTTGCCATTGGACATGTCTGCGTTCTACATGTCCCGTCCTCTTATCAGTACACTGATATATATTCACCAAGGGTTTACCTAGACAGTTGTTCATTGATTTTCGTTCAAGTCTCACTATACTACCTCCTTCAGTTTCGACTACGGGGGTTCGATAGGTTACATAGGTCTCATCATGTATAGTGGGTCCAAATGCCCAATAAAGCCCAATATCTTTGTAACCTATATATATGATTATCAATGAATGGAAACCCTCAAGGAAGACTTTACATCAATTCTAGAGTCCTACAAGAAGTATCTTCTCTGTTGCAATCTTCAAACTCTTCTTCTTCTTCATCTCTCGTTTTCTCTAATTGATCTTGCTCTCTGCTTGAATCAATTAGTCTTTACTGTAGGATGACTTGTGCTTTTCTTTATGTACGTACTTTCTTTTTGTCATTTGCTTCAGTTATTTGTTTCTGTAAGTTGTTTTCGGTTGTACATGATGGTTAGTCCATCTACCGGCTTGTCCGGTCTCTCGATTTAATTCTCTAGGGTTTGTTTGGATAACCGAATTCTTATCTTACATTAAAAAAAATGAACAATGAAGAATGACAATATATGGGAAGAAAATAGAATAAAATGAACTGGGCAACTCATAGAGAGATTCAAACACAAGTCTCATTCCCACTATTTATGACTCTTTGTCAACTGTGCCGATAAAGAAACCCGATACTTAGTACAACTATATTACATATATTACTATCAAAATGGGATGGGCTGTAGCATATACCAGCCCACCCATAGTTCCGTCTCTGTATAACTCAATACCTACTTTTCTACTAATTACACTTATTAATCCTATTATATCAATTCCTAACACATACAACCAATTATTTATATAAAAATAATTTATTTAAAATATGATAATGAACCCAATAAATCTGAATTAATACAGTACAAGAACTAGAATTAATAATCACATCTACTATATTAATTGATATCTTGTTTACCATATAGTTAAACAATACATATATATTTTTATTTTGTTTTTATATGAATTTAGATTTGTTTAGTTGGATAATATACTAAGAGATCGATGCCTTTTAGCTAGCTAGATAAAAATTACCAAAATATTATGTGTGTGGATGTGTGTTGATATTGTGGTTGATTTTTTTTCTTTTGATCAATCTAATATTTATAAATGAATATTTTCTTATTAACTAATATATATAGATATATAAATAGATTTGTATTTGTATTTAATAAAATATTTATATACATATAGATCATGTCTCATGGTAGCTTACATAAATTACAACTACATATATTTTAATATACAAATTTCATGTGGGAAAATTTTCTAAAATCAACCATAGGACACCACAAAAACTTTTATAAATTTATTTTATAAAATTGTATGAATTAGAGCACTATGCCAAATTACATTTCAAGCGACGGACTCTCGAATGTCCGTCGCCTGAATCAAATTCAGGCCACGGACTTAGAAAAGGTCGTCGCCTAACTACAAGGGCCTTTGAACCCACCCAATTCATATTTGGGCAACCACAATCCATCAAAGTTCGTCGCCTGAATATAACTTAAGCGAAGAACATTTTCAGGCGACGAACAAATAAAGAAAAATGGTCGCTTGAGAATAGGGCCCAACACCTTATGTCAGACCGAACATTCAGGCGACGAACAAAGGTGAAGAACTCGTCGCCTGAAAAATTGCCAATTTGATACATTTATTCAGGCGACGGACATATAAATAGGTTCGTTGCCTGAGTGTGAGGTAGGTATACTACATTTAATACTATGCATTCAGGCGACGAACAAAGGTGGAAATCTCGTCGCCTGAAAGAATGTTCGTCGCCTGAGTCCATTAAATATTATTTTTAATTTCTCCATCTACAATAGAGCGAGGAACTTTTTTCGTCGCCTATATATGATGGTTCGTCGTCTGAATGCAAATGGGCGGGCTTGAAGAGTCCCGAGAGTCTGACAATGTATTCAGGCGATGAACATGTTTTCGGTTGCTTGAGGTTACTCAGGAGACGGGCAACATGATATCCGTCGCCTGAATACTCTAGGGACGACATTTAGCCGACCATGGGTCAGGCGACGAACATCCGTCGCCTGAATGGTTAGGCGACAAAAAACTCCTCTCAGGCGACGAACTGGGTCCGTCGCCTGAAATGTAATTTGGCATAGTGGAGTGTGGGTATTTTTAAATTCTATGTTGGAAACAGAAAAAGATTACGATATTATATATAAAAAAAACTTTTTAAAAAAAGTATTGTGCAAGATATATTGGGTAGTGAACTAGTTTATGTATATACTAGTTCGGTATATTACGATATTATATAAAAAAAACTCTCATGCATACGCTTTTATAAAATAAGTTTATATATATAATCAAAATAAATCCTAAATAAATTTCTTACCAATATCCATTCAATTATTTAATTTATTTCAATATTTATTAATTGTTATATAAAGTTACAGATGGTATTTTTTTTTTGGGTAGAAACATATATTGATGATAATTAAAGGAGATATAATATAAATAATACAATATAAATTAAGGTTTTCTGAATTACTCCCCGTCCTTTTTATAAGTCTGTTATTATTCATACATATTTTTTCATAATGATAAAAATTATATAAAATATTAATTTTTTTAAAAATAATTTCATTTTTATTAATAATAACTATGAAATTATAAATTTTATTTTAAAAATTAATATGTGATACAATTTTTATATTATAAGAAATGGAGTATATATAATCAGTATGTATCTGTTTAGATATTTTAACGTTCATTATAGCAAGGTGAATCTTGGATGATGACCGACGAAGAGATGGAGGAGCCCACGCCATCATACGTAACTCTTTTCTTGTGTTGACAAAACTAGTGGGTTATGGGTGGCCATCATAATTTCACAAGTACTATATATGAGCTGCATTTTGTTTCTTGCTTTAATACTATGTGTCTATGTCCATGTCTATGCCTCTATCAGTATCATTTGCAATTTCACATCTTTAATTGTATCGTATTTAATATATATTATGCCTTTTTTAATTATCAAATTATATTTTTTTGTTATGGTATTGATGTTAATTTTTTTTATACAATTTTTTTTGTTATGATATTATACCACAATATAATAATTGCTTGATTCCACTTTATTAATTTCACTATTTTTTAGTTGATGGCATATTATAATTAATGTATACAACCAATATTGATACCACATTTCAAATATGTTGTGTTTTTATATGTGATATATTGGGCTAAAATAAGCCCATAAAGATCTAGTAGCACGATCGTCTTTTACGAGGTAAATCCCAAACAAACCCTAATTTTTCACTATTAAATAGAAGCTAGATAAGCCTCCATTAGGGAGGGGATAGGAAGGATCTGAGTTGAGCCTCGGAGGGTCCTCCGCAGAAGATTAGCCCCACCCGACCTCATTTGTTAGTGGATTGCAGGTTCTAGATCGATCTTCTCGAAGAATCTTGATGCGGATTTTATGCATCACATATATGATCTTATAAAAGTAAAATAAACCCAATACAACTCTCGTTTCTCACCGTCTGATTAAATTTCCTGAAGTTTAACAAGTTTAATATGAGAAATTTGTGGACAATGTAAAAATCCATGTCAAATCTTAAAAAAAATTGTTGGCAACATAGATCGAAGTACGCACGTTAGGGCATTGCAATCCCAAACTTAAATTTTGTTCCACGAGCTAGATTTATTGGCACGTGGATAAAGCAAAAAAATAACGTAACAGATCGAAGTACGTTAGGGCATTGATTTTGCAACATTATCTATAAGGTAAAAAATAACGGGTGGCTATATGCACCCACCACAGGTTCTATATACACTACAAAAGACGGATCTATAATCCGTCATTTGTAAATTTTTTTAAAATATACGGACGGATTTAGGATCCGTCCGTTATAAAAAAATAAATTTTTTTTACATAGGACGGATCAAGGATCCGTCCTATTGTAAATTGAAAAAAAAAAAAAAAAAAAAGAGGACCAAAGCTGTTGCTGCTCTGCAGCTTTTTCCTTTTCAAAATATCAAGGTCGGATCTATGATCCGGCCTTGTTCTCTCCCTCTTTTTTTTTTTTTTTTGATTTGTTTAATAGAACGGATCTATAATCCGTCCTATGTAATTTTTTTATTTAACGGACGGATCTACTATCCGTCCTATGAAGTGTATATAGAACCTGTCTCGGGTGTATATAGTAACATCCAAAAATAACTTTATTTGGACAAAACAAATGTACCTTAAATACTGAAATGATTTTTTATGGGCTTGTCGATGCCCTACAAAAATTCAATCACAATACCATCTGCATACAAAAGTAAATTAAATCACATATAATGATACATAAAAATTTACCACAAATCAAGAAGGCAAAAACACTTGGGATTAATTAATTAATGGTTTTGATTTGGTTTAGTTTTCATAATTTTGTACAGCGTGATCGAACCCTTAATATAAATGTAGCTATATATAGCTAGTGGCGGTGGTGGACGCAGTCGTCGGGGGCAGTGGGGAACCGATGACTGTCAGCGCAGTAGTCGTAGACCAAGTGGTTGGTGCGGACCCAGTGGAGCTGGTGGCTCCGGTGGAGGGTGAGATCGGAGACGGAGGGGGAGTGGATGTCGACGTCCCAAGAGAAGTGCCTCTCCCCACAGCGCCTCATGTTGTCGATAGCAGCGGAGGGGATGGGGCACTCGCAGGCGTCGATGAGGAAGCCCCTGTAGGAGGCGACGAAGGGGGCATGGGACCAGTTGGTCTTAACGCGGCCGCCTTGGGTGGCCCAGTCGTCGGCGTTCCATATGGAGCTGTAGACCCCCATGGTCTGCCCTTTGGGGAAGGGTATGCCCCTGTTCTCCATGTTTATGTGGATCCGTACGGGTGTCTCGTCCACCAAGAAACTGATATATATGTACCACCCACCATTATAAATGTTATGATCCATCAATTAAAATTACTTATATAATTACATAGTATTTTAATATTTTTTTTGAAAATGTATCATAATCAATAATAAGATTTCATACATACTTGTATACATCTTTAAAAAGTACTATCAAGATACATTATTCATTATGAACTTATAATTTTCCTATCAAATGGATATAAAAATGTCTTGATTTTTTTAGAAAATGGGAAAGATTAGGTATTTCTACCATAATTGGGGGTCGGGCATATGCATAGATGTGCGAGGTGGTCATATAACTAATTAAAGGGTCATGTCTAGATTCTGACCAAATCTCTGACCTCACCTAGCCGCGAAGGTCGTCAATGTCGCTTAGACTTGACTAGACTAACAAGATCTGCTAAGCAACTCGTCAATAAACCCATCTAGACCCGTTTGAACCATTGATCCTACTGTATCGTCACACACCCACCAAGCATTGATTAGAATATTGATATATACACATATGCGGTAATTAGCTAGACAAATATAGTGTGGATTTTATTTTACAAAATGTCATTGTAATGATAAGATGTTATTCATTACTCCCTCCGTATCGCAATACTTGTTGTTTTAGAGTGTTAAAGTTGTATCAAAAAATTTGTTGTTTTAGCTATAATTATTGTCTTTATAGGTAATAATTGCTCTTTTTATAGGTAATAATTAGTCCTTTTAGGTATTTTAAGCTATAAAAGTAAAGTAAATATAGGTTTTATTAATAAGTGTGTATAAAGTTAAAACATATAATAAACCATCAACTTTATTGTTTTATTATCACACACTTGTGTCTAACCATTATCTGAAATAAGACTGTTTGTATTAACAGCAATATCACGTGAAGATGCCATAACCTTTCTTTTTCGCTGCCCTTCTTGCTTTTCCTTTGTGTGTAATCTTTTTTATCTTTATGTTTTCAAATTCAATTCCAAACTAATGAGAATCTAAACTCAAAATGGTCACATATGTTGACGGTTGCCGCCGGGACCCACCTTAAATTAATAGAGTATTTTATAAAATCACTCCTTAAAGAATAAATTATATCATTCCTATTTTTTTCTATCAAAGAAGCACGTAGTGTATTTTTTTTTAACAAAATTATCACTTGCTAATTTTTCAGACGTTAAAAAAAGTGTGGGGGATTCTATATACTTGAGTATAAAATTTAAAAATTTACCGTTGGTCTTGGCAATTTCACCCATTATAAAAAAAAATGCAAAAGCGGAAACAACGCAAAAGCAATACGGTAAATTGATACCGTCCTTCAAGCAAAAGGCGTTTTTTTTCTTGGTAGCAGGTAAAAGTGAAATAATTCCTTGGTGGATTGCTTCAGAAAAATGGTCAGACCAATATTTCTATCTATATGATTCTTTTCTACCCTCTTTTCTCAGGCCCACTAACACAGCATGCACAAGTTTTTTATTTATTTTTATTATATATTTTAAATTATTATTTACCTGTGACGTCTAAACGAATCCTAAATGTATCACACTATCAAACTACATTTATACCATACATAACATTATGAATGTAGTTGCACGGATTGAGAAGTAATGTACATCTTTAGAATTTAGATATTCAGGATGAGATTTTTGTGATGCAAATATAACAGTCGAAAAGAAAGGAAAGAAATATTTACGCAATTTGACGTTGGCTCCAAAGGATAGAGTACGAGTGGAAGTCCATGGTCGGGTCGAACCACAGCTTGAGCCTCTCTTCTCTGTTTCCGACCCCATTCACGTACACATTTGTCTGCACGATATAGGGCTCGCCCGTACTGTTTCCCAGGAATTCGATGTCGAACTCATTGTGGTATGGACCTTCCGATGCCATCTTCATTTACCCAAGTCACGCATCCGTTAATCTTTTGTTTTCCGAATGTGCAAAATAAAATAAAATAAAATTATATTCTTTGTCCCCACTTTCGGTAAACCACCCAATTCCCTTTCGGTGAGTTCATGTGACTGACTGACTAATGACTATCCTTTTTTCCATCATTAAATAAAGAAGAGTAAACTACTGAAAATCACCCTTAAATTACGGATATTTTTACAAATGCGCTCATAAATTAGGAAATCGCATATAAATCAATAATATCTTTTTACTTTTAAAAGAATATTAAATTATCACTTGTAAATAGAGTGACAATTTATTTTATTAAACATTTATGAATAAAGTGACAATTTAAAATTTGGTGGGAATGTTTTACCAATGAGAAGGGTGATAAATATGTGTGCTTTTATGCAATTTTATAAGAAAAATATCATATTTTAAGGGTGATTTTTTTAACTTGCCAAAAAAAAAGAAAAAAATAAAAAAATAAAAAAGTGGTTACAAGTTCAGAATACAATAATTGATGCAAGTGAGGAGAATGGGGTGGACTGTGTTACTGACTTACTGGAATGAATGCCACTGACAATTTTTTTTTTTAAAAAAAATAATCATAAAATAGATTTTAACTAAAGTGGGGTTGCCATTTTTAATGAATGCAGCAAAGAAGGGGGGAAATTGATGGTAAGTTTGAGCTATTTCACGAGATACTAGTGTTGGTTCTCTACTTGCACAAACACCCTTTTGTTTGCCGACAACTGTGTGTAATTTGGGTGTCTCCATTGTTCAATTCAACGATAAAGTAAAAGATTAATCAAACATTCCCACCTAATTTTGTGAAAAAATGGAATATTTTGTTCAAATAATTTAAACATTTCATCGAAAAGATTGATTGATTGGGGAATAAAAGGGTGAAAGTTAATCGAATCCCGATCATGACAAAAATAATGACGATTAAAAAGAGTTACAAAAATCTTAAAAAAGCAGAGGCATAAATGAGTTACTCCGTATAAACTTACATAGAAGGCAGTAACGGTGCCGGCGGAGTCACCCTCTACAAGCTTCATCTGAATTGTGGCCTTTCCGTACATGTATTTGCTCTTTGATGCAAACCCAGCTCCTGAAATGTCATGAATAATTCGGTGCGCATCCGTTCAATTTCAAGCACAAAATAGGTTCAATTTGAAAGATTGATGAATGAGGAATTAAGCATCAACAATTTGAAGCCTTGAATTGTTACCGGAAATGGTGTCGAGTTTGAGCTTGACGAGGTCTCCTTGGTAGATGAAATGGTCACTGGCCCAGCTAGGCTCGAACAGATCATTAAACGACGTCGGTGAGGTCACGGCAGAGGTCGCCATCGCCACCATGGCGAATAACACAAACGCCATTGCGGGTTGTGGAGGAAGGACAACGAAAGCCATTGCGGCTTATTAGAACAGCTCAGAGAGAGAGGGGGTGGGGAAGTGTCTACTATGACCAAGATGTGGGAGGCCTTTTTATAGCCCAATGGAAATCATGGGCCCATTCGGTTAACCAAATCTCATATATTAATCGGATATCGGTTATCCATACTTTTGCTGGATAGAAATTATTTACTGTACTAGTTAGAGTTAGAGCTGTCAAAATTTAACCCGACCCGATGACCCCAATTCAAACGTCTAAAATTATTTAGATCAAGACTCGAAAATTTTGACCTGAATCAAAAAAATCGATATTTTGATAGGTAAACTGAGTTTCGACCCGGTGATCCGACTGATCCGGTTTGTTAAAACGAAAAACTTTGACTAATTAAAAACCAAGAAAATCTCATAGTCATATTAGGGTAAGTTGAGTAATTAATATATTATTAAAATTAATTAATTTATAATTATATATTATTAAAATTGTTCATGGAGATTCCAATTTATTATATTTTATAATTATATACTTACGTATAACCACTAGTTCTTTCTTTTTCAAATCAAAATTTATATTTATCTGTATTGTATATTACTCCATCCAATCAATAATATTTCCTTTTTTATTTTTCAACACGTTTTTTTAAGAAGCTAAAAAATCTAAAAAATATTAAAAAAATTTATTCAAATGAATACGAATATCCAAGTTCATATTCATATGAATATATGTATCTTCATATATTCAAATGAATATTAGTTTGAATATTATCGATTCATTCATCTGAAAACTAATCACTCGAATATTGATCTGAATATGTTACCTTATATTCAGATGAATATTATTTAGATGAACCCTAATATTAATCTGAATATGGACGGATCTATGATCCGTCCATGCATTTATATTTTTTATTTATTTTTTTCCCAAATTTTAAACTTGTTATATATATATATATATATAGGGATTGACTCCGGTGAAAACCTCAAATTGTGGTAAAAACCCGTGAGGACTACTTTATATCTCGGTTTTTTTAAAACCCGTGCTAAAAACCTCAATCACACGGTGACTTTACAACTCGGTTCAACCTAAAAACCGTGCTAAAAACTCCAGTTTTAAAATAACACATGACTTTATAGTTCGGTCAAACCGAAAAATCGTGCTAAAAAGCTAATGTTTTAAAATTACATAGTGACTTTATAGCTCGGTTTTATTCAAAACTGATCTAAAATTTATGACTTTATAGATCAGTTCTATTAATAACCGGGCTATAAAGCAAGTGAACCGGGCTAAAAAGCCGGTCCTCACGGGTTTCTACCGCAATTTTGTTTTTCACCGAAGCGCAACCCCCTCTCTCTCTCTCTCTCTCTCTCTCTCTCTCTCTCTCTCTCTCTCTCTCTCTCTCTCTCTCTCTCTCTATATATATATATATATATATATATATATATATATATATATATATATATAGAGAGAGAGAGAGAGAGAGAGAGAATAGGTAACTTGTGCACACCCCTTAGGGTGTACTTTGTGCACAACTGTGGGCCTTTAATCTTATTATGATGGATGGTTTAGATTAAAAGGAGTTTTTTCTTTTATTTTTAATTAAAAAAATATAGCCCCATTAAAAACCCTACTTATTCCCCACAAGAGGCCGTGTGTTTCAAACGCTTCTAATTCTCTTCATCTTCATCAGAGAACTCGAGCGATCGGCAGGCGAGGCGGAGGCGTGGAGATCAGCCCTGGCGAGGCGAAGGCGAAGGGGGAGGATGGTGGCCAGACGGCAACACAGGGATGATGGCGGCGGCGATTGCGAGGAGGAGATTCAACAATCGCTGAATCCGAGGAGGCGGTTATGGAGATCCAACCGTCGCTGAATCTGGGGACGAGACTGCGAGGCTGTGGTGGCGACGTCCGCAGCGAAGTCGTGGCGGTGGCGATTTGCGCTCGTCCACGAAGGTGGGTTGTGGAGATCCAGTAGGTTGAAGGGCTGCCGGCGAGATTGAATTGTGCTCGTCGACGAAGGCGGTGGCGATTTGTGCTCGACGACGAAGGTGGATTTGCGAGGGTGCGGTGTTGCAGGGCTGCCGGCGAGAGGTGGAGATCGATAAATCCACCGGTGAGCACCATCTCGCCGACACCATCCACCACCCCGACCACCAGCCGCCTCCTCCATTCTACTTTCCGATTTGGCCTCCGTTCTTCTAATTGACCTCCCTGGAATTCATTTGGTAATTTTTTTTTTTGGGTGGCGGGGGTGGGTGGGGTTGGGGGTTGTTTGTGATTGTGTTAGGGTCGGCGAAATCGATTGGGTGAGGGGTTTTCGAGATACATAATTTTGATTCATTATTCAGATATATGATTCGAATTTTGGTTAGTAGTGGTACTGAGTTGGTAAATTATTCGGTGAAATCTGATTTATTATTCGTTAGAATATAGACTTCAGTTTGGCAACAACATAAAACAAAACATTATTCAGTGAAATGTACGATATTATTCGGTGAAATATTAAGCATTATTCGTATAAATTGTAAGTATTGTTTGGAGAGTTGAGGTTTCTATTATCTGAAATTGATCGACAAAAAAAATAAAACATTATTCGGTAACATATGACAAATTATTCAGTGGAATTGGTAAATTTTGATCTGAATTGGATGGAAAAAGATAACATAACATTATTCGGTAGGATGTGAAACATTATTTAGTGGAATTGTCAAATTTTTAACCAAACGAAATTATATGAGTCCTGCCAATAAATCACCCATAATAATTTATTTTTCAAAAAATCATTAAAATTCTCTACATTTTTAAGAAAATCAACAAAAAAAAATAAAATTAAGAAAGTGAAGTACACGTACAGCAAACAAGGGGAAAGGGAGATTGGCTGTGTTTTTTTAGTGGGTCCCACAAGATTTTTCAGCAAAACAAAAAAAAAACTTTTAAATCCTGGCCATTCATTCCATTAGATCAAGGGCCCATAATTGTGCACAAAGTATACCCTAAGGGGTGTGCACAAGGGAACCAATCCCTATATATATATATAACACATGAACAAATTATAGATCCATTACTTATATTGAAATGATATTTGATTTGTTCGTTAATGTTCTAATGTCAGACGTATTTAAAGCTAAATACATGTCAAGCTAAGATTTAAACGAATAAAATCTGTTTGTTTGAGTGTATATAGCACGTGTACTCGGTGCAAATAGTCTTGCCCGTATATTCATTTCATAGTACAAGGGAGTTGGAATAGGGTTTTAGGCATAGGGCTGTTATATGAACTGAACAGCTCGAGCTCGGCTCGAGATTGGCTCGAAAAAGCTAGACTCGAGCTCGCTCACTTATTTAAACAAGCCAAGCTTGAACAAAATTTTAAGCTCAAATGAAAGCTCGGCTCGTTCGAATAAAGCTTGAATAGTTCGGATTCTATGGAATTTCTAAAATTTCCTTTAAGTTAACATGTTATAACCAAATAGAAATACTTAAAGCTCGAAAAAAGCTCAGTTCGAGCTCGTTCATTTCCTAAACAAGCCGAGCTTGAACAAAATAAAAAAGCTCATTTAAAAATTAGGCTCGGCTCGGCTCAGCTCAAGCTCGTTTAACAAACGAACAAGCTTGAACATGTCAAGCTCGGCTCGTTCGGCTCGAATAACACCCCTATTTAGGCAGATGATTTGGGCTCGATCTTTTCAATATCGTAAGTCGGTAACATCACTGCCAAGGGTGACACGGTGGCGACAACTCAGCTGTAACGTCATATGCCACGTAGGAAAGGGTCCATCCGCAATGACGTGTCCCCCTACTCCTATTTTGTTTAAAACCCCATGAATCAACGTGATTGTAAAATACAAGCGAGTGGGCATCTTTGGTCATTGTTGTAGAGTGGGCGAGTGTTTCTCCGGGGGCCGGGGCAAATCTTCTGCCCCAACTCCCTAATTCCTACTACACAACTTCGTCCTACAACATTATTTTACCCCTAAATTAATATTAAAAAAAATTAAAAAATATATTTAGCTTCTATATATTTATTATAACATATTTGAAAAAAAAATTTAGAAAATTAAATTATAATTTTTTTCAAAAATATATAGTAAACTCACATCTTTTTAAAACTTTAAAAAATCTTTCTATATCTTATGAATTATTATAATTTCTGTAAGTTGATTTTTTAAGATTTTTTTAAAATATGTTAATAAGTATGTAGAACCTAAATATATTTTTAAATTTTTTTAATATTAATTTAATAATAAAATAATTGTATGGGATGAAATATTGGGGCAGGGTTGTGGTGCAGAGGATTTGCACCAGTGTTTCTCAGCTTTTGCGTACTACAGGTCGCTGTTTTACACAAGGAGCTGGCCAACAAGAGATTGCCCCGTGATACTTCACCAGCTGGTCCGATAAGGAATGGATACGTACGTACACTGTTGCATTGTCAGCTGCAGTATGGGGGAAAATATAAAGCGAATTACCTCTTTTGCCGGCAAAGCATCGATCACTTTCACTTGTGCTTTGTGTTTTCCTCCTACAAATGTAGATCGACACGACAGTGCTTAGAAGTTCCATATACACTCGTATGTTAGCGTTGATCATGCCGTTTTTTAATGTCACATTTCAATACGGGAAATCGCGTTTTCGCCATTTTTCTAAAGGTTATCACTTTCCTCTTGTGGTGATTTATCTCCAACTGAGTCTTAGAAGTATCAGTTGCTTCATGTTTGGGTTGGGAATAAAAGATAACCATCTCACATTGATTGTGGGTGGTATAATCCTATAAAATATAAGAAAAGAAGAAGCTCTTATACAATGATTTAAACTTTTGGGTAAAGTGGTGAATTCCAACCTTATAATCAAAAACAAAAATAAAAACCCGACGCGACTCCCGTTTTCATACGATCCGACCAGGGACGAAGTTAAGGGTTTAGACGGGGTCTAGACAGGTTTTGAAGGGTTTTTTAGAATAGTGACTGATTTAATGCATAGTTATCGAATTAGGTAACCGAACTACGTTAACCAATCTTGTGTTGTTTTGTTTTTTATTTTAAGTATCTCAACTTATAAAATTGGAAAACGAAGATTTGAGTTTCAATTTATATAGATCTAGAAATTGCTAGCGCCTAGATCCAAAGTGTTTAGTCGCTTCCCCTTTATTTTTCATTTCAAAACTGAACACTTTTATTGGCCACTTTTTATGATTTTATACATCAGAATTTTCATTTTGCCGTCACGGATAACAAAGAATAGTTTTGATGGTCTAAAGCATTGACATCATTCTAAACACTTAAATGGTGTTGAAATTTTTTACAACGCGTTTGGATATAATGTAGAAAATGACACAAGTTATATCGACACTTGTCATTCCCATAGTTGACTTGCAGTAATTTATATAGCTGGCTACTCTTGCCTCAATTCCTAGTCGATGTGAGATTCAATCATTCAACTTCCATAAAACAAGATGGCACCTAAAAAGCACTCTCTTAATTTATAACTATAATCACTTTCCTATCTAGCAAAAAGGTAAATTGAGTATCAACACCATATTTTATATATAATGAATTTGCTTTTCACATATTTATTGAAGTTTTAACTCAAATTACATAAACATGTAAAGTAATTGTTTCATTTTCTAGCTACTACGCACTTCTCTTTTATGAGAGGTGGTGGCTAGAATGGAGTTGGAAGGTGGTGGAAGTAGATGCTGATCTTTCACACAGACCCTTCTTTTTCTTGTACAACTTCATCATTGAATCCTGGCTGTCCTATTCCATTTTCTTTTGGGTTATGGGAGTGGCACCATAATCCAAAAGAAAATGCAACTTAATGCACAATAAACAACCAAACGTAACACAACATACGAAGTACCTATTTAGAGAACCTACAAAGACAAAAAAACGTTAAGAAGCTAAAATTGGACTGAGATAGGGAAATTCCGTCATCATAGTACAAGGGTGTTCTGCTATTTTACCAATAAATTCGAGTATTCAATACGACATTGAGCTACCGTTTCGCCTATTGATTATGATAGCGGTTTCGTGCATTAAGAGCGTTGACCGAATTAAATACGGTAATGATTTCTTTTATTAAATATCAAAACCGTTACAATTCCTTTAATTAATGCTTTGCCCGTTTCTTTTATGCTCATCTAGTATAAATACGAGAAGGATATTCTTTCGCCAGGAGGACTGACTTGAGCGTCGGAGGGTCCTACGGGGAGACAAGCTCCGCCCCGACCTCGTTCGTTCTTGTTTGCAGGCTAGGGTTTGGGTTGAGAGCAGGATCAAGATCGATCAACTATGATGCAGATTTTATGCATTACATTTGGCGCCGTCCGTGGGGAATCGATCAAAAGGCTATGTGATCGAAGTTCCTTGCGAAGGTTAATCAAGGCTTGACCACCGGATCGAGTCTGATCTTTGACAAGACGTTCGCGGGGGAGTGGATTGGGTCGTCGCCGGTGTCGCCCATCCCCGGCCAACGCCGTCACGTCTTCACCAGATCCGTTCGACTTCACGCCTGAAACCTAGCTACAACCCAATTTCCTCTCCGAGGGCCCAGGGGCACATCGATCGGACTCCCTTCTAGGCTGCTGCCCTCTCTGCGCAGACGCTGAAATCGAAGCCGAACAGGAGACGTCGGTCGGTGCAAGGGCGTAGGGGAGGGGAGTGTTCCTTCGCCGCTAGTCGTCGATACCTCGCCATGCGCTATCAGCGTTGTCACTTGCCTTCCTGCACTCGAAGTGACTTAGTACGCCGCCGCTGCTCGATCTGTGCAACTCCAAACGAAGAAGGTGATAAATTAGGCTTAACTGCAAAACTGGTCCAGCATTCTAAAAAATTGCAAATTGCCCTATCTTCAAATGATAATCTCAAAGAAGGCCAAATTTCTCAGAAATCGAGAATCTACCCCTGAAATCATATTGAAAAGTTCTCTATCCAGTGATTGTGGTTGCCTAGTGGCCGCTTATGATTGAGAAGTGCAAGACCCTTGCTCAACGTTCAAAGGGGATGTGCAGGAAAAACAAACTCACGCTAAGTTTCTCAATCTCCGACTATTTATCTCTTTTTATGATTAAAATGATATATTAGGCTCTTGGTGTAGATTGATTATCGAATATTACCTGCCTCAATAGATGCCTCCGAGATGTGCTGTGATATTTTTTTCCAGGTTGGTGTTACGAGCAACACAAAGGGGTGGGTCAGCGTTATGAGTGACATGACTGCTATGAGGGATTCGGTGCAATCAATGGCACCGCAGCATGCTTCGGAATCACAAAGGACTCGATGTAAGAATGCGGTTACGAGGAGCAACTCGATCCCAATTGTGCTTTGGTAAAAGACAAGTAAGTTTTTTTTTATCCTGGGGAACTATATGTGTCTTTGGGAACCACGTGAGACACCATGATTTGCACTTTTAAGCTTCCGACTGCTGAAGTTATATGCTGTTCTAAGTGCTTTATTTTAATTAAGTCCATATGCGCAGACACGTAATTGTGTCTTTATATATTAGCTGCCTCAAACCATGAATCACCCTCTACATATATATATATATATAGGGGTTGGTTCCGGTGTACTCAGCCCTTAACGTGTATCATGTACACAAATCTGAGCCGTTGATTGAATGAAATTGATGGCTGAGATTAAAAGGCAATTTTAGCTTTTTTTTAAAATTAAAAATCAGTGGGACCCACGTTTTTTCTTGCCCACTTGCTTAATTGGGGGCGTGTGTGATGCACTCTCTTGACATTATTCGATGGTATATCTGGATTATTCGATCGTATCGACGGATTATGTGATGGTATATCTGAATTATTCGATCGTATAGGGGCGTGTGTGATGCACTCTCTTGACATTATTCGATGGTATATCTGGATTATATGATCGTATCGACGGATTATGCGATGGTATATCTGGATTATTCGATCGTATCGACGGATTATGCGATGGTATATTTGGATTATTCGATCGTATCGAGGGATTATGCGATGGTATCGATGAATTATTCTAATTGGCTACCACCTTGAAAACGCCCTAAACTTTTAACTAATAATTATTCGATGATATCACTTGATTATTCGATGATATCGCTTGATTATTCGATGATGTTACAATATTATTCGGTTGTCATTTTAACAAATAACTAAATATTATTCGATGGTATTGCTGGATTATTCAATGGTATCACATGATTATTCGATAGTATATGCATTTTTCATTCATATGAATGCCAACCTAAATAAAACCTACATCTCAAGCACAAAATCGGTCCAAAATCGGTCCAAAATCGGTCAATACAAATGAATAATTCGCTCAATACATATGAATAATTCGGCTTTTCCCACCGAATCCCTCTTAAATCCGGGATTGAAGGCCAAGAACCCAAAAATATCAAAGATAGGAAGACAAAAACCTTAAATTATACAAAATCAACACACTAAGTTCAATCGGGTGTCAAATTCAGTCCCAATTTTTTAATTGAACGCACTGTTGCAGAACAAATTGAACAAATTGAATTAACAAATTGAACAAAATCAACAAATTGAGCGAATTTAACCACAGGAACTCACCATTGATGGCTAGAGGATGGAGCAGCTACCTTCGCCTATCGCCTTCGCCACCCACTCCGCAAGCCATCACCATCGATCCCTGTCGTCGTCCCCTTTTGAAACCTCTGCCGTCGGGAGGATGAAGTGACTACCGCCGCCGTCGGAGTCTGGATGAGCGACTACCGCCATCACCTTCGCCGGAGTCTGGGGGATGAACCGACTACCGGAGTCTGTATGCGAAGATGCAGGGCAACTGCGAAGGCGATGTCGAAGGCGATAGAGGCCGGCGAAGTCGATGGCGGCCGACGAAGGCGATGGCGGAGGCGATGACGGAGATGGCGAAGAGAATCAGCTGCGACTTGAAGGAGATGGCCAAGGCGATGATGGTCGGCGAAAGTGTTGAAGGCAGCGTCGCCAGGTGCGGTGTTCGATTAGGATCCACGGAGGCGGACAACCCACAGAGGCGGTGGCGATTGGAAGGGCTCGCCGCTTTGCCGCATTGCAGGACGTCTCCTCTTCATCGGCCTTCACCTCTCGCCGCCCTCCATGACTGAGTCGCCTCCTATTTCCAGTAACGACGATGGCGGCTTGGAAGAAGGCCTAAACACCGATTGAAATATGTGAGTAGTCCTAGGATTTTAACATTCACACACCACGCGCTTCACCCATTAAATTGGGTTTCTTTTTCCCATTTTTCTAAAAAACCCATCCTAATAGGTGGCACAATCCTAGCCATTTATTTTTTTTAAATCAACGGCCTAGATGTGTGTACATGATACACATTTACTTTTCGTCGGCCTCCTTCATCGTCGAGACATGAAGAAGAAACCCGAGGAGCAATTGAGATAGGGAAATTCCGTCATCATAGCACAAGGGTGTTCTGGTATTTTACCAATAAATTCGAGTATTCAATACGACATTGAGCTACCATTTCGCCTATTGATTACGATAACGGTTTCGTGCATTAAGAGCGTTGACCGAATTAAATACGGTAATGATTTCTTTTATTAAATATCAAAACCGTTACAATTCCTTTAATTAAATGCTTTGCCCGTTTCTTTTATGCTCATCTAGTATAAATACAGGAAGGATATTCTTTCGCCAGGAGGACTGACTTGAGCGTCGGAGGGTCCTACGGGGAGACAAGCCCCGCCCCGACCTCGTTCGTTCTTGTTTGCAGGCTAGGGTTTGGGTTGAGAGCAGGATCAAGATCGAACAATTATGATGCAGATTTTATGCATTATAAGGACATTGATGAAATTATAAGTTTGTATCAAACAATTCAAATGAAATATATGTACCATATTAACCTTCTAGCGAGTTATTGCATAAGCCGATAGGAAAATCGAGCAATGAGTACCTCAAAGGGAAGGAAAGAGCAAGGACGTAGCGGCATGCCCGGTTACATTTATCTAATACCGCACGAGAAAAATTGATGCACTCCGGGATCATTGATGAGTCGAAGAGGCTTCCTATATATATATCTTCTTCCAGGACGGAGGATGAGGGTTGCGGACATATATGGTCGAAGGATGCGGTGGAAAGTTTATAGTCATTGGGTGTTCATAGCAGGATGAAGAACACGACTTAGCGATGGTTAGGTAAACTCGAATTCTCCGAGCTCTCACATTTGAATCCGTTCTAATCGATCCTTGATACCTTCTCCTCTTACTAAGGTATTTCTTTCAACTTCTCACCGAGTGGTTTATTTCCAACCTTTCCTTAAAGAACGAAATTTTTAATTCGAATCAAAGAAAACTACAAGTACTCAATTTTTTTTTTTAAAAAAAATTAACGTGTTTTTCAAAAGCAATTGCTTACAAATATACCATTGAAAACTCTAGGGCTCGTTTGGAAAGGGTATATAGATATAGGATATAGGCTATGGGTATGAGATATAGATATCAATCTATGGGTATTGGGATGGGTATGTGATTGATATCTATATCTCATATATGTTGTTTGATAAGGGTATATAGATATCAGATTTAAAAAAAAAGAAATTGTAACTTTCCCCCTTTAGATTTATCTCTTCTCTCATGTAAAACTCGACGCTTTATGCCGGAGCAGGCGAACAGAGATGATGGTAGGTGCTGATGAAGATGAGGAGGGAGAAGAAAAAGAAGGAGAAGCATACACTGTTGATCAGGAGGGCGACAATCAGAGCTAGGAGGGCGACAATCGAAACCCTAGAAATTGAAGCAGAGAACCAACGGAGGATCTCAATTGGAATTTCGATAAGCAATCAATTTCTGTGATTAAGGATTCAAATTCTTGTTTTTACTTGTTCTTGTTGAGGAATTGAGGTGTTGATGGGTGGGATTTAATACAGAAAGATCCATCTGATTTACTAGTGGGAGAAAGAGGGGTTGACGTTTGGCATCAACAAAGTCGGTCACCGGCTTTCGAAGGAGGATGTCAACGATCGCCGACCAGAAAGTGTCACTGGGAGGCACGAGAGGGAGGAGGAGGGCGGTGTGGTTGTTTGTAGCTCAGGAAAGGAGGGAGGAGGATGAGAAGCATATGTTGATGGGGAAGAGGCGATTAGAAAGAGAGCCATATACCCAATTTCTACAGATATCAAAAGAGCTAAAAAAACCCATAATTAGTATATAGAGATATAGGATTGATATCCATATACCAATTTGGATAAATATACCAAACAAGGGATATAGCTATTGAGCATTCTATACCCATAGCCTATATCTATATACCCATCCCAAACAACCCCTAAATAATTGTTTCTCTCAAGGAACCGAGCTAAATAGTATCATACATGACATAAAAGAAATAATGGACACTAAAAAATTCACAAAACTTGCGTTTGGTTGGTGGGGTATTTGGTACTCCCACAACAAGTCGCTCTTTGATGACACAAAACCAAATATACAAAAAATAATCTCTTTTGTTTAAGACCAACTCTATTTATGGAACACTTCCAAATATAATGATGACTCTACAGATGGACAACATCCTTCCTACAAAAACAACGACTCTCGAACCATATCTACAAGGGCAAGAAACAAAGCAAGATGGCGGACACCCGAGTCAGGAACTTTCAAACTTAACTTCGATGGAGTTTTATCTCCCTCTTTGGGTGGCTCGTTTGGATATATCATTAGAGACCATACCGGCACACCAATCTTTTGTGGCGCTGGTCCTGCATCAATATCATCAATTGCTGGTGCTGAGGGCTTAAGCCTCTGGAATGGTATCAATGCGGCACGCTAACTCAATATAACTGTGAAATATCCGACGGGCCGTTAACGGGAGGCAAACACGTGTCGGATTACATTGATTTATTATTATTATTTTTGCGATTATAAGGTCGGGATCCACCAACTTAACATAAAAGCTTAAGCTGTTGTGTAGAGTTTCACTCTTCCTTATAACCCATCATTTTTACTCTTTTATAATCAATGTGGGAGGGACACTCCCATACCAAACCTCTCAACAACAACTAATCTCATAATTGAGGGTGATAACCTCACCATTATAAACAGCCTTGGGTTTTCCAATCTTCATTGATTTGTCACGTCTTTCGAGAGGCAAATCGGGTTGTGGACCGATTATCGCATCTCTACCTTGCGTTCTCAGGCTCATGGACACCTGGCGATCCAGTGCTTCACGATTTCATCCGCTTGGATGCTCTTGGCATATATGGCATATAAGGTTTCCTTAATGCCAAATTATTTTCGGTTAAAAAAAAACATATACCATTGAAAACAACAAAAACAAATTGAAAAGAAAATTAAAATATGGAAACAAGCTAGCAATTGGGCCGGGCATATTTTGGTAGCTGAAATGGGCTGGTCCACATGACCTAGTTTTTTTATTAAAAGGGTAAACTGCAGGAAACCACCCTTAAAATAGGGTATATTGTTCAAAACCACCCTCTATATGCATAAAACCACCCCTTATAGTAATTTCGTTAGCAAATAGCCACCCATGTTGAGTTCCCGCCAAAAAACTCAGTTAAATGATGTAATTACTATTTTACCCCTTACATTTTTATTACAATTTGATTTAGGAAAAAGAAAAAAGAAATTTTCTCATCACTCTCCTAACTGTAAATCACTCTTTGGCTCTCTCTGTTCATCCTGGATCTACTCTCCCTCTCTCGTCCTTTGTCTCTCTCACTCAGTTCAACCCGATTCTCAAACCAACCCAACCTAACCCAAGCCATCAACCAACCCTTATTGTTAATCGAACTTCTAGCTCCTCTCCATTACTTTCAGATTTAGGGATTTAGATTCAAGAACACGAATTAGGAAGCCATGGAAAACCAAAACTGAAGCTCTCGATTTCTTGTTTCAACTGAATTGAATTAGTTACAGAGAGGGAGGAGGGAACTGGTTTAAATAGGCAAAGAGGAGCTCACGTGATAGGCACGTGATCATTAACTAATACATAAGAGGAACCCGGTTTAACTTAAATACAAAACTAAAACCGGTTCATATTATAACAGGCCCCCTCAAACTGGCGATGGATCATGAAGATGCATTCCCAGTTTGCTCAAGAGGGTCTTGTGTTGTGCAGCTGGCAAGATCTTGGTGAGAACGTCGGCTAGCTGGTTGTGTGTGGGAAGGTAAGTGAGCTGCAACAACCCTTCCATCACCTTTTCCCTGGTGAAGTGACAGTCAATTTCTATGTGCTTCGTACGCTCGTGGAAGACTGGATTCCGAGCTATCTGTATTGCCGATTTGTCATCACAATTCAGAGTGACAGGCTTCAAATTAGACTCCCCAAGTTCTTGCAAAATGTTGACCAACCATGTGACTTCAGCTGCAGCCTGACTCATGGCTCTATACTCCGCTTCTGATGAACTTCTAGAGACAATAGCTTGCTTCTTTGATTTCCAAGTTATGGGATTGTCACCATAAAGGATCACATAGCCAGTTACTGATTTCCTGGAAATTGGGCATGAAGCCCAATCTGAGTCAGAGAATGCTTGCAGCTTGATTGTTGATCCTTTCTGTAGCTTAATTCCATAGTGTGGAGTCCCTTTGACATATCTTAGCAGATGACACAGTGCAGCTTGATGTGTGGCATCAGGGGACTGAAGGAATTGACTCAAAACCTGTACAGAAAAGGATATATCTGGTCTTGTATTGGTTAAGTAACTCAATTTTCCAACCAAGCTTCTGTAAGTAGTAGGATCAGAGATTAATTTATTTAAATCTGAAGGTAAAAGCTTAAAATTTAAAGGCAAAGGTGTAACACAAGTCTTCTGATCATCAATGTTTGCTTCCTTGATTATCTCCTGGCAAAATTTCTTCTGACTGAGCACCAAGGAACCATGTGATTGAATTACTTCAATCCCCATAAAGTAATTCAGTTTTCCTAAGTCCTTAATGCTGAACAACTCATGAAGGTGTTGTTTAAGACCTTGCACTTGAGATAAATCTGAACCTGTTACAATTATATCATCTACATATACTGCAACAATAGTTAGATGGTCATCTTTATGAGATATAAACAAAGAAGGATCATGCTTGGACTGAACAAATTGAATTTCAATCAAGGTTGAATACAATTTATTGAACCATTGCCTTGAGGCTTGTTTTAAGCCATATAATGATTTTTTGAGTAGACAGACTTTGTTGGTAGGGTTAGGGACCCCTTCAGGCATACTCATATAAACCTCTTCATGTAAATCACCATGCAGAAATGCATTGTTTACATCCAACTGAAAAATATCCCAACCTTTGTTTAAAGCTAGAGAAAGAATAACCCTTACTGTTGACATTCTTACCACTGGTGAGAATGTCTCATCATAATCAATTCCATGTTGTTGATTGTATCCTTTTGCCACCAACCTTGCTTTATACCTTTCAATTGATCCATCAGCTTTAAGCCTAATCTTGTAGACCCACTTGCATCCTATGGGTTTCTTTCCTGCAGGAAGGTCAACTAAGATCCATGTTTTGTTAGATTGCAAAGCAACAATCTCTTTATCCATAGCTTCAGTCCATTTTGGATCTTTAGAAGCTTTGGTAAAGGTTTTAGGTTCTACTAGATCCAGTGAATCATGTACAGAAGCTGAATTGCACATGAATTGAAAACTGTCAGTAGAAAGAAATGAGTCTCGAAAACTAGACATAAAAGGAAATAATTCAAAATTAGAACCAAAGTTACAGATGTAATCCTGCAAATGCTGTGGTTGCCTTGTAATTCTTGAAGACCTTCTCACACCATCTGGAATTCGTGTCTGAGAAATGCTTGTGGATGAATGGTCATGTGAAGAAGAGTTGCTTGATGAACTGGTGACTGTAGTTTCAGTATCTGTGTGATCACTAACAGTATTGATCATCTCAATATTCTCATTTATAATTTCACTATCAGGTAAAAATATAGAATCAGGACTGTTAGGCATAACAATTACTCCAAAATTTCAGATCTAGCTTTTCAATTTAAAGATCTACGTATTTTTCCAGAACTGGTTGTTCGTAGTTGGGATTTGAGAGACATCCATAGATATAGGGTTGTAGCGAATGATTCAGTTGATAGGAGAATAAAACGAAGCATTGGTTAGCCTACCATTGTTTGAGATCTGAAAATTCTCATCGAGGGTACAATGGAGTTAGCATATAGTTTAGGTTTCTGGGGAGAGAGGGACTTAATTAGGCATTGAAAGTGATTGGAACAAGATGATAGTGGAGTTAATTAGGTTTCGATATGAACAATTGAACATGTGAATATGTGATCTCCATTGATTTGTGTACTTGTTGTTTGTTCTTAATTACTGTAGAAGAAGAGAGGTGGGTTTTTTTTTTTTTTTTTTTTGGAGGGGGGGGGGGGGGGGGGGGGGGGGGAGAAGTGGGTTTTTTATATGAACAATTTGACTATATTCCAATTGATTTTTGGTGTTGATGTTGAACAAGAAATAGGTAAGTGGGTTGTTTTTAGAGAAAAAGAGAGATGTGGGTTTTTTTATACTATACGAAGTGATTCAAGTGAACAAGAAATACTGTGGGTTGTCTCTCTCTCTCAGTCCCTTTATCAGTTTGTTTTAAAAAAAAATCAGTTTGTTTTTGTATTTTGTTTAAATAGTTATTTTATATTTGTTTTTGATCGAGTTCTTTGCATTAGAATATATTAAAGCTACAGTATTTAACAGAACTTTAAACGGAAACCTGACACAGGTGGTTATTTGCTAACGGAATCACTATAAGGGGTGGTTTCCTGCAATTATGTATATAGCGGGTGGTTTTGAGCAATATGCCCTATTGTAAGGGTGGTTTTCTACGGTTTACCCTTATTAAAATGCATGAAAAGTGCATGGGAAGTGGCTTATGAAAAAGCATAAAATTATATGGTCCGAAATCAATTCGGATCGTCTCTTGTACTCACCTTAAAAAACACTTTATCGGTGACATCTTCCTTCTTCAACAAGGATTCAGAGAAGGTGACCTATTTTCTCCCTCCCTCTCTATTTTAGGAGCAAAAAAGCATCAAAAGGAAGTGATAACGAGTGGCAGGTTCAAGGGCCAGTCTAAGACCATCTTTAATACTGATACTTAGGCTCATAGCCCTATTTTTAAATAAAAAATAAAAAATAAATGTCAGAGTTGGAGTGAGAATCAAGACAATCATTACTAGTGAGTACCATTTAGATGATACTCACTCTTACTCAATATCATTAGCTTTATCCAATGAACAATAACATGCGGGGATCACTTTTTTTTTTCTACCCCACAAAGATTTAAAAATAAAATGAAATACGTAGTATATGTTAAAGATACTTTTACGAGTATCATGGTTGTGCATTCAAGTATTGTAAAATGATGTGGCAAAAAAAAATTTAAGATATGATACTTGAATTAAGTACCATGTATAAAGATGTTCGAAGGAGCCCATGAGCACAACAAATTCGCCTACTGAAATAGAATCTTCGATCAACAAAAGTCACCCATGTCCAGCAAAAAACATCAATCGTTGATCAACAAAAAAAGAATCCACCGAGGGCTGATCGAACATCTCCAGACAACAACACACAACATCTAAAGAACTAAAATCAACAAGAAGTACATGTGAAAAATTTGAGATCCCTCAGATTTGTGCTTAGATGTATGGATGAAGAACAAGATTGGTTGTTGGTTTTGGAGGGAAGCTGAACACAGAGTTCCAACTTCCAGATTTCGGGTTTTTCATTCAATTGATTTCTGTGTTTCGGTTACAACCTATATAACAAGATGCAGCCAATATAAAATGACCAATTTGCCCCTTACAACCTATATATTCTATATGCCCTCCTCAAGTTGGACTTGGTGCAATGACAAGGCTTAACTTGGAGCAAAAGAATTGATGCTGAACCTCACCAAGCGGCTTGGTGAACACATGTGCCAGCTGCTCTTGAGTCTTGATATAGGTAGGATACAAGAACCCCTCTTGAAACCTTTCACGCACATAGTGACAGTCAAGGCGCAAGTGTTTAGTACGCTCGTGGAAAACCGGGTTTTCCACAATATGTATGGCGGATTTACTGTCACAGTGTAAGGGAATTGGTTGGGGAACTGAGCAATGCAGTGCCTCTAAGACAATGGTTAACCAGACAAGCTCACTTGAGGTCTTAGACAAGCTTCTATACTCGGCCTCAGGAGATGACTTGCTCACGGTGGTCTGCTTTTTGGTTTTCCAGGAAACCAAGGTTGAACCCAAGAACACACAAAAGCCAGTTAAGGATCGCCCAGTGAATTGGCAATTACCCCAGTCAGAGTCACAAAATCCTTCAAGAGCAATGTGATTGTATGAAGGATAGAAAATGCCTAGATTTGGAGTGCCCTTGAGGTACCTAACCACATGTAAAGCTGCTTGCCAATGTGGGAGGCGAGGAGCACTCATGAACTGACTGAGGTGTTGAAATGAGTATGAGATGTCTGGTCTGGTCATATTGAGAAAGAGCAATCGACCCACCAACCTCCTGTACTTCTCAGGATCAGTAAGTAACTCACCCTGATCAGTGGAAAGCTTTAGACCTTTTGGCATTGGAAAAGCAGAGGCCTTGCAGTCCACCATATCTGTGTCTTGTAAGATGTCTTTAACATACTTACGCTGATTCAGTAGTGTGCCTGTTGTGGTCCTGGCAACCTCCAATCCTAGGAAGTAACGAATCTCACCAAGGTCTTTAATTGTGAAAGCAGCATGAAGCTCATGCTTGACTTGGACAATGACATTCAAACTGTCACCAGTGAGCAGCAGATCGTCGACATACACCAAAGCAACCACTAAACCTTGGGGAATGACCTTGACAAACATGCTGTAATCAGCCATTGATTGAACAAATCCCAATTTAGTAAGGAATTTGGTCAATTCTATGTTCCATTGCCTAGAAGCTTGCTTTAGGCCATATAAGGAACGTTTGAGTCTGCAAACCTTGGAAGGTGGAGCAACATAGCTATCAGGCAAGGACATGTAGACTTCCTCATCCAAATATCCATGGAGGAAGGCGTTGTTGACGTCCAATTGATGAATTGGCCACTGCTTCAGTGTTGCAAGAGCAATGATCATCCGTACAGTTGTAAACTTGGCCACTGGGGAGAAGGTTTGGTGGTAATCCTTTCCCTTGATTTGGTTGTAACCCTTGGCTACTAATTTAGCTTTTTGCCTTTCAATTGTACCATCTGGTCGAAACTTAATTTTGTAAACCCATCTGCTTCCAATGACAGTCTTCCTAGGAGGAAGATCAGTAAGAACCCATGTGTTGTTTTGTTCAAGAGCCTGTAGCTCAGAATTCATTGCCTCAACCCAAGCTGGATCAGCTTTTGCTTGCCTGTATGTCATTGGTTCCTTGGTAGCTAGAACTTGAGCTAAACTGGCTTTGTATTCAGGAGTATAGAAATGATGATTAGAAAGGGACAAGGCCATGAAGGAGTTTGAAAGGGAGGTGTTTGGTCTAGAAGTCATGACAACGTCATTTAAGTGTGAAGGGAGCTGAGGTTGTCTAACAGATCTCCTTAAAGGAGGATCATGTTGTGGGATAAGTTCTGGAGAAGTAGAAGAAGTGTTGGGGGAATCGGATACATGAGAAGGGAGAGGTGGTGAAGGAGCATTGACATATTCAGAACCTGTAGGAGTGACATGTGCTGAAGGGCTAGGAAGTTGAGACAAGGTAGGGAAATCAAGAGCTGGATTTACTAGGGGAAGACCTGGTTTAGGGGTTAAGGAGGAAGGTGTAGTTGTATGAAATGGGAAGATGTTCTCAAGAAAAGTAACATCTCTACTGATAATGAATTTGTGGGAATCAAGATCATAAAGTTTGTAGGCCTTTTGACCTTGAGGGTAACCAATGAAAATGCATTTATGGGTTTTGGAAGCAAATTTGTCCTTGGGACCACTTCTGTTCAGGGCATAACAAAGGCAACCAAAAGTTTTGAGGTTGCTATAAGAAGGAGGATGACCATACAACTTTTCAAAAGGGGAGCACCACTGTAATACTGCAGATGGCAACAAATTGATCAAATGAGTTGCAGCAAGGATGCACTCACCCCAAAATTTTATAGGGAGATTAGCATGCGGTCGAAGAGCTCTAGCAGTCTCCAATGGGTGTCTGTGCTTTCTCTCTACTCGGCCATTTTGCTGGGGAACATAGGGTGCAGACCTTTGCCAGACAATTCATTTTTCATCAAAAAACCGTCTGCACTTGAAGAATTCAGTCCCATTGTCACTTCTCACAGTTTTGACCCTTACATCAAATTGGTTCTCAACCATATTGACAAAGGTAATGAGTAAGGAAGCAACCTGAGCTTTATCTTATACTAAGAAAGTCCAAACTGATCTGCTAAAATCGTCCAGGATAGTGAGAAAGTACCTCCCACCAGTCAAACAAGCCACCTTGTATGGTCCCCAGAGATCAGTATGAAGCAATTGAAACTTTTCAGAAGCAATAGATGAGCTCAAAGGAAAGGGAACTGAATGAAATTTGGATTGAATACAAGTTTCACAATCCACCACATCCGCATATTTACACAAATTCATGTGTTGCAGTCTAGAAAAAGAAACATGGCCCAATCTTGCATGAAGCAACTGGACATTATTAGCAGAATTCATTTTATTACAAGGTGCAGTAGAGCAAACTAAACTGGAAAACTGCACAGCAGGAGCCATAGATGCTCAAAACAACCTTCATGGAATCCTTCCAGCAGACAACACATCTCGACCATCTCTAGGGTCCTGAAAAATACAATGCTCTTTGTGAAAACTCACAACCAGATCAGAGTCATCAATAATCTTTCCAACAGATAGCAAATGTTCTTTGAACTCAGGCACATAAAATACTTCATGCAACACTAATCCTGAAGTAAAGGTAATATCACCAACTTCATGAACCTCTCTAATGGTTCCATCAGGAAGAGAGACTCTAATGACATTAGCAAGCTTCCTTTTAGAATGCAATAACTTGTCATTATGAGTCATGTGATCTGTTGCACCCGAATCAATAATCCAAGAATTAGGATCAGTAGAACATTTAGAAGAAC
Organism: Persicaria maculosa; assembly: GCA_963922045.1. Classification (NCBI taxonomy): domain Eukaryota; kingdom Viridiplantae; phylum Streptophyta; class Magnoliopsida; order Caryophyllales; family Polygonaceae; genus Persicaria; species Persicaria maculosa. Next base: position 13,617,939 of record OY998252.1, read on the forward strand.
TCATAGCAAGAACCATACCAGCACTATGAATGTTCATAGGAGCTTTCCCTTTCATTGCCTTGATGACTTCTTGACACACAACATTGACAAAGGAAGCATCCACCATCTGCAAACTGCTATCAAATCCTGAAGAGCCCTCATCCAAAGGTGAATCTGCAACACCTGCAGCGTTAGCCTGAGGTTTCCCATTGGTTTTCCCTTTTGGCTGGTTGAACCACTCAGGGTAGCCAATGATACGAAAACATTCAGCCTTCAGGTGTCCCTTCATATTGCAGTGAGTACAGTGCTTGTTTTCTTTGTCAGCTTTATCTTTCTTGGAAGGTTTCTTGCTGTCTCCATGCATGTTAGCAGCAAAGGCATTTGAATTGGAGGGACCTGCTCCAGATGATGCATTGTGAGCTCCCTTATCAACCTGTTGCACCATATAATATGCCTTATTGACTGTCGGCATAGGCTCAGTTGTCAAGATCTGGTTTCGGACGCTTTCATAGCCATCATTCAATCCCATTAGAAAGTGCAGCACCTTGTTTCTGTTATCCATGTCCATCTGCTTCTATTTCACATCACAGGTACAATTATTGTAAGCTCCACCAGAGCACACATGTGTGCCTTCCAAACTGAAAATCTCATCCCAGAGTTTCTTAAGTTTGTTGAAATATTCCGGAATTGACATGCTACCTTGTGTCAGATTGCATAATTCCTTCCTCAATTGGTACAAAAGAGAACCATTGGACTGTGCGTACCTTTCGACGATTTCGTCCCAGAGCTGCTTCGCCGATTCAACATAAATGAAGTTCTCCGACATCCCGCTGCTCATGGAATTCAAAATCCAGCACCGCACAATAAAGTCGCAACGGGTCCATCTCTGCACATCCATCTGGTTCAGACCTTCTCGGCTCAGGCTTCCATCAATGAAGCCTAATTTCAGTTTGGCTCCTAACGCCATCTTAATTCCCCGACTCCAACCTAAAAAATTGGATCCAGTGAACACATTAGCTATGAGCTGCGCACCTGGATGATCGGAGTTGGGTAACGTCAGGGGATCATTCATCGCCGCCATTGGAGCTACAACTTCTGGAGCGACAATTTCTTCGTTGTTCATCTTCACGCACCGCTGATCGACCAATCTAGATCCTTAAACACGATCTCTACGATTCTTCCGATCGAACGTCGTGCGCTCTGATACCATGAAAAATCTGAGATCCCTCAGATTTGTGCTTAGATCTATGGATGAAGAACAAGATTGGTTGTTGGTTTTGGAGGAAAGCTGAACATAGAGTTCCAACTTCCAGATTTCTGGTTTTTCATTCAATTGATTTCTGTGTTTCGGTTACAACCTATATAACAAGATGCAACCAATATGAAATGACCAATTTGCCCCTTACAACCTACATATTTGACGGAGAAAAAACCTGTCGTTGATCCGCCAAAGAAAACTCAAACCTATAGCAAGTGTAGCGATAAGCAAGAGGTCGATCCACAGGGAAAATTATAACTCAAGTATGATTTTAATGCTGATTAAAGTAAACAAAGAGGGGGGTTTTGAGTGTGAAAGTTTCGCCTTTTATCAAAGCAAAGTAAAGAAAGCAAAGCAAACGAATTTGGTTTTTAGACAATTTGGAGAAGCAATTCTACCTACAATTTTCCACTTTATTGGATTGAAGCGATCCTTGTAACTTCTTCTCGTCCTATTACGTTTCCTATGAATGCCCTTGTCCCGACCTAATATAGTTACTAGTACAACCAGTCCTAGCAACCGTTATCAATCGAACAGTCCCTAAAGAAGGATTTAACCTAATTGATAGCTTTAAGTTCAGAGATTAGCCAAAGTATTTGCAATCCCTAAAGAGAGATTTAACAACACATTCAACTTCCTACTCATTCAATTAGTTCAACCAGCTCTAAAGGAATAAGTTTGCCACTTAGGTTAAGGTTCACAACCAGGAATCTACAAGATCTTATCGATTGAATTGATCTAACAAGTTGGCCAGACAAGATAGAACAAAACAATAAACAATCAAGCAAAAAGAAGTTGAAGCATTCAAATATAGGAAACAAGGAACGAGAATTAGAAACTCACAATCAATCCGAATAAAGCTTCAAATTGCAGGCAGAATAGATGAGTTTAGTTCCTCATGGAAGACATCGCTCAAAATCTCTAAAGTGTCTGATGAAAGAATAAAATAGAAGTAATGGAAAAATAACTAAAAGTGGCCTTAAATATCATCCAAAGTCGGCCATAAAAGAAAGTAATAGATCGAGGGTTTTTTAATATTCAAAACGACGTGCAACAGCGCTGACGACCAATGCTGCGGGCGCAGCATATACGCTGCGGGCGCAGCATATACGCTGCGGGCGCAACATATACGCTGCGGCCGCAGCATGTTGTTTCCTCGTACCCCGCTGCAGCGGCCTCTGCTGCGGGCGCAACATATACGCTGCGACCGCGGCATGTTGTTTTGCCGTATCTTCTTGTCTTCCTTTGCGGGTTTCTCCTCTTGTCTTGCATCTTTCCTTCCTTGTTCCCTCCAATGTTTCTTGTGTTCCTCTTCGAGATATTGCATCTCCCAAATGTGTTCCGATTCAATCTGCGAGATAAACACAAAATTGCGCAGAATCCGAACTATTCCAAAATAATCACAAGATGCAATTTAGCAACAAAATATGAAAGAAATGCAACCTAACTAAACTAAAAATGCCTACAATGCCTATCTAAAATATGCATTATCAAATTCCCCCACACTTAACCTTTGCTTGTCCTCATGCAATGATAGAATGAACATGAATCAATGTATCCCACAGGAAATCCCTTCAAGTTTCAACTTTATCAAAAAGCAACATCATAGCAGGTGAAAACATAAACCAAGCAAACAAACGTCATAGCATGTATTATAGTGATCAAAAGCTTAGAAGTAGACATTATCCAACCTCACCAGAAGTATGTGTTTCACTCATGTGTTTAGGCTTTAAGGTACAACTCTCAACTCAAACCAATCATGCACTAAGCTCATAGACATTGACCACCATATCACCAATTCTCTACCGAAATGTCATTACTTGCGGGACACCATAAAGAAAATAAAATGCGACACTTTTTTTTTCTTTTTTCTTTTGTTTTCTTTTCTCTTTTTTTTTTCCTTTTTCTTTTTCTTGTCTTGGTGCTTTCCTTACGCGAAGCGCAAACATGGGTGTCATGAATGACCCCGGTCTATCAACACCTCAACCTACTAATATGAAGTCCACTTGAACATCTTTTGGCGCAAGTTGCAAACATGAGTGTCATGAATGAACCTGGTTACTCAATGATCAAGCTTTCTTTCCTAGTGGGTAGTTTTCAACACCTTTTTGCGCGAATCATATCCATGGGTGTCATGCATAGATCCAGTTACTAAGTGCATCAACAATTGCCACCTTATTCACTAAATATGTACGAATTCAAACAAAAGACTCAAAATATAACATAAACTCCGCAAGCAATCAAACATGTGCATCGGTCTTTAAAAATAGATACTGCAGTCAATGCCAAGAGGTAGCAACACTAGGAGAGTAATTCACACAACTGAGCAAAAGAATTCAAATAAGGCCAAACATTCTCGCAGGGTCATGTTTTTAGGACTTCAATCATACTTTAGCTCAATCATACATGCTCAATTATATTTGCTAGCTCATGTTCCACAAAAATCAAATAAAGATAATAATCAAAACATCCAGAACTCAATGGGATTTTTATGAATCATGCTTGAAATTTAAAATAGAGAACAAACTAAGCCAGATGGGTTTTTGAATAACACATATGTATGTAATGCATGCTTTATTTTTGGATTTTCGAATTTTTTTTTAATTCCGAAAATGCAGAAAATTAAATAATTTAAATTAGACAAAAAAAATAAACTTAACAGAAATTAAATAAACTAACTATTACAGAACTTAAACATGTTGTGCAGAAATTTAAACATGGTCCTAGAAATGACAGAATTGACATAATATATAATTCTCCTCCCCCACACTTAAAGTTTCAGCGTCCTCACTGAACCAGTACAGACAGCCAAAATAAAACATAAAAATTCAAGGGGAAGGGGGTAGAACTAACCACTCACTGAGGCGGCGGCTGGTATGGTGGCGACTGGTACGACGGGATATGAGGGTACTACTGACGGAAGTAGTAAGCCTGCTCTCTTCGCAACTCCTCCAAGTGATAGTTTGTTTCACGCGTGTTGCGGTCGATGTCGTGGAGAGTGAACTCGAAAGAGTCCTGGCGCAAGGACATCCGGTGGAACTCGGTAAGCATGTGGTCCCGCTAGGGGTCATCCTCAGCAGAAGAAAAGCGAGGTCCCGCAGAAGATCCAGCGGCGTGCTGTGCATCTCCCATATGATAGTCTGTCTGTGCAGGGGCAGTCTCCTCAGCCTCGTCCTCATCATCCTCATCATCATCCTCCTCAGCCTGCGCCTGGTCAGCTGCGATGTATAGGGTGTTGTTGGAAGGCCCATAAGGTAAGGGCCTAGGAAGGCGCAGTTGGTGCTCCCCACGCTTCCCCGACTTCCAATCCAGCCTGCCACATCAGAGCCCTCAAGCACGAAAGCCCTCCATCAGCTGCTCTGTTGTATAGGTGTACCCACCAGACATGGGTGCACCGCACTGTTCAGGCTGTAGAAACTGGTAGGCGATGAGGCTAATCATGCCTCCCAAACCAAACCTCCCTGTCTGCTTCCCTTGGATCTTCAAGCAGCTTTCCACAAAGATCTCAACCCAGTCCGGCGTAGCACGGGACTGGGGAGAAAAGCTCCACAACCAGGATAGATCTCCAGTAGGCACTCTGTTCACGTCGCCTTGGCCACTGAAAGACATGGCCAAGACTTTGTGAACTAGACGGAGGCAAGGGTGGACGAAATTGTAGTTATACTCTCCCTTGTGGCCGCTAAATTGAGTTCCAGTCGCTTTGAACCATACATCATGGCGTTGCTGCTCTGTTGCCATGAAATACCAATCTGGGGTGGGTGCCCGAGAGATCCCAAAAATCTGTCTCAGCTCGTCATGTGTGCAAACGTGAGGCTGATCCAACAAGTTGAACCTAATCCTCGAGTTATCCACCTGCTGAAACGTAGCAAGAAACTCCCATGCCAGCTCAGGGTACGTAGGGGCACTGCGGTCTATAAATCCCCCCCCAAACCGCCATGGCTAAGCATCTGCCGTGTAACATCTAACATGCCCAATGTCTGTAAGGCTGGGATATGGAAAAACTTCGTCTGAACGAATCGCTTCGTATCGAAGCGTTTAAATATCTTACTTTGTTCGTTAGACGCATTCCTCAATCGGCGCACCATGTGTATCAAATCTCAGCAGTGATATCACCCCAAAAAAAACAGATCTAAAAGTCCACCTCAAGCTCAACAAACACAACCCAAGCTAAATCAACAGTATCCAAATCAATTTCCACACACCTCAAGCTAATAAACCAAATCCACACCAAATCAGTTCACCAACACAATTATTTCTCAAGCAAACCACCAAATTCCAATTCTTCAATCAACACCCCAAAATCAAAATTTTCAAATCAAACCAAGCACAAACATAACCACTTCTCAACCAACTCCACAATAGCTTAATAGATCTTAAAAATTCAATACCAAACAACACCAATCTAACAGATTCGAACCTGGCGGCAGCAGGTGGAGCGGCGGGCGCAGCAACAGTGGTGGCGGCGCAGATTTGGCGGAGAAGGTGGTGCAGGGCGATGCTCCGGTGTTGGGTGCTCGGTGGGAGGCGAAGAAGAAGATGAAAGAGAAGGCTTGGGGGGTGGTTATGGTAGTTTTGTTCAAAGATTGAAGGAGAAGGAAGGAGGAGGATAACAATGGAGTTGGGGCTCTTGAAGGTGGCTGCTTTGAGAGGAAAGAGGTAGGGTTGAAGGAAATTAAGGCTCCCGTGAGCTGTCTATCTTTTATTAATTTTTATTTTTCTTTTATTTTTAAATTTTTTTTTAAAGAATGGGTCACCGATTGATATGCGGCGGGCGCAGCATATGCTGCGGCCGCCGCATCTGCACCCCCCCCCCCCCCCCGCCGCGGATTGATATGCGGCGGCCGCCGCGAGTGAAGTGGTTGCGGGTTCATGTTTTCGTCTTTTATTTTTTTAATTTTTTTTTATTACCACTACGTATGTTAACTAAGCCTAAAAAAAATTAACTAATGAGAACTACCTAAGAAATTAATAAAGATGAGAAGGAAAAGAGAACTTACCTCGGGTTGCCTCCCGAGCAGCGCCTTTGTTTCAAGTCGTTGGCTCGACAAGATGGTCCTTGAGTGGCCTAATGGGTTGGTTCAGCAAGCACCAACTCCTCCTCTTCGTTATGTGGAATGTTCTCAAAGTATGGCTTAACTCTATGACCGTTAACCTTAAAGAGCTCATTAGACTTAGGATCATAGAGTTCAATTGCTCCGTGAGAGAAAATCCTCGGGATGGTGTAGGGTCCCTCCCACCTTGATCTAAGCTTTCCAGGGAAAAGTTTCAGGCGTGATTTGTATAGAAGAACCTTGTCTCCTATTGTTAGCTCTTTCCGCAGGATGTGTTTGTCATGCCAAGCCTTGGTCTTTTCCTTGTAGATCACTGCATTATCATAAGCATCCAGACGCAATTCCTCCAGCTCTTGCAATTGAAGCTTTCTGAATTCACCCACTTCATCCAACCTCATATTGCAATTCTTTACAACCCAATACGCCTTATGCTGAAGCTCTACAGGGAGATGACATGCCTTTCCAAAGACAATTCAATAAGGGGACATACCAATAGGAGTCTTATAGGCCGTCCGATAGGCCCAAAGAGCGTCATTCAGCCGTAGACTCCAATCCTTCCTCTTAGGTGCCACTGTTTTCTCCAGAATGGCTTTTATCTCTCTATTTGATATCTCCGCTTGACCATTGGTCTGAAGATGATAAGCAGTTGACACTCTCTGTGTGACATGGTACTTCTTTAACAAGGCAGTGATCGTCCTGTTACAGAAATGTGTCCCTCTGTCGCTAATTATAGCCTTAGGCACCCCAAATCTTGCGAAAATGGTGTCTTTCAGGAATTCTGCAACTACTTTAGAATCATCAGTTCTGGTGGCCTTTGCCTCCACCCACTTGGAGACATAGTCCACCGCAAGCAAAATTTATATATTCCCAAAAGAACTAGGGAAGGGACCCATAAAATCGATACCCCAAACATCAAAAATTTCACAAAATATGACAATTGTTTGTGGCATTTCATTCCTAGCAGATATGTTCCCCACCCTTTGGCATCTATCGCATGATTTACAGAAGGCATTAGCATCCCTAAACAAGTGAGGCCAAAAGAAACTTGCTTCTAAAACTTTCCTAGTTGTCTTTTGAGGACCAAAGTGGCCTCCACATTCATGAGCATGACAAAAAGTAAGGACAGATTGTACCTCATTGTCCGGCAGACACCTCCTAATTACCTGATCAGCACAATTTTTCCAAAGGTAGGGGTCATCCCAAACGTAGAAGCGAGAGTCATGTCGAATCTTGTCCTTTTGAGCTTTTGTAAAGTTCGGTGGAAATTCTCCCGTGACCAAGAAATTCACCATATTGGCAAACCAAGGTCGAGGAGTATGGACACCCATCAATAATTCAGGAATATTAGGACTTACCTCATCGGATAGGAGGGAAAAAGAGTGAGCGGGGGCCTGATTACTATGCGGCGGGCGCAACATCAATGCTGCGGGCGCAACACAATTGTTTGGCCGCGGGCGCCGCAAGGTTGCTGCGGCCGCAGCACCGTCCGTCTTTGTTATTTCTTGCAGCTGCGAAGAAGAAGTGTGAGTTAGGTAAAACAATGTATCGTCAGGAAACTCACCGTGAATGGGTCTTTGATCTTCCGGCTTGTCCTCTCCTTGGACAAGTCTGCTGAGGTGGTCCGCTACTAAGTTTTCTGCACCTTTCTTATCTTTGATTTCAATGTCAAATTCACTCAAAAGTAAAATCCAACGAATCAATCTTGGTTTCGCTTCTTTCTTAGTCAATAAATAGCGAAGAGCAGCGTGATCAGTGAAGACAATTACCTTAGCTCCTAGAAGATAGGAGCGAAACTTCTCCAGTGCAAAGACCACAGCCAGGAGCTCTTTCTCAGTGGTTGAGTAGTTCCTTTGCGCTCCATTCAGAGTCATGGAGGCATAGTAGATGACATGAGAGCTCCGTCCTTCCTTTTGTCCCAAAACAGCACCCACAGCATAATCGCTAGCGTCACACATAATCTCAAAAGGTTGAGACCATATGGGCGCTTGAATTATAGGAGCTCTAGTCAGGAGACCTTTAAGCTCATCAAAGGATGCTCTACACCTGTCATCAAACTCAAAAGCTACGTCCTTTTTCAGTAAATCACAAAGAGGTGCAGAAATCTTAGAAAAATCCTTAATAAACCTGCGATAGAACCCTGCATGGCCTAAAAAGGAGCAAATTTCGCGCACATTGGTGGGGTAAGGTAGAGACTGAATGACATCAATCTTAGCCTTATCCACCTCAAGACCCCTGCTAGACACAATATGACCCAAAACAATGCCTTGCTCAACCATAAAAAGGAGCAAATTTCGCGTACATTGGTGGGGTTAAGGACTAAGTTGGTGTCTACACACCGCCTAAGCACAAGTGACAAATGATGCAAGCAGGTATCAAAATCATCTCCATGCACAGTGAAGTCATCCATAAATACTTCTATAAAGCGCTCTACATGCTCAGAAAGTATGCTTACCATACACCGTTGGAAGGTCCCAGGTGCCTTACATAGTCCAAAAGGCATTCTGCGATATGCAAAAGTGCCAAAGGGGCATGTAAATGTCGTTTTTTCTTGATCCTCCGGTGCTATTGGTACCTGAAAATATCCCGAGTAGCCATCTAAAAAGCAATAAAAGGAGCAGCCGACAAGGCGCTCAAGCATTTGATCAATAAAGGGAAGGGGGAAGTGGTCCTTGCGAGTAACTGCATTCAATTTTCGATAATCAATACAGACTCTCCATCCAGTTTGTACCCTGCTAGGGACCAATTCACCATCCTGATTCTCAACAACCGTAATACCTCCCTTCTTAGGGACAACGTGAGTAGGACTCACCCATTTGCTGTCAGATATGGGAAAGATCATACCTGCCTGGGGGAGCTTCAGCACCTCCTTCTTTACTACTTCCATCATTGGTGGGTTGAGACGCCGCTGAGGTTGTCTAGATGGCTTGTCATCATCCTCCAATAGTATCCTATGCATGCAGAGGGTAGGACTGATGCCTTTAATGTCTGCTATCGTCCATCCTAACGCCTCCTTGTTCTCCTTTAGAACAGTCACCAATCGCTCCTCCTGTCCAAATGTCAATTTGTTAGAAATAATGACAGGCAAAGTATCATTCTCACCAAGAAAAGCATATTTAAGGTGATGAGGAAGTTGTTTCAATTCAACATCAGGCTCTTGGATAATAGATGGAAGAAGCTTTTCAGTAGGAATGGTCAGCTCAATGCGGTCTCCCCTTGGTGGCACATAGGTGGGAGATCGATGGTCTAAAGCTGCTATAGCCTCCTGCAAATCAGATGACAATACATAATCTCTAGCAATTTCATCTATAGGAGCCTGCAAAGCCACTTCCATCTCATCAACACACTCCAAATCAAAGCAATCTTGTGCCATAGTATCAATAACATCCACAAAGCACAGAGAAGGATCATCATATGGGAATTTCATGGAATTATAAATATTATATTCAACTCTTTGACCATCAAATTCCATAGTAAGGGATTCTGAATAGACATCTATCTTAGTCTTAGCAGTTTTCAGAAAAGGTATGCCCAACAGAATAGGGCCTTCATTGTTACCAGGACCCATGTCAATCACAAAGAAATCAGCAGGGAATATCAAATTGTCGACCATTACCAAGATATCTTCAACAATCCCTTTCGGGTAGATAGTAGATCGATCAGCAAGTTGAATTACTACCCGAGTGTCATTCAGAGGTCCCAACCCCAAAGCATGATAAACATTAGAAGGCAAAACATTAATAGAAGCTCCTAAATCTAACATGGCTTTGTCAAATTTAGTATCACCTATCACACATGGAATAGCAAACATACCAGGATCACTACACTTTTCAGGCATACACTTTTGAAAGACAGCAGTGACATGTTCGCTTACCTTCACCTTTTGCTTACCTTTTAGCTTCTGGTTCCGCTTGATAGTGCAAAGTTCCTTCAAGAATTTAGCATATCTAGGAATTCTTTTGATTAAATTAAACAAAGGAATGTTTACCTCACACTTACTGAATGTCTCGAAGATTTCCTTGTCGTTCTAATACCTTCTTGTATCCTTCAAAGCTTCCGGGAAGGGCGGAATCGGCTTTTGAGTCTCAATGGGAAAAGAGGAAGAAGGAGGGGAAGGAGAAGAAATAGGGAGAGGGGAGGAAGAGGAAAGAGAGGAGAAAGGTGGGTTATGCATACCTGACACTGAAGGCTCAACGGGCGTGCTGGCGGCGAGCGCAGCTCTTTTGATTGGCTGCGGGCGCCGCAAGGGTGCTGCGGCGCTGCACAGTAACCTGTCCGTCTTCTCCTTCTATCACCTCTATCTCCTCGTCCATTATTTCCTCATCGTCCTTTTGAGGTGTGACAACCAGTTCCTTGCTACTCCTAAACGTTACAGGATTGACATTCTCCTTCGTTGGATTCTCGATGGTCTGTGATGGAAGCTTTTCTGAATTGTTTGCCTCCTTAGCACTTAAGATTTGAATGAGCTGACTCATTTGATTCTCAAGATTTGTCATCCGATCGGATTGCTACTTCTCTAGATTTGCCATCCGCTCTGATTGTTGTTTATCATTTTTCATGACCAATCATGACAGTTTCTGCAGTGAATCCTCATTATCCTCATTTGATTGCTGCTGACCTCCCTGTCGAGGTTCATATTTTTGTTGAGGCCTTGCCTGTTGCCCCCCTTGCTGATTGAAAGAGGCTTGGTAGTTCCCATAGCCTTGCTGATAGCCTCTGTTGTAATTGTTGTTGTTGAAATACCCAGGATTTCCATAATTGCCTTGCCTAGGCCTTTGTTGAGCGAAATTCCCAATGACATTCAAATCAAAATTAGGATCTTGTAGAAGCAGGCACATGTCCATAGGATGAGTGTATTGATTGCAAAGACCATATGCCTTCAGTTGTTGAGGAGTTCTATCAATGGCCAATTGTTTCATCATCTCCTTTACCTCTGCCATATCAGTCTAAAGTGCAGCCACAGGAGCATCAATAGCGAGTACACCCCTAGCACGAGGGCTCTTATTGAACTGTCTGGAGCCCTCGGATGGCTCCTTAAACACATCCCAAGCTGCGGCAGGCGTCTTGTTCAGCATGTTTCCTCCACAAGCAGAATTCACTGTTTTGCGCTCCATATCAGTTAACCCATTAAAGAGAAAGAGCACTAGATCCTTTTTAGAGTACCCATGGCATGGGCAGCTGGCGCAGAGCTTCTTGAAGCGCTCAAAGTACTCATGTATAGACTCCGTCGCGTACTGCTCAATGCTGCTGATGGACCTTTTCAAAGCATTGAGCTTTGTTGCAGGGAAGTACATCTCTAGGAAGACTCTCTTCATCTCAGCCCAAGTAGTAATAGATCCAGGTGGCAGATAGAAGAACCATTCATTTGCCTCATCCTTCAAAGAGAAGGGAAAAGCTCTCAGCTTGATTTGATCTTCAGTTACATTCTCTGGTTTCATCCCAACAACCACCGTATGGAACTTAGACAGATGCTTGTGGGGGTCCTCCCCACTCATCCCATGGAATTTGGGTAGAAGATGAACTACCCTTGATTTCAGCTCAAAGTTGACTCCTTCCCCTAGCGCAGGGAATTGGATTGCCAAGGGTTGCTGTGCCAGATCAGGAGCAGAAAGCTCCTTAAGAGTGCGGTTCACGTCGTTAGCCATCTCTGTTGGAGGTTCTTCTTGATCAAAAGGGAGCTCGTGAAAGCGATCACGAGTTTCTCGCCTTAGAGCGGCAAGGGTCCTTTCAATCTCTGAATCAAACGACAACAAAGAAGAATTAGTAGCACGGGTATGGACCATATAAGACGGTCCACACCAAGATCAACACTAAAAACACACAAGAATTAAATAAAATTCCCTGGCAACGGCGCCAAATTTGACGGAGGGAAAACCTGTCGTTAATCCGCCAAAGAAAACTCAAAAGCAAGTGTAGCGATAAGCAAGAGGTCGATCCACAGGGAAAATTATAACTCAAGTATGATTTTAATGCTGATTAAAGTAACCAAAGAGGGGGGTTTTGATTGTGAAAGTTTCGCCTTTTATCAAAGCAAAGTAAAGAAAGCAAAGCAAACGAATTTGGTTTTTAGACAATTTAGAGAAGCAATTCTACCTACAATTTTTCACTTTATTGGATTGAAGCGATCTTTGTAACTTCTTATCATCCTATTACGTTTCCTATGAATGCCCTTGTCCCGACCTAATATAGTTACTAGTCCAACCAGTCCTAGCAACCCTTATCAATCGAACAGTCCCTAAAGAAGGATTTAACCCAGTTGATAGTTTTAAGTTCAGAGATTAGCCAAGGTATTTGCAGTCCCTAAAGAGGGATTTAACAACACATTCAACTTCCTACTCATTCAATTAGTTCAACCAGCCCTAAAGGAACAAGTTTGCCACTTAGGTTAAGGTTCACAACCAGGAATCTACAAAACCTTAGAGATTGAATTGATCTAACAAGTTGGCCAGACAAGATAGAACAAAACAATAAACAATCAAGCAAAAAGAAGTTGAAGCATTCAAATATAGGAAATAAGGAACGAGAATTAAAAACTCACAATCAATCCGAATAAAGCTTCAAATTGCAGGCAGAATAGATGAGTTTATTTCCTCATGGAAGACATCGCTCAAAATCTCTAAAGTGTCTGATGAAAGAATAAAATAGAAGTAATGGAAAAATAACTAAAAGTGGCCTTAAATATCATCCAAAGTCGGCCATAAAAGAAAGTAATAGATCTAGGGTTTTTTAATATTCAAAACGACGCGCAATAGCGCTGACGACCAATGCAGCGAGCGCAGCATATACGCTGCGGCCGCAGCATGTTGTTTCCTCGTACCCCGCTGCAGCGGCCTCTGCTGCGGGCACAACATATACGCTGCGGCCGCGGCATGTTGTTTTGCCGTATCTTTTTGTCTTCCTTTGCGGGTTTCTCCTCTTGTCTTGCATCTTTCCTTCCTTGTTCCCTCCAATGTTTCTTGTGTTCCTCTTCGAGATATTGCATCTCCCAAATGTGTTCCGATTCAATCTGCGAGATAAACACAAAATTGCGCAGAATCTGAACTATTCCATAATAGTCACAAGATGCAATTTAGCAACAAAATATGAAAGAAATGCAACCTAACTAAACTAAAAATGCCTATCTAAAATATGCATTATCAATATTCTATAACATGACATCAGAACGAGGGGAAACTAAGATTGGAATTTATAGTTCCCAACAGTGCCGGTCCAAGGGCATGGGCAAGAGGTGCGACCGCCCAGGGCCCATTTTCGTTAGGGACCCATTAAAAATATTATATATATATATATTTAAAAATATAACAAAATACGAGTTTAGCTCAATGGTATAACAAAAATTGGATTTGGATTCCTAAACGTGTAGAATTCAAATCTCTCCATTTGCATTTTTTATGTTTTTACAGAGAGACCTTATATCTATTAAATTTTGCATTTTTTAGAGAGACTCTATATCCATTAAATTTTTCATTTTTTATATTTTTTATAAAGGAGCCTATATCCATTTAATTTAGACACGATTCTTTGTACTTTTTCCTTTTCAGTACAATATTAAACACTTTTTTGTGTAACAAATAAAGCTATATTGTTTACATATATAACTCTTTCTATTTTATTTGAGAAAAATATAATGTTTTTATTTCTTCATACATGCTCGATTTATCTAATCTACCCTTTCATTTTTGTTTATAAAAAACCCCTTTTTTTAATTTTTGTTTTAGTTTATATATAGGTGATGTCATAGGAGGTCACATATATGATATCTTATAACAAAAACTATATTTAGTATTGTTAGACAATTTTTTAATATTCCTCTACACAACAACTTACGTACTTGTAGACATATTATACTGGATACCAAGTAAAAATAATTAATTTTCACTACAATTATATTTTTGAATTTTTTTAATAAATATTATTTTTTATTCATTGACCTACTTTTATTTTCTTAAATTGGAAAAATAATTCCAATATAAAAGTAATATGAATTTTTTTTTTGAAGTTATACACAATTTTTATTTTTTACGAAGTAATCGGGCCTTTTAGATTTTAGTTCGCTCTGGGCCTATAAAATGCTAGGACCGGCCCTGGTTCCCAGTTTATACTCCATAGAAGCACTCTCTATTTGATAACTACTCAATAACTTGGATAACGTTAAAAAACAGAATATACCATTAGCATTTAGCAGTAACCACTCTCAGTAATCTGCAGTTGAAAAGCCCTCAAGGCATCCAATTTTATTAGTCAAAGTCCAAAATCTGATGATGTTTGAGGCTTTTCATTATCTAAGTGACAACTCCACCTTAATGAAATCATATTATATAATATGTGTTGCAGGTATGATGAAAGACAAAGTATGAAAGGGAGTATTTCATACAAATATCTTTAATACATATTGACAGATTTAAAGGTTGTTTTAAATCTGTTATCTTCTAATTCAAAAGGATATGTATTATTTGTTAGATATTGGTTTCGTTTAAGATTTGTTGCAGGAAGATTTTATTGAAGATTTGGCAACAACTGAATCTGGATTTTGTGGAAGAGATATCTCGCAAGCTCCAATTCAAAAGGTTGTTCAATCTGTTGAGGATTTGGTGGAATTCAAAAGCCGTAGCAATCTCAGTATAAGTAATTCAAACGTCTACAAGATCAAGCCTATATAAGGAGACACTTTGCAAGCTTCAACACACATAAGTTCTCAAGCACTCAATTAGCAAACACAACGATCTTACTGTTGTCCATTTGTTTTCTTTCTCTTATCCATTGTAATTGCTTTACTTTAAGTTGAGAGAGAAAAACACAAGAGCGATATAGGATAAGTCATTTTTTGTTCTACTAAGAGTATTCGTCTACTCAAACATAGATACACTTCGGTGTAAAAGGGACTGTTATTTCACTAGGTTGTGAGTTGATCGTAGCGGGCTAGCCTACAAAGTGTTAGAAGAGAGGAAGTTCTTGATATGCGATATATTCTATAGCGCATTTAGTAGTTTTTGTCATCATTTACATGTCATTGTGAGAGATATTTGTATGAACTTGGTGATTCGGAACCTGTTGAAGAAGTTGAAGAAATCATAGGATCATGCAAGTTATAGAAGAGTTGAAGTAAAGAAGTTCGGAAGCAGCTGGAAGCTGGTGAGCTTGGCGCGGCCGCGCTGCTATTGACGTGCCCGCGCTGCTAGGAGGAAGTGCCTGCGTCATTGCATCAGATAGAAGTAGCAAGACGATCCACTGGCGCGCCCGCGTCAGTCCCTGGAGACGGATTCTTATCCGATTTTTCCCCTATCTTATTAGTTTTTAATATTATATTTTTTACGGGATTCTAAACCCTTTTAGTTTATATTATTGCTGAGAAGGCAGCAGTTTATTATTAGGTTATTTTCCAGAGACGTATTTTCCTTTTCTTCATCTCACAAACCCTATGGAGAACTAACTCTCCTTTGTTACACTTGGTTCTTTGAAGCCTTCGATTGATTTGGTTGTGAGTATTCTACTCTTGTTCGTCCTTTGTTAATTGTTTCGATCTCCTGAGCTTATTGCTTGATTGCTTATTATTGGTTAATCTGGATTGATCACCTAGGTTTATCGATACTAGTCATATTTCTAGGGTTTCCAATTCCAGGTTTGGGGTTGTAGATTCATTGTAGCGAACACAATCATCATACGCAGGTTGCTTGTGGTAGATTGTGAAGGAGATTCGATTACAAGCTATTTTAACGGGTTGTTAGAATCGCTTGTATCTCATTATAATTCATGTTTGAATGCTATCGCTTTATTATTTGGTGAAGGTTTTCCCTTGTAATTTGGTGATAAGTGCTTTTAGGACTGGTAGGACTAAAAGCTATTACACGATCTGAATTGAGAACAATTACTGGACATTAGAACTTGAGACTCATAGAATGCGATGATTAACCATCTCAATTGTTGTGCGGATAATTACCTGGTGTGATACTTTTCCATCATATATTCGCAACCTCTACTTGCAACTTGTTCTGTCACTATCGCTTACACACAAAACTCCCCCTTGAATTGGTTACTTTTGGGTAATAATACTTGCTCTTACAATTGATTCTGTTTCCCTGTGGGTTCGACCCTAACTTACCTACTATACTTGTTATAGTTTGCATCTTAGGAATTTACTTTGATTTGGCATTACGACTTTAGGCCTGTCAAATTTGGCGTCGTTGCCGGGGAAACGGATTATCTTTGTTCTTGTTTGTCTTATTACCTGTTTGGGTGCGAACCTCTTGCATGGTTCGCACTCGTGCTACTGATCCCCATCTTGTTGATTTTGATTGGGAAATTGACAGGACATACCACCGCCGCCTTAGAGAACAACACCAACATTCCCAACAACCTGATCCAATGGCTGGAAATGCAAATCAGACGCTGCGACAGCTGACAGCAGCAAACATCACACAACAGGCACCTGCTGTGACAATCCCTGCTCTGGGGGATGACAACCATTTTGAGCTAAAGTCTGGGCTGACTCATCAACTGCCCAAATTCCATGGATTGGCTGGAGAAGACCCCATCAAGCACATGGGGAAGTTTCATAATGTGTGCATGAGCATGAAACCAGCCAATATAGATGAAGCACAGATAAAGATGAGAGCTTTTGGGTTCACGCTGGTCGATGCTGCGGATGACTGGTACTACAGTCTTCCTATAGGGAGCATCGATACTTGGCCTAAGCTCCACAAGGCCTTCCTGGAGAAATTCTTCCCTGCTAAGAAGGAGAACGCCTTGAAGAAGGCAATCAGCAATATAGAGCAGGAAGATGATGAAACCCTCTATGATTACAATGAAAGGTTCAAGAAGCTTTGCGCTAATTGCCCTTTCCATGGCTACAGCACGAAGGACCTAGTCCTATACATCTATGGGGGATTGCTGGAATCTGATAGAAGGATGATTGATGCCGCCTGCGGA
Source organism: Persicaria maculosa (assembly GCA_963922045.1). Lineage (NCBI taxonomy): Eukaryota > Viridiplantae > Streptophyta > Magnoliopsida > Caryophyllales > Polygonaceae > Persicaria > Persicaria maculosa. The sequence goes on from OY998252.1 coordinate 13,635,150, forward strand.
GGAAATATTCTGAATGCCGCGCCAGAGGGAGCCATGGATAAGATTCAGGAAATGGCTGAGGGGACTAGAAATTTTGGGAAGTCCACCAGAAAGAAAGGAGTCAACTCGGTAGACTCTAACCAAGCCAAAGATATTGCTGAATTGAAGGATATGGTTAGGAGGCTCACTCTGCAAGGGACTCCTCAACAACTCAAGGCTTGTGGGATCTGCAATGATAACTTCCACCCAACTGATGCGTGTCCTACACTCCAGGAAGACACCGCTGAAGTAAGTGCTATAGGTGGAAATGGACCTCAGAGACCCAGACATGACCCCTACTCAAACTCCTACAACCCAGGGTGGTGGGATCACCCAAATTTCAGATGGAGGGATCCACCAAACCAATCACAACAGCAACAGCCACCTCCTTACAATCAGAGGCAGCAGGGTAACGCTCCCTCTACTGAGTCCATGCTCAATACCCTGACACAGCACTTTACTGCGCATGTTCAGACAACTGAATCGAGCATAAAAGATATACAGAAACAAATGGGGCAAATGGCTGAAGCGATCACGAGAATGGAGGCAAAGACGTCAGGGGGTCTACCATCTCAAACGGTGGTCAATCCAAAGGAAAACATCAGTGCTATAACTCTTCGGAATGGAAAAGAGCTGAAAAGTCAGGAAGATGAGGAGGAAAGCACGCAGGTCTCCGACGTGGCCACGCCCAACACTGGCGCGCCCGCGCTGGACACTGGCGCGCCCGCGCTGGACACTGGCGCGCCCACGTCGAGTCCGATCTCGCCTGAATCCGAGCCCTATGTCGATACATATGTCCGACCGGATTTTCCCCCTCTCGGGTCGGAGAAACCAAAACCTCCGTTCCCTGAGGCACTCAAAGAGAGGAGGATAATCGATGATTCAGAGCTTTTTGAGACATTTAGCAAGTGTCAGGTGAACATTCCTCTGCTGAAAATGATAAAAACTGTGCCCAAGTACGCCAAGTTCTTGAAGGAGCTTTGCACGGTGAAGAGAAATCAGAAGCTGAAAGGTAAAAAGAAAGTGAAAGTAAGTGAGCAAGTCTGCGCTATGTTTCAGAGGAGAATGCCGAAAAAGTGCACTGATCCAGGTATGGTTACTATCCCTTGTGTCATTGGAGATGTAAAATTTGATAGAGCTATGCTTGATTTGGGCGCTTCCATAAATGTGCTTCCCTACTCACTTTACAAATCGCTAGATTTAGGACCTTTGCATGAAACTGGAGTAATTGTGCAACTAGCTGACAGGTCTAATAAATACCCTAAAGGAGTAGTAGAAGACGTTTTGGTCATGGTCGATAAACTGATTTTTCCTGCAGATTTCTTTGTCCTGGATATGGAACATGATAAGCATGATGCGCCTATTCTGTTAGGTAGACCTTTTATTAAAACAGCTAGGACAAAAATTGATTGTGTCTCTGAGACACTAACAATGGAATTTGATGGAGAAAAGGTTGAATTCGATTTATACAAGGCTATGAAACATCCTGTTGATGACCATTCTCTGTGCTCTATTGATGTGATTGAACCATTAGCTCAAGATCTATTTGATATTTCTAGGGAAGATGAGTTGCAGTCAATTATTGAGAATGCTATTGACAAGTCCTATACAGATTTTTCAATTACATCTAACATGCAGGAATTAGTAGCCCAGATGGATGTAGAAGGTAAGTCCCCTACTCTTTTGGGCATTGGCCCCAATCTACTGACTCCAAGCGAAGTGCTTGTTCCATCTGTTGTGCGGGCACCTGAAATTGAACTCAAACAACTCCCTAGTCATCTCAAGTATGCTTTCCTAGGAGTTGATGACACTTTACCAGTTATTGTGTCAAGTAAGCTTTCAGCAGAGCAGGAAGAAAAGTTAGTGGAGGTTCTGAAGGAGTACAAAACTGCGCTGGGGTGGACCATCGCTGACATCAAGGGAATTAGTCCATCTACGTGCATGCACAGGATTCTGCTGGAGGATGGAGCTAAGCCATCACGCCAACCACAGAGAAGGCTCAATCCTCCCATGATGGATGTGGTGAAGAAGGAAGTGCTGAAATTGCTATCAGCAAACATGATTTTCCCAATTTCTGACAGTCAATGGGTAAGTCCTACACAAGTTGTCCCTAAGAAAGGAGGGATTACAGTCGTGGAGAATCAACAAGGTGAGTTGGTCCCTACCCGGACACAAACAGGTTGGAGGGTATGCATAGACTATCGCAAGCTGAATACAGTAACCAGGAAGGATCACTTCCCCCTCCCCTTTATTGATCAGATGCTAGAACGCCTTGCTGGGCGCCCCTATTATTGCTTTTTGGATGGATATTCTGGATATTTTCAGGTGGCCATAGCGCCAGAGGACCAGGAGAAGACTACATTTACATGTCCTTTCGGTACTTTTGCATATCGCAGAATGCCATTTGGACTATGTAACGCACCCGGGACATTTCAACGATGTATGGTTAGTATCTTCTCTGAATACATTGAAAATTTCATTGAAGTATTCATGGATGATTTCACAGTACATGGGGATAGCTTTGATACTTGTTTGAGCCATTTGGCACTAGTGTTAAAAAGATGTGTTGAAACTAATCTGGTTTTGAACTCTGAAAAGTGTCACTTTATGGTAGAACAGGGAATTGTTTTAGGTCACATAGTCTCTGCAAAGGGTATTGAGGTCGATAAGGCGAAGATTGATGTAATTCAGTCTTTGCCTTATCCTACTAATGTGCGCGAAGTTCGTTCTTTCCTAGGCCATGCAGGTTTTTATCGCAGGTTTATCAAGGACTTTTCGAAGGTATCCTCACCCTTGTGCGAGCTTCTGAAGAAAGATGTGACCTTTGTACTCACACAAGAGTGCAAAGAGGCGTTCGACTCGCTGAAAGGACGCCTCACTAGTGCACCAATCATTCAGGTACCAGACTGGTCTCGCCCATTTGAGATCATGTGTGATGCGAGCGACTATGCAGTGGGAGCAGTGCTAGGCCAAAAAGAGGGAAGAGCCTCTCATGTGATCCATTATGCTTCCATGACTCTGAATGGAGCGCAGCGCAACTACTCCACCACTGAGAAAGAAATGCTAGCCGTGGTGTTTGCACTAGAGAAGTTTCGACAGTATCTGCTTGGGGTCAAAGTGATTATCTACACAGATCACGCAGCCCTCCGCTACTTGATGACAAAGAAGGAGACAAAGCCAAGATTAATTCGATGGGTCCTGTTGCTCAGCGAATTTGATGTGGAGATTAAGGATAAGAAAGGAGCGGAGAATTTGGTTGCTGACCACTTAAGCAGATTGGTGAATGAGGAGGACAAGCCGGAGTCACAGAAACCCATCTTAGGCACGTTTCCGGATGACACATTATGCAGAATCGAGCACAAAAGCACGCCGGAGTCTGACGCGCCCGCGCCGTTAGCTGACGCGCCCGCGCCGGAGTCTGACGCGCCCGCGTCGTTCCCTGACGCGCCCACGCTATTACTTCTCAGCCCATCTCAGTCCGTTCTAGGACTTCATTCTGTAAACCCTTGGTACCGGGACATTGTAAACTACTTAGTTTGTGGGGAATTTCCTCCGGATCATACCAAGGCTCAAACGGAGAAGATTCGAAGAGAAGCAAACCACTATGTTTGGGATGACCCATACCTTTGGAAACATTGTGCTGATCAGGTAATTCGTCGTTGTCTTCCAGATAATGAGGTACGATCTGTTCTTGAATTTTGTCATTCTCAAGCATGTGGGGGACACTTTGGTGCCAATAAAACTGCTAGAAAAGTGCTTGAATTTGGATTTTATTGGCCACATATTTTTAAAGATGCTTATTCTTTCTGCAAGGCATGTGATAGGTGTCAAAGAATGGGGAATACCTCTCAAAGGAATGAAATGCAACAATCACCGATGATTTTTTGCGAAATCTTTGATGTTTGGGGCATTGACTTTATGGGACCTTTTCCTAGTTCTTGTGGGAACTTGTATATTTTACTTGCGGTGGACTACGTTTCCAAGTGGGTGGAAGCGAAGGCCACCAGAACTGATGACTCTAAAGTTGTGGCAGGGTTCTTGAAAAGCAATATTTTTGCCAGGCATGGAATTCCTAGAGCGCTGATTAGTGACAGGGGTACCCATTTCTGCAACAAAACTGTGACTGCCGTGCTGAAGAAATATCATGTCACACATAGAGTTTCCACCGCATACCATCCACAGACGAATGGCCAAGCAGAGGTGTCCAATAGAGAGATCAAAGCCATTCTCGAGAAGACTGTAAATCCTAACAGGAAGGATTGGAGTTTGAGACTTGATGATGCATTGTGGGCTTATCGCACTGCTTACAAAACTCCAATTGGGATGTCTCCTTTCAGACTTGTCTATGGTAAGGCAAGTCATCTTCCTGTTGAGCTGGAGCACAAGGCTTGGTGGGCAGTGAAACAATGCAATATGCAGAGTGACGAGGTTGGAGAACACAGGAAGCTACAGTTAAGCGAGCTCGAGGAGTTACGTTTGGACGCCTATGATAATGCGGCAATCTATAAGGCAAAGACCAAGGCATGGCATGACAAGCACATCCATAGGAAGGACTTTAAAGCTGGTGACAAAGTCCTACTTTTTCAGTCTCGCCTGAAACTCTTCGCTGGGAAGCTCAGGTCAAAGTGGGGGGGACCATACATTGTTGCGGAAGTCTTCCCGCATGGCGCTGTAGAGTTATATGACCCAAATAGCCACAAGAAGTTCAAGGTAAATGGTCAAAGGCTTAAGACATACTATGAAGGGTTCCCGAAGGAGGCTATGGATGAGTTAGTTTTGGAGGAGCCAAATGCAGAGTTAGAATAATTAAAAAAGGCTTAGTCGAGCCAGCGACTTGAAACAAAGGCGCTGCTTGGGAGGCAACCCAAGGTATTGCATTCTTTCCCTTAACTAGATTTTATTCTAACTTGTAGGTAATAAAGAAGGAGCTTCTGGTGACGAATTGCATCTGCATTTCGAACCCACTGCATCCGCAGTGTTAATTTTCTGTTAAAAAAAAAAAAAAAAAAAAAAAACCACCAGCCACGGGCTGGAAAACCCACTTCGGGCCAGCCCGCCAGCTTCAAGCCCCATCATCCCTCCTCTCAAATACAACCAAAACCCTACAGCCCCCACACTTCCTCTCCTACCTCATGCCAAACACCCCTCACACTCTCACCTCACAAACAAACACCCCTCACACTCCACCCTCACAAACAAACCCCCACCCCTATTTCAAGCTGGGAATCCTCCACCAAGCGGTCCCCAAACACCATTCCCCTCCTTTCCTTTCGTCCTCAGCACCGGAGAGAGACAGCAGCGAAGGAGAAGGAGGCCCAGCATCGACAACGGCTTCCGGCGATTTTCGAGTCTGCAGAAATCTCCGACGCGGCCGCGCCACCTTTCAACACGCCCGCGCCTGTCAGAGTTACTCAACAGGAGGCTGACACCACCGACGCGGCCGTGCCACTCTCCAACGCGCCCGCGCCCGCTCTCTCCAACGCGCCTGCTCTCCCCACCGCGCCCGCTCTCTTCAACGCGGCCGCGCCTTCATTTCAACGTGCCCGCGTCGGCCTCCTGAGCCGAGCTTCATCTGTTCTTTGTGAGTTCTTTCCGCTGTCCTTATTTCGATTCGGATCTAGTCTTATTATTTGTCGAATATGAGTTCATCGGAGGAAGAGGTGAGTCGAGCTGATGATGAGTTAGATCTGTCTGAAGAGGAGTGGGCTATTTATAATAAAGTAAACTGTGTCAGTTCTACAAAATATCTGCATAGAGAGACCCTTCAGAGACTTCAGATGCTAGACTGTATGCAGAAGTGTTTAGCTCACGCTGGCATTGGTGATTTTTTGGAGTTGAGAGCTGTAGGATACCCAGAACTGTGCAAGCAGTTCCTTGCGACATATCAGCTGTACCTGGGGGAGAACAGAATTAGAGGGGTTTCTTTCCGGTTCAATAGCACCACCTACAGGGTTTCTGCAGCAAGGTTGCGAGCTGCTTTGGGGATCACTAAAGCCCCAACTGATGGATGGGTGACAGCCGCGACCGACCCAGACCTAGTTGCATTCTTTAGAGCGGTGTCTGGAGAGGAATTTTTAACCAGTAACGAGTACAACAGCAGGATTACTCATCCTGTCTTCCGTATGTTGTGCAAGATCGTCTCTGGGACATATTATGGGCTGACCACAGATACCAAGCTCTCCATGACACATCTGAGGTTTGCTTACAGCGCAGTGCCTACTGCAGACTACACTCCTGACTGGCTTAGGCTCTTCTTCGATGGGCTCGACAGGGTCAGAAGGGATCGCAGTGCCGCTGGACCAGAAATGGTCCAAGGCGGACTTATTACTCGGGTAGCCATTGCTGCAGGCGTTGAGCCAGGTGGTTTGCAAGAGTTGGAGGAGCAGGTCATAGCAAGGACCTACACAGAGGAGTATCTGCGGAGGTGTTTGATGCTTGACACTGCGCCGGATGGGGGAGCCATTTGGTGTACAGGCAAGAAGAAAGAGCATCAGTTCAGGCTCCCTAAGCCCTTTCCTTGGTCTGAGACTTGGACTGATTGGTATATTGAGGCTGATTACTTTCCGACATCAGCTCTGGGTAGACGGCGTCGCCTAGAAGTGGGTAGCAGTAGTGGCACAGCTGGAGCTGCTATAGTTGAGGAAGCGCCTGTGGCTCCGCAGGCTTTTGTTCAGACAGATACTCAGGGTTTCGCACAGAGCCCACAGCAGGAGGTGCCTGCTTATCATACCCCCTCTCACGGTTGGGATTCTTACCCGACATATCAGGGCCAGCAGGATTCACATCAGTGGGCCCCTTGGCCCCCACAAGCTTTTCAGGATGCTCATCAGCAGCCTCACCAGTGGGGCTACCTGGTTGACCAGATTGGCCTTCTGCCCCAAGACGTAGGGAGTTTGACGACAGTGCAGAACCAGATTCTCCACCAGCAGGCCGACATCCTAGACACCCTTGGCGAGTTCAGAGGTATGAGGGAGGAGCTGCGCCACATGCGAGAGGATTACTCTCGCCACTATCCACCCCCTCAGTGAGTCCTTCTGTTTCCCTTCTCCCTACTTATTTCTGTCTTCTTTCACATTGAGGACAATGCTTCATTCAAGTATGGGGGAGGGAAAGGATTTACATATCTTGTACATATTTCATTTCCGCATTATTTTTGTACAAATTCTGCACTTGTTATTCAAAAAAAAAAAAATCGAAAAAAAAAAAGAGCAATCAAAATCCTGGGATGAGTTGAAAACCTGAAAGGGCGACTCAGGCAAAAAGCAGGTAGTCTGGCGAGCCTTAGGCTTTGGCAATATGAGACTTGAGGGAAGTGAGAATGTTTATGTGAGTACCATCTTTGAAAAAAAAAAAAATGAGTGGCTTGGTGAAAACCCGAAAGGGCGCCTTGGCAAGATGAGCGTTTACTTTGAGTGTTTAGGATTGATCTCTTGGCGAATGCGACATAAGAAGTGGAGTGATAAGGAGGTTTTCGGGTAGGCCACTGGGAGCTATAAGGTGTAGATGGTTGAGATACAATTGTAAGTCTCATTTCCTATCTTGATTGTCTTTTGTGCTGATTGTTGAGATGGTGGAAACTACTAGTACTTAGTGTTCATTTTCCTTGTACTGTCTGTGAACCTTTGAGATTTATGGTGAGAGTAGGCTTAGCTTCTATGCTTACTCGGGACGAGTAAAGGTTTAAGTATGGGGGAATTTGATATGCGATATATTCTATAGCGCATTTAGTAGTTTTTGTCATCATTTACATGTCATTGTGAGAGATATTTGTATGAACTTGGTGATTCGGAACCTGTTGAAGAAGTTGAAGAAATCATAGGATCATGCAAGTTATAGAAGAGTTGAAGTGAAGAAGTTCGGAAGCAGCTGGAAGCTGGTGAGCTTGGCGCGGCCGTGCTGCTATTGACGTGCCCGCGCTGCTAGGAGGAAGTGCCTGCGTCGTTGCATCAGATAGAAGTAGCAAGACGATCCACTGGCGCGCCCGCGTCAGTCCCTAGAGACGGATTCTTATCCGATTTTTCCCCTATCTTATTAGTTTTTAATATTATATTTTTTACGGGATTCTAAACCCTTTTAGTTTATATTATTGCCGAGAAGGCAGCAGTTTATTATTAGGTTATTTTCCAGAGACGTATTTTCCTTTTCTTCATCTCACAAACCCTATGGAGAACTAACTCTCCTTTGTTACACTTGGTTCTTTGAAGCCTTCGATTGATTTGGTTGTGAGTATTCTACTCTTGTTCGTCCTTTGTTAATTGTTTCGATCTCCTGAGCTTATTGCTTGATTGCTTATTATTGGTTAATCTGGATTGATCACCTAGGTTTATCGATACTAGTCATATTTCTAGGGTTTCCAATTCCAGGTTTGGGGTTGTAGATTCATTGTAGCGAACACAATCATCATACGCAGGTTGCTTGTGGTAGATTGTGAAGGAGATTCGATTACAAGCTATTTTAACGGGTTGTTAGAATCGCTTGTATCTCATTATAATTCATGTTTGAATGCTATCGCTTTATTATTTGGTGAAGGTTTTCCCTTGTAATTTGGTGATAAGTGCTTTTAGGACTGGTAGGACTAAAAGCTATTACACGATCTGAATTGAGAACAATTACTGGACATTAGAACTTGAGACTCATAGAATGCGATGATTAACCATCTCAATTGTTGTGCGGATAATTACCTGGTGTGATACTTTTCCATCATATATTCGCAACCTCTACTTGCAACTTGTTCTGTCACTATCGCTTACACACAAAACTCCCCCTTGAATTGGTTACTTTTGGGTAATAATACTTGCTCTTACAATTGATTCTGTTTCCCTGTGGGTTCGACCCTAACTTACCTACTATACTTGTTATAGTTTGCATCTTAGGAATTTACTTTGATTTGGCATAACGACTTTAGGCCTGTCAGTTCTCTAGTTTGTATCTAGGACTCAAAGAGAGTGAAATAAGAGTTTTTAAAATCCTACGGGTTGGATAATTCTAGGCAGAGACATAGGCTGTTTTAGAGCCGAACTTTGTTAACAACTCGTGTGTTCAGTGTGTTTTAATTTCCGCATTTTACTTTAACGATTTACCTTCTTACAACTGAACATGTTTATGAGATTAGCCAAGATCTTGAGTCCCATTTCAAGACCTTGACATCCGGATCAAGACCTTGAAACCCATTCCAAGGCCTTGATGTCTTATCTATGTAAGTTTGCGAAAAGTTTCTATACTCTATTTACCCCCCTTCTAGAGTATTTCTATTATATCTCCTACAATGTTCTTCAATTGGTATCAGAGCTTTACGCACATTTATTTGATTTAGCCATCTGTGAGATCGATCATGAGCACTGTAGGTGATGGCGGATTCGCTCAAGGAAGATCGACCAATCGTCCACCTCTCTTCTGTAGTGATAACTTTGTTCACTAGAGATCTCTTATGTAAATATTCATCATTGATTAAGACATGGAACTGATCTGGGATATCGTCAAGAGAGGACCCAGAGAGCCAACAAAGATCAATGCAGCGGGAGCTACCGTGGCTAAGGATGAAAGCGAATACAATCAAACCGACTTGGAGAATGTGGCAAAAAATTACAAGGATATGAATTTACTTTAATGTGGTTTAAATGCTGATGAGTTTAACCGTGTGTCATCTTGCAGGAGTGCTAAAGAGATCTGGGATAAGCTTGTAGTAACTTACAAAGGAACAAGCCAAGTGAAAGAGACTAAAATCAACATCTTCTTAAGGCAATGTGAGCGGTTCAAGATGACTCCCAACGAGACAGTAAAGGAGATGACTCCCAAAGAGTTAATAAAGTAAGATAGCTTGGTGAGAGTCTTTTATGTCATCATTACAACGTTCTAGCTCCTGAGCCATATTAAGGAATTTGTCCAGATTGTCATCCAAAGTTAAGTTGGTTTCCATTTTGAATGTAAACAATCGACAAATCAAAGATATTCTGGAAGGCAGAGATTTAGTCAAGAAAAGCTTCTCCAAAACAGTCCAGAGAGAGAAAGCAGAAGAAAACCTTCAGTTATCCTCAACATGGTTTCAGAATATGCCTTGAGATCAAGCTCAAGATCAGACTCCGAGACTTCATCTTCTTTAGGCTCGTCAGTAGGCTTGGGAGGGTCTTCACCTGCGACCCCTTTGCCTTTCTCTTCGGGTATGAACCCGGATGTGCTAGTGATACCTATCTATCTTTAAGGTCGAACTGGTCTTTGGCAAGGTTACTGGCTTTCTTATGGCCTTCCAGGCCGTGAGGCTCAAACTCTAGTACCTCTAACATGACTCTGATACCAATATGTAATTCCAGATCCTTAGATTGAAGATCTAGGATTACAAAAGCAACAAGAACACGAACATGCAAGACTGTAAACAATAAAGAACACTGGGAATGTTTACACGGTTTGAGTTAAATTCTACATCGTTGAGAATCAAGTAGGGAGAGACTCGGACCCAATCCACTAGTTCTTGGTGATTTAATAAACACGGTTGCAATACAAGTTCAAGTACACAGATCTAGGCCAAAGCCGTAAGAACACAGAAGAACATAAAGCATCTTCTAAAAGGGTTAGGAACGAAGAACTCTATCGAGATCTTATGTCGGAGATCAGATCTCTGTTAACAACCACTCTATGAGCCAGGAACTCGCCGCTGGAGGAAGCTAGGACGTCTTCTTCGTGCCTACGTTCAGAGTCTCGAAGAGATACGCTTTCTTCGTGCCTACGTTCAGAGTCTCGAAGAGATACGCTTTCCATGGAGGAACCTTTGTCGCCGATCTGGAGGTGAAGCGCCGCGAGGGAAACCCTAGCAGAGCTCTTCTCTTTCTCTCGCTTTCTTCTTTACTCTCTCTTACCTTGGAGGCCGAACAACTAAAGTAGGGATGGCAATGGGTCGGGTGATGGGTGGATGATCTACTTCCGTCACCCGACCCACCACCCAAAACCTTTCACCCTACTCGACTCATCACTCACCAAATATTTCACCCGCCTCGTCCACCCATTACCCACCGGGTGATCGGGTGGATCAAATGATAATTCGGGTGAAATACAAGACATCAAAATTTTTATTGAAAAACATACGTCGAATACATTGACGAATAAACAAGTATTAAATATAGTCAAATTCGGTCAAAAAAATTATTGAAAAATTATTGCATTCACATTTCCATGAGCCAATTGCCTTCAAATACAATAGGTATATATATATATATATATATATATATAAGTCAGTGGAAATGGATTGCTTTCATAAACCAATTACATTCACGTTCCATTTTAATGAGTATATATATCAACCACTGGAAAGTATTTTCGAATACATGCATACAAATACAATTACAGCTCGAGGTTTAAACAAGTTCTTACTAGGGCTGGCACGGTACGGTACCATGGTAAATTTTCGATTACCACGTACCGTACCGATACCTCTCGGTATGGGATTTTCTGTACCACGTACCAACCGAATAGTGTCGGTACCGAAACTCTTGGTACCGAAAGTATCGGTTACCGAATGTCGGTACCATGGTAACGGAAGCCACTATTTTCATTCTTTGATTTTCGTTTTATACACTGTGGTACCATCGGTACCGATGGTACCAATGATAGATTCACATAATTCACATTCACATATTCTACCATCGGTACCGATGGTACATGATATATTTTATTTTTTAAAAAAAAAAATTAAATATATATTCGGTAACCACCGGTACCACGGTATTTGGGTTGCCCATACCGTTACCGTACCGACTACCCTTGGTACCGAGACTTCGGTTACCGATTCAGTCGGTTACCGACTTCTTGGTACCAATGACCTGTTGGTATGGTTGGTAATCGGTTAGTATGGTAATATTCCTACCACCGCCCAACCCTAGTTCTTACGACAAGAAAGAGAGACTCATGGGAGACAACGGTGACCGGAGAGGAAGGTGCTACAAGGGAGTACCGAACATCCGAATTAGGGTTTAGGGAGTATATTAGTAATTGCACATATAAAATATAATTATATAATATAAGTCGGGTGATGGGTCGGGTGACGGGTGGGGAATGTCTTCACCTGAATCCGACCCGACCCATCACCCATTTAATATCCACTTTATTTCAGATTTTCACCCACTTTTTCGGATCGGATGAGACGGATATCCGTTGGGTGTGGGTGAAATTGTCATCCCTAAGTTAAAGGAAGCAAACCTTTGCAAAGAAGCCCTTATTTAGGCGAGCTGAAACCAAACGGCCCGTTTAATAAAGCGTGTGGTGTGCTGAGTGAACCGAGTTTTGGGCTTAACTGATTTGGGCCATAAGGCCCATATATACAAACAATATAAACCAAATATGGAATAGCATATATGTATATTAAGTTTAGTCCTAACTTCCTAAGTGTAACATGTTAGATTATTATATTGGATATGTGATTATATTACCTGAAACTCTAAAACTTCGGATTAATGCTTCGAGCATCTCCAAATATAATCTCCGTTTCAGACCTCCAAATATAATATACATAACATATTTCCTTAGACAACCTAGAACTTATGCACGAGTTTTGATATTGCTATTCAATTATCTGCAATGGGATTTATACTAAGATGAAAAGATTAGCTTTACAACAATCTTTTCAATTTGAAGAATGAATCAATTTCTGTCCTTAAGTTCATACATCCTATTTCACATATATTCCAAGCGCATATGTTTATTTTGGTTTAGTGGGATTAATTAAAGGCCCGTTTGGTATTGATATACGTATATCATATATGGGTATGAGTATCATACCTATTGTTTGATGAATAGGTATATGGATATCAAACTGATATACCCCTATTTCCCTTACTTTGTAATTTCCCCCAATTCCATATACCCATTCAATCAGGGATATCAAAATAGAACCTGCGCTTCTTTTCTCCAACGCTTCACTGCTGCCTCCCTCTTGCTCCGCTCTCAATATCGCTACCACCAGTCTCAACTCGTCCCGGCCTTCGATTTCACTACCTCCCTCCGCTCTAAAATCGATCCAGAACAACTTGTTCACACCTTTAATGTCCGACGCTAGGGAAACTAGGGCGATGCTAGGGCTGAGGTCGATTGGGCAGTCTTCTGGGTAGGCAATCGCAGAGGGTGTGGTGGCGGGGATGGGGTGGGAGGTGGGGGTAATTGGGGTCGGGCTAGCAGATCGAGCGGTGTAGGTATGGGGCTCGGGAGTTCGATCAAGGAAGGGTCGAGCGGTTTAAGTGAGGGCTCAGCATAGTTGGGTGTCACCGGAGGTTCAGGCGGGGTTGGGCTGGTGCGAGTTTGGTCGTCAGGGAGAGAGCGCTGGTAGAAAGTTTGATATCTAATACCCATATCTAAAACATTCCAAACAAGATATCGGATATCAAATATCAGATTTGATACCCATATCCATGATATCGATATCTCATACCCATATCCGATATCTGATATACGTATATGGATACCAAACGGGCCCTAATCTCTTTTTCCTAATTTCCTCTCTTCCCGCTATTTTTCCTTTTCCCATTTATGTCTTTTGTAAGTTTATTTGTGGTTGCCCATGTAGTTTGAATTTGGGGATTAGAGCATGAGCAACCGTGTGTTTTGTTCACCTTAAGGTTATTAAAAGGTAACCCCATGGTTGTAGGCAAAACCTTAAGGTAAAGAAAGGAAAGGAGTTACCTTGGTGTGGAGAGGTAGGAAGTGTCTTGGACCATGTGCAAAAGCATGATGCTTTATTTATTTTTATGTTTTTTTATTTAACTAATTATATTATGATTGGTGGAAATCATATAGTGGGTATAAATAAATAGGAAAAAGATGAATGGGGTAAACTCATGGTTGTGAAGTAAAAATATGAGAACCTTAAAGAAAGATGTTGATAAAGTGGAAAATTATTTCAAAAATAAATAAATGAGGTGTCAAGATATTATAGAAAGAGATGAAAAAAATTGAATAAGAAGTAACCTAATTACCTTTCTCATAATGAAGTCATTAAGGGTGCCCCTCTTGTTCCAATTATTACCTTTCTCATAATGAAGTCATTGCTCTTTTGATTCGTATGATTGTTTTGTTTTTGCCTTTTGCTTGGTTTGTTTCGGTTCTCTCATTTGGCCATTTGTTGTATAATTTTTTCGTTTTGACTTTTGTTTGTTTCTTTGCCCTTCTATGATTGGTTGTTTTTATTTGGTTCCATCTATATGATTGATTGTTTTTATATTGTTTTTATTTCGTTCTCACCAGCATCATGCAGCTACCCGTTTCTTGAGAAGAGAATCCTCTACAACACCTTTGCCGTGTTTGACAACGGGGTGGAGTAGGTGAAAGGGGATGGATTTTTGGGGTGGAAGGGATGAAGATGGAATCTCGGAGTGAAGTTTTGAATCCATTTTAATCACGTTCGTGTTTGGTTGTATTTTAAAATTTTTGGGATGGAGGCACTCAAAAAGACCCAATTGCCCCTACTAATCCACATGAAAGGACGATGATGCCCCTTCCAAATACCCCTCACCCCCAACCCATCTTCTTCAGTGTCGCCGTCACCAGAGCCAGCAGCATTATCGATCTCCCCCCGAAGAACCTCTGCTCGTCGTTGACTCCCACGGCGGCGTCGGCGGTGAAAATCATCTGCGTCTCGATTGATTTGGGTAATTTGTTTCTTACCTCCGTCAATCGGAAGGAAGGCGTCGCGTGGATCTGATTTGAAGAAACTGACGCTTTGGTGGTGCTGATGTAAGCAGATGGATTTCGCACTAATGGCGCCGAATCTGGATTTGTTGCAGCGGAAATGGAGGTTTGTTGGAGCTGCAGAGGGAGTCCGGCGGGGACATTTGGAGAAAATGATTCCGGTAGGGTTTGAGATTCTCAAGGAGGCGGCCATGGCTGATTTGATTAAGTGCATGTCCCAATTAGGGATGATTGCATCATTTAATTTCACAGTTGAAGGAATGAAGGAGATCTACACACTGGATTGTGGCGGTCTCGGAGGTGCTGCTCCTCGGAGGTGCTCGGTGGTGGTGGGCGACGGCGGCGATGGTGGGCGGCGGTGTCGATGGTCGGCGGTTGTGGTGGTCGGTCGGCAAGGACATCAGAGGAGGAGGCCTTAGGTGATGGTTAGCGGTGGCGGTAGGGGGAGGAGAGAGAGGGAGGAAGGTTGAAGATGATGGGGGCAAATCTGAGACATTCTCATCCCCATCCCCTCAATCGTCCTTTTTTTGGTTCCATTCCCATCCCATTTTTTGGTGTTTCATTTCCATCTCCACCCCCTTCCATCTACCTCCATCCCGTTGCCAAACACGCAAGCACGAAACCCAATGCCCACCCCCATCCCCTTCCACCCACTCCCATCCCCAGCCAAACACGCCCCTAGTGTGACATTAGATATAACACAAAAATATTTGGTGTATTTTTTAATGATAAAAAAATTTAAAAAATTATATTTATATTGTACATATCAAATAATATATATTTACATACTTTTTAATATAAAATGATATTTTTAATAAGTATTATAATTGATATTCTAAAATAACGATTCTTTTAATTTTAATATTTTTTTAAATATCATTTTCTATTAAAAAATTATATAAATATATGTTATTTGACATATACAATTTAAATATAATTTTTACATTTTTTTTATCATTAGAAAATACCCCAAATATTTTTGGGTTACACCTAGTGTCACATTATAGGTTGTAGATGATCCATTCTCCGTTTCTTGTGTTTTGCTTTTCTTTTCTGGATTTTTTTCTGGTTTTAGAGGCGGATTCCTAAAAAATATAAGAAGTAAATCTTGTTAATAAAAATTTGTTATTTTAGGTATTTTGTCATCTACTTTACGAAATTACCCTTGTAATGATTAGATAGTTGTTATTTGTAGTTTTTGAGAAAGTAAAAAAGTAGAGTAATAATTATAGGTATAAGTGTATTTTTGTTTGTTTTTTTAATAAGTGTTTAGATTTCTTTTTTTTTGGTGCAAAGGAGGGCAAGGCCCTGTATTATTAAGCAAAGAAATCAAACTAGTTCCCCAGCTGGGGGGTTGGGGGTACAAGAGCACGGATGCAATCCGGCACTACGTCAAAAATAACAAAAGGAACAGTCAATGTGACTGCAAAATTTGCAAGGATATCCGCCACCACGTTTGCTTGTCTACGAGCATGGCATACCTTCACTTCCCAATCTCCTCTTCTAATCATGGCTCGACATCGAGTTATAAGATGGCCATTCTCCCCCTCTGGCGTACCCAGCTCTTGAATCTGCGCACAAATGTTGGCGCTGTCCATCTCTATCAGCAACTTAGAGATTCCCATGTCCTTAGCTACCTGCACTCCTCTCCATAGAGCCCAAGCCTCAGCTTTCTCTGCCGAACAGAGCCCACATTTAAAGGCAAAGCCCTTGATGAAAGCCCCCCTATGATCTCTGATAACTCCGCCTCCTCCCGCAATACCAGGATTTCCTTTCGATACCCCATCGGTGTTTAATTTCAACCATCCATCATCCGGAGGTTCCCATCTCACTCTCAACTGATTGCCCTGCTCGTCGCTGCGTACCCCGGCTCTACGATCCCTCTCGGCAGCTCTTCTATACCATGACACTTGTTGCCACACTCGGTCTGCGATCCCCTGAATCCGGTCACTTCCTTGAAACACCAACTCGTTCCGAGTTTTCCAGGTGAGCCAGAGCATGGTGACAAAAATCGCAGCCCATTTATCCTCCTTCTGAACGTTCAGCATAATCCACTCTTGGATCTCTGTTGTGAGGAAGAATCCATGTCGAAGGCCATTGAAAAGAGTTTTAATTAACGGAGGGAGTATATGATATAAGACTCGAATTGTACGATTTGACAACACATAAATCCAACGAGATTCTATCTCAAAATTAATTGGCAATGAAAAGAGTAACTCGCCAACCTAACCTTATATCTTATTCAAGCAATCTCAATATTTTTTATTACATTCCAACATAATCTAGTGTTAATTTCTCACAAAAATTGTCAACTACTTAATGTGGGATGCAATGAAGGTGCTAACAAAGACAAATTAAATATAGTATCATGTGTATTTTGTCCCTTTACAGTTTTCTATATGTCGGTTTACTAACCTTTCGAGAATCAAGTTTGTCTAATCTTGAATTAAAGAATGTGAATCTCCATTACATAATCAATCTCAACGGATTCGAGCAACAAAGCCTTTGATTTTCAGATCTAGGGTTTTGCTTCTCCGAATTTCCGACCTCCTCTGTTTTGAAATCGAACATGAATTCAGCTTTCGATGCTCCATTAATTACATTCACATCGAAGCATGCTTGGTTAGAGCCTCAATTTCAGCAACGACAGTCTTTGTCTTTCACCGGTGCTAATGGAAATATCAGTGTTCTAAAAAGCGCTAGGCGGATCCTAGGCGGTGAGGGACCACCTAGCGCCTAGGCGGCGCCCAGGCGGTCAAGTCGGATGCATAGGCGTGCTTAGGCGGCCATTTAGCTCTAGGCGGAGGGGGGTCGCCTAGCGCCTAGGCGGTGCCCAGGCGGCGCCTAGACGCGATTTTTAGAGCAGTGGGAAATATAATGCAACCGATCTTCTTTCTTCGGTGGCGAGCTCGCTCCTCCGGTGGTATCCTTAATGTCAGTCGCTCCCTTGGGTTTAGATCCCCTTTGCCTACAAGTATGGCCTGAGACAAAACATGGCGTGTAAGTCTACTTACTGACTTTCACACCACCCAACTAAAAAAAGAAAAAAAGAAAAATTATTAACATTAAAATATTTCAAGACATATAGTATACCCATATATATTTGTAATAAAAACCCATTTTGAGTAAACCTATCCGAAAGATCTGATAAAAATCCAGTGAGGGTCTTGACAAAAATCACGTGAGGGTCTTGATAAATCTTGAAAGGGTTTCTGGTGCGTCTTTGGTTGTTCCTTGGCGGTCCTAGTCTGAGTTAGGGCTTTGGCGTCCGGTGTCGGGTCTGGCTGGGGTCGTGGCGGTGTGCATCGAGGCGACTATGTGTTCCGGAAATTTCTTTGGAGGTTCGACTTCATCGCCCACAGGGACTCCTGATGTACCGTTGGCCAGCGGTATCATCGCTTGGTGGCGCATGGCTCCATGTTTAGTCTACGTTGTCCCCTACTGTTTTTGGGTTAGGCTTGTTTGTTCGGCTGGTCAGTTTGGTTGCCGCTTTTTTGTATTTCACCGTTTTTATTTTACGTTACGTTGGATGTTTGACAGTACGCCGTCTGCCGACTTTATCGGCATCTCGAGGAGCCAGCTTTGTTTGATCCTTAAATTATTACCTAATTAAAAAAAAATATAGGCAAGAAACAACTTCACATTTAGTTAGCAACTAAATGTCAAATAATTGCACCATGTCACATTGCACACTTGACAACTTGCCATCCAAGAGATCAGAAGATATTATATGTAAACAAGCTTCATTTATTATATAATTTGAGTAAATTTGAGCATTAAGTTAAAAAAGATCAACATGATGAAACTATGGTTTCAAATCGGACTAGCCTTGCAATTTGCACGGCCGTGTATCGCCATATGCATATGGTCTCGGATTTGCTCTTTGGAGTTAGTGAGAGATTTGCTGACACCAGAAGCCAGAGTCGGCAGTTTTGGTATCGACATCGGATGGTAGAGGGCATCTTAATTGCAAAGGCGTGATGGATTGATTTGACACGGCACTTGTCGACTTTGGCAGCTGGGAAATGTGGAGTGACATGATCGATTTGACTCGGGAATCTTGCAGAGGCGTGCAGATGGAAAAGCAGAGGAGATGGCCAGGTCGTCGACTCCAACAACCGGTGGTGATGGGCAACTAAATTCCTACAGCCGGGACTGGTGGAGTGTTTATCGACTTTCGAGCCCAGATTCGATACAGTGCAAATGACGAGAATTTGACCGTCCGAATAACAGCTCCAATGCAGCTCCAAAATATAATTTAAAAAAAATATCTATAGGTAATAATAATACTCATCCCCTAAAATATAATAGACTCGAACACACCCTTTGTCGTCTTATTAGGGGAGATTTGGCACCTACCCTAAGCCCATGGTTTCATGCAAATCGGGTCATATCCAGAGTACGTAGTATTGAAAGAACAAGCTTAACTGCATGCTTAAGGGAACAATTATTTTATAGAGTCAACCATTGACTCGTTCTCAAGAACACACCAATGTAGAGGAATTGAACTTTTGTTGAATATATCTCTCTCTCTCTCAGATTCATAGCTAGCTGATGATAGCTAATGAGAAATGAGCTCTTCACAGCACATACATCTTCAGGTGATGCCTAACCACTTGTTGTTCCTCCTCCTTTGTTTTGTGGTTTACGCATCTACGCTTTGCAGTGTGATTTACGCATCTACTCCACCGTCTGATTTTTACAACGGGACGCGGGCTTGTAATGGCTACAATAGGTGTAGTAGGCAAAGACGTGCTCCTGCTACTACGATTGCTGATAGTAGTACCTTAACACAAGGTCAATCAATCAGCTACGGTGGTGGAACCCTAATCTCCAACAATGGAAAATTTAAGCTTGGCTTCTTTGTCCGCCGTGGCGACACCTACCTTGGGATATCGTACAACAACAACAACTCTGAGCCGATCGTGTGGGTCGCTAATCGGGATAGGCCCATATCGGCGCAGCAACAACGCAAATACTCTCTTGTCGTAGCAAAAGATGGGATTGCTAAGCTCTTGGATCCCAACAACCATTCCTTGTGGTCCTCTCACTCTAAAAAATCATCCGGAGTAAGTGTTTTGCAGCTCTCAGATATGGGGAATTTGATCCTGACCGACCGAAGCACTAGAGTTAGATCGTGGGAAAGCTTCAAGGACCCAACCGATACCATTCTTGAAGATTCAGAGGCGACTTTCATCAAAGCTGGTGTGAATTTGACGTCGTGGAGAAGCGCCGATGATCCAGCTCAAGGGGACTACACCTTCCAAATTGGGAATACTACCACGGAGCCCAGCCTTGTCATTACTAAGATCAACAACCCGTTGATACCTTACTGGGAGAGAAGTTTGTCCCTTCTTCCTCCCGATTTACGTCTCTTTCTAAATGGCAATACAACAGATACAAACACATCATTCCGGCTGGTTTTGAGCCCGGATGGGTTCATTCAATTTTGGAGGAAGCCTCATACAAGTGGTCTGAATTGGTCAATTAGTTGGACAGCTCCGACAGATCAATGTGATCTATACGGGGCATGTGGAGGTTTTAGCATCTGTGATGCTGGAAATGGGTTTAAGTGCAAGTGCTTGCCTGGTTATACCCCTAATGATCCGGTCAGATGGGAGTCCAAGGACTTCACTTCTGTACAGTGCTCAAAGAGAACCACTGGTGGGACTTGTCCCGGTGCCGATGCCGTGTTTTTGAGCTTGCCTATGCTCAGTTTGCCGCCTACCAACAGGAACTACTCCGCCCAAAGTGAAGATGAATGCAGTGATAGGTGCCAAAAAGATTGCGGATGCAAGGCGTACTCTTTCGATCCCAATGCTGATCCTGGCAATTCCAATTGCCAACTTTGGATCGATCAGGATCTTTCCCACATTCAAGAGGGGTACTCCAATCCGGATAATCGCACCCTTTCCATCCGAGTTTCTCCTTCCGATATAGGTAATAATCTAAGCCTAGATTGATGGATATATATAAACGCTGACAACTGAATCATCTTCGTACATATATGGTGCAGATTTTGGTAAGAGTGCGTGCAGCATTTGTGGGACTAATGTGATTCCTTACCCGCTGAGCACCAACTCGACTTGTGGAAATCCCAACTACTTCAACTTCCACTGCAACTCCTCCAACGGTCAAGTCTACTTTAGGCCAACACTCACTGCAGGCAACTTGTACAAGGTATCTCATATCGATGAAGCAGGTATGAAGTTTGTTGTACAATTACCACAACAAGGCCATACGACCATATGTGACACTACAAATAATATCAAGTCCAAGTTGTTGGGCCTCAGCGACTCCTCTCCTTATAAAGTTACAAACTGTAGCGTTGTGCCGCTGATTGGTAGACCTCTTCCAGTTGAGGAAGTGGAACTGTCGTGGAATCCGCCACCTCCCCCGCCATGTATTACATCGTCGGATTGCGACTATTGGCCAAATACGACTTGTTATGAGGATGCAAAGGTGTGTAAATGTGCAAAGGGCTTCCATTCGGATCTCCAGTTTCTGAATTGCACTGTAGGTACGTACATCCACTTGATCGAATCCATTTTACGTACAAAATCATCTCTCCCGTCGTTGTCACATTGCAATGTTTAGGTGTTTCCATAGCCAAATTCATAACAATAGATTATTATAGAATGCCTACATAACTTATTGTTTGGAAATCAACTTGCATAAAATAAAGTGAGTTTGATTGTAATAACTCTTAAAATCAAACTTTCATATTCATACGTACAATATATTAATGAACTAACTGTGGCCATATGGCGGTATTTTCATTTATTTATCTATTTTTTAAAATGGAAATGGACAAGTCAGTCACATCAATTCATGTAAAGAAAAGTGTTTTCACGTACCAATTCAAACTAGGGGCTTCAAATAATTGACTTGGTCTATATCCCACTTTCTGATAAAAAAAAAAAAAAACTAAAAATGACTAGGTACAAGTATATATACCAAAGATATGAATAAACAAGAAGATTACAAGTTTTTCACCAAAAAAAACAAGAAGATTACAAATTTGAATTACAACAAATTAACGACATTGATTACTAAACCCTCGATTAAATTAATGAAATGATAAATGGATTTTATATTTTGAACTCGATGAATAAATTATTCATACTTTTCTATTTGATATCTTCGGATTTTGGGGTTTTAATGGAAAATACCTAATATATCATGGGAAAATATTTACCTTTTCTTCTTTAGAGTCAGAGGTGGCAGTAACCTCCCCTCCAATCGAAAATGAAATTTAATATACATGTTTATCTCGTCGATAGCTTCGATTTGATACATAATTAATAAAATCAAATCCAACAACTGAGAAAAAAGTTATAAACGTTTCAAGACTGAACAAATATAAATTATTTCCGACATCATTTTTCAAACTGAGTTACTTCTATCATAATTATCGTTTGTTAGACTTCATATCTTAATGCTATAATTAAACTTGATAACTTCAAATTAGTAGGTTATGTTGAAATATTTGAAAACTTTGAAATAAAGTATGCCCGATTAATGTTTTTTATTCTAGTTACACATTCATAATTTGATTATTTCTTAAAAGAAATTAGATATTTTACAGAAAATTTTTCGATGGTAATTTTCCACCCCTCAAATAAAAGTTTCAGGATCCGCTACTGTCTGAATATTTTAATCAAATATTTGGGCTTTGTGAATTTCTTAATTAACTATGACTTTACAAGCAGTGGATGGTAAGGGAATGTCGTCGAGGATGAAGGCTGGAATAGCTTCTGCATGTGGGATTGTGCTTCTTTTAGGCATTCTTTTCATTGTTCTTCATTTCCAAAAGAGAAAGGCTACACAAAAGCTTGGTAACTATGTTTTGCTAGGTTTTCTTGCACTTTATTCACACAAAAAACCATATATGATCAAGTTGATCGAAAATCCATTTTCTTCAAAACTAACATATTTTCTACTAAATCTGACGCAGGAATCACTGAAATCAAAATAGATAACGACATAGAAGATACTGACATACCATATGTTGAGTATGAAAGCATACTATATGCTACCGACAACTTCTCTGATGCAAATAAGCTTGGAGTTGGGGGGTTTGGTCCTGTTTACAAAGTAATTTATTTGAACATCACTTTTCTATCCGATGTAACAAGTGATTATATAGTACAAAAGTTAATGTATATTTTCCGTAGGGAAAACTTGTAGATGGAAATGCAATTGCCGTCAAAAGGCTCTCAGCAGCATCATTGCAAGGTGTTGAAGAATTCAGAAATGAGGTAATACTTATAGCCAAGCTTCAACATCGAAACCTTGTGAGAGTACTCGGCTATTGTGCAAAGGAAAATGAAAAGGTCTTGATCTATGAGTACATGCCTAATAAAAGTTTAGATGCCTTTCTCTTTGGTAAGTAATTAAATGTAATTAATAGTAACCTCTCTCTCTCCTCTCTCCATTAGTTCAATCTCACCATGAGCTTAATTATTTTCTTGTCTATAAGACCACAAAATTTCACCGTTATTAGACTGGACAAAACGCTTCAACATTATAATGGGGATTGGCCGTGGGCTTCTTTATCTTCACCAAGACTCTAGATTGACAATAATCCATAGAGATTTGAAGCCAAGCAACATCTTGTTAGATGAAGAGATGAACCCTAAAATTTCCGACTTCGGCTTAGCTAGGATTGTTGCAGGGAATGAGATGGCCGCTAGCACTGCGAGAATAATTGGAACACAGTAAGACAACTACTTCATTCCTTTCATTTTTTAAATTGTAAAATAATATATATATATATATATATATATATGCTCCATGAAAATCACAGAAGATTAGGTTTGTTGCAAGGTATTATAGCACATTGTGCCAAACATACTCGAAAAGCTTGAATTTTGATTTTACAACATATCGTCCTTGGAAACATTCTTGATTTGATATTACCATGCATATATGTAGTGGTTACATGTCACCAGAGTATGCAATGGACGGATATTTCTCGATCAAATCTGATGTGTATAGCTTTGGAATTCTTGTACTCGAAACTATTAGTGGAAAGAGATGCACCAGCTTGCTTCATGTCGAAAACAATCTAATAAGCTTGTTGGGATATGTAAGTTCCTTTATATACATTTAACATATGATTGAATTTTTAATGATAACTTTTGATTAATTATATCACAAATATTTGTCAATAGGCATGGTTCGTGTGGGATAAAGGGAGTCCAATAGACTTGGTCGATGAATCAGTTGAATCATACGATGCATATGAAGTTAAAAGATGCATAAATGTGGGGCTTTTATGTGTACAAGAAGATCCGAGTGATCGACCAACCCTGTCGACCGTGCTCTTGATGTTGAGTGGTGACAATATGACTCTTCCATATCCAAAGCAACCCGTTTTTGTTGCAAGAAAGACTCCTTCAGAGACAGCTTCTTCTACTAGTAAGCTCGAGATAAGTGAATCAAATGTCGGGCTAACAACGACGATTGAAGGACGTTAAAAACTTGAAAATGCCAAGTCAAGGTTCTTGTATATGAATCAAGTTCTCTCTACATTTACATTGAAGATTTTTGCCCCAAAAATAGCAATTGTAAACTAGCTTGTCTCTCTTTTAATAAGTAAGGTGATACTATTCACTGAAGTGTGCATGAAACTCAAGTGTAAGAAAGTTTGGATATAACTTTGAACATCGTTATACAAACCATAGAATGGTAATATAAATTAAGCAACTTGAGTAATAGTTTTATTGATGCTCAACTCTTAAATAGATGGGAGCTAGTGGCATCTCTATATGTTTACCCCTTTCCTTTGACCAAGTAATAGTGGAGCATCACTAATATTAAGTGATGCCATTGAAACATCTTCCATATCGATAAAAATTGATATTTCCTAGCTTGTCATCCTACAAGAATCATCATGCAAATAAAAACTTAGACCCAAATTTTTTATTTAACTCGAACCCAAACAACTTGTAATTTTTTTTTGGTAAACTAGGTCTGAGTAGGTCAACCCAATCTGTCACCAAATCAAAAGAACTGATGGAAGGCGAAAATCTACTGTTAAGGCAACACTCAATACCCTTCTTGGTAAGGCCTATGATAATACTATTGTTTGCAGTTGGTTTTGGATTATTTGGTGCCTTGGAAACACTATATTTGATGGTTCTATTATGGATCTTGGTAGGTTAAATTGCAATCACCTGATCCCTTTTGTTATTTGGATCGTAAATATCTCTGTTTGTGATCAGTGTAAGCAGCAAGGAGCAGGACTCTCATCTACCTCCAGGTTTGGAAAGTTCAAGGGTGTCATAGGAGAATATATGTCTTAAAATTGTCCCTGCTGGAGGGAGTCCACAAGGAACACCACATTCAAGGTTTGAATAATGCTGACTATCGTAGAGGTCAGGGCTTCAACTTGTTTTAAAAACCTCAACTACAAAATCCCTTAGGGGGCATTAAAAAACTGTTCAGTTTCATCAAAGGAAATTTCTTTGATAAGCTGCTGCATCTCCGGCTTCCTGTGCTCTTTGAGCTGGCTGTTTCGGTTACCTGGATTCTATCTTTGGTGGTGCTCTGCAATTTAATTTCCTCTCAGCTAGCAAATTCATGTTATATTACTTTTAAACATTCCTGCTTGGCCTGTGTTTTTCTGATTTTTGTTCACAGTTGTGATTGGGTTGGATGGTTTAACACTTTAACTTGTGAATTGAGTTATGCAATTTTTACCTTATTTTGATTCCATCTGGGATTAATTATCCCTGCAACTCGGTGGCTGAACGTCCTTGCTTAGTGGGTGGTTTGGCTTGGTTGATTACTCGTTACCACTCCCCCGTGGTGCCTTTCTTTAGCCCTCATATTAGCTTCTTAGACCATCAGCAACAAAGAGTCACACGAATCAAAACTCATTTCAGCCACATCAGCAACTATTCATGCCACGTCAGCTTTCCACTAACTTTTCAGCTTTTTACATTTTTCATCCACAACAAAGAGTCGCGCGAATCAAAACTCACTTTACCCTTTTTTATATTTATTAAGCTAAATGTTGATTTATTTTACTTAAAAATTTTGGTTAATGATATTATTAATATTAATATTAATACCTATAATTAAAATAAAAAAGGCACACAATTAAATTTAGAAATATTTTATTAAATTGATAAATAGAAAAAACACGAAAAAAAAAAGCTAACTATATGTAGCCTAATACTAATTTTTTTTATTAAAAAAAGTCGAACATATGGTAAACATAGCGAATTTTTTTTTCCTCCAAACATATGCAAAATGGGTGTCATTGGATAGAGAAAAATAAATCGTATTAAAAAATAATTTTATTTTTTTAAAATAATAATTTATTTAACGAATAAATGAGGGTTTAAATTTTAATTAAACCCTATGCCATGTGGCTTTCAACCATTGGCTAGCAAAAAAAAAAAAACTAAATGGGGATGAGTCGAATCAGTAATGGGCGTTCCTCCCCCCGGATCATATACTCTCTCCTCCCTCTTTCCAATTTTGCTGAGCTGGCCATGGATTTTGATCCGCATGATACTCCGTTGCGGATGGTCTTACTGTCGGGTTGCTCTCAGCTTCTAAATCCCCAAATTGTAATTTGTATGACAGATTCGGTGTTGCTGCAGTTTATGTCTAAATTTTATTTCTTAAGTTTGGGCCGGGTTTGTGCCTTGTGCTATTTGATTGTGTTGGGCTTGCAATGGGAGGTTTTGCCCAGCCCATTTTGGCAAACATTGAGTCGGTATTCCTATTGGAAGCATTACCTCCTTCATTTTACAACTTTGTTTGGGAGCGATATATAACACAAAGCGCTCTTAATAATCAAGATCCTTCGTTCGGGAGAAAGATTCGTTCTGGGAAACATTAACAAAAATCGTGAATAATTCAACTATTCCTTATATTGTGATGGGGATCTAAATGAAATTGCGTGTTGTAATGACAAGTTGGGTGGGGTTTATACTCGTCCTTCTCGATTCTCACGTCTCCTTCAATTTAAAAATAACTGTTCACTCATGGATATTTCTACTTTCGGGAATCCATTCACTTAGAGAAAGAGTCCTGAGGATGAAGGCAACATCCTCGAAAAACTTGATCAGGTGCTGGTTCAGCACCAGATCCTCGACGAATTCCCCAACCTCATTACTAAAATTGGGGCTTTCTCAACCTCGGATCACTGTCCCATCTCAATTACTCTTAAGAGTAGTTTCACCTTCAAAGCCCCCCCTTTTAAGTTTGAAAATGTCTGGCTTCAGCGGAAGGATTTTCGTAATATCGTTAAACAATCTTGGAAAGCTTCCTGCCCAGGATCGACTATGTTCCAATTAATGTTCAAACAAAAAATTCTTAAGAAAAAAAGCAAAAATTGGGAATAAATTTACTTTTGGGAACATATTTCATTGGAAAGAACCTTACTTCTGTGTCTAAAGTAGAGCTTGCTTTCTCTTGGTGGTCGGCTTGGTACATTCGGAATCAATATGTGTTTAGGCAGACCCTCATCCTTCACAGAGACTGTTCATTAATGTAATACATCAAATCTGCATCTCGTGTCCATCGATCCTCTTGCATAGATTAGAAGAGGAAGAGGCGGGGCTCGCTCCCCTGGAGGAGCCTCCGACGCTCAAGTCAGAATTGTGTTGGCTGATCGAGGAGCCCCCCAAACCTTACTTCTGTGTCTAAGGTAGAGCTTGCTTTCTCTTGGTGGTCGGCTTGGTACATTCGGAATCAACATGTGTTTAGGCAGACCCTCATCCTTCACAGAGACTGTTCATTAATGTAATACATCAAATCTGCATCTCGTGTCCATCGATCCTCCTGCATAGATTAGAAGAGGAAGAGGCGGGGCTCGCTCCCCTGAAGGAGCCTCCGACGCTCAAGTCAGAATTGTGTTGGCTGATCGAGGAGCCCCCCAAACCCTAGTAGAACACCCGAATATATAGTGAGGATTAGGGTTTTTGATTAGGGTTCACCTAGTAAAGGACGATTATACCCTTGGACATCTTATGAAATTACTTTTGCTCTATCAATTGCCCCTCGGATTTCCTTATCACGATCTAGTGATGAGGGAAGACGAATAATTCGATACTCTTCACTTGTTATGATCAAAGATCACCAGTAATGCTTGCCCCTTGTCTTCGTTGTATCCTGCAAGCTTTAGCATTTTTAACTGAATAACACAATATAATGCAGTTGGTGCGTTATTAATTGATCAACTGAAAGTTAATGCTCAAAATGATTAGATGAATTCTTTGCCATAAATGAGAGATAGTGCTAGTTGATGACAATCTTGTTTGAATTTTATTTATGATTGACAATTTGATGGTTTTCATTAAGGTTGAGCATTTCGCCTTAAACGACATTCTTATTGCTCGATTTTGACTTTTGCTGGCCCTTAACGGGATTATTATGGCTCAAAATTGGCCTTAAGTGACGATTCTTTGTCCATAAGGGGCGGTCCTTTGGCCTTGATTGGCATTCTATTGACCTTGATTGACGGTCTTTTGGCCTTAAGTGGCGTACTCGTGGCCTGAAATCGGCGTTCTTTTGGCCTTAAGTGGCGTACTCGTGGCCTGAAATCAGCGTTCTTTTGGCCTTAAGTGGCGTACTCGTAGCCTGAAATCGACGTTCTTTTGGCCTTAAGTGGCGTACTCGTGACCTAAAATCGACATTCTTTTGGCCTTAAGTGGCGTACATGTGGCCTGAAATCGGCGTTCTTTTGGCCTTAAGTGGCGTACTCGTGGCCTGAAATCGGCGTTCTTTTGATCTTAAGTGGCGTTCCATTGGCCATGAGCGGCGATTCCATTGGCCATGAGCGGCGTTTCATCTGAGATTGCATTGAAATTTTTTGCCCCAAACACCAGGAAGAAGAAGACCAGTTAGTTGGTGTCAGCTCAGCTCACCATTTCAGTTTCAAGTTTGTTAGAATAAGAGGGTGTTTGTATAACAAACTAAGAGCTTGTAGCTCCGTCTATAAATACAAGCTCCTCAAGTGTAATTCATTCATTCAGTTCAAATCAGAACATGTTCTTTCCTCTGTTTTCCTTCTCTCGGTTACCAATTGTAATTAACATGGTATCAGCTAGGTTTTTCTTTCATTGATCCATGGCAATCGATTGTCCCTCTCCTTTTGGCATTGAAAAAGACGGAATTACCCCTCTCTTTTCTTCAATTTCTTATATTGGTCAATTGTCTCCATTTTCGTTTTCGCAAAAGCTTTGCAATCGATTCATGAAGCTCCTTCTATGAGAGTCTCACAACGACGATCTTCGATCTCGTAGTAGGGTTTGCAAGCTTTGCAATCGATTTGGTTTCCCTGCTTGCTTTTGAAAATCACTAATACCCATTTCTATTTGTTGGCAGAGACTCTTTGCAGGTTCCATTTTGCTTTCTTCACCAAGTATTTACGCTTTCACATTCTTTATCTAATGGTAGTTTTTATGAAATTTCGCTTACTCGCTCTTTGTTGTCCACTTGTCTCGATGCAATTTCGATTTGCATCAACCCTAATTTTGGATTTACATAAAACTACACTTGTTCATCTGAAATTTTGGATTTGCAACAAACACTAACTTTTGTTTTTCATGGCCTGAGACTGATTTGAATTACTTAATTAAGATCGAGTGTTTGCTACATTAACAAACTTGAATTACATGTGTAATTCTTAACACATTTTTCCATCATTTGGGGTTGTTTATGTTGGGCTGAGAGGCCCATTTGTCCAGCCCAATTTGAAGCATCAAGTTGATTTTTCTTCAAATGATTAAAAGTAGACCGGTCAAAACGTAACCAGATCCGAAAATACGATCCGAACGTCCAGATTTTTTGGGTCAAGACCCGAAAATTTTGATCTGTGAATTTTTTGTTTGACCTGAACCCGAAAAGCCGATATTTTTCTTGGTCAAATGGGTTTCGACCCGGTGACCCGATGACCCGCGCCGATTTGTTAAAACAAAACTTTGACTAATTAATAAAAAGCCAAGAAAATTTCAAAGTCATATTAGGGTAAGTTTAGTAATTAATATATTATTAAAATTATTCATGGAAATTCCATTTTATAATTACAAACAAGTGGACTTCTTTTTTAAATTAACTTTTATCCTTATTTGCATTGTATATTACTTCCTCCGATTGGTAATATTACTAATATCTGATTTTTTTTTCAACATGTTTTTAAAAAGCTTAAATAACTTTATAGAAAAACATCTAATATTGTTCCCATTTGAGGACGAATTTGACGCAACACAGTTCATGGGGTGCAGTGGCGAAGCCAGAAAATATTTTGGGGTGGGCAAGTTAGGAGCCAACGTGAGAATATACAAATTTGTTGGAGATATTTTATAAGAAATAAAATAATTTATATAAATGTTGAGAAAAAAAACTCTTAAATTGCGGCAATTTTAATTTCATTTATTACTTTGCCTAATTTTTCTATTTTAATTTTAATCTAATGAAATTATAAAAAAATAAAATGATATTTTATAAGAAATAAAATAATTTATATAAATATTGAGAAAAAAAACTCTATAATTGTGACAATTTTAATTTCATTCACTACTTTGCCTAATTTTTCTATTCTAATTTTAATCTAATGAAGTTATAAAAAATAAAATATTAATTAAATACTCAACCGAATTTAAAAATATACGGAGTACTAGGAGTCGAACACGGGACCTCATGAGTTAATAAAACACCCCTTTACCACTAGACCAACCTAACACATACGCTTATTTTTACTTTCAATATATACATAATACATGTATTATTTTTCCAGTTTCCTATATCCGTCACTGATGGGGTGTGGTGGCGGGGAATTTCAATTTGACGGGTATGAGTTCGGCGAGGAGGAAGAAGGCAAAGGGGAGAAGGAAAATTGGTACAACTTTGTTGGATGTAATACAGTCTTAGTGAAGTTAGTTACAGCAAGAAAGGTCCAAAACTATATAAATAGTACAACTCATGTAACAGATTTCAGTTGATCAATAACAAAATACAGAATTTCTTCTCTCTCCCTCTCTCATTCTCTCTTCTCTGGTTTTCCACCATTTCCGAGCTTGGTTGAGCTTCGGTTTCTTCATGGTATCAGAGCAGCAACGCTCTTTTTCGTCTTCCGCTTGAATTTCTAGCTCGCGTTCATGGCGATTCCTCCTCAAGAGATTGCAGATCTCGTAGCCGATCAGGCGCCGATAATGGATACTCAAAATCCGCTCTACATCCATCCCTCGGACAATCCAGGGATGGTTTTGGTTTCAAGATCGTTCGATGGATCCGGCTTCAGCTCGTGGAAGAGATCGGTGCTGATCGCACTTTCAGCAAAGAACAAAATCGCTTTCATCACTGGAGAGGTACAGCGACCGGAAATTGGCGATCCGGAGCGTCGGATTTGGGATCGATGCAACGATCTCGTTGTTTCTTGGATCATAAATGCACTCAGCAAGGAAATCGCTGAAAGCATAATCCAAATCGCACTTGCATCTGAGATTTGGGTTGATTTGTGCACAAGATTCGAACAAACGAATCTCGCACAAAAGTTTTCCGTTCAGAAAGATCTGTGTAACATTTCTCAAGGAAATGATAGCTTCATCACCTTCTTTACAAAGATCAGACGTCTCTGGGAGGAAGAAAGATCGTTGAAGACTTTGACTGTCTGTGCTTGCAATGCAAATGGCGCAATTCGCAAAGAAGCTGAAGAACAGAAGTTGATCCAGTTGTTGATGGCTCTAAATGACAACTATGCAGGTGTGCGAGGCACCATATTAATGATGAATCCAGTGCCTTCAGCTGCAGAAGCCTATGCGATGATCAGTCAGGAAGAGAAGCAGCGAGAAATGAAGTCCAATCACCAGATTGCTCTAGATTCATCGGCCATGTCCTCGCAAGGGCACAAGCCAAAGCAGGAAGGGACCATTCCGACTAGGAGACCAGCATACGTTTGCACTCACTGCAAGAAGACTGGGCATAAGGTGGAATTTTGCTACAAGCTCATTGGATATCCCAACTCTCCTTCCACTCCTGCTGGACCGTCGAAGAAAAAGGTTGCTGCAAGTGTCACCACCGAGAATGAATCATCTCCTATTCCTGGATTCACTGCTGAACAATGTGCACAGCTGAGACTTTTGCTTGGACACAACTCACCTTCAGTGGCGCCATCTCCCATGGCAGGTTGCACCATGGCAGGTATTGAATCCTCTGTCATGGCTTGTTATTTGAAGTATGGTTTCAATGCTTCATGTGGTTCAAATTTTGATGATCAAACTTGGATTATAGATTCTGGCGCAACTGATCACATGTGCTCAAACAAAAACCATTTTCTTTCCATAAAACCTCTTTCAAGAACTCACAAAATCACTTTACCAAATGCTGCTTGCATTACAGTCATGTCCTTTGGGTCTGTGCAACTCTTGCCTAACCTAATCATACACAATGTCTTGCTTGTCCCTGATTTCAAGTTTAACTTGCTCTCTGTCAGTAAATTGGCAAACCAATTGCAATGCCAAATTGATTTTTCCTCCACACTTTGCACCTTGCAGGGCCCTTCTCTGAAGAGGCCTCTGGTTCTTGGTAAGAGCCAGGGAGGACTGTACCTGCTACATTCTGAGCAAGAAGACAAATCCATGGCCTCAAGCTCACTTTTACAGTTTCCTTTTATGTCTTCAGTTGACTGTATTTCCCATTCTAGCAAAACATTTGCATGTATGTTGGATCCCTTTACATTGTGGCATATCAGACTTGGTTACATGCCTTTTAATAAACTCAATAAACTTGTTTCCATCATTGACCCTGGCATTACAGTGCATGAGAAGCCTTATAACCCATGTGATATCTATCACAAGGCCAGACAGCACAAGCTTCCTTTTCCCACTAGCCAAATTTCTTCAAAAATTCCCTTTGAATTGGTGCATGTGGATCTGTGGGGACCCTATCACACTGCTACTCATGATAGCTACAAGTATTTCATGACAATTGTGGATGATTTCTCTCGCTGCACTTGGACACATTTGCTTAGTGTCAAGAGCAATGCCTTTCCTACCTTAAAAGCCTTTATCAAAATGATCCAAAACCATTTTTCCTGCACACCTAAAACTATCAGATTTGACAATGCCTTTGAACTAGGTTCAAGTCATGAGGCAATTGCTTTTTTCAAAACTCATGGTATCACTCATCAAACCAGTTGTCCTTATACACCATAACAAAATGGGGTGGTTGAGAGAAAACACAAACATCTTTTGGAAACCTCGAGAGCCTTGCTTTTTCAGTCTAACCTACCTTTTAAATATTGGGGAGAGTGTGTCCTCATGGCTACCTACCTTGTCAACAGATCACCTTCAAGGGTGTTGAAAGGATTAACCCAATTTGAAGTTCTATTTTCCAAACCTCCTTCATATGACCATATCAAACCTTTTGGATGTCTATGCTATGCATCCACATTACAGAAGGGAAGGGACAAGTTTCAACCAAGAGCCCAGGCTCACATTTTCATTGGGTTTCCCTTTGGCAAGAAAGCTTATAAGCTCCTAAACATTGAGAGCAAACACATTTTTGTGTCAAGGGATGTGGTGTTCTATGAGCATGTGTTCCCCTTGTTGAATTCCCCACCAGAAGTCACCCTACCTTTCCCCATTTCAGATCCTGAGCCCCCACCAGATTCTCCTGTGATCCCTACTGAGCACCACACTCAAATTGCCCCATTTCCTGAGCCACAGTTGGTACCTCCTCGCAGATCCACCAGGCATCATCATGCACCTTCTTATCTTCAGGATTACATTTGCACTAATGCTTGTGCTTTTTCATGTTCTCACACCATCACCTCTATTTTACCCTCTCCACCCTCAGTCTGTGCCAGTTCTGTTTCCTTGAATGATCATCAATTTTTTGCTAACCTCATTGTTGCAAAGGAACCTACTTCCTACCATGAGGCAGCTCAAAATCCTGCTTGGCTAGAGGCTATGGACAAGGAGTTTGCTGCTTTGGAGCTCAACAGGACATGGGATCTTGTTCATCTACCTCCTGGCAAAAGGCCAATCACCTGCAAATGGGTTTTCAAGTTGAAATTGAGAGCTGATGGAACCATTGACAGACACAAAGCAAGACTGGTGATCAGGGGCTTCACTCAAAAGGCTGGGGTGGACTACACTGAGACCTTTTCTCCTGTAGTCAAGATGACTACTGTCAGGACTCTTGTCTCTGTTGCCTTGAAAAGGAACTGGTCAATTGAACAACTGGACGTCAACAATGCTTTTCTCCATGGGGATCTTCATGAGGAAGTATACATGGTGGCACCTCAAGGTCTTGTGCTCCCTGAAGCTTCCATGGTTTGCAAACTAAACAAATCCTTATATGGTCTCAAACAGGCCTCTAGGCAATGGTATGCCAAGCTATCTCAGTGTTTGTACTCTCAAGGCTATGTGCATTCTCAAAATGATCACTCTCTTTTCTTCAAAAAGGTTGAAGAAAGGATGGTATTTCTAGCCGTGTATGTTGATGACATTCTCTTGACTGGCAATGACAGTGTTGAGATGGCTAGACTCAAGAGATTCCTGGATGACCAGTTCAAAATAAAGGACTTAGGATCTCTTCACTACTTTCTTGGTATAGAATTCATTAAATTGAATGAGGGATATGTCTTAAGCCAAAAGAAATTTCTGTTAGAGCTCCTTGATGAGTTCAATTGCACTTCTTCACTTCCTGTCACCACACCTCTTGAAGTAGGCTTGAAGCTTCATGAGTCCACTGCTCCTGCTCTCACTGATGCTACTGTCTACAGGAAACTTGTTGGAAAATTGAATTTCCTTGTCCACACATGTCCAGACTTAGCATTTGCAGTCCAATTTCTCAGCCAGTTTATGCAGCACCCCACTGAAGATCATCTCAAAGCTGCTCTTCACACATTGAGGTATCTCAAGGGTAAGCCTGATCTAGGCATCTTTTTAAATTCCAGAGCTGATACAAAGATTCAAGGCTACTGTGATGCTGATTGGGCAGCCTGCACACACACCAGGCGATCTGTATGTGGTTATTTCATCTTATTTGGTGGTTGTCCAATTGCTTGGAAGTCAAAGAAGCAATCAATTGTATCTCTATCGTCTGTTGAAGCTGAGTACAGGTCTCTCAGACGCCTCACCACTGAGTTAGCTTGGCTCTCTCGCCTTGTCCATGAATTGGGAGTAGCTGATGTTATTCCTATCCCAATCAAATGTGATAACCAAACAGCTATCCATATAGCCCGCAATCCAGTATTCCATGAGCGCACCAAGCACATCGATTTGGACTGTCACCTGGTGCGCCACAAGTTGCTGGAAGGCCTAATTAGCCTATCATTTGTCCCTACTAATGACCAACTTGCAGATATTTTCACTAAATCCCTATATGGTCCTCGTCACAACAAGTTGCTACCTGATTTGCAGCTTATCTCCCCCACTCCAGGGTGAGGAGGGATGTTGGTATCATTCATGCTCTCATACTCTCACTAATCTGCAAGCCTTTAGCCCTTTCTCGTCTCAAGGTTATGATCTCAATTAAAGTTGTTGCAAGCTTAGTTGATTTCATCACTTTGCGCTTGAGGAGGGATGTTGGATGTAATACAGTCTTAGTGAAGTTAGTTACAGCAAGAAAGGTCCAAAACTGTATAAATAGTACAGCTCATGTAACAGATTTCAGTTGATCAATAACAAAATACAGAATTTCTTCTCTCTCCCTCTCTCATTCTCTCTTCTCTGGTTTTCCACCATTTCCGAGCTTGGTTGAGCTTCGGTTTCTTCAAACTTTGATACCCATATACTATAATAAAATACCAAACGAGATACTACGTACTAGATATCAGATATCAACTTTGATACTTATATCCCTGTTATCAATATCCAATACCAATATCTAATATACGTATATTGATACCAATCGTACATCATCAGAATGAAATCAACCTGTATCCCCGTTACATCGTCAATAGCCTTTAGTTGGTCGAAGATAGTAATTTAAAAAAAAAAAAAAAGCATTGGACATAGATTTCACGGAAGGGAAGATTTTTGAAATCAACTCAATCAGTCAAGGTAAAATTCTAATAATTTATCTCTTAAAACTCTTTTGATATAGCTGGGCATGCCAATCGTACATCTTCAGAATGAAATTAACCTGTAGTTCTATTTCCAGGGGGATATATGGACCAGGATGCGACCCACATATATAGCTAGGATTGCCTAGGAACAATGTTAAATGTTACCCAAGTGACCTATGCTGTCAAGTTGATCTATGTGGAGGATACAATATACAGCATGCTGTATATTGTACTGGGATAATTATACCTTTGGATTCCTCATCGATCAAGGCAAATCAAAATGCCAATCTTTGTTTTCTTCTTGGTTATTTTATAACACTAAATCCTTGTACAAAATCAAGATCATTCGGGGGAAGGAATCATAAACTAAATTTCCAATGAAAGGAAAATCATATAGTGAAACTAAACTGCGGCACGAATTAAAGTCACAACAATGGGACAGTGACGAAAACAAGGCATTATATGTGCTGAACAGCAATTAAACAAGATGTTTCAAGTAGAGTGCTACCAAACATGCTGTACAAAAATGGTAGCAACCATGCTATATATAATAACTAATAAGTCTTGCTTCTTCCGATCATTTCGGGTCCAAATTGAAAGTGCTGAACAAATGCAAAACCACATACTGAATTTACTGACTCCCGGGGTTCCAAGGTGCTGAACACATCACACCATCTGCAGAGTCGACTACTTGTTCACTAGCAGGCGATGGTTTTCGCTTCCTCGTCTGGCTCTTCTATGGAAACCCAACCTTGTTGAACTTTAATTTTTTTCAACTACTTGTTGCGGGACGCAGTGGTGATTGAAACAAAAGACAAATTAAATATAGTAGCAGCCAAATTGAACTTTAATTTAGAGCTAAACCAAGAAACAACTTGACAATTAGCTAGCAATTAAAGGTCAACCAATTAACTATGTCCAATAGAAACTAGTATTTTGTTACCCGCGTTTTACACATTTTGTTAATAAATTACATTTTATTATATTAATCTTTTTTTTTATTTAAATTTTGTGTGAAGATTAATAGTTTATTTGAAATTTTTTAATAAATTTTTTCACAATAATAGGTTTTATAAAGACTTAATATACACACACTATTAGACCTAACTTAGGGTTATTTATGTAATTATAAATTAGCTTGAGCCCCAAGGCAATATGTAACTATATATATGATTAACGTTAATGAGAAACACAAGCAATTCAATCCCCAAAATCTCTATTCTTATTATGGTATCGGAGCAAAGATCCAATCTAATACCCTAACCCTAATTTTTTTTTTTTTAAAAAAAAAAAAAAAAAAACCCTACTTCTACTCCTGCCGCCACCGCCACCTACCGCCTCCGATGGCATCTGACGGCGACACTCAACAGGCCATTCAGGCTTTGCTCGCCGCTCAGGCCGCGGCTCAAGCCACCCCTAAATTCACCTCGCCTTATTATCTACATCCGTCTGACCACCCTGGCTTGACAATTTGTCCTATCGTGCTCAAGGGAGATAACTATCAAGAGTGGGCTACGTCGATGCGAAACGCCCTTGTCGCCAAACGCAAGATTGGCTTCATTGACGGATCGATCACGGTGCCCGCTGCTACCTCTGCCGATGCCGAGTACTGGCCTTCCGTCAACTCCATGTTGATCGGTTGGCTAGTACAGTCCATGGGTCCGTCTCTTCGATCCTCTGTTACATATTCTGCAACGGCTAAGGAACTCTGGGACGATCTCAAACAGCGCTTCAGCGTTGGGAACGGTCCTCGAGTTCTTCAACTTCGTTCTGATATTGCGGCTTGTCGTCAGAAAGGAAATTCTGTTTTCTCTTATTTTGGCACTTTGAAGAAACTATGGGACGAACTGGCGACCTATGTTCCGTTGCCGGCTTGCACCTGCAACAAATGCACCTGTGGTATTCATGAAAAGCTACGCCTTGCTCGTGAGGAGGAACATATTCATCGGTTTCTTATGGGCCTTGATGATCGCAACTTCGGCACGGTTCGATCAACGCTTATGGCGCAAGACTCTTTGCCTAATCTTGGCAAAGTCTATTCTACAGTGACTCAAGAGGAACGTCAACACTCCATCATCAAGGATCGAGAATCACCTGCTGATACTCTCGCCTTTGCTGCTCGGTCCTCCAAACCCGCGGCTGGTCCATCTGGTCTTACGAAGGAACAGAAGAAGCTTCTACAATGCACTCATTGCAATCGTTCTGGGCATGACAACTCTATGTGCTTCAAGCTCCACGACTTTCCGGATTGGTTTTATGAGAATAGGGCTACCGGCCGTGGCTCTGGATCCTCTCCGGCGCCTTCTTCTGATCATGCCGCGGGCACTGCTCCTGCAGGCCGTGGGCGCGGCTCATCAGGGAGTAGTCGCGGCTCGGCTGTTGTTGCCAATGCCGCCCATCAGTCCGCTCCTACCACATCTGGATCTTTCCAGCCGTCCTCTGTAGACCGCAGGGCTCTTGGTTCGTCTCTCACCAGCGATCAATGGGCCTCTATGGTTCAACTTTTTGCTTCTCTAAACCCCTCTTCTGCTTCCAATGACTCCTCTGGTAAGTTGTCTTGCTTTTGGATTCTAGACACTGGCGCTTCCTTTCACATGACAGGGGACACCCAATCACTGCGGGATGTTATTTCTATTAATCCAATTCATATTTTGTTACCCAACGGTCACACATCTATTGCCGATCGTGCTGGAACTCTATTCTTTGGCTCTACCCGTGTTCCTCATGTGCTTGTTGTTCCTGGCTTTACTTGCAACTTGCTATCTTTCGCTCAACTTACGACTGATCTTGATTGTGTTGTCACACTGACTAGCCGATTATGTGTATTCCAGGACATAAGTTCGAGGATGGTGCATCACTACTAGAATACTGCAATTAGACATCATGTGATTTAAGTCTGTCAAAAAATCAACAGATGTTAAATTAATTTATTACATCGATAATTTATTTTGTGATGTTTAAAACAGTTTACACAATGGTCAAATGTATGGACAGATGTAAAATTGTTAGTTCAAAAAAAATAAAAAACGAGCGCGTTTAGGAGAAAAGGCGGGATGAAAATACTTAGAAAAAATTTGTAGCCCGGGCTTTCAAATTTGAAGTAAAAATTTCCGCTTCTAACACTTTGAAAATAATTTGCCCCATTTTATCCACTTTCTTAAAATTTATAACACTTGAACATATTTCTCTCTCTTTTTTCTCTTCCCTCACCACCTCTAACCATGTTCTACTTCTTCAGATCCGAGCCCTCATGTTCGACCATCTCCATCCAGATCCGAGCTTCCTCCGGCAGCCGTCCTCTTGGCTTCAGTGCTCCTCCTCGCCGCCGTCTCCTTCCTCCAGATCTGAGATCTCCTCCTCCTTTCCGGCCACTCACACAATCTCTTCACCTCCTCTCACCGCCGTCTCCCTCCCCCCCAGACTCGAGATCTCCTCCTCCTCGCCGGCCACTCACACCATCTCTTCACCCCCCTCCCGTCGCCGTCTCCCTCCCTCCAGATCTGAAATCTCCTTCTCCTTCTCCTCACCGACCAATCACACCATCTCTTCACCTCCTCCTCGTCGTCGTCTCCCTCTTCAGATTTGAGATCCCCTCCTGCTTTCTGGCCACTCACACCATCTCTTCATCTCCTCCTCGCCGGCGTCTCCCTCCCTCCATCACTATTGTCAAAGTTCCCTCCTCCATCCATCTATTGGTTCTCTACACCCGAATCCCTCTCTTGGTGTCCCCCTCGCCTGAGTCACTATTGTCAAAGTTCCCTCCTCCATCCATCTATTTCACCGCCAATGTTTCTCCTACAACCCTGGTAATTTATTTGTTATTCAATTTCGCTTTTGATTTTGCTTTTCTTCTGCGCCAATTTTAGGGGTTTTGATTTTTTTTGCAATTTTATATCTGGGATTGCCGGCTGATATGGAGGAGAGGGAGTTGCAGAATATGCCGACGCTGCTAAATATGCTCTCCAGGTTTTACCCTTCTTCCTCTTCACTTTACCAGGGATCAACTAGGGTTAGATTTGTTAAATGGTTTCCAGTTTCTGATTTGGAAATATAGGGTTCTTGGACTGCGATTTTTTTTTTGTAGATCTAGGGTTTGTTGTTGTTCTTCTTGAAATAAATCGATTACTCTGTATATATGTTACCTTCACTTTACCGGATGTTTAAGTTCTCCAATTTTTAATATTATATTTGACATCTGTGTTATATATGTAATTGTTTGTATCTTATTTGATACAAGTGTCATATCGATCATCATTAGGATGTATCTTAATTCGTAAGTTGATCGTTATCCCAATCACTCTGAATGCACTGGGTCTATTCTTGACAAGATTCGATGAGCATATGATCATTCTAATACCTGATCTTTTGATCCAATAATCTGCTATTGTATGAAATTTTAGGACCTTAGGCTTTTAGTTGAAAATGAGCTCCCTGAGTATGATTGCTGTCAGACAGGTAAAGAGCGAGACATGAGTCCTTCTTAGCTACTAACAAGTAGTTAAAGCGAAATGTAACCAAGTACCATTTACTGATTTGAGTACTTTTGCAGTGAATGAGGAAGCTTGCTAATGCATATGGGATGTGCAAAGTTGTTGATAATTGATTAAAAATTGTAGCTTTTCTGTTTCGTTAACTGTTATACTGCTTGTTAGAAGTTTCATAGATTTTGTGATCAATCTTATGGCATATGCATAATCTGCTAAGCATAAGTCAGATGAACTTGAAAAAAAAATGCTGTTTTAATTGAACCTGTTGGTTCCTGGCATTGCGTGTTTATTAAGACTCATTCAGATCACACACAAATATCCATTGAAGGTTTTCATGTATTGTTCATACCGTTCCCGGCCTCCTTTGGAGCCTTGGAGGCATCATTTTTTCCTGTTCCGTACCGATCTTTTCAGCCAATACATGTTATCAATCTGTTATTCATCCCTAAGTCTTTTTTTTCCTTCCAATTTTGGTGTTTCATTGCCATGGTTGCTACTTTGAGCTCCCTGGGTTTTCTAACGCTATTAGATAACCTTTCGTGTATAGCTCTCCTTGGTTTTAGATGTCTCCAGTTAGTTTACTCCATCTCTTTTGAATTCCATATTGAGTGTTTGTGATCAATCTATCACAAAGAGAGAGTTGCTTGAGCAAGTTCCTTAATGGAACGAGCCTGACCAAACAAGTCTGATTCGGTTAAAAAGTAATCAGTGTGTTTTAAGTTAAAGTAACAAGTCTGAAATTATCATCCTTCTTAATTTGTCTTTAGTTCTTTGTTTCCGTTCTTCATTTCTTTGCATTTCATTGATGTTGTGTTGCATAA
This sequence comes from Persicaria maculosa, assembly GCA_963922045.1. NCBI lineage: Eukaryota > Viridiplantae > Streptophyta > Magnoliopsida > Caryophyllales > Polygonaceae > Persicaria > Persicaria maculosa. Next base: position 13,676,180 of record OY998252.1, read on the forward strand.
TATTAGTGTATACTTCTTTTGTAGCAAAGAGAATGATGGAAATATATCAGTAATGAGTTGAAGCATCAGCAAAAAGTCAGGTAACGATCTTGCTTTTAGGTATAAATTGGATTCTTAGAACCAAAGTATACTATGCTTTGTCAATTTTTTTAAATATATTATTAATTCTTATTGTAGAACATGTGAACGAGAAGTTCAACCAAAGGCAAAACAAATCCAGGAGGTAGAATTCTTGGAACCGTTTTGTTTGGCTTGGTTGTGATCAAATCTGTGGCAGATCTTCTGACTTCAGGTCATCTGTGATCTTCATCTCTTCTTGTTCACTTTGTCGTGCCTTGTCCACCATGTTTTCCAAGCAAGTTTGCACATATAGAATCTATTAACTTTGTGCTGATGAATCTTACTTAACTGGCATTTAATCTTGTGTTAATCTCATCTTATGGTGATTAAGCATCTTCTAGTTACATTTTGTTGTTTGCAACCTCTCCTGGTAGCTCTATTTACACAATGACGACATGAGGCTCATAAGAGGTTGATGTCCTTGTCATCTATATGTATGTCCAGGGACAAATTAAGTTGGAGGCAGGTAGAGTGTTGAGCTTTGGACTACAACGCTATTCTTCATCAGAATTCGAGTTGTTGGCAGAGGAAGTGTTAATGAGTGATTCAGTAATTAAGGTGCTCTCTCTCTCTCTTTCAGTTTTAATGGGACTGTAAAGTTGATGCAATGGACTTGCTTTAATGTTGCTCTAACATATATTCGAAGGAATGCTGGCCCCAATATTCTTATAACATTTTCCCCAAACCTAAATGGTATTATTGTTACTTACCTATTGTCTATAATGAGGAGAGTTGAGCTTGACATATATCTGTTTGGTCTGGATATGCTAGCAATTTGCAAACTGCTTATGAGATATGTTTCCATTTGTCCTTTGTTAAGATCTGCTCAAGTAAAACTAAATCAATTGTCATCTGCTGAGACATAAAATGGAACCTTGGGTGCTTTGTTTTAAAAGGTTTCCTGTCATACTATATCCCTTGGTGGTCTTGTGTATTCTGAACTTTATATTAGTACACATCTCTGTCTCACAGGTGAAGTTTTCATGTGTAATTGTTCCTCTCAAGGATCTGGTCTTTTGCTTATAGTTAATTTTCCTTCTATATTATCACTTGAATTTCTCTTTTAGTGTGAGAAGTGTAATGTCTTCTTTGTTGTGACAATTCTGTTGATTTTGGTTTAATAGAAGTGATATATGGTAACACATTCTTGATAATTCAGGTTTATGGGGCACTGCGAATGTCGATAAAAATGTTTTTGATATGGAACTCTCAGCTGCTTATTGACGGTGGGGGAGATGTAATTGTTGCTGCATCTTTGCTTGAGGCGAGCAATCTACTAGTTTTGAGGGTAATCTTTTTCTTATCATTTTGAGAAATTCTTTGGTTACAATTGTTTAATGCTATTATCGTGAGATTATATCATTTATGTTCTTTCAAGGAGCATCATCTATTCGCGCTAATGCTAATCTGGGAGTTCATGGCCAAGGTTTATTAAACTTGACAGGTCCCGGTGATGTGATTGAAGCATAGCGTCTAGTATTATCTCTGTTTTATGGTATCCATGTAAGCACGAGTTCCACAGCAAAACCATGTTTAAATAATGTATATATAACTGTCATTTTTTTGTTTGTTTTGGTCACATGTGTCCAACTTATGTGGGATCATCGAACTTCTTTGCACTTCCTACAAGCATTTCTATTTTCCTGCTCACTTTACGACACATTATATATGTTGTTTTTAGTTGTACCGTTCTTCATGAAAATAGTTTTTTTGTTAAAAAAAAAATTAATTTTTTTTATATCAGACATCCGATTTCAGTGGTCTTGATTGCACACTGCATAGGTTATGCAAAAGATATGGTTCCTTTAGACATTGAAAGCTCTGTATTTTCTTCCTGCTTCATGTGTGCTCTCTAAACATGTGTCATATGGCATGAACTCCCTAGGAAGGTGTATAAATTATGGTACTATCCCAAGTGTTTTTTTTCCAGTATTTTTCTATAAATTTAATATTTGGCCATTCAATACCTTGGCTCTTATTTCTTAATAAGATTGTTGAATTTGGTTTTCTTTGCTTGAAACTGTAAACATTCAGAAGGTTACCTACTTTTATATTTGAGGAGTCTTCTTCACCAGTTGACCTTTTTTCCTTCCAGACCTTAATTTAGAAGAGGTAATGGCTTCAATGCCTTCTTTGGCTGGGCTGTAGGTAGTCTTGTATTCTTCCTTCTGGAAACCCTTGTTGTATTATGTAAGCACTACTTATAATGTAGACCTTTAAAATGTCACTTTTTCACTCCTTTTTTGTATTATGTACTACTTATAATGTAGTCCTTTGACTCCTTTTTTGCAAATGTACTACTTATAATGTAGTCCTTTGACTCCTTTTTTGTATTATGTACTACTTATAATGTAGTCCTTTGACTCCTTTTTTGCAAATGTTAAAATTTATGCTGTATCTTTTGAAGGTTGGGCCGGGATCTGTTCTGCGTGGACCTTTAAAAAATGCATCCAAGGATGATATGTAAGATTGGGTTTTAGCTGTATTGCTGTAGTCACTATTTTTTTTTGAAAATTATTTAATGATACATTTTTTACTTTTTTGTGGCAGTTTGAATGGTTTTTATAGGACACCAAAACTTTATTGTGACCGAAAAGATTGTCCTGTTGAACTACTACATCCCCCTGAAGATTGCAATGTGAATTCTTCGTTGGCTTTCACTCTTCAGGTACCGATAAATAAATATGTTTTGAGAAGTTAGAAGACATAATTTGAGAAGTACAAGATTGCTTTATTAGCTATCTGTTTTTGTCCACATATCTGCCGAGTTGAAGATGTTCTTATAGAAGGCTTAATAAAAGGGTCTATTGTTCATCTCCACAGGGCCAGAACTGTGTTGGTAGAGCAATCAGGAACAATCAGTTCATCTGAAATGGGTATATGTTTGTGCCTGGCATGTTTGTCTTCAATTCAGCTGCTTCCTTAATCATTATCATAGTTGACAATGTGTCGCTCACTTGCATTTCAAGAAAATATAAATTATTTGAGATTATTTTTCGACAAAGGTATAAATAAAATGGCCTTATTTTTTTTAATGGGTTGTGTGTTCAGTTTTAGTTTTATAATGGGATGTTCTTTCCATCTCTTCAGTGGGCTGCATCAAGGACCCGTCCATCGTACACTCAAAAAGAAATCGATGAAGTTCGAGTTGAAGCTGCTCAGTATATCCAATCTTTGCTATAGCAGGTTAATGAAAAGCTATTTTAGTGGGATGCTCAGTATATTGTTGATTGAAAATGCAGCTGAACCATGTTTTTTTGGGTCTTATGCTTTAAAACATTTAGGGTATGAATGTTGGTGCATCATACATTGATCGATATAGGCGTTCCAGCTAGCCTTACCCTTTTTTGTGATGTTGGCTAGCTAGGTAATGAATGTCATAGATATGGACTAGCCAATTACCCTTTTTGAGATGTTGTGGCTAGCCAATGTTGTGGCTATGATATTAGCGGCGGCGTATTTTGTAGATGTTACAATATGATGCTACTAGTATTTATGTGCATGTTTTTATTGTTCGACATATCATTTCGAAGAACAAACAAAAGTGATGTACTATCGACAAATGCGTGTTGTGTATCCAAATCAACAACATCGGATTATATATGAAATTAGTAATGCATTTACCTTTAACATCGGATCAGACTATGGAAACAGGTGCCAGTATAATTATACACATCAGTTCATTCATTTAAATCAATATTCAACACTTGTTTCAACATCAAAATGATATAAGAACTGATATGTATTTGTCAAAGTAACATCGTTAACTACTAAATAAATCGATGTGTCACTGTAGCAATAACATCATTTAATTTTGAAAAAATTGATATAAATGTGGGAAACGACATCTTCTGTGTATACAACCACAATATTGCATTATTTTAGAATACAATAATGTCACGTATAATGAACATGAAATTAATACACAGAGAATGAATACTCTCAATGCGATGTCGATAATATGTAAATACATCAATTATGCCTATATTTCATGTGATCGGTTAAATTAAAACAATATAAAATCATAAATTATATATAGGACACAATTATAAACGTGATCACTAAAAAAATAATTGTTGTCTTTTTAGTCTTAGGACGTCACTTATTTTATAAAAACCGATGTAAATGTCATTTTTTTGCTTTAGGAGGACATCTTCACAGGTATTCAAATGACAAATTATGGATAATCATCAATAGGTGAATATGTCATAACCGAATTTGAGGGGTTCTAATGAAGAAAAGACATCTGTTTATAACCGATGTGAAAAGTTTGGATCTTTTACTACACGCACAAAGAGGTCGGAAATTTTTTTGAAAGACATCTGTTGACAACAGTTGTCTAAAAGTTTTCTAGTAGTGGTGATTGGAGCGGGTGAGCAAAGGGGTGGCGTCTACTGGCTTCAGGCCTTCTCTGCTGCACGTGCTTGTCCTGTGTCGTCCACTGTCACGGCGCCTTCCGCTCTGTGGCATCAGCGCCTTGGGCATCCAGCTCGTTCCATACTAAAATATTTACCTATGCTTAGTAGTTCTATTATTTCTTCTGTTTCTGATCCTTGTGATACTTGTTTCAAAGCCAAACAAACTAGAACTTCTTTTCCCATCAGTTCCAATAAAGCAGAGAATATTTTTGATTTATTACATTGTGATGTCTGGGGTCCCTATAGTACTGCCTCCACTTCAGGCGCTTCCTATTTTTTAACCCTTGTTGATGATTGCTCACGTGCTGTTTGGGTCTATTTGATGAAATCTAAATCTGAAACTGCAAAACTCTTGGTTCAGTTTCATGCTATGGTCCACACACAGTTTTCCACCACTCTGAAATGCGTTCGGGCTGACAACGGCACAGAATTCTTACCCCTTATTCCCTTCTTTGCAGACAAAGGTATTCGCTTTGAAACCTCTTGCACATACACTCCCCAACAGAATGGTCGGGTTGAGCGCAAGCATCGTCACTTACTAAACGTTGCTCGAGCGCTTCGCTTTCAGGCTGCTCTTCCTCTTGACTATTGGGGTGAGTGTGTGCTTACTGCATGCTACTTAATCAACAGAACCCCGTCTTCATTACTCAATGGGAAGACTCCCTTTGAGCTTCTGTATAATCGGCCCCCCACATACACCCATATTCGTGTCTTTGGTTGTCTGTGCTATGCTTCTTATCTTCCCAAAAATCGCGATAAGTTTGCCTCTCGCAGTCGCAAGTGTGTCTTTCTTGGGTATCCTACTGGTAAACGTGGATGGCGTCTCCTTGACTTGGAAACTAAGGAGATTTTCATTAGTCGTGATGTCGTTTTCTATGAGCAATCTTTTCCTTACAGTGAACCGGTTGCCCCTTCAACACCTTCCCCTTCCATTGAGGTCTCCCCGGCTGTCTATGATGATGTGCACCCTGCTGATATACCTCCTCTTGTCCCTCCTTCACCGCCTGTCACCGACAGGGGGAGTCCTCCAGTTGCCCCTCCGCCAGTCCGGCAGAGTACTCGCCCTCGTCACCCTCCTGCTCGATTGCAGGACTAGATTTGCAGCACGACTCACGTTTCTACACCCCCCTTTGCTTCTTCACCGTCTGACTCCGGCTCGCCATCCTCAGGTACTCTCTATCCTATTTCGGCTTATGTTTCCTGTCACAGATTTTCTGCAGCACATGCTCAGTTCCTCTCGGCTGTCACTTCTGGCTATGAGCCTAGCACATACTCTGAAGCAGTCAAGCATGTGGCTTGGCGTGATGCCATGGCATCAGAAATTGCTTCTCTTGAGCGCAACAATACATGGGTTGTAACTGAGCTTCCTCCACATAAGACGGCTATCGGTTGCAAATGGGTATATCGCATCAAGTACCGCTCTGACGGGTCTATTGAGCGCCATAAAGCTCGTCTTGTTGCTCTTGGAAACCGCCAGATTGAAGGGGTTGACTATCATGAAACTTTTGCACCAGTCGCAAAGATGGTGACGGTTCGTGTCTTTCTCTCTGTCGCGGCTATTAAAGGATGGGAGCTGCATCAAATGGATGTTCACAATGCTTTCTTACATGGTGATCTGGATGAGGAGGTCTACATGAAGCTCCCGCCTGGTTATGTTGCAAATGGTTCTGGGAATGTTTGCCGCCTTTAAAAGTCCTTATACGGGCTTCGGCAGGCACCTCGGAATTGGTTCTCTAAATTAGCGACAGCATTGCGGGGTTTCGGTTTTCAACAGAGTCGTGCTGACTATTCGCTGTTTGTCTTTCAGCGTGCTCATATTACTCTTCATGTTCTTGTTTATGTCGACGACATGATTATTGCGGGCAACGACTCTTCTACCATTATTCACTTCAAGTCCTACCTCAGCTCTTGTTTCTACATGAAGGATTTGGGTACTCTGAAGTATTTTCTTGGCATTGAGGTCTCTCGTGCCTCTACAGGTATCTTCCTTTCTCAACGGAAGTATACTCTTGATATTCTTGCTGAGACAGGCCTTCTTGCTGGGAAGCCCTGTGACTTTCCTATGGAGCAGAATCATAATTTAGCCATCTCTGAGAGTGCTTTGTTTGATGAGCCTGATCGCTTTCGTCGCCTTGTTGGCCGTTTGATCTATTTGACCATCACGCGTCCGGAAATTAGCTTTGCTGTCCATACCTTAGCGCAGTTTCTTCAGGCTCCAAGAGTTGATCATTGGCATGCTGCTTTGCGTGTCTTGCGTTATCTCAAGAGTCATCCTGGCCAAGGCCTTTTGCTCTCTGCCTCCAGTTCCCTACAGATTACTGCTTACTGTGACTCTGATTGGGCTGCTTGTCCGCTATCTCGCCGCTCTATCTCTGGCTTCTTCGTTTGTCTTGGTACTTCGCCTATTTCTTGGAAGACGAAAAAGCAACACACGGTTGCTCGCTCGTCTGCTGAAGCCGAGTACCGCTCTATGGCCTCTGCGTGTGCTGAGCTTCTGTGGTTGAAGTCGCTCTTGCTCTCCCTTGGTGTTCAGCACTCAACGCCGATGCGTTTATACTGTGACAGTCAAGCAGCCATACATATAGCTTCTAATCCTGTCTTCCATGAGCGTACAAAGCACATCGAGATCGACTGTCATTTTGTTCGTCATCACATCCAGAATGGCACGGTTGCTACCTCTCATATTCGGACTACTGATCAGCCGGCTGATTTGTTTACAAAACCTTTGGGTCGTCAGCAATTTCAGTTTCTCCTTTGCAAGTTGGGCATTCGGGATCTTCATGCTCCAACTTGAGGGGGAGTATTAGACCTAACTTAGGGTTATTTATGTAATTATAAATTAGCTTGAGCCCCAAGGCAATATGTAACTATATATATGATTAACGTTAATGAGAAACACAAGCAATTCAATCCCCAAAATCTCTATTCTTATCACACACAGTTGACAATTAATATAAATATTTTGATTATAAAATTTTATTGTTCAATAGATAATTAATTAATAAACTAAAATAATGAATCTTAATGACTAAAGATCAAGGTACAATATTTATAAAATAATTCATGGTAAAATTATAGTTTTTATAATCAATTAAGCAATCATAAAAATGCATTCCAAGACACTTTTCGTGAAGGTTTCATCGAAATCTTTATGACCGGAAGCCTATAATAACATGAAACTCAACTAACGAGAACTAAGCCACAAGACCATCAACCTTGAACCATAACTCATTCTCTGTTTTTTTTTTTTTGTCTTAATCTGATGAAGCATAATTTGGTGGATCAGTTAGAAATTAAGTATTATCTTATTTACTTGCACCAAAACCCACCCCAAACAACTTCTCTTCAAAATCTCATAGTGCGCAATCGACAGATGTTCTATAATAACGTACATCACAAACATCTGGAAAACAGACTAAACAGTACATATTCAATTTAGCACGAAATCTAGACTTTATAAGGATCCAATATATGTTTAAGTCGCTGTTAGAACAATACACATACAAAGAAAAACGATTTCAGCGTATTAGAACCTACATAAAATTGCGGGCACACTAAAAAGGTGTAAAACTACATATACTCACATCAAATTGACATTTATATGACACGATATCGTTTCCAGAAGCAAGAATAGCTAAAACACGAACAAAAAAAAAACGTCAAAAACAATTTCAGTGTGAATAAAACTAAAATGCAAACACGTATATATTGTCGTATATGCATCCATTGAAACAGGAAACCACCATATACATGAATTAAACATTAGATTTGAAAGAATGGACGAGAAAACCCAAAAAAAAAAGATGACAAAACCACAAGAACATATAACAATACGTAAACCTTAGCACATGGAACGAAAAAACTATCAAAGTCCGACTCATGCCGTGTGCACATGCACTAATAACCTAGCACACAAGCCGAGTGAGACTCCATTCTAAAACCAATTGACAATAGAAGAAGTAGCCCACCGACTCATATACTAAGACTTGATATGTTCAACTTTCCGATGTGGGACACTTTGATCTCATTCACATCTCTAACAAAAACAAATCACAAAACCTTCGTTTGTACTGCTACTCCCTGCCATTTCACTAGCCAGTGTTTGTATTTGAGCAGAACCGAAGTAGATCCTATTGCAAACCTTGATCACCACCGTTCTTCGTATAATTGCTTTCGTGAATATCAGTTGAAAAAGCGCTAAATTGGAAAAAACCGCCCAACTCCCCCAATATATATATATATATATATATATATATATATATATATATATATATAGATTGGGTAACTTGTGCACACCCCATAAGATATATCTTGTGCACAAATTATGACCATTGATCTAAATGGAATGGAGAGATGAGATGTTGCCACATGTCCTGTTAGTTAAAAAAAATTGTGGAAAAATAATTTGAAATTATCCCAATTAGAGAGGGCGTGAGCGCGTGGGAAATTAAAACCCTAAATTGCAAACTGTCTCCTTCTTCAGGCGAGGCGGGCCGAGAGGGCTGGAAGAGAACCGGAGCGGAGGTTAGGTGAGCGCGAGCCGGACGATGGGGCTCGGTCTTGGGACAGAGAAGGCCGACGGTGATGTGTGCGCATGCCGTCGGACTTGTTCACCCTCCCTCGCCTCTTTCATGCTAGATCCGACGAGTTCCGATTCCTTGGATCTTCGACGGCTCTGGCCTATCAGCAGCGGCGAAGGGCAATCGAATCCAGATGAGAAGGTTGTCGATATATACACTTTTGATTTCGATTTGCGGTTCCGATTTGGATGAGTTTGTGTGTCACTGCTCCGGTGGAGAGGTTAGGATCGGGTTACTTGTAGTTGCTTGTTTGATTGATCACTTTTTGGAGTGTTCTCATGATATCCTGGTGTGAAGTTGAGTTTATTACTGAAACTTGTTTGAACTGTGTAGAGCAAGTAAGCATATACACTCCCAGATGTTATTGTGATTGTTTGCTGCAATTCCGTAATCTATTGCTTAACACTTGATTCATTTTCATTTTCAAGAATTTAAGCGAGGATGTATTCAGTTTGACGTGTAGAAGGAGGAGAGTGTGGCGGGGGAGGGTGGAGAGGCCGCAGCCTAGGGAAGGCGGTTAGACGGTAATCTTCAATGCTTCCCTTCCCGGTTGAGGGGTTATTCGGTGAGATACCAAATATTATTCGGTGATATTGAACAATTATTCGTAGAAATATGAGTTTTTTGTTTAATGAATTTGTGGTTTATATAATATGAAACATTATTCGGTGATTTTTTATGAATTATTCGGTGAAATATCAAACAATATTCGGTGAAATATGAAACATTATTCATATAAATTGTAAATTTTGTTTGGGGATTTCAGGTTTATTTTATTTGAAATAGATGGAAAAAAAAACATTATTCGGTAGAATGCGACAAATTATTCAGTAGAATTAATAAAATTTGATCTGAGTTGGATAGAAAAAGATAGCATAACATTATTCAGTAGAATGTGAAACATTATTCGGTAGAATTGACCAATTTTTCAAAACAGCGAATTCACATCCGGAAAAATAAAAACAACATGTCAGTTTTTGAAGTTGGGTCCCACCATTTTTATCATTAAAAAAAAAACTCTCCAAAAAAAAATGCAAGATAGAGTGGGGGTGGATTCCACATACAAAAGAAAGAAGGTGAGTTTTTTTGGGCAAGTGGGTCCCACTATATTAAAAAGAAGGGAAATTCCGTTTGGTGCCCCTGAGGTTTTGACAATTCCGCTTGGTGCCCTAAGGTTTTATTTTGTCCGGATGGTGCCCCTGAGTTTTGTCAAAAGTCCGCCTCATGCCCAAAACTCATATTTTCACTTTTTTAAATCAATAAAATGGCCCATTATTTTTCCTTATTTCACAAAACCTCTTTTACTTTTAACAATAAACAAAATTACCTATTATTTATCTAAATTCAATATAAAATTGAAAAAAACCACCTTTTTTCTAAAATTTAACAAAATCACATATTATTTCCAAAACTTTTATCACAAAATCACCCTTCTTCCAAATTTTTTTTAAAAAAATCATTACAGTTTTTAAAATTATACAAAAATATTAGTTTCCATACTTTGAAAAAATAAAATAAAAACACTCATTATTTTCCAAAACAATATTTAACACCTATTATCTTCCAAAATAATATTTAACCTATAATTCACTAAATTTGAACAATTTTAAATGCGGTTGATCATATGGTGGCTCAATATTTTGGTAATATTTTTTTTTTCCCCGGTTCAATATGTAAACCCAGAATTATTATCATTTTCAATTTAATATTTAGCCACAATAGTTTATTGTATAAGAAAGAAATACATTATAAATATCATTTTTTTTAAAATCGGGTCTTTAGGTTTCACTTGACCCGAAAATGTCGGATCGGATCGAGTTGACCCGTCATGAACCATTCTAATTGATCAATCTAACCCAATACTCGATTAGAATTTTATTGAAAAAGTAATGTAAAAAATAAAGGGTGGGTTGATGAATAAGAGGGTGGATTTTTTTTGTACCCAATACTCAATTAGAATAAAGGAGGTTTTTTTTAATCAAAAGTATGGTTTTATGATTTTTTCCTTTTTGTAATTTATAGGTCAATTTTTTTTTTCAAAAAATGTGAGGGTGGATTGATGCAATTTTTTTTTTTATAAATAATGGGTGGTATGTTATGTATGTACAATGTTTGACAAATAATGATATTTTTTTTTGCAAAATATTAAAAATAATGAATCTTTTGTGTAACGTTAAAAAATAAAGGTTGATTTTCTTCTAAAATTTTTTGTAACAATGGGTGAGTTTTTGCTAAAATTTTGGAAATTATGTGTGATTTTATTGAAAAAAATATATAAGGTGTTTTTTTTTTCACTTTTATGTTGGATTTAGTTAAATAATAGGTAATTTTGTTCATTGTTAAAAGTAAAGGGGGTCTTGTGAAATAAGGAAAAATAATGGGCCATTTTATTGATTTAAAAAAGTGAAAATATGAGTTTTGGGCATGAGGCGGACTTTCGACAAAACTCAGGGGCACCATCCGGACAAAATAAAACCTTAGGGCACCAAGCGGAATTGTCAAAACCTCAGGGGCACCAAACGGAATTTCCCTAAAAAGAAAAATACAAAAATTCCTTTTAATCCCACCCTTCCATTTCCTCTCCATCAATGATCAGGATTTGTGCACTAGATACATCCTAAGGGGTGTGCACAAGGGAATCACTCCCTATATATATATATATATAGGGGTATTTTTATCCGAAAAAAAGAGGATCTAGTTTTTACGTACAAAATAAGTAAAGCGCGTGGACACTGTCAGAGCATCTTCCCCCGTAGGCTAGAATGGCTAAGGGAAATAGCCTACCAAAAGAGAATATTCTATAGAATATTCTCTTTTGGCCTAATAAATGGTTTTGTTGTTCCCACCGTATGCCAAATTTGGCGGGCAAATTTTCTATAAATACTCATGTAATTTAGAAATTTCACACTCATTTCCATCACTCGATTATATCGTTATCCTTTTAATTTGAATCAACAATGAATTTTTCTTAAATATCATCATCATATCACTCTTTGAACGAGCAATGACAAATATATGCATGAGGATGATCAACATAATGGCTTCGGAACAGGAAATGGTTATGAAGAGAGTAATGCGGATCTACCAGAATATTAAATGTGACCATGATTCAATAGTTGGTTGTTTCATTTTATATTTGATTTTTCTTCTTTAGTACTTTAAGCAACTTAATATTTATTTTTTATTATAATTTTGATGAATCTATAATAAAAAAATATTAATGTCATTTTCTAAAAATATTATTTATGCAATAATAATTCAAATATGTCAAATATTATAGTCATATCGAAGAACTCTTGAATATCTTAACAATACTACAAATTTTATTTTTAATTGGAAATCATAACTACATAATATATAGATTTATAATTGTATTATTGATAAATTTACATCATATTATGATTTTGATGTGTTTTGGGATTTTTTATTATTATTTTCAAATATAATAATTTATGCAACTCGTATTTATTTATGAGATATGATTTTGATGAAGATGTAATAATATAAAATGAATATGTTTTTCTAAAGATATTAATTATTTATGCAAATATAATCCAAACATATTAAATATTATAGTCATATCAAAGAACTCATCAATATCTTTACAAACTATAACTTTTAGTTTTGATAAAAATTATAATTAGATAGTTTATATACAATTAATTGTGATTTATAAATTTATATTAATAATGAACAATTAAAAATAAATTAAAAAAATGGTGGAATTCACATTTGACCTTCTAAAATTTCAAGCCAAATTTGGCCTTCATTTTATTTGGCCTTCATTTTAGAAATAGGCCAAAAATTTTATAGCCTACCGTGAGAGATGCCCCTCGTAAATAAAGCGAGGAAACGGACAATGGGCAAATTTTATCCGGAAGATGAAGATAGTGTGTAAACAAGCCTTATTTGGAGAGATTTAATTTGGCAACTACCCCTAAGCACATGCATGGTTTCAGATCGGGTCATATCCTGTACAGTTTTGAACGGGTAGACTAATAATGAAAGGACAAGCTTAAGTGAGTAATCATTTAATATGGTCAACCATTGACTCGTTCTCAATCACACTACACCAATGTAGATGAATTGAAGTTTTGTTCAATATATGTCTCTGAAATTCATAGCTAGCTGATGGCTCATCAGAAATGAGCTCTTCACAGCACCTCCATCTTCAGGTGATGCCTAACTACTACAACTACTTGTTGTTCCTCTTCCTCCTTTGTTTTGTGATTTACCCCTCTACGGTTTCCACTGCAAGCGGGAGGGCATGTAATAATAGTACAAACCTTTGTATTAATCCTCACTCTCCTCCTTCTCCTCCTCATAGTAGTACTTCTGGTAATAGGTCCGTAGTTGTTGATAATAGTACCTTAACACAAGGCAAATCAGTCAGCTACGGTGGAAGTCTAATCTCCAACAACGGCACATTCAAGCTCGGGTTCTTTGTCGCCGGCGGTGGCAACACCTACCTTGGGATATGGTACGCCAATAGCCCGGAGTCGATCGTGTGGGTCGCGAACCGGGACAAACCCATCCCTTCTCAACTACAACGCAACTGCTCCCTCAAGATTGTTACCGGGATCCCTACTCTATTGGATTCCAATAACCATTCCTACTGGTCCACTGACCCTCGTTCCCAAACATCATCCAGTGAGAATGTGTTGCAACTTGAAGAAAATGGCAACTTGAAGCTGATGGTAAGTCGAGGCACAAAGTTGTTGTGGCAAAGCTTCACCAATCCAACAGATACCCTCCTCAAGGATCAGTGGTCGTCTTTCAGTAGTAATACTCCTCCGATTTTGTCGTCCTGGAAGGACCCTGATAACCCAGCCGTGGGGGACTACACCCTCCAAATAGAGAGTTCAACAGATAAGATAAGCCTCTCCCTTTACAAAAACAACATACGATACTGGGTGAGCACCGACAGTTCGTACCCACTTCCTGTTGGTGTATCATCCCTCGTGAATGGTACCAACACGACGATTTCGCAGAGGTTGGTGTTGAATTCCAGTGGGATCATTCAACTATGGGAGCTCAGTGCTCTAAATTGGTCTATTATTAGTTGGACGGCTCCAATAGATCAATGTGATCTGTATGCAAGGTGTGGTCGTTTTGGAGTTTGCGATGCTGGAAACGGCTTTATGTGCAAGTGTTTGCCCGGTTTCGTGTCTGTTACCAATGCTTCAGAGGCTGACTGTACCGAGAGAACAAGTAGTACGTGTGGCGATGTGTTTCTGAGTTTCCCTTTGATCAAAGTCCCGCCTGATCCGGACATCGATCATCGTTCCCAAAGCGAAGAAAGTTGCAAGGGTGAATGCCAAAATGACTGCAAATGCAAGGCATACTCTTTTGATCCTCACAAGTTTAATTGCAAGATTTGGAACAAGGATCTTTACAGCATACAAGAGGAGTACTACCATCCGGATAACTGTACCCTTTCCGTCCGAGTCTCTTCTTCCGATATAGGTAAGCCTAAATTTTATTATATATGATGGCTAGATCGTCTAATAATCTAAGCATATGGGGATATATTATCGATCTATGTGTACATGGTGCAGATTTTGGTGGTAAGAGGGCTTGCAGCATCTGTGGGACTAACGTGATTCCATACCCATTGAGAACCAACTCGCCTTGTGGAAATCCCAAATACTCCAACTTCCAATGCAACTCCTCAAATGGTCAGGTCTACTTCAAGCCAACTAGTGGTGGAAATTTGTACAAGGTATCTCATATCAATGATGCAGGTATGAAGTTTGTTGTACAATTACCACAACAAGGCAATACGAGCATATGTGACACTAGAAATACAAATAATATCAAGTCCAGTTTGTTGGGCCTCAGCAACTCCTCTCCTTATAACGTTACAAACTGTAGCGTTGTGCAGCTGATTAATAGGCCTCCAGTTCAGGAAGTGGAACTGTCGTGGAATCCGCCACCTCCACCTCCATGTGTTACATCGTCAGACTGCGATTATTGGCCGAACACCACTTGTTATAAGGATGCAAAAGTCTGTAAATGTAAAAAGGGCTTCCATTCGGATCTCCAGTTTCTGAATTGCACTAAAGGTACGTACGTACGTACACTTGATCCAATCCATTTTACAAAATCGTCACATTGCAATATTTAGGTGTTTCTATAGCCAAATTCATAACAATAGATTATTGCCTACATAACTTATTGTTTGGAAATCAACTTTCATAAAATACAGTGAGTTTCATTGTAATAATTCGATCTTTTAAAATCAAACTTTCATATTCATATATACAATTAATGAACTGGGGCCATATGGCGGTATTTTCATTAATTATTTATCTATTTTTTTAAAAATGGAAATGGACAAGTCTGTCACATTAATTCATTTAAAGAAAAGTGTTGTCATGGACCAATTCAAACTAGGAGGTGGCTTCAAAATAATTGACTTGGTACAAGTATAACAAAGAGATGAATAAACAAGAGTACTGAAGTCCATTGAGATTCGGGATCGGGGGTCGTATCCACACGTGTGCGCCTTTGCGCTAATAGTAAAATCAATTGGCATTAGGTGGGCAGGGCTTCTTTGTTCATGTAATTAGTTGACACTTCTTGGACAAGTGGTCTAGCATCTCTGAAGAGTCTATAAGGCGATGAATAATACTCTAGAAGGGGGGGGATGAATAGAGTATGGACGATTTTCGCAACAATAGAAATTTACTGCAACTTGTCAAGACCTTGATATAGGCTATCAGAACTTGACAAAGTAAAATCGAATATTACAAAGTAAATGCGGAATATAAAAGATGAACACACGAATTGTTAACGAGGTTCGGCACCAACTTGCCTACGTCCCCGCCTAGGATTATCCAATCTGTAGGATTCAAACACTTCTTATTTCACTTCCTTTGAGCCTAGAACTTCCTAGAGAAACTTCCCTTTCTCTATACAAAGCCTCACCGCTTCTATTCTAGCTCTCAACCTTACAAGTGAAATAAAAGCTCACACCACACACTAAGTGTGCTTTGATCGAGTATGAAAACTCTAAGTGTAATTTGAATGACTTGTACAATAAGTGCTAGTGTTTCTCTCAACTCTTAAGCAATGATCACCAACTAGGATTTAGGAGAATGTAAGAGAAACTTGACGAATGCTTTCGAATGCTATGAATGCTTGAGTGCTTGTTTAGTTGCTTAGCTTTTTCATCCTTCTTAGCCTTCGTCCTTTTATAGTTGGAACACTTGTAGAGCTTCTTGGAGGGAGAGCCGTTTGAATTTTAAATTCTTTCCAAGACATTTGAATTCCTTCCAAAACAAATCCTTTGTGTGCCTTCCAAGATGTTCCTTCGACTTACTTCATGATCAAGCATGATCAACTCTGAATAGATTCTTTCCTTGTATGAAAAGTGAAATCATGAAAGAATATGCATAATGTATCTAGTACATAAAATGGGTTAGATGAGAAACTCATATATAAATCGATAAAGCCCAAGTCTCATCTCATAGCCCAATATAGAGCCCATTATAATTTAGGCCCAAAAAGATTGGCCTCGAATTCTTTCCTGTAAAAGAATAAGTTGAACTAGATAAATGTATAAGTGATCAAAACATTTTAGACTGGGTTTCAAGACCTTGAAACCAGCTTTTTGTCTTTCATCATCCTTTAGATCACCTGCACGTTAGGTCTCAAGATCTTACAATCAAGGTGGAGTCTTCAATCTCCCCCTTGATGGAAGACAAAACCTGTTTCAATATTCATAACATATTTCCAGCAATCATTATAAGGAAATACGCATAATATATAATATGAGCAGAAAATGTTTGGATCATCTAAGTTTAAAAACGATAAGCACTTAACCAACACTTAACCAACTAGTGCCAAAACGCAGGGCAACCAAAACATTCTCCCCCTTTTTGTCTTCCAACAAAAGGGCAGAGAGGTGAAAATGTCTGAAACACCAACTAAAAAACAACCAAAGGACCAGGAGTTTTTAAAAGACGAGCAGCAAAAGACGAGTTTTCAGAAAGTAGAGAAAAGAGAGTGGGAGATCAAGGCCTTGAGTCAGAATCCCCATCTGCATCCTTCTTCTTCTTGCTTCTTAGAGCCTTCTTGCCTTTCTTAGCAGAGGATGGCTCAGCAGCAGAGGATGTGCCAGGGGCGCCAGGAGCATTAGGATCTTCAGGAGGGGCAATGTCAGCTCCTTCCTCAACCCATTCGCCAAAGGTGGGGTACTGCTTGTTGGGTGGAAGGTACTTCCTTCTGACCTCATCTCTGCACCTCTTCCTCCACTTTGCAAGGGCGTCTCTGGTGACCTTGTCTCGTTCCATCTCGGCAAGCTGTCTCTGACGCTCCACATCCCTGTATTTCTTAACCACACCATATTGCTCGACTGTGAGGATCGTGGGTTCATGATGTGTGGGGCGCAGGATAGGACGTTTCTTCACTTGATTTTCACAGTTGAGGATGACATTCCCAGTCTTCTCACGCACATGATCATAGGTTTCTTGCTCCATTGGCATGATAGAGCCTGTAGCAGTGTAGATGAGAGCATTGAGAAGCATCATCTGATCAAGCTTGCAGTTCACCATTGAGAGGAGCTCATGAGTTTGGTCCTGGCGAATCACCACATCCGACCACATCCTACTCAGATCAAACCTAAGGTCTTGAATCTCAGTCTCCACAGCAGCCAATCTATCCTTACTCATATTAGGTTCAGCAACCTGTTTTCCCTTCGAGTCTTTCCTCAGAAACCATTGCCCTCTCAGGTTCTTGACAATACCCAATCTTTCTAGACAACCTTCATCAACAATCCCACTATAGGTTTGCTTTTCTTCTCCTGATGTGTCGATGTCAAAAGCTTCAAAGATTTTGGGCAGGAGATTTGCATAGGGTAAAGGCATAGGCCGAGAGGAGGTGGAGACATGGGTCATGTAGTCGAGGATGAGTTTGGGTAAATCAGGCTCATATCCGTTCATGATTAGAAAAAGGATCTCGAGGAGATTCTCGGACACCAATTCCCTGGAATGGATGCGTGGGAAGATACAGCGAGCCAGAATGGTGAAGATGAGCTTGACTTGAAGGTTTAGGGCAGTGTGAGTGGGTTTGAGGGTGGATGAAGATCCAGGGCCTTGAGATTTTAGGAAGAATTCATCTCGTGCTCGTGAGAGACACTCAAATCGGCTTGTGAATTCTTTTGTGGGGATCTCAGTTGGAAGATCAAGGATGAGTGCAAGGCTTTCAGGAGAGAGACGGATTCGGGTGTTCTTGATCTTAGAAACTAGGGTTAGGGTTCCATTTACCCGATGAACAGTAAGATTGGCATAAAAGAGTCGGGTAAGTTGGGGATAGACAAAATTGCCAGGGTTGAGCAAGGTCCAGAAACAGGTGGACTTGAGGAGGGAGATGCATGGCAAGGGCATGGATTGAAGGAGGTTGAAATCGACAGCATCACAGAAGCATAAGCGACGGTTGCAAAAGTCCTGTTTCCAAGACTCCTCAACCTCTTTATTGCAAAACCAATTGGGGGAAATGCCAGAAGGTACCTGAGGAGGTCGAGCAGGAGCAGAGGTGGCTGGAGCTTTGCCCTTTGATTTCCTGATCAGAGGTGGTGGCGATGGTGATCTCTCGCTGGAATTCTCGGAGTGTTCTTCTGATTCCTCCATGACTTGCTTCCCCTTGTTGGCTGGCATCTTGTATCTCTTAGCAGAAGGTGCTGGAGACGGAGATGCTGAGGAGCGCTTTGATCCCGCCATTTGGTTACAGAAATAGAGAGGGTTTTAAAAATGGATGCGAGAGAGAGAGAGAGGACTTCAGAGAATGGAGTGGATTAGACAGAGGGAGAGAAGGGATTAAAAAGCTAAAAAACTGGAAACTGAATCGTTTCTCTCTTTGTTCAAAAGGTAAGTACAGATTCATTAACTCATGTGAATAGTAAGTAATGATGTTCTGAAAATTCCAAACCCAAAGTGTCACATCCACTTGCACAAAATAGAGAGATTTGAAAAAATAAAAACGGAAACCAAGATATGTGAGTACCAATTTTTGAAAGGGGTAAATGATATCAAGATAAACTCAGTAACATTAAAGGATACTCTTGTTGAATATCCATAAGATATTAACCAGAGTTTGATCCAATATAATTTTATTCGGATGAACATCTAGAAACCTTATGAAGTCAAGGTCTTGAGATGTCATTTGAATTCATGACTTTCATATAGGAAGCAATTGCTCCCCCTAAGAAAGTGCTTCCCTATTAAGCATACCCAACTCCAATCTAATAAAATTGAAACGATCTTCAGGGAGTGGTTTAGTAAAGATATCAGCTAACTGAAAATCAGTGGATATAAAGGATATTGAAACATCACCTTTTTCCACATGATCTCTTATAAAATGGTGTCTCACATCAATGTGCTTGGTTCTCGAATGCTGCACTGGATTTTTAGTGATTGAAATAGCACTAGTATTATCACACAAAATAGGAATACCTTTAAGATCAATTCCAAGGTCTCTGAGTTGTTGTGCTATCTAGAGAATCTGAGAGCAACATGCACCAGCAGCAATGTACTCGGCTTCTGCAGTTGATAAGGCTACTGAATTTTGTTTCTTAGAGTGCCAACTTATCAAGGAGGATCCTAGGAGTTGGCAACAGCCAGAAGTGCTTTTTCTATCAACTTTGTATCCTGCAAAATCTGCATCTGAGTAGCCTTTTAAATGAAAGTTACTCTGTTTGGGATACCATAGCCCAAGGTCTTGAGATCCATTTAGGTATCTAAAGATTCTTTTTACAACAATAAGGTGAGACTCTTTGGGGTCACTTTGGAATCGAGCACACATACAGACACTGAACATTATGTCAGGTCTACTAGCAGTAAGGTATAGAAGTGAACCAATCATACCTCTGTACTCTTTTTGGTTCACATTCTTACCATTTTTATCTTGATCAAGGGAGAGAGTGGAGCTCATAGGGGTCTTTGCTACCTTTGATTGTTCCATTTTGTATTTCTTTAGTAGATCCCTAGTATATTTCCCTTGATTCAGAAAGATACCCTTACTTGTTTGATGAACTTGTAAACCAAGGAAGAAGTTTAATTCTCCCATGAGACTCATTTCGAATTCCCTGCACATAATTTCAGAAAACTCCTTGCAAAGGGAATTGTTAGTAGCACCAAATAATATATCGTCTACATATATTTGAACAATCAAAAGATCATTTCCACGAGTTTTGATGAAGAGAGTTTTATCAATCAATCCTCTTTGAAAACCATTTTCAAGAAGGTATTTGGACAATCTTTCATACCAAGCTCTTGGGGCTTGTTTGAGACCATAGAGAGCTTTGTATAATTTATACACATGATTAGGAAATTCTTCACTTTCAAAACCAGGTGGTTGTGCAACATAAACCTCTTCTTCTAATAACCCATTTAGGAATGCACATTTGACATCCATTTGAAATAGCTTGATACCCATGAAAGATGCAAAAGCAAGTAATATTCGTATAGCCTCTAACCTTGCTACGGGAGCAAATGTCTCCTCGTAGTCTATACCTTCTTCTTGATTGAATCCTTGAGCAACAAGTCTTGCTTTGTTTCGAATGATCTTGCCTGCTTCATCCAGTTTATTTCGAAACACCCATCTAGTGCCTATGACTGATTGGTGTTGTGGCCTGGGCTGAAGAGTCCATACCTTGTTCCTTTCAAACTCATTTAGCTCATTTTGCATGGCAGTGATCCAATCCGAGTCCTTGAGTGCTTCAGCTGGGGTTTTTGGTTCTACAAGAGAAACAAAAGCATAGAAGGCACAAAGATTCTTTAATCTAGATCGAGTTTGTACCCCGGATGATGGATCTGATATGATATCTTGAGTTGAGTGTGACGAGGCATGTTTGAATTTTCGTAGCTTTGGACCCTGATTGTTTGAGATAGTAGCAGGTCTCTCTTCAAGGTCTTGAGAAACAATTTGAGTGTTGGATTCTTCAATGACTGAATCCTGATTTTGTAGTCCCTTCTCAAGGTCTTGAGATAGCTCGTTGGTATCTTGGATTTGTTCTTGCATGTTTCTTTCTTGGTCCTGCTTATTTTCAGCCTTGTCCTCTTCTTCTCTATCCGAATCATGATGATTTAGATTGAGATCTGCAAAACCTTCACTCAACACACCATTGTTGCTTTCGTCGAATACCACATGGATACTCTCCTCGACAATTTTGGTGCGCTTGTTATAAACTCTATAAGCTTTGCTATTAGTAGAATAACCAAGGAAGATACCTTCATCACTACGTGCATCAAATTTTCCAAGATTATCTTTGCCATTGTTATGAACAAAGCAAGTGCATCCAAAAGGTTTGAAGTAGGAAATGCTAGGCTTTCTTCCTTTGAAAAGTTCATAAGGAGTCTTTTTCAAAATGGGACGAATTAAGCATCGATTCAAAATGTAGTTGGCTGTATTAACAGCCTCAGCCCAGTAGATTTTTGGCAAACCATTTTCCAAAAGCATTGTCCTAGACATGTCCTCCAAAGTGCGGTTCTTTCGTTCCACAACTCGGTTTTGTTGAGGAGTTCTAGGTGCTGAAAAGTTGTGTGAAATTCCATATTTAGCACAGAATAGATCAAATTTAAGTTGATCAAATTCTCTACCATGATCACTCCTAATGGAGACAATAGGTATGTTTTTCAAGGTCTGCAACTCTTTGCAAAGTTTAGAAAACTCGAGCAAAGCCTCTGATTTTTCTCTTAAAAAGGAGATCCATGTAAAACGAGAGAAATCATCAATAATAACCAGGATGTATTGTTTACCCTTTGGAGATTTGACACGCATAGGTCCACACAAGTCCATGTGTAATAACTCAAGAGGGCGAGAAGAACTTACAACCTTTTTAGGTTTAAAGGAACTGCGTGTCTGTTTGCCTCTTGTGCATGCATTGCATAGATCTTCTTTCATGAAGTTTAGATCAGGCAATCCTCTCACAAGATCTCTTGATTTGAGCTTATTGAGGGTGTGCATGCTTAAATGACCTGGTCTTCTATGCCATAGGCTGGGGTCTTCCGTCAAGACCTTGAGACACTTGAGTTTTGTACCTGTAATATGATTAGCATTTACAGCATAAAGTGTTGTTGTGCCTATGAGCAGTGAGGATTAGATCATCAGTCTCTTCATTCCTGACTTCACATTTGTGTCTGTCAAAGCCAACTTTGTTTCCTTTGTCACACAACTGAGAGACACTTAAGAGGTTATACTTTAATCCATCAACAAGATAAACATCCTTAATGCAACTTTCTGAATTACCAATATTACCAATACCAATGATGTTGCACTTCCCTTTATCACCAAGAGTAATTGTTCCAGTGGTTTGTTCCTTAAGATCTTGAAATAGAGATTTCTTTCCACTCATGTGTCGTGAGCATCCACTGTCCATTATCCATTTTGGCTCTTTGCTCTTGATGATATCCTGCAATACCAACATCAACCTTTCCAGCTAGACCAATACATAGTTTTAGATTCACAATGAGGATAGACTATGTTGGGTAGTCTTGTCCCTTTAGGAACCCAAACTTGTTTTATCTGTTCATTAAGTCGAACTGGAAATGTATTTCTAATGATGTAGGGATCTTTTCTCCTATATGGACAAGTTTCTCTAACATGCCCTTTCTTACAACAATGGAAGCAAGTAGGTGAACGCCAATAGCCTTTAGCTTTGACAAAAGTAGTACTAGGTTTCTTTGGAAAATTTTTGTTGTATCCAATACCACTTCTATTAAAGGAGAGTTGTTGTTCACCCAACATCTTATCAAGATTAGCTTTAGATCTGGTGAATTGAATGAGTGAAATCTGCTGGTCTTGACACTTATCGGTTAGCTTTGCCTTCTCTTTCTCTAAATCCTCATTACGATTCTTTAGAGAGGAGAGGCTTAGCCTGAGATCAGAATTTTCTGAGCTCAAGGTCTTGACTTTAATGTCAAGGGCCGACCGAGATGTTTCAAGATTTTTCATTTCCAGCGACATATCACTGATACATTTCTGTTGATCTATCAGCTTTTCCTTCAAGGTGTTGATTTCACTGTTGTAAGCATCTTCATTAGAAATCATATTTCTTAGGACTACAGAAAGAACATCGGGAGGACTAGACATTAGATTTCTTACCACTTTTTTAAGGTCTTGAGTCTGTGATCCTTCGTGGTCAGCCATAAGACAGAGATTAGCTTGTTCTTTTTCGGTGTCTGAGTCACATGAAGAATCTGAGTCACTCCAGGTTGCAAGCATAGCCTTTTTCTTTTGTTCATATTTCTTGAACTTATTTCTCTTCTTCACAGGACACTCTTTCACGAGATGGTCTGTCTCGCCATACTCAAAACATGTTAGCACTTTTGGCTTCTTTGACATGTTGGGAGACTTGCTTTTGAATCTAGATGAGTCTGTATTTTCACGGTTGGAAAATTGTTTTTTCATCTTTAGAATTCGAGCTAATCCCCGTGTGATGAGAGCAAAGGGATCGTCTTCGTCGTCTGATTCATCACTCTCAGATTGTGAGTGATCTTTCTTTGCTTTGAGAGCAAGGTTCTTTGTTGTTGAGGGTACTTCTCCATCTTCCTCGTTTAATATCATCTCATGAGTGATAAGTTTTCCGAGAAGATCATCTAATGGTAGTGTAGAGAGATCTTGAGCTTCCTCAATTGCAGTAACCTTGGGACCCCACTTGGTTTTTGGAAGGCTCCTTAGAACATTTCGAACCTTTTCTGGGTTGGAGAAGGTTTTCCCAAGTGAGTCGAGGTTGTTAACAATTTGAGTGAATCTCGTGAACATCTCCTTTACTGTCTCATCAGGATTCATCTTGAAAAGTTCGTATTGCCTGAGAAAGATATTAATCTTACTCTCTTTGACTTGACTTGTGCCCTCATAAGTAACTATAAGTTTGTCCCAAATTTCCTTGGCACTTTTGCAAGCTGAGACAAGATTAAACTCATTAGCATCGAGAGCGCAATATAGTAGATTCATAGCTTTGTAGTTCTTAGCAATGTTCTCAAGATCAGTCTGATCGTAATCAGACTCAGTTTTATCAACTTGCTTTCCATCGACAGTCTTTTTTGGAACGTGTGGTCCATTCTTGACCAGGCCCCATAACTCAAGGTCTTGATCAATGATGAACATTTGCATCAGTGATCTCCAGTGGACAAACTTATTGCCACAGAAAAGTGGAGGTCTATTGGTTGACCTTCCTTGAGCAAAACCTCCATCACCTATGGTAGACATGCTGAAAACTCACAAGATTGTTAAATCAAAAACAGTGAGCCAAGCTCTGATACCAATTGAAGAGTCTATAAGGCGATGAATAATACTCTAGAAGGGGGGATGAATAGAGTATGGACGATTTTCGCAACAATAGAAATTTACTGCAACTTGTCAAGACCTTGATATAGGCTATCAGAACTTGACAAAGTAAAATCGAATATGACAAAGTAAATGCGGAATATAAAAGATGAACACACGAATTGTTAACGAGGTTCGACACCAACTTGCCTACGTCCCCGCCTAGGATTATCCAATCTGTAGGATTCAAACACTTCTTATTTCACTTCCTTTGAGCCTAGAACTTCCTAGAGAAACTTCCCTTTCTCTATACAAAGCCTCACCGCTTCTATTCTAGCTCTCAACCTTACAAGTGAAATAAAAGCTCACACCACACACTAAGTGTGCTTTGATCGAGTATGAAAACTCTAAGTGTAATTTGAATGACTTGTACAATAAGTGCTAGTGTTTCTCTCAACTCTTAAGCAATGATCACCAACTAGGATTTAGGAGAATGTAAGAGAAACTTGACGAATGCTTTCGAATGCTATGAATGCTTGAGTGCTTGTTTAGTTGCTTAGCTTTTTCATCCTTCTTAGCCTTCGTCCTTTTATAGTTGGAACACTTGTAGAGCTTCTTGGAGGGAGAGCCGTTTGAATTTTAAATTCTTTCCAAGACATTTGAATTCCTTCCAAAACAAATCCTTTGTGTGCCTTCCAAGATGTTCCTTCGACTTACTTCATGATCAAGCATGATCAACTCTGAATAGATTCTTTCCTTGTATGAAAAGTGAAATCATGAAAGAATATGCATAATGTATCTAGTACATAAAATGGGTTAGATGAGAAACTCATATATAAATCGATAAAGCCCAAGTCTCATCTCATAGCCCAATATAGAGCCCATTATAATTTAGGCCCAAAAAGATTGGCCTCGAATTCTTTCCTGTAAAAGAATAAGTTGAACTAGATAAATGTATAAGTGATCAAAACATTTTAGACTGGGTTTCAAGACCTAGAAACCAGCTTTTTGTCTTTCATCATCCTTAAGATCACCTGCACGTTAGGTCTCAAGATCTTACAATCAAGGTGGAGTCTTCAATCTCATTCTCTTTTAGGTGGCTTCTTTGTTCATGTAATTAGTTGACCACTTCTTGGACAACGGGTCTAGTATCTCATTCTCTTTTTAGAGAGCCCAGGATCGAGAGTCGGGCCGTTTGACTTTTCCGCTCAGATATCATACTAATTAGTTGACCACTTCTTGGACAACGGGTATAGTATCTCATTCTCTTTTTAGAGAGCCCAGGATCGAGAGTCGGGCCGTTTGACTTTTCCGCTCAGATATCATACTGAAAGTCCGTTGGGACTCGGGATCAGGGGTCGTGTGCACACGTGCGCCTTTGCACTAATAGCCTAGCACATAAGCCGAGCGGGGTTCCATCCTAAAATCAATTGGCAATAGGTGGAGTTACCCACTAACTTATATGCTAAGGCTTCTTTGTTCATGTAATCAATGTGGGACTCTTTTTGGTCTTTTCACATTCCTTTCATTCTCAACAAAGAGATTACGAGTTTTTCACCCAAAAAAAAAAACAAGAAGATTACAAATTTGAATGACAACAAATTAACGACATAGATTACGGAACAACCCTCGATTAAATTATGAAATGATAAATGGATTTTATATTTTGAACTCTATGAATAAAATTATTCGTTGATAAAAAAAAAATTAAAAAATAAAATTCATACATTTCTATTGGGTATCTTCGCATTTTGGGGATTTAATTGAAAATACGTAGTATATCATGAAAAAATATTTACCTTTTCTTCTTTGGGACAATTGAAGAACACACAAATCTTAATAGCCTTAGTATCCCTGAATGAAACATTTTTTTCAAATATTTGTGTTTTGTGAATTTCTTAATTAACTATGGCTTTACAAGCAGTCGATGGTAAGGGAATGTCGTCGAGGATGAAGGCTGGAATTGCTTCTGCATGTGGGATTGTGCTTCTTTTAGGCCTTCTTTTCATTGTTCTTTATCTCCAAAAGAGAAAGGCTACACAAAAGCTTGGTAACTAACTATGTTTTGCTACGTTTTCTTGCACTTTATTGACAAAAAAACCCCATATATGATCAAGTTGATCGAAAATCCGTTTTCTTCAAAACTAACATATTTTCTACTAAATCTGACGCAGGAATCACTGAAATTATCAAAACAGATAATGACATAGAAGATATTGACATACCATTTGTTGATTATGAAAGCATACTATATGCTACCGACAACTTCTCTGATGCAAATAAGCTTGGAGTTGGGGGGTTTGGTCCTGTTTACAAAGTACATAATTTGTTTGACCATCACTTCTCCATGATATATAATTAACAATTGATTGTATAGCAATTTTCTTGCATTCAAAGACTTACAAAAGTTGATATATATTTTATATATGTAGGGAAAGCTTGTAGATGGAAGTGCAATTGCTGTTAAAAGGCTCTCAGCAGCATCTGTACAAGGTGTTGAGGAATTCAGAAATGAGGTAATACTTATAGCCAAGCTTCAACATCGAAACCTTGTGAGAGTACTCGGCTATTGTGCCAAGGAAAATGAAAAGATCTTGATCTATGAGTACATGCCTAATAAAAGTTTAGATGCCTTTCTCTTTGGTAAGTAAAATTTAATATTAACCCCT
This sequence comes from Persicaria maculosa, assembly GCA_963922045.1. Lineage (NCBI taxonomy): Eukaryota > Viridiplantae > Streptophyta > Magnoliopsida > Caryophyllales > Polygonaceae > Persicaria > Persicaria maculosa. The sequence goes on from OY998252.1 coordinate 13,703,234, forward strand.
CTCTCTCCACACACACATATATACACACACATGTATTAATTTACTCCATTGGTTCAATCTCACCATGAGCTTATTTTCTTGTCTATAAGACCACAAAATTTCACCGTTATTAGACTGGACAAAACGCTTCAACATTATAATGGGGACTGCTCGCGGGCTTCTTTATCTTCACCAAGACTCCAGATTGATAATAATCCATCGAGATTTGAAGCCAAGCAACATCTTATTAGATGAAGAGATGAACCCTAAAATTTCCGACTTTGGCTTAGCTAGGATTGTTGCAGGGAATGAGATGGCCGCTAGCACTGCGAGAATCATTGGAACACAGTAAGACAATCATACTTCATTCCTTTCAATTTTTGAATTGTAAATAATATCATATATGCTCCATGAAAATCACAAACGATTATGTTTGGTGCAAGGTATTATATATAATATATAGCACATTGTGCCAAACATACTCGAAAGCTTGAATTTTGATTTTACAACATATCTTCCTTGGAAACATTCTTGATTTGATATTACCATGCATATATGTAGTGGTTACATGTCACCGGAGTATGCAATGGACGGATATTTCTCGATCAAATCTGATGTGTATAGCTTCGGAATTCTTGTACTCGAAACTATAAGTGGAAAGAGATGCGCCAGTCTGCTTCAAGTCGAAAACAGTTTAATAAGCCTGTTGGGATATGTAAGTTCCTTTATAAACGTTTAACATATGATTGAATTTTTAGTAATTTTTTTTTGGTGAACTCAATTTTTAGTAATAAATGTTGATTAATTATATCATAAATATTTGTAAATAGGCATGGTACATGTGGGATAAAGGGAGTCCAATAGACTTGGTCGATGAATCAGTTGAATCATACGATGCATCTGAAGTTAAAAGATGCATAAATGTGGGGCTTTTATGTGTACAAGAAGATCCGAGTGATCGACCAACCATGTCGACCGTGCTCTTGATGTTGAGTGGTGACAGTATGACTCTTCCATATCCAAAGCAACCCGTTTTTGTTGCAAGAAAGACTCCTTCAGAGACAGCTTCTTCTTCTAGCAAGCTCGAGAAAAGTGAATCAAATGTCGGGCTAACGATGACGATTGAAGGACGTTAAAACTTGAAAAATGCCAAGTCAAGGACCTCAAGGTTCTTGTATGAATCAAGTTCTCTCAAAATTTACATTGAAATTTTTTGCCCCCAAAATAGCAATTGTAAACTAGCTTGTCTCTCTTTTAATATGTTGGATTCTCCATCTAACAACAACCCAAACACCAGGAAGAAGAAGACCAGTTAGTTGGTGCCAGCTCAGCTCACCATTTCAGTTTCAAGTTTGTTAGAATAAGAGGGTGTTTGTATAACAAACTAAGAGCTTGTAGCTCCGTCTATAAATACAAGCTCCTCAAGTGTAATTCATTCATTCAGTTCAATACAATCAGAACAAGTTCTTTCCTCTGTTTTCCTTCTCTCGGTTACCAATTGTACATTTGTACATGTAACATGGTATCTAGGTTTTAATTTCTTTCATTGATCCATGGCAATCGATTGTCCCTCTCCTTGAATTTGTTAAATAAAGAGCGGCCATCATATAGTATATATATAGCTTCTAGTTTTTGAAGATAGTAATTTCGTAAAAAAAAAAAAAAAAATATGTTGCCCTATTTTTATCTCCTGGTTTCTGAAACTGGATGGTGTTTTTACTGGTTGGTTAGGTGATCATCTGGTTGGGGAAGCAAGCAGACTCGTCATAGCGCAAGCTTATGACAAGCATTGGACATACATTTCACACAAGGGGAGATTTTTGAAATCAATTAACTCGATCAGTCAAGGTAAAATTCTAATAATTTATCTCTTATATATAACTCTTTTGATATATATAGCTGGGCATGCCAATCGTACATCATCAGAATGAAATCAACCTGTAGTTCTATTTCCAGGGGGATGGACCAGAATGCGACGTGCTCACAAAAATGGCGCAGAGTTATTTGATGCAGCTCTCAAATGCATACGTTGCCTAACAGCTCAAGAGACTCAAGAGCACCATAGCGCGCTGAACAATGTTAAATGCTACCCAAGTGGACTATGCTGTACGTCAAGTTGATCTATCTGGAGGATGAGATGCTGTATATTGTAATGGCATGGGATGATTATACCTTTGGCTTCCTCATCGATCAAGCTAGGCAAATCAAAATGCCAATCTTTGTTTTCTTCTTGGTTATTTTATGACACTAAATCCTTGTACAAAATCAAGATCATTCGGGGGAAGGAATCATAAACTAAATTTCCAATGAAAGGAAAAATCATATAGTGAAACTAAACTGCGGAAACGAATTAAAGTCCCAGCAATGGGACAGTGACGAAAACAAGGCATTATATGTGCTGAACAGCAAACAAGTTATTTACAAGTAGAGTGCTACCAAACATGCTATACAGAAGTGGTAGCAAACATGCTATAATAAGTCTTGCTTCTTCCGATCATTCGTGTCCAAAAGTGCTGAACAAATGCAAAACCACCTACTGAATTTACTGACTCCTAGCCCAGGGTTCCAAGATGCTGAACACATCACACCATCTCCAGAGTCTACTTGTTCACTAGCGGGCGATGGTTTTCGCTTCCTCGTGTGGCTCTTCTTTGTTGGGCACGGAAGTGCGTCCGGAGTAATCCGGGAGTCAAATGTCAATCACACAGCAATCCGATTACACCAGAAAATAGCAACAACGTAACTACCATGCAAATCTAGAACCAAATCCAGAAAACATCCAAGCAATGCAAACAACAAAAAAAGCACAGATAATCAACACAAGATTTACGTGGGAAAACATCACAGGATCATAAAACCCCACCTTCCGCCGGCCAAAGCAAACAACCCACTAATCAATAATAAATTAACCAGTGCAATTGTTTAACAATTTAGTCTCACAAACAAAATGAAAATCTCAAACACCAATCTAAATACGATTGGGATCGAGAAAGGATTCCTCTCCAAAAAAACTAGCTAAATATTTGTAATCAAATTAGATTTCCATGGGGAAGAATATTGGTAACTTATTGAGAGAGAAAGACGGATCACCAATGCAAGAGACGAAACACCAGCTTAAATCTTAAATCTCTCACCCTTCCTCTCCTTTCTCCCTCCTCTCTCTTTTGTTTTCTTTCTATCTCCTCTTTCTTATTGCTACCTAGCGGCACTCCTGAAGCAACAACCCTTGCTTCTCTCTCCTTCATTTGGGTAGACAATAGCGATTACCAAACCAAACATGGGTTGGACTCCCATGGGCCTAGGCCCAACATTCTTATCTGGACACCTTGTTCCCGGCGTTCTTCTACTATCAACCCGGAATTATATCCAAATTCCTTGCACACCACAGCATGCCTACATATTTTACAGGTTTCACATACCTTCATATTACAAATTATATAGATTATATGGATTAAACAGATTTCCCAGATTGTACATATTTCAACGATTTTTCAGAATATACATATTACACAGATTTCATAGGTTATACAGATTTTGCATATTATATAGTTTTACATAAATTTAATAGATTATGCAATGCATCTCTCTTAGATGATAGAAGCGGTGAAGAGAAGCGATAACTACCTTTTGCGATAAAAAAAATGACACAACAATTATCTCTATTAATTAGTGTCCACAAGCAGCCCTCTCAATCGGATGATAGAAGAAGGATGTCCACAATTAAGCAGCTCTCATTTTGGCCATTTGTTGTATAATTTCTTTCAAGTTTTTTTTTAGGTTTCTTTGCCCTTTGATGATTGGTACGTTGTTTTATTGTTTTCATTTGGTCCCATCTATATGGCTGGGTTCCTTCATGTGAATCTTCCTAATTATATATAGTGTTTGGTTGTTTCTTTTCGTGGTTTGGTTTAATTTTTGGTATATCATCTGTGCTTTGTTGTTTCGAATTAGCACCTAATTAAAGTATGAATCCATAGTACATATTGTTGGGCAATTATCTAGTGGTATCCCACAAAAAAGAAAGGAAAAATGGACAAAAATAATACCAAGTATCAACTTTTGGCCAAAAATAATACGAACTTTGAAATTGACCGTTTCATATATGAACTATCGCCCTATTAACCGAAAATAATACATATGTGTATTCCGGTGAACTTTCCGACCAAATACGCCACGTGGACGTCGGAAAACACACATGACATAAATTTTTGACACGTCACCAAACTTGTAAGTTATCCCATGTCATAAATTTATTTTTTATTTTTTTTTAAAAAAAAAAGAAAAATTAAACAAATAGTCAAATAGCTGCAGTACCTTTCGAAACAATGGAGGAGAGAACGAGCAGATAACATTGAGAAGAAAGTGAAGACGCCCACCCTCGATTCCATTGTTTCGAAAGGTATTGTAGCTATTTGCTTATTTGTTTAATTTTTTTTTTTTAAAAAAAAATGAAAAATAAATTTATGACATGGCATAACTTACAAGTTTGGTGATGTGGCAAAAATTTATGCCATGTGTGTTTTCCGGCGTCCACGTGGCGTATTTGGTCGGAAAGTTCACCGGAATATACATATGTATTATTTTCGGTTAATAGGGCGATAGTTCGTATATGAAACGGTCAATTTCAAAGTTCGTATTATTTTTGGCCAAAAGTTGATACTTGGTATTATTTTTGTCCATTTTTCCAAAAAGAAATTGATCTCACCAGCATCCTGCAGTCGAGAGGGGATCTGCTGTGGCATTTTCCCTGTCCTCTCTCTGTCTCTCCTCTCATAATCTCTCTAATTTTTTTCTTTTTTTCTTTTTCTTTTTATTTTAATTCTTTTTCATTTTTTTTTTAAATTGGGGGGTGGGGAGGGCCAGGCAGGGGGCAGGCTATTTGGGACAGCTGATCCCATTTGCCTGCAGTCACCCGGCCCTTTTCTTGTGTTTTTCTTTTCTTGATTTTTTCTCGTTTTAGTGGTGGATTCCTCGTCCTGCTTATGGGCCAATAACAAATCACTAAATCAGTCTTTCTTTTACTTTTCCTTGTTAAGTTAGCCACATCCATCGGATTAATCCGACTCCAGGAAATCAATGTGTAAAATATTGCTTTATACCAAAAAAAAAAAAAATTCCAAAAATTAAATATATGATCTCGACTTGCCATCCTAATCTGATCTTAATTTTTCTTCGCATGTTTTTTTCAACTAGTGATTGTGGGATGCAGTGAAGGTGCTAACAAAAAAGACAAATTAAATATAGTAGCAGCCAGACTAGCAAATTGAACTTAGGCAAGACAGTACGTACAACTTGACAATTAGTTAGCAACTAAAGGTCAAATATATACTCCAATCCATAGAAATACATGCTAGCTAGCTGCAACGTGACAATTTGCCATCCACGAGATTAGAAGATACTGTGTAAACAAGTTTTATTATATAATTTGTGAGTGAATATAGAGCGTTAAATTAAAAAGATCAACATCATCCACCTATGGTTTTAAATCCTTAGAATATAAGTTAGTGCACTGTTTCTCTTATTGTCAATTGGTTTAAGAATGAATCCTCACTCGGCTTATATGGTGTGCTAGTAGCACACACATAACACCGGTTAGAGCCCCTACAACACTCTATGTACGTAACACCATGTTACACTAAATTGTTTGAGTTATAAATATATCCATGTTAAAAAATTCCAAAAATTATTTTTAAGTTTTAAACAACTATTAATATATGGTTGTAAACAAAGTTGATTAAAAAGCATGGTTTAAATTTTTATATAAATTACATATCGAATATTATACTTCGTACAATTTATTTTTTTAAAAAAAAAATTGAAAGATGATTTTCATTAATTTATTTATTTTTTTGTAAGGAATATCGAATATTGTACAATATCGAAAATTATATAATTTTTTTTATAAACATATACTAATTGTTGTTTAATATATAAATTTTTTTAAAAAAAAGTTAACATGAATTTATAATCCAAATAATTTAGTGCAGTGTTACATGGTTTCAAATTCGGAGTAGAAGCGAAAGGACAAGCTTAAGAGCACCAACAACTGAGGGTTTTGATTACCTTCAGGTCACTAAAAGGTAACACCTTGGTTTTAGGTTATACCTTAAGGTAAGAGAATGGAAGATGTTACCTTGATAGGGAGAGGTAAACCAGGTAACATCTTCCCTTTTGTAATTTTTTTAATCAAAAAGTAAATGAAAAAAGAGAAAGAAAAAGTCAAAATAATTTTGAAAATGGGTAAAAGGTAGAACAAACCTTTTATGATAAGGTAGAAAATGTGAAAATAAATTTAAACAAAAAAGAAATAAATGAGGTGTAAAATTAGGATAGGAAGAAAGAAGAGAAAATAGGTAAGGTTTTCTCATTGTTGAATGGTCTAAAAAGGAACAATTATTTTATAGAGTCAACCATTGAGTCGTCCTCAACCACACACCAATGTAGAGGAATTGAGCTTTTGTTGAATGTCTCTCTCAGATTCATAGCTAGCTGATGTTAGCTAATGAGAAATGAGCTCTTCACATCCCATACATCTTCAGCTGATGCCTAACCACTTGTTGTTCCTCCTTTGTTTTGTGGTTTACGCATCTACGGTTTGCAGTGCGAGCAGTAGCCCACCTCCACCGCCTAATATTTACAACGGAACGAGATTGCGGCCTTGTACTGTCTACGTTCATTGTAGGTCAGGTGATGCTCCTGCTACTATTGCTGATAATAGTAGCTTAACACAAGGTCAATCAATCAGCTACGGCGGAACCCTAATCTCCAAGAATGGAGCATTTAAGCTTGGCTTCTTTGTCCGCCGTGGCTACACCTACCTTGGGATATCTTACAACAACAACAACTCTGAGCCGATTGTGTGGGTTGCTAATCGGGACAGGCCCATATCGGCTCAGCAACAGCGCAACTGCTCTCTTGTCATAGCACAAGATGGGATTGCTAAGCTCTTGGATCCCAGCAACCATTCCCTGTGGTCCTCTCATTCTGAAAAATCATCCGGAGTGAGTGTTTTGCAGCTCTTAGATACCGGGAATTTGATCCTGACGGACCGAAGCACTAGAGTTAGATCGTGGCAAAGCTTCGAGGACCCAACCGATACCATTCTTGAAGATCCAGCCGCGAATTTCATCAACGCTGGTGTGAATTTGACGTCGTGGAGAAGCACCGATGATCCAGCTAAAGGGTACTACACATTCAAAACTGGGACTACTACTACGGAGCCCAGCCTTGTTATTACTAAGATCAACAACCCGTTGATACCTTACTGGGAGAGAAGCTTGTCCCTCCTTCCTCCCGATTTAAGGCTCTTTCTAGGTGGCAATACAACAGCTACAAACACATCACTCAGGTTGGTTTTGAGCCCCGATGGGTTCATTCAGTTGTGGAGGATGCTTGATACAAGTGGTCTGAATTGGTCAATTAGTTGGACAGCTCCGACAGATCAATGTGATCTGTACCAGACATGTGGAGGTTCCGGCGTCTGTGATCCTGGAAACGGATTTATGTGCAAGTGCTTGCCTGGGTTTGTGCCTAATAATCCCACTAGATGGGAGTCTAAGGACTTCACCGCGGGTCAGTGCACGAAGAGAACCACTGAGACTTGTACTGCGGGTGATGTGTTTTTGAGCTTGCCTATGATCAATTTGCCTCCTAATCCGGATAGTAACAGCACTGCCCAAACTGAAGATGAATGCAGTCATAATTGCCAAACACAATGCGGATGCAGTGCTTACTCTTTTGATCCGCTCAATTCCAATTGCCAATTTTGGACAAAGGGGCTTTACGGCATCCAAGAGGAGTATTACCATCCGGATAACCGCACCCTTTCCATCCGAGCTTCTCCTTCCGATATAGGTAAAAATCTAAATGTCAGTTATGCTATATTGTCTAATAATCTAAGCCAAGATAGCCGAGAAGTGAATCATCTTCGTACATGGTGCAGGTTTTGGTAAGAGCGCGTGTAACATTTGCGGAACTAATGTGATTCCTTACCCGTTGAGCACCAATTCGACTTGTGGAAATCTCAACTACTTCAACTTCCAATGCAACTCCTCAAATGGGCAAGTCTACTTCAGGCCAACTAGTGGTGAAAATTTGTACAAGGTATCTCATATCAATGAAGCAGGTATGATGTTTGTTGTACAATTACCACAAGGCGGTACGACCATATGTGACACTTCAAATGATATCGAGTCCAAGTTGTTCGGTCTCAACAACTCTCCTTTTCGCGTAACAAACTGCAGCGTGGTGCAACTAATAGGTAGACCTCCAGTCAAGGAGGTCGAAATGTCATGGAATCCACCACCACCACCAACATGTGTTACATCGTCGGACTGCGATTATTGGCCGAACACCACTTGTTATGAGGATACAAAGGTGTGTAGATGTGCAAAGGGCTTCCATTCGGATCTCCAGTTTCTGAATTGCACTATAAAAGGTACGTACACTTTGATCGGATCCATTTTAAATTCGGATGTACAACCACATTCATTAGTCGTGACGATAGATTCCAATAATTTATTTAGGTGTGTTTTTACAACCACATATTTAACTCATTGTTTGGAAATTAACTTTGATACGAGAAAGTGATTTTCCATTACATCTTTCATATTCAAACGTACAGTAAAGGAAGTGGGACCATATACAAAAAATTTCATTCATTCATTCATTTTTAAAGTGGAATGGACACGGACATGTGTAGAAGAGATAATGAGCTTTGTACACTTTTTTCATTATTTTTTTTTAAGTTTATAGACCCCATAATAAAATCTTTAATTATATAGACTTTTTCATATATATATATATATATATATATATAGGGAGGGTGTGCATTGTGCATAAATATTATTCGGTGAAATGTGAAACATTATTCGGTGAAATTTTAAGCATTATTCGGTAAAATGTGAAACATTATATCGAACACTGTTATGTTTTTTTTTCCGTTCAGTTCAGATGAAAACTTCCCAATTCCACTGAATAATTTATAACATTCTACCGAATAATGTTTAGTTTTTTTATTTATCCATTTCAAATAAAAGAAACCTCAATTTCCTAAACAATAGTTACAATTTATATGGAATGCCTCAAATTTCACCAAATAATGTTTCACATTCCCCTAAACAATACTCACATTTCACCGAATAATATTTTGTGCACAATGCACATCCTAAGCCTTGTGCACAAGTTAATATATATATATATATATCGTTCAATCTATACCCTTCAACAATGCCTTTTATTTTCTTAAAAGTTAACATCTTTAATAATAAATTTGAAAAATGAGTACAAAAAAAATCTTCAAATTCAATATAATATACATTATAAGGAAAAAATAATAGTTTATTATATTCAATCCCTAATAAAATATCTAGGTACGTACATTACAATTAACATTATTAATTATTGTAACACAATAACTTGTGTATTGTGATACAATATTTCACCTTTATTGTAATACAATATTACCACCGTAGAAATTCCATATTGTAATGCAATGAATAATTTAGTGTAATTATTCATGTATTACATTAAATACAATTTTTATTGTAGATGTATTGTAAATTGTAATTGATTATTCTAATCGCATATGTAAATTTTAAAAACAAAGATAATGTCAATATATATGTTATGCTATAAACTAGTGTATTATATGAATGTAGAATTTCAAAAAAAAAATTATAATTATCTTTAAATATTTTTAAAAAATAGTTTTCAATTTTATTATTTAAGTATATTAACTTTTTATTAAACTAACGATATTAAGGGTAAACAAGTAATAACACCAACAAAAGGGTCTACATACTTAAAAGATTTATTATGTAGTCTACTAACTAAAAAAATTATGAAAAAGGGTCATAATCCTCAAATTATCTCTTTTGTAGAAAAGTGTTGTCACATAGGACCGTAGGAGCTATAGGAGGTGGCTTCAAATAATTGTCTTATGAATTATGATAGTAAAATAGAGAAAAAGGAGGATTTTAGAGAAAAGATGGTTTTTTTAGGCAAAAATGCATAAAACCACCCACTATTCATTGTTGTTTGCAAATAACCACCCATTATTAAAAAATTGTCAAATAATCACCCACTATTCATTGTTGTTTGCAAATAACCACCCCTTATTCAAAAATTGTCAAATAACCACCCATTAAATATAGGTTGTTTGCAACTAACCACCCATACCCCTTTTCTTGTTAAACCTCACTTAATTTAATATGAAAAGACAAGTATACCCCTATTCTTTAATATTTCATTTTTAGTAAAAAGACAATTATATTTATCTCTGTTGCTTGATTTTTCAGGTATCACAATTAGACCTGTCAAATGGGTCATTCGGATCAGGTCACTTCGGGTCCCGAGTAAAAGGGTTTCGGGTACATCCAGGTTGTCTCGAACCCGGGTTTGACCGAGTTTCGGTTCATTTTGGGTCTATTTTGGGTTTGTCATTTTTTAAATAAATTTTTAATCTGGGTTTTGGGACATTTGATTTAGCCGATTACTCGGAAAATATTTTTAATAAATTAAAAAATGAAAGATCAAATGTTTTTAAATAAAAAAATTTCCCACCCAAAATTAATCATATATTATTACATTTTATTAAAAAGAAAAAATTTGATATTTTATATATTATTACATTTTATTAAAAATTACATTAAATAATAAAAATCAAATGTTTTTAATAAGATGTAATAATATATAAAATATCAAACTTTTAAAAAAATTGTTTAAAATTTGGATATTTATATATTATTACATTTTATTAAAAATTACGAGAAATAATAAAAATAAAATATTTTAGATAAGATATAGTATATAATTACAAGCACTATGATTTATGAACAACGTCTTTAATTGTAGAATTTTAAAATTATCCAAAATTATCAAATCATATTTTTTTTTAATTTAAAAAAGAAAAAATTGAGAAACCCAAAATCGACCCAAAATAACCCGAAACTCGGTCAAACCCGGGTTCGAGACAACCTGGATGTACCCGAAACCCGTTTTACTCGGGATCTGAAGTGACCCGACCCGAATGACCCATTTGACAGGTCTAATTGTAATACCTGAAAAATCAAGCAAGAAAGAGATGGATGTCTTTTAACTAAAAATGAAACATTAAAGAATAGGGGTATAATTGTCTTTTCATATTAAATTAAGTGAGATTTAACAAGAAAAGGGGTATGGGTGGTTAGTTGCAAACAACATATATTTAATGGGTGGTTATTTGACAATTTTTTAATAAGGGGTGGTTATTTGCAAACAACAATGAATAGTGGGTGGTTATTTGATAATTTTTTAATAAGAGGTGGTTATTTGCAAACAACAATGAATAGTGTGTGGTTTTCTGCATTTTTGCCTTTTTTTAACCCCAACTACAGCATGTAAACGGTTTTTGCCAAATAGAGAAATAAGAGGAGAGAGTTTTTTTTTATTAGGTTAAAGTTTGAGGTCAAACATATCTTGACCTCGATGGCCGATAAGTCGGCACACGGATAACCGTCTAAAACAAACAAAAATACAAGGATGGTGCAACATATAGGCAAATGCACTCTACAAAGCGAAACTATAACCAACTAAACCGATTTTAAATCTGGTTGTTGTGTTCGATAAGCAATATACCTTTTGTGCTCGATTTTGGTTTGTTTTTCCCCTAAGATGCCTTGTTTGGTTGTTGCATTTACTCATGCATCGTTTGAATGATTTGCCCTTTTTTGCACTCACTAATTTGCCTTATTGTTCGACAGATTTTGGTGCGTTGATTTATTTGGACTTAATGTGGCCTTGTTGTTGTTCATCGCCTTTCTTCGTTGCTTTCATTCACTGCCTTTCTACATATGGTTGCTAATTGATTTATTTGTTCATTGTTTGTTGCCTATTAATTTAATTTTTCCTTCTTGTTTTGTAGATGAATTTCATGGATTCATTGTTGTAGTTGATTGGATATATAATTTTGTTCTATTTTATTACAAATAATGCTATTAGCTAGAAGTTAAATTAAGTTATTAGAATTGACCATATATAGAAGAATTGGCATTAGAAGAACTTAATCTTATTTAGTTAAAAGTTGCTTTAGAAGTTTTTAATTTAGAACATTAAAAGTTTTTTAAACTTGTTTAAAATTGAATTAAGTTATTAAGTTAGAATTGTTAAATTACCTTAAGTTTAATTAATGCATTTATTATATTAGGAATTTATGCATTTATTATATTGTATAATAAATGCAAAATATTTATAGTAGAGATATTGTTGGAGTTGAGGTGTAAAATTTTTAGAAATTTTGATATTTGGTTCTCTATTTTAGATTTTTTTTAAAAGACTAATTGGAGATGCTCCAGCAATGAAATGAATAAACAAGAAGATTACATTCGAATTCTTACTTAAATCAAAAAAAAAAAAAAAAGAAGATTTCATGTTTGAATAAAAACAACAATATATTAACGACCTCAATGTTCTACCTACTATATATCACACACTGTGTCAATATCAATTACGAAATCCCAAGGAAAGGACCCCTTTCCTTGGGATTTCCATTCAAGATTTGTCTTACTCCCTACTAGTGGGTCGAGCCGGTCGGCGCAAGCTGGTTTACCTGGTACGTATTAGGAAAATAATAGTTATTTATATTATTATTATTTAAGATTTGATTAGTTTAATTATTTCTAATATTTAGGGTTAGAATAAGTCAACGTTGGTTAGAGAAAATCTCTCTCCACCTCTCTCTCCACCTTCTCCATTATCACTGTACGCTCTATATATTTCGTTCTACTCTTGAGTGAAAAGTGTGTTCATTTACACCAATTCTCAACAGTACGTGGCTCTTGTCGGCTGGGTCACATGCTCGGGATTTATCGCCAAAGATGGGTTCTTCGTCATAAAAAATTTTAAAAAAAACTCCATTAAATTAAATGATAAATGGATTTTACATTAACAGTCAACTACGGATTGGAGATGATTTACATATTTTGAACTCTCTGAATAAAATTATTTGTACTTTTCTATTAGTATTGGGTATCTTCGGATTTTGGGGTTTTAGTGGAAAATATGGAGTATATGATGAAAAAATGTTTACCTCTTCTTATTTGGTACATGAAGTTGGTACAATTGAAGGACACTCACATCTTAGCCTTAATGTCCATGAAGCATTTTAATCAAATATTTGTATTTGTTTGCGAATTTCTTAACTATGACTTTACGTACAAGCAGTCGATAATAAGGGAATGTCGTCGAGGATGAAGGTTGGAATTGCATCTGCATGTGGAGTTGTGCTTCTTTTAGGCATCGTTTTCATTGTTCTTCATATCCGAAAGAGAAGGGCTACACCAACGCGTGGTAACTAAGTTTTGCTAGATTTTCTTGCAATTTATTGACGAAAAACATATATATGATCAAGTTGGCCGAAAGTCGGTTTTCTTCAAAACTAACATTTTTTTCTACTAAATTGATCTGACGCAGGAATCACTGAAATCAAAACAGAAAATGACATAGAAGATATTGACATACCATATGTTGATTATGAAAGTGTAATCTATGCTACCGACAACTTCTCTGATGCAAATAAGCTTGGAGTTGGGGGGTTTGGTCCTGTTTACAAAGTAATTTGTTTGAACATCACTTCTCTACATGATATATAATTAACAATTGATTGTATAGCAATTTTCTTGCATTAAAAGGCTTACAAAGGTTGATATATATTTTATGTAGGGAAAGCTTGTAGATGGAAGTGCAATTGCTGTTAAAAGGCTCTCAGCAGCATCTGTACAAGGTGTTGAGGAATTCAGAAATGAGGTAATACTTATAGCGAAACTTCAACATCGGAACCTTGTGAGAGTACTCGGCTATTGCGCAAAGGAAAAGGAAAAGATCTTGATATACGAGTACATGCCTAATAAAAGCTTGGATGCCTTTCTCTTTGGTAAGTAATTAAATTTAATTCATAAACCAACTCTATACACAAACAGTATATTTTTCCCTCCATTTGTTCAATCTCACCATGAGCTTACTTTCATGTCTATAAGATCACCAAATTTCACCACTATTAGACTGGACAAAACGCTTCAACATTATAATGGGGATTGCTCGCGGGCTTCTTTATCTTCACCAAGACTCTAGATTGACAATAATCCATAGAGATTTGAAGCCGAGCAACATCTTGTTAGATGAAGAGTTGAACCCTAAAATCTCCGACTTTGGCTTAGCTAGGATCGTTGTAGGGAATGAGATGGCTGCTAGCACTGCTAGAATCATTGGAACACAGTAAGGCAACTTTACTTCACTCCCTGCAATTTTTAAATTGTGAAAAATAATAACATATATGCTCCATGGAATTGCAAAAGATTGTGTTTGGCACAATGTATCAGCACATTGTGCCAAACACACTCTTGAAGTTCGATTTTACAGTATATATTCCATGGAAATATTCTTGATTTGATATTACCATGCATATATGTAGTGGCTACATGTCTCCAGAGTATGCATTGGATGGATATTTCTCGATCAAATCTGATGTGTATAGCTTCGGAATTCTTGTACTCGAAACTATTAGTGGAAAGAGATGTGCCAGTCTACTTCAATTCGAAAACAATCTAATAAGTTTGTTGGGTTATGTAAGTTCCTTTATAAACGTTTAAGATATGATTGAATTTTTAATGATATAAACTATGATTAATTATGTCGTAAATATGTTTCAACAGGCATGGTTCTTATGGGATAAAGGGAGCCCAATGGAGTTGGTCAGTGAATCAGTTGAATCATATGATCCCTATGAAGTTAAAAGATGCATAAATGTGGGGCTTTTATGTGTACAAGAAGACCCGAGTGATAGACCAACCATGTCAACCGTGCTTTTGATGTTGAGTGGTGACAATATGAATCTTCCATATCCAAAGCAACCCGTTTTCGTTGCAAGAAGAACGCCTTCTGAGACAGCTTCTTCTTCTAATAAGCTCGAGATGAGTGATTCAAATGTTGGGCTAACGACAACAGTTGAAGGACGTTGAAAACTTGAAAATGGCAAGCTAGGGTACATTCTTGTATGAATCAAGTTTTCTCTAAATTAAATTTCTAGTGAAACTTTTTTTTTTTTTTTTGAAAAATAGCAATTGTAAACTAGCATTTCCCCTTTTACATAATTAAGCAAGGTAGTAATATTCATTGAAGTGTGTATATGTATGAAATTGGTGTAAGGAAGGTTAGATCTAATGTTGAATACCGTTATAGAAATCATTGAATGTTAAGCAACCGAATTGAGTCACGTAGTAGACGTTCTTTTGATGTTCAACTCTTAAGGAGATGGGAGAGACATATATCTCTATATTGAGATCGAGGCCAACTTATCATCTCCATTGTAATCTAAAATAGAAATCATGCATGCTTACCTTAGAACAAGTATTAGTGGAGCTTTATTGAAATCCAGTGATGTCATCCGAAGATCTCCAATATATATATATATTATAATGCATAATATTGCATTATAATATAATACTATGCGTGCATTTTAAGCCATGATGTATATATGGCTAGGCAAACCCACCCTAAATTAAGCCCCTTTTTCTAACTAGGTGCAAAACACGGGTAAATGAACTAGTAAGATATACTGTATAATGTGGATTAAATGATTGAGAGAATTGAAGATGAACAAAGATTAGATGGGAGAGGAACAAGCTGATTGAAGTTTCTCCATTGATGAATTGTTGTAAAAGCTACACCGATCTGGCGAGGGATCTTGCCCTCTTTTATACAGAGAAGGCCTAACAAACTAATGGCGGGAAACAACCTCCACCCTACACGTGTCCCTTTATTCTCCTAATTACAAAGATTAGCCCAAACTTGCTAAAGCTAACATATTATCCTACACTCCCCTTCAAGCTGGAGTGTGAGAATACATCTAGAACACCCAGCTTGGGCAAAAAACGACTGAAACAATCAACAGTAGTAAGTTTGGTAAACATGTCAGCTAATTGAAACCGAGTAGGCACATAAGAGGTCACAACATGCTTTGATTGAACCATATCACGCACATAATGGCAATCCACCTCGATGTGCTTTGTTCTCTCATGGAACACAGGGTTCTGAGAGATATACAGGGCAGCTTGATTGTCACAAAACAAGGCTGCAGGAGATAATTGAGGACAACGTAGATCACAAAGAAGGGCACCAAGCCACCTGATTTCAGTGCAGGCATTGGCCATTGCACGGTACTCAGCCTCAGCTGATGAACGAGACACAACTTGCTGCTTCTTGGATCTCCAGGATACCAAGGAATTACCCAGAAGCACACAATAGCCTGTGGTTGATCTTCTTGTGAAGGAACAACTTGCCCAGTCTGAATCACAAAAAATACGTAGATTGAGATCTGAATTTGCGGATAAGAGAACACCTTGACCAGGTGAAGCTTTTAAAAATCTTAACACTCTGATTGCAGCATCCATATGCAAATCAGTGGGTTTACTCATGAACTGACTTAGCAATTGCACAGTGAAGCTTAAATCTGGACGAGTTAGAGTTAGGTAGATCAGTTTCCCAACTAATCTCCTGTAATCATTTGGCTTGTCAAGCAACTTTCCTCGATCAATGGATAGCTTGACATTAGGATCCAGAGGCAGTTTCAATGGTTTGCAGTCCAGAAGATTTGCATCCTTGAGCAAATCCAACACATACTTCCTTTGGGACAAGAAAATCCCTTTATCAGATCTTAGTACTTCTAAACCCAGAAAGTACCTTAGATCACCAAGATCTTTCATTAAGAAATGTCTGCTAAGCATTTCTTTTACCTTTCTCAATTGAGTGGCATCACTGCTAAAAACTATCATATCATCAACATATATGAGAATTGCAGTGAACTTCCCTGAAGATGCCTTGATGAAAAATGAATAATCAGCTTTGGACTGGCGAAAACCATTGCCCAACAATGCTGAAGATAACTTGGCAAACCATTGCCTAGGGGCCTGTTTTAGGCCATACAGACTTTTGATCAATCTGCAGACCTGGGAGGAAGACTTGTTGTCTTGTACACTCTCCCCTTCACCAACATAGCCCTGAGGTAGCTTCATGTAAACCTCCTCATGGAGATCACCATGTAAGAAAGCATTCGACACATCCATTTGACTAATGTGCTAGTGTTTGACAGCAGCCACTGCAAGCACAGTCCTCACAGTTGTCATTTTGGCTACTGGTGCAAATGTTTCATCATAATCCACACCTTTCTTTTGCCTACACCCTTGTATGACTAGCCTTGCCTTGTACTTGTCTATAGAACCATCAGCTTTGAACTTAGTTCTATAGATCCATCGACAAGCAATGGCTCTCTTTCCCTTGGGAAGATCAGTGATAACCCAGGTCTTGTTTCTTTCTAATGCTCTAAGCTTAAGATTCATTGCTTCACACCACTTTGGATCCTCAATGGCTTGTTTGAAATGGGTAGGATCAGAAATAGAGTTGAGGGCCAATATGTAAGACTGATTTGCAGGACAAAGATGAGAGTAAGAGACAAAGTTACTAATGGGAAATGAGGTTACCTTTGAGGATGTGGTATGAGCTGTGGCAGTTGTATAATCTGCTAACCAAGAGGGAGCATGAGAAACCCGGCCTGATCTTCTGGGAATAACCACCTCAGGTTGAGGATTTGACACAGAAGGCAAGACACTTGATGACTCTTCTGACACTGGAATGTCATCTGACCAAGGCATTGTAGATGGAAACAATAGAGGTTTTGGAGAGGCAATATTTTGTGGGAAACCAGTTTGGTAAGGAAATATGTGTTCATAGAATTGAACATCTTTTGAAACAAATCTGGCCATGGTAAAGAGATTTAGAAGTTTGTAGCCTTTTTGAGTGGAGGGGTATCCCAAAAACACACATGGAACACCCCGGGGATCAAATTTGTCATGAGTTCTGGCTGGATTGGCAGCAAAGGCCAAGCACCCAAACACTTTCAGTTGATGGTATGAAGGGGGTTGATGATAGAGAATTTCAAAGGGGGTTGTATTGGACAAAACTGAAGAAGGAAGGCGATTTATGAGGTACACTGCAGTGAGAGCACAGTCACCCCAGAATTTCAATGGGAGATGAGCCTGAAATCTTAAGGCTCTTCCAATTTCTAGCACATGTCTGTGCTTACGCTCCACAACACCATTTTGTTGGGGACGATCAACACAAGAAGTCTGATGTACAATGTCTTGATCAGAATAAAAATGCTTACATTCAGCACTTGAAAACTCCAAAGCATTATCAGATCTAATAACTTTGATTTTGCTGGAAAACTGAGTGTTAACCAACAGACAAAAGGTTTTGATCATAGAGAAAGACTGGTCTTTGGATTGAAGAAGGTAAATCCAAGTAGCTCGACTAAAATCATCAACAATTGTCAAGAAAAATCGACAACCATTATGTGTTAGAACACGATAAGGGCCCCAAATGTCAATGTGTATAAGATCAAAACAAGCAACTGTAGAGTGTTCTTTGACAGGAAAAGGCAATTTTGTAAATTTTGACATAGGACAAACAGAACAAATGGTCTCAGTTTGATTTATTGAAATGCAAGGTACATGCTTCAGTTTGGACATGGGAGCATGACCCAATCTCATAAGCCAAGTATGAAAAGAACTAGGGAGTTTGTACCTACTGGATGTCAAAGAAAAAGGTATACATGGCTTGACACAATCTTCAGTCACTTTCTTGACAAAGTCAGGACGAAATTTGCTCATCCCTTGATTCAGCAAGAAGTACAATCCACCACTCTCTTTACCAATCCCCAAAAGTGTCCTGCTGGCACAATCCTGTATCAAACAATAGTTGGGGTAAAAGGTTACAAAACATTGATTATGTTTAGTGAGTTTGGAAATGGACAACAAGCTGAATTTGAAGGAAGGGACAAACAAGACTTTGTTTAGTTTAAGGCTGTTTTCTAGGTGAATTGTGCCATGATGAGTAATTTGGGAGGTGTGACCATTAGGCATATGGATATTGGTGCTAGAATTGTGAGGGATAGGATCCAAAATGTGGTTGAACACTGGTGTCATATGATCTGTCACACCAGTGTCCAAGATCCACTTATCCTTCATAGCATGAGCATTGAAACAAAACGAGTTACCTGCAAAGCCACCCTCTAGCTCATCATCAGTAATGTTCACCTTGTCATTCTGTGGAGTTCCAGGAAAACTCCTCATGAATTCAGCAAATTGTTGTGGTGTGAAGATCACATTGCCAGATCCTTCACCATCAATCATTGCCTGAGCTGCTGTCTTCTGTTTCTGAGATCCAGTGTTTCCTTTTCCCTTTCCAGCTTCAGGAGGGCGGCTCTTCTGTGGGAATTTCTTTGATTTTGAATGCCAACTTGGATATCCTATCACCATCCAGCACTTTTCCTTCGGATGCCACTTGTTGCCACAGATATTGCATTTTTCCTCCGATTTTCCATACAAAGCTGACATCTCAATACCATTTCCTCCAGGATCTAACACTTCTCGTTGAGATTCTTCCTGTTGAAGCATGGAACATGCTCCTTCAACAGTAGGCAATGGAGTCATAAGCAAGATCTGGCTTCTCTATGCTCCATACGAGTCATCCAGACCATTCAGGAACTGAATCAACCTCGTCTCCTGCTTCAATTGATCAATTCGTCTCAGATATTCAAGCACATCTGCATTAACATTGACCAATCTTGGCAGTACATCCATGGCATCTATCTCTTCCCACAAAGATTTCATACGAGTGTAATGTTCATTTACATTACATCCATTCTGTCTCATAGCATAGATTTCTTTGTTCAATTTGTATTTACGCGAGCCATTGCTCAACGAAAATCTCTTTTCCAACTGAATCCAAATCTCATGTGCAGAATCAACATACAACACTGATTTTGCAATAGATTCAGAAACGGAATTCATGATCCAGGCGATTACCAGGATGTTGCAGGTGTCCCACTGCTCCGCCTTCAGAGCATCATCTGAAGATCGCACCACCGTCCCTTTCACAAATCCTAGTTTGCGCTTGGTTGAGAGGTTGATCTCCATGCTCCGTCGCCAGGATCTGTAATTGCTCGCTCCTGCAAGCTTTTCCGACACCGTGATCGTTCCAGGTCCATCGGATGGATGCAAGAACAATGGATTCTGCAACTCAGCCGCCGTCGGATACCTTGCTGCCATCGTTAACCTCTTTCTTCAAGCTTCAACGAATTCGCTCAATCTAGAGCTCTGATACCATGTGGATTAAATGATTGAGAGAACTGAAGATGAACAAAGATTAGATGGGAGAGGAACAAGCTGATTGAAGTTTCTCCATTGATGAATTGCTGTAAAAGCTACACCGATCTGGCGAGGGATCTTGTCCTCTTTTATACAGAGAAGGCCTAACAAACTAATGGCGGGAAACAACCTCCACCCTACACGTGTCCCTTTATTCTCCTAATTACAAAGATTAGCCCAAACTTGCTAAAGCTAACATATTATCCTACATATAATTTATTAACAAATTGCGCAAAAGTGTGGGTAATAAATTCTAGTTTGGTAGAGAAACCGAATTTATTTTTTATAGGAGAAATTATACCGGTTAAATTAGCGCAATAGGTATTGTTTATAATAAGATGATAGTGAGATTATTAAGATTTAAAACTCATGATTTTCATACGATTGTTTTGAGTTTTAAATTACAATTTATGGGTTTGAATTAGGTGATGACATGTTTCGAACGAGTACATTAATCATTGTTGAATGAATGCTACGTACGGGCTTTGAAAGGAAAAGCTCGAGGGAAACCACATAGTTGAGATGTGAATCTAGATAGATGATATAAAATCAATGAACTAATTGACATTTTAAAATCTGAATGAAAAAAAAAAACCAAAAACCTCGATCGATGAACTTAGGTAGTTGTTGAATTTATTCAATATCCATGGGCTTATCAACGCTGCAATACACAAACTGCAATGGCTGGAACAATATAACTGTCATTTTTACTTAATTTTGTTTTTATTTCATTTTAAAAAAAACCATATTGGTCTCTGAGATTCATAGCTAATGCTCTTCAGCAACATTACATCTTCCTGTACGGTGATGGCTAACTACTTGTTGTTCCTCCTTTGTTTTGTGAGTTTCGGTACTACTTTATGCACCGCCGCTGGCACCATCTACATCCCATACGAGGCTTTAAGCAAGAATACTTTTAACAGCTACCTCGTACAAAACGATTCAATCAGGTTCGGTGGAAGCCGAGTCTCAGAGAGTGGGACATTCAAGCTAGGGTTCTTTGTCCGCGGTGGCAACACCTACCTTGGGATATGGTACAACACCACCAACGACGCCGAGGTGATCGTGTGGGTCGCTAATCGGGACAACCCCATATTGGCTCAGCAACGACGCAACTGCTCTCTTGTTGTAGCACAAGACGGGATTGCTAAGCTCTTGGACTCCAGCAACCGCTCCTTGTGGACCTCTAATTCTAAAACATCGCATGGAGTGACTGTGTTGCAGATCTCAGATACCGGGAATTTGATCCTTACGGACCGAAGTCGTAGAGTTGTATTGTGGCAAAGCTTCAATAGCCCAACAGACACCATCCTTGGTGATCAGTGGTCGTATTTCGACACTGGTGTGAGTTTGAAGTCGTGGCAAGGCATAGATAATCCGGCTCAAGGGGACTACTCGTTCCAAAGAGCGAATTCTTCGTATTACGACCTGGCCATTACCATGAACGACAACCCATCTATACCGTATTGGACAGGCATCTTGTCTGATCTTCCTACCAATTTAACTTCCTTTTTGGATGGTACGATGAATACTACTAGCAAGGGATCAATGAGGTTGGTTTTGAACCCGGATGGGATCATTCAGTTGTGGCAGCTTGGCCACGACATGGGTCGAAATTGGTCACTCATTTGGATGGCTCCTAGTGATCAATGCGATGTGTTTGAGGGATGTGGGAGCTACGGAGTCTGTGATGCCGGAAACAGCTTTGCTTGCAAGTGTTTGCCTGGGTTTACTTTCAACACTATTGCTCCTGCGAGCGGGGAACTCGATGGATTCACTGGAGAATGCAACAAGAGAACGAGCGACCGTTGTGGTAATCAGTTTTTGAGGTTGCCTATGGTCAATATGCCGCCTAGATCGGCCACTTCCTATGCCGGAAGTGAAGAAATTTGCAAGGACAGATGCCTTGCCCTCTCCAACTGTATGTGTAAGGCATACTCATACGATCCTCGACATTCGAATTGCCTTCTTTGGACACAGTATCTTACCAACATCCAAGAGGAGTTCTACAATCCCAGCAATGGTACCCTTTATATCCGAGTTGCTCAATCTGATATAGGTACATCTATATACAACTTGAAGAGTTACTCTTTTAATTAATTTACATCTACATACTTACTATGATAAATTTGATTTATGCATTACTTGGGGTGCAGATTTTGGTAAGAGCGCGTGCGGCATTTGTGGGACTAACGTGATTCCTTACCCGTTGAGCACCAATTCGACTTGCGGAAATCCAAGTAATTACTTGGACTTCCAATGCAACTCCTCCAATGGTCAGGTCTACTTCAAGCCAACTAGTGGTGGAAATTTGTACAAGGTATCTCATATCAATGAAGCTGCTATGAAGTTTGTTGTACAATTGCCACAACAAGGCAATACGAGCATATGTAAGACTACAAGTACAAATAATATCAAGTCCAAGTTGTTGGGCCTCAGCAACTCCTCTCCTTATAACGTTAGCAACTGTAGCGTTGTGCCGCTGATTGGTAGACCTCTTCCAGTTGAGGAAGTCGAACTGTGGTGGAATCCGCCACCTCCACCGCCATGTGTTACATCGTCGGATTGTAATTATTGGCCAAATACGACTTGTTATGAGGATGCAAAGGTGTGCAAATGTGCAAAGGGCTTCCTTTCGGATCTCCAGTTTCTCAATTGCACTAAAGGTACTACACTATTTCGATATTTTAGTTTTTTTAAAACCAAATTCATGACAGTAGATTGTACAGAATGCCTATTTATCGATTTTTTTGAGCATAGGATAATACCACTAATTTATAAATGTTTTTAAAATTTTAATTAATTTAGTTTTTTTTTAATTAGATTTCTACTGTCGTTTGCCTTTTGGTACGTAGATAATCTTTTCCAATTAAGAATCTTATCGATCTAGAAAAACCGTATAAATCATCTATATAATTAGATAATTAATTATTGTTTGGCAAATTGTTTTTACAATCTATCTACCAAGAAACGGTAGTACTTTCCATTATTCCGTTGTTTTGAATACTCCGTACAAATTCGAGCTTAAAAGAACCGGGGACATATTACCGGGATTTCGTTTGACAATTAAATGAAAAAACAACAAGATTACATATATATTCGAATAAAAAAAAAACTACTTAACTTGTTCCACCTACTACTACACATTCCATCAAAAAAATTACTAATAAAACCCTAGACTGAATTAAATTAAATGCTAAATGGATTTCATATCCACCGTTTACTGTGGATGGGATGATTTATAAAAGTATTCTTTTCCCATTGGATATATGTGCGGCTTTCGGGGGGGTTTGTCTTTAGTTTATAAAGCATTTTTGGAGTGAACTGAAGCACTTTCATGAAAAATTGTACAAACTTTTGTTCTTTTGTATATGAATAGTAGGAAAGATGAACAAAACAAAAATCCAAATGTTGTAACATATTGTGTAACAATAGAATTGAAGGAAACACTCATCTTAGTAGGCTTAATACCCTTAAAACATTTTAATCAAATATTTGTATTTGTTTGTGAATTTCTTAACTATAACTTGACAAGCAGTAGATGATAAGGGAATGACGTCGAGGATGAAGGCAGTAATTGCTTCTGCATGCGGAATTGTAATCCTTTTAGGCATCCTCTTCTATGTCCTCCATCTCCGAAAGAGAAAGGCTACACATAAGCCTGGTAACTAAGTTTTGCTTGTTTTTTTCCACTTCATTGATATGCCCTAATTTCATGGAAAAAAACATGTATGGGTTGATCAAAATCCAATTTTCGAGAACTAATATTATTTCTTCCAAATTCAATGTAGGAATCACTGAAATAATAAAAACGGATAACGACATTGAAGATTTTGATATACCATTGGTTGATTATGAAAGCATACTGCATGCTACCGATAACTTCTCCGATGAAAACAAGCTTGGAGTTGGAGGATTCGGTCCTGTTTACAAGGTAATCCATTACTTGTCTAGATATCAAAGTGATTGCAACAATTTGAATGCTTTAAAGGCTCACAAAAGTTTATGTTTAACATTGCAGGGGAAGCTTGTAGATGGGAATGTAGTTGCAATTAAAAGGCTCTCAGCCGCATCAGCACAAGGTGTCGAAGAATTCAGAAATGAGGTAATACTTATAGCCAAGCTTCAACACAGAAACCTTGTGAGAGTACTAGGCTATTGTGCAAAGGAAAATGAAAAGATCTTGATCTATGAGTACATGCCTAATAAAAGCTTGGATGCGTTTCTCTTTGGTGAGTAAATTTAATTCATAAACTAATTATAAAACACTATATTTGTTCCTTTGTTGGCTTAATCTCACAATGAGTTTTTTTTCTTCTCTATAATAAGATCACAAAATTTCACCGCTACTAGACTGGACAAAACGCTTCAACATTATAATGGGGATTGCTCGTGGGCTTCTTTATCTTCACCAAGACTCTAGATTGAAAATAATCCATAGAGATTTGAAGCCGAGCAACATTTTGTTAGATGAAGAGTTGAACCCTAAGATTTCCGACTTTGGCTTAGCCAGGATCATTGTAGGCAATGAGATGGCCAACAGCACTGCTAGAATCATTGGAACATAGTAAGGATTCTATGCTTCATTCATTACAATTTTCAAATTCTATGAAAGATAATGTCATCTATATGCTTCTAGCAAATTACTAAGGATTATTTTTGGCGTAATTAGCTCATATCAACACATTTCACCAAACAAACTCAAAAGCTTGAAGTTGATTTAACAAAATATCTTCCATGTAAACTTTTTTTTATTAGATATTACTATGCATATATGTAGTGGATACATGTCTCCAGAGTATGCGTTGGACGGATATTTCTCGATCAAATCAGATGTGTATAGCTTTGGTATTCTTGTACTCGAAACTCTAAGTGGCAAGAGATGTGCCAGTTCGCTTCAATTCGAAAACAATGTCATAAGTTTGTTGGGATACGTAAGTTCTTATATCAACTTTTAACACATATGGCTGATTTTTTTTTTATTATGAATTGTTATTAATTGTGTTGCAAATATTTGTCAACAGGCATGGTTCCTATGGGATCAAGGGAACCCAATGGAGATGGTGGATGAATCAGTTGAATCATATGATGCATCTGAAGTTAAAAGATGCATAAATGTAGGGCTTCTATGTGTACAGGAAGACCCAAGTGATCGACCAACCATGTCGACCGTGCTCTTAATGCTAAGTGGTGACAATATGAATCTTCCAAATCCAAAGCAACCTGTTTTCGTTGCAAGAAGGCCACCCTCTGAGACAACTTCTTCTAGTAAGTTCAGGTCGAGAGATTCAAATATCGGACTAACAACGACAACTGAAGGACGTTGAGATTTGAAACTTATGGGTACACACTATTTTGTTTTAATGAAAAAATAGAAATGGTTTAACAACTAATCCCCTTTTTGTAATAAATAAGCATGGTTATAAGTAATATTCATGGAATACTAGTTTGTTGACAAAAATAGAAATGTGTGTTTCGTATGGGAGGAGTATTTCTCTTACATTGGAAATAAAAAGGATAAAAGTGATCAAGATTTTTTTTCATGATAAAAATACACAAATATACATTTAATTGGTTATTTAAGCATAATACACATATAATTTATAGTCTTTTCAAGGCTATTTTACTACTCCTTATATTTACAACCGGTTTTGTGATACAATCTTACTGGGAAAAAAGGTCATTAACCACTATTGACGCTCTAATAAGCTAGATTCCACTCTATATTCTTAATAAAGTCAAAAGTCCACCACATAATTTTATAACCCAAATACCCCCAATCATTCATATATATATATATATATATATATATATAGAGAAGGAGGAGGGGGGGATAGATACTTTGTAAGAAGCTCTTACGGTGTAATTTGTGAGCAAATTTGGAGCGCCGGATTAAGAAGATCAAACGGTTGGGATTAAAAATAACTTGTGAACAGTGACATTATTCATAGGTATGTGATTATTCGTATGTACATACATACGAACAAGCTGCAATGAGGAAGACTCTTATTAAACTCATTCAAATTGGTTTCGAAATTTTTGTAGATTTGCAATGAGGAAGACTCTTCAAGTAAGATGTGTTAACTGATTAATGCTGATCAAATTACTATTGTACTAAAAGGGATTGGGTGAGTATTTGTGGATCTAATTGAGATCTATGGTCCTGTAAGTGTTTTTGAAAGCAATTAATGGAGTTTGAAAGAATCTAGGAGCGAGGATTATATAGGGTGGTTATAAGCAATAGGCAATGTGATGTATTAAGGTGTGGTTTCCTGCAATTTACCCTTGTATTTAAAACGGGTGGGCACGAATCCCGCAAGTCCCGGTCCCGTCCCGATTTCGATGAGATTTAAATAGTAAAGGTCAATCTCATCCCGTCCTGCATATTATAATAATAATAATAATAATAATAATAATAATAATAATAATAATAATAATAATAATAATAATAATAACGATATTGTTGTTATTGTTATTATTATTATCATAAAATAATTATTATTTACAAGAAATTAGTGGTGAGATACTATATATCTAGGCACTCGCTCTCTTAGCAATGGCAAAACTAAGCGTCGTAAAAATATAAGGTGCAACATGCGCCCCGACATCCTGAGATACCGAGAATTTCTGAATCCCTTCAGCAAGGCAACAACATCCGTATCAACCTCTTTACCGGTAGAAATCTCAGACCTATAAAAAATATCCAATGAGGTGTACCCAGGGTCTTAAGAGGCGTCAGCTCATGCCACTTAGCCCTCTAAGATCTGTTGTCCTCACTTGGAGCCTGAAAATGAAGAGCTATTGTAACATGAGTAGAGCTTGAGTCACTTATAAATCACTCCGAACATTCTTATGATATCCGATGTAGGACATGGGTGTTGCACTCTTTACCTAAAAGTTTGTCTTTGGTGTTTTATGTGATACCATAAGACCTAAAAGTTTGCCTTTGCGGGCCTTTGAGTGTTGCGTGTTTTCAGAATGCGGTGTTTAGAATATGTGGCCATGCCATGGGTGTGATGCTAGGCGTAGTTGCAAATGTTCGTTTGTTGAAGAATTTTATGAAGAGGGACTGTGTTGCAATGGTAAATTATTTGTTTGTTTTTTCTTGGCAATTTGTAATTAAAGGAAAACTAAAACCTTTTTGTTTTATTTGCAGCCTTCATTTAACAGTATATACAAATATGTTGTGATTTACATGAATAAGTTATGTAATAGAGAAAAATTATTTGGGGTTCTCATATGTGGTTCATGTACGTTCTACTCCGGTATGAAAATATAATTTATTGAATTTGCTTTGTAATTTTAGTTTATAACTAGGGTGGCAGACCCGTGCTACGCCCGGGGTAAGATTTTATATCAAATAAATGAGTTGATATTATAAGGTGAATAACGCAAAAATTAACATGGCATAAATTTTATAATAGGGTAATAAATATCAATAACTTATTTAGCAAATTTTAAGCATAATTTTTTAATTACTCATTTTTATTATCATAAGTTACAATTGATAAAATATTTAGATATGTGCACTCTTTTAAACTTATAATATTCTATTTTAAAATTAAGCACATCGATTTGCTTCAATCGAGAAGTTTCTTATATGGTGAAACTTTTATTGCATGTATTTTTTTATTTAATGATTAATATTTTTATAGGAAGATATTTTAAAAACAATAATAATATTATATCAATTTTCAAAATAAAAAATATCATCTCAATTTATAGCAATTCAAAAAGATAAAAATGCACTCTTTAAATATAATTAACTTTACTTATAAGGAATTTAAAGAAATGATAGCATAAAAATGGATTAATTTTACTATCGTGGCCCGAAGACTTTCGGGATGACATCGATCCGACTCATTAAATATAATTTAATTTATATGTTGCTTATTTTTTAATTAATATTAAAGATAATAAAACTTTTAACACTCATCTGCACTTTCACATTAATTTTTATTTATATTGCTATAAGAATATACCTTAATACCATTTAACTGGTTTATTTTTAAATCCTCTCTTCTTTTTTCCATAAACAGTAATGGTGATAATAACTTAATATTGTGAAGTAATTGAGGAATATGATGAAAATTACTACGTGGAATCCAAATAAGTTGACATTTAATTATTTGTAATATGAAAAGAGAACCATTTATTTTTTGAATTTAAGGCATTAAATTTAATGCAAAAAATAAATTTAAATTAATAAATAAACATGGGGAAGATGAAAGATAGCTATTATTTTTTAATTCAATAAAATATAAATTAAAATTTTAAATTGATAAAAAAAAGGATTTTAGGTATGCATTTATAAGATTGAACACAACTTTTCTATTATTATTATTATTATTATTATTATTATTATTATTATTATTATTATTACTATTATTATTATTATTTGATTATTATTTGATTATTATTATTATTATTATTATTATTATTATTACATATAGATATAGATTGTGTATAGATATTATAGACTCCGTGTATAGATCGGTAGATAGATGATATATATAGATTTATAAATTATTTATCGGACTTGTATTTATAGACACGAATGAAATGATTAAATTAATATAATAGACTCCTTATAACATAGATGTCTTCTTTACAAATAAATGAACTTGGTTAAAAAATAAAAATTAATACACAAAATAGTAATCTAAAAAATAAAATAAAAATTAATCCTCAAAAATAAAAAAATAAAAAAATAGTAGAAGTTGCATCATCCATGTAAACAAATCAATGCTAATAAAAATCATAATAAATATTTATATATAAAAAATGAAAATGAATTAGAATCATACAGTATATATATATTTAAAACAAAATATATTAAAGTGTTTCCGAAATTGAATATGGAATGTTTATACAACAAATGGACTACAACAATATGAAAAAAAAAAAAGAATACGAATTAGCTAGAAAAATAACTATGATATAGGTATAAAATTTTTAATGGTGATAAAACTAAACAATAAAAACAATATGTAAGTACATAAAATCCAATGTTAAATAATAGAGCAACAACAAATTAATTAATCAAAGAATGAAAGATCGAAGAGGGAACAAAAAAATTCTTACGGGGCATCAAATGATCGAGGGAAGATATATATATTATAGCTCTCCCCAACTAATCTGCAAAATAAAAGATAAGAATAAAAATTAGAAAAATAAATATGATATAGGCATAAAATTTTGAATTGTGATTGATAAACAATAAAAAGAATAGATCAACATATCAAATCCAATGCTACGTATATATGAGAAAGTGTAAGAATATATATATAAAAAAAAGCAACAATATAAGTTATGTGGGGAGGAAGAGAGTAGTCTAATTGAGAATGTACATATGAACTTTGGACTCTTCCATGGCATCCACAACATCTTTCTTCAAAGCCTGCGTACAACAAAGTTTAAGGGAATTAGTTTGAGCCCTTAATTAGCATAGACCCTAAACCCTTAATCCTTAATCCTCCTCCCTTGTGACCCCTAAACCTAAATTCATCATCAGGGATTCTAGTTATAGCATGATATATTGAGTGGATTTTGGACCAAAATCACACTACATTGTATATTACCAATCAAACCCCTAATTGCAAAATCGGGGGAAAAAAAAAAGACTACCGTTATAGAAGAAAACCCTGATTGCAAAATCAAAAGAGAAAGAAAGTAAACAAATAGAACAACAAATCAACATCACACATGAAATGAAAGCATGTAACTATGTAAGGAGCAAAAACTGGAAAAAGAAACAAAATTTTACTTCCCTTTGATGAATCTCATCAACATCAATCTTGCCTGTGGAAGAAACATGCCTTGTGGAAGCAACAAAATCATCACTGCAAAACCCAATTCCGAGCCCACACGAAACATCTTGCACCTCTATAAATGGGAATACAAAACACCAAACAAAACTAAAAGGTATTTAATTCTATGATATTAATAGAATAGACGGTAAGAATGCAAACCATCCCTACTCTATAAATGACAATATGAGAGTAATATTTTATCCGTTCACTTTCTCCCCTTGTTGAACGAAATTGAAGACAAAGGACTTTGTTTTTCTTTCATAAATTAATAATATTTATTTTCATCTTATTCTCCATTTAAATATTCATCTTTTCCATTTTTTCCTTTCAGAAATCAAATTTATATAATTTTGTAGATTATCGATTACTAATTTTTAATATTTATTTTCATCTTATTTTTCATTTAAATTTTTGCTTTTTTCCCATTACCATAACCGTTTGGAATCAATGTAATTATATACATAATTATCTTGTATAATTTTAACAATTAATACCACAACTTTTTTATGTATAAAAAATTGCGAGAATGCAAAAGGTTGGAAATTAAAAGTCATATACATAATTATCTTGTATAATTTTGACAATTAATACCACAACTTTTTATGTATTAAAAATTGCAAAATATGATCAATGTGTAAACTATTAGGATTCGAACTCAAGACCTTATTCCTACCAAACAACTCTACTAACCATTGAGCTATGAAGATGTTTGTGATCATTTGTGAAATTGAAACAAAAAATATAAAATATGAATAATTAAATAAATAAGCATTAAATTGGCCCTGAACACAACTTTTTATGTTTTATAGATCTGTTATTTCACTCAATTGTGTAAGTTGTAATAGAACTCACTGTTTGCTATTTTTATGAAGGGGTCTTATTGTAAAGTTATTGTTGAATACATCTTTGGATAAAAAGTAGAAGAAGTTACAAGTAAAGATTTTCTTACAGTTGGGTCTAGAAGAAATTATGTTGGTAGTTTTAAGGACAATGCGAGGTACGTCTTAATCTCATACAATTTCATTATTTCATTATATTTTCTTATATGCAAATTTATATATGAGATATATTGTAATTTTAGGGTTGAAGAAGTGTTTGGTAGCTCTACATGGTAATGTTTCGTTATATATGTTTCTTATTAACACTAATTTATTTACTTCTAAATTTCTTATTCGTCCTTTTTAGCTTATAGTGTGTCTATCAACCAGTTGAAACCGTTACAAATCTGGGATATTCTCACATTCTACTCATTATGCTATAAAGACTTTGAGATACAAGCCAACACATTGTTCGTTATAGTTGATATCAAGAAAGCAGAGCGTATGCTTTCAAATGATCTGAAGGGATATTTCATGTACGAATTTATATAAATCTAATGATATCATTATATATATTTTTAGTTATAAACTATTGAAGTATATATGAAAGCTGATTAATAAATTTAACAGGGAAAAACAAGAAATGATAAACAAAGTGTCATCCGGTGTGTAAGATTCAAGTGAAAATTTCTACTTTCATCGTATTGTCTGCAACAATGACAAGGACACTACTAGTATTTTCAAATGTTTCAGTGTTAGGCCTATGACAAGAGCTACAACAAGGAATGATCCAATTTACCACTTTATTAGGAAATTCCCAAACCATATGGTGACTGGAGGTAAGGACAAAGTTTTGGAGATATATATATGAATAGAGCTTCAGCTGAGTTAGTAGAAGAACTTCGCAAGCATAACAAGTACTCGGAGAAACCTGAAGAAGAAGATCGATGATTGAAGAGAAGGTGGTCCTGGTGGTATACACATTAGTGCTCATTCATAACTTTTGATATTGGAAAACCACAACTGAGTTATTATAATCCCTGAAAACTATTGTAGCACACTTATGCAAAAACTATAGTAGCACACTTATGTAGTATGCTAGTATCAAGTTGCACTTTTATGCAGTAGCAAGTAGTTCACAAGTGGCTTGAGAATTTCACAAGCAAACATTTTAAGCTTGCTCTTCAACTTACACTTCGGCTAAGCAAATTGGACACTGAAAAAGAAGAGCTCTTATGAATTGGGTAGGGCTTGAATCACTTATAAATCACTCCGTACATCTCTATTGTATCCGATTTGGGATGGGAGTGTTACAATCTCCTCCACTTATATCCAATGTGGGATGAGGTGTTACAATATCCCTCTGTCTTGCTTTCACAACCCCTTTCTAGTTGCAGAATTGAAGCTAAAATCAGATTTTTCAAGGGTGGTGTTTCCACAATGCTCTACCAACCAAAATTTGTACTCAAATTATCCTATGTACTATTGGAAGATTGTTAGCATTAATTCCCGGATCAAAAATCAAATCTTCATTCAACCATCTCTGTTTGACATCTTGGGAATGTGGTTTATTTATTGTTTGGTTTCGAAATTATTTTTAAAAGATTTACTGAGTAATATAGAAATGTGGTTTTCTGAACTGAAATGGTTCCTTTCCATATCAATTTGTTTTCTTCCTTTGCATGCTCAATGAAAAAATTGTCATTGTTTCCTGGAACCACGGTTGTCACCGTGAGATACAAAGATGGTTTCATTACTATTGCTGATTCTAAAGGGTCAAATGAGCCCTCTCTTGATGAAGAGCCAATGAAAATACAAAGTAATCTGAGAAGTCTTCTTAAAACATTACGTGAGATTATTGAATCTTAATTTGGGTGCAATATTTACTTATGTTTCAATCATTTATGTGCAGTTCATGACACCGTAAATAAACAACTTAAAATACGTGGCCACACCATGGGTGTGATGTTACGCGATGTTCCAAATGCCCGTTTATTGAGGGTTTGTATGAAGAGGGACTGTGTTGCAATGGTAAATTATTTGTGTTTTTTCTTGGCAACTTGTAATTTAAGGGAAACCAAAATCTTTTTATTTTATTTGCAATCTTCAATTGACAGTATATACAAATATGTTGTGATTTACTTGAATGAGTTTTTTAATAGAGAAAAATTATTTGGGGTTCTCATATGTGGTTCATGTACGTTGTACTCCGGTATGAAAATATAATTTATTGAATTTGCTTTGTAATTTTAGTTTATAGTCTGTTATTTCACTCAATTATGTAAGTTGTAATGGAACTCACTGTTTGCTATTTTTATGAAGGGGTCTTATTGTAAAGTTATTGTTGCATACATCTTTGAATCAAAAGTAGAGGAAGTTACAAGTAAAGATTTTCTTGCAGTTGGGTTTAGAAGAAATTATGTTGGTAGTTTTAAGGACAATGCAAGGTACGTCTTAATCTCATACAATTTTATTATATTTTCTTATATGCAAATTTATATATAAAATATTTTGTAATTTTAGGGTTGAAGAAGTGTTTTGTAGTTCTTTGAAGAATTGTATTGCTTTTGCATTGAGATGTGTGTTCAATGCAGCAATATATGATAGACTATCGGGAGGAGCTCTACATGGTTAATGTTTTGTCATATGTATTTCTTATTAACACTAATTTATTTACTTCTAAATTTCTTATTTGTCTTTTTTAGCTTATGGTGTGTCTATCAACCAGTTGAAAGCTTATGGTGTGTCTATCAACCAGTTGAAACCGTTAAAAATCTAGGATATTCTCACATGCTACTCATTATTCTATAAAGACTTTGAGATACAAGGCAACACATTGTTCATTATAGTTGATATCAAGAAAGCAGAGCGTATGCTTTCAAAAGATCTAAAGGGATATTTCATGTACGAATTTATATAAATCTAATGATATCATTATATATATTTTAGCTATAAACTATTGAAATATGAAAGCTACTTAATAAACTGAACAAGGAAAAACAAGACATGATAAACAAAGTGTCATCTAGTGTGTAAGATTCAAGTGACAAAAAAGGAAGGTTTCTACTTTCATCGCATTGTCTGCAACAATAACAAAGATGCTACTAGTATTTTCAAATGTTTCAATGTGAGACCTATGACAATAGCTATATCAAGGAATGATCTAATTCACCACTTTATCAGGAAATTCTCATACCGTATGGTGATTGGAGGTAAGGACAAGGTTTTGGAGATATATATGAATAGAGTTTCAACTGAGTTAGTAGAAGAACTTCGCAAGCATAACAAATACTCGGAGAAACCTGAAGAGGTATACACATCAGTGCTCATTCTTAACTTTTGATATTGGAAAACTACAACTGAGTTACTATAATCCCTGAAAACTATAGAAGCACACTTATGTAGTAGGCTAATATCAAGTTGCACTTTTATGCAGTAGCAAGGACTCAAGATAGAGAACGTGATTGCATATTTGATGCTTATTTCACTCTTCCTTGTTGTCTCTTGTACGATAGAGAACATGATTGCATAGTTGATGCTTATTTCACTCTTCCTTGTCCATTGTACTCCTTGAATGTTCTGAATCAGCACTCTTTGAATCCTTGTTGTTCCTTGTACTCGTTTTTGTTGTTCCTTGTACTCCTTTTGAATTTTACTGACATGATGCTAGCAAGTAGCTCACAAGTGGTTGAGAATTTCACAAGCAAACATTTTAAGCTTGCTCTTCAACTTACACTTCGGCTAAGCATATTGGACACTGAAAAAGAAGAGCTCTTATGAGTTGGGTAGGGCTTGAATCATATATAAATCACTCCGTACATCTCTATTATATTCAATGTGGGACGGGGGTGTTACAATCTCCTCCACTTATATCCAATGTGGGATGGGGTGTTACAATATCCCTCTGTCTCGCTTTCACAACCCCTTTCTAGTTGCATAATTGAAACTAAAAACACATTTTTCAAAGGTGGTGTTTCTACAATGCTTTACCAACCAAAATTTGTACTCAAATTATCCTCTGCACTATTGGAAGATTGTCAGCATGAATTCCTAGATCAAAAATCAAATCTTCATCCAACCATCTCCATTTGACATCTTGACATGCACACACTCTTCCTGGATCGAAGAAACTAATTTGTTCTTTCTCGAACATGTGCACCAGTGGCTTCTTCCCTTTGTCATGAGGACTGCAAGTCAACCTCTGTCCTACTAACTTGTCCTCAACACACTAACATTAAGATTAGGTTTTCCTATCATAAGGTATTGAGGTTGAGAACTCCCTTGTAAACTCAAAACGTCAATCCGATTCACCATCCCTCATCTTGGCTATTGACTTGTGAACGTCATTGCTTAATAGACACATATACACACATCCAACCTAATCAAAATCCAAGCAATGTCTAGATAAAAAATCAGATTCGTTTAAGTAGGGCATGCTTATCTATGGCTGCAACTTGTAGGCATACTTGGGCACTGAAATTTCAAAAGTTTCAAGAACAAAATCTTTATGCATCATACCAGAGTGGAGACTCTTCATGTCTAAAGTAAAAAAAATTGCTATTGAATGGACTCAAAACCATAAAAGAAGAACCCACCATCTGAGAATGGTTCGTCACTTCCATCAATTTATTGCTCACCATTCGAGGTCTCCATCACTCCCTGGACTTTTTTGCAATTCATCCTCATCTTCGAAGGGTCTGTCACATCTTCTAATTGAACCAGCCTTTGAATTCCCACTTTTCCGACTTTTGATTTTAGTAAAACACTGATTTCTTGATTCAAGTCTGCAACTGGGCCTTCAATTTGGCTTTTGTGCAAAACTGGTGTTTCAATCTCAATAGATCGACCAGTGAAGACAGACGATGAATTCCCTAGACAGCCACCACCTTTAATTAAGGTGACTTTGATTTCGCTCGCTATATCACTCATTTCAGATGCTTGAAACAACTCCAATTGACAACATCTATCATATATGCATCTGCCATTATACCAGTCGAGAGCTCTAATTGTTGAATCTTAGTCTTGGAAGCAAATCTTTGAATGAAATTCCTCTCCAAATCTAAAATTTTCCATGTTTTCTCATTGCCACAGGCTGAGAACACTCTCTAGCACTTCGGTTGAGTTCACAAACTTGATCTTGATGAGAATTGATCTTTCCTCTTTCTTTGTCAGAAACCGAAACATTTCAAAGAGCTCTTCAAATTTTAGATCGAAGCTCTCTTGTACCTTCTGAGAATGAAAGCTTGCCTTTATTCCTTCTCATTGTGCCTCGTCATGAAAGATGTGTAGCCTATGTGGGATTCGAACCCACATATCTGTGCATGAGCACATTCCTCTTCCATTTGAGCTGATAGGCTAGGAAAACAATATATAAGCTATACATTTGAGTATATATAGTCATACACATGGGTAGAGAACATGTCAACAACAAAAATTGATTCTAATAGTGGGTTGATTACTGCAAATAAAACGGAAGCAATAGAAGCATTATCTAAGCAATAGATTTTCATATTTCAGCCGCTTGAACTCTAAACTGACCTAACCCCCACAAATACATACATATTCCCATCTCCACAACCAACATAAAGCGCGCGGAAGCTTCTCCTATGACAGGTATCAAGTATCTCATCTTATAGCTACTACATCTTACAGCAAACTTGTTTGAGGGAGCCATAGCCTATTCAAAATCACAGAGAAATAGCTTACACATAATAATGAATAATTCAAATCATTCAAATGAACGTCACCTAATGCCTTTTCAATTATGGGACTGAGATTTTGCCAAATTGCATAAACCAATCTCTAACCACAATACCCAGCCCCTTATATTCACTGCATATTACCGAATAAATAGTCCATCAATGAAAGTTTGATCCAATTCAAATCTGCAAATTCCACTTGACCATTCACGGAAAGCTAGCTCATGATCAAAATTCAAAAGATTGAAGAAGAAAATTTAAGATCAGATAGCTAATAACTCTTATGATATACTCCCTCCGTTCTTTTTTATTTGTCTTTTTACTATTTAGGCACGTTTTTTTAGGTGATAACAACTATATACACTACAAAAAAAATTGTTTTAGAAACGGCTGAAAACCGTCACAAAAAGCAGGGTTGCCATCGCAAAAAAGCAATGGCGACGGCAAACAAGGGGTCGCTAGCCCTAGGGTAGCAAATAGTATTAGCGACGGATAATTGCCGTAGCTATGTGGCTGCTGAGCTTGCGACTGCAATTTTGCGACGCCATGTGCCGTTGCAAAATAATCTACGATTTCCCATCAAAATTAGGGTTCCCTATTTTTTGCGACGACTCCTACCGTGGCAAATTAATCCCGCCCTTTTTCCCGCCTTTTTTATTACCAAATATCCTTTTGCGATGGTATATGCTAACACACGTGTCTTTTCACTTGCTAAATCATTGTAACAACATTGAAATAACTAAATAAATACCGAGCCGAATCATTTGTCATTACATTACGATATACAAAAGTGCATAATCCACACTACATTCAACCGACTAACAGACCTTTTGTACACCAAAAGATTGACCAATCCTCAAATTAATCGAGAACACAGAGTATGTAACATACTTTTGATGTTCAGATTACCAAAAACATTATCAAGTGCCAAGCTTAAGCTTCTTGCTAATATATCCAGCTCGCCAGGTGATTCTTCTTCACCAATTTCTGTCCACTTCCTCGTTCGATAATAAGAGTACTGCATCTCCAATTGACTCCAAGTGATGAACACTTAATGTATGCTATACATAATAGAAAACCAATCAAGAATACGAACTAAAATAACACAAGTCCAATCAAAAGAAGTGATGAACACTTAATGTATGCTATACATAATAGAAAACCAATCAAGAATACGAACTAAAATAACACATGTCCAATCAAAAGTCAATAGCACAATTCCAATCAAAAAGTCTACGAAGAGCCTTTCTTAAGGAGTGGTATGGAAGGTACAAAGATATCAGCAGATTGTGGTGTTTGATGCATACTTTATCCTCATAAATTGAATTCTGAAATTGTCATAAACTAAAATCTAAAACTGAAACTGTCATAAACTAAAGTCTAAAATATGTATTAAATCTAAAACTGAAATAGTCATAAACTAAAATCTAAAATATGTATTAAATCTAAAACTGAAACAGTCATAAACTAAAATCTAAAATCTAAAATATGTAAAACTAAAATCTGTAACAGAAAATCTGTAAAACTACAATATATAAACATCTAATTCCGTATTCTATAAAACTAAATTATGAAATCTATAATTATGTAATCTATAAAACGACATCTATAACCTGTAATTCTGTAATATCTAAAATTGCATCGATAAATATGTAATTTTGTAATCTATCGAACTATATATGTGAAACTGGATTTGTAATAAGTTGTATGAAGACTAATATCTAAAATCTGTATGAAACTGAAATCTGGATAGGTAACTCAAACCTTCTCAGGTCATACTAAAATTTGGAAGATACTATAGCTGATTACCCAAGAGAGTTCAGCAATCTTATTGTTCAGAACATAGCATACATTCGGACAAGATTTAAGCTCTACCTTTAACTATTTGTCATTAATTGATCCTCTTCATGATTTTCTCAGGATCGTCAATCCTCCTTGCCATAAATTCAAGGTCCTAAAAAATCATAATATAAAAATAATATCAACAACAATTTTCTATGTTCTAATAATAAAAATAATTGAATTCAACAAACAAAGTATAATCCAAGCTTAGTATTAGGATAACAAGACAGACAAAAGTATAGGCAATTGGAACTACTAAGATGACCATTAGTAAGAATATTATTAAGAAAATCTTTTAAGAGAATTGGGTAACTAGGTACAGATGCAACTTATGTCTTTAGATTCTACTCATAAATCACTACTGAGAATAACCAAGCCAAAACAGGGGTAACTAAATCTAAATATAAAACCCCTTTAACTTTAACTTTCTAAGGCATAATTTGTCACATTCCGTCTTGAAAAAGGGTAACTAAATCTAAATATATAACCCCGGCCCTTTAACTTTTCCTCTTAACTCTCTATAATAAAGAAAATATACAAAGCAAATGCAAGTTTAAGGGTGTGCAGTATTAGACGTAACAAGGATAAAGATGACTAAAGAATAATATGCATGTGTTTTTGCTTAGTGTTCAACACATGTATCATAAATGAGGATATATTTGTTGAATACCCTAATAAAAGAAGTTCGTGAGCAATGATGTGCCGCCATGGAGACAATGATGAAGAGAGAAGAGGTATAGGGGAAGGATTAAACCACCACATTTCCTATTTTTTGAGGTCTTTGATCTTCACCAATCAAGCACTACTGCAATAACAATTGTAGTAATAACTAATCAAGCATCAAGAACATAATTTCTATAAATAAAATTAGCTAAGAATATAATTTATGAAGCATGAAAACAGTTACTGCAAGTAAGTCAACTAAAACATTTCATTCTTTTATTCTCTTAAGTATGACTTTTATGTGTTCTGCAATTCAAATCAAGGTTATGAGGTTATCCAAATCTCTAACTGCAATTTATATGTATATTCTTGTCTTATGCTTTTCTTTTTGCAATTGGTGGTTGGCTATCCAATAAGTATACAGAAATAAACATCTAAATTCAAACAAACAAACAATTTTCATAGATCTACCAATCATAGGAGTCGATAAACCATAAAAAATAAGACAAATAGACAAACATAGAGGAAGGACAATGGAGAGAGAACCTCTTTACTAGAAGTGAGGCTGAGTAGATCTGCGAACAGAGTACCTAAGAAGTGGAAAGAGAAATTCGGTACATCGGACCAAAGAAGTGATGCCTCCGGCTACAATAACAACATCGAATGAACAGGGAGATGCGAAGTGTTACTTGGAGGGAGAAGATGTTGAGGCAGGCTGTCACTGCTTCGAATTCGAACAAGAAGAAACGACGAGGCAGTACCACTTACCCGTTGGTTCGAAGATATGAGAAGATGTCAGGGTCTCAGGGAGAATTCGAGGAGGAGACTGGGTGAGCACCGACCGACGGAGGTGTTACATGCGTTAGCGATCCAACCAATGGTGACTCAACGAGGGTTTCGATCCAGATCTGTTTGAAGAGAAGAAGAGGAAAGGGCGTTCGTGGGTGGGGTGGACTGGCAGGTGGGCGGTGGCTAATGGGGATATAAGGATTAGGTTTTGGGATTTTTTTTTTCCTTTTAAAGAAGAAAGTTGCTTGAATAAAAAAAATAAGGTGTAATTTTGTGACGACAACGTTCAGCCATCACAAAAAGCTAACTATTGGCTACGGGAATGTTTTGCCGTTGCAGAATAATCCAACATTTATGTCTGGCCGTTGTCTGATGGTCGCAAATACCTGTTTTTTGCGACGGCAAACACATGCCGTTTCTAAGAGCTGTGGCAAAAGCAATTTTTTTTTGTAGTGATAAAATATTTTTTTTAAAATAATTTTTTTCAACAATCTCATACTTATTAGTATTAAGTTTAATATTATTAAAAAAATTTGAAGAAAAAAACAATATTTATATAGTTTTTGCCTTTCTAAAAAAACGTGCCCACTTTAAAAGTGTCAAATATAAAAGAACGGGGAGAGAGTACACCATAATAAGCTCAAAAACCATAGCACGAAAAGGAGATCATTGTGATGTTCAATCAGTAGAATAGAACAAAAGTGTAATAGTATAAGCTAAAAAACTCTGCTATAATCAACCCATAGGCAATGAGTAGCAATCATAACCTAATGACGAAAAACGCCATACCCCGATCATATATACTCCCTCCGTCCAAAAATACATTAACTTTTTTATTAATTTTTTTTAATAATTACAAACTTATTATCAATAAGTTTGTAATTATTAAAAAAAATTAATAAAAAAGTTAATATTTTATATAGTTTTTACCTTCTTAAAAAAGCGTGTGTAAATAGTAAAGTCCATGTATTTTTGGACGGAGGTATTATAGCTACATTCCCAAGCCAAATGGCTTAACTGTATCTCCATTTGCTTCACACTAAGATAAAGTACCATGTTGGATCTTGTGCTGATCATTCCGATGAACAAATCAACCTCTTAACAAATCAAGTATGTGTATGTCTTACCGTATAGCAGTAATAATCAACACCTTCATCATTATTTTACAGAGCTAGGAAAAACGCAAATCCCCAATTTTCATACCCCAAACCCTAATTTTATGAAATCCCCAATTTGATAAACAAAAATACCTAGCGTGGTTGGAATGGCACCACACCACCCACCAACGCGTCGCCGTCTTTGGTCCCCCGATCGGTCGTCAACGTCGTCCTCTAGCAAGCTGGCGTCGTCTCCTTCGGTCCTTCCCTCATCGCGGGCGTCTCCTTTCTCTCTCCCTTTTGTCGCCTTCATCATCAAACCAGGAAAAACGACTACCTTGTTTTAAATTACTATTTTAATTATTTAATACTCCCTTCGTTTGGTAAAACATGTCGTTTACTATTCACGTACGCTTCTTTATAATGATAAAAGCTAATATCAAATATTTATTTTTTTATAAAATTTTTTTAACAAGTTTGTACTTACAAAATTGTTTTAAAAAATAGATACTTTATATAATTTTTATCTCCTAAAAAAACGTGTGTAAACAGTCAAGTGACCTGTTTTGTCGAGCAGATGAAGTATAATATAGATAGAGATAGAGAAAAAAAAAGGGAAAAAAGCGATATTT
The DNA here is from genome assembly GCA_963922045.1 of Persicaria maculosa. Lineage (NCBI taxonomy): Eukaryota > Viridiplantae > Streptophyta > Magnoliopsida > Caryophyllales > Polygonaceae > Persicaria > Persicaria maculosa. The sequence goes on from OY998252.1 coordinate 13,744,802, forward strand.
ATTTTTAAAAAATATATATGGATATAGATATATAGATTGCAAAAGAGATTGAATAAACAAAAATCAAATGGAAACTTTTTATTGGTTAAAAGAATTAAAATAAAGATATGCTTAACACATAATTTAAGATATTACGGAGTATATAGAAATAGAATACGGAGTAGAATATTGATATAGTAATTTTTTTTTATCTAGCATATTTTTAGTTTCAATCAAATCGCGAGATATTTTGTTTATCTCCTAGTGTCTATATATTGACTATTGTAATTTCTCCCAAACAGCGATCCCTTATTTCGATCTCACCAAATCGGTAGGGCTTCTACTACTATTCTCTCCCTCTCGAAACTCTGAATCGCGAATTGTTTGTCCCACTTCTTCGCTCCACGTTTCATCTCTTCTGATATGATTGGCTTCTCTGCCGTTGTGTGTAGCTGATCTGCTATTGCTTCTTCTCTGGATTGCGGGATTGCCGTTGGGTGTTCGACTTACGGGATTGCGGTTTAGTTCGAAATCGAAGACAATGTGGTTGATTGGTTGTCGTTTGAGGTTTCAGTCGGCATTCGATTCCTATTCGATCGCCTCCGAAGCGTTCTCCGAACACCTGTTGAATTCGATTTGTTAACAACTGTGCTGATTCCTCCGATTCACTGTCGAGTTTTGATCGGTTTTCAAGGAATAATCTTATTCCCTCGAAGCCGAAATCGATGGAGTATGATGATGATGTTGCCGAGAGAGATCCGTCGGGCCGATACATTAGGTTTAATGAGATATTGGGGAAAGGAGCGTCCAAGACTGTATACAAGGCATTCGACGAGGCCGATGGGATAGAGGTTGCTTGGAGCCAGGTGCGGATCGATGAGGACATCGTACAGACGCAGATGAAGAGGTTGAATTTCGAAGTCAATTTGCTCAAATCACTCAAACATGAAAACATCACCAAGTGCTACTACTCTTGGGTTGATCATGGTAACCAAACAGTCAACATGATTACTGAGTTGTTCACATCCGGAAACCTGCGTCAGTATCGCAAAAAGCACAGCAAGGTTGAATTGAAGGCTCTCAAGAATTGGGGGATGCAGATTCTCAGAGGCTTAATGCATCTGCACACTCACAGTCCTCCGATTATTCACAGAGATCTCAAGTGTGACAATATCTTCGTCAATGGGAATGCAGGGCGAATTAAAATCGGGGATCTTGGCCTCGCGGTTTCTATGGACCAACCTACTTCCAACAGCGTCATTGGGACTCCTGCATTCATGGCTCCGGATCTCTACGATGAAGAATACAACGAACTCGTGGATTTATACTCCTTCGGGATGTGTATGCTTGAAATGGTTACCTGTGAACTGCCCTATGCAGAGTGCAAAAACCAAGCTCAGATTTTCAAGAAAGTTACTTCAGGCATAAAACCGGCGTCCCTTGGCAAAGTGTCTGATCCGCAAGTGAAGCAGTTCATCGAGAAGTGTCTTGCTCCGGCACCTATGAGACCGTCTGCTGCTGAGCTGTTAAAGGATCCTTTCTTTGACCCTTGTGCCAATCTGCCAAGGATGGAGTCTCACTTGATGAAGGAGAAGAGCAATGTCTACAACAATTCTAGTGCATTTTCAGAAAGCGGTTACGAATCATTTCCTACGACTTCAGAAGTGTCCAAGTCCAATGTCTTCAATTCATTCACTTTAATCGGGAAGGTGGAGGATCACAGTTCAATCTCTATGAACTTGCGAATTGTGGGCAAGTTTGGTGGTACTAAGGATGTCAACTTTGTGTTCTATTCATTAACTGACACCGCTCTCTCAGTAGCTAATGAGATGGCGGAAGCGCTCAACTTGCTCAATGAGGACGCGGTTCTAATAGCTGGGTTGATGGATGACTTGATCAAGATGCTTGCCGGTGATCGCAAATGCTCTTCTTATGATTCCAGTATGTGTGAAGCTGAGGCAGAATCCCTGATTGTTTCTCAGTGCCCGAAAGACGACCTTGGTGCTCAAGAATCATTCACTTCAGAGATTACAACTGGACATGCTTGCTCTGATTCCTTTAGCCTGTTGAGCACTTGTCCAACTCCAACTTTAGCAGACAACGACAACTGTGATGATGAGCTGAAGACAGAGCTCGCTGCCATTGATTCCCATTACCAGAAGCTTTTGGGCGAGCTCCTGAAGATGAAGGCATCCGCAGTTGAAGATGCAAAAAGAAAGTGGATTTCAAGGAAGATCCCAAATGGTGCTTGATGGGTATTCGGGTAGGTAGCTCATGAAGATGAATCAAGTTCTCTCTGTCTTAATTTTTTTCTCCCAAAATATAGCATTTTTTTACTAGTTAGTTCCCTTTTTGGTACTGATAAGTTAGTGATATTCATTGAAGTGTACATACCAATGGACACAATCTATCAATTTGACATGTATAGGCTATAGCTACACAAACAAGTTTGAGATGCACTCCAACCTCTAATGTGGCAAGATATTCATGATTTATATTTCATTAGGTTTGCATAGAAAGTGTTGAATATCGAACTCTTATGTCAAACTGCAATTTCTTTTGGGAAAGTATACCAAGTGGACAGCTCTACTGATGTTCGACTCTTCCAGGAGATGGAAGTTGTCTTCTAATGAATTGATGTTTATAGCATTGTTTGTGGTGTTGCACCCTCAACATTTAGAGAGCTGAATTAATTATACTCATCACCGCTCCTTCCTCTCAGCACAACTCACGCTTCATCTTCCCCAAATCTATAATACTGTGTGAAATCCAAATCGTTGGCCGAGATCCTTCTCAATATCACAAATCGGGGTTCCCTGTCAGCGGATGTGGATTCGATTTGGCGCTGCCAGATCGTGGTTGAGAGGCGTTGTTGTTGCCGCCGGCAGCGACAGAGGTGGATCCTTCTCTCTCAGATTCGACCTCTCTACTCCCTCAATCTCTCCGATGTCTCATCTCCGGCGAATCTGCACCTTGTTCTCTCCATCTCTCTCCACTTGTCCTAATTCATTCTCTGTTGTTGGTATGCTTTTCATCTCTTGAATTTATCGCTGCACTCAATTGTTACAATTAAAATGTCGTACTGTCGTTTCCTTTGTTTTTCAGGCTTATGATTTTGGCCTTTTGCTGTTAGTGGTGAAAACTGATTATAGGAATTTTTTTAATCAACTGCTAGTGTTCTCTAATGATTCAAGGAATTTCTTCTACATTTCTTCTTTGTTGATTCATATTGCTAGTCTTGCTAGATGCATTGACTGTGTTTAATTTTGCTCTAATCGATCGAATTTGTCCACTTTACCTTAGCCCTTGTTTGTTTGAGTAAAAAGAAATAGGAGGGAAATGAATCAAATTTCATAATGGAACCCCAAATAGAAAGTACCTTAACTTGGAATTTGAAAGTTTTCAACGTCCTTCAAGTTCTGTCGTCGTTAGCTCAACATTTGAATCACTCATCTCAAACTTACTGGAAGAATTTGTGTCAGAGGGAGGCCTTCTTGCAACAAAAACGGGTTGCTTTGGATATGGAATATTCATATTGTCACCACTCAACATCAAGAGCACACCCGACATTGTTGGTCGATCACTCGGATCTTCTTGTACGCATAGAAGCCCTACATTTAAGCATCTTTTTACTTCAGAGATATCATATGATGCAATTGATTCGTCCACCAATTCCATTGGGTTCTCTTTATCCCACAAGAACCATGCCTGTTGAGAAATATTTGCAACATGATTAATTAACCTCAAATTATAATAGAAAAATCCAACCATATTAGTATAAAAAGTTGATAAGGGAACTTACATATCCCAACAAGGTTATTAGATTGTTTTCGAATTGAAGCAAACTGGTGCATCTCTTGCCACTAATAGTTTCGAGCACAAGAATCCCAAAGCTATAAACATCAGATTTGATTGAAAAATATCCTTCCAATGCGTACTCTGGAGACATGTAGCCACTACATGGATGCATATGGTAACATCAATTAAAGAATGTTTCCATGGAAGAAATCACAATGAATAAAATGAAGCATTGTTTCCTTACTGTGTTCCAACGATTCGAGCAGTGCTAGTGGCCATCTCATTCCCTACAACAATCCTGGCTAAGCCAAAGTCAGAAATTTTAGGGTTCAACTCTTCATCTAACAAGATGTTGCTTGGCTTCAAATCTCTATGGATTATTATAAATCTGGAGTCTTGGTGAAGATATAGGAGTCCACGAGCAATCCCCATTATAATGTTGAAGCGTTTTGGCCAGTCTAGTAGTGGTGATATGGTTTGATCTTAAAGAGAAGAAAACAAGTATATATGATATATGTTGAGCCAATGGAGGAACAAATATGTAAAGTTCTCGAGTTAATTTAAGAATTGTACTCACTAAAGAGAAATGCATCCAAGCTTTTATTCGGCATGTACTCATAAATCAAGATCTTCTCATTTTTCGTTGCACAATAGCCAAGGACTCTCACCAAGTTTCGGTGTTGAAGTTTGGCTATAAGTATTACCTCATTTTTGAATTCCTCAACACCTTGTGCTGACGCTGCTGATAGCCTTTTAATGGCAACTGTGTTTCCATTTACAAGCTTCCCCTACATTAAACATCATCTTTTTGCCTTTTAACATTTAAAGTATTCAAATGGATGCTATAATTTGATACACTAGACAAGTAATGGATTACCTTGTAAACAGGACCAAAACCTCCAACTCCGAGCTTATTTGCATCGGAGAAGTTGCCGGTAGCATATAGTATGCTTTCATAATCAACAAATGGAATATCAATATCTTCTATGTCATTATCTGTTTTGATTTCAGTGATTCCTGCGTTAGAAAAAAAAAAAAAAAGATCTAATGAAAACCGACTTTCGATTAACTCGTATATGAGTTTTTTTCCCCATATATAGAATTGAGGGAATATATGTAAATAAAGTCCAAGAAAACAAGAAAATTTTTGATACCAAGCTTCTGTAAAGCCCTTCTCTTTCGGAGATGAAGAACAAAGAAAATGATGCCTAAAAGAAGAACAATTCCACAAGCAGAAGCAATTCCAACCTCCATCCTCAAGGACATTCCCTTATTATCCCCTGCTTTTAAAGTCAATTCATAAAAATGTTTCAATTCAAAGACAGTAAGGCAATTACTTTAAGTCATAAAACAAGTAATTGAAGCCTAATAGGTTGAAAATATCGATATTAAGATGGCAACTGAACAAACTGGTCAACAAGCACAAAGGAAAGACGACAAACATATGCTATAGAAAAACGAACGTAAAATAGCAAACATGCTAGAGAAAACAAACGTTACAAAATAATCGTCAATCGTAAAGGACCTAATGAAGTCGAGTTGTAGTGCTAGAACGTGGCCATCATGACATACTAGCTTGCACAAAAAGTTTGGAAAACACTTATCAATGGAAGTCGATCTCCAAGAAACATACATGACACACACACCTATAACAAATGTCTAAAAAAAATACCTTTGTGAGATGTACACTAGGGACAATACGAATGTGACCACTCTCACAATGCTGAATTCTTGAGAAGAGGGGATGATGTATCAAAGTGAGCCGATACGAGAGTAAGACAAGAAGATATACACTAGGATCAATCAAGTGTACGTACCTTTAGTGCAATTCAGAAATTGGAGATCCGAATGGAAGCCCTTTGCACATTTACAGACCTTTGCATCCTCATTACAAGTGGTGTTCGGCCAATAATCACAGTCCGACGATGTAACACATGGCGGTGGAGGTGGCGGATTCCACGACAGTTCCACTTCCTCAACTGGAAGAGGTCTACCAATCAGCGGCACAACGCTACAGTTTGTAACTTTATAAGGAGAGGAGTCGCTGAGGCCCAACAACTTGGACTTGATATTATTTGTAGTGTCACATATGGTCGTATGGCCTTGTTGTGGTAATTGTACAACAAACTTCATACCTGCTTCATCGATATGAGATACCTTGTACAAGTTGCCTGCAGTGAGTGTTGGCCTAAAGTAGACTTGACCGTTGGAGGAGTTGCAGTGGAAGTTGAAGTAGTTGGGATTTCCACAAGTCGAGTTGGTGCTCAGCGGGTAAGGAATCACATTAGTCCCACAAATGCTGCACGCACTCTTACCAAAATCTGCACCATATATGTACGAAGATGATTCAGTTGTCAGCGTTTATATATATCCATCAATCTAGGCTTAGATTATTACCTATATCGGAAGGAGAAACTCGGATGGAAAGGGTACGATTATCGGGATGGGAGTACTCCTCTTGGATGTGGTAAAGATCCTCGGTCCAAAGTTGGCAATTAGGATTGGCAGGATCAGGATTGGGATCAAAAGAGTAAGCGGTGCATTTGCAATCTTGTCGGCAACTATCACTGCATTCATCTTCAGTTTTGGCAGAGTCGTTCCTGCTGGGATTAGGCCGGAAATTGAGCATAGGCAAGCTCAAAAACACGGCATTGGCACCGGGACAAGTCCTCCCATTGGTTCTCTTGGAGCACTGCACAGAAATGAAGTCCTTGGACTCCCATTTGAGGGGATCATCAGGGGTAAAACCAGGTAAGCACTTGCACATGAATCCATTTCCAGCATCGCAGACGCTGGAACCTCCACATGCCTCGTACAGATCACATTGATCCTTTGGAGCTGTCCAAACAATTGACCAATTTAGACCCCTTGTATCAAGCATCCTCCACAACTGAATGAACCCATCGGGGGTCAAAACCAGCCGGAATGATGTGTTTTTATCTGTTTTCGCACTCAGAAAGAGGACTAAATCGGGAGGAAGAAGGGACAAACTGCTCTCCCAATAAGGTATCGACGGGTTGCTGGTCTTAGTAATAGAGATGCCCGACCCTGCAGAAAGCACATTTTGGAGTGTGTACAGCCCTTCAGCTGGATCTTCTTTGCTTTTCCATGAAGTCAAATTCACATCAGTCTTGAGATGATTGTTGATGAAATACGCCATTTGAGCTGCAAGGATGGTGTCGGTTGGGTTGTCGAAGCTTGTCCACAGCGCTTTCTCTCTAGTGGATCGGTCCTGGAGGACCAAGTTTCCGGCATCTGAGAGCTGCAAAAAAGTCGATCCACCATATGATTTCTGAGAGTTAGTGGACCAAAACGTATGGTTATTGGAATCCAATAGCCGAGCAATCCCATCTTCTCCTAGAACAAGCTTGGACTGATTTCTTTGTTGTGGAGGTATGGGGTTGTCCCCATTAGCGACCCACACGATCACCTCCGGGTTGGTGGCGTTGTACCATATCCCAAGGTAGGTGTTGCCACCGCGGACAAAGAAGCCGAGATTAAATGTCCCATTCTCGGAGATTAGACTTCCATTGTAGCTGATTGAATTGCCTTCCGTTAAGCTATCAATCGGACTGATCCCAATTATACAACTGGCATACGAAGAAGCATTACACACCGGTTTGGACCTATTTTGAGTGTCGTAAATGTTGAAATGCGATGTTGAATTTGTGCCCCTCCTCGTGGTCGTAGTAAGCCGCGTAGAGGCGTAGATCAAAACACACAGGAGGAGAATTAACAAGTATTTAGGCATCACGAAACAAAAGAGGAGTAAGTTTCGTTTGTTTGGGGTCAGTTGCAGGGGCCGGTCGAGTACATAACTTTGGGAGATATTGAACAAGTTCGTTTTCGTACCAATGTGTGGTTGAGGACAAGTCAATGGTTGACTCACAAGCTTGACCTTTCAAAATAAGCGGCTTTGAGT